>CM064418.1:21248588-22498588 GCA_032690845.1 Eleusine coracana subsp. coracana | reverse complement strand
CTTGAGCACGAAATTACTTATCATATCATAGAAAGGTGCTTACAAGATCCATAGGTACAAGGCTAGGAAGCCACCCTCTTCCTCGCACTCTTTGGAAGAGCAAGAGATGTCTCTCACACACCCTTTCCTCTCCTCTAAAACATGAAATCCTCTCCTAGCACTTTGAATAGAATCCTAACACAAGGCTAATGGGAAGAGAGGCACCTCTCCCACTAGCCACACCTCTTCTTATATAGGCCTAGGGTCTGTTGTCCACATGACCACTCTACCCTTGACCTACATAACACACCCACCTACCACCGGGGGCATAACCGTCCATCTTATTCATCATTGCCCGAATGCCATCGGATGCTTCACGTCTTTGCTTCATCTTGAAGAAAGCTCCGTGATGGTGCCACGTGCACCACCAACTATCGCCACCGGTTTTGAGGCCCAAATCAGGAAACTACCTTGCACGCTTCTCAAAGCGCGACTTCTTGATGCCGACGCGTGTCACCTTGTCCCGCGATCCTGACACCGGCAAGTCTCTCCCAGTCCCTGTCCATCGGGCCCCCTTGTCACTGCACCGGCATCCCATTCGCCTTGACTTGGTCAACATGCCGTCTTCATCACCACCACGGTTTTGAGGCTCAACCGCGAAACTGTCCGTGCTTCTTGCCTCTCCACGTGTACAGTGTGGATCACCGTTGACTTCACCTGACATCCTGATCGTCTGGCCCCAAGTCCCCTACTTGTGTTCGATCCTCTCGCCGTTGACCGCCAAGTCGACTCTAGTGACCTACACATCATGAGACAAGCAAACACATTTCCCATCTCTTGCAACATCACCAATATCTCCACCAACTACAGTTAGTCATAACCATGATATGTAAACCCATGCAATCCCTGGATTCCTGCATTTCAACTCAAACACCAAATCCGCTCAAGTTAATTACTCATCACAAATATAGCAAACCATGGCACATATCCACATGGTTTCTCAATCTCCCCCTTGATGAGTACATTGACAACACCAAATACACAAGGATTAGAGATTGAAATGCGAAGCCGAATAAGCACATCGAAATGGCCAAACCCAAAGAAAAGGTGAAAACAAGCCATCTAGCAAGTAGGGATCACAAAACCAAGAGTTGGCAAAGAAAGCGACTTGAGACGCAAAGAATGTGAAAAGTGTAAGAAACCGCTCAAGATCATGATATGTTCCCCCTCAAGTTGTGGTAGGTATCATGTAGTGCAAAACGGATCATATGAGTTTCTTAGCATTATTTGTGTATGACCCCAAATTTTTCTCCCCCTTTGGCAACGAACTCATCAAAGAGGCAAAAGAACAAGCAAACATGCAATGCATGAAAATGCAAACCTAAGGAGCTTCAACAATTATGCAAACAAGCATTTAACTTTGCTAACCATAACCATAGTGCCATGAACTGTAAAGGCAATAGCTCCCAATCATGCAAAGATCAAAAATAGATAGCAAGGCATAAACACCATGAGCTATACAGGCTAAGCCGAAAGATTGACTAGCTTAGATAGAATCAAATTTTGCTTATTATGAGAAAATCTACCACCACATGTGTAAGTACTCTCATCCAAGGCAAAACAAGAACCAAGTGAATCATAAGAATCTAACCAGTTTCAATCTCAACAAGGGCAACAAGCACTCGCAGAAAATGAGCTCTACAAACGCTCACATATGCAACAGAGACTCAGTTTGATCAAGTGATTATTGTTTATCCTCATGTGTCCACTTATCCATGCGGAGGGTCGCATGACTGGGTACGGCAAACACCCCGAGGCTTCAAGTCATAATGTTTGGATTTAGCATTATTGAGTAATTCTTGATCAAAGCACTTAGCAGATTTTTTAGGATTATGCAGAAGACAAAAGAGCATGCCTTTGCAGCAAAAGAAACACATGTTCCCACAATGTTACATCATGAGCTAAACATTTGCAAAGCCTTCCATTTCGTAAACACAAGGTGCCAAAGTCAAGACATCCTCTAGACTAGCCTTAATGCAAGCTTCAACAGGGATAAAAGCAATTATACACATGGTGAGCAAGTTTTAGCAAGATTAGATCATAAGGTTCACTAGAAGCTCAGTTTACCTTTAAGATTAGCAAATTGCTCACATAAATTTATAATAGGCCATCTAGAAAATCTAAGCATGAGAGATTACCATCACATCCACACAACTTAGCTCAAGCTCAATCATAGCATGGAGAAATGCAAGGAAGCATAAGAATCAAAGCTCATCTACCAATGCATATATTACATATGAGATGCAATGCAAAAATGGTAAGATACATATATACAAGAGAAAACCAACTCCCCCTCAAATGATGCCATAGGGATGACAAACACCAAGTTCCCCCCGAAGAAAAGCATGTCTCAAAGCATCTAGGAGCTTGGTGAGGATATCAGCGAGTTGGTTTTTGGTATCAATGTATTTGAGCTCAACATCCCCCTTCTCAACATTGTCTCTCAGGAAGTGGAATCGCACATTGATGTGTTTGACCTTACCATGTTGGACTGGGTTTTTGGCTAAGCATATGGCACTAGAGTTATCACACATGAGTGAAACACCCTTAAAAGTCAACCCATAGTCTCTCATGGTAGATACAATCCATAGGATTTGTGAGCAGCACCTACATACTCAGCCTCTGTGGTGGATTGGGCAACACTCGACTGCTTATGAGAAGACCAACAGATCAAAGAAGTACCCAAGAAATGGCAAGTACCAGAAGTGCTCTTCCTATCAATTCTACACCCAACAAAGTCCTCATCTGAATACCCAATGAGATCAAGAGATGAAGATGTAGAGTACCAAAGACCAAACTCAAGGGTGTATTTGAGATACCTGAAGATGCACTTGACAGCCTTGCGATGAGTCACCCTTGGGGAAGCTTGAAAGCAAGCACAAAGACACACCGCAAAGTGTATGCCAGGTCTTGTCGCTGTCAGGTACAAGAGGGAGCCAATCATGCTCCTGTACTCCCTTTGATCCACCGCTTCACAATCTTCATCAGGGTCAAGAGCTGTTGTAGTGGACATTGGTGTAGACAACGGCTTCACATTGACCATGTCGAACTTCTTCAGGAGATCCTTCGTGTACTTGGCTTGACGTATGAAAGTGCCTTGCTTGCACTGCTTGATTTGAAGCCCAAGAACGAAGGTGAGCTCTCCAATCATCGACATCTGAAATTCACTTTCCATAGCTTCCCGAAACCTGGACACAAGAGCATGAGAGGAACCACCAAAGATGATATCATCCACGTAAATCTGAACCATTAGAAAGTCATTGCCATGCTTGAGAGTGAACAAGGTTTTATCAACACACCCTATTACATACCCACGCTCTAGCAAGAAGGTCTTAAGCCTAGCATACCATGCCCTAGGTGCTTGCTTTAGCCCGTACAAAGGCTTCTGAAGCTTGTACACACAGTTTGGGTATTTGTGGTGCTCAAAGCCAGGGGGTTGCGTCACATACACTTATTCCTCTATGAAACCATTTAGGAAAGCACTCTTGACATCCATTTGATTAGAGTCTAATGCCCTTGGAGGCAGCAAATGCGAGCAAGATCCTAATGGCTTCTATGCGAGCAACAGGAGCAAAGGTTTCACCATAATCTAAGCCCTCCACTTGGCTAAAACCTTGAGCAACTAGCCTAGCCTTGTTTCTCACAACCTCACCATCCTCCCCATGTTTATTTTTGAACACCCACTTGGTTCCTATGACATTGACATTTTTTGGAGGCTCTACGAGGCTCCAGACTCTGTTTCTCTCAAAGTTTTCCAACTCCTCTTGCATGGCATTAACACAATGTTCATCAGATAGTGCGTGTCAAACATCCCGGGGTTCAAAGGTTGCAACAAAGAGAGAATTGGTAAAGCAAGCAAGATGTGCAGACCTTGACCTTGTTGTCCTCTCATAGAGATCACCGATCATCTATTGAGGTGGGTGTCGACGCTGAATGTTGTGAGGAGCCTCTCTCTTAGAGTGTACCTCCCCCTCAACCACAGCTGGAGCTCGCTCAACAGCTGTTGAAGTCAATGTAGAAGCTTCTGGACCCTCTGCTGGAGTAGTGGTAGTAGCAGGAACAAGCTCAGATGAGAGATGAAGTGAATCATCATCATCATCATCAAAGCCCTGTAGGTCCTCTTCTACAAAGATGCTCTCGTTTATCTCCTTGTCACCTGTAGACTCAATTACATTCCTTGCACAAGAGTTTGATTCATCAAAGGTTACTTCGCAGGATTCTACGATGGTGTTAGTCTCTAAATTCAAAACTCTGTAGGAATGACCATGAAGAGAGTAACCAAGAAAGATTCCATCAAAAGACCTTGACTCAAACTTATCAAGATTGCCACGCTTGAGAATAAAGCACTTGCAACCAAAGGCATGCAAATGAAAAACCGATGGCTTTCTCCCAAAACGCAGCTCATAAGAAGTCATATTAAGAATTGAGCGCAAGAAAATCCGATTTGAAACATAGCAAGTAGTGCTAATGGCCTCAGCCCAGAACCGCCTCGGAGTCCTATGCTCAACGAGCATCGCCCGGGCCAACTCCACTAAGGTTCTGTTCTTTCTTTCAACCACACTGTTCTGCTGGGGAACACGAGGTGCTGAAAACTAATGCTCAATACCATGCTCAAGACAGAAAGCATCAAAGGAAGAGTTCTTGAACTTGGTGCCATTATCACTGCGAATCGCTCGTAGTGCACCAGGGAGTTCCTTGAACAACCTCAAAGCGAGGCTCCGAAAGTGATGAAACACTTTATCCTTGCTCTCAAGAAAGTAGACCCAAGAGTAGCAAGAATAGTCATAAACAATCACAAGAACATACCACTTCCCACCCGCCGAATGAACCTGAGAAGGACCAATAGTGTCCATATGAAGCAACTCTCTAGGGCGTTCAGTCATCACCAAATTAATTGGTGGATGAGAAGCGGCAATCATTTTCCCATGACGACAAGGAGCACAAACCAAATCCTTTTCAAATTTGAGCTTAGGCAATCCTCGGATCAAACCTAGGCCACTCAAGCGACATAGAAAGTCAAAGCTCATGTGACCCAGTCTCCTATGCCATTTCCAGAGCTCAGAAGAAGATTGAGCAAACAAGCACTTGTGAGAACCAGGAGAACCAGCAAAATCAGCCGGAAAAACTCTACCAATGCGAGAAATCCCACAAACCAAGGAACCACTCGAATCAAGAACACAAGAAGCATTCGACTTAAAGCGCACTTCCAAACCAACATCAAGAAGTTGAGAGACAGAGAGGAGATTGTACTTGAGAAACTCAACCAAACCAACATCATTGAGAGTGAAGTTATCATTTACCTTTACCGTGCCCCTTCCCTTCACTCTTCCTCTCTTGTCATCTCCAATGGTCACATACTCCCGACGCTTCAAGGGAGTGAGGCTGGAGAACCACTTTGCATTTCCGGTCATGTGGCGCGAACACCCGGAATCCATCAACCACTTGTTCTCCAAGCTTCCACCTGCTGCTTACAAAGAACAAGAAGTGAAAGTCGATGGCTCAGTGCTGGGGTTAGTCAAAAAGCATTTGGGTATCCAGCACTTAACCATACGACCAGTAGTAGTCATCACAGTTCTTTGCACTTTATCATTCGAACGCATGGGACGAGAACCACGATAGGGAAAACGTGGCCTGTCAAAGCGTCTCGACTCAAACCTTGGGTTGTGAGGATAGAAATTATCTGTGTGAAAGCCAAATCCACGCGAGTGACGCTCACCACAATGGGAAGAACATGGGGCGCCAAAGTGCTGCTGCACAAAGCCTCTGTCTCGTGAATCAAAGCCATATGGGGGATGACCCTGTCCATGATAGGCACGAGAAAAAGAGCGAGGCTGAAAGTCAACAAAATCATCATAAAAAGCATCCCTAGTCAACTCAGCTTGCTTCCTCTCAATCCTCTTACGCCTATAACAAATTTCATCCAAGTGGCCCTTGCCACCACAAAACATGCAAATGTAGACACCCTTAGGATTAGGCTTGGTTTGCATGGCAGGCTTGGGTTTTGGCTTCTCTGTTTGCTTTGGGTTGAAGGAGGGTTTTGGATTGGGTGGATAGTATGTGTCAGTGGGTTTGATGGTGTTTTCCTCATCCTTGTAGCTGGAGCTAGGAACAAACTTACCCACATTCTCACTCTCCTTGTCACACCTCTCAAATCCCAAACCCAAGTTATAGGTTGATCTAGAAGCACTCTCCTTCACTCTTGCCAAATCACTCTCAATCTTCTCTTCACTCACTAGGGTTCTCTAGAGCCTAGACACAAGATAGTCATTTTCCTGAACTAGGGCTTTGTTTTCCTCCCTAGTGTTTACAAGCTTGTCCTTAAGGGAGACACACACCTCACAAGGTGGTGGAAGGACCTTAGAGTGAGTCTCATGAAGCAATTTGGACTCAAGCTCTTTGACTTTGAGGGACTGAGCATCCAACTCATCTGTGAGTTTGGGGCACTTCTGACATGCACCCAAAAGAGTTGGTCTAGCTTTGTACTCATCAAGCTCCTTGAGGGTACTCTCAAGCTGACTGGCAACTTGAGCATGCACACTCTCCCTTTGTGCAAGATCACTCATCACAATTTGACAAGACTCACACTCAACAACCATGGCCTCACGATCAAGCTTGGACCTAAGCGAAGCAATTTCAAAATCAGCAATCTCCAACTTAGACTTAAGCTCTCTACTCTCATGAACAGCACTGCAAAGCTTATCATCTTGCATGAGCAGAACATCGCGCAAATGATCAAGTTCAGAAGAGAGCTCATCGAGAGTGGGAGGTACCTCGCTTGTGTCGGAGTCGGATCCAGAGTCGGTGTCGTGGTCGTTCTTTGCCATGAAGCAAAGTCCAGTGAAGTCATCCTTCCTCTTGACTCGTGGCTTTTCAACCTCCTCCTCCGAGCTTGTAAAGCCTTCGCTTGATGTGAGGTCAACATCGCTCAAGGTGGCAACACAGGTGCGTGCAAAGGCCTTGGCGAACTTCTTGGAGTTCTTGCCCTTCTTGTAGAAGCGGTTCTTCTTTTGCTTGAAGTCTTCAGTGTTGTTGTCGTGGTACCCGGCCTTCTTCTTCTTCTTGGGACAATCAGCTATGAAGTGTCCTGGGTCACCGTACTCAAAGCAGGTTCTTGAACCACCTCCTCTTCTCTCCTTCCGGTTGTTGTAGAACTTCCTGAACTTCCTTGTGAGCAAGGACAACTCCTCGTCAGGAATGCACTCCATCTGTTCATCCGAAGCTGCAACAAGAGAAGACAAAGCAAACTCCAAGGAAGACTTGTCAAGTGAGGGGTTAGTTCCATAAGAAGCATCACTGTGATTAACCTTCTGAGAGCTAGAAAGCAAAGCCATGCTAGAAGCAGGAATAGCAAGATTAGGACGAGATTTCCTAGACAGTTCATGAGATTTCAGCTTGCTATATAGTTGCTCACAGTTCAAGGTGTTGAAGTCAGCAGTTTCTTCTAGAGCAACAATTTTAACCCCCCAAACATTTTCATCAAGTGAGTACAGCAGTTGCTTAGCTCTATCATTGTCATTGTACACAAGGGTACCACAAGCCCATAAGTCGCAGACAATTGCCTCAATACTACGAAAAGTGTCATCTAGTGACTCGCCCGGTTTCTGTGCAAAGGTTTGGTACTATCTATTGTAAGAATCCTTATGCATAGACTTGGCCTGGTTGGTACCCTCATGGTAAGTGTAGAGCTTAACCCAAATAGCATGAGCAGTGTCAAGGTGTGCAACCCTATCATGTTCACTCCTACCAAGTGCAGAGAGCAAAATATTGACAACTTTGGAGTTGTTCTTATACCTGACTAACTCACCTGCAGAAGCAGTGTTCAGGTCTTGTGGTATAGCATACTCTTGATCAACAATCTCCCAAATTGGACGTCCCTGACTCAGCAGATACGCCTTGGTCCGTGACTTCCAGTAGGGGAAGTCCTCTCCATCGAACATCCACAGCTTGACAGCACGCTTCTCCATGTCGCCTTTGAATCACAAAGCCGGTGAAGGTCAACTAGTGATCAAACCGGCTCTGATACCAATTGAAGGACCGACAAGGCGACCAGAGGGGGGGGGGGGGGTTGAATGGGAGCCAATTAAAATTCTCTTCAAGAACTTGGCCTATGTCCCAAGTACAACCCAAACCAACATCTAACCAAGTCACGAAGATTACACACACCAACTTTTGATGTGCTAACCCTAGGAACGACTCAAACCAAAAGGACACATAGCGGAAGCATAAGAGAAACAAAAAGGGAATCAAAGAAGATCTGAAAGATTACAAAACTGAGCCTGACGGAAGTTCCGAAGCCCCCGATGGAAGTTCTGTCAATCACGGAAGTTCCGGGTGATGGGAGAACTATCACTGACGGAAGTTCTGTGGATTTTGATGGAACTTCCGTGATGCTCACGGAAGTTCTGTCCTGGCCACGGAAGTTCTGTCCTGGGCAAAACAGCAGCTTTGTTCGGGAAAGAAAATTACCAAAACCCTATCAAACAAACTCCAAAAATCATGAAATTTGGACCAGATGATCCTCAATTCATCACGACCCTCCTCTAAAGAGATCCACTCCAAAAACACAAGGAATCATCCTGAATTTCAGATCTTGTGTCAAGAACACCAAAAAGGGGAAACTTGAGAAATCCTACAAATCGAAGGTGCTAGAGCTATTGATTCGGTCAAGGATCAATAGAGGATTGTTCTAGGTCATCCTAGCAACAAGTTTCTCAAAAATCCAAACCAAAAACTCATCCAAAAGTGAGATTGAAAATCACCACAAAAATTGCTCCAAAAATAAGAAAAAGGGAATTTCGGGATTCAAGTGAAGCGGGAAATCTTGAGCACGAAAATACTTCTCATATCATAGAAATGTGCTTACAAGATCCATAGGTACAAGGCTAGGAACCCACCATCTTCCTCCCACTCTTTGGAAGAGCAAGAGATGTCTCTCACACACCATTTCCTCTCCTCTAAAACATGAAGTCCTCTCCTAGCACTTTGAATAGAATCCTAACCGTCCATCTTTTTCCTCATCGCCCGAATGCCATCGGATGCTTCATGTCTTTGCTTCATCTTGAAGCAAGCTCCGTCATGGTGCCACGTGCACCACCAACCACCACCACCGGTTTTGAGGCCCAAACCGGGAAACTGCCTTGCATGCTTCTCAAAGCGCGACTTCTCAATGTCGACGCGTGTCACCTTGTCCCGCGATCCTGACCACCAGCAAGTCTCTCCCAGTCCCTGTCCATCGGGCCCCCTTGTCACTTACACCGGCATCCCATTCGCCTTGACTTGGTCAACACGCCGTCTTCATCACCACCATGGTTTTGAGGCTCAACCGCGAAACCGTCCGTGCTTCTTGCCTCTCCACATGTACGGTGTGGATCACCCTTGACTTCACCTCGCATCTCGATCGTCTGGCCCCAAGTTCCCTACTTGTGCCCGATCCTCTCGCAACATCATGAGACAAGCAAACACATTTCCCATCTCCTGCAACATCACCAATATCTCCACCAACTCCAGTTAGTCATAACCATGATATGCAAACCCATGCAATCCTTGAATTCCCGTATTTCAACTCAAACACCAAATCCACTCAAGTCAATTACTCATCACAAATATAGCAAACCATGGCACATATCCACATGGTTTCTTATAGACCAACTCTTTTGGGTGCATGTCAGAAGTGCCCCAAGCTCACAGATGAGTTGGAAGCTCAAATCCTCAAAGTCAAAGAGCTTGAGTCCTTGAGTCCAAGCTGCTCATTGAGACTCGCTCTAAGGTCTTCCCAACACCATGTGAGGTGTGTGTGTCTCTTAAGGACAAGCTTGTAATCACTAGGGAGGAAAACAATGTCCTAGTCCAAGAAAATGACTATCTAATTTCTAGGCTCCAGAGAAACCTAGTGGGTGAGGAAAAGATTGAGAGTGATTTAGCAACAGTGAAGGAGAGTGCTTCTAGGTCAACCTATAACTTGGGCTTGGGATTTGAGAGGTGTGACAAGGAGAGTGAGAATGTGGGTAAGTTTGTTCCTAGCTCCAGCTACAAGGATGAGGAAAACACCATTAAACCTACTGACACATACTATCCACCCAATCCAAAACCCTCCTTCAACCCAAAGCAAATAGAGAAGCCAAAACCCAAGCCTGCCATGCAAACCAAGCCTAATCCTAAGGGTGTCTACATTTGCATGTTTTGTGGTCGTAAGGGCCACTTGGATGAAATTTGTTATAGGCGTAAGAGGATTGAGAGGAAGCAAGCTGAGTTGACTAGGGATGCTTTTTATGATGATTTTGTTGACTTTCAGCCTCGCTCTTTTTCTGATGCCTATCATGAACTGGGTCATTCCTCATATGGCATTGATTCACGAAACAGAGGCTTTGCGCAACAGCATTTTGGCGCCCCACATTTTCCCCATCATGGTGAGCGTCATTCGCGTGGATTTGGCTTTCACACTGATGACTTCTATCCTCACAACCCAAGGTTTGAGTCGAGATGCTTTGATAGGCCATGGTCCCCATCGTGGTTCTCGTCCTATGTGTTCGAATGATAATGTGCAAAAAATTGTGATGACTACTACCGGTCATATGGTTAAGTGCTGGATTCCCAAATCTCTTTTGACTAACCCTAGCACTGACCCATCGACTTTTTCTTCTTGTTCTTTATAGGCAGCAGGTGGAGGCTTGGAGAACAAATGGTTGATGAACTCCAGGTGTTCGCGCCACATGACCGGAGCTGCAAAGTGGTTCTCTAGCCTCACTCCCTTGAAGCGGCGGGAGTATGTGACCTTTGGAGATGACAAGAGAGGGAGAGTGAAGGCAAGAGGCACGGTAAAGGTAAATGAAAAATTCACTCTCAAGGATGTTGGTTTGGTTGAGTATCTCAAGTACAATCTGCTCTCTGTCTTTCAGGTTCTTGATGTTGGTTTGGAAGTCAGCTTTAAGTAGAATGCTTCTTGTGTTCTTGATTCATGTGGTTCCTTGATTTGTCGGATTTCTCACATTGGCAGAGTTTTTTAGGCTGATTTTGTTGGTTCTCCTGGTTCTCACAAGTTCTTGTTTGCTCAATCTTCTTCTGAGCTCTGGAAATGGCAAAGGAGACTGGGTCACATGAGCTTTGACTTGTTATGTCGCTTGAGTGGCCTAGGTTTGATCCGAGGATTGCCTAAGCTCAAATTTGATAAGGATTTGGTTTGTGTTCCTTGTTGTCATGGGAAAATGATTTCCGCTTCTCATCCACCAATCAATTTGGTGATGACTGAACGTCCTAGAGAGTTGCTTCGCATGGACATTGTTGGTCCTTCTCGGGTTTGTTCGGCAGTTGGGAAGTGGAATGTTCTTGTGATTGTCGATGACTATTCTCGCTACTCTTGGGTTTATTTTCTTGAGAGCAAGGATGAAGTGTTTCATCACTTTTGGAGCTTAGCTTTGAGGTTGTTCAAGGAACTCTCTGGTGCATTACGAGCAATCCATAGTGATAATGGCACCAAGTTCAAGAACTCCTACTTTGATGCTTTCTATCTTGAGCATGGTATTGAGCATCAGTTTTCAGCACCTCGTGTTCCCCAGCAGAATGGAGTGGTCAAAAGAAAGAACAGAATTTTGGTGGAGATGGCCCGGACGATGCTCGATGAGCATAGGACTCCGAGGCGGTTCTGGGCTAAGCCCATTAGCACTGCTTGCTATGTTTCCAATCGGATTTCCTTGTGCTCAATTCTTAATGTGACTTCTTATGAGCTACGTTTTGGGAAGAAGCCATATGTTTCTCATTTGCGTGCTTTTGGCTGCAAGTGCTTTATTCTTAAACGTGGCAATCTTGATAAGTTTGAGTAAAGATCTTCCAATGGCATCTTTCTTGGTTACTCTCTTTATGGTCATTCCTACAGAGTTTAGAATTTGGAAACTAACACCATCATAGAATCCTGTGATGTAACCTTTGATGAATCAAACTCTTGTGCAAGGAATGTGATTGAGTCTGCAAGTGACAAGGAGATGAAGGAGAGCATCTTTGTAGAAGAGGACCTACAGGGCTTTGATGATGATGACGATGATTCACTTCACATCTGAGCTTGTTCCTGCTGCTACCACTACTCCAGCAGAGGGTCCAGAAGCTTCTACATCGACTTCAGCAGCTGTCGAGTGAGCTCTAGCTATGGTTGAGGGGGAGGTACACTCTGACAGAGAGGCTCCTCACCACATTCAGCATCAACATCCATCTGAACAGATGATCGGTAATCTCTATGAGAGGACAACAAGGTCAAGGTCTACACATCTTGCTTGCTTTACCAATTCTCTCTTTGTTGCAACCTTTGAACCCCGAGATGTTGGAGACACACTATCTAATGAACATTGGGTTAATGCCATGCATGAGGAGTTGGAAAACTTTGAGAGAAACAAAGTCTGGACCGTTGTAGAGCCTCCTAAAAATATCAATGTTATAGGAACCAAGTGGGTGTTCAAAAACAAACATGGGGAGGATGGTGAGGTTCTGAGAAACAAGGCTAGGCTAGTTGCTCAAGGTTTTAGCCAAGTGGAGGGCTTAGATTATGGTGAAACCTTTGCTCCTGTTGCTCGCATAGAAGCCATTAGGATCTTGCTTGCATTTGCCGCCTCCAAGTGCATTAGACTCTATCAAATGGATGTCAAGAGTGCTTTCCTAAATGGTTTCATAGAGGAAGAAGTGTATGTGAGGCAACCCCCTGGCTTTGAGCACCACAAATACCCAAACCGTGTGTACAAGCTTTAGAAGGCTTTGTACGGGCCAAAGCAAGCACCTAGGGCATGGTCTGCTAGGCTTAAGACCTTCTTGCTAGAGCGTGGGTATGTCATGGGGTGTATTGATAAAACCTTGTTCACTCTAGATCATGGCAATGACTTTCTAATGGTTCAGATTTACGTGGATGATATCATCTTTGGTGGTTCCTCTCATGCTCTTGTGTCCAGATTTCAGGAAGCTATGGAAAGTGAATTTCAGATGTCAATGATAGGAGAGCTCACCTTCTTTCTTGGGCTTCAAATCAAGCAGTGCAAGCAAGGCACTTTCAGTCATCAAGCCAAGTACACAAAGGATCTCCTGAAGAAGTTCGACATGGTCAATGTGAAGTCATTGTCTAACCAATATCCACTACAATGGCTCTTGACCCTGATAAAGACTGTGAAGCAGTGGATTAAAGGGAGTACAGGAGCATGATTGGCTCCCACTTGTATCTGATAGCGACAAGACCCGACATACACTTTGCGGTGTGTCTTTGTGCTCGTTTTCAAGCTTCCCCAAGGGTGACTCATCGCAAGGCTGTCAAGCGCATCTCAAGGTATCTCAAATACACCCTTGAGTTTGGTCTTTGGTACTCTGCATCTTCATCTCTTGATCTCATTGGGTATTCAGATGCGGACTTTGCTGGGTGTAGAATTGATAGGACGAGCACTTCTAGCACTTGCCATTTCTTGGGTACTTCATTGATCTGTTGGTCTTCTCGTAAGCAGTCGAGTGTTGCCCAATCCACCACAGAGGCTGAGTATGTTGCTGCTACTAGCTGCTGCTCATAAATCCTATGGATTGTATCTACCATGAGAGACTATGGGTTAACTTTTAAGGGTGTTCCACTCATGTGTGATAACTCCAGTGCCATATGCTTAGCCAAAAACCCAATCCAACATGGTAAGGTCAAACACATCAATATGCGATTCCACTTCCTGAGAGGCAATGTTGAGAAGGGGGATGTTGAGCTCAAATACATTGATACCAAAAACCAACTAGCTGATATCCTCACCAAGCCCCTAAATGCTTCTAGACATGCTTTTCTTCGGGGGGAACTTGGTGTGTGTCATCCTTATGGCATCATTTGAGGGGGAGTTGGAGTTCACTTGTATATATGAATCTTACCTTTTATGCACTGCATCTCATATGTAATATATGCATTGGTAGATGAGCTTTGATTCTTATGCTTTCTTGCATTTCTCTTTGCTATGATTGAGCTTGAGATAAGTTGAGTGGATGTGATGGTAATCTCTCGTGCTTAGATTTTCTAGATGGCCTATTATAGACTCATGTGAGCAACTTGCTAATCCTAAAGGTAAACTAAGCTTCTTGTGAACCTTATGATCTAATCTTGCTAAAACTTTCTCACGATGTGTATAATTGCTTTCAACCTTGTTGGAACTTGCATTGAGGATAGTCTAGAGGATGTCTTGGCTTTGGCACCTTGTATTTGCGAATGGAAGGCTTTGCAAATGTTTAGCTCATGATGAAACATTGTGGGAACGTGTGTACCTTTTTGCCGCAAAGGCATGCTCTTTTGTCTTGTGCATAAGCTTGAATAATCTGCTAAGTGCTTTGATCAAGAATAATTCTAAAATACTAAATCCAAACATTGTGACTTGAAGCCTCGGGGTGTTTGTCGTACCTAGTCGTGCGACCCTCCGTATGGGTAAGAGGACACATGAGGATAAACAATAATCACTTGATCAACTGAGTCTCTGTTTTATATGTGAGCGTTTGTAGAGCTCATTATCTATGAATGCTTGTTGCCCTAGTTGAGATTGAGACTGGCTAGTATCTTTTGATTCACCTGATGCTTGTTTTGCCTTGGATGGGAGTACTTATGGATGTGGTGGCAGTTTTGCTCATGATAAGCAAATTTGATTCTAAGCTAGTCAATCTTTCTGCTTAGCTTGTATAGCTCTTGGTGTTTATGCCTTGCTATCTATTTTTGATCTTTGTATGATTGGGAGCTATTGCTTTTATACTCGATGGCACTATGGTTATGGTTAGCAAAGTTAAATGCTTGTTTGCATAATTGTTGAAGCTCCTTAGGTTTGCATTTTCAAGCATTGCATGTTTGCTTGTTCTTTTGCCTCTTTGATGAGTTCATTGCCAAAGAGGGAGAAAATTTTGGGGTCATGCACAAATAATGCTAAGAAACTTATATGATCCATTTTGCACTACATGAGACCTACCACAACTTGAGGTGGAGCATTTCATGATCTTGAGCATTTTTCTTGCGCTTTTCACATTCTTTGTGTCTCAAGTTGTTTTCTTTGCCAACTCTTGGTTTTGTGATCCCTACTTGCTAGATGGCTTGTTTTCACCTTTTCTTTGGGTTTGGCCATTTGGATGTGCTTATTTGGCTTCACATTTCAAACTCTAATCTTTGTGCAATTGGTGTTGTCAATGTACTCATCAAGGGGGAGACTGAGAAACCATGTGGATATGTGCCATGGTTTGCTATAGTTGTGATGAGTAATTGACTTGAGCGAATTTGATGTTTGAGTTGAAATGAGGGAATCCAGGGATTGCTTGGGTTTGCATATCATGGTTATGACTGACCGGAGTTGGTGGAGGAATTGTTGATATTGCAGGAGATGGGAAATGTGTTTGCTTGTCTCATGATGGGTAGGTCACTGGAGTCGACTTGGCGGTCAACGGCGAGAGGATCAGGCACAAGTAGGGGACTTGGGGCCAGACCATCGGGATGTCGGGTGAAGTTAAGGGTGATCCACACCGTACATGTGGAGAGGCAAGAAGCACGGATGGTTTCACGGCTGAGCCTCAAAACCGTGGTGGTAATGAAGACGGCGTGTTGACCAAGTCAAGGCAAATGGGATGCCGGTGCAAGTGACAAGGGGGCCCGATGGACAGGGACTAGGAGAGACTTGCCGGTGGTCAGGATCGCGGGAGAAGGTGACACGCATCGACATCGAGAAGTCACACTTTGAGAAGCGTGCAAGGCAGTTTCCCGGTTTGGGCCTCAAAACCGGTGGCAGCGATTGGAGGTGCACGTGGCACCATCGCAGAGCTTGCGTCGAGGGCAAGCAAAGTTGTGAGGGGCTCGATGGCATTCGGGCAACAAAGAAAAAGATGGACAGTTATGCCCCCCAGTGGTAGGTGGGTGTGCTATGTAGGTCAAGGGTAGAGTGGTCATGTGGACAATAGACCCTAGGCCTATATAAGGAGAGGTGTGGTTAGTGGGAGAGGTGCCTCTCTTTCCATTAGCCTTGCGTTAGGATTCTATTTAAAGTGCTAGGAGAGGACTTCATGTTCGAGAGGAGAGTAGTAGGTGTGTGAGAGACATCTCTTACTCTTCCAAATAGTGGGAGGAAGAGGGTGGCTTCCTAGTCTTGTACCCATGTATCCTGTAAGCACCTTTCTATGATATGAGAAGTATTTTCGTGCTCAAGATTTCCCTCTTCACTTGAATCCCGAAATTCCATTTTTCCTATTTTCTGAGCTATTTTTGTGGTGATTTCGATCTCATTTTTGGACGAGTTTTTGGCCCAGATTTCTTGAGAAACTTGTTGCTAGGATGAGCTAGAACAATCCTCTATGGATGCTTGACTGAATCAATAGCTCTAGCACCTTCGATTTGAAGGATTTGTCAAGTTTCCCCTTTTTGGTGTTCTTGGCACAAGATCTAAAATTCGTGATGATTTCTTGAGCCACTTGAGTTGATCTTCTAGGATTAGGCTCGTGATGTGATGAGGATTCACTAATCCAAAAATCACATCATTTGGAGTTTGTTTGGTTAGGTTTTGGAGAAGATTTGGCACATTCCCAAAAGTTTCTGCTATTCTGTCGGGGATGATCGGCACTGCCGATGACCTGGACCGGCACTGCCGGTGGGTCTGAACTCAAATCGGCTTGCCGAAAGGGAGAGTCTGAACCCTGCACCAGAATTGCCGATTGCGCCGACCGGCACTACCGATCTGTTTTGTCTGTAGGTTCCAGAGAGTCCTGTGTCCCGTACCGGCACTGCCGATGGGCATGACCAGCACTGTCGATGGTGCCAACCGGCACTGCCGATGGCTGTGGTCGGCACAGCCGATGAGAGTCCAAAATTGATCTGTTTTGAGCGCTTCTTGTTTCTTTTTGTTTCTGCTTTGTCTCTTTGCTGTGGTTGATCACTCCTAGAGCTAGTACACCACAAGTTGGTGTGTGTAGTCTTGGTGATTGGTTCGGAGGTTGGCTTGGGTTGTTTTTGGGACATATGCCAAGTTCTGTTGGAGAATTTTGATTGGCTCCCATTCACCCCCCCCCCTCTGGTCGCCTTCTCGGTCCTTCAGTGGGTTTTCATCCACTTCCTAAACTTAATGCACAAGCAACCTATATACATCTAGTAATTTAATTACTGGAATTAAATCATATTAATACATGGGAATGTTCTGGGGCTTGCCTTGGGCTAAGACCACTGGATTAGTAGCTAAGTTACAGTCTTCTTGTGCCAAGAAATCCGAGGATACCTTCTGAATATTATCCCATGGCACGTCAACATTCACTATAACAATGCCGATACGCCAACATAGGTGAATGCATAAATAATGCAACAAAATGTGATGCATATGATGAATGAGCATATCAATCAAAATTTGTTCCTCAACATTGTTCTTGAAGTCATATGCTTTAGAACTAGCTATTCGAATAAGAAGCATTCATACATAAATTGTAATAATGCATTTTAAGTGTGAATATCAAAGTATGACATGCAAATAGTCATGTAGTAACTTAAAATTATGCTACTGGACATGAGTGACATACTGATGATAGATATATGCATGATGATCAATTTCACCAATTTTCACATTTATTTTATAAGCAATTCATTAATAATGCAATTAGCAAGGGTTGTGACCAAATAAATTCTAGTGAAATATGAACAACAGATAAATTCATATAAAAAATCATGGTGATGCAATGTGACAAGCATGATTTTTGTGCACAAGCATAAACCCTAAATGTTTATAGAAATTACTCTATGTATTTCTAAACATTTTAAAGAAAACATCATATATAATTTTATGTCTAGAAACTAGGGTTATCAATTTATCATATAAACTAAGCATGTCAAGAGAAGACCATAACAGTTTGATTTACTATTTTATCAAGTCTACAACTAAAGATATGAATTTATTAAGCTTTAACATAATTAATTTATATATCAAAATTTTTCATATAAAACATGTGCAATAGTATGCTCAATGCATAGTACTCGTCACAAGGAATCCAACAAAATTTAGTTTGCTATTTTAGGAGCTCTGGAACTCAAGATATTGAATTTACAAGTTTAAGCAATTTTCTAGATTTTCTTTTATTAGTTCACCAAAATTATGAAATTGCCATCAGTTCATATTTGAAATGAACTGAGCGCGCGCATACGCTCGCTCGGCGGCGCTGTTGCCAGAATTGCTTCGGAGCTCGCTGGCGGGTTCTGTAATCAACGAAGTTGGACTTCGTGTTCATCGGGAAGTCGAACACACCAAAGCAAATGCGTCGGCGGGATTCGCGAGGAGAGTTGCTCACCGGAGTTATGTTGGCTGCAAGAGGCGGCGGAAAAGAAGATTTGGCGATGGTGAGGGCTCGGTGCAGAGGTTGAGGAGCTGATTGGAAGGTCGGAGAGCACCAGTGGTTCATGGTGGAGCTTGGCGTGATCAACGAGGAGACGGAGGAGGGCCGAGCAGAGCTATCACCGTGAACCTCCCATGGCGGCCGACGGCGGTGGAAGGGGAAAAGTTTCAATGGCGACGATCTCAAGTCTAAAACCTTCACCACAACCTATCCAGAATGTGCGTTAGGGAGTCGCACATCCATAAGTATAGGATTGAGACCAAGAAACTCACCAAAGAAGATGAATTTCAAGAATTCATGATTTGGCAACCAAAAATAGAGAGATCGATTCTTGCTTCAAATTCTCACTGTGTGGTTTATGATTGGAACTAAGTTTTCCCTGGTAGTTTCCTAACATCACTTCACACTCATCTGGAGCTTGGGCTCGCTCGAGATATGGCAGTGTGGTCAGTTGAAGCGAGAAACAGATAGGCGGCAATGGCGGAAAACCAGAGAAGTTTTCGAGGGAGAAGACGAGCTGGAGGTGCGGAGACACCGAGGAAATGGATGACGGAACCAAGGGGAGAGTTGGGCGATGATCGAGTACCGGGTTTTGTTCTCTGAAGCCGTTAGCTGGGCGATGACATGAGGATGAATGCGTGTCGGCGTGCATGGCCATATGGGCGCCAACGAGGAAGAGAAGGAGAGAACAAAGAGGCTGATGAGTGGGACCCCCTGACCAGGTTTGTCGAAGCTTAAGATCAGCAGTAAAATGTATAGGTCTATGTCGAGACTAAGAACTACGATGGTAACAGAAGACACCAAGTTATACAGGTTCGGGCCCTCTTAATGAGAGTAAAAACCCTACGTCCTGTATTCTGTGTATTGTATTGATGTTGCAAAACTTGTGAACTTGTCCTCAAATGAGGGGGTACCCTGCCGCCTTATATAACTGGTCGGGAGGGGGTACATGAAGAGTCCTAGTCATAACCCCTTAGGATTTACATAGAAAGTCTATCTCTACATGCCTTGTTCTCCAAGTTGAGTCGGTCGGTTTCCTTGTTGATGAAGTACCCGGTCGGCTACTGACTTAGTCTTGTATGAGGATACCCGTAAGGCAAGTATCCCACAGCAGCCACCAAGTGCTTCCTGATTTTGAGCTTCAACTTTCAGAAATGATCTTCAATGTAGATCATAAATTAGGAAGACCTCTTTATCAAAGTTTCTGATAGATCTGGTGCACCGGTTAGGTGCACCTGATCAGGTGTAGCCCCCGACTCTTGTATAATTTGGAGACTTAACAAATAATGCAAGAGTCTAATTATATTAGCTCTTATTATTTTGTATGTATTTTACTCAAATCATCAAGCTTGAGTCTAACAGACCTCTGGTCATCAAACCAGCAAGCTAACTTGCAAAGCTTCAGCCCTGTCGACTGATTATAAAATAAGCTGAGTGACACTCACCATGTCCGAATGACTGGTCGGTCTGAATTTTATGATATCAATCATATTCAATTCATGTGGACCAATATGACACCAATCATATAATGGTACTAAGCTAAATGACATCAATCATAATACAACCTTTCCCTAATAATTAGTCACTCTAATTATCCATAAGTCCAATTTTGACAATTTGGTTATTGACTTCAATCAATACCATAACCTTTGAACTTATATCGATATGACCATCAAGTCCTTTGCTACATGATCATCAAATCATATAGATATGGTTAAATAATTTTCAAATGCTTCTCATCAAAGAAGCCCCCGAGCTTTATTTCTCAAGGTCTTTAGACCCTAATCATATTTTAAGGCCCTTAATTAATCTTTGCTTAAGCAAAAAATCATCATCACTGTACGGCCAACCCAGGCCCATGGGACCCTTAGGTCAAAAAGCGAGAGTATAAAAGGCAGCGTCGAGTTGACTCTCAGTCCACGCCGCATTTGCGCACGAACCTTTCATCTTCCTCGCGCCTCCTCTATTCTCGACTCCTCAACTTTCTAGCTAGGGTTAGCACCGTCACTTCCGGCCGCCGCAGATCTTGCCGCGCTTAGCCCCCAAGCCTTTGCTAGGGTTCAGCATTTGATCCGCCACGCCCAAAACAATCATCACCATAGGTCGCAAGAAGGTTTCCACCTCAATCCCTGCCACTCCCACTGCCGCCGTCGCGTCCTCCTTATCGAAGATCGACATCCCGGAGCAGCTTCGGGAGTTCTCGAAGAGAAACCTCTCCCAGGTCGATATGAATCAGATGGTGGTCGACGGCATCCTTCCAGAGCAAGGGCGGATCGACTGGAAGGTACCCCGTGAATCTTGCCCCATCCCTATTCATAAACAGATAGTTTTATTCCGCTCATTCTTCGAGCATGGCTTTAGAGTCCCCTGCTGTAGCTTTGTGCGCGGGCTCCTTTTCTTTTATGGGATTGAGCTTGTCAACCTCAATCCCAATTCCATCCTTCACATCACCATCTCTGTGCACATGTGCGAAGCATTTCTGGGAATCCTCCCCCATTTCAATTTATTCCGCCATCTGTTTGTCCTCCGTCCGCTGCCGACCAAGGACAATCAAGTAGCTATAGGCGGCGTTGGCTTCCAGTTGCACGAGAAGGAGGCCTACATCAACATGCCATTGAAGACCGGGAACAAGAACTGGAAGGATGAGTGGTTTTACTATGACAACCCTCCCCCTGTTCTTGCCGATTTCACCAGTGCCAAGGCGAGTCCTCTGGCGCAACGGACAGAGAAGCCCGATCCGACCGATCCTCAGGTGGTCACTCTGCTAAAAAGATAGCCGACTTGAAGGCTGAAGGTATTGATGGAATTACCATCGCCAAGAGCTTCATAGCACGTAGAGTGCAGCCCCTGAAGCTATGGAGTCACCCGGTGTGGAACTACGTCAATAATAACAAAACCAGGGAGGTGCCTGACCCACCGAATGGTGAGCTCCGTAAGAAACGCCTATCAAAAATGTTAGGAGATATCCTTCAAGATGACTCGCTGATCAAGAAGGCGTATAACAAGGGCACTATGCGGGCCCGAGTAAGCCTCAGTCTGCTTTGAGCAATCCTTTATGTTCTTGTCTTGATGCCCTACTTGATATTTTGATTCTTGTGCAGGTTTTGGATGCTTATGTTTCTCATCCTCCGCTCCCTCCGACCGATTTTGAGGGACCGAACTATGTTGAGAAGACGTAGCAGACCGGCACTGGAGGCTCGAGCTCTTCTGCAGGCGCTCGTCCTGACCCGGTCTCCTTCCTACCTCCCCCCAGTTGGCGAGTAAAGCAGACCATTGGGCGCCGATGGCAATATATAGGAGATCAGGATGATGATGAAGAGTTGCCGTCTGCTGACACTAGTCATTTCACCCCTACTCCCTCCGACCGACCTTCAAGCTAGTCGGAGCCCCCGAGCCAAACTCAGAGTGATGCTGGGAGGGTAGATCAGACCGACAAGGTATAAAAATCTGCCCAGAAGAGGAAGGAGACTGATTCTCAGTCGACTTCTTCGAAGAAGAGGTTGCGTCGAATCAAGCTCAAGAAGGCTCCTAGGTTAATTCTTTAACCTCATGCTCCTTGTCTCTTATTGCCATCCATAACGTATCTTAATCTCTTCCATATTCATTTTGACAGTAGTCGGACGAGTGATTCTCAGAGTGCCTAGGAGTCTGGAGACACTCGGTCTAGACCTCCTCCTCGCCCGACTGATCTGCCCAAGTCGGTCGGCAAGTCATCAAACACGCCGACCGAGGTGGATAAGCCAGCTGACAAGGCAATTCCTGCCCGTATTCCGGTGCCTGTACGCCAACCTGCTCCTGCCGTCGTCCTTTCACCTCTTGACAAAGGTAAGGTGACATTATCTGTAGACTTACTCGGTCGACCCAAGGTGGAGGACATGGAAATCATGCATCAACTTCGAGAAGCTAGCAAGGTACTTCAATACTCTTGCTTTTGCTTTGTCTTAATCTTGCCTTTAAGCTTAACCCCTTTTTGTATACAAAAAATGTATGCTCCTGTAGAGAGAAAACAGGCTAGGGTGGAATACCTTGAAGCCAAGACTTTTGGTATGTCCAAAACACTTTGGTCTTCAAGTCTTTAAATAAGACTAACACTTTGCTGGTGTTTTGCTAGTCACCGTCAGCAGCTTGCCAAAGCACAGAAGGAGATTGAGAAGTTACAAACCAACCAAAGAGAAATGACCAAGGCCTTAAATCAAGGCCGAGAAGATTTAGTTGGTATGATCACTCACCACCTGTGTTTAAATAACCAACCAATCACTCCAGCACTAAAGATTCAAATATTTGTCTTTTAGCTCGTGACCAGAAAGTTGCCGACCTGGAGAAGTTGACTTCCAATCAGCAAAGGTTTGTCAATGCCTTGAATACTGAGAAGGAAAACATCTCCAAGTCGATCGAGGACCAGAAGGCCAAGATCACTCGGCTGCATAAGGAGCTGAAAGAGGCTGACGCCAAGATATAGGAAGCTAAGAGCACCTCCAAATCCTTCAAATGTAAACTTGCCAGTAAGCCCTTCGTTATTTCTCACATCTGCTTGATTCCTCTTTTGATCATACTGACTAGAAATAATCACTCGCAGCTCTATCATACGCCGCTCGGATGGCAATGGACTATGTTCATGCCGACCGAGTGGAGCAGTCTGGCCATTCCTTGGAGTACTTGCTGGAGCATGCGTTAGAAGATACTGCTCATAACACTCGACGAGTGGCGACCGAAGCCAGGAGTCAGGTTCTAGCTATTTGCCAATCTTGGTCTCCCGCTCTGCCATTAGACAAGATCAAGGAGGGCTTCAACCCAGACTTGACTGATGACCAATGCCAGTTGCTCTTGGATTCCATGCTGGAGACTTCTCGAGCTTTGGTCGACAATATAGAGATCAATTCGACCATGCCTACTCCTCTAGCAACTCCTGAGGTTGAGCTACGAGTTGAATCTTCCTCTCCTTCAAAGGAGCTGAATATCCTGTAATATTAGAGATCATTAGCAATATCTATGTAATGAAACAATGTTACCTGTATGTAATCTAGTTTCATGCTTATCAACTTTAAAAGATTGATAAAAATGTCACAAGTATGTTTCTATCATTGAGAAACTCAAATTGTATCAGTCTGCCTTAACATTTTAGGTTGTCACTCGTAACTGCGTAACAAGCAGAGTCGGCCAATCGACACTTGACCTCTCGCACTTTGGCTCGGTGTTTAGTGTAGTGGTAGTTTGATGTGCAGTGTAAAGTATATAACCATGATGTATAGACGTTAGACCAAGAAAATAAAGACCATATTCAATGAGAAGAAATCGGTCAGAAAGTAGTCCAAAACCAAAATACGGTTAGACTGAGGTGGGACATTATTACTAGCCCCCTGGCTCAATTGTTTAATAAAATAAATTAAGGAATCGAGACAATATAGAATGAAAATCATCAAAAAATCTTTCATCAAAAAGACCGAAGTTTCATTCATGAATAATGCAAAACGATATAGCTGATTTATGTTCCAAAAAATTGGTATATCATCACCGTCTTCATACATCAGTCGGTAAGCCCCCGGGCGAGTGACTTCCTTCACAACATATGGTCCTTCCCACTTTGGAGAAAGCTTATGCTGGTTCTTCGTAGACTGCACTCGGTGAAGCACTAAATCTCCAACTTGGAAGTGGCGATTACGTACATTCTTATCATTATAACGACGTAAGCCTTGTTGGTAAAGTGCTGACTGAAACAGAGCGTGATCACGCAACTCCTCTGCTGCAATCAAATCAATCTCTTGATTCTCCTCAGAAAGTTGTTCATCATACGCCTGAATCCGTGCCGAAACAAGGCTGACTTTGGTCGGCAGCATAGCCTCTGAGCCGTAGACTAGTGAGAAAGGTGACTGACTAGTTGCCTAACTGGTGTTTGTGCGAAGCCCCCAAAGAATTGAAGGCAATTCTTTGACCCACTGACCGGCGTAAGGCTTAAGCCTGTCGAATATCCAAGGTTTCAATCCTTGAAAAATCATACCATTGGCCCGTTCGACCTGCCCATTGCTTTGAGGATGAGCCACTGATGCAAAGTGGATTTTTATTCCCATCTCATCGGCAAAGTCATGAGACTCCACTGAAGTGAATTGAGTGCCATTATCAGTAATGATATCATGTGGAACCGCGAACCAGGTGAAGACATCCTTGACAAACTCGATAGCCTTCTTCAACATAATCTTGTCGACTAGCTTTGCTTCAATCCACTTGGTGAATTTGTCAATAGCAACAAACAGATAAGTGAACCCGCCTGGCGCCTTTTTGAAAGGACCGATAATATTGAGCCCCCAAACAGCAAAGGGCCAAGTCAAAGGTAACATCTGAAGTTGCTGTGAAGGCACATGCCTTTGTTGAGCGAAGAATTGACAACCTTCACACGTTCGAACAACCCGGTGTGCATCTTCAACCGCCGTGGGCCAGTAAAACCCTTGCCAAAAAGCTTTGCCGACCAAAGTCTTGGAAGTTGCATGATTGCCACATATCCCGGAATGAATTTCTTCTACCAACTTTTGGCCTTCTGGTATCGAGATGCATCTCATCAAGATGTTTGAACCTCCTTTTTTATAGATTTGGTCTCCCACTAACAAATACCCTTGACATCGGGTCTCCAACCTCCGTTGCTCATTAGGATCTGGAGGCAGCGTTCCCTTATCCAAATATCGGATGAGCGGGTTGTGCCAATCGGTCTCCATGTTGTCATCACCAACGAGATCAGTAACATCACTCATTAATACATCCGACCGAGGAGAAATCATGGGGGGATCCAGAGTGTGTAAGAAAACACCTGGTGGGACCACAAACCGGGATGATCCCATTTTGGCCAATTCATCAGCCGCTTGGTTATTGTCTCGAAGAACATGCGTGAACTTCAATGCATCGAATTTGTCATTGAGCTTCCTTACTTCTTGACAGTAAGCACTCATATTGTCATCCACACAGTTCCAATCCTTAGTGACCTGATTAATAACCAAAGCTGAGTAATCAAAGACGTCAAGGCGCTTGATGTCAAGTGATGCGGCAATGCGCAGACCGTGTAGAAGGGCTTCATACTCTGCAGTGTTGTTAGACACGCGAAACATCAACTGAAGGAAATATCAAAGCCTCTCTCTAGTGGGTGAGATAAACACAACTCCCGCACCCGCTCCTTGTAATTGAAGAGACCCATCGAAGTACATTTTCCAATACTCGATGTCTTGTGCAATAGGTGGGTTTTGAATCTCTATCCACTCAGCAACGAAATCAGCTAGCGCTTGCCCCTTTATAGCCGACCGAGGCGCGAACGTGATGGTATATTGACCAAGTTCGACTGCCCACTTGACGAGTTTGCCTTCGGCTTCTCGGTTGTGTAGCACTGTGCCAAGTGCAAAGGAGGTCTGGACTTCGATTGGATGAGCTTGAAAATAATGCTTCAACTTCCTGGAGGTGACCAACAATGCATACAACAACTTCACGATCTGTTGGTATTTTACCTTAGAAGCGCCAAGGACCTCACTCACAAAATAGACCGGGTGTTGTACTTTTTGTATATGCCCCTCTTCTTCTCAGTCGAGCGTTAAAACATTACTCACAACCTGAGTTGTGGCCGATATGTAAAGTTGAATTTTTTCTCCTGGCTCCGGAGGCACCAATACTAGAATTCTGCTGAGGTAAACCTTCAACTCGTCCAATGCCGACTGCGCCTCTTCGGTCCAAACGAAGTCTTCCTGCTTTTTAATCAGTCTGAAAAGTGGTAACCCTCTAACCCCCAGTCGGGAAATAAAGCGACTCAAGGACGCCATGCATCCGATCAGCTTCTGTACATCCCTTTGAGAATTAGGTGGCCCCATACCAAGCATCGCCTTAATTTCATCCGGGTTGGCCTCTATACCTCATTTTGAAATGATGTAACCAAGTAGATTTCCTAAAGGAACCCTAAAAACACACTTCTTAGAATTCAGCTTTATTGAATAATGCCTCAGATTGTCAAAGGTTTCTGCCAGGTAAGAAATAAGCTCTTTGACGTTCCGAGTCTTAACAATGATGTCATCAACATACGCTTCTACGTTCTGACCGATCTGAGCAGCAAGGCAGCGTTGAATACCTCGTTGGTAAGTCGCGCCAGCGTTCTTTAGACCGAAAAGCATTGTGATATAGCAATAGGCGCCGAAGGGTGTTATAAAGGTAGTTTTAATCTGATCTTCGACCTTCAGTGGGATCTAGTGATAGCCTGAATAGGCATCCAAAAAGCTCAAGAATTCACACCTGGCTGTCGAGTCTACAATCTGATCAATACGAGGAAGAGCGAAGGGGTCTTTAGGACAGACCTTGTTGAGATCAGTATAATCAACACACATCCTCCATTATTTATTCTTCTTGGGTACGAGGACTGGATTTGCTAACCAGTCGGGATGATACACCTCCTTTATAAACTTAGCATCCAATAGTCTAACTATCTCCTTCTTCATGGTGTCCTTGCGATCTTGCGCAAATCTTCTAAGCCTCTACCGAACGGGGGTAGCTCCAGAAGGTACCCTTAACTTGTGCTCAATCTTTTCCCTAGGAACTCCCGACAAGTCAAATGGTTTCCATGCAAAGATGTCCCTATTTTCCTGGAGGAAAAGAGTGAGCGCGAGTTCCTATTTCTCGTCGAGGTTGGCCCTAGCATAAGTTACCTTATTAGGGTCCTCAGGATCAAGCCTGATTTCCTTGGTTTGGATGTCATTAGTCTAAATCTTGTCTTTGGTAGACTTCTTTGTTGGAACCGCCACACCGGTCTGCTCCTCCGTGCCGACTGCCTACTGGATCTCCTTCTGGTCAGACAACATCAACTATTTATTAGCCATCTCACAACTCTGTACATCGCAATCGAAAGAATTCCAAAGATCAGAGTGGAGGGAGATTATTCCGTTCGGGCCTGGCATCTTGAGGGTGAGATATAGATAATGCGGGATAGCCATGAATTTAGCCATAGCCGGTCGACCGATGATAGCATGATAAGCTGAGTCGAAATCTGCCACCTGGAAGAGAATGCGCTCTGTCCTGAAATTCTCACAGGTCTCAAAGGTGACCAGCAGACTGATCTGTCCAATTGGAACTGAAGTCTTGCCAGGTACAATATCGTGGAAAGGTGAAGAACTCGGCTGAAGATCATCGATTGACAGATCGAGCTCTTTGAGAGTCTTGGTGAAGATTAAGCCCAAATTGCTTCCTCCATCAATGAGTACTTTGTTGAACTTCACCTCCTTCATTGTAGTAGCAAGCACCAGCGGGTATCAACCCGGCTTCGGGATGTGCTTGGGGTGATCCGACCGATCAAAGGTGATTGGCATGTCAGACCACCTCATGAATTGAGGTGCAGTCGGTTCCACCGAGTTGATCTCCCAAAGTTCTAGCTTCTGCTTGCGCTTGGACACGTAGGCATCCGGGCCACCGAAGATGAAGTTGACTTCCTTGCGGGGCTCCTAGAACTCTCCTGAGTCATCCTTGTCACCATCATCATTGGTCTTGTCTTTGCTATTATGCCTCGGGGGATCTTTGTCCACCTTGAGCGTAGCCGTTGCAAAACCCTTCAGTCAATAGCAATCCTTTGCTTTGTGGTTTCCCTTTGGGTGCCAAAGGCATGGGCCACCCAGCATCTCATCCATGGACGGTTGGCTTGTTTGAGGGTTCTTCTGAAGTCGGTCCACCATGTGAACCATGTTATCAGGCTTCCTCTTCTTCACCTTCTTGGAGGACTCGGGCTTGTTCGACCGCTTCTCGTTGCCTTTTCCTCGGATGTCATCTAACGCCAACTCACCAGACGCGAACTTGTTAGCGATCTCGAAGCACACTTGAGCGGTCAGCTTGAGGTCATGATTCCTTCGACCGATCTCACGAACCAAATCATCGCTATGGATCCCTCCTTGGAAGGCGGCAATGATTTGTTCGTCCGGGACATTGGGGGTCTCAGTCTTCTTAGCGCAAAATCGCTTGATGTAGTCACGAAGAGGTTCGTCGGTCTTCTGATTGATCCGAGTGAGGTCGAAGTGGTTGCCCGGTGGATTGCAGGTAGCTTGGAAACTTTCTATGAGCTTCCTGTTGAGGTCTCCCCAAGATATGATTGACTCCTCTGGTAGAGATGTGAGCCATATCCGAACAGCTGGAGCCAGGCAGACCGAGAGGTAATTAGCCATTACATAGGAGTCACCTCCAGCCGACCGAATTACCGTGCTTTAAAGCTGCAGCTACTCTCAGGGATTGGTCTGACCATCATATTTTTCAATGGGGACCGGCTTGAATCCTTTTGGCCATCGAGCTATGCGAAGCCTAGGGATGTAAGCCTTGATGCCATCGATCTCATTGTTGGTCGACGTCATCGACCGCCTATGCCAGTCTGGGGACGGGGTTGCACGGTGGCCGTGTCATGGACCAACATCATCATCATGATGACGACAGCGATGGTCGTTATCATCATTATCGTGCCGATCCCAAGTGTCACGTCAACGACAGTCGTTGTGGTTGTGCCTTGGAGGAGGATCTTGACGGTCCTCTCGTTGGTCGTCCCGGCAGCCGTCCGTTCTCCAATCACGGTGTTCGTCGTCATAGCATCGGTTGTCCTGAGCACGTTCTTCATAGTGAGAGTTGATGGTATCTCGTCCATCATGGAGGTTGAGAGAATTTCTCAGATCTTCACGCCTATGCCGACCTCGCAAAGATACGTGACTAGAGCTTGTGACCGACTGAGATTTTGCAGCCTCTTGAGCTGCAGCGGCCTTAAGCATAGCCACCGCCTTTTGCATCACAGGGGTCTAATAATTCACGTCGACCATTAGAGTGTCGAGCAAAGTTTTGGCCCCTGTGATGTTATTATGAGGAGTGTGGTAGACCTTGACGCCATCCACTTCGAGTTCTGGACCGTGATCCAGTTGGCGCGCATTGCGTGAACCGTGCAACCCTCTTGGTCGACGGTGGTGTCCGACCGATAAGTCATCAGCTGGAGGGTCCTCCTCATGTTGACCTCCTTTGGCTAGTTGATTCAGGTGGCCATCAACAGGGTTATCTTCATGTTAACCGTTTTGGTCACCATCTTGGTCTCCATCCGCGGGGTCTGCTATATCCACCATGTTGATAGTATGGGGATATGGGTAAGCGGATCTGACCGAGTCCTCATCAAAAGACCGATCCGATTTTGAATCGTTCCCGAAGGAAGGATGTTCTTCCTCAGATCTGAGTGGAACCAACACGGGGATCATGCCAGACAAACTCCGTGATCGTGCCATGGAAACGGCTACGGCCGAGTCGGATCTGTGGTTTTCCTGACCTAGGGCTCCGTTGTCGCCGACTGTGAAGTCAAGTGATCCAAAGGAGATCTTGAAGTCCGGTGAATACTGGATGATGGGAATTTCGGCCATCGTAGTCGACAGAGAATCCCGGCGAGCCTTGTCCCCTTCCTGGCGCGCCAACTGTCGAAGCATGAGATCGGCAGTAAAATGTATAGGGCTACGTCGAGACTAAGAACTTCGATGGTAACACAAGACGCCGAGTTATACAGGTTCGGGCCCTCTCGATGAGAGTAAAAACCCTACATCCTGTGTGTGTATTGTATTGATGTTGCAAAACTTGTGAACTTGTCCCCCAATGAGGGGGTACCCTGCCGCCTTATATATCCGGTCGGTAGGGGGGTACATGAAGAGTCCTAGTCGTAACCCCTTAGGATTTACATAGAAAGTCTATCTCTACATGCCTTGTGGTCCAAGTTGAGTCGATCGGTTTCCTTGTTGATGAAGTACCCGGTCAGCTACCGACTTAGTCTTGTATGAGGATACGAGTAAGGCAAGTATCCCACAAGGTTCTTATCAATTTATAGAATTAACTCGGCCACAATTTTAAATTCGTAAATAAAATAGTGGCTGACTCCACATAAATTTGGGAAATTTTCTACATAAACCTTAAGTTGTGTAGATCACAATGTGATAGGAAACAAAGTTCCAATCCAAATAATTTGAACTTACAATTTATTTTAAAATGGTTAAAATTCAAACTTCTAAGAATTAATTAGGATATTTCCACTTTAAATAAAATTCTGAGAAAATTTCAAAAATTCTTTTATAACAAACCGTATCACATAGATTTCTGGTAGCACTAAGTTATATGGAAAAATTTGGATGTTGCTTCGCAACCTAACCATACTTTGGTTTAAATTTAAATTCAATTAAATTTGAAATGCAACCAAAATTGAATTATAATTTGATCAACCAGAACTAAGTGCAATTATGTGATTAAAAGAATGTAGTGACACTGGGTGTCATAGCCCTACCTCCTTAAGAAAATCTCGTCCCAAGATTTAAGGCGAACTAGAGATAGTAAAAAGGTAAAAGTTTCTTACCTGAGAATTGATGCAAAATTTGAGATAATGAGTATTCAAAAACTCTATAGATTCCCAAATTGCTTCATCTTCAGAATGATTAATCCATTGGACTTTATAAAACTTGATGGTTCTTTTCCGAGTAACTCGATCTTTCTCATCCAATAATTTTACCGGATGTTCAGAATAAGTCAAATCAGATTGTAGATGTTCATAATCATCCAATATGACATCTATGGGTGTCTTAAGACATTTCTTTAAGTGTGATACATGTAATGTATCATGCACACCAGAAAGATTTTTAGGCAACTTCAACTTGTATGCTACATTTCCACATTGCTTTATTACTTGAAATGGACCAATATAACAGGGAGCTAATTTTCCATTGACTCCAAACCGTTGAATACCTTTCATATCACCTTTAAATATACATGATCGCCCTTTTCAAAGATCAAAGGTCGATGTCTTTTATTAGCATACATCTCTTGTCGTTGTTTTGTAGCTTTTAGATTGGCCTGAATAATTCGAACCTTTTCTTCTGCTTGTTACAAAAGATCAGTTCTGAAAGTAACTCTTTCCCTAGATTCTGACCAATTTAAAGGAGTTCTACAGCTACGACCATATAATACTTCAAAAGGGGTCATACCTATACTCTCTTGATAACTGTTGTTATAAGAAAATTCCGAGAGAGGTAAATGATCATCCCAATTACCACCATGTGACAAAACACAAGCCCTAAGCATGTCTTCGAAAATTTGGTTAACACGCTCGATCTGTCCATCAGTAGTAGGGTGATGTTCTCTTCGGTAGAGCGGTCTCCTATTAATTATAGTAACTTAGGCAATACTTAGTGGCGTCAGTCACGCTTTAGTAGTTAATCCCTTTCACGTAACAATCATAATCGACCAATCGACACGTGGCCCCTTCGCGCTTTGGCTCTGGGTTTAGTGTAGTGGTAGTCTGTTGTGTACTATGAATTGTATGACTGTCATGCTGCAGCGTTAGACCGAAAAACATAAGACCATATCAACATATGAGGAATCTGTCTGCAAAAAGCCAAAACCAGCGTTTATCAAGGTTAGGCAGTGGGACATTATTATTAGCCCCCTTTCTCGATTGTTTAATGTATAAATTAAGGAATCGAGGGAAATAAGAATGAAAGTCATCAAAAACCTTTCATCGGAGTTCCATTCAATAATAATGTATAGGAATAAAAAACTAAACTAAGTATAAAAATGACGTAGCTGATTTATGTTCCATGAATTTGGTATGTCATCGCCGTCTTCATACATCAGTCGGTAAGGCCCCGGCCAAGTGACTTCTTTCACCACATATGGTCCTTCCCATTTAGGAGATAACTTGTGCCAATTCCTAGTTGATTGCACTCGTCGTAGTACTAAATCTCCAACATGGAACTCACTCGTTGTAAGCCCTGCTGGTACACTACCGACAGAAATAGAGCACGATCACGCATCTCCTCTACTACAATCAACTCAATTTCTCGGTTATCTTTAGAAAGTTTCTCATCATATCCCATGACTCGTGCTAAAACGAGGTTTACCTCGATCGGCAGCATAGCCTCAGAGCCATAGACTAACGAGAAAGGAGACTGACCAGTAGCCCGAGTGACATTAGTGCGCAGCCCCCAGAGGACTGAAGGAAGCTCTCAAACCCACCGACCAGAATACGGCTTAAGTCTATAAAAAATCCGGGGCTTCAACCCCTAAAGAACCATATCGTTGGCCCATTGGACCAGCCCATTGCTTTAAGGATGGGCCACCGAAGCAAAGTATATTTTTATTCCCGTCTCATCGGCGTAGTCACAAAATTCCTCAGATGTAAACTGAGTACCAATGTCGGTGATGATATCGTGAGGAACTTCAAACCAAGTGAAGACCACTTTGACAAACTCGATTGTGTTCTTCAAAGTTATCTTCTCGACCGTCTTCACTTCAACCCACTTGGTGAACTTGTCTATGGCAACAAAGAAATGAGTAAACCCGCCTGGTGCATTTTTGAAAGGACCAACAATATCCAACCCCCAAATTGCAAAACTCCAAGTCATAGGTATCATCTGAAGTTGTTATGAAGGCATGTGAGTCTGCTAAGCGAAAAATTGACAACCTTCACACTTCCGAATGACCTAGTGTGCATGTTCGACTGTCATGGGCCAATAGAACCCTTGCTGGAAAGCGTTGCCGACCAAAGTTTTCGAAGCTGCATGGTTACCACATGCTCCTGCATGAATTTCCTCGATCAACTTTTTACCTTCTGGAATTGAAATGCATCACATCAAGATGTTGGATCCTCCTTTTCGATAGAGCATGTTATCCACCATTAAATATCTATAGGCAGTGTACCACCAACCAGAAACTGAATACTAGAATCGCGCCTATCGGTCTCCATCTCAACATCTTCCATAGGGCCAGCAATATGGGTCATCATCATATCTAACTAAGGAGAAATAGTTGGCATATTAAGGGCGAAAAACACCGAGTGGGACAATCGATTGCGATGATCCCATCTTAGCTAGCTCATCATCAGCCTGGTTATTATTGCGGAGAACATGCATGAACTTAAGTCCATCAAACTTGTTCTCCAGCTTCCTTACTTCTTGGCTGTAGGCAGCCATGATGTCATTCACACAGTTCCAATCCTTAGTGACCTGGTTGATGATCAGAGCCGAGTCACCAAAGATATCAACGTGCTGAATGCCGAGCGATATGGCTATTCACAGACCGTGTAGAAGAGCTTCATACTCCACAACATTATTGGATGCGCAAAACTTGATCTAGAGGGCATATCGAAGTCTCTCTCCTATCAGAGAAATAAGTACAATTCCTGCCACTATACCCGGCAATTGGAGTGAACCATCAAAGTACATTTTCTACTACTCAATATCTTGTGGTCCTGGTGGCATTTGAATCTTTGTCCACTCGAAAACGAAGTCAGCCAACACCTTCCCTTTGATCACCGAGCGAGGCACAAATATAATGGTATATTGACCGGGTTCAACCACCCATTTGGCATTCTTGTCGACCACTTCACAGTTATGAAGAACCTCTCCAAGCCTAAAAGTGGTATGAACATCGATCAGATGAGCTTGAAAATAATGCTTCAACTTCCTCGAGGTGACCAAGAGCGCATACAACAGCTTCAAGATCTGGTGATATCGTGTCTTGGAGGCGTTAAGAACCTCACTCACAAAGTACACTAGGTGTTGTAGTTTTTGTACATGTCCCTCTTCTTCTCGGTCAACTATCAAGACAGAACCCACAACTTGGGTTGTGGCTGACACATAAAGTTGAAGCTTCTCCTGTGGTTCCAGAGGCACTAAGACTAGAATGTTGCCAAGGTAGACCTTCAACTCATCCAATGCTGACTGTGCCTCTTCTGTCTAGATGAAGTTGTCATGCTTTTTGAGCAACTTAAATAACGGTAGACCCCTAACCCCTAGTCGAGAGATAAAGCGACTCAAGGATGCCATGTACCCGCTCAGCTTCTGAACATCCATTTAGGAGTTAGGAGGTCCTATGTCAAGGATTGCCTTGATTTTTTCCTAGTTAGCCTCTATGTCTCGTTTCGAAACAATATAACCGAGTAGCTTTCCCAGAGGTACCCTGAAGACACACTTCTTATGGTTCAACTTCATTGTGTATCACCTCAAATTGTCGAACGTCTATGCTAGGTCAGATAGAAGTTCTCCAACGTTCTGAGTCTTTACCACGATGTCGTCAACATAAGCTTCTGCGTTTCGACCAATCTGAGTTTTAAGGTAGTGTTGAATACCACATTGGTAAGTCGTGTCCGTATTCTTCAGAATGAACAACATTGTTATATAACAATAAGCGCCAAAAGGAGTCATAAAGGAAGTCTTGATTTGGTCCTCGACTTTCAGTGGGATCTGGTGATAGCCTGAATAGGCATCAAGAAAGCTCAAGAGCTCACACCCGGCTGTTGAGTCTACAATCTGATCAATGCATGGCAGAGCAAAGATGTCCTTAGGATAGACCTTGTTCAAATTGGTATAATCAACGCACATACGTTACTCTTTATTCTTTTTTGATACAAGGACTGGATTAGCCAGCCCATCTGGATGGTATAGTTCCTTTATAAAGTTTGCATCTAAAAGCCTAACTATCTCCTCCTTCATGACGTCCTTGCGATCTTGAGTAAATCTTCTAAGTCGTTGATTGATAGGTGTAGCACCAGGAGGCACCCTTAATCCATGCTCAATCTTTTACCTAGGAACTCCCAACATGTCAGAGGGTTTCCATGCAAAGATATCCCTATTTTCCTGGGGCAAAAGAGTGAGTGCGAGTTCCTGTTTATCTCCTAGATTGCCCCCCGCATAAGTAACCTTAGCAGGGTCTTCAGGATCAAGCGGAATATCCCTGTTCGGCACGTCATCCATCTAGATCTTCTCCTTACTAGGCTTCTTTGTGAGGATCTCCGCATTGGTCTCCACCTCTTTGCTTACTGCCTCATGGATCTCTAGCTGGTCGGACAACATCAACTGTCGATCGGCCAACTCACAACTCTGCACATCTCAATCAAAAGAATTCCAAAGATCAGGGTGGAGGGAGATGATTCCATTAGGGCTTGGCATCTTCAAGGTGAGGTAAGGGTAGTGCGGGACCACCATGAACATTGCCATAGCCGGCTGCCAATGATGGCATGGTAGGCAGACTCGGAATTAGCTACTTGGAAGATAATACGCTCGGTCCTGAAGGTCGCTCGGGTACCAAATGTGATAGGCACAGTGATCTGCCCTATCAGCACGGAGGTCTTGGCCGACACAATCCTGTGAAAGGGAGAAGTGCTCGGATTGAGGTTGGCGGTTGTCAAGACTAACTCTCTGAGGGTCTTGGTGAAGATCAAGTCAAGGCTGCTTCCCCCATCGATGAGTACTTTGTTGAACTTCACCTCCTTCAAAGTTGCCGCAAGCACAAGCGGGTAGTGACCCGGTCTGGGCAGATGCTTAGGGTGATCTGACCGATCAAAAGTGACCGGAACTTTGGACCACTTCATGTACTCAGGTGTAGCTGGTTCCACAAAGTTGATCTCTCACAGTTCCAGCTTGTGCTTGCGTTTGGACATGTAGGCGTCAGGCCCTCCGAAGAGGAAGTTGACTTCCTTCTGGTGTTCCTGAAATTCTCCTTCCTCATCCTTGTCACCATCGTTGTTGGATTTATCCTTGCCATTTCGCCTTGGTGGGTCTTTGGCCACCTTCGACATAGCAGTCACGAAGCCCTTCAGACGGTAACAATCCTTTGCTTTGTGGTTTCCCTTTGAGTAACATAGGCACGGGTCACTCAGCAAGTCATCCATGGTTTGCTGGTTCATCCGCTGATTTTTCTTGGACCGGTCTACAACGTCAACCATGTCACCATTTTTCCTCTTCCTGTCCTTTTTGACGGACTCGGTCTTGTCCTGGCGCTTCTCCTTCCCTTTACCTCGAATGTCATACAGAGTTGAGTCCCTCGAAACATATTTGTCCGCGATCTCAAAACACTCGTGTCAGTGTTTAGATCACCGGCTAGTAGAATTTATTCATGGGGGACGCATTTCAGGCTCGACGATGGCTAAGCAAGAGGGCACAAGAGGGTTATGATGGTTCGGGGAAATCCCCTACAACCAGTTCTCAAGCCTGCTCGTGTTACTTCCTCCGATTGAGTGATACAATGGTGGTGAGAGAGGAGAGAGCTCCAAGTCTCGGGTGTGAGTGATGCGACTGTGTGGCAATGCCTAGAGAGGGGCGTGGACCTCCCCCTTTTATACTTCAAGTGAAAAGGACCCACATTACAGAGAGAGATAGAGTGAGAGATTTCAACATGTGATGAGTCGGTAGAGGCGTGTTGGAGAAGGAGAAGTCCATGGTCGGTGACATGGCACGCGTACTTGTGACCCCCCCTCCCCAAACCGGTTGTAACACCCTACTTTTTGCAATTTCCAAAAATGTTAATTTTTAGGATTTAGCAATTAGTAAAATAACCTAGGACAAATTTTTTTAAAATAAATTAAATCAATTTATTGCATTTGCATAGCATGTCATGCCCATGTAGATTTTAATTGTATTATGCATTTAGATTAATTACTTAATTAATTACTAGGAAAATTTGAATAGAATTAGAGGGAAAAGATTTGAGAAAGAAAATAAAAAGAAGAAACCAGAACAGTGGGCCGAAACCCACCATTCTGGTTCACCTAGAAAACCCCTTTCTCCCCCACCTTTCCCCTTTTCGGCCCAGCCGGCCCAGGCCACCTCTCCCCTACTTCCTTCCTCTTTCCCTCGCCTCGGCCCAGCTAACACCGCTGGCCCAGCTCCCCCGCCAACAGGCCCAGCCAGCCGGGCGCGGCCCACTCACCACCACAGCCTAGCCCCACCCGGTCCGACTGACAGCCCGGCCCCACCCCACACGTCTTCCTCCTCCCGACTCTCTCTCTCTCCCCACCGATGCCCGCTGGAAACCACCGTCAATCCCCCTCCTCCTCGCCTCCCCGCCTCCCAAAACCGGCGCCCAAGCACTGCACGCCTCCCCACTTCCCCTGCCCCCACTTCCGGACTTTAATCACGCACTAGGGCGCTCTAATGGCCATCAATGGCCACCGTCGGTCATTGAGCTCCGATGAGCCATGCCCGCTCGGTTCCCTCCTCCCCTCTCCCCTATAAAATGACCCCGAGACACCCCCTAACCAGCTGCTCCCTCCCCTCAGTCCTCCTCATTCCGGTGACCCATCTAGGGCCCTCTCCATCGAACTTCGATGGCCGCCGCCGCCTAACCTCATCGTCGAGCCCCCTGGAGCACCTCCCCGGCTGCGCGATACCCCAGTAAGAACCCCCTCACTCCCCTCTCCCTCCTTGACCTCTCGCGGCCAGGAACAGCCGGCCGGAGGACCATTCTGGCCGATCTTCGGCGAGGTCCCCGCCACCGTCGCCGTGTAACAACCACCAGCCGCCGCCTGCCCGCCCGATCCCCCTGTGAGCCGTCCGATCCTTGATCTGCGGCCCAGATTAGAAGATCGAAGGGGTATCCCCCCTTGTCCACCATGGACCCATGGACCCTGGTCAAAGTCCGATCAACCATTCCCATGGACCCGGTCCATCAAATTTAGCTTTCAAATTAAATCATGAAAATTCCAGGAAAATGGCAGTTTTGCACCTATGCCCCTTTGTTTTAATTATGTTTAAGTCCTAACATTTTGCAAAACCCCCTGCACTTAGTTTTAATTATATTTTAGCTTGGTCTTTTTACACTTAGCCCCTACACTTAATATTAATTATGTTTAAGTCCTAACATTCTGCAAAAACAACCTTATACTTTTTAGTTATTATTTTTCAGTCCTAATAATTACACTTTAGTCCCTGTAATTTTATAAAATTACAAATAGGTCCTTAAAAGCCCCTGTTTTTACCTTTTTGCCCCTAAAACATCAAACTAGCATAACTTTTTACTCGTAACTCCAAATTAGGTGATTCTTGCGCCAAAATTCTCGTAGGAGCATAACCTTTGCATTCATTGCATCTACATATTGATTTTCCTCTGTTGCATGGATGTGTATTGATTTGGTATGTATTGCTTGTGTCGGTATTTTTATGTAAAGGCGAGCATACTCAAGGACCGCCCTACGAGGACTTCCAGGAGCAGGAATTTGAAGGGTTAGAGAAGCCTCCCGCACAGGACGAAGCCAAGTGTCCTTGATGCATTTTGTACCTATTATAATTGTAGAATTGCAATCTTGGGTCAATTGATTGGGAACCTATTGTAGGGTTTACTAGCATTGTTTTACCCTGTCCTTATCGCCTTGAACTAGAGTGGGGATGGGTAGACATGCTTAGTTCCTTAATGGGTAAATGGGTCCAAATTAATATTGACTAATGAACAATATCACATGGGAATGATTGGTAATTCTTTTAGCAACATGGATTAGGGATCTATGCAAGTCGGGTGGAATGGATGTGGTGCCGTGGGCACATGGTTGGTGGTAGTAGACTTGTTGTAGATCCTAGCACCCGGTTCCTAGAGTGATGACCCAGGAAAACAGTGCCATCACAAGACCGATATGGGTATGGCTTGGGCTAGTAATCAGGTGTTCTCCCATTGTCGGTGCAGCATTTGGTGGAGCGGGGAATGGAAGTCAAGAAAGGACTGTCCTTGTATCCGAACGGCTCAAGAGGTGGCTCCTGGGGTGATGAGCTGCTTGTTTAGGGGTTATCACTTATGGACGGGAGTGAAACCTTAGCGGCTAGCATGTACTGGGAGACCCTTTGTAAAAGCCTCGTAGTGAAACCCTGCCACACACCAAAGGAAGTGTGAAATGTGGGTCGTGTCCAAGGGCACAAAAAGAATCACGACTTGTGGGTAATGTGGTGCAAACTCTGCCGAGTATCAAACTATCATGATAGTCATGCTCACGGTCAAGAGCGGCCTGGGATCCTCACAGGATTAGTTGGGATGTGGTTTGGGGATTGGTTGGGATTGTTCGGACTTGGATTGATTAGTACCATGTGGATTGAGGGATGGGATGACCCCACATAGCAACTGGAATGCATAGGGAATTAAAAGCTCATGCAACAAACCCCCTTTAGTGCCTTCCTTGTCTTAGCCTCATGTCATCTTTTCCGCCCACTTGCTGAGTATGGCACGTACTCACCCTTGCTATATACCATGTTGCTGCTCAGCCACAGGAGAGGAATGGAACTACTATGAAGATGATGGAGGCGAATACTAGGTGATGGTCCACCAGTCGATGCCTGTGGAGTCATGGGACATCTACGCTAGATTATTCCGTTGCTTAGATGTACTTTCCTTTTAGACCTACGGGTCCTTTTGTAATACAAGATATGATGTAATAATTAAAGGGTATGGAGATTTATTCTGTTTACCACTGATGATGTACCGTAAGTGTGGGTAACTTGATCCTGGGCACACGTACGGCTGCACCCGTTTTGCTTCTTAATATGGGTGTGACAGAAGTGGTATCAGAGCCATATCGACTGTAGGACGTCAGCCTACCTAGCCATGGACGCATTAGGGACACTATTTTTCTTTATAATTGTACGAACTATTTTAAGACAAACATTAAACCATGGTGTTCTTTTTTATTCTTTTTTATTTTCTTTTCAGATTTTTAACCACTGTTTTGTTCACCCTTGTTATTTTCAAAATATAGATGGCCCGTACTAAGCTGACCGCTCGTAAGGCTACAACTAGACGTCACTGTGGACTCCTTGCCCCTAGGTGTGCGAGGAAGGAAGCAAGTGAAGAGATAAACCAGCCCGCACGCCAGGAAGCCCCGTTGACTGACAAGGAACTTCCAGAGACACCACAGGAAGGGCCCATGGAAGAAGATCCAAGGGAAGCTGAAGAGGAAAAGGACCCAGAAGAGCCCGAGGACCCTGAAGATCCTGAAGAGGAAGAACCAGAAGAACATGAGCAAGAAGAGGACTCTGAGGAACCGTAAGGGGAAGAAGACCTAGAAGAGCCTGAGGACCCTGAAGAGCCTGAAGATGGTGATGACTCAGAGGAGGACAAAGACCTACCCGTCCGTCAGGCCGAGAAGTACCGCTGTTTTACACTAGAGGGTGAGACCTTCTCCAAGACCCTGTGGAAGCTACTAGAAAAGATTGGCGTCACCAACAGACCTTAGTACTTCCTCAAGAAGGTGGATCGCCCTTTCCGTAAGGAATGGACAGTGGAGGTCAACATCTATGATGGCAACCGCGTCATATCTACTCATCATGGCTGCACCCCCAGGTCTACTTGTGAGGCCGTAGTGGACGACGCTGCATGGAGGGCTCTCACTAGCCTCTACTACACTCACCGCCATGGAATAGCAAAGACAAGATTTGCCCACATTCCCCGTCGGAAGCCAGGCACGAAGAAGTACACCGTCGCTCCTACAGAATGGTATGTGAGCACCAGAGAGATGGACGGGACTCTGGGAGTCGCGGTGGACATAAGCCACACTATGGAGGCGCTACAGAAGCAGAACCACAATCTTCAGAAGAGACTGCATGATACTAAGGATTATATAAAGCGCGACCAACGAGTCAAGATGGGCGAGCAGAGTGACCTCTACTCCTCTGGTATCCGCACTTGGACTGCAAACTCCCCGAAGTACACAATGTGACACCCCAGGTATCTCACCTTAATTTAACAAATATGAGGAGCACTAATCATGGTTAATATAGCATAAAATGATAGAGCCTAACTATTGATTTAATCCTAGGCAAATAAATACCCTGCAACCAAGCTATTGAAGCAATTTAAAAATTCCAATACAACTCATGCCAAATAATTTCATCATCAATTTGCTAATAATAAAATAGAATATTATGAATTTATTGGGCATTTTATCTACTTGGCAAAACCCTTAATTAATTAATTGATTCTGAAGTAACTAATTAATGTATTTAATAAATTCTAAAAATATGTTTATGAAAATTCCAAATAAAATTTACCAGAGTGTCCACCATTTAAATAGTTAGTCCACCAAATTTCATCATTTTTGGAAATGCCTAACTATTTTATTTCGAATTACTAAGAACCAGCTTTGACCCGGGACCTATATGTAAGAAATCAAATTCTAGAAGGGGTGCAGCATAAAATCTCTCCTTCTTCCTCACTGGCGCAGAGCCGATTCCCGGCCGATATTCTGCCGACGCCAGCGCACCGCCCGGGCCGCCTTCACCCCTCCACCTCGAAACCCAGCACGCGCAACAGTGCCACCTACCACCCCTGTGCCTCGCCTGTGCTGTCTCATCCTGCTGCCCGCACGCCAACGGCCTTTTCCCCCTCCCTACACACCATCGCCATGGCACACTCTTCCCGCTCTTCCCGCTCTTCCCGCTCTCGCACTCCACTTGCTCCTCTTCCCTCTGCGCAACATCGTAGCACACCGCGAGCCTCACACGCATCACCATAACTTTGGCCGCTGCTCCCTGCTCTCTCATTTTCTTCCCCCGGCCCACTGCTCAATCGCCATTCCCATTCCAAAACTCGAGCTCGACTGCCACTGCTCCCCTGCTTCCCGAGCCCAGCCGAGAGCACTCACGCAACCTTCCACTTCCCCTCTAGCTCCCCAGGCCATTCGTTCAGCAACTCCCTTCATGACCATCAAGGAATTGGAGAAAATCTCCATCTTCTTCCCCGGTGAATAGCTCCGACCTTGCCGTGAAATTCGTCGGCTCCGGTTTGTCTTGCTTTCCCCTTTCTTCTTGCTCGCGTGCACAATCCCCAGATGACCTCGCCTAACCTTCTTCTCCTTGTTGTTGTGCACAAAATCATCGGTAGTTCGCATTTCACCGGCCGTCGCCTTTGCTCCGCCAAAACCCGGGCTGCCTCGCCGACGAGCACTACCCCCCGCTCCTCCCCAAAGCACACCGACTTGATGCCGAGCCTCTCCGAGTCGCCGTGAAACTATAGGAGCAAACCCCGACTGATTTCCCGCTCTGGATGCGAAGCGCGAGCTCGTCGAAGACCACCTCTCCGCCGCCTCTCACCGATGACTACCTTTCGGTGAGTCTCCGTCCTCGTAAACTCCCCTGACATGTTCGCCTCGATGTACGCATCATGTTTGTAGTCCCGCGGCGAGCTTTCGCCCCGCGTAGCCGCCGATAGTGAGCCCGCCGGCCGCGCGCCGCCCCGCTCCGATGAGCCTACTAGCCGTCCTCCTGGCGCCTACATGGCCATGACATGGCTCCAACGTGGATCCTAGGTGTCACCTACGTGGCCTCTCTTTTAAACCAGAAAATACCCAAGAAATGCCAGAAAAGTGCTAAAACTTCCAAAATTCATAGTAAATCGAATTCAAATCCAATGGAACTCAAACAAACTTTGTAAGGTTCATTTTGAAGTGCTCTAATTTAGTAAAATGTCAAAACAATGTCTCTGTTAATGTATGTTTATTAATTCCTTTAATTGTCCCAACACAAATTAAATCACCAGATATTCTAGGAAGCAAACTTAATTCTGATTTTTGGCATGCTTAGTAAATACATAATTAGCTACCGCCACAATTTTTGGTTTAGTAAAATATGAATTATTTTAGGTTATGGAAATTATTTAGTGTGTTTGCTTAAGTTAATTCTAGAAATTATTCTATAAATAATTGGCCCTTGCCACTTGGCACAAAAATTACTCACACAAGTGTCTGTGCTCAGTAAATTACACAAGTCCAGAAACCTAAATTTACTTAATTAACTAAATTGATTTGCTCATATCACTATTTTACTTTAAAAATGCTAGTAGTTAGAATAATAATATCCAGAGGCTGTAAATTGGTAAAAATACAATTCACCTATGTCTCTGTTCATGATAAATCACTCAAGTCCAGAATCAATTGGTTACTATTTTAATTGCTTGATTATTTTAAAAAATTATAACAAACCAAAATAAATGAATAACACACCTAAAATAATGAAATTTTAAATTGTTTCTTTGAAGCATATGGCTTCAAGAACATAAGAGTAATTTTAATTAACATTAAAACATGACCCAACTTCTCTGAAGCATATGACTTCGAGAACATAATAATAATTTATTTGATATCAAAACACGATGTGCTTGCATGTATCATATCATTGCATATAACGGTGTTACGACAATACCGTTAACACCTTTGTCATCATATAGGTAATGACAACCAAGAGCCCGAAGAGGATCATCAGAAGGATACTAAGTCTCAGGAACAAGAGATTGAAGTTGCTAACACTAGTGTCGATCCGGGCAAGCCCCGGTTTTCATTTGTCATTTTATAAAGTTGTTAGTTATCAATATTACTAGTGTCTATGATTATTGTTGTATTAGGTCATAGGAGTTGATTGCAACCCACCTGCATGAAACCCCAATGACCTATACCACTGTCATTAGAACCTTGGTAGTATCAGTACTGTGTCGCTTCGCATAGTCACTACTAGGCGCGATAGATATCATTACTAAGAATGAACTTGACCACTGGAACGGGACTTATAAAAGAAGTTTATTTTGATGTCATGATCAAGCAGGGATGATGCATGTGTAGGTTTGTAGCAATACATGGGTGTTGACTGTGGTAGCCCTACCTTGTCAAACCTAGGACCCGTCCGTGGTCGGCCCCTTGGTTCAGTATTGAACAGTACCGAATGCATGCTAGTCTATGGGCACTAGTAAACTGATGTAGCATTGACGCGGCAATGAGGATGATACCTAGTACAGTGGTCGTTGACCCTCCTACTGCTGGAGTGGGCGGTTCGTACCGTGAAGTTCTATTGGCAGAACAGCATGCCAACTCGCTGAGACTGGACCCGGACCGAGTTGTTTTTCGTCCTTGTGAAAGGTTGCCATATACGACCTTAATTGGTGCGTACGTGCCGTGTATCTCGGGTTATCCCAGCTGGTGTAAATCAATTTCAATTGCTGTCCCTCACAGTAATGAGTACCACTTGTTCACTGAGTCGTCACGTAGTTGCACATGGTACTTGGAAATTGATTATGATGCTTATCTTTGATGATACTATTATTGCTCTTATGTTGTACTTACCTTATGTATTGCTTTGTTATCTTATTGTTGCAACTAAAGTTACATTCTAGTCTACCCAATTAACTTGATGAATAAAACTTGATAGAACTAATAGGTTGCTTAGTGCAACTCTTTTCAAACAAGCCACCTATTAGAGCCATTGCATGCCTAAATGTCTGACAGGTAAGTCTTGCTGAGTAAATAGTACTCAGGCTTTGTGCCACTGTTGTTTTCAGGTAATAAAGAGGTAGAGTTGCCTGAGAATGTGCTTCCCTGGGACATGCAAGTCCCTGAGGGTTGGACTGCCCACTGGGAGTCCGACACGCCGCCGCAGTATTGATGTGTGTTGCTAGAGTGATGGTTATTCGGGCAGGAATCATTACTATGCTGTATTGTCGAGCTCGTAGCTCCTTATCGTTAATCGCTTCGTTTGTGTTTTCAAAAACATTATGAACTTGTAATATTCCGCTGCACTCTGATGACTTAATGATGTAATATTCAACTTAAATTTGAACCAATGTTGTATTATCAAGTGTCTGCGTTATCAGCACCGTCGGGACCTCGATTCTCCGAGAAGGGGCGCCACAGCTGGTATCAGAGCCATGGTCTATGATAATACAACATTTAAATCATATTTTTGAAAACCACGACATTACGAGTGAGGATACGTTAGTATTGTCCCTAGTAGATAATAGGGTGGTGACAAAGCTAACCTAGGTTATGATTGTTTATATTACTTGCATCTACGGCTTCTTCAAATGAAGGTACGTGCGTGCTTAACCGACACGCGTGATATCGATGTCTGTGCTCAAAGGCGGATACGAGACACTGTTGGCTCATGACTTATCACGGGGCGATCCTTTTTCCATGGGTCGTTACTAGTAAACTGTGCTTCTTTTCATAGTTTCTTTTGAATTTGATGTATTGTTTCTGCAATGAATCTTCTGCAGGTACACTAACGCCATTAGTATAACATATAGAATGACTTACGTGTTGAGTACGATACGTCACCAAATATCTATGCCGCTAAGCCTCGGCAAGTTAGGTGTTGTGTTGTGAGGAACGATAGGTTAATAAAATGAAGGTTTTGCATCATGCATCCCATTATAACTAAACTAAAATTTGGTTCTCTCCTTGCTCACCAACCTCTGAATAACAAGGTTAACAAGAATCTATCCTGTTTTAGCTATCAACTTCAAAAATTCATAACTAAAGTTATACTTCAGATTTTTAGGTGTTTGAACCCACTTTGGAAAGCCCTAGAAGTCTATTTTCATCTCCAATAGGTTTCACCATTTTCCTAGTTTTCCTCTGTCCAGTAGAGACAAAACATTAAGCCTCTGTCAATCTGAAATAGAATCCAGTTTAAAACCCATTTCCTTATTATTGCCCCTTGAGGCTGGAAAATGTGCACTAAAACTTTGTTTCTGTATTTCATAGCACTTATATGAAATGCATTGTTACTCATGGAACACTATACTCACCATTGGGTTTATGTTCCACATGGTTGACCACGGTTTTGAGGAGCTTTCACACGGCGGGTGGCGCTACACCACCGGTCTCCACCACCGTGGCTTTCCTACACTTTCGTGGGATCTCCTACGCTTGCTGGGCTACGACGAGCCGCCCTCCTACAAGGGCCGCGAGGTCCGTTGTCACGGCGTGACTCTTGCTGAGGTGCACATCAGCGTGCCCACACACCCGGGCAACCTTGACATGGCGGGTATGGAGAGCACGGTGACTTGTGGGAGCCTCCGTGAGGGCTTGGAGAGAGTCGCCCATAGGGCTCTCACCCAGTTCTGCGGGCACCACACAACACCGCTCTCTGGGACCCCGTTTGAGATGATCCCCATCTGGCACCAGGCCAACCCGGTCTGGCAGAGGCGCGTGAAGCGCATTGGCCGCGACGACTACCCGATGTACCACGCAGGGTACCACCGTGTGTCCTATTACTCTGAGTACCTCCTCAACTTGGATGAGGAGGCTAGCAGCCACAACAAGATCATACTGGCTGAGGCCGAGCAGGTCTGGGTTTAGAGGAATGACCTGCAGACATAGGTTGACACACAGCAGAGAGAGTTTCAGCGACTGACTGCTGCTCTTGAGGCAAGTGAGACTCGTGTTACTGAGGTGACTGGACAACGTGACACCCTCGCGCAGGAGGTTGACAGACGTGGCGTGATTATGCAGCAGCGCGCCAACCACAACGAGCACCTACAGCATCAGTTGACGGTTGTACAGCACGAGATGGTGCTCATGGGAGAGGATTTAGAGACCCTAGCTCAGGAGAACCAGGGCCTGTAGCAGCAGCTTGAGGCAACCCTTGCACCACCGGCAGCACCGGAGGAGGAGGACCTGATACATCCGGCCCAGGTAGGGTGGACGAAGCCCAACACACCGATCCGGATTCCCTGAATCCTGCAATCTTAGCACCGCAACTCCTGCCGAAAGCCCGACACACCGACCCGATTCTAGATCCGCGACCTGAATCCGCAGTCTTAGCACCGCAACTCCGGCGCCCCCACTCAGGGAAAGGCCCAATCTCCCTAAAAGAATAGTCTGATAGGGGAAGGGTGGCTCTCCCTTTTAAGGTGGCTTCCACCTCCCAAGCTAAGCAAGGTGGGATTATTCAGAGGCTCATACGGTCGCCGCTGTAGCGGGTAATAGTGGAGGATGTCCTCATCAGGACCCGTAGGAGGATATGGACGAGGAGTCTCACGTAGACTATGAGGCACCAGCTCGAGGCAGGACCTTGGAGGATAGTGGTAGACTAGACTAGTCTCGGTAGTCAGGATCAGTTGGGTAGGTAACTTTTGTCGAACCACGCGAGGTTGTTGTATTTTGGGGTTGATACGTGAGATGCTTTTGTAACTCGATGGCCACATATTTCGAGTCATGTATTGAAACTATGATGATGTACGCTATGCATTGGATGTACCCTTAATAGCTATTGTTGTTGCAACAAAGTTTAATCGTACTCATTGACTCAATCATAGTACTTTCCTTGTAGATGGCTGAAAACAACGAACAACCACCACAGGGTTGTGAAATTACCGATGGCCTGGAGTTCATAGGGATGATTCACCTATTTTGGAGAGTTCTCCAGAGATTTGGATATTTCGTTCCTCCCACCTATGTTAGGAAGGAATTCCAGGAGCATGGAGTCCCCTCATGTGTCATCCATGTGGCGGTTCCTGCCAATTACTCAGTCATCCCCGCGTGGGAATCTTGGACCCTTAGCGTCATCGGGACAGATCTGCCTTCCACTAGGAATGTAGCTGCATTTAAGGCACTTACTTGATTCTGTGAAGACCACAAGCATGATGTTGCTGAAACACCTGTCGCCTTGCTACCCATTAATGATGTGACGGACTTCGAGTGGATGAGGCATGTGGATTTCATCTTTGACCCAAACCATCGCCACCATGATCCTATGCTACCCATAATAGAGTATTATGGTTTGTCCATTTTCGCTTTGTGCACAAACTTGTGCCGGTGTTTAGATGTGTTTCATTCTGCACTTCAACTTTTTGAGGCCGAAAAACAAGCTAAAGATGAAGAAATTGCAGAACTGAACCAGCAAATCAAAGCCAACAATGAAGAGATGATGCGATTATGGAAGAACGTGACCACGCCTTGCAGGATGCAGCAGATTTTGAGCATGACATGATTGAGGTTCAAGATGACTTGAACGCATTCAAAGCTGCCCATCTACCTATTGAAGGGAATTGGGATGAGATCTTCATATAGTATGGAGAACAAGATGATGTAGAGATGACACCTGTTGGTAATAATGATGTGGAAATGATGGATCTGGGGGAACCCGAAGAACCTCTGGAACCAGAAGAGCTGGAAGATTTAGTCTAGGAGTAGATAATTTGCTACCATATGTACGGTCATGTAGCATATGTATCCCTAAGTTCGGTGTAGGAGCTTGAATATTGCATAATGTGTCCGCAATACCGTAGCTAGGCGTCGGCACATATATGTAAGGAACCGTGTGATGATGTCCTTTAACAACCATGTAGACTGAATTGAATCAATGGAGATGGTTGTCATTTCTGAGGTTTTACCGTGCCTCTTGCAAATTTGTATTCTTGCGCATGTGATTTTATGGAATATTATGAGAAATAACTAATGTGCAATCGTATAAATTGCAGCATGGTGCATACTCGGAATCAGGAAGATCCTGAGAGCTCTCAGCAAGGAGCAAATGCTGAGCCTTCATTAGCTGAAGTCCTGGCCGCTGCACTCAACAGGCAGCAGAATGACTCCGAGCTGCTCCGTCGGCTGGTCGACATCACGACCCATCTGGCTGGACGTGGAGATAACCACAACAACCGCAAAAGCCAGCCCCGTCAGAGCACTTACTCAGATTTCCTGGGTACCCACCCACCAACCTTTGAGCGTGCCAGAGAGCTGCTGGACGCTGACTACTGGTAGCGTCACACCGAGTGTAAATTCAGTCTACTAGAATGCACTGAGCACCAGAAGGTGTTATTCGCCGCCCAACAACTCCATGGCTCTGCTAGTGCCTGGTGGGCCAACTATGAAGCTTCTCTGCCCGTTGGATGCCGTGTTGAGTGGAATGACATCAAAGCTGCTTTCCGTGCTCGTTTCATCCCCGCCGGCCTCATGCAGAGAAAGTTCCAGGAATTCATGGATCTAAAACAAGGAGGGAGGAATGTCCTCCAATATTCTGAAGCTTTTAATCACCCGGCTCAGTATGTCACTGAGTATGTTAATACTAAGGAAAAGAAGAGGTACGCATTCCTACGTGGGATGAATGTCACGCTCAAGGAACGTCTGACGTGGCAGACGACTGGCACATATAACGATCTGATCAATGCTGCCATTGTCCAGGAAGGCGCTATGCGCCAAGTTAAAGAAGAAGACCGCAAGAGAAAGGCCCCTGCTACTGCCTCTGCTGCCCCACAGGCAAAGCATCGCCTGATTTATACTTCACCCACCAGACAACATTTCCGGGCAGCACCGCAGCAACAGCTTCAGTGGCGGTTTGGCCCGAACTACTCGAGATCATCATAGCAGCAGAACTTCCGACCTTGTGCACCATACCAACAGCAGAACAACCCGTACCATGCACCGTATCAGCAACAAGGGAACCCGAGTGCTCGTGCCCCACTGCCTGCTGATCGTGGAGGCAACTACCCTTGCTACAATTGTGGTCGTACTGGCCACTTTGCAAAGAACTGCACTGCACCAAGGCGCAACAACAACAACCAGCGTTAGAACCAGAGCAGGAATGTGAATGCACCGTCACGTGGTGCCCAAGTGAACTACACCAATGCGGAAGATATCCCTCAGGGCGAACCCGTGCTGACCGGTACGCTCTTGCACTATCGCCAGCCTGTCCTTGCACTTTTTGATTCTGGTGCTACGTATAATTTCGTTAGCCAAGCATGTGTGCAAAAACTTAATCTTCAACCCCAGACTATAGAAAGATGCTACACAATTCATTCCCCCGCTGGGCAAGTTAGTGCTAATCAAATAGTATGCAAAGCTCCTCTAGAAATAAACAAGAAAATCTACCCCACGGATTTTATCATGCTTAGCCACCAAGGAATTGATTTGATTTTGGGTATGTTCTGGATGAAACCCATAGAGCCATGCTAGACATCGAGCCCCGTATCATTCACATCAACTCCCCTTTGCATGGAAAAGATACATTTTCTCTAAACGTCAATTCATCGAAAGCCTTGATTGTCCATCACTTGGAAGGGCAATCGCTCGAGAACATCCCTGTTGTTTGTGAGTACCCGGAAGTATTTCCCGAAGATATCTCTGGCCTACCACCTGACCGTGAAGTGGAATTTAAGATAGAGCTACAGCCAGGAACTTCTCCAATATCTTGTCGACCCTATAAGATGGCCCCAAATGAGTTGGCCGAATTGAAAAAGCAATTGAATGAGTTATTGGAAAAGGGATTCATTCGCCCAAGCACTTCACCTTGGGGCTGCCCTGCTATTTTCATGAAGAAGAAGGACAAATCTCTACGTCTTGTTGTTGATTATTGACCTCTAAACGAAGTTACCATCAAGAATAAATACCTGTTACAACAAATTGATATCCTTTTGATCAATTAGTTGGTGCTAAGGTATTCTCAAAAATTGACCTCCGTTCGGGTTATCATCAAATCAAAATAAGAGCAAAAGATGTTCCGAAGACCACCTTTTCTACTAGATACGGATTATTCAAGTATCTAGTATTGTCATTCGGATTGACAAATGCTCCGGCTCATTTCATGTATCTCATGAATTCGATATTCATGCCAGAGTTGGAAAAATTTGTGGTAGTATTTATTGACGACATCCTCGTCTATTCTAAGTCCAAGGAAGAGCATGCTGAACATCTTCGCATTGTTCTTCAACGTCTACGAGATCACAAGTTGTATGCAAAATTCAGCAAGTGTGAATTTTGGTTGGACAGTGTGTCATTCCTTGGTCACATAGTCTCTGCAGAAGGAATCTCGGTAGACCCTAGCAAGGTTCAAGATGTGCTAGATTGGAAGCCACCAAAGACAGTTCACCAAGTATGTAGTTTCCTCGGGCTAGCCAGATATTATCGTAGGTTCATACCAAATTTTTCTTGGCTGACCAAACCCATCACGGAGCTGCTGAAAAAGAAGAAAAAGTTTGATTGGAACAGCAATTGTGAAGAAGCATTTAAAGCACTGTAGAAATTATTGACAACTGCCCCAGTACTGGCTCAACCCGACATCACCAAGCCATTCGACGTATATTGTGATGCGTCTGGAACAGGACTTGGATGTGTACTCATGCAAGAAGGTCGTGTCATAGCCTACGCATCTCGACAGCTAAGGAAGCATGAAGAGCACTATCCAACTCATGATTTGGAGCTAGCTATAGTTGTACTTGCACTGAAAATATGGAGGCATTATTTGCTCGACAACTTAGTGCACATCTACACAGACCATAAGAGCTTGAAATATATCTTCACCCAGACTGATTTGAACACCAGACAACGCTGGTGGCTAGAACTGATTAAGAATTATAACCTGGAGATTCATTATCATCCAGGCAAGGCTAATGTAGTCGCCGATGCGTTAAGCAGAAAGGTCCACTGCAACAACTTAGAGCTAGAAGTTCAGGACATAAATGACCGCGAAACTAATTTAGAACCCAACCTTCACGTTTTACCTGTTGTAGTGATTAGCATCCTAAGTGTGCAATCTACTATTCATGAAGAAATCATTGCTGCACAGAAAAATGACGTTGGTATGAATCATATCCATCAAAACATTGAAGGTGGTAAAGCAAAATGCTTTACCCAAGACTCGGACGGTACTCTATGGTTCAATAACCATTTAGTAGTACCAAAAGACTTTGAACTTCGACGGAAAATCTTGGATGAAGCGCATCACTCGAAGTACTCCATCCATCCGGGTAGTAATAAAATGTACCAAGAATTAAAGAAAAATTTCTGGTGGACAAGGATGAAGCGAGAAGTTGCTCGATATGTCGCAGAATGTGATACTTGTCAGAGAGTTAAGGCTGTTCATTTGAAACAAGCCGGATTATTTCAACCATTGAGTATTCCCGCGTGGAAATGTGAAGACATTAGCATGGATTTAATTGTTGGTCTCCCTCTCACCTCTCGGAAGCATGATTCAATTTGGGTCGTTGTGGACCGACTCACAAAATCTGCCCACTTCGTACCAATCAACAACACCTACAAGATAAAGCAATATACAGAGCTATACATAGCAAGAATTCTATGTATTCATGGAGTACCCAAGACCATTGTTACAGATCGAGGCTCGTAGTTTGTCGCTCATTTTTGGGAACAACTGCATGCATCACTGGGTACCAAGCTGATTCGGAGTTCCGCTTACCATGCCACCACTGACGGACAAACAGAGTGTGTCAACCAGATTTTGGAAGATATGCTTAGAGCATGTGTTTTAACACATGGTGGTAATTGGGATGAGTATTTGCCTTATGCGGAATTCTCATACAACAATAGTTACCAGGAGAGTTTAAAAATGTCGCCATTTGAGGCACTTTATGGTCGCAGTTGTAGAACACCGCTAAATTGGTCTGAATCTGGAGAGAGGGTAACCTTTGGTCCCGACCTTGTCAAAGATGCTGAAGAAAAGGTTCGTATTATCCAAGCAAATCTTAAAGCTGCTAAATGCCGACAAGAGAACTATGCAAACAGACGACGTAGGCCACTATATTTCAATAAAGGTGACTACGTCTATCTCCGAGTATCACCTATGAAGGGAATCCAACGGTTTGGAGTCAAAGGAAAGTTAGCTCCCCGTTATATTGGACCATTCCAAATTCTGGAGCGATGTGGAAACGTGGCCTATAAGCTGGAGTTACCCGCTAATCTATCCGGAGTTCATCACACCTTCCATGTCTCTCAGCTTAAGCAATGTCTCAAGCCACCCATCGACAAGATTTTCGAAGAATATGACCAACTCCAACCCGATCTCACATACTTCGAACAACCCATAAGGATCCTCGACGAGAAAGAGCGCACAGCCTTTAATAGGACCCTCAAATTCTACAAAGTTCAATGGTGTAACCACTCAGAGGATGAGTCTACTTGGGAATCTGAAGAATTTCTAAGTACTCACTATCCGAAGTTTTGGTCATCATACACGGGTATGTTTTGACCACCGCACTTCCCTCTAGTTTACCTTGTTCATAATCTCCGGATGAGATTTCTTTAAGGAGGGAGGGCTGTGACACCCCAGGTGTCTCACCTTAATTTAACAAATATGAGGAGCACTAATCATGGTTAATATAGCATAAAATGATAGAGCCTATCTATTGATTTAATCCTAGGCAAATAAATACACTGCAACCAAGTTATTGAAGCAATTTAAAAATTTCAACACAACTCATGCCAAATAATTTCATCATCAATTTGGTAATAATAAAAATAGAAAATTATGAATTTATTGGGCATTTTATCTGCTTGGCAAAACCCTTAATTAATTAATTGATTCTTAAGTAACTAATTAATGTATTTAATAAATTCTAAAAATATGTTTATGAAAATTCCAAATAAAAATTAACAGAGTGTTCTCCACCATTTAAATAGTTAGTCCACCAAATTTCATCATTTTTGGAAATGCCTAACTATTTTATATCGAATTACTAAGAACCAGCATTGACTAGGGACCTATATGTAAGAAATCAAATTCCAGAAGGGGTGCAGCGTAAAATCTCTCCTTCTTGTTCCTCACTGGCGCAGAGCCGATTCCCGGCCGATTTTCTGTCAACGCCGGTGCACCGCCTGGGCCGCCTTCACCCCTCCACCTCGAAACCCAGCACGTGCAACAGTGCCGCCTGCCCCTCTGCCTCGCCTGTGCTGTCCCGTCCTACCGCCCGCGTGCCAACGGCCTTTTCCGCCTCCCTGCACGCCATCGCCATGGCCGACCGGCCGACTTCAATTTCGACCGCTCTTCCTGTTCTCGCACTCCACTTGCTCCTCTTCCCTCTGCGCAACATCATAGCACACCGCGAGCCTCACACGCATCACCATAACTTCGGCCACTGCTCCCTGCTCTCTCATTTTCTTCCCCCAGGCCTCTGCTCAATCGCCATTCCCATTCCAAAACTCGAGCTCGACTGCCACTGCTCCCCTGCTTCCCGAGCCCTGCCGAGAGCACTCACGCAACCGTCCACTTCCCCTCTAGCTCCCCAGGCCATTCGTTCGGCAACTCCCTTCATGAGCATCAAGCAATCAGAGAAAATCTCCATCTTCTTCCCCGGCGAACAGCTCTGACCTCACCGTGAAATTCGTCGGCTCCGGTTCGTCTTGCTTTCCCCTTTCTTCTTGCTCGCGTGCGCAACCCCCAGACGACCTCGCCTAACCTTCTTCTCCTTGTTGTTGCGCACAAAATCTTCGGTAGTTCGCGTTTCACCGGCCGCTGCCTCTGCTCCGCCGAAACCCGGGCCGCCTCGCCAACGAGCACTACCCCCCGCTCCTCCCCGAAGCACGCCGACATGATGCGGAGCCTCTCCGAGTCGCCGTGAAGCTGTAGGAGCAAACCCCAACTGATTTCCTGCTCTGGAAGCGAAGCGCGACCTCGTCGAAGACCACCTCTCTGCTGCCTCTCGCAGACGACCACCTTCCGGTGAGCCTCCATCCTCGTAAACTCCCCTGACATGTTCGCCTCGACATATGCGTCATGTTTGTAGTCCCGTGGCGAGCTTTCGCCCCACGCAGCCACCGTCAGTGAGCCCTCCGGCCGCGCGCCACCCCGCTCCGACCAGCCTACTAGCCGTCCTCCTGGAGCCTACGTGGCCATGACATGGCTCCAACGTGGATCCTAGGTGTCACCTACGTGGCCTCTCTTTTAAACCAGAAAATACCCAGGAAATGCCAGAAAAATGCTAAAACTTCCAAAATTCATAGTAAATCGAATTCAAATCCAATGGAACTCAAACAAACTTTGTAAGGTTCATATTGAAGTGCTCTAATTTAGTAAAATGTCAAAACAATGTCTCTATTAATATATTTTTATTAATTCCTTTAATTGTCCCAACACAAATTAAATCACTAGATATTCTAGGAACCAAATTTAATTCTGATTTTTAGCTTGCTTAGTAAATACATAATTAGCTACCACCATAATTTTTGGTTTAGTAAAATACGAATTATTTTAGGCTCTGAAAATTATTTAGTTGTTTTACTTAAGTTAATTCTAGAAATTATTCTGTAATTAATTGGCCTTTGCCACTTGGCACAAAAATCACTCACACAAGCTCTGTGCTCAGTAAATTACACAAGTCCAAAAACCTAAACTTACTTAATTAACTAAATTGATTTGCTCATATCACTATTTTACTTTAATAAATGCTAGTAATTAGAATAATAATATCCAGTGGCTGTAAATTGGTAAAAATGCAATTCACCTATGTCTGTGTTCATGATAAATCACTCAAGTCCAGAATCAATTGGTTACTATTTTAATTGCTTGATTGTTCTGAAAAACTATAACAAACATAAATAAATGAATAACACACCTAAAATGATGAACTTTTAAATTGTTTCTTTGAAGCATATGGCTTCAAGAACATAAGAGTAATTTTAATTAACATTAAAACACGACCCAACTTCTCTGAAGCATATGGCTTCGAGAACATAATAATAATTTATTTGACATCAAAACACGATGTGCTTGCATGTATCATATCATTGCATATAACGGTGTTACGATAATACCGTTAACACCTTTGTCATCATATAGGTAACGACAACCAGGAGCCTGAAGAGGATCATCAGAAGGATACTAAGTCTCAGGAACAAGAGATTGAAGTTGCTAACACTAGTGTTGATCTAGGCAAGCCCCGATTTTCATTCGCCATTTTATAAAGTTACTAGTGTCTATGATTATTGTTGCATTCGGTCATAGGAGTTGATTGGAACCCACCTACATGAAACCCAAATGACCTATACCACTATCATTAGAATCTTGGTAGTATCGGTACTGTGTCGCTTCGCTTAGTCACTACTAGGCGCGATAGATATCATTACTAAGAATGAACTTGAGCACTAGAACGGGACTTATAAAAGAAGTTTATTTTGATGTCATGACCGGGCAGGGATGATGCATGTGTAGGTTTGCAGCAATATATGGGTGTTGACTGCGGTAGCCCTGCCTTGTCGAAACTAGGACCCGTCCGTGGTCGGCCCCTTGGTCAAGTATTGAACAGTACCGAATGCATACTAGTCTATGGGCACTAGTAAACTGATGTAGCATTGATGCGGCAATGAGGACGATACCTAGTACAGTGGTCGCTGACCCTCCTGCTGCTGGAGTGGGTGGTTCATACCGCGAAGTACTGTTGGCAGAACGCATGCCCACTCGCTGAGACTGGACCCGGACCGAGTTGTTTTTCGTCCTTGCGAAAGGTTGCCATATATGATCTTAATTGGTGCGTATGTGTCGTGTATCTCGGGTTATCCCAGCTGGTGTAAATCAATTGCAATTGCTGTCCCTCGCAGTAATGAGTACCACTTGGTCACTGAGTCGTCACGTAGTTGCACATGGTACTTGGGAATTGATTATGATGCTTATCGTTGATGATACTATTATTGCTCTTATGTTGTACTTACCTTATGTACTGCTTTGTTATCTTATTGTTGCAACTAAAGTTGCATTCTGCTCTACCCAATTAACTTGATGAATAAAACTTGATAGAACTAATAGATTGCTTAGTGCGAGTCTTTTCAAACAAGCCACCTATTAGAGCCATTGCATGCCTAGATGTTCGACGGGTAAGTCTTGCTGAGTAAATAGTACTCAGGCTTTGTGCCACTGTTGTTTTCAGGTAATGAAGAGGTAGATTTGCCTGAGAATATGCTGCCCTGGGACATGCAAGTCCCTGAGGGTTGGACTGCCCACTGGGAGTCCGACTCGCCACCGTAGTATTGATGTGTGTTGCTAGAGTGATGGTTCTTCGGACAGGAATTATTACTATGCTGTATCGTTGAGCTCGTAGCTCCTTATCGTTAATCGCTTCCGCTGTGTTTTCAAAACCATTATGAACTGGTAATATTCCACTGCACTCTGATGACTTAATGATGTAATATTCAACTTAAATTTGAACCAATATTGTATTATCAAGTGTCTGCGTTATCAGCACCGTCGGGACCTCGATCCTCCGGGAAGGGGCGCCACACGCAAGTTCCCTACCTTCAGTCTCCGACGAAGTCAACTCCCGTGCCTAGGGGATTCCCTTACCCTATGAATAAAGATTGTAATAATCGAACGTTTAGACCGATTTGCTTTCATAGTGTGATGTAATGAACTCCTTTACTTGGTTGGATTGGAGTGTGATCGAATTGAGTTGTGAGGTGCCTCGGCACCTTGTCCACAACCTGATCTTTCTTTTGCTTATCAAATAAACAATCGTTTTAACTCATTATTCCGTGATGCATATAGTTGGGTCTCTTCTTTATTCTTTCTTTAATTATCACACCTCGTCTTACACTACTTCCACCACTCAGATGGTTCGTACTACGGGAAACACTGGAGGTAGCAACCAGAACAATGAGGGCAACAACAATGCTCCGAACCTTGAGCAATTCTTAGCCATGCAGACTCAGCTTATGCAGACAATGATCCAAACCTTGGGCGCCATACAACAGAATCAAAATGCCCAGCAGAATCACCATGCCCCTCAACCTCCACCTCCACCCCAGAATAGGTTGGGAGAGTTCTTAAGGACTAGGCCACCTACCTTCTCCCAGTCCAAGGATCCTATGGAAGCTGATGATTGGCTCAAGGCAATCAAGAAGAAGTTGATGATCGCTTAATGCAATGATCGAGAGAAGGTTCTCTTTGTAGCTCATCAGTTGTTTGTTGTACCCGCATACTGGTGGGAAGCTTATTGCAATGCTCATGCTAATGTGGAAACCATCACCTGGAATGAGTTCAAGGATAACTTCCGCTCTCACTACGTCCCTACGGGCATCAAGTTATTGAAGAGACAAGAATTTCAAGACTTGAGATAGGGAAACATGTCAGTGAGTGAGTACCTGAATAGATTCATCCAGCTATCCAGGTATGCTCCTGAAGACGTGAGCACAGATGAGAAGAAGCAGTACATGTTCATGAGGGGATTGCAGAACGACATCCAGTTCCAGTTGCTGAACAATGTCTATGCAAACTTTCAAAGACTGGTGGACAAGGCCATTGTTGTGGAGAACAAGCATAATGAGATTGAGAGGGAAGGCAAGAGGAAGATGCCATTCCTCAAAGACTGGTGGACAAGGCCATTGTTGTGGAGAACAAGCGTAATGAGATTGAGAGGGAAGGCAAGAGGAAGATGCCATTCCAAGGACAATCATCTGGTAGTAACACTCGTCCCCGCATAATGCCATCCCCCAACCCATACTACCATGCTCCCAACAATGTCAGGCCACCCATGCAAGCTCCACGCCCCAACTTTCCAATGCAACGTCCCAACTACCAGGCACCTTGACCTAACCCGCAGCAGGCACCTCGCTCCACCTATCAGCAGACACCCCGCCCCATAGCTCCAACAGCCCCACAAAACCAGAACCGCCCTACCTCAGGAAACACTAGTGGTCTGAAGCGCGGTTGTTGTCACAGCGGATAGGAAGGTCACTTCATGGGACAGTGTCCCCAACGAAACAATGCACCGAGGCAAGCCCCAACCAACGTGCTTTTAGGCAATCGAGAACAGCAGAATATGCTCGAGGGCGCGTCAATCATGTCACTACTAAGGAAGCTAAGCAAGCTGCAGATGTGGTGCTCGGTATGTTCTTAGCTAACTCTCAACCTACAACCATCTTGTTTGATTCGGGAGCATCACATTCATTTGTAACATCCACATATGTTGCTAAGCACAACCTACCGATTGCTATTATGAAGCATACCATAATAGTTAGCTCTCGTGGTGGAGAAATGAGAACCAATAAAATATGCCCAAAGGTCGCCCTTAAAATAAGGGGGTAGATTTCTCAGCTAATCTCATCATCCTAGACTCCAAGGGGATAGATATTATACTTGGAATGGACTGGTTACGCAAGTATGATGGAGTGATATAGTGTGCCAAGCAAGCGGTACAACTGACTAGTGCAGAGGGTACCAAGGTTGAGTTCGTAGCAGCCAACTCTACCACCAAGGAGGTCATACTGAACCAAGCCACCGGCATCCCCATAGCAGAGATACGAGTGGTTTGTGACTTCCCTGATGTCTTTCCAGAAGAACTTCCAGGTATGCCGCCTGATCGGGAAATAGAGTTTGTTATCAACTTAATACCGGAAACTACTCCTATATCTAAGAGGCCCTATAGGATGCCAGTCAATGAGTTGGTAGAACTTAAGAAGCAATTACAAGAGATGCTAGAGAAAGGTTTCATTCGCCCTAGTTCCTCAACCTGGGGAGCTCCAGTACTCTTTGTCGAGAAGAAGGATAAGACTCAGAGGATGTGCGTGGACTATCGTTCTCTTAATGAGGTGACCATCAAGAATAAGTATCCACTACCATGGATTGAAGACTTGTTTGATCAGATGAAAGGAGCTTGTGTCTTCTCTATGATTGATCTACGATCCGGGTATCACCAGTTGAAGATCAGACCATCAGACATACCCAAGACAGCTTTTCGAACGAGATATGGGTTGTATGAGTATACAATAATGTCATTTGGGTTGACCAATGCACCGGCCTACTTCATGTACCTTATGAACAAGGTGTTCATGGAGTACCTGGATAAATTTGTTGTGGTTTTCGTTGATGACATCTTAGTGTTTCAAAGAATGAAGAAGAGCATGAGGAACACGTGAGGCTAGTTCTAGAGAAGCTACGTGAGCACCAGTTGTATGCCAAGTTGAGTAAGTGCGAATTCTGGTTGAAGGAGGTAGCATTTCTCGGTCATGTGATCTCTGCTGGAGGTGGATCAGTCGATCTAGGTAAGGTAAAGGACGTTCTAGACAGACAGTAAAGGAGATTAGAAGTTTTCTTGGATTAGCCGGATACTATCGGCAATTCATAAAGGATTTCTCTAAGATAGCACAGCCAATGATGACATTGTTAGGAAAGGACAAGAGTTTTGAGTGGACTCCGTGTTGTCAAGCCAGTTGTGAAGAATTGAAGAAGAGATTAACATCAGCCCCTGTCTTGATCTTACCTGACAACAGTAAGAGTTTTGACGTATACTGTGACGCCTCCAGGCAAGGACTAGGATGTGTGCTCATGCAGGAAGGTCATGTTGTGGCATATGCCTCAAGACAATTACTGAAGCATGAAGAAAAATACCCCACACATGATTTGGAATTGGCAGCCGTAGTACATGCTTTAAAGATTTGGAAGCACTACATTCTTGCTCACCATTGTGAGATCTATACGGATCACAAGAGTTTCAAGTACATATTCACTCAAACGAAGTTGAATCTAAGACAACGACGTTGGTTAGAGTCGATTAAGGACTATGATGTGGGTATCAACTACCATCCAGGGAAGGCGAATATTGTTGCGGATGCCCTGAGTAGAAAGACCTATTGCAGCCAGTTATTTGTGAAAAGACTACCGCCAGAGCTCTACAAGGAGTTTGAGCAACTGAACCTTGGGTTTGTGAATGAGTTAGAGACAACTGCAATGGAAGTGGAACCCACTCTCAACGAGGAAATCCGCAAGGGACAACTAGATGATGAGAAGCTAAGTGAGATCAGAAAGCTCATTAAGGAAGGAAAGGCTACTGATTTCACAGAAGATGAGAAGGGTACTATGTGGATGGGTAAATGAATATGTGTGCCAAACAAGAAACCCCTTCGTGACATGATCCTACGGGAAGCACACGATTCTGCATACTCCATTCATCCAGGGAGTACTAAGATGTATCAAGACTTGAAGACTCGTTATTGGTGGCATGGCATGAAGCGCGATGTCGCAGAATATGTTGCGGTATGTGACACATGTCAACGTGTCAAGGTAGAACACCAACGACCCGCCGGAGTGCTTCAACCTCTAAAGATTCCTGAGTGGAAATGGGAACAAGTCGGTATGGACTTCATAGTTGGACTACCCCGTACATAGTCGGGATATGATTCTATATGGGTTATAGTTGATCGTTTAACCAAGGTAGCACATTTCATTCTCATCAAGACAACCTATAGCGGAGCAAAGTTGGCAGAACTTTACATGTCAAGGATAGTCTGCTTACATGGAGTGCCTAAAAAGATAGTATCTGACAGAGGCTCTCAATTCACCTCAAGGATTTGGGAGAAGCTACATGAGTCCCTGGGCACCAAGTTAAACTTCACCTCTGCTTACCACCCTCAGACTGATGGGCAGACTGAGAGGACGAACCAGATACTAGAAGACATGTTGAGAGCTTGTGCTCTGGAATATGGCAAGAGTTGGGACAAGAGTCTACCCTACGTAGAGTTTTCCTATACCAATAGTTATCAAGCAAGTATACAGATGGCGCCTTTTGAGTTTCTATATGGAAGAAAGTGTAGAACACCTCTGTTCTAGAATGAGACAGGGGAGAACCAAGTCTTTGGACCAGAGATACCACAGGAAGCAGAAAGACAAGTTAAGATTGTGCGCGAGAACCTGAAGGTTGCACAGTCAAGGTAGAAAAGCTATGCCGATCGTAGGCGAAGAGACCTATCCTTCGAGGTTGGAGATTTTGTATATCTCGAGGTATCACCCATGTGAGGTGTTAGACGTTTCAAGGTCAAAGGGAAGTCAGCACCACATTACATCGGCCCTTTCAAGATCATCGAGAGAAGAGGAGAAGTTGCATATCAGTTGGAGCTACCCTCCCATCTCACGGATGTGCATGACGTGTTCCATGTGTCACAACTGAAGAAGTGCTTAAGAGTTCCTCAAGAACAACTCCCCGTTGATGAAGTAGACCTTCGGGAAGACCTCATATATGCGGAACAACCATTCAAGATACTAGAAGTTGTTGAAAGAGTTACAAGAAACAAGGTGATCCGAATGTGCAAGGTTCTCTGGAATCATCACACAGAAGAGGAAATCACCTGCCGAGTTTCCCCATCTCTTCACCGATCTTTCCGAATCTCGAGGGCGAGATTCATTGTAAGGGGGATAGGTTTGTAACACCCTACTTTTTGCAATTTCCAAAAATGTTAATTTTTAGGACTTAGCAATTAGTAAAATAACCTAGGACAAATGTTTTTTTAAATAAATTAAATCAATTAATTGCATTTGCATAGCATGTCATGCCCATGTTGATTTTAATTGCATTATGCATTTAGATTAATTACTTAATTAATTACTAGGAAAATTTGAATAGAATTAGAGGGAAAAGATTTGAGAAAGAAAAGAAAAAGAAGAAACCAGAACAGTGGGCCGAGACCCACCATTCTGGCCCACCCGAAAAAACCCTTTCTCCCCCACCTTTCCCATTTTCGGCCCAGCCGGCCCAGGCCGCCTCTCCCCTCCTTCCCTCCTCTTTTCCCCGCCTCGGGCTAGCTCACACCGCTGGCCCAGCTCCCCCACCAGTAGGTCCAGCCAGCCGGGTGCGGCCCACTCGCCACCGCAGCCCAGCCCCACCCGCTCTGACTGACAACCCAGCCCCACCCCGCCCGTCTTCCTCCTCCCGACTCTCTCTCCCCCCACCGACGGCCGCTAGAAACCATCGTTGATCCCCCTCCTCGCCTCCCTGCCTCGCGAAACCGGTGCCCAAGCACCACACGCCTCCCCACTTCCCCTTCCCCCACTTCTAGACTTTAATCGCACACTAGCATGCTCTAATGGCCATCAATGGCCACCGTCGGTCATTGAGCTCCGATGAGCCGCGCCCGCTCAGTTCCCTCCTCCCCTCTCCCCTATAAAACGACCCCGAGACACCCCCTAACCAGCTGCTCCCTCCCCTCAGTCCTCCTTATTCCGGCGACCCCTCCAGGGCCCTCCCCGTGGAACTTCGATGGCCACCGCCGCCTAACCTTGCCGCCGAGCCCCCTGGAGCACCTTCCCGGCTGCGCGATACCCCAGTAAGAACCCCCTCACTTCCCTCTCCCTCCCCGACCTCTCGTGGCAAGGAACCGCTGGCCGGAGAACCACTCCGTGAGCTGGAGGTCCCCGCCACCACCGTCGTGTAACTGCCGCCGGTCGTCGCCTGCCCGCCTAACCCCCCTGTGAGTCGTCCGATCCTTGATCTGCGGCCAAGATTAGAAGATCGAAGGGGTATCCCCCCTGGTCCACTATGGACCCATGGACCCTGGTCAAGGTCCGATCAGCCATTCCCATGGACCCGGTCCATCGAATTTAGCTTTCAAATTAAATCATGAAAATTCCAGGAAAATGGCAGTTTTGCACCTAAGCCCCTCTATTTTGACCTAATTAGTTTTTAACCCTAATATTCTCAAGAATTTTAGTTTAAATTATATTTTAGTCCCTAATATTTTTATAAATATTTTTTTAGCCCTGAAAATTTATAGAAACACCCTTGCACTTAGTTTTAATTATATATTGGCCTTGTCTTTTTACACTTAGCCCCCTACACTTAATATTAATTATGTTTAAGTCCTAACATTTTGCAAAAACCCCTGCACTTAGGTTTAATTATATTTTGGCCCTGTGTTTTTACACTTAGCCTCCTACACTTAATATTAATTTTGTTTAAGTCCTAACATTTTGCAAAAAGAATCTTACACTTTTTAGAAATTATTTTTCAGTCCTAATAATTTACACTTTAGTCCCTGTAATTTTAAAAAATTACAAATTGGTCCTTAAAAGCCCTTGTTTTTACCTTTTTGCCCCTAAAACTTCAAACTAGCATAACTTTTTACTCGTAACTCCAAATTAGGAGATTCTTGCGCCAAAATTCTCCTAGGAGCATAACCTTTGCATTCATTGCATCTACATATTGATTTTCCTCTGTTGCATGGCTGTGTATTGATTTTATATGTATTGCTTGTGTCGGTATTTTTACGTGAAGGCTACTCAAGGACAGCCCTACGAGGACTTCCAAGAGCAGGAATTTGAAGGGTTAGAGTAGCCTCCTGTGTAGGATGAAGGCAAGTGTCCTTGATGCATTTTGTACCTTTTATAATTGTAGAATTGCATGCTTGGGTCAATTGATTGGGAACCTATTGTAGGGTTTACTAGCATTGTTTTACCTTGTCCTTGTCGCCTTAAACTAGAGTGGGGATGGGTAGACACGCTTAGTTGCTTATTGGGTAAATGGGTCCAAATTAATATTGAATAATGAACAATATCACATGGGAATGATTGGTAATTCAATTAGCAATATGGATTAGGGATCTATGCAAGCCAGGTGGAATAGATGTGGTGCTGTGGGCACACAGTTGGTGGTAGTAGGCTTGTTGTAGATCCTAGGACCCGGTTCCTGGAGCGATGACCCAGGAAAACAATGCCATCACAAGACCGATATGGGTAAGGCTTGGCCTAGTAATCAGGTGTTCTCCCATTGTTGGTGCAGCATTTGGTGGAGCGGGGAATGGAAGTCAAGAGAGGACTGTTCCTTGTATCCGAACGGCTCAGGAGGGGGCTCCTGGGGTGATGAGCTACTTGTTTAGGGGCTATCACTTATGGATTGGAGTGAAACCTTAGTGGCTAGCATGTACTAGGAGACCCTTTGTAAGAGCCTTGTAATGAAACCCTGCCACACACCAAAGGAAGTGTGAAATGTGGGTCGCGTCCATGGGCACAAAGGGAATCACAACTTGTGGGTAAAGTGGTGCAAACTCAATAGAGTATCAAACTATCATGATAGTCGTGCTCACGGTCAAGAGCGGCCTGGGATCCTCACGGGATTAGTTGGGATGTGGTTTGGGGATTGGTTGGGATGGTTTCGGACTTGTATTGATTAGTACCATGTGGTTTGAGGGATGGGATGACCCCACATAGCAATTGGAATGCATAGGGAATTAAAAGCTCACGCAACAAACCCCCTTTAGAGCCTTCCATGTCTTAGCCTCATGTCATCATTTCCCCCCACTTGCTGTGTACGGCACGTACTCACCCTTGCTATATACCATATTGCTGCTCAGCCACAGGAGAGGAATGAAACCACTATAAAGATGATGGAGGCGAATACTGATGTGGAAAAGGGTTCCTGATCTTTTGAAAGGTTCTGGATACGTCGATTTGGTTGGAGGTGACACACAAATTGATCCGGCTTCAAAACAACACGTTCTAAACCCCGCAATTGCAGCACGACATCTCCTCTAGTTATCAACCGTCCTAAAATGATTGACCTTGCCAAGAAGGCTAATCCCTGCCTGTGAATCAAGAACACAAGTAAGAACAAAGGAGAAGGCAACACAATTGCAGATGTATTATGAATCTCACAAAGTTGGGTCTCACAAACCGTGATGATGGTGAAACTGTTATGAACAGAATAATCTAAGCAAAACCCCCAAACCCTAATGGTGCGGTGGAGGCTATATATGAAGACCCTAGGGTCATGCAAGACCCTCTGGACGCACCCCTAATTTGGCTCAACTAGATACAAAGCCCAAAGGCCAAAAATAAGCGACGCAGCATCGAAACAGATTCTGGACCCTCTCTTGTTTTGACGATTCCTGATGACTCCGGATGAATTTTGATATGAGACCGATGGCATTGGAAAGGTCTTCTTCTTATCTTTCTGTGCATATGTAGAACGTCAAAATCCGAGTCCGTATGCGTCCTGGTCATCCGTTTTACTGCAGACTGGTCCTAAGCCCCGAAACGGACTCGAAGTCGATTTTGCTTGGGCCTCCACCTTGGCTTCCACGTCCTTGCTGGTCCTCCACGTCTCCAAATCCTTCTCCCATCATCTCCTGGTCCTCTCCATAGTTCCTAATTACATTATAATCATTAGGTACCAAACCATTCTCAAAAAGTGACATATAATGAAGAACATAGGAACGAGCTCACCTCTAAATTTAGTCGTCGTGCACGAGCTCTAGTCGTTGGACCTTGCAAGTCCAGAATTGGAGGAGTGTTGCATGTATCCTTAGGAGTGATGTCCTCATCATCCTCCCCCTCTTGAAGTGGAGTTGTCCTCGACTCAAGCTCATTCTCTTCTCCCAAGTATGGTTTCAAATCTGAAATGTTAAAAGTAGGACTAACCCCGAACTCGGGAGGCAACTCAAGTTTGCATGCATTACATTAATCTTCGCAATTATTTTGAAAGGACCATCACCTCTAGGCATTAATTTAGACTTTCTCAAATCTGGAAATCTATCTTTTCTCAAGTGTAACCATACTAAATCTCCTACATCAAGTTTTACTTCTTTTCCACATTTACTACCAGCAATTTTATACTTGTCATTCATCTTTTCAATGCTAAGTCTAGTGGTCTCATGCATTTTCAAAATAAATTCAGCACGTTCCTTAGCATCAACATGAACTCTCTCATGAATAGGTAGAGGAAGTATATCAAGTGGAGTACGGGGATCAAAACCATACACTACCTTGAAAGGACTTACCTTGGTAGTAGAATGTGTTGCCCGATTATATGCAAACTCAACATGAGACAAATATTCTTCCCATTGCTACAAATTTTTCTTCAAAATAGCTCTCAACATAGTACCCAAAGTGCGGTTCACCACCTCAGTTTGTCCATCAGTTTGTGGGTGACAAGTTGTAGAAAACAACAACTTTGTACCCAACTTATTCCAAAGCATGCGCCAAAAGTGACTCAAGAATTCTCCATCACGATCTGAAACAATAGTAGAAGGCATACCATGCAAACGTACAATGTCTTTGAAAAAGAGATCAGCAATATAGCTAGCATCATCAGTCTTATGACATGGTATAAAGTGTGCCATCTTAGAAAATCTATCCACAACAACAAAAATACTATCACTCCCCCTCTTAGTCCTAGGTAGTCCTAAAACAAAGTCCATAGAAATATCCGCCCAAGAAATAGAAGGAACAGGAAGTGGCATGTATAAACCATGTGGATTCAAGCGAGACTTAGCTTTTTGACATGTAGTGTAGCGAGCAACAAAGCGCTCAACATCTTTCCTCATCCTTGGCCAAAAGAAGTGTGTAGCCAAAATATTCTCCGTCTTCTTGGCACCAAAATGACCCATCAATCCACCTCCATGCGCCTCCTATAACAACAAAAGACGAACGGAACCAACTGGAATGCATAGGCGGTTAGCTCTAAACAAGAATCCATCATTCAACACAAATTTATTCCATGCACGACCTTCTTTACAATGCAGCAATACATCCTTAAAATCAACATCAGCAGCATATTGTTCTTTAATTGCCTCAAGTCCAAAAATTCTACAATCAAGTTGAGACAATAAAGTATAGCGCCTAGATAAAGCATCGGTGATCACATTATCCTTCCCTTTCTTATGTTTAATAATATAAGGAAAAGACTCAATAAACTCAATCCATTTAGCATATCTACGGTTCAAATTACATTGAGAACGAATATACTTAAGTGATTCATGATCAGAATGAATAACAAATTCTTTAGGCAACAAATAATGACGCCACGTCTCTAAACAACATACAAGTGCATACAATTCCTTATCATACGTGGAGTAATTCAAAACAGGCCCAGTAATTTTCTCACTAAAGTATGCAACAGGTTTACTATCTTGTATCAAAACACCACCAATGCCTATACCACTAGCATTACATTCAAGCTCAAAAATCTTATCCAAATTAGGTAATTGCAGCAATTGTGCATGTGTAAGTTTATCCTTCAAAGCATCAAAAGACTCATGATGTACCTTACCCCAATGGAAATCAATGCCCTTCTTTGTCAACTCATGCAAAGGTGCAGCAATGGTGCTGAAATCTTTGACAAAGCAGCGGTAGAAACCTGCAAGACCAAGAAAACTCCTCACCTGTGTGATAGTTTTTGGTACAAGCCAGCTCTTTATGGCATCAATCTTCGCCTCATCCACCTCAATTCCCTGTGGAATCACAACATAGCCAAGAAAAGAGACTCGATCCGTGCAAAAGATGCACTTCTCAAGGTTGCCAAATAAACGTGCATCTCATAAAGCATCAAAAACAGCACGCAAATAATTCATATGTTCATCTATGGATTTGCAATAAATCAAGATATCATCAAAGTAAACTACCACAAATTTGCCAATGAAAACTCTTAAAACCTCATTCATCAAGCGCATGAAAGTACTAGGTGCATTAGTTAAACCAAAAGGCATTACTAGCTGGAAAAACATCCTCATACTCCTGCAAAAGGTTAGTGATAGCAGGAGACACAGCACTAGAAGCAACATCATCAAGCGAAAACAAAGCTTTGCATATCAAAGCATAGCTAATATCATCATTATCAGAAATTTCAGCAAGCTCAGATTTTGTTGCAAGACATGAATGACCTTGTAATTTAATTCCAGCACCCTTAGAACTTGAAGAATCATTAACATTACTAGGTGTAGAATTAGAATTAACAGGTTATTGAATTTTAGGACCTTTATTTTTCAAACTAGCAGCTCTTTCTAAATCAGCTTGTACAATTTTAGTAGGGGTCATTGGTAACAAAGTAATTTTAGTTCCTTTATGCATAAAAGTGTACTTATTACTTCTACCATGGTGTACAACATCATTATCAAATTCCCAAGGTCTACCCAATAAAAGTGAACATGCTTGCATGGGTACAACTTCACAATCAACAGAATCCACATAAGAACCAATGGAAAAAGGAACTCTGCAAGTTTGTATTACCTTAGCTTTGCCAGAGTCGTTTAACCACTGAATATAGTACGGATGTGGATGTGGACGTGTGGTCAAAGCAAGCTTCTTGACCACATCAGAACTCACCAAGTTATTGCAGCTCCCTCCATCAATGATGACACGTGCTCGGCGTTCTTGATGACGAAGAAAATCTGGAACAAGTTGTGGCGCTGCATCGTCTCGGGCTGATGAACTTGTGTGCTAAGGACACATTGAACAATAATGTTCATGTATCGCGTGGTGTCTCCGCCTCCAAGGATGAGGTCACTGCTGGTGGCAGCGACGTCCTCCTCCTCATCCTCCACATCGGAGGTGCTCATGTAACCGCCATCGTCTGTCGCCACATAGGCCCGCCTACTTGGACAATCTTTCTGCACATGACCAAGTCCATGGCAGCGGTGGCACTGAATCCCTATAGTGCGCCCTGTCGAAGCAACAGAGGAGGCACTAGTAGCTGGTACCTGCACAGAAAGTTTACCTAAGCGCGTAGAAGGTGCAGGGGCTGATCTTGGGGCTGCAGAAACAACACTGGTTCCCTTGGTAGCTGCTGGTGGGGGCGGCCGAAAAGATGGCCTGGGCAGCCTCGAAGTCCCCGTCGAGCGTGGAGGGTAAGAGTTCGTTGACTTGCTGTACTCCTCAAAAGCCTGGAAAAGTCCCTGTGATTCTTTCTCTGCAAGCATAGCATACTGGAAACACTGGGTGAGGGTATAATATTCTTTATAATCAAGGATGTCCTGAATTTCTTTTCTTAAACCAGAATAAAAGCGACAAATCTGATCCTCTACTTTTTCAACTACAACACAACGAATCAAACCCTTCTGAAGCTCACTAAAGTACTCCCGATCAGTTTTATCTCCTTGTTCTAAACGTTGCAGTTTATTATGAATCTCTCTATAAAAAGAAGGGGGAACAAAACGATCACGCATTGCTACCTTAAGTTCTTCCCAAGTAGTAGGCAAATCAGTTTCAGCAGCTAGACCACTCCACCAAACAATAGCAAAGTCCTTAAACTCACTAGTAGCTTGTCTAACTCTATGTTGTTCAGGAACAAGGTGGGCATTAAATTTTTGTTCTACAGTCATCTCCCAATCAAGATAAACATCACCATCATACTGACCCGAAAATGAAGGAATTGAAAACTTAATTTTAGCATATGGGTCATCTGGAGCATAGTTACCGTGTGGACGACGATTGTAGTTATGGAAACCACCCATACCTTGAGTATTATGTTGCAAATGACGTCGTAATCGTGCGGTCCTTGTAGCTGACCTATCCACGGTGCCATCAGCCTTATACACCGTGTCTTCATCATGGATGTCTTCAACGTCGTTGTTGTTATTATTGGTGTTCGTATTGTTGGTTTTAGGAGCGGTCTCCAACGCGACAACCTGATCGGTTAACTTAGAGACCCGCTTCTCTAACCGCTCGATGCTTTCTCCAATGTGAAGCTTGCTGACCGCATCAGTAACGGCTCTGGTGATCGTCTCTGCGAAATCACTCTGAGCAGCCTGTAAAGCCTTCTGGAGCTGCTCTTGTCTCATGCACTCAGCAAATTGTGAGGGTGAAGCCATCTCTCCGTCGTCACTTCCTGCCATCACAAACACCAAAGTAGGAAATAAACAGTGAAGGTTATCTCTACAAAACAGCTAAGCAGTGGTGCCTCTCAATACAACAAAAGGAGACTCTTTACAAAGCTCTTACAAAGTTCTGAAAAGCAACGCAACGATACCAGAGAGATGTGTTCCATGATTGCAAGGGTCACAAAATAACCTGTGTGCTGTCCAGAAGAAATATGTAGAGCTAGGAAGGCCAAATATATATATATGAGTGGTACACAAATCAAAAACAGATAGTAAAGCTGAATAAGTGCCCAAGTAACTTGTTCTAAGTTGCTGGTCTAAGTATGTCCTAGAACAGTAGTGATAGCAAAGTAAAAACAAGGAGACAAAGGCACAACAGGCGATAACAGGGCGCTAAGTGCAAAACAGCCAAATCCAGAAATTTTAGGGGGCTAGATGTAGCACTAGTAGAAATCCCAAATTTCTTTTTTTTATTTTATTTTTTTGATATTTTTCTCCAACTCACTAACAATGGAGGACAATCCACAAAAAATTTCAGCTCAAACAGAGGTAGGATGTGGCCTACAGAAAATCTTGAAGTTGCAGAAAACGTCGGATTTAAACTTAAATAATTTTTTCTTTATCTTCCCGATTTTTTTTGAATTTTTTAACGAGGGCACACAGGGCGTAACCAAGTGTGGGTACGCTAAGCTTTGGGTCAAGAATATCCTATAAAACTTTCATTCAAAATAGACAATCGAGTAAAAAGTTATGCCCATTTTACCGAAGGGGGGTCGGAGTCGGTTTTCCAGAAACCCGAGTCGGGTTAGGGGTCGTGTTTGGAATCGGGTAAGATTTGTTTTGGCAGCGTGGATGCAGAGGAAAGTGGAATTTGTGGGGATTGGTCCGAGGTGTTTGAGGGTGGGATTAGGGTGGGTGTATCGATCAATCAACCCTAGCACACAAAGCCGATAGAACAGAGGATGGTGAAGGGGATGGCGGCTAGGGTTGCAAGGAAAACACTACTGATGACAAAAACACAAACTAAACCAGTGACTAAACAAAAACTAGGGCACAAACTCAACACTACGGACTCTAAAATTGAAATATGCAAAGGCTAAACACGTGGTTATGGGCGGAGGGGAAATTTTTTTTTTTCGCTTTTTCTGTGGATGATAGGATGAACACAAAACAAAATTAACTAAGGGTAGTGCGAACCTGATGGTGCACCTGAAGCTCTGATTACCACTTGATGTGGACAAGGATTCTCGATCTTCCGAAAGGTTCTGGATACGTTGATTTGGTCGGAGGCGACACACAAATCAATCCGGCTTCAGAACAGCACGTTCTAAACCCCGCAATCGTAGCACGACGTCTCCTCTGGTTATCAATCATCCTAAAATGATTGACCTCGCCGAGAAGGCTAATTCCTGCCTGCGAATCAAGAACACAAGCAAGAACAAAGAAGAAGGCAACACAATTGCAGATGTATTATGAATCTCACACAGTTAGGTCTCACAAACCGTGATGACGGTGAAACTGTTATGAACAGAATAATCTAAGAAAAACCCCCAAACCCTAATGGTGTGGTGGCGGCTGTATATGAAGACCCTAGGGTCGTGCAAGACCCTCTGGACGCACCCCTAATTGGGCTCAACTAGATACAGAGCCCAAATGCCAAACACAGGCGACGCAGCACTGAAACAGATTCTGGACCCTCTCTTGTTTCGACGATTCCTGATGACTCCTGATGAATTTTGATATGAGACCGGCGGCATTGGGAAGGTCTTCTTCTTATATTTCCGTGCATATGTAGAATGTCCAAATCCAAGTCCGTATGCGTCCTGGGCATCTGTTTTAGTGCAGACTGGTCCTGAGCCCCAAAACGGACTCGAAGTCGATTTTGGTTGGGCCTCCACCTTGGCTTCCACGTCCTTGCTGGTCCTCCACGTCTCCAAGTCCTTCTCCCATCATCTCCTGGTCCTCTCCATGGTTCCTAATTATAATATAATCATTAGGTAGCAAACCATTCTCAAAAGTGACATATAATAAAGAACGTAGGAACGAGCTCACCTCTAAATTTAGTCGTCGTGCACGAGCTCTAGTCATTGGACCTTGCAAGTCCAGAATTGGAGGAGTGTTGCATGTATCCTTAGGAGTGATGTTCTCATCAAATACTAAGTGATGGTCCACCAGTCGATGCCTGTGGAGTCATGGAACGTCTACGCTAGATTATTTCTGCTGCTTGGATGTACTTTTCTTTTAGACCTACGGGTCCTTTTGTAATAAAAGATATTTCTGCTTCTTGGATGTACTTTTCTTTTAGACCTACGGGTCCTTTTGTAATAAAAAATACGATGTAATAATTACAGGGTATGGATATTTGTTCTGTTTACCACTGATGATGTACCGTAAGTGTGGGTAACTTGATTCTGGGCACACGTACGGCTGCACCCGTTTTGCTTCTTAAAATGGGTGTGACATCAGTCCTGTCTGGGTGTCAGGAAGGAGGGTGGTGTGTCAGGCGTGCCCTCATTTCACATCGTCGGGTCGAGCTTCCCTTGCTTCTGTAGATGGCGCGTTCCCCCGTACGTGGGATGGTTCATCATGGTCCATCGAGCTGTCCTACCACCGCTGTAGCTTAGAGGTGTCATTGGGAGATAGCGTCATGGACTGTCCCGCCATGCCTACTCTTACCTGTGGACACTGATGATGACAAGGGGAGTAGGTTGGATGGGTGATTTGACCTCCCAAAACTGTTCGCATGTAAGGGGCATGGCATTTAAGATTGGGTGGTTGGCAGTTGTCGACTGTCCTCGCTTGACACCCTCCGTCAGGGGTCGATGCATCGGGTTGTGCCTGCCCTGACCTATTTGGAGTTGGAATCCATCCTACCCTAATAGGGCAATCGAGTTTCTCAACTCCGCCACTCCCGGCTTGGTCAGGGACTCGTCATCCTGTCTCGTCATGGTTCAGACCCCACTGATGAAATTTGACGGGGGTAGGCCCTATTAGTGATTATGAGGGGCCCACACTATCATCATGGTAGTGGTGTCAGTGAAATGCCCGTCCTTGCCTCGTAGAAGATTATTTAGGATGAGTTGTTGAGTCATCCGCTTGGGAGGGCGTGCCACACATTGGATCTATCAGGTGGAACGACTTGTCCTCGACTCCCTTTGAGGGGTCGAGCGGGACGCGGTGAGCCCTCAACCACTCGAGGGATGAGCGGGGCGCGGTAGGCCTTTGACCCCTATGAGAGGGGGAGGGTCGAGCGAGTCAGGGGAATGGTGCGACTTTCACGGACAAGTCTTGACCATCAAGGGGTCATCCTTTCTTTGGTGGGGGCCTACACGAGTGAGGTCATACTGGCAATCTGGTGGGCCCTCTTGGCCGGTTGTGTGTGTGTGTCTCTAGGTGGTGCCACGTGCCACCCCGTTTTCCACCCTCGACAGTAGCCCCCGAGCCCCCGAGCGAGTCGGAGAGTCGTTCGAGGGATTTTAACGCTGGTAGGAGTGGACAATGCAATGTCGCCCGCAGCTGTTCTTGTTTCTAAGAAAGGTGCACGCGAGCACACTCGATGGGTGTAGCTCTCCGAGCCGGGGGGCAAGTTTTGGAGAAACTCGCGCTTCGGCTTGATACAGCGTGAGTCATTAGGAATGCTTTTGGGTCGGGGTGCACGTGAGCGCACTCATCTGGTGTAGCCCCTGAGTCAAAGGAGGAGTCCATGCGGACTCATTCTTTGCCTTTATGCTTCTAACACAGTCACGGGGGTGCCATGGGACCCACATTCCTCGGGTTCCGTCCCCTGGGCCGAGCGGATGGTGCGGGTTGTCAGAGGAGGGTTGGCCTAAAAAGGTGAGACAAGGCGTTGTCGACATGACAACCCTTTGTCTCATTTTGGCATGCGTAGTGCAGGGGTGTCCTTTCATGGGGCCTGGCGCTGGCACGCCGTGCATCAGAGGGATCCAAGGCTGATGGCCGGCCTCGGGCGAGTTTTTATTCGAATGGGGTGCGGCGTGTAGTGCCGTTAGTAGTGCCAGGTTCTTATCCTCACGGGTGTGTGAAAGTCCCTCGTGAACCCGCATCAGGCTCGACGCCTGTGCAAGGTATCCGAGGCCCGAACCTAGCTTGGCTATTTAAGGGCACTGTCGTGTAGTGTTATGCCTCATCTCTACACCCAATTTTACATATCATGCTCTGGGACATCCAAAGCATGACCAACTCTTATGTAGTGGTTTACTATCCTCATGGCTGTTGGGTGCGATTGCGCCTCTAGGGATGAAGACGGGGTTGAAGGCTCCCCGACAGTAATTTCCTGGCTGCCCGGGGGCGGCCATTCTACCTTTCGCGGGAAGGTTGGCTCAACTTCTATTATATCCTCCCGTTGCAGGGATGAAGTGGAGATATAGGGGCCCTCCCATGGAGCACTACCATAGCTTGTTAGGTCCCCTCGAGTTTGTTCTCGGCTGCACTGGTTGGAGTGAGGCCAAGAAGAGGCACCGGACTGGACTCCCTACTAGTGTAGGGCTCCTTAGTCCCAAGAGGTAGCTCCAACAATGGCCATATGATGATGCCGGGCTGGTCGTCTTCTTCGTTGGAGGAAAAGGCCGGCCTCAAATAAGGGTGTCTTTCCCTGACGACGAAGCATTACAGGTGCTTGACCTCGCATGGACCCCTCAGGTCAATCTTTTCCTCTTTTCTTTTTTGATTCTTTGTAAAAAGGATAGAGGAAATTTGTAGCAGTCAGCCTTAAATGGTCTTGTAAGTATGAAATAATGAATACGACTGTTGGCGGCCGATAAAACCCAAAATCGGGCACCAACCGGTCATGAAATGCAAGGTAAAGACCAAAGTTTAATAAATATTTGTTTAAACTAATAAAGTTGTGACACCCAGGTGTCTCTTTTTCTTACTTAGCACAAATTGCCAAAATTTTGAACTCAAGTATGAGCATGAAATAATGGGAGCAAGTTGAAATTCTGGATTTCCTTAAGTTAAAATAAAACCCTGCAAGCAAAATCTTTAGAGCAAATTAATTTCCTATAGATCATGGGACAAATAATTACATCAGAACTATGGTAATAATGAAATTGAATTTTAGGCCAAAATCCAGAATTTTATTCCATTCAGAAATCAATCAAATAAATTGTTTAAACCTAGAAATAATTTAACTTTAATTAATAATTCCAAGTAAATTATTTCCTTTCTGGTCAATTAGACTTCACTAATAAATTGTCCATATCCTAGTTAACCCACATTTAAAATTATTGCTTAATTGGACCTATGGAAGTATCTTAAATCAATTAAAACAGATCGAAGGACTTCTTTGCAAACCTTTTGAAAACTCGAGGACCCTTCTGCAAAGTCGTTTGTCTTCTTCCTCCCGTCGTGCGCGCTCGCGTGAATCGGCTTCCCGCACTCCCGCGTCTCCGTCGTCGCATCCGCCTGGCCGCCTCGGTACTCGCCGTAGCACTCCCGCACCTCCGCATTCGCCGTCGCCGCACCCGCTACCTTCCGGCCGCTAGCCACCGCAGGGACGAGTTACTTTCGCCCCTGCCCGATGCCGCCGGCCTGCTGCCGCTTCCTTGATTTCCGGCGGCCAACAACTCCCCGATTCCTAGCTGCGGACTGCTCCCTCTCGCGTGCCAGCCCTGTCCCATCCCTGCGCGCATCTCCCAGTGACGCGCTACTAACCGCCACTGCGCAGAGTTCCATTTCATCCCGCCCAAGACCTCGCTACTCCGCTGCGTCAATTCGCCCCGCTGCTGCTCCTTGGTTTTCAGCCGCCGATGGCTCCCTCTGCGCCAACACACCTAAACCTGCGCCTGATCACCCCGTCCCCTCACCCCTTCTCCCTCCCATGCCGCACGCTGCTAACCAACGCGAGTGCGAGTTACTTTCCCCTCTGCCGTGCTCTGCCTCTGCTGCTGCGCCCGCGCTGCTCCCCACGCGCCAACGGCTTCCGCCAGTCTGACAACTCTCAAACCCGACACGCAAACCCTTCGCGAGCCTGTGAACCTCCTTCGGCACCATGTGACCTGACCCTGGCCTATAAATTCCCCTCTCCTTGGACATTTTCCCCTCCCCTGCTGACCCACCATTGCTGGCTCTAGCGCGAGCTAGAGCGCCAGCACCGCAGGCCTTCCCGCCAGAGCCAAACCTCTCCGCGCACGCTCTATCCCCTATGCCCCCTCCCCAACAAGAACCCGGTACCCTGCTGCCTCCGAAGCTGCCCAATTTTGAAGAAAACTCCTTTGCGCTGCCATGTCCGAGCCGCCTCATCGACGAGCTTCCCCTTCCGGCCCTCCTTGACGGTGGCCGACATGATGCCGGCCATTCCCCTGCCCCCGTGATGCTGTAGAAGCCAGTCGTAGTCAGTTTGCTGCTTTGAGTCCACGTCGCGATGTCGCCAAACCTCGTCTCTCGGTCGCCGCTCGTCGCCGACCCATCTCCGATGAGTTTCCGACTTCACGACCTCCTCCAACCTCCTCGCCTCACGACACACATCATTTCCCCTCCCCCGTGGCGAGTTTTTGGCCACCATACTGCCCTGTGGCGAGCCCTCCGATTGTGCACCGCCTGGCTCCGGCGAAGCCCCCCCCCCCTGGCATTTACAACTGGCGCCTACTGGCGCTGACTTGGCCGCTTCGGTGGCGCTGATGTGATAAAAGATAAAACCAAAATCCCAGGAAATTACAAAAAAGCTGCGGAAACTTCTAAAATGCATAGTAAATTCATTTCAAGTCTAATTGACTTCAAATCAATTTTGCCAGTTTCATAATAATGTGCTTTATTTTAGTAAAATGATAACCTGCTGCCACTGTCAATACATTTTAGTTAATTAAATAACTTGTGTAAACACTAAATAAATCTTTAATAATCCTAGGAATGGAATTTAATTCTAATCTTTTGCATGTACTGTTATTTCATATTAATACATCACCCTGATTTTTGGTTAAATTAAATCTGTAGTATTTAATACTTTATTAATTTTGCAGAGCTTTAACTTGAATAAATGTTAGTAAATAGAATAATAATATCCAGAGGCTGTAACTTGGTGAAAATACAATTCATATATGTCTTTGTTCATGATAAATCACTCAAGTCCAGAATCATTTGGTTACTATTTCAATTGCTTAATTGTTCTCAAAACTATAACAACCCTAATTAAATGATTAACACACATAAAATGATGAAAGTCTAATTTGCTTCTTGAAGCATATGGCTTCAAGAACTTGTTTATAAGGCTGTTCGAACCAAAACCCTAATGCATTATGCATCCCTCATTTCGTTGCACTTATCATGTCATTGCATGTAACGGTGTTTCAACACTACTGTTAAACCTTTGTTCATCATTAGGTAACGACACTCAGGAGCAGGACCCTGATGTCTAGCAGGACCAAGAGCCCGAAGAACAAGAGACTGTTGTTGCTAACACTTGCGTGGATCCAGGCAAGCCCCGGTTTGCATTAGCCTCTTTACAAGTTTTGCTAGTTTATATCACTACTAATGTCTATTTTTATTTGTTGCATTAGGTCATAGGAGTTGCATGTTACTCCAAATGACCTATGCTACTGTTATTAGAACCTTGGTAGGCTCGGTACTAAACTGCTATGCTTAGCAATTAATAGTTTCGGTAGAAATTATTACTATGGAATAAACTTGATCACTAAAATTGAACTTATAAAAGAAGTTTACTATTGATGTATGGCCGGGCAGGGATTTTGCATGTGTAGGTTTGCAACAACACATGGGTGTTGGCTGCGGTAGCCCTGTCTTGCCCACCCTAGGACCCATCCGTGGTCGGCCCCTTGATCAAGTTTTGAACAGTACCGAATGCATGCTAGTTTCATAGGCACTAGTAAACCGATGTAGCATTAAAGGCCGCTTACATCAAGGGCGGTTAAGGTGCGTTGGTCTTAGGACCCCTCGGCTACTGGAGTGGGCGGTCCATATCGCAAAGTACTACTGGCAGGACGACATGCCCACTCGACGTCACCACACCCGGGCCTGCATGTGAGTGGTTTTTCTTGTGAAAAGTTGCCATATACGACCTTAATTGGTGCGTATGTGTCGTGTTATTTGGGTTTTCCGAGCTGGTGTAAATCAATTGCAATTGCTGTCCCTCACAGTAATGAGTACCGCTTGTTCACCGCGCCAATCACGTAGTTGCACATGATATTATGGATATGGATTTATGTTGGTTGTTGCTGGTTACCATTATTGCTCTATCGTTGTACTTACTTTATGTATTGTTTTATTATCTTATTGTTGCAACTAAAGTTACATTCAGCTCAACCCATTTAATTTGAAAAATAAAACTTGATAGAACTAATAGGTTGCTTAGTGCAAGTCCTTTTTAAACAAGCCACCTATTAGAGCCATTGCATGTCTAGGTTTTTGACGGTAAGTCTTGCTGAGTAATTAGTACTCAGGCTTTATGCTTATGTGGTTTTCAGGTACTGAAGAGATAGAATTGCCTATAGATATGTTGCCTTGGGACGTGCAAGTCCCTGAGGGTTGGACTGCCCACTGGGAGTCTGACCTGCCGCTGCAGTGATTGTGAGTGCTGCTAGGGTGTTGATTCTCCGGGCATGAATCATCATCATACTGTATTGTTGAGCTCATAGATCTTATTGGTATTTCGCTTCCGCTGTTTTTGAAACCTCATGAACTTGTAATTCCGCTGCACTTTGATGTAATAATTAAACTTAAATATTGGATCATTGTTGTATTATCAAGTGTCCGAGTTATCATCACCTTCGGGACCTCGATCCTCCGGGAAGGGGCGCCTCAAAAGTTCCATGAGTTTTGGTGAAATTTGTGTTTCAAGGCATAAGAGAGCCAAAATATGTAAAAACATGAAGAAACACCCCATCAGTCGATCATGACTGTGAAACAGCCATTTTCACAAGCCGACTGGGTCATAAATGGCTGAAATCAGCCACCCGACTGGTTAACCAGGGTCACTTTAAGGCTGAAATTAGAAACCAACCGACAGGGTCATAAACGGCTGAAATCAGCCACCCGGCTCGTTAATCGGGGTTGTTTTTTAGACTGATCATCCGACCTGGCCGGTTTTGCAAAAACACTTCACCATGATGGCGTTTTCTCCTCCCGGACCAAAAGTGATAAAATATGGCTAAGGAAAAGAGGCTAACAAGTGGCCTAACTGGGAAAAGTCACAAGGCAACCCGGAGGGGGTCGGCACCCGGCTAAGGCCGCCGCCCGGCCTGGGATGCCGCTCGGCCTGGGTTACCAACTGGGGGTTGCCAGCCCACTAGGCCCAAGAGGCCTACCGGCCCCAAAATGAAGAAGTCGGGAACCGTCCAAACAATTGACTTGGGATCAAATCTAAGTCGCCCGAGAAGAGTTGGTCGTGAACCGACATGATCCAAGGGCCGCCCGGCCTAGGCCGTCGCCCGACACACGTGGCCTCCCGGCCTTGCCCACCACCAGGCGGACCGACTTTTTTCCTACCGACTCTTCTTCACCTACAAATACCCTCCGGCCCATCGCCACGTATAAATAGTGGAGAATCCAGGAGAAAATCATCAAGCAACACATCAAGGAGTCCATTTCCCACTACTTAGTGCCACAATGTAGAATAGGGTAGTTAGTCGGGAGTTAGAGTCTAGTCGAGAGCATCGCTCGAGATTTCGGAATCATCTCAGAGTCTTGGTATGAGCTCTCTTGTATCTTTTTTCCTTTGTAAAACTTATCGTTTATCAATATAATTATCTTGTCAAGTATTTATCTTAACTTAGTCATGTCTTCAAGTTGCAATTACAGGGAAGAAATTTTGTTGCGTAGTTCACGGGTTTCCCGGCTAGGATTTAAATAAGTTTAGTTCTTTCCGGGACATAGAATTGGTTATTTCCCGGCTATTCTTCCACTCGATCTATGGAAGAATATCTAGTGAAGGCGTAGGCGCGGTGCCTAAGTTAATGCTAGCTGGATTAGCATTCGTCCTCACGGGCTGTGTGGTAGGCGGAAGGTGGTGACAGCCCTGTCCGCCCCTTTAGTAATCCACCATGTTCGGGCCATCTTTGTCAGGGTTGTCTAGCGATAGTGTACCCACTAGTACAAAGGCTAGTTACCGGCCCATATTAGTGGAACGTTTTCGTACCCCGAAGTGAGCTAACAGGTGAAAGACTCGAGGTTGTACCAAGAAATTGGTGTAAGCACTCATCTCGTGTAACTAGGGTTTGATGCTTGACTTAGATATATTAGAGAGATATATTTTCGGAATGTTAGACTTAGACTCGCTATCATCTTGGCTAGCTTAACCATTCACTTTATTTATCATAGTATGGATTTCTCCTGTTTTACTACCCTACTCTATAATTGATTATCCTTACTCTTAAAGCATAACAAACACCAACAATTATTTCTAGCATCATACTAACAACGACCCCGTTGTCGGGCCTCGTTTGGCGATGTCGGTCCTCACGTCCCCGCTCGATACGGAAGGATCGGTTGAGCGACCGCCTTGACTTTTTCATTTTCTCTTTCCGTGTCTCGTTCGTGAGACAGAGGATAGAGCCGGACCATGTTTTTACCTTGGTGGCTGAAACGTGGTTGCTCAAGGAGCTGTTATCGGGTTTGTTCAAGTGAGATCTCTGGTTCCCCATGGACAGGGTTCTAGCAAACTAGCTGATGGTCGACCTCATCAATGCTTCTTTCCGGCTCAATTGGTTGTTACGAGCATTCGATAGGTAGTGATGGCTAGTTGCCTCTCTTTGGGAGATACCAAAGGACGAGTCGGATCGAGACCCAAACGCTACTTCGTGATGTCCACGACCCGTCGGGGGCCATGGCATGGGCTGCCAAGTGTGCCCATCGCTCGTGCCTCTCGCTCTGTTCAACACTCTAGTCGGTTGTCGAACCCCACGGGGGGTGGGGTGGGGGAGCCACCGAGGTAGCTTTCAGCCCCTTATCTTGTCTTACCTTCGTCACTCGACTCCAGCTAGGGTCGAGCAACTCGCCTTGTACTATTGCCATGGTTGGCATCGGTCGGGCTTCGCAGGGTCAATCGAGTTGTCACTGGAAAATGCTGTTAGTCGGGTTTCGCCCATTCGCCCCACTTGCTGGCCATGGATTGTGAGGGCTTTTACTGGACGATTCTGTTTGTGGGGACCAAAAAGTCGTAGGCCGATGGGCTTGCCCCCCCCCCCCTAGAATTACGGAGAGAGATAAAAGAGAGGCACATGGATTTTGATCGGTTCTGAACTATCTCCCCACTACCCAAGATGGAGGGGGCGCATTTACCTTTGTGCATGCGTCGTGGCAGTCCTGGGTGAACCATTGCACTGCCTCGTTTCCCGCGATAGTGGGGCCACAAAGTCATGGAGCCGTTGTGGATAGTGGGAAGCCGTGGAGTCATGGGGGTGCGGATAGAATTGGAGGCGTGGGATCACCTAGGAGCAAGTTCCTTCGTGGGTTGCTGCATTACTACGAGATTGAGCTACAACATCTGAACCCCAATGGAGTCCTTCATATCACGGTGTTCATCGCGTTGTCTGAGGGCTTTCTAGGGATCCAGCCCAACATCGAGGTATGGAAGTAGTTCTTCTCCCCTTTGTTGTTCATGAGGTCCACGGACGACGGGGTACGCCCCATCGCCCTCGGTTGTAGCAGCCTGCATTTGATCCAGAGGAGGGCACCAGAGTATATCTCGGTCCCCTTCCCTTCCAATGTGCCTAGGTGGGATTCGAAATGGTTCTACCTACGCAACGACCCAGCGGGCCCGTTCCTATCATTCACTGGTCGGTCGCTCCGGGAGGCGCCGGTGTCCTAGAATAGGGGCATGACAAAGAAGGACATGAAGTCTGTTCGCTAGGTCCAGGCCATCCGGCGCCTGAAGGACCGAGGGCTATTGGCCGGTGGGGTCGTGGGGTAGTGGTTTCCACGGCGCATCATGCCGCTTGCGGCCAGGCCCCTCCCCATGTTCTAGGTGGGGCCCAAGGAGCACGACATTCCCGGTGCTATCACAGTCGAGCAGGAGCTGGCAGACCACTCGACTATGGTCGAGCGGATCAGGACTGTGCTGCTGTTCGTGGACGACATCTGGCCGATTCCCGGTAATCCACCCATGCTTCTGTCGGATGGGGTGGTCGACATGGTAAGGTTGCCTTTCCTTGTTGTTCTTCTATTTTGGTTATTGGACTTGCTTCTTATATTTTTTAGATTGTTTTGGATTTTCTATTTTCCCTTGGGTGCAGTCTGATTTGATGACACACTTTTGCCCCCATGCCCTCAAGCTACCTGAGGATGCTCCCTTGAGGGCGGCGCAGCATTTTAAAGATGCAGAGGCCCGAGAGGCAAAGAAGTAGAAGTAGAGCACCAAGGACGCGAAACTTGTGTCACAGTTGGACGAGGAGGCTGCGCTGCTGAGCCCACCAGGACATGAGCGAGGCTACGAACACGGAGTCCCTGGCCTCTTCCAATCAAGACGATGTTGGCTCATGGGATGAGGGAGACGACGGAGGTGATGCTCCCAAACCTTACGACGCCATTCTGGATGTTGTATTGGATGGCGATTATGAGCTCAACGCGGACCTAGCGGCGGCGTTGCGTGTTGCCCCTTTCGCTGAGAGTGAGTCCTCGGCTGCCCAGGGTGGTGCGCCCGGAGCCCGTCGGGAGGAGCTGGTGGCTGCCGAGAGGGCCGGAGACCCGACTGAGTCGTGGGCTATGGGCGAGCATAGTGCACGGGCCAAGGCCTCGATGATTGGTAGAGGCAAAGGAGAACAACCCCCGAGGTTGAGCGAGCCAATCGAGGGTGGCGGGGGTTGCACCCAACCGATCGCTGAGTTGGAGGTCAAGGTGCCTCCCTTGGTGGAGGAGCTGGGTGCCGACTCTACTATTGATGCTTCACTGAAGCACGGATGCGACACCGGCTCGGCTGGTGGCGCGCCCTTGTCAAAGCACCGGGCCATGTCCAAGTGGCTTCACCCCGGGCTCATTACGCCCGTGAAGTTCCAGAGGGCGGACGCGATAGCAAAGATGCGCGAGGAGAACCAGTAGGCTTCGGGTGCCTCCGATGCCACTAGCCCGCGTCACGTGGAAGTTGGCTCCGAGACTGCTTCTCCCGCGTCCCCATGGAGCCTTCTGAGGAGGTTGCGGGCGTTGGCTCTGGGGCCGCTTCCCTGGTGGCTTAGAAGCATGGCTTCAGGGAGATTGTCCAGATCATTGCAGTGGCGGTGACGGGCGTCTCTAGGCAGTCCGCCATGTATCCCGTAGGAGTTGTGATGGGGGCGCTGGGGACCGGCTCCCTGCAGCTCCGAGGGCCTCTATGGTTATGCCTGCACTGGGCGTCCTAATGGGTGCCCCTATCGGGATGGCTCAACGTTCGGGTATCGAGCTACGAGGGGTTGGCTACCAACGGGCGCCACAAAGGTGGTGCAGAGGCCTCCGCTGTGCATCCTGACGGACTCCTCCGTCACGGCAGCGGAGAAGAAGAGGTTCTACGACATCTACCGCATCGTCGGTATCGACTTTGCCAGGTACTCGAGCGTGGTGACCTATTGGTATAAGGAGGAGGGACTGGCGATCCTCCCCGATCTCTGTGACACCCGTCTTGATCTAGGGACGAAGAAGCGTGTGGGGGAGCTTGAGGCGACGCTGAAGGATGCTGACGAGTGGGGCTCCGAGATTCAGACGAAGCAATACCGTCTGCAGGCCACTCAGGAGTAGCACGGCGGTCGCCTAGGTCGACTGGAGTCGGCACTCGAGGCCGTGCAGAAGGAACATGATGACGCCCTGGCTCAGGCCGCTGCTCGGGCCGAGGGCATGCAGAGGCTGGAGGAGTCACTACTCTCAGAGAGACAGCTGCATGATCAAGCTGTGCCCGTGGCAAAAGCTTTGGCCAACGTAGGGCGGCTTGAGAACTCCAAGTCCCCGTCGAGCTTGGGGCCTTGTTGGCAAGCTAGGTCAGGGATTTGATGTCCTTGGGTCGTGAGTGGGTCTGGCATGGTGTGCGTTTTGACGTGCACACCGTGTTTGCCATGCTCGACACCCATTTCGTCGTGATGGACTATGAGGCACTGAGCCTCGGCTACCTTGACCATACTCCAGAGGAGATAGACAGATCCGTGCGCACATGGAACCCCATGCTGATGTCTTGGCTACAAAGTTTGAAGAAGAAGCACTCCCCGGGTTTGATGGGGGGAACTAGTTACTAGTTGCACTTTGTAATTTTCGTTTTTCAGAAAATAGGTCATCATTCCCGCTACTGTGTAATAGGTTTAGATCGTGAACTTGTGCTTGTTTGCTTTTATTGGCCCACGGTGGCCTGAAACAGTTTTTAATTCCCGATACTTAAGTTATTTTGTGTTCTCGATCCTTTCCCTCTTGTGGTGGCTCGCAAAGCGTGAGCCCTCGAGACTGGCTTGAAAGCTTAGCCTCGCCGGTGATCACCGTTGTCGAGGCCACTAGGGAAGGCATGACATTGTGCTATCCGATCGGCTCGACCGTGAACTCTGTGTCTCATGGCTTACTTTGTTTGCTGGCTTAGGAAGGGTCTAGTCAAAAAAAAGAAAGGAAAGTTTTTTCGAGAGAAAAAAGGAGGCGCGTAGCATGGGCTATTGTGCCTTTCCAGCCCTCAAGTGATGCTTGACCCCTTGGGAGGGGTCGAGCATCACTTAAGAGCGATTGAGGCGTGCCAAGAGTGCAGCAAAAAGAGAAAGCTAAGGGTAGAATTTATGTAGCTGCAAGATGTTCCATGCATTCTTCGGTTCGTCGCCCTCCACGGTCTTCAGCTTGTGGCTGCCTGGTCGAAGGATCCGAGAGATGACATATGGCCCTTCCTAAGGCTCTGAGAGCTTGTGTTAGCCCATATTGTCTTGAACCCTACAAAAAACAAGGCTATCCACAAGGAGGCCTCTATCTCTTACGTTTTGATCATGGTAGCGACGGAGTCGTCTTGGAGCGCTACTTCGTTGCCTTTTTTATTGAATGCACGTACTCGAGGCGCGCCATATTCCAGATCAGTGGGGAGGATTGTCTCGGACCCATAGACCATGAAGAACAGCGTGAAGCCCGTGGCGTGACTCTCGGTCGTGCACGGGCTCTAGAGTACGGCGTGGAGTTTAACCACCCATCGGCGCTGAATTTCTTGAAGCGATTATAGATGACAGTTGGGTCAAAGATCCGAGGCTTCACCCCTTGAAGTATCATGCCATTGGCCCGCTCGACCTGGCTGTTCATCTTAGGGTGAGCGACGCCCGCCCAGTCGACGCAGATGTGATAGTTGTCGTAGAACTTTAGGAATTTCTTCCCTGTGAACTACATGTCGTTATCTCTGATTATGGAGTTTGGGACTCCGAATCGGTGGATGATGTCGAGGAAGAATTTGATCGCTTCTTCGGACCGAATCTTGGCTAGCGGGCATGCCTCGATCCATTTGGTGAACTTATCGACCGCGACAAGCAAGTGGGCATAGCCCCCGGGCACTTTTCAGAGTGGATCGACCAGGTCTAGTCCCCATACCACGAAAGGCCACATGAGGGGAATCGTTTGGAGGGCCTAAGCCAGCAGGTGTGTCTGACGGGCGTAATAATGGCAACCTTTGCAAGTTTTGACTATGCGGGTCGCGTCACCCATGGCAGTCAGCCAGTAAAAGCCTTGGCGGAAGGCATTGCCCACGAGGGTTCAAGGAGCAGCGTGATGACTGCAGACCCCCTCCCCCCCCCCGTGGATATCGACAAGTAGGTTGATGCCTTCACTGATGGGGATGCCGATAGAGTCGTTTGGGTTCGTCTTATCGGCGGGAAGCATCCCCGTTGCCAGGTAATTGACATAAGGAATTCTCCAGTCATGCGGGAGCTTGGCTCTCTCGATGCCAGGGTCGATTCGCTCGACCCCTGGATCGTCCGTTTGGAAGTCTGGCTCGCTCGAGTCGCCTGGTCGATCGATCTGCATCACATGCGCACTATGCTAGATCTCAGAGGGTGATTCCTTGGTCCTTGGGTTGGGGTCAACAAGGTCGTGCGATCGCTCCTTCGGTCCTGTGTGCTCTTTGAGTCGAATTCAAGGCTAATGTTGGTCGTTCACGAAGACCCCCAGAGGAATCTGCTCTCAACCGGACGCCATCTTGGCTAACACGTCGGCCGCCTCGTTGATGTGACACCCTAGGTGTCTCACTTAGTTTAACAAACATGAAGAGCACAAACCAAGAAAATATAGTTAGTAATGATAGAGCCTAACTATTGAATTATTTCCAAGTAATTAAAAAGCCTGCAGAACAAATTGTGAGCCAAATACAATTTTTTTATGAAACATATGCCAAATAAATACATAATCAAGTTAGTAATATTAAATTAGAATTTTATGAATTTAATGAGCATTTTACCAATTATGGAAATACCCCAAATAATTAATTAAAGTCTAGGAACCTTTACAAATTGAATTTAAATACAAAAATATCCAGAACAATTCTGACCAATTGGGTCCCACCAGAGCACCACAAATATCTCCAAGAACCTTTGTGCGAAATCCCATAAATTTAGAGCCTCCTAGATATTTTAATTAGGAATACCTTTAACCAGGGACCTATGTGTGAGAAATCAATTTTCAAAAGGGGTGCAGCACAAAATCTTCTCTTCTTCCTCCTCACTGGCGCAGAGCACCCCCCCCCCCCCTTGCCGACGCCGGTGCACCGCCCGGATCTCCCTCACTTCTAGCCTCAGGACCGCGCGCGCTACAGCCTCTCTGCCCCCTCTGCCCCCTCTGCCTCTCTACTCTCCGCTGCGAGCTCGTCCAACGGCTCCATCTTCTTCCCCTACACGCCAGCCAGAGCGATCGAAAAAACTTCAATTCTTGCGTGCCATTGCCGCCCCGACTGCCAACCACCCATTGACCCTCTTCGCGACTTCAAGGAGCACCATTGAGCCGGAACCAAGTTGCTCCCTTTTACCCACCTTCCTCTGCTCCCTCATTTTCTCCCTCTCTGTTTCTTCACCATCGAGCACCATTGCCGCTCTGCGCACAAACCTGAGCCCTGCCTGCTCCACTGCCTCCCGAGCCGAGCCAAACACACAAACAGCTACGCACAACTCCTCTCCCACTCCCATGTTCTACGCTCGGCCATTCCTTTCCTAAATCGAACCAATTGAAGCCAAGAACCAGGAAGTTCTTCCCTTGAGCTCCGGTGATGCCGTGGCCAAATTCCCCAAGTACAGTGAGTCTCGCGGCCTAACTCTCACTCATGCAAGTTCTCACTAGTGAACCGATGTAGCATTAAAGGTCACTTGCATTGAGGACAGTTAAGGTGCATTGGTCATTGACCCTCCTGCTGCTGGAGTGGGCGGTTCAGACCATGAAGTACTGTTGGCAGAACGGCATGCCCACTCGACGTCACCACACCCGGGCTGAGGTGTAGGTGCTTTTCTTGCGAAAGGTTGCCATATACGACCTTAATTGGTGCGTATGTGTCATGCATCTCGGGTTTTCTCCAGCTAGTGTAAATCGATTGCAATAGCTGTCTCTCACAGTAATGAGTACCGCTTGGTCACCGCGCCAATCACGTAGTTGCACTTGATACTTGGAAATTGATTATGATGTTTATTGTTGATCATGATTATTGCTACTCTTCTGTTGCACTTACTTTATGTATTATTCTATTATCTTTTGTTGCCACTAAAGTTATATTTCAGTTCAACCCATTAAATTAGCAATTAAAACTTGATAGAACTAATATGTTGCTTAGTGCGAGTCCCTTCAAACAAGCCACCTATTAGAGCCTGCGCATGTTTAGGTGTCCGACGGATATGTCTTGCTGAGTAATTAGTACTCAGGCTCTGTGCCATTGTTGTTTTTAGGTAATGAAGAAATAGAGTTGCATGTAGATGTGTTGCCCTGGGACATGCAAGTCCCAGAGGGTTGGACTACCCACTGGGAGTCCGACTTGCTGCCGCAGTGATGTTGTGCGTTGCTAGAGTGATGGTTCTCCGAGCATGAACCATTACTATGCTGTATCATCGAGATCGTAGTTCTTAACGTTATTGCTTCCGCTGATTTCAAAGACAATCATGAACTTGTAATATTCTGCTGCACTTTGATCACTTAATGATGTAATATTCAACTTAAATTCGAACCAATGTTGTATTATCAAGTGTCTGCGCTATCAGCACCTTCAGGACCTCGATCCTCCGGGAAGGGGCGCCACAGCTGGTATCAGAGCCGTGGTCCATGATAATACAACAAATAAATCATATTTTCAAAAACTATGACATTTGTGGGTGAGGATACGTTAGTATTGCCCATATAGATAATAGGGTGGTGACAAAGCTAACCTGGGTTATGTTTGTCTATATTATTTGCATCTATGGCTTGCTCAAACGAAGGTACGTGCGTGCTTAACCGACACGCGTGATATCGGTGCCTGTGCTCGCAGGCGGATACGAGACACTATTGGCTCGTGACTTATCACGGGGCGATCCTTTCCCATAGATCGTTACTAGTAGTATTGTGCTTATTTTTGTAGTTTCTTTTGAATTTGATGTATTGTTTCTGCAATGGATCTTCTGCAGGTACACTAATGCTGTTAGTATAACATTTAGAATGACTTACGTGTTGAGTGCGGGTCGACACCAAGTATCCGTGCCGCTAAGTATCGGCAAAGATAGGCGTTGTGTTGTGAGGAACGATAGGTTAATAAAATGAAGGTTTTGCATTATGCATCCCATTATAACTAAACTAAAATTTGGTTCTCTCCTTGCTCACCAACCTCTGAATAAAAATTTTCTAAACATGATAAGTATAAAATTCTGAATAACAAGGTTAACAAGAATCTATCCTATTTTTTGCTGCCAACTTCAAAAATTCATAACTATTAATTTACTCAACCAAATGAGGCATAAAAATACTTTTCAGAAAGGTCACAACATCTCCTGCCACCTAGAATTTAAATTAAAAATTCGATCATAACAGTAACAACCTCAGAAACAGAGAACAAGTGCAATCTATCAACTCACTATTTTCAGCATAACCTTGAACTTACAAATTTCATAACTAAAATTGTACTTCGAATTTGCAAGAGTTTAAACCCAATCTGGAAAGACCTTGAAGTCTATTTTCATTTCCAATAGGTTCCATAATTTTGTTGTGTTCCCTCTATCCAGTAGATCCACAACACTCAGCCTCTGTCATCCTGAAACAGAATCTGCCAACCTGAACTTGCAAAATTCATAAGTCCAGATTTCCTTGGAATTTTTGAGAATATAAATACAATATGGAAAGCTATGAAAGTGTAGTATAACTTGGTTCTAGTCCCCAATTTTTAAGACCTTGTTCTCTGTTCGAAATACCCATTTTTCTGATTGTTGTACAGTCAAGACAGAATTTGTTTTAAAACCCATTACCGTATTATTGACCCTTGAGGCTGGAAAATGTGAACTAAAACTTGGTTTCTGTATTTCATAGCACTTTATATGAAATGCATTGTTACTCATGGAACACTGTACTCACCATTGGATTTATGTTCTAGATGGGTGACCATGGTTTTGAGGAGCTTTCACACGACGCGTGGCGCTACACCACCAGTCTCCACCACCGTGGCATTCCTACACTTTTGTGGGACCTGCTATACTTGTTGGGCTACGACGAGCCACCCTCCTACAAGGGCTGCGAGATCCGCCGCCATGGGGTGACCCTAGCTGAGGTGTTGGCTGCTGCCCTCAACCGGCAGCAAAATGACTCGGAGATTCTTCATCGGCTAGTGGATATCATGTCCCACCTAGCTGGACACGGAGGCCACCGTAATAACAACAATCAGCCTCGACAGAGCACCTACTCAAATTTTCTAAGTACTCATCCGCCAACCTTCGAGCGCGCTAGAGAACCTCTGGATGCCGATCACTGGCTGCGCCAGACCGAAACAAAGTTTGGTCTGCTGGAATGTACCGAGCACCAGAAGGTGCTATTCGCCGCCCAACAACTCCAGGGCTCTGCTAGCGTTTTGTGGGCAAACTATGAAGCTTCTCTACCCGCTGGACGCCGTGTTGAATGGAATGACTTCAAGACTGCATTTTGTGCTCATTTCATCCCAGCCGGCCTCATGCAAAGGAAATTCCAGGAATTCATGGATCTAAAACAAGGAGGGAGGATTATCCTCCAATATTTTGAAGCTTTCAATCACCTTCCTCAGTATGCCACTGAGTATGTTAATACTGAGGAGAAGAAGAGATACGCATTTTTGCGTGGGATGAATGCCATGCTCAAGGAACGTCTGACTTGGCAGGCAACCGACACTTACAATGACTTGGTCAATGCTGCTATTGTCCAGGAAGGCGCCATGTGCCAAGTTGAAGAGGAAGATCACAAGAGAAAGGCCCCTGCTAGCGCCTCTGCTGCCCCACAGGCGAAGCATCGCCTGATTTATACCTCGCCGACCGGACAGCGTTTCTGGGCATCTCCACAGCAGCCGTATCAGCGGCGATATGGATAGAACTATTCAAGGCCACCCCAATAGCAGAACACTCAGTACCATGCACCATACCAGCAGTAGGGAAATTAGACTACTCGTGCCCCACAGCCTGTTGATCGTGAGAGTAGTTATCCGTCCTACAACTGCAGTCGTACTGGCCACTTTGCCAAGAACTACACTGCACTAAGGCACAACAACAACAACAACCCACGTCAAAACCCGAACAGGAATGTGAATGCACCGTCACGTGGTGCCCAAGTGAACTACACCAATGCGGAAGATATCCCTCAGGGCGAACCTGTGCTGACCGGTATGCTCTCGCTCTATCACCAGCCTATCCTTGCACTTTTTGGTTCTGGTGCTACGCATAACTTCATTAGCAAAGCTTGTGTGCAAAAACATAAACTCCACACCACCTTCATAAATAGATGCTACACCGTCCGCTCTCCTGCTGGACAAATTCTTGCTAACGAAGTAGTGTGTAAGGCTCCACTAGAAATTAATCAAAAGATCTATCCCACTGATTTTATCATGCTCAAGGACCAAGAGATCGACCTAATCATAGGTATGATCTGGATGAAAACCCATAGAGCCATGCTAGCCATTGAGCCTCGCATTGTTCACATCAACTCTCCCTTGCATGGGAAGGACATACTTTCTCTAAATGCCAATTCATCGAAAGCCTTTGTTGTCCATCACTCGGAAGGGCAATCACTCGAGTGTATTCCCGTTGTTTGTGAGTATCCGGACGTGTCTCCTGAGGACATCTCTGGTCTACCACCTGACCGTGATATGGAATTTAAGATAGAGCTTCAGCCAGAAACTTCTCCGATATCCCATCGCCGATATAAAATGGCCCCGAATGAGCTGGCTGAGTTGAAAAAGCAACTGAATGAGTTATTGGAAAAAAGGATTCATTCACCCAAGAACTTCACCCTGGGGCTGCCCTGCTATTTTTGTGAAGAAGAAGGACAAGTTCTTGCGCCTTGTCATCGACTATCGGCCTCTTAACGAAGTTACCATCAAGAACAAATACCCATTACCCCGTATAGATATCCTCTTCGACCAATTGGCTGGTGCCAAAGTCTTTTCAAAGATTGACCTCCGTTCGGGCTATCATCAAATCAAGATCAGAGCCAAAGACATTCCAAAGACCGCCCTGTCCACTAGATATGGATTATTTGAGTATCTAGTATTGTCATTCAGATTGACCAATGCCCCTGCCCATTTCATGTACCTCATGAATTCGGTATCCATGCCTGAGCTGGACAAATTTGTGGTAGTATTCATTGATGACATCCTCGTCTATTCTAAGTCAAAGGAAGATCACAAGCTGTATGCAAAATTCAGCTAGTGTGAATTTTGGTTGGATTGTGTGCCATTTCTTGGTCACATAGTCTCTAGGGAAGGTATCTTGGTGGATCCTAGCAAGGTTCAAGATGTGTTAGATTGGAAGTCACCAAAGACAGTTCATCAAGTATGCAGTTTCCTCGGACTAGCTGGATAGTATCGTAGGTTCATTCCAAATTTTTCTTGGCTGACCAAACCAATCATGGAGCTGTTGAAAAAGGATAAGAAATTCAATTGGAACGACAATTGTGAAGAAGCATTTCAAGCATTGAAGAATTTATTGACCACTGCCCCAGTACTGGCTCAACCAGACATCACCAAGCCGTTCAACGTGTATTGTGATGCATCTGGGACAGGACTTGGATGTGTGCTCATGCAAGAAGGTCGTGTCATTGCATATGCATCTCGACAACTATGAAAGAATGAACAGCACTATCCTACTCATGATTTGGAACTAGCCGCGGTTTGCTTGCACTAAAAATATGGAGACATTATTTGCTCGGAAACTTAGTGCACATCTACACGGATCATAAGAGCTTAAAATATATCTCTACCCAGACTGATCTGAACATGAGACAACATTGGTGGCTAGAACTGATTAAGGATTATAACCTGGAGATTCATTATTATCCAGGCAAGGCCAATATAGTCGTTGATGCATTGAGTAGGAAGGCACACTGCCATCACTTAGTACTAGAATATTAGAACAACGGCAACCACGTCACTACCTAAGAACCTAGTCTTCACGTTTTGCCTGCTATAGTGATTAGCTACCTTAGTGTACATTCTACTATTCGTGAAGAAATCATTGCTGCATAGAAAAATGACATTCGTATGAATCATATCCGTCAAAATATTAAGAAGGGTAAAGCAAAATGCTTCACTCAAGACTCCGATGGTACCCTATGGTTCAATAACCGTTTGGTAGTACCGAAAGACTTTGAACTTAGACCGAAGATCTTGGATGAAGCACATCACTCCAAGTACTCCACCCATTTGGGTAGTAATAAAATGTACCAAGATCTGAAGAAGAACTTTTGGTGGACAAGAATGAAGCAAGAAGTGGCTCGATAGGCTGACCATTTGAAACAAGCCGAATTGCTTCAACCATTGAGTATTCCCGCTTGGAAATGGGAGGACATCAGCATGGACTTTATTGTTGGCCTACCTCTCACTTCGTGTAAGCATGATTCTAGTTGGGTCATTGTGGACCGACTCACCAAATCTGCACATTTCTTGCCGGTCAACAATAGATACAACATACGGCAGTACACAGAGGTATACATTGCAAGAATTCTGTGTCATCATGGGGTACCCAAAACCATCATCTCAGATCGTGGTTCGTAGTTTGTCGCTCGTTTCTGGGAACAACTGCATGCATCTTTGGGTACAGGCCTGATTCGTAGTTCTGCCTACCATCCCGCCACCGATGGACAGACAGAGCGTGTCAACCAAATTTTGGAAGACATGCTCAGGGCATGTGTTTTAACACATGGTGGTAACTGGGATGAGTATTTACCCTGCGCTGAATTCTCGTATAACAACAGTTACCAGGAGAGTCTGAGAATGTCACCTTCTGAAGCACTATATGGACGTAGTTGTAGAACACCGTTGAACTGGTCTGAATCTGGAGAAAGAGTAACATTTGGTACTGACCTTGTCAAGGATGCAGAAGAAAAAGTTCGTACCATTCAGGCAAATCTTAAGGCTGCTAAATGCCGCCAAGAGAAGTATGCAAACAGACGATGCAGGCCATTATATTTTAATAAGGGTGACTACGTCTATCTCCGAGTGTCACCAATGAAGGGTATACAATAATTTGGAGTCAAGGGAAAGTTAGCTCCCCGTTATATTGGACCATTCCAAATTTTGGAACGACGTGGAAAAGTAGCCAACAAGTTGGAGTTACCCACTAATCTCTCTGGAGTTCATCCCACCTTCCATGTCTCTCAGTTGAAGCGGTGTCTCAAACAACCAATCGACAAAATCTTGGAAGAATATGACCAACTTCAACCAGACCTCACATACTCCGAACAACCCATAAAGATCCTCGATGAGAAAAAGCGCACAACCCGTAAAAGAACACTCTAATTCTACAAAGTTCAATGGAGTAATCATTCAGAAGACAAATCCACTTGGGAATCTGAAGAATTCCTGAGTAACCATTACCCGAAATTTTGGTCATCATACGCAGGTATGTTTTGACAACCGCACTTCCCTCTAGTTTGCCTTGTTCATAATCTCAGGACGAGATTTGTTTAAGGAGGGAGGGCTGTGACACCCCAGGTGTCTCAATTAGTTTAACAAACATGAAGAGCAGAAACCAAGAAAATATAGTATGAAATGATAGAGCCTAACTATTGAATTATTTCCAAGTAATTAAAAACCCTGCAGAACAAATTGTGAGCCAAATACAAATTTTATTATAAAACATATGCCAAATAAATACATAATCATGTTAGTAATATTAAATTAGAATTTTATGAATTTAATGAGCATTTTACCAATTATGGAAATAGCCCAAATAATTAATTAAAGTCTAGGAACCTTTACAAATTGAATTTAAATACAAAAATATCCAGAACAATTCTAACCAATCGGGTCCCACGAGAGCACCACAAATATCTCCAAGGACCTTTGTGCGAAATCCCATAAATTTAGGAGCCTCATAGCTATTTTAATTGGGAATACCTTTGATCGGGGACCTATGTGTGAGAAATCAATATTCAGAAGGGGTGCAGCACAAAATATTCTCTTCTTCCTCCTCACTAGCGCAGAGCCCCAGCCCCCCTATTGCCGACATCGGCGCATCGCCCGGGTCTCCTTCACTTCCAGCCTCGGGACCGCGCGCGCTACAGGCTCTCTGCCCCCTCTGCCTCTCTGCTCTCCGCCGCGAGCTCATCCAACGGATCCAACTTCTTCCCCTGCACGCCAGCCAGAGTGATCCGAAAAACTTCAATTCCCGCGCGCCATTGCCGCCTCGGCTGCCAACCACCCATTGACCCTCTTCATGATTTCAAGGCGCACCATTGAGCCGGAACCAAGTTGCTCCCTTTTACCCACCTCCCTCTGCTCCCTCATTTTCTCCCTCTCTATTTTCTTCACCACCGAGCACCATTGCCGCTCTGCACACAAACCTGTGCCCTACCTGCTCCACTGCCTCCCGAGCCGAGCCAAACACGCAGACCGCTGCGCACAACTCCTCTCCCACTCCCATTTTCTTTGCTCGACCATTCCTTGCTTAAATCAAACCAATTGAAGCCAAGAACCAGGAAGTTCTTCCCTTGAGCTCCAGCGACACCGTGGCCAAATTCCCCAAGCACGGTGAGTCTCGCGGCCTAAATCTTGCTCATGCAAGTTCTCACCCCCTCAACGCAACTCTCTGACCCCTCTAGCGCCGAGCTTGACCAGCGTTTTGCGCATAGTTGGTGTTTTCCTCGGTCCTGATCATCATCGCCGATCGCCGAGACCGCCTCGCCATCGAGCTCCCAGTTCGAACCTGATTCCTCAAGGACGTCATCGAAGCCGGTGTTCATCTTCAACCACAAAAGCTCCATAAGAAGGCGGCGACCCAATTGGTGTCCTGTACCACTTCTGCGACCTCATCAAAGTTTGTCTTCCACCGCCTCTCGTCGCCGACGATCTTCCGGTGAGCCACTCCCCTCATGAACCCTGCCAACCATTCCGCCTCGATGTGCGCATCATCTTTCTACCCTCGCGGCGAGCTACTGACCCTTGCAGCGTCCAGCGGTGAGCTTTGACCGCTCGCCGGTGAAGTCTCTGGCACTGCTGACCCGTGCCTGCTGGCATCCTGCGTGGCGCCTACGTGTAGCTGATGTGGCACACACGTGGCCCTCCTAAAAACAAAAAATACCCAGGAAATTACCAGACAACGCTAAAAACTTTGAAAACTCATAGTAAATCGAATTCAAACCCATTTTTGCTCAAACAAATTTTGTTAGATTCACACTGAGGTACTCTAATTTAGTAAAATGTCAAATCAATGTCTCTATTCATATAATTTTATTGATTCATTTAATTGTCCAGATACCAATTAATTCACCAGCAATTCTAGGAATGGAATTAAATCCTAATTTTTGGCATGCTAAGTAAACACATGAACATCTACAACCCCAAATTTTGGTTTGTAAAAATATGAATTATTTTAGGCTCTGAAATTTATTTAGGTTGTTGGCTTAAATTAATTCTAGTAATTATCCTGTAAATTATCTGCCCATGCCACTTAGCATAAAAATCACTCCTATAAGTCTCTATACACAGTAAATCACACATGTGCAGAAACATAAATTTACTTAAGTAATTAATTTGATTGCTCATATCACCCTTTTACTTAGTTTAAATGCATAAAAGAATATATATACCTATTTTCTTAATTAACAACCCAATTTCTCTGAAGCATATGGCTTTGAGAACATAATAATAAATTTTAATTGGCTTTAAACACAAGGTGCTTACATGCATCATATCATTGCAATCAACGGTATTTTGATAATGCCGTTAATACAACTCCATCATATAGGCAACGATAACCAGGAGCCAGAAGAGGAATTTCAGAAGGACGTTGACCCTCAAGAGCAGGAAGTAGAAGTTGCTAACACTAGTGTTGATCCAGGCAAGCCCCGGCTTACATTCGCCTTTTTACAAAAATTTGCTAGTTTATCCTACTAGTGTCTATACTTATTGTTGCATTAGGTCATAGGAGTTGATTGAAACCCACCTTGCATGATACCCAAATGACCTATGATATTGTCTTAGAACTTGGTAGAATCGGTACTGTTATGCTATGCTTAGTAATTGCTAGTCTCGTTAAATACCATTATTACTAAGGAAGGAACTTGACCACTGGAACGGGAACTAATAAAAGAATGTTATTTTGATATTATGACCGGGCAGGGATTAAGCATGTGTAGGTTTGCAGCAATACATGGGTGTTGACTGTGGTAGCCCTGCCTTGTCGAACCTAGGACCCATCCGTGGTTGGCCCCTTGATCATGTATTAAACAGTACCAAATGCATGCTAGTCTATGGGCGCTAGTAAACTGATGTAGCATTAAAAGTCACTTGCATTGAGGATGGTTAAGGTGCGTTGGTCATTGACCCTCCTGCTGCTGGAGTCGGTGGTTCAGACCACAAAGTACTGTTGGCAGAACGGCATGCCCACTCGACGTCATCACATCCGGGCTGAGGTGTAGGTGCTTTTCTTGCGAAAGGTTGCCATATACGATCTTAATTGGTGCGTATGTGTCATGCATCTCAGGTTTTCCCCAGCTGGTGTAAATCGATTGCAATTGTTGTCCCTCACAGTAATGAGTACTGCTTGGTCTCCGCGCCAATCACGTAGTCGCACTTGATACTTGGAAATTGATTATGATGTTTATTGTTGATCATGATTACTGCTACTCTTCTGTTGCACTTACTTTATGTATTATTCTATTATCTTTTGTTGCCACTAAAGTTATATTTCAGTTCAATCCATTAAATTGACAATTAAAACTTGATAGAACTAATAGTCCTTTCAAACAAGCCACCTATTAGAGCCTTTGCATATTTAGGTGTCCGACGGGTAAGTCTTGCTAAGTAATTAGTACTAAGGCTTTGTGCCATTGTTGTTTTTAGGTAATGAAGAAATAGAGTTGCTTGAAGATGTGCTGCCCGGGGACATGCATGTCCCTGAGGGTTGGACTGCCCACTGGGAGTCCGACTTGCCGCCGTAGTGATGTTGCGTGTTGCTAGAGTGATGGTTCTCCGGGCATGGACCATTACTATGCTGTATCATCGAGCTCGTAGTTCTTAACATTATTGCTTCCGCTGATTTCAAAGACAATCATGAACTTGTAATATTCCGCTGCACTTTGATCAATTAATGATGTAATGTTCAACTTAAATTCGAACCAATGTTGTATTATCAAGTGTCTACACTATCAGCACCTTCGGGACCTCGATCCTCCGGGAAGTGGCGCCACAGTTGAGGCATCACGGGACGTGTTTGAGCTCTACCCCGTCGAACCACCTCTCGAGCTTGCGGACTTCCTGGCAGTAAAGTGCCGTGGCGTCAGTCCAACAACTAGACTCTTTCATGACCTGGTCGACCAAGAGTTGGGAGTCGCCCCGAACCTCCAACCATCGGATTCCAAGCTCGATGGCGATCTTGAGCCCATTTAGGTGTGCCTCGTATTCCACCACATTGTTTGATGCTCGGAAATGTAAACGAATTGCATATTTCATACGTACCCCAAGCGGAGAGACAAAGACAAGGCCGACACCCACACTGATAAGGACATCACTCCTAAGGATACATGCAACAGTCCTCCAATTCTAGACTTGCAAGGTCCAATGACTAGAACTCGTGCACGACGACTAAATTTAGAGGTGAGCTCGTTCCTACGTTCTTCATTATATGTCACTTTTGAGAATGCTTTGCTACCTAATAATATTATAATTAGGAACCATGGAGAGGACCAGGAGATGATGGGTGAAGGACTTGGAGACGTGGAGTACCAGCAAGGACGTGGAAGCCAAGGTGGAGGCCCAACCAAAACCGACTTCGAGTCTGTTTCGGGGCTCAGTACCAGTCTGCACTAAAACGGATGCCCAGGAGGAATACGGTCTCGGATTTGGATGTTCTACATATGCACGGAAATATAAGAAGAAGAACTTTCCAATGCCGCTAGTCTCATGTCAAAATTCATCCGGTGTCATCGGGAATCGTCGAAACAAGAGAGGGTCCAGAATCTGTTTCGGTGCTGTATCACCTGTTTTTGGCCTTGGGGCTTTGTATCTAGTTGAGCCCAATTAGGGGCGCATTCAGGGGTCTTCATATACAGCCGCCACCACACCATTTGGGTTCGGGTTTTGCTTATATTATTTTGTTCATAACAGTTTTGTCGTCATCATGGTTTGTGAGACCCCAACTTCGTGAGATTTATAATACATCTGCAATTGTGTTGCATTCTTCTTTGTTCTTGCTTGTGTTCTTGATTCGCATGCAGAGATTAGCCTTCTCGGCGAGGTCAATCATTTTAGGACGATTGATAACCAGAGAAGACGTCATGCTACGATTGCGGGGTTTAGAATGTGCTGTTCTGAAGTCGGATCGATTTGTGTGTCACCTTCGATTAAATCAACGTATCCAAAACCTTTCGGAAGATCGGGAACCATTGTCCACATCAAGTGGTATTAGAGCTTTAGGTGCACCATTAGGTTCACAATATCCTTAGTTAATTTTGTTTTGTGTTTATCCTATCGTTCACAGAAAAGCCCAAAAAAACAATTTCCCCTCCGCCCATAACCACGTGTTTAGCCTTTGCATATTTCAATTTCAGAGTCTATAGTGTTGAGTTTGTGCCCTAATTGTTATTTAGTCGCTGGTTTAGTTTGTTTTTTTGTCGTCAGTAGTGTTTCCCTTGCAACCCTAGCCGCCATCCCCTTCACCATCCTTTGTTTTGTTGGCTTTTTTGTGCTAGGGTTGATTGATCTACACACCTAGCCTAGTCCCACCCTAATCCCACCCTAAACACACCGTCAACACCTTGGACCAATCCCCACAAATTCCCTGCCTCCAAGCCGCCAAAAAAAATCCTACCCGATTCCAAACCCGACCCCAAACCCGACTCCGACCCACCTTGGTAAAACGGGCATAACTTTTTACTCGATTGTCTATTTTGGCTGAAAGTTTTATAGGATATTCTTGACCCAAAGTTTAGCGTACCCACACTTGGTTACGCCCTGTGTGCCCTCGTCAAAAAATTCAAAAAAAATAGGGAAGATAAAGAAAAAATTGATTTAAGTTTAAACCCGACGTTTTCTACAACTTCAAGATTTTTTGTAGGCCACATCCAACCTCTGTTTGAGCTGAAATTTTCTATGAATTCTCCCCCATTGTTGGTGAGTTGGAGAAAAATATCAAAAAAAGAAATAATAAAAAAGAAATTTGGGATTTCTACTAGTGCTACATCTAGCCCCCTTGAAATTTCTAGATTTGGCTCTTTTGCACTTAGCCCCCTGTTATTACCTGTGTGCCTTTATCTCCTTGTTTCTACTTTGCTATCACTACTGTTCTAGGACATACTTAGACCAACAACTAGGGACAAGTTACTTGGGCACTTATTCAGCTTAACTATCTATTTTTTATTTATGTGCCACTCACATATATATATTTGACCTTTCTAGCTCTACATATTTCTTCTGGATAGCACATAGGTTCTTTTGTGACCCTTGCAATCGTGGAACACACCTCCCTGGTATCCTTTGCTTTGCTTTTCAGAACTTTGCAACAGCTTTGTAAGGAGTTTCCTTTTGCCGTGTTGAGAGGCACCACTGCTTAGCTGTTTTGTAGGGATAACTTTCACTGTTTGTTTCCTGTTTTGGTGTTTGTGATGGCTGGAAGTGACGATGGAGAGATGGCTTCACCCTCACAATTTGCTGAGTGCGTGAGCCAACAGCAGCTCCAGAAGGCCTTGCAGGCTGCTCAGAGTGATTTGGCGGAGACGATCACCAGAGCCGTTACTGATGCGGTCAGCAAGCTTCACATTGGACAAAGCATCGAGCGATTCGAGAAGCGGGTCTCTAAGTTAACCGATCAGGTTGTCGCATTGGATACCGCTCCAAAAACCAATGATACGAACACCAATAACAACAACAACGATGTTGAAGACGTCCATGATGAAGAAATAGTGTATAAGGCTGATGGCACCATGGATAGGTCAGCTACAAGGACCGCATGATTACGATGTCGTTTGCAACGTAATACTCAAGGTATGGGTGGTTTCCATAACTACAATCATCGTCCACACGGTAACTATGCTCCAGATGACCCGTATGCTAAAATTAAGTTTTCAATTCCTTCATTTTCGAGTCAGTATGATGGTGATGTTTATCTTGATTGGGAGATGACTGTAGAACAAAAATTTAATGCCCACCTTGTTCTTGAACAACATAGAGTTAGACAAGCCACTAGTGAGTTTAAGGACTTTGCTATTGTTTTGTGGAGTGGTCCAACTGCTGAAACTGATTTGCCAACTACTTGGGAAGAACTTAAGGTAGCAATGCATGATCATTTTGTTCCTCCTTCTTTTTATAGAGAGATTCGTCATAAACTACAGCGTTTAGAACAAGGAGATAAAACTGTTCAGGAGTACTTTAGTGAGCTTCAGAAGGGTTTGATTCATTGTGCTGTAGTTGAAATAGTAGAGGATCAGATTTGTCACTTTTATTCTGGTTTATTGGGTAGACCTTGGAAATTTGATAATGATGCTGTACACTATGATAGAAGTAATAAGTACACTTTTATGCATAAAGAAACTAAAATTACTTTGTTACCAATGACCCCTACTGAAATTGTACAAGCTGATTTAGAAAGAGCTGCTAGTTTGAAAAATAATGGTCCTGAAATTCAACAACCTGTTAATTCTGATTCTACACCTATTTCTAAGGGTGCTAGAATTAAATTACAAGGTCATTCATGTCTTGCAACAAAATCTGAGCTTGCTGAAATTTCTGATAATGATGATATTTGATATGCAAACAAGCTTTGTTTTCTCTTGATGATATTGCTTCTAGTGCTTTGCCTCCTGCTGTCACTAACATTTTGCAGGAGTATGAGGATGTGTTTCCAGCTGAGATACCCCCGGGATTGCCACCTTTAAGAGGGATTGAGCATCAAATTGATTTGATTCCGGGTGCTACTTTGCCAAACCGTGCTGCTTATAGGACCAACCCTGAGGAGATACAACGACAAGTTCAAGACCTTTTGGATCGTGGGTATGTTTGTCAATCACTTAGCCCTTGTGTTGTTCCTGTACTTTTGGTTTCTAAGAAAGATGGTACTTGGCGTATGTGTGTAGATTGTAGAGCCATTAATAATATTACTATTAGGTATCGTCATCCTATTCCTAGGCTAGACGACATGCTTGATGAGTTATGTGGTGCTATAATTTTCACTAAAATTGATTTGCGTAGTGGCTACCATCAAATTAGAATGAAACTTGGAGATGAGTGGAAAACAGCTTTCAAAACCAAATTTGGATTATATGAGTGGTTAGTAATGCCTTTTAGTTTAACTAATGCACCTTGTACTTTCATGCGCTTGATGAATGAGGTTTTAAGAGCTTTCATTGGCAAATTTGTGGTAGTTTACTTTGATGATATCTTGATTTATAGCAAATCCATGGATGAACATATGAATCATTTGCGTGCTGTTTTTGATGCTTTGCGAGATGCACGTTTATTTGGTAACCTTGAGAAGTGCACCTTTTGCATGGATCGAGTCTCTTTTCTTGGCTATGTTGTGACTCCATAGGGAATTGAGGTGGATGAGGCGAAGATTGAAGCCATAAAGAGCTGGCCTATACCAGAAACTATCACACAGGTGAGGAGTTTTCTTGGTCTTGCAGGTTTCTACCGCTGCACCTTTGCATGAGTTGACAAAGAAGGGCGTTGATTTCCATTGGGGTAAGTTACATCATGAGTCTTTTGATGCTTTGAAGGATAAACTTACACATGCACCATTGCTACAATTACCTAATTTTGATAAGAATTTTGAGCTTGAATGTGATGCTAGTGGTATAGGCATTGGTGGTGTTTTGATGCAAGATAGTAAACCTGTTGCATACTTTAGTGAGAAAATTACTGGGCCTGTTTTGAATTACTCCACGTATGATAAGGAATTGTATGCACTTGTACGTTGTTTAGAGACGTGGCATCATTATTTGTTGCCCAAAGAATTTGTTATTCATTCTGACCATGAATCACTTAAGTATATTCGTTCTCAATGTAATTTGAACCGTAGACATGCTAAATGGATTGAGTTTATTGAGTCTTTTCCTTACATTATTAAACATAAGAAAGGGAAGGATAATGTGATCGCTGATGCTTTATCTAGGTGCTATACTTTATTGTCTCAACTTGATTGTAGAATTTTTGGACCTGAGGCAATTAAAGAACAATATGCTGCTGATGTTGATTTTAAGGATGCATTGCTGCATTGTAAAGAAGGTCATGCATGGAACAAATTTGTGTTGACTGATGGATTCTTGTTTAGAGCTAACCGCCTATGCATTTTAGTTGGTTTCGTTCGTCTTTTGTGCTTACAGGAGACGCATGGAGGTGGATTGATGGGTCATTTTGGTGCCAAGAAGACGGAGGATATTTTGGCCACACACTTCTTTTGGCCAAGGATGAGGAAAGATGTTGAGTGCTTTGTTGCTCGCTGCACTACATGTCAAAAAGCTAACTCTCGCTTGAATCCACATGGTTTATATATGCCACTTCCAGTTCCTTCTATTCCTTGGGCGGATATTTATATGGACTTTGTTTTTGGACTGCCTAGGACTAAGAGGGAGAGTGATAGTATTTTTGTTATTGTGGATAGATTTTCTAAGATGGCACACTTTATACCATGTCATAAGACTGATGATGCTAGTTATATTGCTGATCTCTTTTTTAAAGAAATTGTACATTTGCATGGTATGCCTTCTACTATTGTTTTAGATCGTGATGCAAAATTCTTGAGTCACTTTTGGCGCACGCTTTGGAATAAGTTGGGTGCAAAGTTGTTGTTTTCTACAACTTGTGTAAGGACCGAAGGCCTACCGAGAGGGCGAGGGGGGGGGTGAATCGGTAGCCGACCACGAATCCGAAAACTTTAGTTTCACGCTTCTCAAACCTAATGAATCATTGCAACCTAAACAATTCTAGTAGGCCAAGACCCTACATATGCTAGTGTTCATGATGCAAAGCAATGCGCGGAAGCTATTCACACTAGCCTTTGCAAGCCACATGTTACCCTATCACTAGAGCACACAATTGCAGAATAGTAAAGAGAGGGTCAACGAATGCTCATGATTTTTTCCTGAGGTCTCGGAAGGATGGCGCCTTCCCCTACTCCTCATTAGACCACTCCCGCCGGAGTCCCGGTCCCTCCAACCACCAAATGGAGTTCTCGCCCACGAGCCCGCAATCACTCCTCGAGTGAAGACATGGTGTGCATCACCGCTGCACAAAGCACAAGCTCGCCTTCCTCGAGAACTTGCCGTACTCCCTGAGCCGACACGGGCACTCACTATTGATGCCCCTTCCAAAGGCGGGCTCAAACCATGTACAAACTTTTGACGGCCTTCAAAACCAATCACGATAGGCTCGATCATCAACACCTAACTAGTCTAGGTCTCACCATAGACCAAGAGTAACAACCTAGATCACACCCTCAAGGACACCCTAGCCTTAGATGTGCAATGTAGCTCCTTGTTACTCTCACTAGCACTCTCAAGATATCCAATATCCTCTCCTAGTGCTCTCCTCTTTTCCTCTTGGACCTTACCAAATGCTCTCAGGTATTCCACTTGCCAAGAGAGGTCACAAAGACCCCAGCAACGAAGTTATATAGGCTCCCAACCTCAAACTAGCTGTTGCTACACGAAATCAGCTTTCTGGGCCTACTGACCGTACAGTCCGATCAGTACCTGACTGAACCGTCCGATCACTTCAATCCCAAGCCCAACAGCTCTGCCCACTACTGAACTCCTGCTGACCGGACTGTTTGGTCACTGGACAGAACTGTCCGGTCCACTTTCTCTCTCCATTCCAGGAAGGTCCATAAATTGCAACATCTCTGTCGTCCGTGCACTCCTACTGACCGGACTGTCCAGTCAACAGACCAGACCGTCCGGTCTGTATCGAGTCTCCTACAGTCAAAGTCCTTGATCCTCGCGCATAGTCCTGGAAAACTCCACATAGTGACCGTACAGTCCGGTCACCTTTGACCCCTCTGTCCGGTCACTATGTCCAGAAGCTAAAACTTGTTATCCTTGCTTGACTTGTTTTCCCGGTTTCTCCGAACAGCTCCTTGGCTTCTCCACTGTCACCTAGTGCCTATGATTTTACCGAGCAACCTTGCACATCACCGACTAGACATGACCTAAGAGAATGACCTAGACCCTCTTGATAGTCCGGTTTTTCCTATGGACTCAAAGCCCTAATAACTACTCAAGTGTTCCAAACACTTGCACCATAGCTTGTCCTCCGCTTTGATCCATCTCCATCAACCCTTGGACTCCATCAAGTTCACAAGCCTCCATGCTTGCGGTCATTGTCATGAATTGCCAAGGACACCATCATCCATATGATTTGTAATAGAGTTAAGAGATGATTCCTACATAGCCAACACTCGTGTAGGTGTTAGCCCACAATTTCATAGTTGTCATCTATCACCAAAACATCCATACCACGGCGATCCAATCATCAATGGTCATGAAGCTTATAACTTGTCACCACAAACTGATGGACAAACTGAGGTGGTGAACCGCACTTTGGGTACTATGTTGAGAGCTATTTTGAAGAAAAATTTGAAGCAATGGGAAGAATGTTTGCCTCATGTTGAGTTTGCATATAATCGGGCAACACATTCTACTACCAAGGTAAGTCCTTTCAAGGTAGTGCATGGTTTTGATCCCCATACTCCACTTGATATACTTCCTCTACCTGTTCATGAGAGAGTTCATGTTGATGCTAAGGAGCATGCTGAATTTATTTTTAGAATGCATGAGACCACTAGACTTAGCATTGAAAAGATGAATGACAAGTATAAATTTACTGGTAGTAAAGGTAGAAAAGAAGTAAAACTTGATGTAGGATATTTAGTATGGTTATACTTGAGAAAGGATAAATTTCCAGATTTGAGAAAGTCTAAGTTAATGCCTAGAGCTGATGGTCCTTTCAAAATAATTGAGAAGATTAATGATAATGTATACAAACTTGAGTTGTCTTCCGAGTTCAGGGTTAGTCCTACTTTTAACATTTCAGATTTGAAACCATACATGGGAGAGGAGAATGAGCTTGAGTCGATGACGACTCCACTTCAAGAGGGGGAGGATGATGAGGACATCACTCCTAAGGATATATGCAACACTCCTCCAATTCTAGACTTTTAGAGGTGAGCTCGTTCCTACGTTCTTCATTATATGCCACTTTTGAGAATGGTTTGCTACCTAATGATTATATTGTAAATAGGAACCATGGAGAGGACCAGGATATGATGGGATAAGGACTTGGATTCGTGGAGGGCCAGCAAGGACGTGGAAGCCATGGTGGAGGCCCAACCAAAACCGACTTTGAGTCTGTTTTGGGGCTCAAAACCAGTCTACACTAAAACGGATGCCCAGGACGCATACGGACTCGGATATGGACATTCTACATATGCACGGAAAGATAAGAAGAATACGTTGCTAATGCCGCCAGTCTCATATCAAAATTCATTTGGAGTCATCGGGAATTGTCAAAACAAGAGAGGGTCCAGAATCTTATTGGTGTAGCGTCACCTGTTTTTGGCCTTTGGGCTTTGTATCTAGTTGAGCCCAATTAGGGGCGCGTCCAGAGGGTCTTGCATGACCCTAGGGTCTTTATATACAACCGCCACCACACCATTAGAGTTTGGGTTTTGCTTAGATTATTCTGTTCATAACAGTTTCACCGTTATCACGGTTTGTGAGACCCCAACTTCGTGAGATTCATAATACATCTGCAATTGTGTTGCATTCTTCTTTGTTCTTGCTTGTGTTCTTGATTCGCAGGCAGGGATTAGCCTTCTCGGTAAGGTCAATCGTTTTAGGATGGTTGATAACCAGAGGAGATGTCGTGCTGCGATTGCGGGGTTTAGAACGTGTTGTTCTGAAGCCAGATCGATTTATGTGTCGCCTCCGACCAAATCAACGTATCCAGAACCTTTCAGAAGATTGGGAACTCTTGTCCACATCACGCACCTACTCACATGAGCTACCCGTCGAAGTACATCACCCAATACTCTTGGTCGACCGGAGCGGGCGGAAGTTGAGCCTCGGTCCACTCCGCCATGAAGTCAATGAGGACCTTGGACTTGATGGCCTCTTGAGGCTGGTACGTGATGTTGTGCCCTATTAGCTCGAGCGCCCACTTTGCTACCTTGCCCCTCGAGTCCCTATTTTGGATAATTTCTTGAGGCGGAAAGGAACTTATGATGTGTACTAGATGGGAGTCGAAGCAATGTCAGAGTTTGTGTCGTGCGACCAATACCGCATAGAGAATCTTGAAGATCTGCGAGTACCTAGTCTTGGAATCGGACAGGACTTTGCTGATGTAGTAGACGGGATGCTGGAATTTGAGGGCATGCCCCTCTTTTTCTCACTCAACTACGAGCACCGAGCTCACGACTTGAGTTGTTGCCGCTATGTACAACAGCACCTCTCTTGGGACCGGTAGTGTCAGTACGGGCGTGCTGCTCAAGATGCGCTTGACATCATCGAGGGCGGACTGCGCCTCGGAGGTCCATTTGAACTGGTCGGACTTCTTCATAAGCCTGTATAGTGGGAGAACTCTCTCGCCGTGGCATGATATGAAACGGCTCAACGCCACCAGGCAGCCCGTAAGTCACTGCAACTCCTTGAGATTCTCAACCGGACCCATACTCTATCACAGAGATTTTCTCTGGATTGGCCTCGATGTCGCGCTCAGAAACAATGAACCCGAGGAGCATGCCCCTCGGGACCCCGAAAACACAATTCTCGGGGTTGAGTTTGACGTTGTTTTCCTGTAGCTTGGCAAAGACGCGCTCAAGATCAGCCATAGGGGTGCTCGCCTTTTTGGACTTGACGACTACGTCGTCCACATAGGCCTCGACCATGTGGCCAATCAGATGGTCAAAGCACCATTGCATGCAGCATTGGAACATCATTGTTATGTAGCAGTAGGAGCCAAACGCTGTAATGAAAGACGTCATGATTCTTTTATTGTGATTTGGTGGTACCCTGAGTACACATCTAGGATGCAGAGGGTTTCACACCCCGCCGTCGAGTCAACTATCTGGTCGATGCGCGACAAAGGAAAAGGATCTGTTGGACATGCTTGTTCAGGCTTGTATAGTCAACACACATCCTCCATTTCTCATTCTTTTTTCGTACAAGGAAAGGATTAGCTAACCATTCAGGGTGGAACAACTCCTTGATGAACCCAGCAGCCAGCAGCTTTGCAATCTCCTCCCCGATTGCTCTGCGCTCATCCTCATCGAATCGGCGTAGACCTTGCTTCACCGGCTTCGAGCCCGACCTAATGTTCTAGGAGTGCTCGAAGACTCCCCTCGGTATCCAAGCATGTTCGAGGGTTTCCACGCAAAAACATTAGAGTTCGCACGGAGGAAGTCGACGAGCTCGCTTTCCTATTTGGGAGTAAGGGACGACCCTATTGGAGAGATGCCCAAGAGACAATATGGATTTGATTCATATGTGAGGGTCATACAGATATTGATCTGTGAGGGATTAGTCTACTAATGGGCCAACTAGTCGAGGCCCATTAGAGGGATCTATATTAAGTTGAAGTGGGCCAAGGGGTATAGAATCGAGTAGTCAATAACCCTAGTTTTTGTGCTCCTCTCTCTCTCTCCCACGTCAGCCTAAACCGTGCCACCGGTGCTAGCACATTGTGCACGGTCTTCTACCCTGTACGTGTGGATACCACAAGGAGGCGCTATAGCTGTGGTGCTTCGGTTAGACCAGGAGGAGATGGTTGCTGTGAACGACCTCATCCTCTACATCGACACGGCGGAAGCGAGGTTGGATGTTGCTTCTCCAACCTCGCTTCCGCTTCGCCTGCACATCTAGTGATAACGATCCATGATCGCCTCTTGCAAGGTTTCCTGGTTGAACAGTAGAAACTGTTTCTTGCTATCGTAGGTCCCCGTTCCCTAACAGTGGTATCAAAAATGACCTTGTTTAGTTTACGATCTGGATCTTGCGCATATAGTTGATATGCCGATGTAGTAGATTAGATCTATTGCATGTTTTTTGTAGTACAGGTTGATTAGATCAATCGGTCTTAGATGGAAGTTCACAAGGTGTTTGATGGATAGCACGTGTGTGTTGCTAATGTAACCGTGTCGCCTCTTGGTGTAAGCGATCTGTCCCTACCGGCTGGTATCACCATCGGGACCAACTGCGTAAACTAGCAGAGGAGACCAATGAGATCAGGACTATGTGTCACGGTCTATCATGAAACCCTAATGAAAATTGAGGCATTATGAATTGCTCCAATTCGGCGAAATATAATTTGTCCGATGAGATTTTCATTGCGATTCCATAGATTCGATCTGTGAGATCACGTGATACCCCTTTTGATTCACACTCCTAGCTGGTTATACCCCTTTTGATTCACACGATAGAATTCATTCTTGCCTAACTTGTTTTTGCAAAGAATGTTGTGAATGGTATGGCCCAAATATGTATGTGATGCATGTTTGTGTTCTTTCATGGACTGTGAGTCATGTTTTAAAACAGCTGGGTTGAGGCTGTCATATTATTTTATAACGGCCTGCGTGTCGACTTGTGATGCTTGATCTCTTCATATAATTGTTGGTGGCCCTTAAAACCCAATATCGGCCACCAACCGGTCAGTAAATGCAAGGTAAAGACCAAAGTTTCATGAATATTTGTTGAAACTAATAAAGTTCTATAAGTTTTGGTGAAATATGTATTTGTAGGTTCAAAAGGGCCGAAATTATGTAAAAACATGAAGAAACGCCCCGTCGGCCGATCCTGCGGCAAGCTTTCATCGCGCATGAACGCCGGCGACAAGCTTTGACCGAAGCTCCAGCGCCGCTGACCCGGGCACACTAGCGCGCTAACTGGCAGCTGGCGTGTCACCTACGTGGCACTTGCGTCTCACTGATGTGGCTCCTACGTGGCAACTCCTTAAAACCAGAAATACCAGGAAATTAACAGAAATTGCCTAAAACTTTGAAAACTCATAGTAAAACGAATTCAAATCCAATGATGCCCAAACAAATTTTTTTGGATTCATATATCAGTGCTCTATTTTAGTAAAATGATAAATAGCTGTCTCTGTACATGTATTTTTATTAATTCAATTAATTACCAAAACACCAAATAATTCACTAGAAATTGCAGGAGTAAAATTAAATCCTGATTTTTGGCATGCTTAGGAAACACATGATTATCTACCACCACAAATTTTTGTTTGGTAAAATATGAATTACATTAGGCTCTAGAATTTATTTAGTGTGTTTGATTAGATTAATTCTAGTAATTATTCTATAAATAATTTGCCCTTGCCACTTGGTATAAAAATCACACATATAAGCCTCTGTTCACAGTATATCACACATGTCCAGAAACATAAATTTAATTTACTAATTAATTTATTTGCTCATATCACTCATTTACCTTGATTAATTGCATAAAGAATATATATACCTAAAATCTTAATTAACAACCCAACTTCTCTGAAGCATATGGCTTCGAGAACATAATAATAATTTTAATTGATATTAAAGCACATGTGCTTACATGTATCATATCATTGCATTCAACGATATTCCGATAATGTTGTTAATTCAAATTCCATCATATAGGTAACGACAACCAGGAGCACGAGGGAGACTTTCAGAAGGACGTTGACCCTCAAGAGCAGGAAGTAGAAGTTGCTAACACTAGTGTTGAACCAGGCAAGCCCCGGTTTAGATTCACCTTTTTACAAAATTTTGCTAGTTTATATCATTACTACTGTCCATGATTATTGTTGCATTAGGTCATAGGAGTTGATTGAAACCCACCTTGCATGATATCCAAATGACCTATGCTACTGCCTTGAAATTTAGTAGAATTGGTACTGTGATGCTATGCTTAGTAATTGCTAGTCTTGCTAGATATTATTATTTCTAAGGAATGAACTTGACCACTGGAACGGGAATTATTGAAAGAAGTTTACTTTTGATGTTATGACCGGGCAGGGATAATGCATGTGTAGGTTTGCAGCAACACATGGGTGTTGACTGTGTTAGCCCTGCTTTGTCGAACCTAGGACCCGTCCGTGGTCGGCCCCTTGATCAAGTATTGAACTGTACTGAATGCATGCTATCTTATGGGCACTAGTAAACCGATGTAGCATTAAAGGTCACTTGCATTAAGGACGGTTAAGGTGCGTTGGTCATTGACCCTCCTGCTGCTGGAGTGGGCGGTTCATACCATGAAGTACTGTTGGTAGAACGACATGCCCACTTGACGTCATCACACCCGGGCTAAGGTGTAGGTGCTTTTCTTATGAAAGGTTGCCATATACAACCTTAATTGATGCATATGTGTCATACATCTTGGGTTTTCCCAGCTGGAGTAAATCGATTGCAATTGCTGTCCCTCACAGTGATGAGTACCACTTGGTCACCGCGCCAATCACGTAGTTGCACATGGTACTTGGAAAGTAATTATGATGTGTACTGTTGATGTTACTATTATTGCTCTTATGTCGTATTTACTTTATGTGTTGTTTTATTCTCCTATTGTTGCAACTAAAGTTACATTTTAGCTCAACCCATTTAAATTGACAAATAAAACTTGATAAAACTAATAGGTTGCTTAGTGTGAGTCTTTTCAAATAGCCACCTTTGCATGTCTAGGTGTCCGACGGGTAAGTCTTGCTGAGTAATTAGTACTTAGGCTTTGTGCCATTGTGTTTTTCAGGTAATGAAGAAATACAATTGTCTGTAGATGTGATGCCTTGGGACGTGCAAGTCCCTGACGGTTGGACTGCCCACTGGGAGTCCAACTCGCCGCCGTAGTGATGTTGTGTGCTGCAAGAGTGATGGTTCTTCGGGCATGCATCATCACTATGTTGTATCATCGAGCTCATAGATTCTGAACGTTAATTGCTTCCGTTGTTTTCAAGACATTCATGAACTTGTACTATTCCGCTGCACTCTGATAACCTTAATGATGTAATATTCAACTTAAATTTGAATAAATGTTGTATTATCAAGTGTCTGCGCTATCAGCACCTTCGGGACCTCGATCCTCCAGGAAGGGGAGCCACAGCTGGTATTAGAGCCGTGGTCCGTGATAATACAACAAACAAATTATATTTTCAAAAACTATGATGTACGTGTGAGGATACGTTAGTTTTGCCCATATAGACAATAGGGTGGTGACAAAGCTAACATGGGTTATGATTGTTTACATTATTTGCATCTATGGCTTCTTCAAACGAAGGTACGTGCGTACTTAACCGACACGTGTGATATCGGTGTCTGTGCTCGCAGGCGGATACGAGATTTACTTGGAATTTTTCAGAGTATAAATACAATCTGGAAAGCTATGAAAGTCTACTGTAACATGGTTCCAACCCCCAATTTTTAACACCTTGTTTTCTATTCAAACTTCCCACTTTTTCTAACTGTGGTACAGTCAAGACAGAATCAGTTTTAAAAACCCATTGCCGTATTATTGCCCCTTGAGGCTGGAAAATGTAAACTAAAAACTTTGTTTCTGTATTTCATAGCACTTTATATGAAATGCATCCTTATTGTAAGGAAGGTTTGACTCAATCAAATTTTTGTGGTATAGTTTTGCTATCATTACCAGCACCATGACAATTGTTAGTGATATGCATTATCGCCCATGGAACACTGTACTCACCATTGGGTTTTTGTTCCAGATGGGTGACCATAGTTTTGAGGAGCTTATGCATGATGGGTGGCACTACACCACCGTGGCTTTCCTACACTTTTGTGGGATCTGCTACACTTGCTGGGCTACGACGAGCCACCCTCCTACAAGGGCCACGAGATCCACCGCCACGGAGTGACTCTTGCTGAGGTGCACATCAGCGTGCCTAGCCACCCGCGCAATCTTGACATGGCGGGGATGGAGAGCACGGTGATTTGTGGGAGCCTCTATGAGGGCTTGGAGAGAGTCGCCCACAGGGCTCTCACTCACTTCTGCGGGAGCCACACAGCAGCGCTCTCTAGGACTCCGTTTGAGATGATTCCCATCTGGCACCAGGCCAACCCGGTCTGGCAGAGGCGCGCGAGGCGCATCGCCCGTGACCACTACCCGGCGTATCACGCGGGGTACCATCGTGTGTCCCACTACTCCGAGTACCTCCTCAACTTGGATGTGGAGGCAAGCAGCCACAGTAGGATACTACTGGCTGACACTGAGCAGGCCTTGGTACAGAGGAATGATCTGCAGACACAGGTTGACGCACAGCAGAGGGAGATTCAGCGACTGACGACTGCTCTTGAGGCGAGTGAGACTCGCGTTACCAAGGTCACCGGACAGCACGACACCCTCGTGCAGGAGGTTGACAGAAGTGGTGTGCTTATGCAGCAGCGCGCCAACCACAACGAGCACCTGCAACATCAGTTGACGGCTGCACAGCATGAGATGGAGCTTATGGGAGAGGATCTAGAGACCCTGGCCCACGAGAACCAGAGCATGCAGCAGTAGCTGGAGGCGGACCTGGCGCCACCAGCAGCACCAAAGGAGGAGGAACCGGACGAGGACATGGACGAGGAGTCTAACATAGACTACGAGGCACCAGACGGAGACAGGACTTAGGGGATCGTGATAGACCAGACTAGGTCGTGTAGGAAGGATAAGTTGGGTAGGTAGCTTTTGTCGACCACGCAAGGTTGTGGTATTTTGGGGGATCACTACGTGAGGTGCTTTTGTAACTCGATGGCCATATATTCCGAGTTCATGTACTTAAGACTATGTTGACTTATGTTATGTATTGGTTGTACCCTTTCAGCTACTGTTGTTGCAATAGAGTTTCATAAGAATTCCAGCTTGATCATACTCTTTGACTCAATCGAAGTACTTTCCTTGTAGATGGCTGAAAACACCAATCAACCGCCATTGGGTTGGGAGATCACCGACGGCCTGGAGTTCACAAGGATGGTTCACCTGTTTTGGAGAGTTCTCTAGAGATTCGGATATCCCATTCCTCCCACCTATGTTGGCAAGGAATTTCAGGAGCATGGAGTCCCCTCATGTGTCATCCATGTGGCAGTTCCCACCAACTACTCGGTCATTCCCGCATGGGAATCCTGGACCATTAGCGTCACTAGGACAGATTTACTTTCCACTTGGAATGTTGCTGCTTTCAAGGCACTCACTCGATTCTGCGAAGACCACAAGCATGATGTTGCTGGAACACCCGTCGCCTTGCTACCCATTAAAGATGTGACAGATTTTGAATGGATCAGGCGTGTGGATTTCATCTTTGATCCAAACCATCACCACCATGATCCTATGCTGCCCATAATAGAGTGTTATGGCTTATCCACTTTTGCCTTATGCACAAACTTGTGCCGGCGTCTAGATGTGTTTCATGCTGCACTTCGACTTTCTGAAGTCGAAAAACAAGCTAAGGATGAGGAAATTGCAGAACTGAACTAACAAATTCAAGCAAAGAATGAAGAGATGGATGTGACTATAGAAGAATGTGACCGAGCCTTGCTGGATACAACAGATTTTGAGCATGACATGATTGATGCTCAAGATGACTTGGACGCATTCAAGGCTGCCCACCTTCCCATTGAAGGAAATTGGGATGAGATCATCATGGAGTATGGAGAACAAGAGGATGTAGAGATGGCGCCGGTCGGTATTAATGATGTGGAAATGATGGATCTGGAGGAACCAGAAGAGCCCATTGAACCGGAAGAACCAGAAGAGCCGGAAGACATAGACCAGGAGTAGATGGTTCGCTACACCCCTGTGTATGGTTGTGTAGTATATGTATCCCTAGTTCGATGTAGGAGCATGAATCTTGCATAATGTGTCCGCAATACCGTAGCTCGGCGTTGGCACATATGTGCAAGAAGTCATGTGACGATGTCATTTTAACAACCATGTAGTCTGAATTGAATTAATGGAGATGGTTGTCACTTGTGAAATTTATCCGTACCTCTTGCAAATTATATTCTTGCACATGTGTTTTTATGGATTATTTTGAGAAATAACTAATATGCAACCTATAAATTACAGCATGGTGCCTACTCGGAATCAGGATGACCCTGAAAGCTCTCAGCAAGGAGCTAATGTTGACCCCTCACTAGCTGAGTTATTGGTTGCTGCACTCAACCGGTAGCAAAATGACTCTGAGTTGCATCGTCGGCTGCTAGATATTACGTCCCATCTAGCTGGATAGGGAGGCCACCACAACAACAACAATCAGCCTCGACAGAGCACCTACTCAGATTTTCTAGGTACTCATCCGCCAACCTTTGAGCGCGCCAGAGAACCTCTGGATGCCGATCATTGGCTACGTCAGACCGAGTCAAAGTTCGGTCTGCTGGAATACACCGAGCACCAGAAGGTGCTATTCGCCGCCCAACAACTCCAGGGCTCTGCTAGTGCCTGGTGGGCAAACTATGAAGCTCCGCTGCCCACTGGATGCCACGTTGAATGGAATGAGTTCAAGACTGCATTTCATGCTCATTTCATCCCAGCGGGCCTTATGCAAAGGAAATTCCAGGAATTCATGGACTTGAAACAAGGAGGGAGGAGTGTCCTCCAATATTCTGAAGCTTTCAACCATCTTGCTCAGTATGCCACTGAGTATGTCAACACTGAAGAGAAGAAGAGGTATGCTTTCCTGCGTGGCATGAATGCCACACTAAAGGAACGTCAGACCTGACAGACGACTAGCATGTACAATGACCTGGTCAATGCTGCTATTGTCCAGGAAGGTGCTATGCGCCAAGTTGAAGAAGAAGATCGCAAAAGAAAGGCCCCTGCTAGTGCCTCTACTGCCCCACAGGCGAAGCACCGCCTGATTTACACTTCACCTACCGGACAGTGTTTCCGGGTATCTCCGTAGCAGCAGTATCAGCTACGGTATGGTCAGAACTACTCGAGACCACCACAACAACAGAACTATCCACCCCGTGCACCGTACCCACAGCAGAACACTCAATACCATGCACCCTACCAGCAGCAACGGAATCAGAATGCTCGTGCCCCACAACCTGCTGATCGTGGAAGCAGTTATCCGTGCTACAAATGTGGTCGTACCGACCACTTTACCAAGAACTGCACTGCACCGAGGCGCAACAACAACAACAACCATAACAACAACCAGCGTCAGAACCAGAACAGGAATGTGAATGCACCGTCTCGTGGTGTCCAAGTGAACTACACCAATGCTGAAGATATTCCTCAAGGCGAACCCGTGCTGACTGGTACGCTCTCGCTCTATCGCCAGCTATCCTTTTGATTTAGGTGCTATGCATAATTTCATTAGCAAAGCTTGTGTGCAAAAACAGAATCTCCACACCACCGTGATAAATTGATGCTACACCTTCCGCACTCCTGCTGGACAAATTTTTGCTAACAAAGTAGTGTGTAAGGCTCCACTAGAAATTAATCAAAAGATCTACCCCACCGATTTCATCATGCTCAAGGATCAACAGATCGATCTGATCATAGGTTTGATCTGGATGAAAACCCATAGAGCCATGCTAGACATTGAGCCTCGCATCGTTCACATCAACTCTCCCTTGCATGGAAAAGACACCCTTTCTCTAAATACCGATTCATCGAAAGGCTTGGTTGTCCATCACTTGGAAGGGCAATCACTCGAAAGTATTCCCATCGTTCATGAGTATCCAGACGTGTTTCCTGAGGACATCTCTGGTCTACCGCCTGATTGTGGTGTGGAATTTAAGATAGAGCTACAACTAGGAACTTCTCTGATATCCCGTCGTCCGTATAAAATGGCCCCGAATGAGCTGGCTGAGTTGAAAAAGCAATTGAATGAGTTATTGGAAAAGGGATTCATTCGCCCAAGTACTTCACCTTGGGGCTGCCCTGCTATTTTTGTGAAGAAGAAGGACAAGTCCTTGTGCCTTGTCGTTGACTATCGGCCTCTTAACGAAGTTACCATCAAGAACAAATACCCATTACCCCGTATAGATATCCTCTTTGACCAATTAGTTAGTGCTAAGGTCTTTTCAAATATTGACCTCTGTTCGGGCTATCATCAAATCAAGATCAGAGCCGAAGACATTCCGAAAACCTCCTTCTCTACTAGATATGGATTGTTTGAGTATCGAGTAATTTCATTCGGATTGACAAATGCCCCTCCCCATTTCATGTACCTCACGAATTCGGTATTCATGCCCGAGTTGGACAAATTTGTGGTAGTATACATTGATGACATCCTCATCTATTCTAAGTCCAAGGAAGAGCATGCTGAACATCTTCGCATTGTTCTTCAATGTCTCCGAGATCACAAGTTATATGCAAAATTCGACAAGTGTGAATTTTGGTTGGACCGTGTGCCATATCTCGGCCACATAGTTTCAGCAGATGGAATCTCGGTAGACCCCAACAAAGTTCAAGATGTGCTAGATTGGAAGCCACCGAAAACGGTCCATCAAGTCCGTAGTTTCCTTGGATTAGCTAGATATTATCGTAGGTTCATTCCAAATTTTTCTCGGCTGACCAAACCCATCACAAGGCTGCTCAAAAAAGGATAAAAAATTTAATTGGAACGACAGTTGTGAAGAAGCATTTCAAGCATTGCATAATTATTGACCATTGCCCAGTATTGGCTCAACCAGACATCACCAAGCCGTTCGACGTGTATTGTGATGCATCTGGGACAGGACTTGGATGTGTGCTCATGCAGGAAGGTCGTGTCATTGCCTATGCATCTCGACAGCTATGGAAGCATAAAGAGCACTATCCAACTCATGATTTGGAACTAGCTGCGGTTGTGCTTGCACTAAAAATATGGAGGCATTATTTGCTCGGAAACTTAGTGCACAGCTACACGGATCATAAGAGCTTAAAATATATCTTTACCTAGACTGATCTGAACATGAGACATCATCAGTGGCTAGAACTGATTAATGATTATAACCTAGAGATTCATTATCATCCAGACAAGGCCAATGTACTCGCCGATGCGTTGAGTAGGAAGGTACATTGCAATCACTTAGAACTGGAATATCAGAAGAGCGGCAACAATGTCACTATTTCAGAACCCAGTCTTCACGTTTTGCCTAATATGGTGATTAGCAACCTTAGTGTACATTCTACTATTCATGAAGAAATTATTGCTTCACAGAAAAATGATGTTGGTATGAATCATATCCGTCAAAACATTAAGAAGGGTAAAGCAAAATGTTTCACACAAGAATCCGACGGTACCCTATGGTTCAATAACCGTTTGGTAGTACCAAAAGACTTTAAACTTCAACGGAAAATCTTGGATGAAGCACATCACTCCAAATACTCCATCCATCCGGGTAGTAATAAAACGTACCAAGATCTGAAGAAGAATTTTTCGTGGACAAGAATGAAGCGAGAAGTGGCTCGATATGTCGCAGAATGTGATACTTGTCAGAGAGTTAAGGCTGACCATTTGAAACAAGCCGGATTGCTTCAACCATTGAGTATTACCGCTTGGAAATGGGAAGACATCAGCATGGACTTTATTATTGGCCTACCTCTCACTGCGTGTAAGCGTGATTCTATTTGGGTCATTGTGGACTGACTCACCAAATCTGCTCACTTCTTGCCGGTCAACAATAGATACAGCATACGGCAATACGCAGAGCTATACATTGCAAGAATTCTGTGTCATCATGGAGTATCCAAGACCATCATCTCAGATCGTGGTTCGCAGTTTGTCACTCGTTTCTGGGAACAACTGCATGCATCCTTGGGTACAGGTCAAATTCGTAGTTCTGCTTACAATCCCGCTATCGATGGACAGACAGAGCGTGTCAACCATATTTTGGAAGATATGCTTAGGTCATGTGTTTTAACACATGGTGGTAACTGGGATGAGTATCTAGCCTATGCTGAATTCTCGTATAACAGCAGTTACCAGGAGAGTGTAAAAATGTCACCATTTGAAGCACTCTGTGGTCGCAGTTGTAGAACGCCATTGAACTGGTCTGAATCCAGAGAAAGAGTAACATTTGACCCGGATATTGTAAAGGATGCCAAAGAAATAGTTCGTACCATTCAGGCAAATCTTAAAGCTGCCAAATGCCGCCAAGAGAAGTATGCAAACCGATGATGTAGACCACTGTATTTCAATAAGGGTGACTACGTCTATCTCTGAGTGTCACCTATGAAGGGCATTCAACAGTTTGGAGCCAAGGGAAAGCTAGCTCTCTGTTACATTGGACCATTCCAAATTCTGGAAAGATGCAGAAGCGTAGCCTACAAGCTGGAGCTACCCACTGCCCTATCTGGAGTTCATAATATCTTTGATGTCTCTTAGTGTAAGCGGTGTCTCAAACCACCCATTGACAAAATCTTGGAAGAGTATGACCAACTCCAACCCGATCTCACGTACTCTGAACAACCGATACGGATCCTCGATGAGAAAGAGCACACAACCCGTAAAAGAACACTCAAATTCTATAAAGTTCAATGGAGTAATCACTCAGAAGATGAATCCACTTGGGAATCTGAAGAATTTCTGAGTACACATTACCCGAAATTTTGGTCGTCACATGCAGGTATGTTTTGACCACCGTACTTCCCTCTAGTTTGCCTTGTTATAATCTCGGGACGAGATTTCTTTAAGGAGGGAGGGCTATGACACCCCAGGTGTCTCACTTCTATCTAACAAACATGAAAAGCACAAATCATGAATAATATAGCATGAATTGATGAAGCCTCACTCCAATTAATTAAATTAATTCCAGGTAATTAAAAACCCTACAAAACAAATTGTGAGCCAAATGAATTTTAAGATATAATTTTATGAATTTAATGAACATTTTACTAATTGTGGAAATACCCCAAATAATTAATTAAAGTCTAGGACCCTTCTAAAATTGAATTTAAATACAAAAATCTCTAGAATAATTCTGACCAAATGGGTCCCATCAGACACCAGAATTTTCACAAAGGACCTATGTGCAAAATCCCAAATCAATTGGAGGTCCCTAGCTATTTTAATTGGAAATATCTTTGACCAAGGACTGGTTTGCAAGAAATCAAATAGTTCAGGGGGCGCAGTGCAAAATCTTCTTTCTTCCTCCTCTCACTGGCGTAGAGTCCTCCCGACCCACACGCCAGTGCTCCGCTCGCCCTCCTCCGCGCGCCAACTGCCCACCTCGGGACTCCTCGTGCTACAGCGTGCCTAACCCCCTCTACATCGCCCGCCGTGTCACTCAGCCGTAGAGTCGCCCAATGGCCTCCTCTCCTCCCCCTCTCCTCTGCACGCCATCGCCATGATCGCTTGCAGGGAGCTTCAATGCTGCCGCACCCAACCGCTCCTGTCGCCTCAAACACCCAAGAATCAAAGCGCTTACCTCTCGTACTCCCTCTCGGCCATAACTTAGTCCCTGCTCCCTATCCTCTCTCTCTCTCTCTCTCTCTCGCCTTATTCTTTTTCCTCACCCGCCATTGATAGAACCACTCTCGAGCTTGAGTGCTGCACACCTACTGCTTTCTGAGCCCAGCCGAGAGCACCCACGCACCAGTCCACTTTCCCTCTAGCTTCCCAGGCCACTCGTTCGGCAACTCCCTACGTGAGCATCAAGCAATCGAAGAAAATCATCATCTCCTCCTTCGGCAAACAGCTCTGATCTCATCGCAAAATTCGTCAACTCCGGTTCGTCTCGCCTCCCCATTTCTTCTTACACGTGTGCGCAACCCCCAGACGACCTCGCCTAACCTTCTTCCCCTTTGTTTTTGTGCACGAAAGTCACCGGCAGTTCACGTTTTCTGCAGCTGCCGTTTCTGCCCCAGCTAACCAATGTCGCCTCCATGACGAGCACTACTCTTCAGCACTTCCCGAACTGATCTGATATGATGCCGAGCCTCCCCGAGTCACCGTGAAGCTGTAGGAGCAAGCCTTGATGGATTTGCTGCCTCCTACCGTTCCGGCGATGCCACCGTAGACCCCCTTCCGACGCCTGTCGACGACGACCACCTCCCGGTGAGCCTCTGTCCTTGCGAACCCCACCAATCCGTCTGCCTCGATGCGCGCAGCAATCCCTTGGTCCCACGGCGAGCTTTCATCACGCATGGACGCCGGCGACGAGTTTTGACCGAAGCTCCGGCGCCGCTGACCCGGGCACACTGGCGCGCTGACTGGCAGCTGCGTGTCGCTGATGTGGCTCCTACATGGCCACTCCTGAAAACCAGAAATATCAGGAAATTACTAGAAATTGCCTCAAACTTTGAAAACTCATAGTAAATCGATTTCAAATCCAATGAGGTCCAAACAAATTTTGTTGGATTCATATTTCACTGCTCTATTTTAGTAAAATGACAAATAGCTGTCTCTGTACATGTATTTTTATTAATTCAATTAATTGCCAAAACACCAAATAATTCACTAGAAATTGTAGTAATAAAATTAAATCCTGATTGTTGGCATGCTTAGTAAACACATGATTATCTACTACCACAAATATGTGTTTGGTAAAATATGAATTACGTTAGGCTCTGGAATTTATTTAGTATGTTTGCTTAGATTAATTCTAGTAATTATTCGGTAAATAATTTGCCCATGCCTCTTGGCATAAAAATCACTCATATAAGCCTCTGTTCACAGTAAATCAAACATGTCCAGAAACATAAATTTAAGTTATTAATTAATTTAATTGCTAATATCACTCATTTACCTTGATTAATTGCATAAATGATATATACCTAAAATCTTAATTAACAACCCAACTTCTCTGAAGCATATGGCTTCGAGAACAAAATAATAATTTTAATTGATATTAAAACACATGTGCTTGCATGTAACATATCATTGCATTCAACGGTATTCTGATAATGCTGTTAATTCAAATTCCATCATATAGGTAACGACAACTAGGAGCAAGAGGGAGACTTTCAGAAGGACGTTGACCCTCAAGAGAAGGAAGTAGAAGTTGCTAACACTAGTGTTGATCCAGGCAAGCCACGGTTTACATTCGCCTTTTTACAAAATTTTGCTAGTTTATATCATTACTAGTGTCCATGATTATTGTTGCATTAGGTCATAGGAGTTGATTGAAACCCACCTTGCATAATATCCAAATGACCTATGCTACTACCTTGAAACTTAGTAGAATCGGTACTGTGATGCTATGCTTAGTAATTGCTAGTCTTGCTAGATATTATTATTACTAAGGAATGAACTTGACCACTAAAACAAAAATTATTAAAAGAAGTTTACTTTTGATGTTATGACCGGGCAGGGATAATGCATGTGTAGGTTTGTAGCAACACATGGGTGTTGACTGTGGTAGCCCTACCTTGTCGAACCTAGAACCCATCCGTGGTCAGCCCCTTGATCAAGTATTGAACAGTACCGAATGCATGCTAGCTTATGGGCACTAGTAAACCCATGTAGCATTAAAGGTCACTTGCATTGAGGATGGTTAAGGTGCGTTGGTCATTGACCCTCCCACTACTGGAGTGGGCGATTCATACCACGAAGTACTGTTGGCAAAACGGCATGCCCACTCGACTTCACCACACCCGGGCTGAGGTGTAGGTGCTTTTCTTGCGAAAGGTTGCCATATACGACCTTAATTGGTGTGTATGTGTCGTGCATCTTGGGTTTTCCCAAGTGGTGTATATCGATTGCAATTGCTGTCCCTCGCAGTAATGAGTACCACTTGGTCATCGCGCCAATCACGTAGTTACACATGGTACTTGGAAAGTAATTATGATGTGTATTGTTGATGTTACTATTATTGCTCTTATGTCATATTTACTCTATGTATTGTTTTATTTTCCTATTGTTGCAACTAAAGTTACATTTTATCTCAACCCATTTAAATTGACAAATAAAACTTGATAAGACTAATAGGTTGCTTAGTGCGAGTCTTTTCAAACAGCCACCTATTAGAGCCTTTGCATGTCTAGGTGTCCGACGGGTAAGCCTTGCTGAGTAATTAGTACTCATGCTTTGTGCCATTGTGTTTTTCAGCTAATGAAGAGATAGAATTGCCTGTAGATGTGGCGCCTTGGGACGTGCAAGTCCTTGACGGTTGGACTGCCCACTGGGAGTCCGACTCACCGCTGCAGTGATGTTGTGTGCTGCTAGAGTGATGGTTCTTCGGGCATTGATCATCACTATGCTGTATCATCGAGCTCATAGAATCTGAACATTAATTGCTTCCACTGGTTTCAAGACATTCATGAACTTGTACTATTCCTCTGCACTCTGATAACTTTAATGATGTAATATGCAACTTAAATTTGAACAAATATTGTATTATCAAGTGTCTGCGCTATCAGCACCTTCGGGACCTCGATCCTTCGGGACGGGAAGCCACAGATGACTATCTCAATTGATGAATGTAATGCATTGAAATAAAAAGAGGAAAGAAGATGGTCAATTTGCCTCAAGTTGAAAGTCCATATTTCACTCAAGAAAGAAGGACCAATGTTGTTTTTATTTCTAATCTTGAGTATAGCTAAACCATACTATTAAGAGGGGTATAATTTACAAATTTGGTAAAGTCAAATGCTCAAACTTCCCAAAAATTCCAGTTCAGCCGCCCTCTGTTTTTTCCTTTATCGGCAGTGCCGATGGTCCTCACCGGCAGTGCCGATCATCCCTCATAGAGGCGCTGTGTTGACCAATTTCTTCTCTGGCGTCTGTCTTGCCAGCACCGGTAGTGCCGATGGGGCTCATCGGCAGTGCCGGTCCATTCTCTTAGAGAAGGGTGCTTCTTCGGTCTCTCTGGCTGTTGCTCACCGGTAGTGCTCCACAGAGAACTATCCTCTCAGGCTCTTTGGCTAAATGAGATCGGCGATGCCAGTCCTCGGGATCGGCAGTGCCAGTCAAGGTTGCCAGAGACCATTTGTCTTCTCTGTGGCTGCCTCACCAGCAGTGCTGATGCCCTGATTGGCAGTGCTGGTGCGAGCCGATTCCTTGTCTGCAAATCTATGACAGTGTGTCAGAAACCCTACCGGCAGTGCCGATGGCTCGATTGACAGTGTCAGTGCGGGGTGTCCAGACAGGCCAACGGCTCTTTTTGAGCCCTTTGTATAAAAGGGACTCACCCCCCTTAGTGGACAAGTCTAGAAAAACGAAAACTACTTTGCAGTTTTGAGCTCCACTCTCATCACTCTCCCTCTCCAAGTCCAAGCTTCATTCCATGATCTAGGGTTTGAGTGAGCCATTGGTTTCTAGTGAAAAGAGCACTCCTCCACTCCTGAGCATTCGATTTAATCATCTTTGTGACTTGTGCTTGTTACTCTTGGAGCTTGGCTCCTAGACGGTTAGCGGTGCCTGTAGAGCTCCCAACTTGTGTGGTGACACCTCGGGAAGTTTGTAGTACCCTCCCGCAAGGGAATTGATAGAGGAGAACTCGAGCTTGATCTTTGTGGTCGCTTGAGTGAGAATAGGGTTGAAAGAGACCCGGTCCTTTGTGGACTTCTCAACGGAGACGTAGGGTTCTTTGTGAGCCCGAACTTCGGTAACAAATCTTGTGTCTCCGTGTGCTCTTGTACTTACTTGTTGTTCATTTAATCTTCACCTATGTTTTGTACACGTTCTTGATATATTTGCTAGCTCTTTTCAAATAGCTCATGTTTTCTTATTAACTATTATCATTATTGTTTCTCTCTACTACTGTTGTAACAATTTGTCTAAATTAGTAACTGCGGAACCACTTAATCTTAGATTTTATATGCTTTCAGTTTGCTCATCGGCACTGCCGATCTAGCATCGGTAGTGTCCATCGGCACCGCCGATCCCCCTCACCGGCACTACCGGTCAGACTAATAAAATTGTTTAAATCCAAATTTTACAGGATTTTTATATTTGCCTATTCACCCCCCTCTAGGCAACTTTCAGCAAACCGACCCAGGAACCGTAATCAAGACAAGATCTGAGCCAACGAAAGACAAGTCGGTCGGGAACCGACTCCATCCAACGGCCGCCCGGCCTGGCCTGCCACCCAGTGGTGCATGCTGCCCGGCGGTGCATGCCGCCCGGCGGGGGAAATTTTGCCCACCGACTCTCCTTCACCTACAAGTACCCGCCAACTCTTCGCCACCTATAAATAGAGGAGGAATTTGGTAGAAATACATCATCAAAGCCAGTGAAGCACATTGAAGTCCATTACCCACTATTTTTCTTACTAGTAGAGTAGGTTAGTTAGTTGGGAGTTAGAGTCTAGTCGAGAGCATCGCTTGGGATTCCGGAAATCTTCTCGGAGTCTTGATATGAGCTCTTTGTATCTTTTCTCTTTTTGTGAGACTTATCTTATACTAAATATAAATTATCTTTTCCTTATTTATCTTGTCAAGTATTTATCTTTACTTAGTCAATTTCCTCAAGTTACAATTATTGGGAAAGAACTTTGAAGCATAGTTTACTAGATTCCCGGCTAGGATTTAATTAAGTTTCATTCTCAAATAGAACTTAGACTTGGTTATTTCCCGGCTATTCTTCTGCTAGGCCAACGGAAGAATATCTAGTGAAGTCGTAGGCGCGGTGTCTAAGTTAACACTAGGTGGATTGCATTCGTCCGCACGAGTTGTGCGGTAGGCGACAGGTGGTGACATCCCTGTCCGTCCATTTAGTATTCCACCATGTTCGGGAAGTCTCAAGCAGGGTTGTCTAGCGGTAACATGCCAACTAGTGCACGAGGTTAGTTACCGACCCTATTAGTGTATCGTTGTCGTGCCCTGAAGTAAGCTTATTGGTGAAAGACTCGAGGCTGTACCATGGATTTGGTGTAAGCAGTCAACACGAGTAACTAGGAATTTTGACGCTTGACTAGATTTAGGAAAGTTTATATTAGGAATTCTAGACTTAGACTCGCTGTCCTTTCGGCTAGCTTAGTCGATCTCTTTTATCTATCTTAGTGTGGATTTCTCCTGTATCACTGCTCCCCTGTTTATCATTGAATATCTTTACCCCCGTCTTTGGTCAGTTGGTATAACTCTTATAGTCATATCTTTGTTAAACCAAGATTCTCTTACGCCAAGCTTCCCTAAAGAAAATAAATACGATACCTTGGAATACTTCCGGGTGAAATGCTACAATAGATGTTCTATGCGCTTGCAGACTGGTTCACTCTTCTCTTAAAGCATAACAATTATCAATCAACACTTCGAGCATTATTACCAGATAATATTTTGGTACGATGTTAAAAAGTGCCAACAAGCATTTCTGGCGCCATTGCCGGGGAAGCAATAGGCTAAGATATCGGAATTTTAACATTGATATTTCTATTAAGGAGTTACCACTTTCCTTAGTAGGCTTACCCTTGTTCTGTTTATTTGTGGTGTAAACAGGATGCTTTATGACTGGTTTTGACCTACCAGACAACTACCACAATGATCCAGAGGCCATGTTGAGGAGAGTGCATCAATGACTCACCCCTCCTCAACCTAGACTTGCTGTTGAAGCATCTCCGATCCCACCAGCCCAACCGCAGGAGCCTTTCATGTCCGCTCAACCAACCATGGCTGAAAAGACAATCTGTGACTACTCCGAACCCGAATATGGGGAACGGAGGTTATGAGCTGAAACTGGCCCTAATCAACATGGTTTTGGCTAGTCCTTTCCGTGGCAAGGCATCGGAAGATGCAAACGCCCACCTCCAACAGTTTTTGGTGGTGTGCAGCACCTTCACCATGAGGGAAGTGACTCCTGAAGCTACCCGCCTTTGCCTTTTTCCATTTTCACTGATGGGGAAGGTGAAGCAGTGGTTCTACAGCAATCAAGAAGAGCTCACCACGTGGGACAAGTGCTCCAACGCCTTCCTTGCCAAGTTCTTCCTGCTAGGCAAAACCAACGCCCTACAGAATAAGATTTCAAGTTCCAATAGCTAACCAATGAAAGCATTCCTAAGGCATGGGAGCGTTTCCAAGAGTATTGGCATGCTCACATCATGAAATGCAAGATTGGTTGCTAATCCAAAGCTTCTACCATGGGCTCAACCGTCCCGCTCGTGAGTACCTAGATGCAGCCGCTGGAGGTTCCTTCTTCTCTCTGAAGGTCAAAGAAGCTGAAACTCTCATAGAAAAGATGGTCGCCAACTATAGTGGCTATGATGAGAGGTAGAATCAGTTGCAACCCAAGATGAGGGGAGTCCATCAAGTTGATGGTATTGACATGCTAGCAATCAAGATGGATCAACTTTTGAAGAAAATGGATTTGCCGCAAACTGCCCAAATCCTTAGACTCTTGCATGACTTGCGAAGTCTATGAAAATGTTGGACACATGGGAAGCCGCTACCCAGAGACTCAAGAAGAAGAAGTGAACTACCTCAACAACAACAACAACAACAACAACAATGGGTTTAGGCCCCATACGAACAACTTCGAATGGGAGTCCAAGCCAAACCTCTCCTTCGACAAGAACATGGGTAACTCTAGTAACTTTACTCGTAATGAACCTTCCTTCCGTGATCTTGTTCTAGGACAATCTAAAATTAATGAAAGTATTAGTAGAAAATTTATTGCTACTGATAAAGTCCTAAAAAACATAGATTCTCATATGGAAGCATTTAACACCTCTCTGCAAAACCTTCTTAGCCATAACAAAATGCTAGAGACACAAATTGCTTAGCTGGCCGCTTCTATTGTTAAGCCTAACTCGGGCAAGCTCCCCGATCAGCTGGAAGCTAGCCCCAAGGAAAATGTGAATGCCATCACAACTAGAGGCGGAAAATCTACACAAGGTCCGCCAAATCCTAACACTGCAGGGAAGACTAGGGAAACCGATGAAGAGTCAAAAGGGGAGGAAAAAATTGAGGTTGAGGAGGCAAAAGCACCCCTCAAGAAAGGACCGCACGAGTTCTATGATACCCTTGTGCTACCATTTCCCCCTCGACAGAGGAAGCCAACGGTCGACGAGCAATTTGGGAAGTTTGTTGAGGTAATAAAGAAATTTTATGTCAACATACCACTACTTGATGCTATGTAGGTTCCTACATACTCCAAGTACCTAAAGGACATCCTCAACAACAAACGCCCAATGCCATCCACGGAGGTTATCAAATTGATGGAGGTGTGCAACGCCGCTATCTTGAACTCTCTTCTAGAAAAGAAGCAAGATCCGGGCTGCCCAACCATCCCTTGTTCCATCGGGCTGCAACAATTCAACAACGCCCTTTGTGACTTGGGGGCGAGCGTGAGCGTCATTCCAAAGGTAGTGTATGACAAACTCGATGTCAATTCATTATTCCCTATGGCAATGTTCTTGCAGCTTGCCGACCAATCAGTCCGCTACCCGGAGAGCATTGCGGAGGACGTACCCATAAGGATAAGGAACTCTCTTGTTTCCATCGACTTTGTGGTGCTAGACATGGAGGCCGATGCAAAGACACCTCTTGTACTAGGAAGGCCATTCCTTAGCACCGCAAATGCCAACATTGATGTTGGGGCTAGAGAAATCCACCTTAACTGTAACACCCATTTTAAGAAAACAAAATGGGTGTAGCTGTACATGTGTCCAGGATCAAGTTACACACACATACGGTACATCATCAATGGTAAACAGAATAATTATCCATATCCTTTATTTATTACATCATATCTTTATTACAAAAGGACCCATGGGTCTAGAAGAAAAATACATCAATGCAGCGGAAAGTATCTAGCGTAGACATCCCAAACTCCACAGGCATCGATTGGAGGATTATCGCCTAGTACTCACTTCCTTCCTCTTAGTATTGACTCCAATCTTCTCCTTGGGCTGAATATCAACGTGGTATAGCAAGGGTGAGTACATGTCGTACTCAGCAAGTGGGGGAAAAGATGACATGGGGCTATAGTCAAGAGAAGGCTTTATAGAGAGGGTTGCATGAGCTTTTAATTCACCTAAGCATCCTATTTACTAAGTGGGGTCATCCCACCCCTCCTTTCACAAGGTGCTGTACTAACCAAGTCTCAACCCATCCCACCTTTCCAATCATACCAACCCATCCCCAACTAATCTTGTGAGGATTCCAGGCTTTTAAGGACCTATGTGTAATTTTATAAAATTACAGGGACTAAAGTGTAAATTATCAGGGATAAAAAGTAGTTATAAAAGTATAAGGTTGTTTTTGCAAAAATTCTAGGACTCAAACATAATTAATACTAAGTGCAGGGGTTTAAGTGTAAAAAGACAGGGCCAAAATCTAATTAAAATTAAGTACAGGGATGTTCCTGTAAAAATTTAAGGCTAAAATAATATTTATACAATTAATAAGGATTAAGGTATAATTTTAAAATAATTCTGGGGACTAAAACATAATTAAGATCAGTCCAAGGGTGTTTTATAAAATTACAAGGTCAAATAATAATTTAAATAATGCATAGGGGTGTTTCTGTAAATTTTTAGGGCTAAAATAATATTTATACCATTAATAATATAAAAAGACTGGATTAAAATATAATTTAAACAATTCCAGGGGTTTTCTACAATTTATAGGGCAAAAATATAATTTCTTAAAGGTATAGGGGCTTTTTGTAAAAATGTAGTGCTAAAAATAATTATTATAAAGTTCAGGGGCCTAAAAACAAATTTTTATTTGTTCTGCACAAAAATAGGGACCTAAACGTAATTTAAGCTAAGCACAGGGGCTAAAATGCAAAACTGCCACAATATCTAGGAATTAATTGAATTAATTTTAAACTAGAAATGCGTGGACCGGGTCTATAGGTTCTGTGGACCATTGGTCCACTGGTTCACGGTGGACCGATTACATAACCCGAAGGGGTATGTAATCTGGACGGTTGGATCAAGATCCAACGGTCAGAATTAAAGGGCGGGGGAAGGTCATCGCCGGCGGCCGGTTAGGCGGCGGCTCGCGGCGGGGCTCGCCGGAGACCGGCCGGAATGGCACTCCGGTCGGCCATTCCTTGCCGCGAGAGTCCCGTGAGAGAGAGGGGAGGGAGGGGAGTGTCACCGGCAGGTCGCGCGGGTGCGGGAAGGCCGGGAGGGGGGTCGGCGGTGCGGCTCGGTGGCGGCGGTGGTCGGAGCTCGGTGGGGGAGGTCGTCCGATGGTCGCGAGCGAGTGGAAGAGAGCGGAGGAGCGGCGGCGGAGCAGGGCGGTGCCGAGAGGGTGCTTTATAGGCGCGGAGGCGAGCGAATTGAGCCGGCTTGGGGCTCTCCGGCCATCAATGGCCACTAGCGCCATTGATGCGCGCGAGGGGGTTCATAACGGCCGAAATGGCCGAAAGTTAGGGGGGAAGGGAAGTGGAGGCGGTCGCGCGCGCTCGGGCGCCGGTTTCGGGAGTCGGGGAGGTCGGGGGGAGGGAGATCGACGGCGGCAGCGTCGGTTTCCGGCGACGGGAGAGAGAGAGGCGGAGGAGGGGATGACAGGTGGGGCCCGCGTGTCAGTGAGAGAGAGAGAGAGAGCGCGCGGGAGGAGCGGGCCGGGCGCGCGTTGGTCCGGCCGGGAGAAGCTGGGCCGTGCGGGGGGGGGGGGGGGGGGGGGGGGAAGAAAAAAGGAAAGAGAAGGGAGGGGTAGGCGGCCTGGCCGGCTGGGCCGAAAGGAGGAGGTGGGGAGAGGGGAGGGGTGGGCTGAATGGTGGGTTTCGGCCCGCTGTTCTAGTTCCTCCTTTTCTTTTCTTTTTCTTTCTCAATTCTTTTCCTTGTCTAATTTCTATTCTAATTATATTCCTAATATTCCTGGTAAATAAATAATAATTAAACTAAATGCATAATGCAATGAAAATCTATATGAATATGACATGTTATGCAATTGCAATAATTTAATTTATTATAAAAACAATTTGTCCTAGGTTATTTAATTAAACTCCTAAATACTAATAGTTGGCATTTTTAGAATTTGCAAAAGTAGGGTGTTACAATCGCTGTCATCACTACTCTCATCCTCACTCTCCCCAAGTTCGCTCGAAGCCATGAGGCACGTGGGAGGAGGAAAGAGAGCACGTGGTGATGTGGTCTTGATCATGGCTAGGCCGACCACTTCTTCATCAGTTGAGGAGGTGGACTCATCACTTGAGTTGTCGCTTGTCCACTCCCCCAAAAGTGCCTTGCGAGAGAACTTCTTCTTGTAATCTTGGGGCTTGCCTTTGCCCTTGGAATTGTCTTTGTTGAAGACTCTCTTCATCTTTGGTTTGTCTTTGGGGTCTTCTTCTTCTTCTTCATTTGAATCTTGTGACTTGAATGCTTCTCTCTTGGGCTTTGGGCACTCATGAACAAAGTGATTCTTCGAGCCATAATTGAAGCACTTGCCCCGGGACTTGGAAGTGAACTTGTTCTTGAAGGTCTTCATTTTCTTTATGAGAAGAGCCATGTCCTTAGTCAAGTCACCCTCATCATCATCTTCATCTTCATCTTCATCATCAGTGTCCACCTTCTTCTTGCCTTTCTTACTCTTGCTTGATTCTTGCTTGTCAGCTTGTAGAGCAAGGTTGGATGGTTGAGGATCATCCATCGCTAGCTGATAGCTCTTGAAGGAGGTGATCTTGCCAAGTACATCCTTCATGGTCTTGGTATTGAGGTCACTCTATAAGATGTATGTGATGATGGACTCATACTTGGGGTCTTTGAAAAGCCTCAAGAATCTTCTGATGACCTCCACGGGCTTGATCTTGAAATCATCCCCATGTGCATTGATCTCCTCCACTAGCACATGAAAATGAGAATACACAACATTAGCTCTATCATGTGGCAATCTAGCAAAGTTATCATACTTGTTCTTCAGCACATAGTATATTTCCTCTTTGACATCACTAGTACCCTCGTGGATACTCTGAATCTCAGTCTAGATACCGTGTGCTGTCGAACTAGCATCCAATCTAGCAAACATATCCTAGGAGATGCATGAGGACAAAGTATTCTTGGCCTTAGCATTGTTCTTAATGAAGTCAGGCTACAGAAGGTTAGCATCCGCATTGGACTCATGGGTCACTGCCCATATCTCTGGATCAAGGGACTGAAGGTAGGCTTGCATACGAGCCTTCCAATACCCAAAGTCCTCCCCATCGAATATGGGAACATTCCCCACCTTTCCTGGCATCCTTACTCAAGGCGGTGAAGCCTCAAATTGAGCACTTGGCTCTGATACCACTTGTAAGGATCGAAGGCTTACCGAGAAGGGGGGGGGGGGTGAATCGGTGGGCCGACCATGAATCCAAATACTTCAGTTTCACGCTTCTAAAACCGAATGAGTCATTGCAACCTAAACAATTCTAGTAGGCCAAGACCCTACACATGCTAGTGTTTATAATGCAAAGCAAAGCGTGGAAGTTAAACACACTAACCTATGCAAGCCACAAGTCACCCTATCACTAGAGCACACAATTGCAGAATAGTAATGAGAGGGTCAAGGAATGCTCATGATTTTTTTCTCGAGGTCTCGGAAGGATGGCGCCTTCCCCTACTCCTTGTTGCACCACTCCCGCCGGAGTCTCGGTCCCTCCCGCCACCAAGTGGAGTTCTCGCCCACGAGCCCGCAATCACTCCTCGGGTGAAGACACGATGTACATCACCGCTGCACGAAGCACAAGATCACCTCCCTCGAGAACTTGTCGGACTCCCCGAGCCGACATGGGCGCTCACTATTGATGCCCCATCCAACGGCGGGCTCAAACATTGTACAAATTTGTGACGGCCTTCATAACCAATGATGATAGGCTCGATCACCGACACCTAACAGGTCTAGGTCTCACCATATACCAAGAGTAACAACCTAGATCACACCCTCAAGGACACCACACCCTAGCCTTAGATGTGCAAGGTACCTCCTTGTTACTTGTCGAGGGTAAAAATCAGGGACGCCACATGGCACCTCCTAATCAACTCGGCTACTCGACCATAACAAAAGGCTCACCAGATTGCTGCCTAAGTACCGCCCACGTGGGGTCCTGTTAGCACATGTCCATACGGCGTACCCGCATCGGCCTAGAAGGCCTCGCATAATACCGACTCGCTCGACCCCTCAAGGGGGTTAAAAGCCGGCCTGAGCCCACTTGACCCCTCGACAGGGGTCGAGAATCTGCCCCGGCTCGCTCGACCCCTCCAAGGGGTCGGAAGCCTGCCGTGATCCGCACGACCCCCTGGCAGGGGTCGAGCACGGTCCGACCTACCCAGTGGGACCCAAGCGCATCTCGCTCCACCTAGGGGATGACTCGGCCTCCCCGCCAAGCTTATCCACTCCATAACAGGGACCGTGCCCTCGCTGACATCTTGTTCGCTGTACTAGCATGGGTCTTCCCACAATCATGAGGGGACAATCACGCTCGCTGGCTCTCATCGAGTGGAGACAGGGCCCAGGCCAAGTGAGGCAGCCGGACACTAAAAAATCCGGGAGTGGCGGGGCGGAGAAGCTCGATTACCCTGACAAAATAGGGCAGATCCCACTCCAAACAAGCCCCGACAAACTAAACTCACCAATGCAATTCCTACAGGAGGGGTCGAGCGAGGCAACGGAAAGTGGATTACCAACCACTCGGCTTGAATGTCGTGTCTGACATACAGGCACAGTATCAGGGGGTCAAATCCCCCCGTACACCTGCCCCTGCCATCGTCATCCACGCCCACTGCACCGTGTGAGCACAGTATCAGGGGTCAAATCCCTCTGTACACCTACCCCCGCTCTCATCACCCATCTCCGCTGATGACAACGGGGTAGCGTGCTTGGTGAAGCTGATGACCGATGGCACCCCTATTAACTATGATACAGGGCAGTCGATGGACAGCTCGGATGAAGCCTGCATGGGCAACGTGATAGCATCCATGATGCAACTTGCCACACTTGACAGAGCACGCCATCCACAGTAACAGGAGGAGCTCGCCTCGACAACGAATACGGGTGCACGCTTGAAGCACAACGCCATCCCCTGACACGACAACTAGGAAGGCAGGACCCATGACAACCGAGGACCACGCCATCAACCAAAGGCCATGCCTTCTCTTACACGCCTTCACCAACTATGCACGAATAAAATGCACTCTCTCTCTCTCTCTCTCTCTATGTGTGTGTGTGTGTGTATGTGTGTGTGTGTGTAAACGGGCCCATCCCCTTGAAGTATAAAAGGGGGAGGACCTTCTTCCTCCAGAGGGTGGAACGAAGAAAAGAAAACACAGCCGTAACCGCAACTATGACGAACACCCATGATTAGCCATCCCCTCCCTCTCATACGAGACTTGGAGCACGCTCCTCTCTCACCACCATTGTACTCTCCAACGAAGCAAGTAACACGAGCAGAATAGTGAACTGGACGTAGGGGACTTCCCAAAACCAGTATAACCCCCGTGTCCCCCTGCTTAGATATTACCGAACTCGAAGGACGCACCCCTACAACAAATTCTACTGGTCGATGACTGAAACACCGACATTACTCTCACCATCACTCTCAAGATATCCAATATCATCTCCTCTTTTCCCCTTGGACCTTACCAAATGCTCTCAGGTATTCCACTGGCCAAGAGAGGTCTCCAAGACCCCAGCAATGAAGTTATATAGGCTCCCAACCTCAAACTAGCCGTTGCTCCACAAAATCAGCTTTCTGGGCCTCCAAACCGGACTATCCGATCATTGCCAGACCGGACCGTCCGATCACTGCAAATTGAGCTCCAACGGCTCTCTGCCCTGTGCTGAACTCCTGCTGATCGGACTGTCCGGTCACTGGACCGGACCGTCCGGTCCACTTTCTCTCTCCATTCCAGGAAGGTCCACAAATTGCAACCTCTCTGTCGTCCCTGCACTCCTACTGACCGGACCATCTGGTCAGCAGACCGGACCGTCCGGTCTGTATGGAGTCTCCTGCAGTCAGAGTCCTTGCTCCTCGCACCATGTCCTCGAAGACTCCACATAGTGACCACACAGTCCTGTCACCTCTGACCCCTTTGTCCGACCACTACGTCCAGAAGCTGAAACTTGTTATCCTCGCTTGACCTGGTTTCCCGTCTTCTCCGAACAACTCCTTGGCTTCTCCACTGTCACCTAGTGCCTGTGATTTCACCGAGCAACCTTGCACATCACCGACTAGACATGACCTAAAAGAATGACCTAGACCCTCTTGATAGTCCATTTTTTCCTATGGACTCAAAGCCCTAACAACTACTCAAGTGTTCCAAACACTTCCACGATAGCTTGTCCGCCGCTTTGATCCATCTCCATCAACCCTTGGACTCCATCAAGTTCACAAGCCTCCATGCTTGCGGTCATTGTCATCAATCGCCAAGGACACCATCATCCATATGATTTGTAACAGAGTTAAGAGATGATTCCTACATAGACAACACTCATGTAGATGTTAGCCCACAATTTCATAGTTGTCATCTACCACCAAAACATCCATAGCACGAGGATCCAATCATCAATGGTCATGAAGCTTACAACCAGCCCCACGAAGATCTGAATGGGCATGTCACGCACCTGAAAAGTTCACGCTCCTAACGACGGGGCAGCGCGACATATTATTGTTGGACAATGGTGAGCCTAAGATATACATGGAAGCAATGATGGGACCAGACTCTGAGACATGGCTTGGAGCCATGCGATCCAAATTAAAATCCATGAGAGAAAATCAAGTTTGGAACTTGATTAATCCACCTGATGGTGTTAAAACCATTGACTATAAATTGGTTTTTAAGAAATAAGATAGACAAAGGATGGAAATGTTCACATCTATAAACCACGATTGGAGGTGAAAGGTTTTAAACAAATTCAAGGTGTTGATTATGATGAGACCTTCTTGCCCGTTGCTATGCTAAAGTCTATTCGGATCCTTCTAGCAATTGCCGTATACTATGATTATGAGATATGGCAAATGGATGTCAAAATGGCTTTCTCAGAGTCTGATATGGCAACCTAAGTGAGGATGTGTACATGACACAGCCTGAAAGTTTTGTTGATCCACAAAATGCCAGAAACTATGCAAACTTCAGAAGTCCATTTATGGATTGAAGCAAGCATCTCAGAGTTGGAACCTTCATTTTGATGAGAAAGTCAAAAGGTTTAGCTCCATAAAGAATGAAGAAGAGCCTTGTGTTTACAAAAAGGCTAATGGGAGCACACTCGTATTTCTAGTACTTTATGTGGATGACATATTGCTGATCGAAAATAACATTCCAATGCTTGAAGATGTTAAGTCTTCATTAAGAAAAGATTTCTCAATGAAGGACTTGGGAGAGGCGTCATACATTTTGGGCATTAGGATCTATAGAGATAGATCAAAAAGGCTAATTGGATTAAGCCAAAACATGTACATCGACAAGGTATTGAAATGGTTCAATATGCAAGATTCTAAGAAAGGTTTCTTGCCCATGTCGCATGGCATTACTCTTAGCAAGACTCAGTGTTCTTCGACTCCTGATGAGGTTGAGAAGATGAATGCGACACCGTACGCTTTGGCTATCGGATCCATCATGTATGCCATGATATGTACGCGCCTAGATGTAGCTTTTGCTCTAAGTGCTACAAGCAGATTCCAATCGGATCCAGGAGAAGCTCACTGGGTGGCTAGTAAGAATATCGTAAAGTACTTGAGAAGAACTATGGGTATGTTCCTAGTTTATGGAGGTGAGGAAGAGCTCATTGTAAATGGTTACACCAATGCTAGTTTCCAAACTGACAAGGATGATTCAAGATCGCAATCTGGATATGGATTTTTCCTCAATGGAGGTGCGATGAGCTAGAAGAGTTCCAAGCAAGATACAATTGTTGACTCAACAACGGAGGCCAAGTACCTTGCCACTGCAGAAGTTGTTGTTGGCACTTCCTAGGTGCCCCTTTTATATGTGAATTTAACCCCAATTGGAGCATAATTGATGCCAATTTAGGCTATTTACCTGTGATTTTGCCTATATATTTGTATATGTGTTGTTTTGGAGCATTATTGCAGAAACAGGTAAAATTGGTGTTTAAAGTGATGCTCAAAGAGGACAGGAGTCCAGAAGCAACAAAAAGCACTGAAGAAGCCTAGTGCGCCGATCGGCACAGCCCATGAGCCAATCGGCACTAGGGTGTTTTGGCCCACAGAAGTGACTGAGGCCCACTTCACATGTTTTATGGAAGTTTATCTGTGCAAGACGCTTGAAGATATTTGCCTACAAGATTTATGGAACTTCAAGATCTCGTGCAGTACAAGACTTTATTTTGATGGAAAAGTCCCACATGGCAGCTATGGAAGACAAAGGAACCGACTTAGAAGAGAAACTAGAGAAGACACGGCTTGCGCCGATCGGCACAACCGCCTTATTTACGAGAAACCGAGTCCTTTATGAGTAGAACCCTTATATATACTTATAAACCCCGGCCGCAAAAGACAGAAGGCGTCGGAGGGACAACAGATTCGTGAGTTAGAGCCACCGGGGTTCACCCCGTTAGAATAGATCTCTAGTTGAGTTTCAAGAACCATTGGTGTAAGAGTTGATCCGTCAAAGTAGGCCATCTCAGCGGTGATGAATCTTACTCTATGTATCTCAAGGATAATCGAATATGTTGATGATGGTTTTGGTGATTTGTCTATCTTGATTATGTAATCATGCATGTACGTATTCGAATTGCTTAGTTCTAGGCTAAGTAGGTCGATATTATCTTGATCGTGGTGATCAGGATAATATTCGAACATTGTATTGATTATGGTTGCTTGATGATGCTAGTAGTGTGGTTTAGCGGTGTCAGCACTAAACTTGCGCAGCACTACTGGATAGTTGAGTAGGGTAAGATACTCGCGTGATTAAGGGTTTCCTCTCGGCAGCGATAAATCAGGAGCCGCTTGGAAAGCAGGGTGGTCTTATTCATTATAGGTTTTCACTGATCCATGTAATTACCATTATGATGCTATTTGATTAGACTTTCTGGTTACGATGTCACTAGTAGATATCTGGCTACTCACTTAACAGCTTAGGCTTACAAGGTATCTGGCGCACTTTGGCTTAGATTCATTCGTGTACCGATCGGGTCAACTCCAGTGTGGATTGGCGCAATCACAGATTTGGTAGTTTGCCAATCGGCTCAACCCTGTGCCGATCGGCGCAATGATAGATTTGTTGTGTGGCGCACCATTGCGCTGGCCAGTCTCCCCTCATGCAACTCGAACTCGACAATAGCCTTGACTAGATCGTTTACTGTTAACTTTGTTTCATAATCCCTAAGGTCCTAGTGGATACAATAAACCTTGGAATACTCATTTTAAGGGAAAAAGTGCTACAATGTACACCGTCCTCTTGCGGTATATAAGTAGGTGCGTAGTAACAACCAACATGCTCCTTTTTCTGGCGCCATTGCCAGGGACCATAGCAGGTTTTTAAATATTGTTTGATGTATTAGTGTTTAGTCATTGTGCTTTGCTTGTCTCTTTATTACATATATTCTGTTAAGTGAAACTAACAGGTATTACATATATTCTGTTAAGACTCGTATTGGAACCCTAATTCTAGTGTGAACCCTAGCAATACCAAAACACCGAACAGGACATAGGGTTATTATCCTTCAGGAGGCCCGAACCTGTATAAACCCTGTGTCCTGTGTCCATCGATCTTTCATACTCATACGCATACCTAGAACTACTATCGAGAATATCTCTCGAGAGTTGGCATGCCAGGAAGGGGCCGTATTGAGTTCAGCTTCGTCAAAATCAATAGCTTTCATCAACATCAAGTTTTGCCCAGGAGACAAGATCCGCTTTGGTACCGTCAGCCTCGTCGCCAATCAGTACAGGAACCTCGTCGAGCAAGATCACATGGCCTGTTCGGCGGCCACCATGCCTTCAAACTCAGGCACCAGCAAAGCTTCGATGGCCGATCGGATTATTTCGAGCGGCCGGTTCCCACTAGACCTTGACAACGCACTGACAGCATTCCGGGCAGAAACCGTCTCGGGCTCCTACTCAATGTTGCCCGCAACGCCCCGATTGAAAACCTTGGCCGACATGGACCTCACAGTGGTTGATCTCCCAACTCCTCACGTGGATTAGTCGGATGAAGATCCCAATTTTTTTGATGAATCAAGATTCGTTGCAACAATCGGCCTTGAAAACGAGTCAGCCCTGGACTTGATTGAAGGGCCGAGCGATTCAGAAAGTTGCTCCTCAGATTACCACGAGGTATTCATGGTGGCACCTGCAGCCCAAGGAGGAACAGATGGAGAAACATCAGCAGCGGCCACCGCACGCGGTAACATACCAGATGGACATGAAACCGATCTTGAAGACGATGACCCTGATGCCGCCACTCCCCCGCTTCGTAGACCGGATGCTCAGCAGAGACCCCGAGTCGTGCAAAACCTAGATATGGGTGACCTCACCTTATAACTTGATGGTGAAGACGTCTTCAAAACCCCACAGCATAACATCACGGCTGCAGCGGCCCTCCTACGCACAATAGAGCCCTTGCTCCAAGTCTCCCCGGAGTTGACACCCCAGGTTAACCAGTTAAAAGCACACATCAGGGGCGCGGCAGTACTGGAGATGCATGCGGCACAATCAACACCGAGTAAGACGACGTCAGGGGCCGCCAGTTCGGTACCCAGCCAGGAGAGAAGAGATCAATGGCGCACCAGCCGGCACGCAACCCCGCCTACCACCCCAAGGCGTAGGCCCATTGTAGATTACCATGATCGGCATCTGAGGGCCAACCTACGCAATGGCATACCGCCACGTGATGCGCGGGTCCGATTGGATGGCAGATACCAGGAGCGTGACGATGCGGCCCGCTGAGAATACGAAGATGAATGACGCCGGTGCGGTTACATCGACTATGAACATGACAAGAGATGACAGCCACCCAGAGATGATCAATACCATGACCGACGGGGCGAGGGTCGCCGCGAGGACAGATCCCGCCAAAAAGCTGGCCGTGAGCGAGAACGGACCCCGGCCACCAACGACTATGATGAGGAGGCTGGCATTCGAGCCTTCACTCGGGAGCTTCGAACCGTCAGTTGGCCGGTTGGCTTCAAGCCAGTCGGCATCGAGAAGTATGACGGCAAGACGGATCTGTGTGACTGGCTTCACGTCTATTCGACGGCCATACGAGCACTCGGCAGTGACAGTTTTGTCATGGCCAATTACTTACATGTTTGCCTGGCCCCGGCAGCCATAACCTGGCTCACCAATCTACCCGACAATTCCATCAGTTCCTGGGTAGATCTCTGTCGGCAGTTCATCGCCAACTTTCAAGCCACCTTCGACAGGCCAGGGAACCACTGGGAACTCGGCCGGATCAAGCAGTGGGACCGGGAGCCACTTCGAGAGTACATCCAACGCTTTTGCTGAGTGAAAAATACCGTCCCTAATATCTCGGATGCTCAAGTCATCGCCGCCTTCCAAGGTGGACTCCGTAACGACGATATGATAAAGAAGATTTGGAGGTTAGACACCGCCGACGGATTGTCAGTCAAAGATTCACTATGGCTAACAAATATGCTGCGGGTAATTCGGCTCTCTTCCAAGTTCGCTAGTCTAAGGAAGGGACCCTAAGGAACCAGTCAGACCCGCCCAATTACAGCACAGACGATGACAGGAAGCGCAAGCAAGACCGAACGGTGGCCAACACCGAGTGCCCCACCAGGAGGAAACCAGTCACTCAGGATGACTTCGACAAAATGCTTGATGGTCCTTGCCTGCTATATGATGGAGCCCACAAAGCTAGGGAATGCTTTAGGCTGAAGAACTTCACTCATCACACTTTGAAGGTGTGCAAAGAATGCCCTAGGGTTCCCAAGGGCGGCAGGAAGGTCTCGGATAAGGATAACTAGGACGAAGATAAGGAGGAGTTCCAAGATCCCGAACGTGGGGTCAACTACATCTGTGGCAGATCCACGGCAGACTCGAAGCACCAGTAGAAGATCCTTTATAGAGAGGTCCACTTGGTTTCACCAGCGGTACCTCATTATTTACGATGGTCAGAGGTCCCAATCACATTTGATCGGTCGGACTATCCGGATCACATCCACGAGCCCGGGAAATATCCCTTAGTACTAACGCCGACTGTTAACCGAGTTCATGTGACACCCTAGGTGTTACACCTTAATTTAACAAATATGAGGAGCACTAATCATGGTTAATATAGCATAAAATGATAGAGCCCATCTATTGACTTAATCCTAGGCAAATAAATAACCTGTAACCAAGTTATTAAAGCAATTCAAAAATTTCAATACAACTCATGTCAAATAAATTCATAATCAGTTTGATAATAATAAATTAGAATTCTATGAATTTATTGGGAATTTTATCAACTTGGCAAGACCCTTAATTAATTAATTGATTCTTAAGTAACTAATTAATGCATTTAATAAATTCTAAAAATATGTTTATGAAAATTTCAAATAAATTTCACCAGAGTGTTCTCCACCATTTAATTAGTCAGTCCACCAAATTTCACCATTTTAGGAAATCCCTAGCTATTTTATTTCGATTTAATAAAAAACAATGTTGACCAAGGACCTGTTTGTAAGAAATCCAAAACTCCAGGGGGTGCAGCGCAAAATCTTCTTCTCCTTCCTCCTCACTAACGCAGAGCCCCCCCCCCCCCCCCCCCCCGCCGACACCGGCGCATCGTCCGGTCCGCCTTCACCCCTCCACCTCAGAACCCAGCGCGTGCAACAGTGCCGCCTGCCAGCCCCATGCTCCTCCGCCCTGTCCTCTCAGCCACGCGCCCGCCCAATGGCCTCCGCTTCCCTCTTCTCCTCTCTGCACGGCACCGAGCCGCACGGCAAGCATTCAATGCCCATCGATTCTCCCGCTCTCGCTTCCCCACTTGCTTCTTTCCCTCCGCGCGATAGCAAAGCGCTCCCAAAGTCACTCTCTCTCGCTCTCTGCCCTCTGCTCTCTCTCTCTCTCTCTCTCTCGCTTCCGCTCTCACTCCAACACTCTGCCATTGCCAGAACTCAAGCTTCAAGCTTGCTGCTCAACGCCGCTACCACTCCCTTGCAAGCTACGCCTCAAATCACTGCGCATAGACCTCTCCTCCCTTCCCATGTCCCTGCTTGGCCGATTCCTCTCACATATCGGTTGAATCACAAGAAAATCAGAGGCAACCCCCTTCGGTGAGTTTCTGCGCCGCTAGCCAAAATTGACTGCTCCCGGTGAGCCTCGTCACCCATTCTTTTCCCTCTCTCGTGCGCACCCATCTGACTCACTTCCCTGACCCTTTTGCTCCGTGTTTCTTTCACGAGATTGCTGGCATAGCTGATAATCCCCGGCCGCCGCCTCTGCTCCGACAGAACTGAGCCGCCCCCACGACGAGCCCCTACCTCCGGCCCCCCTCGTCTGATTTCAACGAGATGTCGACCGTCACCTCGTCTCTGTGACCCTGTAGGAGAAGACCATGCCCGATTTGGTGCACCGAGCCGTTTCTGCAACCTCGCCGAACGTTGTCCCTCCACCGCCTGTCGCTGCCGACGGCCTTCCGGTGAGAACCCCACCTTGCGAACCCCACCATTCCCTCCGCGTCGTCATACGCGTCAAATATTTGCTCCCACGACGAGCTTATTCCCCGCGTAGCGCCCGCCGGCGAGCCCTCTGGTGAGGCCAGCCTCTGTTCCGGCGTGCTAACTGGCGCCTACTAGCAGCCTGCATGGCGCTGATGTGGCACCTGCATGTAGCCTAGGTGTCGCCTATGTGGCAGCTTTAACCCAGGAAAATGCCAGAAAAATGCTGAAACTTCCAAAAATCATAGCAAATCGAAAATAATTCCAGAGAAGCCCAAATAAAGTTTGTTAGACTCATCTTGCAGAGCGCTATTTAAGTAAAATAATAAATCTTAGTCTATGTACTTGTATGTTTATTAATCCATTAATTTGTGGAAACACTAATTAATTCACCAGAAATTCTAGGAATAAAATTAAATCCTGAATTTTGGCATGCTTGGTAAACGCATAATTATCTATCACCACAAATTTTGGTTTGGCAAAATATCAATTATTCTAAGCTCTAGAATTTATTTCGTGTGTTTGCTTAAATTAATTCTAGTAATTATTCTGTAATTAATTGGCCCTTGCCACTTGGCACAAAAATTACTCTTAGAAGCCCCTTTACCCAGTAAAACACACAAGTCCAGAAACCTAAATTTACTTAATTAGCTAAATTGTTTTGCTCATATCACTATTTTACCTTAATAAATGCTAGTAATTGGAATAATAATATCCAGAGGCTGTAAATTGGTAAAAATGCAATTCACCTATGTCTCCGTTCATGATAAATCACTCAAGTCCAGAATCAATTGGTTACTATTTTAATTGCTTGATTATTCTGAAAAACTATAACAAACCTAAATAAATGAATAACACACATAAAATGATGAAACTTTAAATTGTTTCTTTTAAGCATATGGCTTCATGAACATAAGAGTAATTTTAATTAAAATTAAAACATGACCCAACTTCTCTGAAGCATATGGCTTCAAGAACCTAACAATAATTTTTATCGACTTTTAAAAAGCGTTGTGCATCATATCATTGCATTCAACGGTATGTCGATATGCCGTTAATTCAATTTTATCATATATGCAACGACAACCAAGAGGAGGAAGAGGTGGACATTCAGAAGGACCTTGATTCCCTAGAGCAAGACGTGATAGTTGCTAGTACTAACATCGATCCAGGCAAGCCCCAATTTTCATTCGCCAATTTATAAAGTTGCTAGTTATCAATATTACTAGTGTCTGTGATTATTGTTGCATTAGGTCATAAGAGTTGATTGGAACCCACTTGCATGATACCCAAATGACCTATACCACTGTCATTAAAACCTTGGTAGTATCGGTACTGTGTCGCTACGCTTAGTAATTACTAGGCGCGATAAATATCATTACTAAGAATGAACTTGACCATTGGAATGGAACTTATAAAAGAAGTTTATTTTGATGTCATGATCGGGCAGGGATGATGCATGTGTAGGTTTACAGCAATACATGTGTGTTGACTGCAGTAGCCCTGCCTTGTCGAACCTAGGACCCGTCCGTGGTCGGCCCCTTGGTCAAGTATTGAATAGTACCGAATGCATGCTAGTCTATAGGCACTAGTAAACTGATGGTGCATTGACGCGGCAAGGAGGACGGTACCTAGTACAGTGGTCGTTGAACCCTCTGTTGCGAGTGGGTGGTTCATACCGTGAAGTACTGTTGGCAGAACGGCATGCCCACTCGCTGAGACTGGACCCGGACCCGGACCTGGACCCGAACCAAGGTTGCCATATACGATCTTAACTGGTGCGTATGTGTCGTGTATCTCGGGTTATCCTAGCTGGTGTAAATCAATTGCAATTGCTGTCCCTCGCAGTAATGAGTACCACTTGGTCACTGAGTCATCACGTAGTTGAACCTGGTACTTGGAAGTTGATCATGATGCTAATTGTTGATGTTACTATTATCGCTCTTATGTTGCACTTACTTATGTATTGCTTTATCATCTTATTATTGCAACTAAAGTTACATTTCTGCTATACTCAATTAACTTGATGAATAAAACTTGATAGAACTAATAGGCTGCTTAGTGCTAGTCTTTTCAAACAAGCCACCTATTAGAGCATTGCATGTCTAGATGTTCGACGGGTAAGTCTTGCTGAGTATTAGTACTCAGGCTTTGTGCCACTGTTGTTTTCAGGTAATGATGAGGTAGAGTTGCCCAAGAATGTGCTACCCTGGGACATGCAAGTCCCTGAGGGTTGGACTGCCCACTGGGAGTCCGACTCGCCGCCGCAGTATTCATGTGTGTTGCTAGAGTGATGGTTCTTCGGGCAGGAACCATTACTATGTTATATCATCGAGCTCGTAGCTCCTTATAGTATTTGCTTCCACTGTGTTTTCAAAAACATGATGAACTTGTAATATTCCTCTGCACTTAAATTCGAACCAATGTTGTATTATCATGTGTCTGTGTTATCAGCACCGTCGGGACCTCGATCCTCCGGGAAGGGGCGCCACAGCTAGTATCAGAGCTGTGGTCCATAATAATACAACAAATAAATCATATTTTCCAAAACCACGACATTACGAGTGGGGATACGTTTGTATTGCCCCTAGTAGATAATAGGGTGGTGACAAAGCTAACCTGGGTTATGTTTGTTTACATTATTGCATCTACGGCTTCTTCAAACGAAGGTACGTGCGTGCTTAACTGACATGCGTGATATCAGTGTCTGTGCTCGCAGGCGGATACGAGACACTGTTGGCTCGTGACTTATCACGGGGCGATCCTTTTCCATGGATCGTTACTAGTAGAACTGTGCTTCTTTTCGTAGTTTCTTTTGAATTTGATGTATTGTTTCTGCAATGGATCTTCTGCAAGTACGCTAACGCCGTTAGTATAACATTTAGAATGACTTACATGTTGAGTGCGGGTCACCACCAAATATTCGTGCCGCTAAGTCTCGGCAAATTACGTGTTGAGTTGTGAGGAACAATAGGTTAATAAAATGGCACTTTCTGCATCATGCATCCCTTCGTAACTAAACTAAAATATGTTCTCGTCTTGCTCACCAACCTCTGGATACTAAATCTCTAGACTTGTTCAACATAAAAATTCGAAATACAAGTCCAAATTGTCAAGATAATAACAATCTGTCCTGAATTTAGCTATCAACTTCAAAAATTCATATCTATTGAAATACTCAACCAAATAAGGCAAATAAACACTCTTTAGAAAGGTCTAAACATTCCCTGTCACCAAAAATTGAGGCTGAATTTCGATCATAACAGTAACCACCTCAGATACAGTAGACAAGTGCAATCTGTCAACTCACTGTTTCCAGCATGGACCTGAACTTAGAAAATTCATAACTAAAGTTATACTTCGGATTTTTTGGTGTTTGAACCCAATCTGGAAAGCTCTTGAAGTCTATTTTCATCTCCAATAGGTTTCACCGATTTACTGATTTCCCTCTGTCCAGTAGAGCCAAAACATTAAGCCTCTGTCATCCTGAAACAGAATCTGCCAACCTGAAATTACAAAATTCATAACTCCAGATTTACTTGGAATTTTTGAGAGTGTAAATACAATCTGGAAAGCTATGAAAGTGTACTATAATATGGATCCAAGCCCAAATTTTTGGGACTTTGTTTTCTGATTCAAAATATTCACTTTTCTGACTGTGGTACAGTCAAGATAGAATCCATTTTAAAACCCATTGCCATATTATTGCCCCTTGAGGCTAGAAAATGTGAACTAAAACTTTGTTTCTGTATTTAATAGCACTATATATGAAATGTATTGTTACTCATGGAACATTGTACTCACCATTGGGTTTATGTTCTAGATGGGTGACCACGGTTTTGAGGAGCTTTCGCACGACGGGTGGCGCTACACCACTAGTCTCCACCACCGTGGCTTTCCTACACTGTTGTGGGATCTCCTACGCTTGTTGGGCTACGACAAGCCACCCTCCTACAAGGGCCACGAGATCCGTCACCACGGTGTGACTCTTGCGGAGGTGCACATCAGCGTGCCCATTCACCCGTGCAACCTCGACATGGCGGGTATGGAGAGCACAGCGACTTGTGGGCGCCTCCATGAGGGCTTGGAGAGAGTCACCCACGGGGCTCTCACCCACTTCTGCGGGCGCCACACAGCAGCGCTCTCTGGGACTCCATTTGAGATGATCCCCATCTGGCACCAGGCCAACCCGGTCTGACAGAGGCACGTGAGGCACATCGGCCGCGAAAACTACCCGACGTACCATGCAGGGTACCACCGTGTGTCCTACTGCTATGAGTACCTCCTCAACCTGGATGAGGAGGCTAGCAGCCACAACAGGATCATACTGGCTGAGGCTGAGCAGGGCTGGGTGCAGAGGAATGACCTACAGACACAGACGATGCACAACAAAGAGAGATTCAGTGGCTGACCGCTGCTCTTGAGGCGAGTGAGACTCGCGTTACTGAGGTGACTGGACAGCGTGACACCCTCGCGCAGGAGGTTGACAGACGTGACGTGATTATGCAGCAGCGCGCCAACAACAACGAGCACCTGCAGCATCAGTTGACGGCTGCACAACACGAGATCGAGCTTATGGGAGAGGATTTAGAGACCCTGGCTCAGGAAAACCAGGGCCTGCAGCAGTAGCTTGAGGCGGCCCTTGCACCATCGGTAGCACTGGAGGAGGAGGAGCCGCAGGAGGATATGGACGAGGAGTCTGACATAGACTATGAGGCACCAGCTCGAGGCAGGACCTAGGAGGATAGTGGTAGACTAGATTAGTCTCGGTAGTCAGGATCAGTTGGGTAGGTAACTGTTGTCGATCCACGTGAGGTTGTTGTATTTTGGGGTTGATGCGTGAGATGCTTTTGTAACTCGATGGCCACATATTTCAAGTCATGTACTGAGACTATGATGACTTACGTTATGCATTGGTAGTACCCTTTGTAGCTATTGTTGTTGCAACAAAGTTTAATTGTACTCATTCACTCAATCAAAGTACTTTCTTTGTAGATGGCTGAAAACAAAGAACAACCACCACAGGGTTGGGAAATTACCGATGGCCTGGAGTTCACAGGGATGATTCACCTATTTTGGAGAGTTCTCCAGAGATTCGGATATTCCATTACTCCCACCTATGTTGGCAAGGAATTCCAGGAGCATGGAGTCCCCTCATGTGTCATCCATGTGGCGGTTCCCGCCAATTACTCGGTCATCCCTGCATGGGAATCTTGGACCCTTAGCGTCATCGGGACAGATCTGTCTTCCACCTGGAATGTAGCTGCATTCAAGGCACTTACTCAGTTCTGTGAAGACCACAAGCATGATGTTGCTGGAACACCCGTCGCCTTGCTACCTATTAATGATGTGATGGACTTCGAGTGGATAAGGCATGTGGATTTCATCTTTGACCCAAACCATCGCCACCATGATCCTATGCTACCCATTATAGAGTATTATGGTTTGTCCACTTTTGCTTTGTGCACAAACTTGTGCCGGCGTTTGGATGTGTTCCATTCTGCACTTCGACTTTCTAAGGTCGAAAAACAAGCTAAGGATGAAGAAATTGCAGAACTGAACCAGTAAATCCAAGCCAAGAATGAAGAGATGAATGCGATTATGGAAGAACGTGACCAAGCCTTGCAGGATGCAGCAGATTTTGAGCATGACATGATTGAGGCTCAAGATGACTTGAACACATCCAAGGCTGCCCATCTTCCTATTGAAGGGAATTGGGATGAGATCTTCATAGAGTATGGAGAACAAGACGATGTGGAGATGGCACCTGCTGATATTGGTGACGTGGAAATGATGGTTTTGGAGGAACCAGAAGAACCTATGGAACCCGAAGAACCAGAAGAGCCGGAAGATTTAGGCCAGGAGTAGATAATTCGCTACCCCTATGTACGGTCGTGTAGCATATGTATCCTTAGTTCGGTGTAGGAGCGTGAATCTTGCATAATGTGTCCGCAATACCATAGCCAGGTGTTGGCACATATATGTAAGGAACCGCGTGATGATATCCTTTAACAACCATGTAGACTGAATTGAATCAATGGAGATGGTTGTCATTTCTGAAATTTTACCGTGCCTCTTGCAAATTTATATTCTTGCGCATGTGATTTTATGGAATATTGTGAGAAATAACTAATGTGCAATCGTATAAATTGCAGCATGGTGCGTACTTGGAATCAGGAAGATCCTGAGAGCTCTCAGCATGGAGCAAATGTTGAGCCTTCATTAGCTGATGTCCTGTCCGCTACACTCAACAGGCAGCAGAATGACTCTGAGCTGCTTCATCGGCTGGTCGACATCACGTCCCACCTGGCTAGATGTGGAGGTAACCACAACCACCACAACAACCAGCCTCAATAGAGCACCTACTCAGATTTTCTGGGTACCCACCCACCAACCTTCGAGCGTGCCAGAGAGCCGTTGTATGCCGACCACTAGCTGGGTCAGACCGAATCTAAGTTCGGTCTGCTGGAATGCACCGAGCACCAGAAGGTGCTGTTCGCCGCTCAACAACTCCAGGGCTCTGCTAGTGCCTGGTAGGCCAACTATGAAGCTTCTCTGCTCGTTGGACACCGCACTGAATGGAATGAGTTCAAAGCTGCTTTCTGTGCTCATTTCATCCCCGCTGGCCTCATGCAGAGAAAGTTCCAGGAATTCATGAATCTAAAACAAGGAGGGAGGAATATCCTCCGATTCGATTGAGTATGTTAATACTGAGGAAAAGAAGAGATACGCATTCCTGCATGGTATGAATGCCACGCTCAAGGAACGTCTGACTTGGCAGACGACTGGCACATACAATGATCTGGTCAATGCTGCTATTGTCCAGGAAGGTGCTATGCGCCAAGTTGAAGAAGAAGACCGCAAGAGAAAGGCCCCTGCTACTGCCTCTGCTGCCCCACCAGCGAAGCATCGCCTGATTTATACTTCACCCACCGAACAACGTTTCCGAGCAGCACCACAGCAACAACTTCAGCGGTGGTTTGGCCCGAACTACTCGAGACCATCACAGCAGCAGAACTTCCCACCTCGTGCACCGTACCAATAGTAGAACAATCAATACCGTGCATCTTGTGGAAGCAACTACCGTTCCTACAATTATGGTCGTATCGGCCACTTTGCAAAGAACTGCGCTACACCAAGGCGCAACAACAACAGCAACAACAACCAGCGTCAGAACCAGAGCAGGAATGTGAATGCACTGTCTCATGGTGCCCAAGTGAACTACACCAATGCCAAAGACATCCCTAGGGCGAACCCGTGCTGACCGGTACGCTCTCGCTCTATCGCCAGCCTATCCTTACACTTTTTGATTCTGGTGCTACACATAATTTCATTAGCCAAGCATGGGTGCAAAAACTTAATCTTCAACCTCAGACTATAGAAAGATGCTACACAATTCGTTCCCCCACTGGGTAAATTAGTGCCAATCAAATAGTATGCAAAGTTCCCCACGGATTTTATCATGCTTAGCCACCAAGGAATTGAATTGATTTTGGGTATGTTCTAGATCAAAACCCATAGAGCCATGCTAGACATCAAGCCCCGTATCGTTCACATCAACTCCCCTTTGCATGGAAAAGACACATTTTCTCTAAACATCAATTCATCGAAAGCCTTGATTGTCCATCACTTGGAAGGGCAATCGCTCGAGAACATCCCCGTCGTTTGTGAGTATCCAGACGTATTTCACGAGGATATCTCTAGCCTACCACCTGATCGTGAAGTGACATTTAAGATAGAGCTTCAGCCAGGAACTTCTCCAATATCTCGTCGACCCTATAAGATGGCCCCGAATGAGTTGGCCGAATTGAAAAAGCAATTGAATGAGTTATTGGAAAAGGGATTCATTCGCCCAAGCACATCACCTTGGGGCTGCCCTACTATTTTTGTGAAGAAGAAGGACAAATCTCTGCGTCTCATTGTTGATTATCGACCTCTCAACAAAGTTACTATCAAGAATAAATACCCGTTACCACGAATTGATATCCTTTTTGATCAATTAGTTGGTGCTAAGGTATTTTCAAAAATTGACCTCCGTACGAGTTATCATCAAATCAAAATCAGAGCAGAAGATATTCCGAAGACCGCCTTTTCTACTAGATACGGATTATTCGGAGTATCTAGTAATATCATTCGGATTGACAAACGCTCCAGCTCATTTCATGTATCTCATGAATTCGGTATTCATGTCAGAATTGGACAAATTTGTGGTAGTATTCATTGACGACATCCTCGTCTATTCTAAATCCAAGGAAGAGCATGCTGAACATCTTTGCATTGTTCTTCAACGTCTACGAGATCACAAGTTGTATGCAAAATTCAGCAAGTGTGAATTTTGGTTGGACCGTGTGCCATTCCTTGGTCACATAGTCTCTGCAGAAGGAATCTCGGTAGACCCTAGCAAGGTTCAAGATGTGCTAGATTGGAAGCCACCAAAGACAGTTCACCAAGTACGTAGTTTCCTCGGGCTAGCCGGATATTATCGTAGGTTCATACCAAATTTTTCTCAGCAGACCAAACCCATCACGGAGTTGCTGAAAAAGGAGAAAGAGTTTGATTGGAACAGCCATTATGAAGAAGCATTTCAAGCATTGAAGAAATTATTGACAACTACCCCAGTACTGCCTCAACCCGACATCACCAAGCCATTCTACGTATATTATGATGCGTCTAGGACAGGACTTGGATGTGTACTCATACAAGAAGGTCGTGTCATAGCCTATGCATCTCGACAGCTAAGGAAGCATGAAGAGCACTATCCAACTCATGATTTGGAGCTAGCTGCAGTCATACTTGCACTAAAATTATGGAGGCATTATTTGCTCGGCAACTTAGTGCACATTTACACAGACCATAAGAGCTTGAAATATATCTTCACCCAGACTGGTCTGAACATGAGATAGCGTCGGTGGCTAGAATTGATTAAGGATTATAACCTGGAGATTCATTATCATCCAGGCAAGGCTAATGTAGTCACCGATGCGTTAAGCAGAAAGGTCCACTGCAACAACTTGGAGCTGGAAGTTCAGGACAGAAATGACCGTGAAACTAATTCAGAACCCAGCCTTCATGTTTTACCTGTTGTAGTGATTAGCAACCTAAGTGTGCATTCTACTATTCATGAAGAAGTCATTGCTGCACAGAAAAATGATGTTGGTATGAATCATATCCGTCAAAACATTAAAGATGGTAAAGCAAAATTCTTTACCCAAGACTCGGACGGTACTCTATGGTTCGATAACTGTTTAGTAGTACCAAAAGACTTTGAACTTCGACGGAAATCTTGGATGAAGCGCATCACTCCAAGTACTCCATCTATCCGGGTAGTAATAAAATGTACCAAGACTTGAAGAAGAATTTCTGGTGGACAAGGATGAAGCAAGAAGTTGCTCGGTATGTTGCAGAATGTGATACCTGTCAGAGAGTTAAGGCTGATCATTTGAAACAAGCCGGATTACTTCAACTGTTGAGTATTCCCGCGTGAAAATGGGAAGACATCAGCATGGATTTTATTGTTGGTCTCCCTCTCACCTCTCGGAAGCATGATTCGATTTGGGACGTTGTGGACCAACTCACGAAATCTACCCACTTCCTACCAATCAATAACACCTACAAGATAAAGCAATATGCAGAACAATACATAGCAAGAATTCTATATCTTCATGGAGTACCCAAGACCATTGTTACAGATCGTGGCTCACAGTTTGTCACTCATTTTTTGGAACAACTGCATGCATCTCTGGGTACCAAGCTGATTCGGAGTTCCGCTTACCATGCCACCACTGACGGATAAACAGAACATGTCAACCAAATTTTGGAAGATATGCTTAGAGCATGTGTTTTAACACATGGTGGTAATTGGGATGAGTATTTGCCTTATGCGGAATTCTCATACAACAATAGTTACCAGGGGAGTTTAAAAATGTCACCATTTGAAGCACTTTATGGTCGCAGTTGTAGAACACCGCTAAATTGGTCTGAATCTAGAGAAAGGGTAACCTTTTGTCCCGACCTTGTCAAGGATGCTGAAGAAAAGGTTCGTATCATTCAAGCCAATCTTAAAGCCACTAAATGCCGACAAGAGAAGTATGCAAACAGACGACGTAGGGCACTGTACTTCAACAAGGGTGATTACGTCTATCTTAGGGTGTCGCCTATGAAGAGTATCCAATGGTTTGGAGTCAAAGGAAAGTTAGCTCCCCGTTATATTGGACCATTCCAAATTCTGGAGTGATATGGAAACGTGGCCTATAAGCTGGAGTTACCCGCTAATCTATCCAGAGTTCATCACACCTTCCATGTCTCTCAGCTTAAGCGATGTCTCAAACCACCCATCGACAAGATTTTGGAAGAATATGACCAACTCCAACCCGATCTCACATACTCCTAACAACCCATAAAGATCCTCGACGAGAAAGAGCGCACAACCCGTAATAGAATCCTCAAATTCTACAAAGTTCAATGGAGTAACCACTCAGAGGATGAGTCTACTTTGGAATATGAGGAATTTATGAGTACTCACTACCCGAAGTTTTGGTCATCATACACGGGTATGTTTTGACCACCGTACTTCACTCTAGTTTACCTTGTTCATAATCTCGGGATGAGATTTCTTTAAGGAGGGAGGGCTGTGACACCCCAGGTGTCACACCTTAATTTAACAAATATGAGGAGCACTAATCATGGTTAATATAGCATAAAATGATACAGCCTATCTATTGACTTAGTCCTAGGCAAATAAATAACCTGCAACCAAGTTATTGAAGCAATTCAAAAATTTCAATACAACTCATGTCAAATAAATTCATAATCAGTTTGGTAATAATAAATTAGAATTCTATGAATTTATTGGGCATTTTATCTGCTTGGCAAGACCCTTAACTAATTAATTGTTTCTTAAGTAACTAATTAATGCATTTAATAAATTCTAAAAATATGTTTATGAAAATTTCAAATAAATTTCACCAGAGTGTTCTGCACCATTTAATTAGTATGTCCACCAAATTTCACCATTTTAGGATATCCCTAGCTATTTTATTTTGATTTATTAAAAATCAATGTTGACTAAGGACCTATTTGTAAGAAATCCAAAACTCCAGGGGGTGCAGCACAAAATCTTCTTCTCCTTCCTCCTCACTGGCGCAGAGCCCCCCCCCCCCCCTGCCGATGTCGGTGCACCATCCGGCCCACCTTCACCCCTCCACCTCGGAACCCAGCACGCGCAATAGTGCCGCCTGCCATCCCCCTGCTCCTCCGCCTTGTCCTCTCAGCCGCGTGCCCGCCCAACGGCCTCTGCTTCCCTCTTCTCCTCTCTGCACGCCACTGAGCCGCACGGCAAGCGTTCAATGCTCATCGATTCTCCCACTCTCGCTTCCCCACTTGCTTCTTTCCCTCTGCGTGATAGCAAAGCGCTCCCAAACTCACTCTCTCTCGCTCTCAGCCCTCTGCTCTCTCTCTCGCTTCCGCTCTTACTCCATCACTCTGCCATTGTCAGAACTCGAGCTCCTAGCTTGCTGCTCGACCGCCGCTGCCACTCCCTTGCAAGCTACACCTCAAATCACTGCGCATAGACCTCTCCTCTCTTCCCATGCCCCTGCTTGGCCGATTCCTCTCGCACATCGGTTGAATCGCAAGAAAATCAGAGGCAACCCCCTCTAGTCAGTTTCTGCGCCGCCGGCCAAAATTGACTGCTCCCGGTGAGCCCCGTCACCCATTCTTTTCCCTCTCTCGTGTGCACCCGTCTGACTCACTTCCTTGACCCTTTTGCTCCGTATTTCTTTCACGAGATCACCGGCATAGCTACTAATCCCCGGCCGCCGCCTCTGCTCCGACAGAACTGAGCCCCCCCCCCCCCCCCACGATGAGCCCCTACCTTCGGCCCCCCTCCTTCGATTCCGTGAAGCTGTAGGAGAAGACCGCACCCGATTTGGTGCACCGAGCCATTTCCGCGACCTCGTCGAATGTTGTCCCTCCACCACCTCTCGCCGCCGACGGCCTTCCGGTGAGAACCCCACCTCGCGAGCCCCACCATTCCCTTCGCCTCATCATGCGCGTCAAATATTTGCTCCCGCGACAAGCTTTTTCCCTGCGTAGCACCTGCCGGCGAGCCCTCCGGCGAGGCCAGCCTCTGTTTCGGCGCGCTGACTGGCGCCTACTAGCAGCCTGCATGGTGCTAATGTGGCGCCTGCGTGTATCCTAGGTGTCGCCTACGTGGCAGCTTTAACCCAGGAAAATGCCAGAAAAATGCTGAAACTTCCAAAAATCATAGCAAATAAAAAATAAATCCAGAGAAGCCCAAATAAAGTTTGTTAGACTCATCCTGCAGAGCTCTATTTTAGTAAAATAATAAATCTTAGTCTCTGTACTTTTATTTTTATTAATCCATTAATTTGTGGAAACACTAATTAATTCATCAAAAATTCTAGGAATAAAATTAAATCCAGAATTTTGGCATGCTTAGTAAACACATAATTATCTATCACCACATATTTTGGTTTGGCAAAATATGAATTATTTTAAGATTTGGAATTTATTTAGTGTGTTTGCTTAAATTAATTCTAGTAATTATTCTGTAATTGATTGGCCCTTGCCACTTGGCACAAAAATCACTCTTAGAAGCCCCTGAACCTAGTAAAACAGACATCTAGAAACCTAAATTTACTTAATTAACTAAATTGATTTGCTCATATCACTATTTTACTTTAATAAATGCTAGTAATTATAATAATAATATCCAGAGGCTGTAAATTGGTAAAAATGCAATTCACCTATGTCTCTGTTCATGATAAATCACTCAAGTCTAGAATCAATTGGTTACTATTTTAATTGCTTGCTTGTTCTAAAAAACTATAACAAACCTAAATAAATGAATAACACACATAAAATGATGAAACTTTAAATTGTTTCTTTGAAGCATATGGCTTCAAGAACATAAGAGTAATTTTAATTAACATTAAAATAGGACCCAACTTCTCTGAAGCATATGGCTTCAAGAACCTAACAATAATTTTTATCGACTTTTAAAAAGCATTGTGCATCATATCATTGCATTCAACAGTATTTCGATATGCCGTTAATTCAATTATATCATATAGGCAACGACAACCAAGAGCAGGAAGAGGAGGACATTCAGAAGGACCTTGATTCCCCAGAGCAAGATGTGGTAGTTGCTAGTACTAACATCGATCCAGGCAAGCTCCGGATTTCATTCGCCAATTTATAAAGTTGCTGGTTATCAATATTACTAGTGTTTATGATTATTGTTGCATTAGGTCATAAGAGTTGATTGGAACCCACTTGCATGATACCCAAATGACCTATACCACTGTCATTAGAACCTAGGTAGTACCAGTACTGTGTCGCTACGGGTAGTAATTACTAGGCGTGATAAATATCATTACTAAGAATGAACTTGACCACTGGAACGGGACTTATAAAAGAAGTTTATTTTGTTGTCATGACCGGGCAGGAATGATGCATGTGTAGGTTTGCAGCAATACATGGGTATTGACTGTGGTAGCCCTGCCTTGTCGAACCTAGGACCCATCCGTGGTCGGCCCCTTGGTCAAGTATTGAACAGTACCAAATGCATGCTAGTCTATGAGCACTAGTAAACTGATGTAGCATTGACGTGACAAGGAGGACGATACCTAGTACAGTGGTTATTGACCCTTCTGCTGCTGGAGTGGACGGTTCATACCATGAAGTACTATTGGTAGAATGGCATGCCCACTCGCTCAGACTGGACCCGGACCAAGTTGTTTTTCGTCCTTGCAAAAGGTTGTCATATACGACCTTAACTGGTGCGTATGTGTCGTGTATCTTGTGTTATCCCAGCTGGTGTAAATCAATTGCAATTGCTGTCCCTTGTAGTAATGAGTACCACTTGGTCACTGAGTCATCACATAGTTGAACCTGGTACTTGGAAGTTGATCATGGTGCTTATTGTTGATGTTACTATGATCGCTCTTATGTTGCACTTACTTATGTATTGCTTTATCATCTTATTATTGCAACTAAAGTTACATTTCTGCTATACCCAATTAACTTGATGAATAAAACTTGATAGAACTAATAGGTTGCTTAGTGCGAGTCTTTTCAAACAAGCCACCTATTAGAGCCATTGCATGTCTAGATGTCCGACGGGTAAGTCTTGCTGAGTAATTAGTACTCAGGCTTTGTGCCACTATTGTTTTCAGGTAATGAAGAGGTAGAGTTGCCTAAGAATGTGCTACCCTGGGACATGCAAGTCCCTGAGGGTTGGACTGCCCACTGGGAGTCCGACTCGCCGCCGCAGTATTGATGTGTGTTGCTAGAATGATGGTTCTTCGGGCAGGAACCATTACTATGCTGTATCGTCGAGCTCGTAGCTCCTCATCGTTATTTGCTTCCGCTGTGTTTTCAAAAACATTATGAACTTGTAATATTCTGCTGCACTCTGTTTACTTAATGATGTAATATTCAACTTAAATTTGAACCAACATTGTATTATCAAGTGTCTGCGTTATCAGCACCATCGGGACCTCGATCCTCTGGGAAGGGGCGCCACAGCTTGGCTAAATCGGGTACTGGTAGACAGGTGTAGCAGTTTGGACATCTTCTTTGTGAAAACCTTCAAGGAGCTCGGCATACCTTTGACCGACCTCAAGCCAAGCTGATCGCCGTTTCACGGCGTGATCCAAGGCATGCAAACAGTTCCTCTGAGGCAAATCACTCTGCCTGTGACTTTTGGCACTCGGGAGAACTACAGGATGGAGCGCATTACGTTCGATGTCACCGACCTCGATTCTACTTACCATGCCATCATAGGGCGGCCAGCCATCGCCAAATTCATGGCCATACCTCATTACCCATACATGATGATGAAGCTACCAGGACCAAACGGAGTCATCTCACTTCGCTCAGATGTTCGGACATCGTACGACTGCGACAATAGCAGTTGTGAGTTAACAGAGAAAATGGTGGCGGCATCAGAGTTGACCAAGTTGAAAGCAGCAATCACAACGACCGAGGAGGCCATGCTGGACCTTCCACCCAAGAAGGCCACGGTATAGGCGGACGCCATGGAGTCCAAGAAGATTCTCCTAGATGATAGAGATGTATCAAAGACCACCAATATTAGGGTCAATTTATGTGACAAATAGGAAAGTGCGCTCATCCTTTTTCTTATAAATAATAAAGACATATTTGCATGGAAATCTTCTAACATGCCGGGCGTTCCAAGGGAAAAGGCTGAGCACAAACTTCACGTTCACAAAAACGCCAGGCCAGTAAGGCAACGACTTAGACGATTCTCGCAAGACCAAAAGGATGCGATCAGAAAAGAAATTGGCCGACTGTTAGCAGCCGGTTTTATTAATGATGTCTTTCACCCCGACTGGTTGGCCAACCCAGTCCTGCTACGGAAGAAGAATAGGGCATGGCAAATGTGCGTGGATTACACTGGCCTTAACCAAGCCTGCCTAAAAGATCCATTCACCCTTCCACGTATTGATCAAGTGGTCGATTTGACGACTGGATGTGCTTTGTTGTGCTTCTTAGATGCCTATTCGGGGTACCATCAGATTCCCTTAAACCAATCCGACCAGCTTAAAACCTCATTCATCACACCATTCGGAGCTTTCTATTACACAACGATTGGTCTAAAAAATGCTGGCGCCACCTATCAGCGATTCATGCAATGATGCTTGGATAGCCAGATAGGAAGGAACGTCGAAGCTTATGTAGACGACGTGGTCGTTAAGACTCGGCTCTCCACCAATTTGATATTTGATCTAGACGAAACATTCAAGAACCTTCGCAAATACAATATGAAGCTAAATCCAAAAAAATGTGTCTTTGGTGTCCCATCAGGAAAATTACTCGGCTTTCTAGTGTCACATAGAGGGATTGAAGCAAATCCAGAAAACATGAATGCCATATTACGGATGGGTCCCCCACATTCGCAAAAGGACATTCAGAAGCTCTGGTTGTATGGCAGCACTTAGCCAGTTTGTATCATGACTCGGTGTTCAAGGGTTACCCTTTTTCCGGCTCCTCAAGAAGCAAGAATCATTCACCTAGAATGATGATGCACAGAAAGCCTTGGAAGATTTCAAGGCTTACATTAGCGGACCTCTGGTGTTAACCCCTCGAGAACCTAAGGAACCTTGGCAGTTGTACATCTCCGCAACCATACATGTGGTCAGTACTGTGCTGGCGGTGGAACGGGTGGAAGATGGCAAGGCTCAAAAGGTGCAACGACCGGTGTATTTTGTCAGTGAGGTCTTATCAGAATCCAAGGTACCGTATTTTTAGCTTCAGAAGTTAATTTATGCACTACTGATGACATCTCAAAAGTTGAAGCATTACTTTGAGGATCACCCAATTGAGGTCCACACGTCGTTCGGCTTAGGCGAATTGCTGCACAACAGAGAGGCAACTGGGAAAATTGCCAAATGGGCCGTCGAGCTCGGATCATATGATATCACCTTTAAGTCGCGTGACACGATTAAAGGTCAGGCTTTATCAGACTTCGTTACCGAGTGGATAGAATGCGAGTTACCGCCCACCCCACAAGAAATAAACTACTAGAAAATGGCGTTTGGCGGTTACTTACAACTGAAAGGCGTCGGAGCAGGGGTTATGCTGACATCTCCTGATGGAGCTAAGTTGCGGTATGTTCTTCGAATGCACTTCCGTGCGTCTAATAACGCCGAGTATGAATCACTATTGCACGGGCTTCGGACAGCTGTTTCACTTGGCATCCAAAGAATAAGCATCTCTGGTGACTCGACGTTAGTAATTAACCAAGTTACAAAGGAGTGGTGTTGTTCCCACGAGAGCATGACAGCCTACTGCATTGAAGTTCAGAAGCTAGAAGAAAAGTTTGATGGTATCGAGTATAAACATGTCCTGCACAATTATAACGAAGAGGCGGACGAACTAGCCAAGCTTGGGTCTAGTAGATCTAGAATACCTGATGGAGTATTCCTCGATGATTTGCACAAGCCATCTATACTAACCTAGCAAACTATGGAGCAGTCAGCACCAAACGAGGGAGCAACATCTCATGTGGTTGTCATTGAAGTAGATTGGCGTACTCCTTTCATTGAGTATTTGGATCGGGGTACACTACTGCACGACAAAGACGAAGCCCTCCGAGTTATTCAAAAATCTCGGTCATATTGCATAGTCGATCATCTCCTGTATAAGCAAAGTCCACATGGGATATTGATGAAATGTCTGTCACAAGATGAGGGCAGAGCTATATTAGGGGACATTCATGCTGGCATATGTGGGAATCACGCAGGCCCATCGACGATTGCGGCCAAAGCAATAAGGCAAGGGTTTTATTGGCCAACTGCTTGCGCTGATGCCAAGGATATTGTCCAGAAGTGTGAAGGTTGTCAGTTCTTTGCCCACCAGATGCACGTACCCACCACAGAGCTCCAAAATATTCCAATAACTTCGCCGTTTTTAGTATGGGGGTTAGATATTGTTGGACCCTTCATCAAGGCTCTAGGGGGTTTTACTCACCTTTTCGTGGCAGTGGACAAATTCTCTAAATGGATTGAAGCAAAGCAAGTCGGCAAGATTTTGGCAAAGAAGGCCATCGAGTTCATGACTGAAATAGTCACTCGGTTTGGTGCCCCACACAAGATCATCACTGACAATGGTACTCAATTCACAGCAGAAGAGTTCAAAGAGTTTGCGGGCCGAGTGGGCTTTAAGATTGGCTATGCCTCGACTACCCATCCACAGAGTAATGGCCAAGTTGAGAGGGAAAACGGCCTCCTGCTTTTCGGAATTAAGCCCCGTATATTCGATCGACTGGAAAAGTACGCTCGACGGTGGGTTCAGGAGTTACCATCGGTGTTGTGGGGTCTCAGAACTAACCGAGAATCTTGGTTTATGGCCAAGTTGAGAGGGAAAACTCCCCTTTTTCTTTGGTTTATGGCTCGAAAGCAATGTTACCAACCGAGAATCTATTCACCTCCCCGCGTGTAGTAGCATATGAAGAAAAAACCTCTATTGACCATAGGTGTGATGACTTGTTACTTTTAGAGGAGCAGCGAGATGCCACTTTACTTCGGTCGGCATAGTACCAGCAAAGCCTGCGATGTTATCATGACAAAAATGTTCGAACACGAGGCTTTTCGGTCGGTGATTTGGTTTTCAAGCAAGTTCAGTCGATGGTCGGTATGCACAAGCTATCGGCTCCATGGGAAGGACCTTTTATTGTAAAGGAAATCACTCGGCCAGGTGCATATCGGCTAATGCGCGAGGATGGGTCGGACCTTCAAAGTTCCTGGAACATATCACAGCTACGTTGTTTCTATGCTTAGTATTCATAGTTTATTGTAATTTCATTTTATTTTATTGCAATACATATACACATTATGGTCATGATACTTGGTTTTGCAATTTATGATTTCTATGAATAATTGTTATTATTGTTTAAATCATGACTCAAATTCTGATACTTGGTATCACCTCAACTCGTGCATGTCGACCAAGCGGGTTACTTAGTCCCCAGGGTTCTTGCCGTTTGTTGAGGACTAAGGCAATTCTTCCAATTCGCATATGCTTGACCGAGCGAGTTCTTAGTCTCCATGGTTCATATCGGTTATTGCAAGCGTTGTTTAGAGGGCTGACATGAGTTATGTATTGGTTGTGAGTGTTTAACACGAGTTCATACAATACATATACAAAGCAGCGCGACCCAAGAATTTATTACAACACTGGTAATGAATCTAGACCTTGGTGGTCTATTGAATCTTAGTTCTATTACAATAATAGGGATGTAATTCAGTATCCAGCGAAGCTTTAAAAGTCCTTACTCTTTTGGTAAGGGATCTAATTCTATCTGGTCAGCTAATATATGCGCCATTTTTTGTGGCTCGGTCACAAGGGCCTCGCATTGTTCATCAGAAAGGTCTTCATGAAAACCTTCTGCAATCACATTCAGTTCTATGTTAGGGATATGAGATTTTGCTATTGCTAGTACTTGAGCGCCGGCTAGCTCTGCAACATATCAAGCATGTTCTTTCACTCGGCTGGGTGCCCCTTGTAACCAAGTTAACAGATCTCGGCATCGTGGTGGTTTTTCCTCGGGGAAGATGTACTGGGCGACCACCTCTGCATCTTTCTGTAGAGCTGCAAGAGACCATCGAAGGTTTTTGTCACCCTCAATAAATTTCTTCTGCAAAATCTCATAGGACCTTTTTGACCCTATAGAAGTGCAATAATCACATACACCCAGTTATATATGAACTTGGGTATAAAGGTCTCATGAGAACAACACTTACCTCTTAGGCGTTTCTCAACATCTAATTTTTTAGCCTCAAGGGTGGAATTTGTTTGTTTAACTCATCCTTGAGCTTTTCAACCTCTTTGAAGGCTTTTTGGAATTTGTTTAACTCATCCATAGCTTTTTTGAAAATCCCTTCAGCTTTGGACAGTTCGGTTTCTAGCTTTGTGTTTCTTTCTCTCTGGGTTTTTATTGTTCCTTCAGCATCTGTCAGTTATAAACATATTAGCTTCCAGTTACATTTTCATATACATCGGTATGTTGATTTTTACCTTCAGCCCTTTTCTTCTGACCAGCTTAGGATTCTTGCATTGTTTTGAAGTTATCTTTCAGCTTTTCAAAATTACTTTTGACTTCTTCTAAGTCCTGGAGTTGCCTTTTTAAGCCTTGATTCTCGGTTTTTAAAGCCTCAATAGCTTGGGCAGATGATTCCAATTCTTTTATACAGCCTTGCAGACTTGCAATCCAAGTGGCCGAGTGGGCATCTTCTTTTTTTTTCAGCTCCAGCGTTTGAGATACCTCTGTTTGGAAGAGGTCAGATAATTGTGTTCAACAGATAGCATGTAGGGTATGGAGTTTACAGTTTTCATACCTTGCAGCTTGAACTGAAGTTCATCTACCTGGGATGAACGGGCTTTCAGATCAACCAATAGGCGTCCGACTTCAAGCCTTTCCCTGATAAGTTGATCTTCTAGGTCCACGGCTTTTGCATAATGCCTCTCGACAAGTTGCAAAAGTTTGCTTAACTTTTGCTGGCCATATGGGCTTTCAAGGTCTGCAACAATGTCAGGATGTATATGTGTAAATTTGCAGCCATGTTCAGTTATTATTTATATTATTCAAAGAAGGAAAGAATACCTAGAACGAGTGATAAGCTTTTTCATTATGTTCCTCGAAGGCCTTCAAATCAGCTTGCTCTATCAATTCATCAAATCCTGCAATGGCGAAATTGCCAACATGGTACACTGACCTGGCAGGCGGGATTTCTTCTGGAATGCCTTCTTTCACCACTCGGTGGATGGGAGTAGGCGTGACATATTCTTTCGGACCGATCGGATATTCATATGTAGGTTCTGGCATCCTTTCAAAAACCAATGATGGTTCTTCTGGCTTGATGGGGGTAGGAGAACGGGCAGCCGGGGCCATTACGGGAGCATTTAAGTCTGGCACATTGGGGCTCTTAGAAGGGCTGGCCTCCGGTTGAGAAGATTTTGGAATATATGAAAATCTCAGCATTGTTGCCAAGTGATCTGGGACATCACCTTTGGATGTCTTGTCAGTTGGAGCAGCCTGTTCCTTTTCAAGAACTGAACTTTGTGGCGTAGTCTCATAAGATGATGAAGTCCCTAATGACCTATCAAGCAAATAAAGGTTATACTGATAACTACAGGAAAATTTAGAATCTTGATATCTTGATTCATCTACCTGGAGCGGCGTTTAAATTTTAGGCCTGACACCGTCAGCGGAGGGCTATTTGGCTTTAGGTTGTCTGCTGGGCATGTAGTCTGCTCAGTCGCACTTGTCTGGCTAGTTTCATTTGGACAGACTTGCTCCTTTACAGGCTCTGCCTTCTGGGTTTCTTTCATGGTCTGCCGAGTGGTGGAAGTTTTCTCTGAAGCTTTCATCTTTGCTTCTTCTTGGAGTCTAGTTGTCCTTTCAGCTAGAGATTCTTCTTTGTCAGAATCTTCAATTTGTGCTTTGCGACGTTTGGGGGCTGACGGCCGACTTGGTGTTTTTTCTTGAGATGTTGCAGGTAATGGTGGATTGGATACATACACATCAAGGTTCTGCAACAAGGCTGCTATATCAATATTCATCGACAATAAAGTATATGGTCTTCATTATAGAAAATAAAAATGAATAACTTACTGGACTCCTGTCAGTTTCTGAATGATGACCGCATTTGGCATTTGCTGGAGTCCAACTGAGTAGCGAGGAAAATATGTTTTCCAAACGCAAAGTCAATTCTCTTTCTGATAATTTTTTTGGTACTTCCATCATGGGATCTGAACCCATTTGAAATTTCCATCCTAGAATATGTCTCTTCTTAATGGGTTGCACGCGGCGATGTATGAAGCTTGCGGCAACGTGGACACCGCTGTACCCCTTGGACATTAAGAATGCAATGTGATCCAGTATGGCATCAACCTGAGATTTTTTGTTGGGATTTGCTTTCGCTGACCACTCGGGTCATGGTTTGGGGGCTTCGGTTGTACTTTTTGACAGTGACGGCGCATGGTTTCCATGGTAAAACCAGTCCACGTGCCAGCCTTTGTTTGTAGATGGAAGTGGCACATCAATGTATTTAGCTTTATTTCTAAGTTTGAATCCAGCCCCTCCTATAACACTATTGCTGTTTGATTTCAATACAAACAGCTCCTTCAAAGTATCGAAATGGGGATGAGTCCCCAAGAACACTTCACACAAGTGAATAAAGATGGCGATATGTAAGCTGGAGTTCAGATTCAGATTGACGAGGTTTATACCATAGAAGGAAAGAAGTCCTCAGAAGAAGTCGCAACAGGGAATGCCAAATCCACAATAGAAAAAGGACGAAAATATAGTGATTTGATCGACTGGAGGTTGCGGAAATCTCTGACCTATGGCTTCAATCCATCCACCGGTTTGTTGATCGTGCAGCACTCTGTCAATCACCAGCCTGTTGATTTTCTCTAAGTCCATGGCCAAAGCAGGGAACTCCTTGATGGCGGCGGGGATGTCGAAGATTGCTTCTTCTTCGCCCTTTCTGGGAGATGATTGTTTCTGGGATTGAGCTTTGGTGCTTTCGCGGGTGCGTTTCGGGGCCATCGCTCTTGTTTTTGCGTAGTGGAAAGCAGTCGCGTGTAGTTTTTGGGTGGAAATGGAGGCTCGGGATCTAGGGTTTGTATGCGCGAGATGGCGGTGGCTACGAAATATGATGGGATGCGACTGTTTCCGCGACACTTTTATAAGGGAAAGATAACCTAAAGGGCCGAGGCTTTTCGTAACCTGTTACATCCAGTTTTGTTAACCAGTACGCGCATTTATTATGCTATTGAGAATCATTTTAAGCGTTAACCTTGGATGTTGTGGGTCTTGATGTTAGTAATAAATTACTCGGATTGTTGCGGTTTCAACCTTGGAAATTGTACCTTTCGAGAGTTTGTGATAAATCACTCGGATTGTTGTGGTTTCAACCTTGGAAATTGTACCTTTTGAGATTTCATGATAAATCACTCGGATTATCTCGACACCAATCTTGGGGGCTGTATTTTTATGTTATATTACTTCAATTGATACATCGCCAATCTTGGGGGCTATGTCAATTGAATTTTGTGGTAAATCACTCGGACTAAGGACGCATTAATGTTGTGGATGTAGTTATTTATTTGGTGATGCATCACTCGGTGAATGGGGGAAATTCTTCTAAATATTGAACTTTACGGCTTATTCTGACAAAGCGGAAGACTCGGATATTATTATGATTAAGCCCTCCTTTTGAGTTGAGGGTTATGATTGATTTTGATTATTGGATATTTTTCAATAACTCAAAAGTTGCTTCGGTACAGACACAACATCTTCTGAGTCGGGGGCTATAATCATAGAGTATGCCTTTTTTAGGCGTTTATGAAGAAAAGTTACCAGATACAATAGAAAAAGCGCTTTCCAATTTCATAAGTTGTCGAGACAAATCAAGGCGACGATTCAAGATGGAAAGTGCTTGGGGGCTACTGTGGGACATATATACCCGGGATACCTAATCACTCGGCTATATGGCCGAGTGGGCCGGGGGCTCGGTTATGATGTATTTGGCCCATGAGATATTTACTTAGATATTTGTTTGAGTAACTAGCAAGTTAGGTTAGCAGATATGTTGAATAGATAGGATCTGTTGTAATTGACTAAAGGATTACCATGTAAACCCCTGCCCTTCATATATATAAGGAGGGCAGGGGGCCTTTCGGCAAGGCAGAGACTCGTATTGGAACCCTAATTCTAGTGCGAATCCTAGCAATACCGAAACACCAAACATGACGTAGGGTTATTATCCTTCGGGAGGCCCGAACCTGTATAAACCCTATGTCCTGTGTCCATTGATCTTTCATACTCATACGCATACCTAGAACTACTATCGAGAATATCTCTCGACATAAGTCACTTGGAGATTTAGCAGGAGAAGCAGTCCAGAAGAAGAGGAGGTGGCAGAGTTACCCTTGGTTAATCGCTTCAAGCCTCAATTGGATAATGTTGTCAAGACAAATTTCCAAGAAGGTCAAGATCAGAATCCATATCAGCTGGAGAGATATGTTGGATTAGTGGCGCAACAACCATTCACAGGTTTGGAGGATCCCAATCACCATTTGTAGCACTTCCTTGAAGTTTGCAGTACATTCAAGATAATGGGATTGACCGGAGATCAAGCACGTGTGCAGTTGTTCCCCTTCTCTCTAGTTGGACATCCCAAGCAATGGTTCAATGGATTAGAAAACGTAGTAAAAATTGTGTGGGACACCTTAGCAGCTACATTCTTAGCCGAATACTTCCCTCCTGGTAAGACTCAAGCTCTGAAGAATAAGATTCTTGGATTTACATAGAATGTTGATGAGAGCATTGGAGAAGCATGGGAAAGATACAGTGAATATACTGATGCATGCCCTCATCATGATCTAACGGTTGGAGAAGTTGTTGAGAGATTCTACATGGGATTGAATATTCAATCTCGTCAACATTTAGATGCTTCAACTGCGGGTTCATTCATGTCGAAGACTCCCACCCAAGCTAGGGAATTGATCAAGTTTCTTGTTGAAAATCAATCATGGGATAGTGAGAGAAGTTAGAGGAATTTACAACCTTCGAAAGGAGTGGCAAAGAGTGTGATTGAGAGGACTACTGAAGACTTGGTTATGGATCGCCTCGATGCTATTCAAAAAAGGTTGGACAACAATCATCTCCCTAAGGAAGAGCCGCTCAAGCTAGCGGAATCACGCTCCACTTGTAGTGAGTGTGGAAAATTTGGACATGTGCAGGAAGATTGCCCTGAAGAGATGAAGATGCTAGAATATATAAAGAATAGTGGATGGAAGCCCCAGTTTCAGCAGCAAAGGAGTTCTTTCTCTCCTAGTTCATCCATGCAAAATTCGATCCCACTTCCTCTCTAATGTCATGAGTTCTTCCAAGCTCAAGATAAGATCAACAAGGACAACCAAGCTAAATTCAAGGAGATTGATCGTATCCTTGGGGGAATTAATGACAAGGTGATAGAGATTGGGAGTTCCAATGAGCAAATTTTGAAGCATACCAAGATTATGGAGTAGCAGATGGGACAGTTATCGCAAGCCATTCTAGGTAACAAGGGGGGTATTCCTGGCAATACGATGTCTGCAGAACAGTTGAAGGCAATAGCTACGCGATCAGGAAAGCAAACAGAAGATCTAGAACACTCTACGGGAGCAAGGAAGACCCGTGCCAATCGGCTCAATGAGAGCGAGGATTGGCGCGACGGTACTATAGGCACCGATCGGCTCACTGAGGGCGCCGATCGGTGTGAGGAGGATATTGACCTCTCTGGTCTAAAAAAGGGCATGGAAACAGAGGAGCATGTCCCTACCACGTTCCTAGATACTCATCTGCTCACCAAGACAGAAAGAGCGCGACAACATGACGAGCACTTCGCAAGGTTTGTCGATATTATGAAGAAGCTTTGCATCAATGTCCCTTTTGTTGATGCTATTCAAGTACTTATCTATGCCAAGCAAATCAAGGACATGATGCAAAACAAGAAATCCCTAGTTTCTGAGGAGGTTGTGAAGGCTACTAAGGAACTTACGGCGGCAATCAATGATGTTACACTTGAGAAGAAACCCAACCCTGGATCACCAAGCATCAAATGCATAATTGGAACAAGGATATTTGATAGGTGTTTGTGCGATCTTGGAGCAAGTGTAAGTGTTATGCCCTGTCATATATTCACAAGTCTCAATTTGCCTGAATTGGAGCCTACGGGTATGTGTTTGGAGTTAGCTGATCGATCGGTATGCTTCCCTGATGGAATTGCTAAGTATGTGCCTATTCAAATTGGAAATCACATCTTCCTCGTCGATTTTATTGTGCTTGATATGGATAAAGGATGAGGGCCCCGTTGATCTTAAGCAGACCCTTCTTGAGGACAGTAAAAGCAAGTATTGATGTTGGGAGTGGCGAGATAAGCTTTGATATAGGTGGGACTCCCTACTCTTTCAAATTCCGCCCAAAAGGAGAAAAGTGTCGTGCTGTTGATGAAGTGAAGAAACACAAGACACCATGGCAACGTGGCATCGAGAGCAATTGGAGGGAATGTATGGATAGGTCATCCGAGGTATATGAGCCATAGAGATGAGAAAACCTTGTAGTGTCACGGACTCACATCCCGCACTGTGACACTAAGGATTGATTATTTGCGGGGAGGTCAAGCTCTTTGACCTCTAAATAACTAGAGCGCTCTTGGGAGGCAACCGAGTGATCGGGGGACTTAGAAGTTGTTTAGTGCTTATGGGAGGGCAACCCATTTTATTTAGTTAATTAATGCTGGCCGGGAGGACAACCCAGTATTTTTAATTTGCTTGCTTGTAATAAAAACAATCTCTCGAATATAAGAAATAGAAGAAGTGTGTGCTTAATTTTTGCGTGCTCTTGTGTTGTCTGTTTTTTTGTGCAAAATTTTATTATATACATACTGTAGACTAACAGCGCAGGAATATAAAAAGAAAAAGACCAAAAACAGGAAGGAATAGAGCTCACGCCGATCCGCGCACTACGGAGCCGATCGGCGCACTACTGCCCAGGTCAGGATAGAAGGCTGACGACGCCCAGAATTGAAGGGATGCTAAAAGACAATCAACACAATAATTTTTAGAGATGGATCTATTTTTAAGGTAATCAAAAATCTTTTTGAATAAATTTTTGTGTGCAAAATAGTTACCAATTACATAGGAAAGGACGAAGAGCAACATCGAGCGAAGAAGTGAGGGTCCAAGAGCAAAAATGGACGTCGCGCCGATCGGCGCAAGGCAGCTCCGATCGAGGCGGTCACCAGATAGGCCCCTCTACGTTTGTCAATGCTACAGGAACATTGGGAAAGTGGAAAATTATGTGAAAGAGATGAAAACAAGGCATCAGGATCAGCGCCGGACCAAAAGACAAGGTGCAAGGGACTTGCGTTGTTCGGCGTCCTCTTGTGCCGATTGGCGCAGGAACCCGAGCGGTTCCCAAATAGGCGACAGAGGCGGCACGCATTGATTTTGAGAGACAGGTGTGATTTCTATGCAAGTGTTAAGTGCAGAGGAGGCAAGGAATTGACCGTAAGCTGAAAAGAGACGGCACACCGATCGGCACAAGCCGGCGCCGATCGGCGTAGTCAATCGATACATCGGGATTCCGTGTTGTTCCCCTGCTAACCGACATGACGTACTGGGAAGCGATAAAGGAAGGGAATCAAGCGCTAGGACGGTCAGGGCATTCAAAACTTGGACAGAGCCAATCGCGCGCTCCCGCGCCGATCGGCGCACTACCAAATTTTGAATTTTTTTGGCGGTTCCTTCTCCTGGAAGTTTCCCACACTATAAATCGGAGGCCATCTGCCCCCAATTCGGCATGCCATCCCAGTAATCTCTCCACCTTCCCCACTATCCACAATCTTGCACAGTTCCGCATTCCTCGCAGATGGATCGCATTCACTCCTCCGTTGGCAAGTTGGGCAAGAGGCTGCGCCGAGGAAGCAGTTCCGACGGCAGCAGCGAGGCAAGAGGTGACTCCTCGATGAGGGGGGCTCCGTGGCTCATGACGACATGTTGGTGGGTGGTGCATCCACCGGCTCGGTGGCGGTAGCTTACGAGATCCGCGCCCGCCACTCCGTCTCCGGCATGCCTCTTCCAGCGGGGTGTGCTATGAGGAGCCAAATGGCAGCAAGCCATGGGGTTCCTAGATCGCCATTACCGTTGGCATTTGTGCCGTGTACGGTGGAGGAGGGCTTCACCCTCCTGAGCGTAGAGGAACAAAAGCACTACCACGCTGCAAGAGGAAGGTTCGTCCCCATCTTCGACTTGGACGAGACCTTCCTCACCTCGATCGGCATGTGGGAAGACATAAGGAGGATACTCAGCAACCTCGGCTGGGTGGACTTCCACCAACTTCCCATGGACTACAACATCGACATCATCACCGAGGTTGCCTCTATGATGAGGATCGGCACCAATGACTACGGCGATGAGGCCATCAACTTCCTCGCCGTGACGTCAGCTACACGGTGACCATGGAGGCGACGGCTCAAGCCTTCGGCTTCGACGCCAACACCAATGTCACCGACATCTTGGGACGTGAGGAGTTGAACTCCTTTTGGAGGTGGCTCTCGTTCATGGAGGAGATGAAGCACGACAACATCTGCAACCCGATCATTCAAGTCTTCCATCTTTGGTTGGCGGCGCGCATGCGTGGCAAGGTCGACTCCAGCAACGTCACCGTTGCGGACTTGCGGTGGCTCTTCAACGCCATTGTGAGCCCGTGTCACTGCAACCCCACATCAGTCATGGTGCAGGGTTGGTTCGAGAAGAGGGGCAAGAAGAGCAAGAAGTTGGCTTTCGGAGCCTATCTTCAGCGCCTAGCAGCCCTCGTCTACGACGGCAACGGACAGGGAGGACACGTTGACAAGTGGGAGTGCGCAACGGAGATCGGCAAGAACATGACTCGTGGCAATATGGTCACGGGGAGTGTTCGTGCCGGTTTCCATGTTGCTGGCACCAACATCAGGTTCCCATGCACAAAGCTAGGAGTTTTTCTCTCTCACAAGCTAGAGGGAGGAAACTGGCTTGAGGAAGGTCTCCTGGAGGGAGGCCGAATTTCCAAGGACCACCGTGGGAGGGTTAGACCACCGACGACATCTGTAGCAGCCGGTGGCGGTTGGGACTCCTGGGGGTCACGCCAAGAGCCTCAGCACTACCAGCCAGGATGGAGCGACGCGGCGGGCGGTTCACAGCCCTCTTTGTTGCTTGGCGTAGGCGACGCACCATTCGGTGCTCCCTATTTCAGCGCGGGTATCGACTACTCGTACCAAGGGCGCATACCTGTGGTGCCTCCTATGCCGGGTGCGGATTTCTTCATGCCCATGCAGGGTTACTTGGATAACAACATGCACTACATCGAGCGCGTTGAGGAGCAACCACGAAGCGATGGTGGAGGAGTTTGATCGACTCAAGGCGCGGTGCTACGACTTTGATAAGCTACCGTCTCCACCTCCGCTTGATTAAAGTGCCTAGGAGTTGGCACATGTATTGGTTTCCCGGTTTGCGTTTTCTTTTATCTTTTGCAACCTTTTCTTTATTGTCTTTTGTGTGTGTGAGCGGGTTGGGAAACCATGTATCGAGTGTGTTTATTTTCATGCAAGTGTTTTAGTAGTAGTTAATAGTGTGCTTACTTTCATGCGAGTGTGTTAGTAGTAGTTAATACTGTGCTTACTTTTATGCAAGTGTGTTAGTAGTAGTTTTATTTTTATGCAAGTGTGTGCAAAAATCATCACCATGAATTCGAATTTCAATCTTGAAAAATATCGATGAAGACCAAATAATGCTCTTTTAAGAGAATTGAATTACTTATTCTTTCTTGAAAAATATCGATGAAGACCAAATAATGTTGAGCATTGAATAAAATTCGAACTTACACTTAGCAATTATTCAGCTAATATATCTTATGTGGAGCAATTCTGAGTACCCATGTGCTTCATTTGCATTGTCCAATTCATGATGATAAATTAGTACCAATCTTTTATAAATAAATTTTCATGTTGTGAACTATGGAATTTATTGTTTCCGAGATCGTTACCTATCAATGTCAAATTTTGAGCAATACTCATGAGCCTTTGATATGTAGATAAACATTAAACCGATGGTTGAGTTCGGTTAGGATTTAATTCTTGTTAGTATGGACTTAACTAAGATGGTCAAATCTTTGTGTATCTTTTCGTAGCCTTAAATTACTCATGCAAAAATTCAATTCCACTGAGTATTCCACCATAAACCCAAAATGTCTTGTTGAGTATCATTCCTTGACCACATCCTATACTTTTGGCTTTATTTTAGGCCAGGAGAATCAAATACCAACAAATGCTGGTGAGTTCAGGTTAAGAGCTGATCAACGCAGCAGAAAAAAAAAGAGAAAAGCTCTGCTGTTTGCTAAGGGACTAGCAAAATTTGAAGTGTGGGGGGATGGTATATGACATGCTTATTCTCGAAATTCATTCTAATATAGCCATGAATCATTCCAACCATGTGCAATCTGACAATGGGGGTTCCTTTTTCTTCCAAGATCAAATCCTTGCTATGCACATGTCCACATATCCAAAGTTTGAGTCCCCTCCTAAATTTTTCTTTCTGAAATGGCTATCTTGTTAAGTTTCTGTAATTCCAGTAAAGAATCATTTCCTAACTTTACACATGTCCACATATATTGTTGATTTATGTTTGCAATCTTTGAATTATCTCACCAAGCTACTCATATAAGCTTTACACAAATATTATTTGATCATTATGATGTAGATATAGGTTGTGTGATTTGAAAGATGAGTTGTTGCTTTGGATTATTTGGAAGATAGATTCTTTATGTTCACAACAATCTTTTAAGTGATTTTCATGTGTGGAAAAGTTATAATTTGTGAGTTGGACATGATCCTTGCTTTGGGGAGAAACTTTAAAACCTAATGCCCATATTTGAACTATTTTGCTGAATACCAATATGAAATACATCACAATAGAACAATGCTCAACATTTGCTGATTTGAGCTATCTTTTATGATAGAGAGAGTATATTCTTTAATTTTTCTTTCTTTTACTTTACTCGGGACGAGCAAAGGTTTAAGTGTAGGGGAACTGTTGGCACTTCCTAGGTGCCCCTTTTATATGTGAATATAACCCCAATTAGAGCATAATTGATGCCAATTTAGGCCATTTACCAGTGATTTTGCCTATATATTTGTATATGTGTTGTTTTGGAGCTTTATTGCAGAAACAGGTAAAATTGGTAATTAAAGTGATGCTCGAAGAGGACAGGAGTCCAGAGGCAAAAAAAGCACCGAAGAAGTCCAGTGCGCCGATCGGCGCAACCCATGAGCCGATCGGCGCAAGGGTGTTTTGGCCCACAGAAGTGACGGAAGCCCATTCCACATGTTTTATGGAAGTTTATCTATGCAAGACGGTTGAAGATATTTTCCTAGAAGACTTATGGAACTTCAAGATCTCGACGTGCAGTACAAGACTTCATCTCCAAGGAAAAGGCCCACATGGCAGCTGTGGAAGACAGAAGAACCGACCCGGAAGAGAAACTAGAGAAGACACGGCTTGCACCGATCAGCGCAGCCTTATTAGCTGGAAAACGAGTCCTTTACGAGTAGAACCCTTATATATACTTGTAAACCCCGGCCGCAAAAGACTGAAGGCATCGGAGGGACAACAGATCCGTGAGTCAGAGCCACCGGGGTTCACCCCATTAGAATAGATCTCTAGTTGAGTTTCAAGATCCATTGGTGTAAGAGTTGATCCGTCAAGGTAGGCCATCTCGGCGGTGATGAATCTTACTCTATGTATCTCAAGGATAATCGAATATGTTGATGATGGCTTTGGTGATTCGTCTATCTTGATTTTGTAATCATGCATGTGCTTATTCCAATTTCTTAGTTCTAGGCTAAGTAGGTCGATATTTTCTTGATCGTGGTGATCAAGATTATATTTGGACACTGTATTGATTATGGTTGCTTGATGATGCTAGTAGTGTGGTTTAGCGGTGACAGCACTAAACTTGACCAGCACTACTAGATAGTTGAGTAGGGTAAGACACTCATGTGATTAAGGGTTTCCTCTTAGCAGCGATAAATCGGGAGCCGCTCGGAAAGCAGGGTGATCTTATTCATTATAGGTTTTCACTGATCTCACTATGATGCTATTTGATTAGACTTTCTGGTTACGATCTCACTAGTAGATATCTGGCTACTCACTTAACAACTTAGGATTACAAGGTATCTGGCGCACTTTGGCTTAGATTCGTTCGTGTACCGATCGACTCAACTCCAACGCCGATCGGCACAATCACATATTTGGTAGTGTGCCGATCGGCTCAACCCTGCGCCAATCGGATCAACCCTGCACCGATCGGTGCAATGACAGATTTGTTGTCTAGCGCACCTTTGCGCTGGCCAGTCTACCCTCATGCAACTCAAACTCGAGAATAGCCTTGACTAGATCTTTTACTGTTAACTTTGTTTAAAAATCCCTAAGGTCCCAGTGGATACGATAAACCTTGGAATACTCATTCTAAGGGAAAAAGTGCTACAATGTACACCGTCCTCTTACGGTATATAAGTGGGTTGTTGGTTTTTCTTACGTCTACGAATAAATCCGCAAGCGCACGGAAGACCGATGTAGCACTTCACCCAGAGTATTCCGGGGTATCGAATCACGAGGAACGTGTGTGTCTATCGTTGGACTAAATCACCCAAGGACACAAAGATTGATTAAGATAGGCAGAGGACAGAGAGGATGTCCCAAGAGTCAGGTTCCTACGTTAACTAAGCTATGCTCTAGTTTGCTCGCGTTGGGCACGGACTTACCCCTGCATCCACAGGCGACTTCCGCCAAGAGCCTACGCACTAGCCTAGCGGGGAGGATTTCAGAGGACGGACAGAGCTGTCACCACCTGCCGCCTACCTCAATGAACCAGTAGACTAACGAATAATCAAAGGTAACCTCCTGCCTAGACACCACGTCTATGCGATCGATTACTACCTTAACCTTCTAGCAACGAATATTCAGGCTAAGGCACCCTAAGAACTTAGAGTGATGAACGAGCTCACAAGCTAGAACTATAACTTAATTAAAGTAAAAAGTAAACTGCAAGAGGGGAAATCTCGACACTTACTATGATTGGCAAATGTCGTCGAAGTACAAGCGTGGAGAAGGCGAAGACAAGCCCAAGCCTCCTCTGAACTCTACTCCACTCTCTTCCTAATCTAAGCACTAGCTAAGTAGCACTTGGCCTTTGCAAGAGGAGCACCAAATCTTCAATCTTGAGTGTGTCTTGGAGTGAAGGCCCTCACCCTCTATTTATAGCCTCCTAACGTCGGTTTCAGAGGAGTAACCGCCACGGAATCCCCCCAAACCGCCATCAGGGAGTCCTGAGCAGCCAACACGTGGAAGCCCAGGCGGAGAGGGCGCCCGGCCAGGTCGCCCGACCTGACCAGGTCGGCCGACCTGGGGGTGGCCCCTCCTGACCTGTGCTTTCTCCAGGTGGCTGTCCTATGGGCCCTGACAACGGTTTGCGCGGTATTACAGGGAGTTACGTCGGTTAAGCGCTGAAGGTGGGCTCCTTAATCCGTGTGCTTGCTCCTGATTGGCCGGAAGTGTGCTTTCTCCTTGAATTTCCTTGAATTTTATTTAAACTCCATGGGTTGCTTTCTGCATACACAAAGTCACCAAAACTTGTGGAAATAATTAGCAATAAATTCCTACCACTAAGGTGGTGATCAAATTGTGTGATTCTTGCGGGTAAACGACGGTCATATTTTGCATTGAAGGACCGTCAACAAACTCCCCCACACTTAGCCTTTGCTCGTCCTCGAGTAAATGACTAAGGACTAAGGACTAAGTGATAATTCAAACCTTGATAAATCAAATCTAGCATGCAAATTATTCCAGGCATTACCTTGTATCTCCATGAGCTTTTGAAGTGTCTAGCATGCCTTCTTTGGATATTGATGAATGGAACGAATCTTGACTCCGAAAACTCAGCTCCTTTTGCTTATGTAACTTGGGTTTTCGAAAAGATTTTCACAATCAAAGAATAGTAGCCATACTCCTCAAATGATTCTCTCAGTCGCTCAAAGGTGTATTTTCCTCACCGAGGCATTGTGCCTTTCATGTCCTATCTCTAAATATGGTATATGTGGAGCTCAGGAATAGGATTGAAATGGTGGCATACTTATAATTCATATCTTGCTAAGTCAAAATTCGGATCCAAAGAGAAAAACAAGTCATGATTCATAAGTCAAGTCTATGCACATTTATTTGGTAGATGGAAGATGGATACTCCTTTGAATATTCCCTCATTGAAATGAGATCATGGGCTATCTTTCTTTCTTTTCTTTTCTCTCTCTCTTTTTTTTTTGGAAACTAGATAGCCCATAACTCTTTTTGCAACAAAATACGGAGGGAAGTATGTAGAACTGGAGTATTTTATTTTCATGGATGGTGGAGATGCTAACTTCCAGTGTAGAAGTTTTAGCATAGGATGTGCACACAGACTTGATAAATGAAGCATAACATGCATCTCAATTTGGGTCTCAAAATTTTGACAAGGCTCAATAAATTAATAAGTAGCACAAAAGAGCACAATCTTTAATAAGCAAAATTTGGCCTTGGTAGGATAAATTTTATCATTGAGGAGCTGGCTTTCAAATTTATCATTTTCAAAAGAAAATCCCAAGTTATAAGCATAAGAGTGAAGATTCATAAAGTCTATTCATATCACATAAATCAATAGTCCTAGGTAGCATGTTTTCCTAAAGATATAGTCATGGAAATTCAGGCAAACATTCTAGGAATAAGGGGCATGCAAGATGATAAATCAAAAAGAATGAATTATGGAGAGAATTCAGGTTTTTAGTATTTATTAATTTTTCCATATTCAAGGAGAAAATAAGCAGAGAGGCAGGGAGGAATGGGAAGTAAACGTGCAAACCAGAGTATGGACCAAGTGGGGGTCCGAGGGGAGCCAGGCCTGGGTCGGCCGACCTGGTCAGGTCGCCCGACCTGGGAGATGCTCCTCTGGTCCCCTGGTTCGTCGTGTCGCTTCGCGTCGCCCTGTGCAACGTATTTCTCAGGGTAGACCGTCCGTTTGCGCGTTCGTACTTCGCAAATCCTCCTCCACACTTATTTCCTGACTTCTTTTTATTTGACACAAACAAAAAGGAAAAAGTGTGAAAGCAAAGCTGGACCCCACCGGCTTTATGGGCTCAGTGAGTTCCATTATTCAATTCTTTATCATAGGCGCATTTCATTTTAATGAAATAAATGAAGAAAATCTAAAAAGGGAAACTAAGCGCTTATTTTCCTAAACTATATGGGAGAGCCTATTCATTTGCCCTTATATAAGTCGGGCTCTCCCATGTGGCTACAAATGCGCTCCATCTTAGTGCATAAGCCACGGCGGAGGTCTTTCATACCCTCCTCGAGGCGTTGCACACGATCCTCAAGTTGAGCACGATCAACCAACTCCTCCGCCAACTTGTTGGCCAGCCTCTTATTCTCCGCCCGTAGGAGGAGAACGTCCTGCGCAAGCTTGGCCTTGGAGGGACCTGTCACCTCGTCCCCGCTGTCCTGGTAGTGGCCGCCCTCCGCTGTGATTGGCGGGGGGTCGAGGAAGCGGCTGATGGTCTTCCGCGGGGAGGAGTCGATGGATTCCTCCATCTCCCGCTTGTCCTCTGAAGTGAGCCTGGGGAAGAGCACTTTCCCCTTGCCCGGTCCAGTGCGCGGTCCGGTGCTGGTGAACCATCCCTTCCGCTCTGGCGACGTGGGGATGTAGTCCATCCGGTACTTGTACCCGAATGGCGACCCATCCCTGCCCCGTAGCGTCTCCACGAGGTGTTCCCCAGGCAGGAGAGCAGAGGGATCCCCGTTGTGGAGACGATGGGTGGGTGTCGTCTTGCGGGGCACCAGAGCGCCCGTCGTCGGCCTCTTGATGTCGGGGGTAGGACGCCGTACAGGCGACGTTCCCCGCGTCTTCATGGTGCGTGCCGGGGTCGGCGAAAGTGCCCGTTGCGATGTGCGGGTGGCGGAAGGGCTGCGCCATTCAGCAAACCGTGTACGGCCTGTCCTATCCTCTTCGCGGCGCAGGGGAGGCTCAATGGCGAGAGGCTCAACGATCTCGGCAAGGGTGAGATCGAGGTTGGTCGGGACAATTTGGTTAGCGGGGGTGATTTCCCCGCTAAGGGCAAGGGCGGAGCTGGTCAAGGAAGCCTGGGAAGTGCTCTTTTTGGCAGCCATGACGAAGTTGGGGGTTCTGGAAGAGGTTCACAGGAAGGTTTGGGATGAGAGAAAAGCATCGCTCCCCTCTGCTTAAAAGGAGAGTCCCCCGACGGTATATTCGCGATTCTCCGTGAGAATCTCCGATTAGGGCGAAGGGGGAAGTTGGAGGAACGCGTGAGAGAAAAACGGGAAGCGGCGGTGCCACCAGGGGGTCGCCCGACCTGGCCAGGTCGGCCGACCTGGTGGTGGGCCCCCTGGGGCTGCTGCTTCGTGGGCTGCCTAAGGGAGGTCCAAGGAGGGGGGAAAAGTACGGCAATTTAATTTGATTCTAAGTTTAGGTGCCCGTAAAGGCTATGGGTAGGCCCGGAAGTCAATTAAATTGACTACGTCCTCCTCAACTCCTATACTTTTAATAGAATCGTAAAAGAGTTTAAGTCGATGGACGTTTACCTTAAACGCGTTCCCGTGCTTGTCCTGGAGTGTGACCGCTCCATGTGTCGCGACGTCGATGACGAGATATGGCCCAAGCCATTTGCTTCGCAGCTTCCCGTCGCCGAACAGCTTCACTCTTGAGTTGAAGAGTAGCACCTTGTCTCCAGGGTTGAACTCCTTTGGCTGTATCCTTTTGTCGTGCCATTTCTTGGTCTTTTCTTTATAGATCCTGGCACTGTGATACGCCTTTTCTCTCCATTCCTCCAGCTCAGAAATTTGCTTCATCCTGTGCCTTCCTGCTTCCTTGGAATCCATATTCCACTTCTTTATTGCCCAGTATGCCTTGTGTTCCAGTTCTACCGGTAGATGGCAAGTCTTGCCGTAGACCAGCTGGAATGGAGACATGCCTATGGGGGTCTTGTATGCAGTGCGATATGCCCATAGTGCATCTGGCAACTTATTCTTCCATCCCGATCCCATTTCCTCCACTGTTTTCTGCAGGATGTTCTTGATTTGCTTGTTCGAGGTCTCTGCCTGACCGCTGGTCTGGGGATGGTATGGTGTAGCAATGTTATGGTCGGAACCGAGTTCCCTCAGGAAGTGTCGGAATCCTTTGTCCGTGAAGTGTGAACCTCCATCACTAATCACCATCCTTGGTACCCCAAAGCGTGGGAAAATGATCTCATAGAACATCTTCCGTGCGCTCTTTGCATCTGCAGCTCTGCATGGCAATGCTTCAACCCACTTTGACACATAGTCGACTGCCACCAGGATATACTCGCAATCATAGGACCTTGGGAAGGGTCCCATGAAGTCGATGCCCCAGACGTCGAAAAGTTCGACTTGCAGGTTGTATGTCAAGGGCATCACGTTGCAAGATGAGATCCCTCCATGCTTCTGGCATCTCCTGCACCTCCTGATGTACTCCTTGGTGTCCTCATACATCGTCGGCCAATAGAAACCACTTTGCCAGATTTTTGCTTGCGTCCGGTACACGCCGTAGTGTCCTCCGTACGGAGCTGCATGGCACTTCTCAATTATCTGTGCACCCTCAATGGTGGGGATGCATCGCCGCAACAGACCATCAGCACAGACCCTGTAGAGGAATGGGTCGTCCCAAAGGTGTCGCCTACTTTCATAGGCCAGCTTCTTTCGGTTTTCCCCCGGCGGAACATACCCTGTAACCATGAAATTCACGATATCTGCATACCAGGGTGTGGAGTCCGCAACCTTTAACAGCATATCATCTCGTAGGAAGTCGTTGATTGGTAGTTCCTGCATGTTAGTGACTTGCATACGAGATAGATGATCTGCTACGGAATTCTCTACTCCTTTCTTATCTTTTATTTCAAGATCAAATTCTTGGAGTAAGAGGATCCATCTGATGAGCCTTGGTTTAGCATCTTTTTTAGCGAGCAGGTACTTTAGTGCAGCATGATCAGTGTAAACAATTACCTTTGCTCCAACTAAATAAGATCTAAACTTATCGATAGCAAAAACCACAGCCAGGAGCTCCTTTTCCGTGGTAGCGTAGTTGAGCTGTGCTCCTGTCAAGGTTTTGCTAGCGTAGGCTATTGCGTGATGCTTCTTGTCCTTAGTTTGGCCGAGAACGGCCCCTGCGGCATAGTCACTAGCATCGCACATGATTTCAAAGGGCAGCTTCCAATCAGGGGGTTGTATGATGGGAGCTGAGATGAGTGCATTTTTCAAGAGATGAAAAGATTTCAAGCACTCATCATCAAAGTCAAAAGGCGCATCCTTAGCTAAGAGGTTGGTGAGGGGTCTAGCGATTTTCGAAAAGTCTTTGATGAATCGTCGATAGAACCCAGCATGCCCCAAAAAGCTACGAATGCCCTTGACGTTGATCGGAGGTGGAAGTTGCTCGATAACTTCTATTTTCGCCTTATCCACCTCGATCCCTCTCTCGGACACTAAGTGCCCTAGCACTATGCCTTCTCGGACCATAAAGTGGCACTTTTCCCAATTAAGTACCAGGTCCTTTTCTTGGCATCGAGTCAAGACCCTGTCCAAGTTCTCGAGACAGTGATCGAAGGTCTTCCCATAGACTGAGAAGTCATCCATGAAGACTTCCATGATTTCCTCGATCATGTCCGAGAATATGGACATCATACACCGTTGGAAAGAGGCGGGTGCATTACACAATCCAAAAGACATCCTACGGTAGGCATACGTTCCATACGGGCACGTGAAGGTGGTCTTACTCTGATCATCGGGGTGGATAGGAATCTGATGATAACCAGAATACCCATCAAGGAAACAGAAGAAGGAATGGTTTGCCAACCGTTCTAACATCTCATCGATGAAGGGTAGCGGGAAATGATCCTTCTTTGTTGCCTTGTTGAGTTTTCTGTAATCGATACACATCCTCCATCCCGTGACGGTACGTTGGGGAATAAGCTCGTTCTTATCGTTCTTAACGACCGTCATACCTCCCTTCTTCGGCACTACTTGTACCGGGCTCACCCACTCACTATGAGGTAGGGGATATATGATCCCTGAATGCAGAAGTTTTAGAACTTCCTTCTTCACAACCTCGCGCATAGCATTATTTAACCTCCTCTGAGGTTCCCTAGAAGGTGTACTCTCGGGGTCAAGAGGGATGCGATGGGTGCAGAGAGTGGGACTAATTCCCTTTAGGTCTTGGAGGGAGTACCCAAAGACAGAGCGATGTTTCTCTAAGACAGAGATCAGCTTCTTGGTTTCCTCCTCCGAAAGCTTATCACTAATGATGACAGGGAACTCCGTGTCACCATGTAGGAAAGTGTAGCCTAGGCCAGGGGGTAAGGTTTTTAACTCGATGGGAGGTCGAGTCGGTGGTTCATCTTCAGGAAGCTCGAGAGTTTCCTGTAGATCATCCTCCTCTTCTGTAAAAAGATCGGTGTCTTGGTCAAGGAGGGTATCGGGAGGGTCGAAAGGGGAAATCACTTTCACCTCTTCGGTTAGGTCTCTCTCATCAGGAAATTCAGCGATGGTGTTTCGTGAACAGGAGATTGGGATTGAGAGAGCCTTTCCTCCGATGTTGACACTGAGGTTACCGGATGAGGCTGCCGTAAAGACTTTTTCTAGAGGAAGCCCGATGAGGACATCAAAGCCTGGGACCTCAAAGACATGAAAGTTCAGAAGGGCCTCAGCGTCTTTGTGTCGTATCGACACATTGTTTAGAATCCCGTAACCTTCTAGGATGGCTCCGGTAGGGCTTTTGAAGGTCTTTTGCGTAGGAAGCAGAGGTTCGTCTCCTAATACCTCAAAGGCAAAGGAGTCGGAAACGATGTTTATTCCTACGGTGGGATTATACCAGACATCCACAGCTCTGCCTCTAACCGTACAAGGAATGGTAGTAGAGGGTGAGATAATCCGAACAAGTTCGGAACATTGCTCATTTTCTCGGGACCACTCATCACTCATGATGGCTGTTAGTTCTTTCACTGAGTCCCTAAGGAATTGTTCTTTTATAGGTTCAGGGGAAGGAACTGGTGTTTGAGGCTTTCGTTGGATGGCATACATCGAGGTGTTACCGAAATCTTTGAAAAGATCATCCTCGATGATGAAAGGGAATTCGGACGGCTGAATTTCTTCATCATCCGAATTTCCTGGTTCAGGAGGAGGCTCACTAGCTAAGTCTTGAGATGTGCAAGAAGCAGGGTCAGATTCGGCTAGCTGGAGAGTCTCCTGGCTCGGCGTAGCTTCTTTGCAAGGGGGTTTGGTGGGCTCAAGGAAAGAGGTATTTTCTAGAATGCGTTCTAGGATGGTTCTTCCTTCTGAGACCGTTTTGTGTATGAATGAACCTCCGGCGGCTATGTCGAGATATTGGGCAGATTCCTTGTTGAGACCCATCCGAAAATGTTGTAGCAGCATGGGATCGGGTATAGACAAGTCAGGACCGGATTTCACTAAAAGCGAGAACCTAGCCCAAGCTGTGCCTAAGGATTCTTTCTCGGCCTGCTCGAAGTTGAAGACCTCTCTACGGAGAGAAACGATTCATGACATTGGGAAGAACGCAAGACAAAATTTGTCTCGGAGCTCTTTCCAGTCACCATTCGTGCTTTCTGCCGTGTGAGTGTACCATTGCTTCGCCCTCTCTATAAGAGAAAAGGGAAACAATTTCCATTTGAGAGTCTCTTGTGTCATACCCCTGATTTGGATGCACGAGCACAATTGCTCAAATTCTCGCAGGTGATGGTGTGGGTTTTCGTTTTCTACCCCCGAGAAAGGTTGTGCCTGAACCATGGCTATAAAGCCTGGGCGGAGTTCGAAGCCATCTGAAAGGATTGGTTTTGAAGATGAAGGTGGCTCGTAGAACTCGCCCCTTGGAGCAGAGAAGGATTGGATAGAAGGTTGCTCCATGGTAGGGATAAGGAAAGAAATAAAAGAAAGATAAAAAGGGATACGAGGGTGACTAGGGTCCGCAGATAAAACAACAACCGTTCCCCGGCAACGGCGCCAGAAATGCTTGTTGGTTTTTCTTACGTCTACGAATAAATCCGCAAGCGCACGGAAGACCGATGTAGCACTTCACCCAGAGTATTCCGGGGTATCGAATCACGAGGAACGTGTGTGTCTATCGTTGGACTAAATCACCCAAGGACACAAAGATTGATTAAGATAGGCAGAGGACAGGGAGGATGTCCCAAGAGTCAGGTTCCTACGTTAACTAAGCTATGCTCTAGTTTGCTCGCGTTGGGCACGGACTTACCCCTGCATCCACAGGCGACTTCCGCCAAGAGCCTACGCACTAGCCTAGCGGGGAGGATTTCAGAGGACGGACAGAGCTGTCACCACCTGCCGCCTACCTCAATGAACCAGTAGACTAACGAATAATCAAAGGTAACCTCCTGCCTAGACACCACGTCTATGCGATCGATTACTACCTTAACCTTCTAGCAACGAATATTCAGGCTAAGGCACCCTAAGAACTTAGAGCGATGAACGAGCTCACAAGCTAGAACTATAACTTAATTAAAGTAAAAAGTAAACTGCAACAGGGGAAATCTCGACACTTACTATGATTGGCAAATGTCGTCGAAGTACAAGCGTGGAGAAGGCGACGACAAGCCCAAGCCTCCTCCGAACTCTACTCCACTCTCTTCCTAATCTAAGCACTAGCTAAGTAGCACTTGGCCTTTGCAAGAGGAGCACCAAATCTTCAATCTTGAGTGTGTCTTGGAGTGAAGGCCCTCACCCTCTATGTATAGCCTCCTAACGTCGGTTTCAGAGGAGTAACCGCCACGGAATCCCCCCAAACCGCCATCAGGGAGTCCTGAGGAGCCAACACGTGGAAGCCCAGGCGGAGAGGGCACCCGGCCAGGTCGCCCGACCTGACCAGGTCGGCCGACCTGGGGGTGGCCCCTCCTGACCTGTGCTTTCTCCAGGTGGCTGTCCTATGGGCCCTGACAACGGTTTGCGCGGTATTACAGGGAGTTACGTCGGTTAAGCGTTGAAGGTGGGATCCTTAATCCGTGTGCTTGCTCCTGATTGGCCGGAAGTGTGCTTTCTCCTTGAATTTCCTTGAATTTTATTTAAACTCCATGGGTTGCTTTCTGCATACACAAAGTCACCAAAACTTGTGGAAATAATTAGCAATAAATTCCTACCACTAAGGTGGTGATCAAATTGTGTGATTCTTGCGGGTAAACGACGGTCATATTTTGCATTTAAGGACCGTCAACATGGGTGCATAGTAACGACCAACAGCTACGAAGGAAGCTGTTTGGATCAGAAAATTTCTTTCTGAGTTGTGTGTGGTTCCTAGAGTGTCCAGTCCAATGGACCTCTATTGTGATAATGGTGGTGCCATTGCGCAAGCCAAGGAGCCTAGAGCACATCGAAAGAACAAACACATACTACAGAATTTTCATCTCATCCAGGACATCATTCATATCGTGAATATATGCAAGGTGCACACGGATTAAAACATTGCTGATCTGTTGACGAAACCACTTTCTCAGCCCAAGCATGAGGCACATATGAGATCCATGGGTATTAGATATCTACATGATTAATGCATGAGAGATTGTGCAATACCTATGTTTATGTGTGATTGAAATAAAGTGTTATTTTGTTCCTTGGATAATAATTATTTCATTGATTGGCACTAGCACATGTTTGTGAAACTCATTGTTCTTTTATAATATTATCCTAAATGATCCCTAGTTCCTTATCATTATGTGGGACAATGATGACTCATGCACTAGCACATGTATTGGTTGATGATCATGTTTCACAGATCATAGATACAGAGATATCAATCAATTATGTGGACACATGTTGGCAAACATGGTGTTGGATTAACCCACTAATAGACTCTGCTGAGATGTTATTATTGTGCCATCAGTTGTTGTCTTGTATGATGTACCTTCGGGATCCTTAGACCTAAGATCGTCCTTGATTCTTAGAATGTGTAATAGCACACTTAGGGGTTACCAAACTGTATTCCGTACCTGGGTAGTCATAAAGGTAATTTTCAGGTATGCTATGAAACATGTCATGGGGTGTGAGCGATCAAGAAGGAATTCGCCCCTCCTGATAACGGGAGAGATATCTCTAGGCCCCTCGAGTTAGATGGATTTGGAAGTGCATGGCTGTTGACACTTCTTAGCGTCACACCAGAAATATTACTATCCCCGGAAACGGCGCCAGAAATGCTTGTTGGTATTTCCTACGTTCACAGATAAATCTGTAAGCGCACGAATACCAATGTAGCACTTCACCTAGGAGTATTCCAGGTTATCGAATCACAGGGAACGTGTGTGTACTATTCTTCTAAACTAATCCGTCCAAGGACAACAAGAATATGGTAGGCAGAGGGTAGAGAGGATTCCTATGGTCAAGGATCCTATAATAAGATAGGTTCGGTCTTTTACTACTTACTTGGGGCACCGGCTTACCCCTGCATCCACAGGTGACTCCGGCCAACAGCTCTACAACGTACCCGAATGTGGAGGATTACAAAGGCTGGATAGGGCTGTCACCACCTACCGACTACCTCTACAAACCGTGGGGCACGCGGCAAACAAAGGTAACCTCTAGCCTAGACAGCACGTCTATGCTATTAATTACTACCCTAGTCTTGGTACCACGCTTATAGAAGACTAAGATACTCTAACAAAATAGAGCGATGATCCCGTAAGTAACAAAAGAAAGAACTTACTTTAATAGGAAACTTAAATACCACAGAGAAATCATGAACACTTACTTGAAAAGGAAAGCATCCGCCGAGGAAGATCGCCAACAAGCCCGGCGCTTCCCCGAACTCTCCCTCACTCTCTTCCTATTTTCTAAGCACTTTGGCAGTGCTAAAGCCTTTGAAATGGAGGTCTAAACTCTCTTCTTGTGTGTTGTCTTCTTTTCTGCCAAATTCCCCCTCTATTTATAGGTGGCGGATACTTGGCAGGTACTTCAAAGTGGAGGAGAGTCGATGGGCAAAAGTTCCTCCGCTGGGCGGCGGGACATGCCGGGGGCCACGTGTGCCGGGCGGCCGGGCATGCCGGGCGGCAGGCCAGGCTGGGCGGCCGTTGGATGGAGTCAGTTGCCAATCGCCTTTGCTTCGGATGGCTTAGATTTGTTCCGGATGACGGTTCCTTGGTCGGTTTTTACCGAAATCTCCATTTTGGGATCGGTAGAAGTCATGGGCCTCATGGGCTGGCAACCCTGGGTGGCCAACCCAGGCTGGGCGACAAGTTAGGCCGGGGTGCGGACCCTCCCCCCCCCCCCCCCCCCGGGTCACATCTTGACATGTCCATGTTATGCCATGTGAATTCCTCCTTTATTTCTCCACTTTTTACCCTCCTTTGTCCGGGAATGGAAAACGGCCTTATTTTGGAGTGTTTTGCATGGTCGGCCGGGTTGGGTGATTAGCCTCATGACGACTCTGTTTTGACTCGCCGGGTGGCTGATTTCAGCCTGATATGACCCTGTCGGCTGGGTTCTGATTTCAGCCATCACGACCCTGCCAGGCCCTGATTTCAGCCTCATACGACCCTGTCGGCCTGCTGTTTTAAGGCAGTATCGGCCGACGGGGCATTTCTTCATGTTTTTACATTATTTTGGCCCTTTTGACCTTGCAAACACATATTTCACCAAAACTCATGGAAATGGTTAATAATAAACTGCTATCACTATTTTGTTTATCCCTTTTATGTTGTTTATGCAAGGATTTGATGGTCGGATTTAGCATTTAAGGACCGTCAACAATGTCCATGCCGATGTGATTAAAAGTTAATCATGATGACTAAGGTTTAGACATGATCCACTAGACATTCGAGTGAATGGTCAAGCTATTACAGGGATGGCATTTATCTTGCCTTGAGCTTGACTGATATCGTGAGGTAAAGGGATTGGTGAATGTGTATATCAGAGGTTCAGCCAATATGATCTTTACTTGTGCGTGGGAGTCAATATGTACTGCTAGGTGCAGCTACTGATTTGTGAAATGAAATTTTTTTTCATATCACTACCTTGTACATGTGAACCTATCGGGTCACACACTTAATGGGTTGGAACATTGCTTGCCTACGTGATTGTCTCTAGTGCAAGTGGGAGATTGTTGGAGATATACCCAAGAGACAATATAGATTTGATCCGTATGTGAGGGTCATACGGATATTGATCCGTGAGGGATTAGTCCACTAATGGGTAAACTAGTCGAGGCCCATTAGAGGGATCTATATAAGTGGAGGCGGGGCAAGGGGTATAGAACCAAGTAGTCAATAACCCTAGCCGCCGTGCTCCTCTCTCTCTCCCACATCACCCTAAACCGTGCCGCCGGTGCTAGCACGTCGTGCACAGTCTTCTGTCCTGTACATGTGGATACCGCAAGGAGCTGCTGCAGTTGTGGTCCTTCGGTTAGATCAGGAGGAGATGATTGCTGTGAACGACTACATCCTCTACATCGATGCGTGACTACATTGGACGTTGCTTCTCCAACCTCGCTTCTGCTTCGCCTACGTGTCTAGTGGTAACGATCCATGATCCCCTCTTGCAAGGTTCCTGGTTGAACGATAGAAACTATTTCTTGCTTTCGTACCTCCCCGTTCCCCAATAGTCCCCACTTTAACTGTCTTCTCCTTGTTGCCCTCAGGGTCAATCTGCACTGACCGGGTGTCCTCCGCTAGCTTGAACAAGGCGTTCTTGTGGTTGGCGTTGGGAGTCCCCTCCTCGAGGCAAGTGTGAATAGCCTTGAGCTCTTCGGCTGAGGCCACCATTGCGGTGGTAGGATTGCCGTTCTCTATCTCGCACTGGAAGGCGCATTGGAGAGACGCGCTCACAGTGATCACCAACTTTGGCCCCGGCATCATGAGCTTCAAGTAGGAATAGTTGGGAACGGCCATGAACTTGGCGTAGCACGGGCGCCCAAAGAGAGCGTGATACACCCCTGGAAAGTTGACAACCTCGAAGACAAGGGTTTTGGTGCGGAAGTTGGATGGAGTCCCAAATGTGACGGGTAGGCTGATCTTCTCGAGAGGCATGGCCTGCCCCCCAGGGACGATCCCATGAAAGGGGGCACCTGTGCCTGGAGGCAGGACCGGTCGATCCCGAGCAGGTCGAGCATGTTAGCGTACAGGATGTTGATGTAGCGGCCCCCATCCATCATGACGTTAGTGAGGTGGACCTCGGCGATGATGAGGTCGACCATGAGCGGGTATCGACCCGGTTGTGGCACGTGCGAAGGGTGATCCGACCGGTTGAACGTGATCGGTAAGTCCGACCATTTGAGGAAAGATGGTGTGGCGGGTTCCACGGCGAAGACCACATGATGCTCGACCTTGGCGGTGCCTCGACTCCCTCAGGACTCAGACCCCATGAAGATCATATGGCAGGCTTTGGTGTTGGGGAACACCGGTTCACCCTGCTCATCGTCGCCGTTAGCAGGGCTCTGGGCACCTAGTTCCGACGCTTTCTCTGGGTCCCCCTTCTTCGCCTCCTCCCGGATGAATTTGTTCATCACGGAGCAGTCCGTAAGGAGGTGTTTGACAGGGGACCCGTGGTTCGGGCATGGGCCATTCCACTTCTTTTCGAAGTGGTTCGGCACCTCCCTTGCACCAGGCCTTGGTGGCTTGCACTCGATGGCGTCCATGATGGGGTCATGCCCGGCTCGTGACTTGTTCTTCCTCTTCTTCGGGCGGTCAGTGTGTAACACCCTACTTTTGCAAATTCTAAAAATGCCAACTATTAGCATTTAGGAGTTTAATTAAATAACCTAGGACAAATTGTTTTTATAACAAATTAAATTAAATTATTGCATTTGCATAACATGTCATATTCATATAGATTTTCATTTCATTATGCATTTAGTTTAATTATTATTTATTTACCAGGAATATTAGGAATAGAATTAGAATAGAAATTAGACAAGGAAAAGAATTGAGAAAGAAAAGGAAAAGAAAAGGAGGAACTAGAACAGTGGGCCGAAACCCACCATTCAGCCCACCCCTCCACTCTCCCCACCTCCTCCTTTCGGCCCAGCCGGCCAGGCCGCCTCCCCTCCCTTCATTCTCTCCCCCGCGGCCCACCTTCCCGACCGGCCCAGCGTGTGCGGCCCGCTCCTCCCGCGCTCTCTCTCTCTCTCACTGACATGCGGGCCCCACCTGTCATCCCCTCCTCCGCCTCTCTCTCCCGTCGTCGGAAACCGACGCCACCACCGCCATCGATCTCCCTCCCCCGACCTCCCCGGCTCCTGTAACCGAAGCCCAACGCACGCGACCCCCCTCCGCTTCCTCTCCCCCACTCACCGTGCCTTAATCACGCACTGGCGTGCGTTACCGAACCCAAACGGCCGCCGCCGGCCATTGATGGTCGGAGACCTCGCGCCGGCTCAATTCGCCCGCTTCCGTGACTATAAAGCACCCCCTCGGCACCGCCCTGCTCCGCCGCCGCTCCTCCGCACTCTCCTGCTCGCTCGCGACCATCGGACGACCTCCCCCACCAAGCTCCGACCACCGCCGCCACCGAGCCGCGCTGCCGACCCCCTCCCGGCCTTCCCGCACCCGCGCGACCTGCCGGTGAGACTCCCCTCCCTCCCCTCTCTCTCCCGGGACTCTCGCGGCGAGGAATGGCCGACCCGAGCGCCATTCCGGCCGGTCTCCGGTGAGCCCCGCCGCGCGCCGCCGCCTAACCGGCCGCTGGCGACGACCTTCCCCCGCCCTTTAATTCTGGCCATTGGATCTTGATCCAACCATCCAGATTACATACCCCTTCGGGTTATGTAATCGGTCCACCGTGAACCAGTGGACCAGTGGTCCACAGAACCTATAGACCCGGTCCACGCATTTCTAGTTTAAAATTAATTCAATTAATTCCTGGATATTGTGGCAGTTTTGCATTTTAGCCCCTGTGCTTAGTTTAAATTAGGTTTAGGTCCCTGTTTTTGTGCAAAACAAATAAAAATTTGTTTTTAGGCCCCTGAACTTTATAATAATTATTTTTAGCACTACATTTTTACAAAAAGCCCTATACCTTTAAGAAATTATATTTTTGCCCTATAAATTGTAGAAAACCCCTGGAATTGTTTTAAATTATATTTCAATCCAGTCTTTTTATATTATTAATGGTATAAATATTATTTTAGCCCTAAAAATTTATAGAAACACCCCTATGCATTATTTAAATTATTATTTGACCTTGTAATTTTATAAAACACCCCTGGACTGATTTTAATTATGTTTTAGTCCCCAGAATTATTTTAAAAATTATACCTTAATCCTTATTAATTGTATAAATATTATTTTAGCCTTAAATTTTTACGGGAACATCCCTGTACTTAATTTTAATTAGATTTTGGCCCTGTCTTTTTACACTAAAACCCCTGCACTTAGTATTAATTATGTTTGAGTCCTAGAATTTTTGCAAAAACAACCTTATACTTTTAATAACTACTTTTCAGCCCTAATAATTTACACTTTAGTCCCTGTAATTTTATAAAATTACACATAGGTCCTTAAAAGCCTCTGTTTTTACCCTTTTGCCCCTAAAACTTCAAACTAGCATAACTTTTTACTCATAACTCCAATTTAGGTGATTCTTGCGCCAAAATTCTCGTAGGAGCATAACCTTTGCATCCCTTGCATCTACATACTGTTTTTCCTCTGTTGCATATAGTGTATTGATTTTGTATGTTTTGCTTGTATTGGTATGTCGTTACATAAAGGCGAGCATACACAAGGACCACCCTACGAGGATTTTCAAGAGCAGGAATTTGAAGGGTTAGAGCAGCCTTCTGCGCAGGACGAAGGCAAGTGTCCTTGATGCATATTACATCTATTGAAATGTTACTATAGAATTGCATGCTTGTGTCAATTTATTGGGAACCTATTGTTAGGGTTTTCCTTAGTAATTGTTTTTACCCTGTTCCTTGTCGCCTTGAACCAATGGGTGAATTGTGGGTAGAAAATGCTTAAGATGGCTTATGGGATGTGGGTTAATATTAATTTTGATTAATGAACAATGTCACTGGGATATGTTTGGTAAATCTTTTAGTAACATGGCTTAGGGATCTATGCAAGCCAGGTGGAAAGGATGTGGTGCCGTGGGCACATGCTTGTGGTGGTAGGCTTGTTGTAGATCCTAGGAACCGGTTCTTGGAGTGACAACCCAGGAAAACAGTGCCAACACAAGACCGACATGGGTAAGGCTTGGCCTAGTAATTAGATGTTCTCCCAGTGTCGGTGCAGCATTTGGTGGAGCGGGGAATGGAAGTCGAGAGGACTATCCTTGTATCCGAATGGCTCAAGAGGGGGCTTCCGGGGTGATGAGCTGCTTGTTGAAGGGCTATCACTTATGGACGGGAGTGGAACCTTAGTGGCTAGCATGTACTGGGAGACCCTTTGGAAAAGCCTCGTAGTGAAACCCTGCCACACACCAAAGGAAGTGTGTAATGTGGGTCGCGTCCACGGGCACCAAGGGAATCACGACTTGTGGGTAAAGTGGTACAAACTCTGTAGAGTATCAAACTATCATGATAGCCGTGCTCACGGTCAAGAGCGGCTTGGAATCCTCACAAGATTAGTTGGGTGGGGATGGGTTGGTTGGAACGATGGAATGGGTTGGAACTTGGTTAGATCATGGTTGGGATGACCCCACGTAGTAAATAGGATGCTTAGGTAAATTAAAAGCTCATGCTTCCCACTCTATAAAGCCTTTTTCTTGACTATAGCCCCATGTCATATTTTCCCCGCTTGCTGAGTACGACACGTACTCACCCTTGCTATACCCCGTTGACATTCAGCCCAAGGAGAAGATTGGAGCCACTACGAAGATGAAGGAAGCGAGTACTAGGCGATTATCCACCAGTCGATGCCTGTGGAGTTTGGGATGTCTACGCTAGCTACTTTCCGCTGCATTGATGTACTTTTCTTCTAGACCCACAGGTCCTTTTGTAAAAAATATACGATGTAATAATTAAAGGATATAGATAATTATTCTGTTGCCACTGATGATGTACCGTATGTGTGTGTAACTTGATCCTGGGCACACGTACGGCTGCACCCATTTCTCTTCTTAAAATGGGTGTTACAGAAGTGGTATCAGAGCCATATCGACTGTAGGATGACAGCCTAGATAGCCATGAACGTATTTAGGGACCCTACTTTGTCTTACATCAATAAAAACTATTTTAACAAAATATTAATCCTTGTCGTTTCTTATTTTGTTGCTTTTGTTTTTCAGATTTCCTTAACCATTGCTTATTCATGCCTTGTGATTTTAAAATATAGATGGCCCACACCAAGCAAAGCTCTCGTAAGAGTACGACTAGACGCCACTATGGACTCCTTGCCCCTAGGCGTGTTCAAAGGGAAGAAAGTAAAGAAGCAAATCAACCTGAACACGAGAAGACCCCAGTAAGGGATGAGACATTTCCAGAGGAACCACAAGAGGACCCTGAGGAACCTGAAGAAGAAGAAGAACCAGAAGAGTATGAGCAAGAAGAGGACCCTGAGGAACCTGAAGAGGAAGAAGAACCAGAAGAGTATGAGCAAGAAGAGGACCCTGAAGAACCACAAGAGGAAGAAGACCCAGAAGAGCCCGAGGACCTCGAAGAGCCTAAGAATGGTGATAACTCGGATGAGGACGAAGACCTAGCTGTCCGTATGGCCGAGAAGTACCGCTCTTTTGGACTAGAGGGTGAGACCTTCTCCAAGACTTCATCAAGAGAGTGGATCGTCCTTCTCGTGAGGAATGGACAGCGGAGGTCAACATCTACGACGGCGATCGCGTCATATCTACGCACCGTGGCCGCACCCCTAGGGCTACTCGTGGGGCTGCAATAGACGACGCTGCTTGGAGGGCTCTCACTAGCCTCTGCTACACTCACCGCCATGGAATAGCAAGGACAAGTTTTGCACACATTCCCCGTCGGAAGCCAGGCAGGGAGAAGTACACCGTCGCTCCTACAGAATGGTATGTGAGCACCAGGGAGATGGACGAGACTCAGGGAATAGCGGTGGACTTAAGCCGCACTATAGAGGCACTACAGAGGGAGAACCACGCCCTTCGGAAGAGGCTGCGCGATACCGAGGATTACATAAAGCGCGACCAGCGAGTCAAGATGGGCGAGCAGAGTGACCTCTACTCATCGGGTATCCGCACTTGGACTGCAAACTCCCCGAAGCGCGCAAGTTCCATTCCTTCGATCTCCGACGAAGTGAACTCCCATGCCTAGGAGATTCCCTTACCCGTGAATAAAAATTGTAATAATCAAACGCTTACATCGATTTACTTTCATGGTGTGATGTAATGAACTCGTTGGCTTGCTTAATAAGTGTGCTTGATGTGGGTTGTAGAATGCCTCGGCACCTTGTCCACAATCTCATCGTTTGTTTGCTTATTAAAATAAACTATCTTTTACTTATCACTCCTTGATACATTTAGATCGGGATCTTTCTTTTTTGTTATTACCACACCTTGTCTCACACTACTTCCACCACCTACTCTAATCAGATGGTTCGCACTAGAGGCCACGCTGGAGGTAGCAATCAGAACAACGAGGAGGGCAATAATGCTTCGAACCTTGAGCAATTCTTGGCCGTACAGACTCAGCTCATGCAAACAATGAGCCAAACTTTGGGCGCTATACAGCAGAACCACAACAACCAGCAGAACCACAACAACCAGCAGAACCACAATGCACCTCCACCTCCACCCCAGAATAGATTGGGGGAGTTCCTAAGGACTAAGCCACCTACCTTTTCCCAATCTAAGGATCCGATGGAAGCTGACGATTGGCTCAAGGCAATCGAAAAGAAGTTGATAATCGCTCAATGCAATGATCGAGAGAAGGTTCTCTTTGCAGCTCATCAGCTGTATGGTGTAGCCGCAGATTGGTGGGAAGCTTATTGCAATGCTAATACTGATGTGGAAAGCATCACTTGGATTGAGTTTAATGATAATTTCCGCTCCCACTATATTCCTACGGGCATCAAATTGCTGAAAAGACAGGAATTTCAGGACCTGAGACAGGGGGACATGTCAGTAAGTGAATACTTGAATAGGTTCATCCAACTGTCCAGGTATGCTCCCGAGGATGTGAACACCGATGGGAAGAAGCAATACATGTTCATGAGGGGACTGCAGAATGACATCCAGTTTCAGTTGATAAACAATGACTATGTCAACTTCAAGAAACTGGTGGACAAGGCCATTGTTGTGGAGAATAAGCGCAATGAGATTGAGAGGGAAGGCAAGAGGAAGATGCCATTCCAAGGACAATCATATGGTAGCAACACTCGCCCCCGCATGATGCCATCTTCTAACTCATACTACCGTGCTCCCAGCACTGTCAGGCCACCCATGCAAGCTCCACGCCCAAACTTTCCAATGCAACGTTCCAACTACCAGGCACCCCACCCTAGCCAGCAGCAGGCACCTCGTCCCACCTATCAGCAAGCACCCCGCCCCACAGCCCCAACAGCTCCACAAAACCAGAACCGCCCCACCGCTGGAAACACTAATGGTGTGAAGCGCGGATGTTATCACTGTGGACAGGAAGGTCACTTCATGGGACAGTGTCCTCAACGGAACAATGCACCAAGGCAAGCTTCAACTAACCTGCCTTCAGGCAATCGAGGACAACAGAATTACGCTCGAGGGCGCGTCAATCATGTCACTACGGAAGAAGCTGAGCAAGCTACAGATATGGTGCTCGGTATGTTCTTAGCTAACTCTCAACCTGCAACCATTTTGTTTGATTCGGGAGCATCGCATTCATTCATAACATCCACATATGTGGCAAAGCACAACTTACCGGTTGCTCTTATGAAGCGTACCATGCTAGTTAGCTCTCCTGGTGGAGAAATGAGAACCAATCAAATATGCCCAAAGGTCGCCCTTAAAATAAGGGGGGTGGACTTCTCAGCTAATCTCATAATCCTAGACTCCAAGGGGATAGATATAATACTTGGAATGGATTGGTTACGCAAGTATGATGGAGTGATACAGTGCGCCAAGCAGTCAGTACAATTGACCAGTGTAGAGGGTACCAAGGTTGAATTCATAGCAGCCAACTCTACTACCAAGGAAGTCATACTAAACCAAACCACCGGCACACCCATAGAAGAGATACGAGTGGTATGTGAATTCCCTGATGTCTTTCCTGAAGAACTTTCAGGTAGGCCACCAGACCGTGACATAGAGTTTGTTATCGACTTAATACCAGGAACTGCTCCTATATCTAAGAGGCCCTATAGGATGCCAGTTAATGAGTTAGTAGAACTAAAGAAGCAATTACATGAGATGCTAGAGAAAGGTTTCATTCGCCCTAGTTCCTCACCTTGGGTAGCTCCAGTACTCTTTGTCGAGAAGAAGGATAAGACTCAGAGGATGTGTTTGGACTATCGTTCTCTTAATGATGTAACCATCAAGAATAAGTATCCACTACCACGGATTGAAGACTTGTTCGATTAGATGAAAGGAGCTTGTGTATTCTCCAAGATTGATCTATGATCCGGGTATCACTAGTTAAAAATCAGACCATCAGACATACCCAAGACGGCCTTCCCCCGCCCTTTAATTCTGGCCGTTGGATCTTGATCCAACCGTCCAGATTACATAACCCTTGTAATCGGTCCACCGTGAACCAGTGGACCAATGGTCCATAGAACCTATAGACCCAGTCCACGCATTTCTAGTTTAAAATTAATTCAATTAATTCCTGGATATTGTGGCAGTTTTGCATTTTAGCCCCTGTGCTTAGTTTAAATTAGGTTTAGGTCCCTGTTTTTGTGCAGAACAAATAAAAATTTGTTTTTAGGCCCCTGAACTTTATAATAATTATTTTTAGCACTACATTTTTACAAAAAGCCCTATACCTTTAAGAAATTATATTTTTGCCCTATAAATTGTAGAAAACCCCTGGAATTGTTTTAAATTATATTTTAATCCAGTCTTTTTATATTATTAATGGTATAAATATTATTTTAGCCCTAAAAATTTACAGAAACACCCCTATGCATTATTTAAATTATTATTTGACCTTGTAATTTTATAAAGCACCCCTGGACTGATTTTAATTATGTTTTAGTCCCTAGAATTATTTTAAAAATTATACCTTAATCCTTATTAATTGTATAAATATTATTTTAGACTTAAATTTTTACAGGAACATCCTTGTACTTAATTTTAATTAGATTTTGGCCCTATCTTTTTACACTTAAACCCCTGCACTTAGTATTAATTATGTTTGAGTCCTAGAATTTTTGCAAAAACAACCTTATACTTGTAATAACTACTTTTCAGCCCTAATAATTTACACTTTAGTCCCTGTAATTTTATAAAATTACACATAGGTCCTTAAAAGCCTCTGTTTTTACCCTTTTACCCCTAAAACTTCAAACTAGCATAACTTCTTACACATAACTCCAATTTAGGTGATTCTTGCGCCAAAATTCTCGTAGGAGCATAACCTTTGCATCCCTTCCATCTACATACTGTTTTTCCTCTGTTGCATATAGTGTATTGATTTTGTATGTTTTGCTTGTATTGGTATGTCGTTACATAAAGGCGAGCATACACAAGGACCACCCTACGAGGATTTTCAAGAGCAGGAATTTGAAGGGTTAGAGCTGCCTTCTGTGCAGGACGAAGGCAAGTGTCCTTGATGCATATTACACCTATTGAAATGTTTCTATAGAATTGCATGCTTGTGTCAATTTATTGGGAACCTATTGTTAGGGTTTTCCTTAGTAATTGTTTTTACCCTGTTCCTTGTTGCCTTGAACCAATGGGTGAATTGTGGGTAGAAAATGCTTAAGATGGCTTATGGGATGTGGGTTAATATTAATTTTGATTAATGAACAATGTCATGTGGGATATGTTTGGTATATCTTTTAGTAACATGGCTTAGGGATATATGCAAGCCAGGTGGAAAGGATCTGGTGCCGTGGGCACATGCTTGTGGTGGTAGGCTTGTTGTCGATCCTAGGAACCGGTTCTTGGAGTGATAACCCAGGAAAACAGTGCCAACACAAGACCAACATGGGTAAGGCTTGGAACGATGGAATGGGGATGTGTAAGATTAGTTGGGTGGGGATGGGTTGGTTGGAACGATGGAATGGGTTGGAACTTGGTTAGTATAGCACCTTGAAATCATGGTTGGGATGACCCCACGTAGTAAATAGGATGCTTAGGTTAATTAAAAGCTCATGATTCCCACTCTATAAAGCCTTTTTCTTGACTATAGCCCCATGTCATATTTTCCCCACCTGCTAAGTACGACACGTACTCACCCTTGCTATACCCCGTTGACATTCAGCCCAAGGAGAAGATTGGAGCCACTACGAAGATGAAGGAAGCGAGTACTAGGCGATTATCCACCAGTCGATGCCTGTGGAGTTTGGGATGTCTACGCTAGCTACTTTCCGCTGCATTGATGTACTTTTCTTCTAGACCCACGGGTCCTTTTATAAAAAATATACGATGTAATAATTAAAGGATATGGATAATTATTCTGTTGCCACTGATGATGTACCATATGTGTGTGTAACTTGATCCTGGGCACACGTACGGCTGCACCCATTTCTCTTGCCTTTACTCAGTGGTGCCGTTGTCGGCCCCCTCTTCCCGCTTGCCCTTGCCTTTACTCTCCCTCGCACGCTAGAGGACTGCTCCCATGCACTCTTCACCAGAGGTGAACCTTGTGGTGATGTCAAGGAGTTTGTGAGAAGTGTGCGAACCCTTTAGGCCCAGCCTCGAAGATGAAAGCCATGATAATGTTCGCGTCACCCATGTTGGGTAGCTCATTGCACTTCTTGCTGAAGCGCCGGATGTCATCTTGAAGCGACTTGCTAGCTTTCTACTGGCAGTTCTTGAGGTCCTAGGGGTTGCCCGGTCGGATTGAGGTCCCCTAGAAATTCCTGACGAACATATCCCTCAGGTCTCCCTAGTCATAGATTTGGCCCTCGGGGAGATGCTCAAGCCACGCACGGGCCAAGCTGGTGAGATACAGTAGAAGATTGCGGATGATGGCGAGGTCATCGACGACTATCCCAGCCTGGCATGCGATGCGGTAATCCTCAAGCCAAAGGCCGGGATCTATCTCACCAGCATACATGGTGACAGTCACGAGCACCCGGACGGGCTCCGACTCCGCTCCTCATCGGTGTCGTCGTATTGGCCACCACGACGTGGTTGACGGTCTGTTTCTTGGTTTAGCCGCTCTTTCTCATGGTGGTGCTCCTTGAGAGTGTGGCATGTGTCACGGTGAGGTCTGACCCGGTCGTAGATCAAGGCTTTCCTGGGCGTGCCTCCAGCTAGAGTTGGTTGCCAAACCGAGTGTTGTTGGGAGGCGGCGGCGTTAGTGCCTCTCGCACGCCTAGACGTAGAGATCTGTTGGCTGGACTGAGCGGCGCACTGTTGCGAGCTCGCTGCCAGGAGATTGGCTGCCTTGGTTAGAAAAACCACAACCTCTCACTGGGCCTGCTGGGCCTCTGGCGTCACGGGCTCAGGGAGAGTACTAAGCAGGGCGATGGCCGCCTATGTTTTGTCCCGCTCGAGCGAATTGCGGGGGCCTTGGTCACCGGTGATGATACGCTGATGAACATCACGGGCCATGGCGCGAGCATGTCCGCCAACACCGGGACATGCCAGTTCGTGGTCTATCTCCACCTTTTTGTGCTCCAGCTAGCGTGGAGTATCTTCTAGCTCCACCCACCTTGCCCTCAGCCATTGTTGAAGGTCGCCAGGGTGAGGTGCAGTCTACGGCTCCCCATGTAGGGTGATAGGAATACTGACAGTGGTTCCTCTTGCCATTGTACCGGTCGCCGGGTTTGTCAGAGCAGGGGTCCCAGGGTTCGCCATTGCCCTAGTGGCTGAGGTGCCGGCGCCCCCTATAGCCGGGGTGGGCACAAGTGTTGGTGGTTCTTAAGCCTAACAGGGAAAATCTGCAAGCGTACAGATGCCGGTGTAGCTTTCACCCAGGAATATTCCAGAGTATCGATTTCCACAGGGAACAAGTAAAGTGTCACTCCTAGTGATGAAGGGGGCAGAACAAAGTGTATTCTATAGGGAGAAGAAGTCGTCGGGCCAGGCAATCTAATGTAGTGAACCTTCTCCAAGTAACTTAGTGAGAATTCTATTTCCAAATATCTACTTCGAGGCACGATTACAATCCACAGGTAAGGGTCGGTAACCAACCTCATGTACTAGTGGGCATGTTAACGCTAGACAACCCTGCTTGAGACTTTCCGAATGTGGTGGAATTCAATATTGGACGGGCAGCGCTGTCACCGCCTACAGCCTACCACACAACCCATGGGGACGAATGCAATCCTAGGAAAGCTATGTCAAAACACCACGTCTAAACATAGACTTTCATACCAGTTCTAGAATTGGTAAACATAACAAGATAATGCTACAAAGCAATAAAAAGTTATGGACGAGGATCCCGCAGAACAAAAGGATAGAATTACTCACTTTATTACTTGGGCAAAAATTCTACTACATGTTACCCAGCCCCAAAGATGAGGGAGATTACTCTCGCAGGAGCTTCAATCCCCGGGGCACAAGTTGAAGGAGCCATCATTCTAAACTCCTCCTCCTACACCTCTACTCTTCTACTTGGGTAAAACTTGGGACTAATGCTTATTTCTTCTCTCTTCTTCACTTCTACCGAATTCCCCCTCTACTTATAGGTGGGGAAGACTTGGCGGGTACTTCAAGGTGGAGGAGAGTTGGTGGGCAAAATTTCCCTCGCTGGGCGGCGGGCCATGCCGGGCGGCCGGGCATGCCGGACTGCATGCACCGCCGGGTGGCAGGCCAGGCCGGACGGCCGTTGGATTAAGTTGGTTCCCGACCACCTTCCCTCGGACGGCTCAGATTTGGTCCAGATGATGGTTTTAGGTCGGTTTTCAACCGCCTTATCCACTTGGCGTCGGTTGGCATGATGGGCCATATGGCCTGGACACCTCGGGAGGAAATTCCCAGGCCGAGTGGTGGGGTAGGCCGGGCGGCTTGGCATGCCGAGCGGCGGCCCCTTTTTGGTGCCGACCCCCTCCGGGTCATGTTTTCACTTGTCCAAGTTGTGCCACGTAGATGCCTCCTTTACTTCTTCAATTTTTACCCTCCTTAGTCCGGGGATGGAAAATGGCATCATGATGGAGTGTTTTGCAGGGTCGGCTGGGTCGGATTGGTTCAATCTGATGAGACTCTATTTTGACTAGCCGGGTGGCTGACTTCAGCCTAATATGACCTTGTCAGTTAGGTCCTGATTTCAGCTGTCACGATCCTGCCCGGGCCCTAATTTCAGCCTCATACGACCCTGTCAGCCGGCTGTTTTATGGCAGTATCGACCAACGGGGTGTTTCTTCATGTTTTTATGGCAGTATCGGCCGGCTGTTTTATGGCAGTATCACCAAAACTTGTGGAACTTTATGAGTTTAAACAAATATTCATGAAACTTTCATCTTTACCTTGCATTTCCCGACCGGTTGGTTGCCGATATTGGGTTTTAAGGGCCACCAACACCTCCCCAAGCTTAAACCTTTGCTCGTCCCGAGCAAATTAAAACTTGGAAGTGATGGATCAGGAGTTGCTTCAATATTTGAGCCCTACAAGGATCAAGTGCACAAACACATATTCCTACAACATAGGGGTAATGGTAAACCAACACAAGTTTATCACTAAGTCATTCTGATTGTAAGTGGGGCTCTTAGGCATTTTATTACCTTGTCATGAGCGGTTGGAACTTAGAACAACTAGTTTAGATTTTGTCATTCAACCTCCTACATGATCATGAGTCCAAAGTTTTTGTAATGCTGCATAAGATTGAAAATTTTCCCTCTTGGTGCAATCCTTCACTATGACTCTCATCTCTCAAAAAGTGTATTTCCTCACCAAGTGCTCATCATACTCTATGAAATTTGGCTTTATATATGGAGCTTGGTAGGATGGCACATCTAGTATGCGTATTTTGTTAAGTTAAGAGATGGTCCTAGTGAAAAGACTTTGCACTTTCTCATTCCAACCATTTGGAAATAATATCCAGGGGAGAGGGAGAGAATGGACTCACGCGAAGGAGTGGACTAGCACAATAGAAAAAATCTTTATCAAAGATTGGATTTTTGTGCTAGAGTGAAAGGATGGTCCTTTTTTTGCTCAATGAATTTAATGAACCTTGAAACTTGACATTTGTACATCTATGAGAACTGATAATTTTTTTCTCATTGTTTTTTCTTTCTTTCTTTTTCAGCTCTCATAGTGTACGGAAGCTAGTTCAATGGTTCAAATATTTTTGCAAACTTTTTTCTGAGCATTTATTTTGGGAGAACCAAAATCTTTCTATTAGGATCAAGGTTTTCGCAAAGGAGAGATTTTTGGCTAACATGCTTGATGAAGTGGATGCTTGAATCCAATGTGGAAACCGCATAACCAAGCATGATTATTTGAGAACTCAAAGATTACGCAAAGGAAAATGATTGGCTTTGAAAGTGCAAGTCCCTCATAAGGATCAAATCCTAACCAAACTCAATGCATACATGGATGGCATAAAAGTTGGTTCACAATTAATATCTGGCCTTGGTAGGAATTGTTCTGTCATAGGAAAGTCATACACCAAGTAGGGGGGTTTTTATTGTAGCATGGTTTTGAAAGAAATCATTGGACTCTAATCATGAGGAAATCATAGACTCATCCAAAACATGCCATATCATGAATTCCAACAACTAGACTTGGTGTTTATTAGCCATTTTGCACCCACTAAAACATAGAGAGACTAGCTTTGTCATCATGCTGGTCTACCATTACCCACCAAAATGAAGAGTAGAGGTTGTATACTTGAGACTCACAGGGAGCTAATATAGCAACTATTCATCATTTCCATAGGCAAGGTAGAGACTAAGTTCTCAAATTTTATTTGAAAAGGGAAATATTTTTATTCTTTTTGGTTATGCAAAATTTTATGGTTTTTTTCTTCAAAAACTGAAAAATGTTTTTGGGTTCTCTTAAATTTTCTCAAAAAAATGAAAACAACTCAACTAGAGAAAGAGGGAGAGAGGATAGAAGAAGCGGCACACCTTGGTTTGGGGTACCTCCCCAAGCTTAGGTCTTTGCAAGACTTAAGCTTAGATGACTTCACTGCGGCGGTTGATACTCGATGTTGAAGTGGCCGAACAGTTGGTCCATCATGGGGAGATTCGTCTGAAGTTGTTCCGACGTTTGTTGCTGCCATTCTTGTCCATCCCTTATGACTGCTTGTATTTGTTGAGTTTGTTCATTGGTTTCATACGCATTGCCAGCCAAGTATTGCATGTCTTCTTCCAACTCATCTGGCTGTGTTGAGTGCGTACTCAAAATCAGCAAGGACACCGATTCGCTCGAGGAAGTTGTGGTCAAACTTGCACACGGATGTGAACTCTCGGTCCCAAATGGCGGTGAGTTTGCTTCGTTCGTCATAGTCATTGAACACCATATTCTCTTCACTCTCCATGAACTTGTCAAACTCTTCGTCCCATGTGAAGGTCCCGAGTGCTCGGCTTCTTAGCGCTCACTCGGCGTACGCCTCCCACGGCTCGAGCCGCTGCTGCTGCTGAACTTGGTGTAGATGCCTCTCCAAATATTTGCCATTCCTGCAAAAGCGGTTACTTGGACACAATACCCAAAGGACAAAATGATGATAATGGTTTGCGGTTAGTCGTCCGGTTAGTAGTCCAAGTGTTAGTCGTTCAAATGTGCAAGAGTGACAACAATTTCTCTCTAGTTGGTTTTATTGCAACACACTTTTATTGCTAAGTGCAAAGTGCACTTACTGGAGAGGGCTAGTGATGTGGGACGAGGGTGAAGAGGGAGAGAAAATGTTTTCAGCTGAGAGTGGAGAAACAAAGGAGAGTGTGTCTGGTATTTATTGGCTCGAGGGGAGCCTTGGGGCAAAAATTTTTATGCTAGGTGGCGGGACACACCGGGCGGCAGCCCATGCCGGCCGATAGGTCATTTCCCTCCATTTTCTCTATTATTGCTCTAGTGGTGACGAGAGAAGGCTAGGTCCAAGTGCCATGTGATCCACTTGCTCAATTTGTCCAGAAATTTGCTAAGAGTGTAGGGAGCAAGGATAGAGTGATGAGATGGGCAAAGTTGTATGTTTGCAATGAGTGTGCTGCCACTCATGAGGCCTAGGTGAATAGGGTGGTAGGTGAGTGTGAGTGGTGAAAGAGTGAGGTGACACGGGTGGCTCTCATTCATTCACTTTCACTCATGGTGGGGCTTTTGATGAGCATTTTTCTTCAAGGTAAGGCTGGCCACACCTTCACCACTCATGGCCATCATCTCTGCATTAGAAGTGCTAAGAATCCGAGAAAAAGTTGCACCGAGCGGCATGGCCTACCGGGCGGCAGAAATGACCTAGCCGGGTGGTCATTTTCATGGAAAATCACCCCTAGGGTGGTAAAATTGGACTGGGTTATTTCAGGTTATGTGGCTCAAGATTAGCTAGCCGGGTGATCATATTTTGCCAAATATGACCTCCCAGGTGCTAAAATTTGATAAAATCTGACCGCCAAAAATTTACCCAGCCGGGTGGTCATTTTCATGGAATATGACCTCCCGGTTTGCTGAAATCCAACTAGCCGGGCTGGATGATCAGACCATCACCGAAGGGTCGTTTTTGCTGAAATTTGATCTCCCGGGTACTAATATTTGACTAGTCGGGTTGGATTCTGGGTACTTGAATATTACCTAGCCAGGTGGTCGTTTTCATGAAATACGACCTCCAGGGCGCTAAAAACTGACTGGTTGGATAGGAGCCTCAGATTATCACCCGGCTGGTCGTTTTTTATGAAATTTGACCTCCCGGCCAGTAAACTTGGCCGAGCCATCACCAATAAATTTTTTTCAAAATCTTAACTTTAAATTCTTTTCTTTTATAGCCTAATTTAATGGTTAAAGATGAAACTAAAAACAACCTAATTTAGTGGTAGGGTGAAAAACAAAGAAAAACAAACGGGAGAGACGGAGTTCAGAATGGCACTACTACTGCTCCCCGGCAACGGTGCCAGAAAGCTTGTTGGCGGTTCTTAAGCCTAACAGGGAAAATCTAGAAGCGTACAGATGTCGGCGTAGCTTTCACCCAGGAGTATTCTAGGGTATCGATTTCCACTGGGAACAAGTAAAGTGTCACTCCTAATCTATCAAGTCCTAGTGATGAAGGGGGCAGAACAAAGTGTATTCTATAGGGAGAAGAAGTCCCCGGGTAAGGTAATTTAATGTAGTGAACCTTCTCCAAGTAACTTACTGAGGATTCTATTTCCAAATATCTGCTTCGGGGCACGATAACGATCCACAGGTAAGGGTCGGTAACTAACCTCATGTACTAGTGGGCACGTTAACGCTAGACAACCCTGCTTGAGACTTCCCGAATGTGGTGGAATTCAATATAGGATGGACAGGGCTGTCACCACCTGCCGCCTACCACACAGCCCGTGGGGACGAATGCAATCCCAGGAAAGCTAAGTCTAAACACCACGTTTAAACATAGACTTTCATACCAGTTCTAGAATTGGTAAACATAACAAGATAATGCAACGAAGCAATAAAAAGTTATGCACGAGGATCCCGTAGAATAAAAGGATAGAATTACTCACTTTATTACTTGGGCAAGAATTCGACTACATGTTACCCGGCCCCGAAGACGAGGGAGATTACTCACGCAGGAGCTTCAATCCCCGAGGCAAAATTTGAAGGAGCCAACATTCTGAACTCCTCCTCCTACACCTCTACTCTTCTACTTGGATAAAACTTGGAACTAATGCTTATTTCTTCTCTTGTCTTCACTTCTGCCGAATTCCCCCTCTATTTATAGGTGGCGAAGACTTGGCGGGTACTTCAAGGTGGAAGAGAGTTGGTGGGCAAAATTTCCCCCACCGGGTGGCGGGCCACGCCGGTCGGCCGGGCATGCCGGGCGACATGCACCACCGGGCGGCAGGCCAGGCCGGGCGGCCATTGAATGAAGTCGGTTCCTGACCGCCTTCCCTCAGACGGCTCAGATTTGGTCCAGATGACGGTTTTGGGTCAGTTTTCAACCGCCTTATCCACTTGGCGTCGGTTGGCATGATGGGCGTGAGTGATGGGAGTGTGTGGCGATGTCTAGAGAGGAGTGTGGACCTTCACCTCTTATACTTCAAGGGAAAAGGACCAACATTACAGAGAGAGATAGAGTGAGAGTTTTCTACATGTGACGAGTCGGTTGAGGCATGTTGGAGAAGGCAAAGTCCATGGTCGGCGACATGTCCCGCGTACTTGTGTCCCCCACCTTCGGTCCTATCTAGGTGTCAGGGAGGAGAGCAGTGTGTCAGGCATGCCCTTGTTTCACGTCGTCGGGTTGAGCTTCCCTTGCTTCTGTAGAAGGCGTGTTCCCCCCGTACGCGGGATGGCTCATCATGGGCGCTATCATGTTACCCAGGCGGAGACCAATCCTGCTATCCATCGAGCCATCCTACGACCACTGTAGCTTAGAGGTATCATCGGGAGATAGCATCACAGACTATCCTGCCACGCCTACTCTTACCACTAGGCACTGATGATGATGTTGGGAGCAGGTAAGATGAAGGTTTTGTCCTCCCAAAACTGTTTGTGTGTAACAGGCATGACATTTAAGACCGGATGGTTGGCGGTTGTTGATCGTCCTTGCTCGACCCCATCCATCAGGGGTCAATGCGTCGGGTTGCGCCTATCCGAACCTATTCGGAGTTGGAATCAATCCTATCCTGACAGGGCAATTGAGTTTCTCTACTCCACCACACCTGGCTTGGTTAGGGCCTCGTCGTCCCGTCCCGTCATGGTTTGGATACCACTGATAGAAGTTGACAGGGGCAGGCCCTATCAGTGATCTTGAGGGGCCAGCATTATCATCATGGCAGTAGTGTTAGTGAAATGGCCGTCCTTGCCCCAAAGAAAATTATTTAGAACGAGTGGCTGAGTCCTCCGCTTGGGAGGGTGTGCCAGGCATTGGATCTGTCAAGTGGAATGACTTGTCCTCGACTCCCTTCGAGGGGTCGAGCGGGATGCGGCGAGCCCTCAACCACTCAAGGGCCGAGTGGGGCGTAGCAGGCCTTCGTCCCTTGCGAGAGGGGGAGGGTCGAGCAACTTTCACGGCCAAGTGTTGACCATCAAGGGGTCGTCCTTTCTTTGGTGGGGGGCCAATGTGGGTGAGGCCTTGCTAGCAATCTGGTGGGCCCTCTTCGCTAGTTGTGTGTGTGTGTCTCTAGGTGGTGCCACGTGGCACCCCGTTTTCCACCCTCGACAACCCCTGAGCGGTCAGATCGAGGTTATGATTCTACCGACTGATCTCTCAAACCAGATCATCACTCTGCAACCCTCCTTGGAAGGCAGTAATGATCTGCTGGTCCGGAGCATTGGGGATCTCTATCTTTTAGGCGTAGAAACGCTTGATGAAGTCACGCAGGGGTTTGTCGGGCTTCTGCTTGAGTCACACAAGGTTGAAGTGGTTGTCCGAACGATTGTAGGTAGCCTAAAAACTCTCAATGAACTACTTATTGAGCTCCCCCCCCCCAATTGGAGATCGAGTTCTCACGAAGAGACATGAGCCAAATCCAGATGGCGAGTTCAAGGTAGACTGGCAGGCAGTTAGCCATGACGTAGGAGTTTCCCCCAGTAGACCGAATAGCCATGCTATATATCTAGAGCCACTCCTTGGGGTTGGTTTGACTATCATACTTTTCGATAGCAATAGGCTTGAAACTCTTTGGAAACTTGCACATGCGTAGCTTGCGAGTATAATCCTTTACTCCATTGAACTCCTCGTCGGTCTATGATGGAGTCCTACTGTTGGCAGCCGATAAAATCCATAATCAGCCACCAACCGGTTGGGAAATGCAAGGTAAAGACCAAAGTTTAATAAGTATTTGCTTAAACTAATAAAGTTCCATGAGTTTTGGTGAAATATGTGTTTGCAGGCAAAAGAGACCCAAAATGTCCAAAAACATGAAGAAACATCCCGTCGGCCGATCACGACTTTGAAACAGCTGTTTTCACCGGCGGACATGGTCATTTTCCGGCAGAAATTAGCCGATAGGTCATAACTAGCCGACAGGGTCGTTCTCAGGCATAAACTAGCTGAAATCAGAATAAAGGCGACAGGGTCATAACCGGCTGAAATCAGCCACCCGGCTGGATAAATGGAACCGTTTTCAGGCTGATCTTCCGACCCGGCCGATTCTGCAAAAACACTTCACCACAATGTCATTTCTTCCCCCGGATTAGAATGAGGAGATATGACTAAGGAAAAAGAGGCCAACAAATGGCCTTACCGGGGGATGCCAAGAACTGCTTCAGAGGAGGGTTGGCACCGGCCTGGGCTGCTGCCCGGCCTGGCTTGTTGGCCGGCCTAAGGTACCGCCCGGCCCGAGTTGGCCACCCCATGTCATCGGCCTAATGAGGCGCATGAACCTACCGGCCCCAAAATAAAGGAAGCGGCAGGCACCGACCAAATAACTGACTCCGAGAGAAAATCTATGACATCCGAAGGGAGTCGATCACAAACCGACATGATCCAAGGGCCGCCCAGACTGGGCTGCCGCCTGGCATACCCGGCTGCTCGGCACATATGGCTGCCCGGCGTAGGCCGCCGCCCAGTGGGCCAATTTCGGTCCACCAACTCCCCATCACTTATAAATACTGGCCAGCTCAGTGCCACGAAGGAGTGTGGACGAATTTAGAAAGTAGAAATTTTTCTTCAAAGATTTTTATCCAAGTATAGAGTGAAAGTGTAAGGAGAAGGAGTTCAGTATGTTGGCTCCTTCAACTTGTGCCTTGGAGATGAAGCTCCTGCGAGAGTAATCTTCTTCATCTTCAGGGCCAGTAACATGTAACCCAACTCTTGCTCAAGTAATAAAGTGAGTCTTACTATTCCTTTTATCTGCGGGATCCCCGTGAATAACTACTTATTGCTTACAAGCATTAATTAGTTATGCTTATCAATTCTAGAGCTAATATGAAAGCCTAAGTGTAAGCGTGGTGTTTAGACTTAGTTTTCCTAGGATTGCATTTGTCCCCACGGGCTGTGTGGTAGGCGGCAGGGGGTGACAGCCCTGCCTGTCCAATATTGTATTCCACCATGTTCGGAAAGTCTCAAGCAGGGTTGTCTAGCGTTAGCGTACCCACTAGTACAGATGTTAGTTACCGACCCATATTAGTGGAATGTTCTCGTGCCACAAAGCAGGTAAACTTGCTAGATTACTTGATAGGAGTTTGTTACGTAGAATTACCCAGCCCGAGGACCTCTTCTCTCTATAAGAATTATTATCTTCCTCTTTCACGCCACCCAGACTTGCTAGATTAGGAGTGTTACACTTCTCGTTCCCCATGGAAATCGATACTCTGGAATACTCCCAGGTGAAGGCTACGTCGGCATCTGTACGCTTGCAGATCTTCCTGTTAGGCATAAGAACGGTCAACAAGCTTTCTGGCGCTGTTGCCGGGGAATGATAGCTGTGCCACTCCAAATCCTGCCTCGTCCGCTGTTTTTCTTTCTTTATTTCTCACCCAATATCATTTTTATGGAATCACTCTCCATCAGCCAGTTCTCGGCCCCCAAGGCCAAGAACTTGGACCCCCCCCCCCCCCCCCCCCGTCTCTGCTCTACCAATAGAGACCCAGAATTATGAGATCCGTCCAGAAGTCATACTCTTGATTCAGTCGACACCTTTTCTAGGAGAATGCTCTGAAAATTCTTACACTCACCTCCAACAGTTCGAATTTGTCTGCTCCACCTTAAACATCCTTGGTGTCCATAAGGACACTCTGAGGTGGAAACTCTCCCGGTTCTCACTAAAGGATGCAACAAAAACCTGGTATACATGTCACGTTGAGGATGCCGAAGGAAGTTGGCCTTCCCTGAGGGAATTTTTCTGCAAGAAATTCTTTCCGCTCTCAAAAATTAACTAATTAAGAAGGAAGCTAATAAACTTCGAGCAAAAAGATGAGGAACCACAAGGAGCTGCGTGGGAGAGGTTGTTATCCTACACCACAGTCGGCCCAGATCGAGGACTGCCCGAATGCATGTTCTTGCAGCATTTCATTTGGGGGCTTAAGCCTGAGAGTGCAAGGTTTCTAGATACAACCACCAGAGGAGCGTTCGAGTACACAACACCTATCGAAAGGAAGAGAATCCTAGCCAAGATCCTTCGTAACCATGAGGATTATCAGCACACCCCATCAGAAAACCACCTAGAGGGCATACAGCTAATCGATCTCCCTTCAATAGATACCAAGACAGTGTCCCATGACATAAAAAAGGTCGATTGTACTTCGATGTTAGACACTCTGGACCCATACCTTTTCCGTCATGAAACATCCTTCTCTCTACTAGAAGCAGAGATGGAAGTATTACCTCTATCTGAAACCTATGAGGAAAACGAGGACTTCGCAATGATTAGGAATGTCTATAGCTGAGCATCTGGGCTAGGCGAAAAAAGTGGCCCGATGGCCCAGCATGAAAAGCACGGCCCAAAAATAGCTCGAACCAGAAAACACCGGGCTCATGCTGGCCTAGAACATGATGCGGGCCGTGCCTTGGTCCGACCTCCAAACCCGCAGCATGGCCCGAAAAGGTGACGGCCTGGTAATAGCCAGAAAGGACGAGGCGGCCCATCAACATTTCAGCCCACTATTAAACCCTAGCCGACTCCCTACCTAGTCCCCAGCCTACTCCCCACTCCATCCGCTCCCCTCCCTCCTCCCCCCCCCCCCCCCCGCCGTGTCGCGTTCTGCCGTGCCCCACCTGCCCCCGCTTAGGGCAGATCCCGCATCCGGTGCCTCCCCTCACCATCGTCTGCCTCCGCTCCCCACACCGGTATCCCCATCCCCTCCACTCATCGGTGTCCGCCTCTTCTTCGCGCGCTGCCGCTCGCCTCTTCTTCACGCGCTGCCGCTCGCCTCTTCCCCGCATGCCACTGCTCGCCTCTTCCCCTTGCGTCATGCGCCACCGCTCCTCTGCGTGCGCCACTATGCTCACCTCTTCGTGCGCCGCCGTGGCCCCTAGGCTACAGGGTCGCCAAATGGTCTAGCATGGTGGCGGCTCAAGCGACTCCGTGCCGTGCCACGGGTTGGCCGCCAGGCCTAGAGCATGCTTGGGCATGGATCGGCCGGCCTGGCGTGCCTAGCCAGGCCGTGCCGCGAAGCGGCCATGCCAGGCCGATTTGGGCGGCCTGGATGCTCAGCTATAGGAATGTCCGAACAATGCTAGTAGAAAGGTGGATGGATTTTACTCCAGCGGAGCCGGAGGAACCTAATGAAAGAGAGTGAGAGATTTAGAAAGAACAACTCTTTAGCCTCTCTTCAATTCTGAGTCAAGAATGGACGGAAGAATCTCGTGTGGAACCCGATCTGGTCACTTTTAGAGCACAAGCTACAATAATTTTGCTTAAATATGGATGATTTCCTCATGCAAAAACTTATTATGATCTCAAGGACAAAATTAACTTTATGACAAAATCAATTACGGCCACCCTATCTCCCTCTGAAATCTTGAAGGAATCCTCAAAGATACTCCGCTTTAGATACGGAGCCTACTCATGCGAAGGGTTAATCTTAGCCATTGAAGTAAATATCAATGATAAGCCCTTCGCCCTAGATTTTCATGTCTTTGATGTGCAAGAGAAACTTTTGCAGTAATAGGGATGCCCATAATGCATCTGGCAAGTTCCAAGGGAGAAGAGCTGCTCCTTTTCCTTTTGAAATCATCGTATATGATGGACATCAAGAGATCACTAAATTCAGCTTCTGAACCATCTCCCGAGCCAAACATCATAGAAGAAATTCTGTCAACTAACATTACAAATGCCTCCCAAATTAATGAGCTAGACAAAGCAGCCCAGCACTTTACGGAGGAAGAGCAAGAAGATAGCTTTGTTGAGCTTGACAAAAATGAAGCAACAATCAAACTCAAACCGCTCCCCTCCAGTCTCAAATATGTCTTCTTACACAATGACAAGAACACACCTGTCATAGTAAGTGACCAGCTTTCCACCGAAGAATTGGCCAAGCTAGTCACTATCTTGGAAAAATATAGGTCAGTCATCGGATACTCCCTAGTCGACATTAAGAGAATATACCCTAGCTTTGTACCCATTGTATTCCCATGGAACCAGATAGTAAGCCTATAAGAGAGCATCAAAGATGGCTTAATAATGCAATGCGGGAAGTGGTTAAGAAGGAGATCCTGAAGCTCCTCAAAGCCGGGATCATTTACCCAATCCAAGATAGCTAATGGGTCAGCCCTGTCCAAGTTGTCCCTAAAAAGGGAGGAATAACAGTTGTCCAGAACAAGAGGAATGAACTGATCCCTCAACACACGGGTATGGGTTGGTGAATGTGCATAGACTATAGAAAGCTTAACAAAGCCACCCGTAAAGATCATTATCCACTCCCCTTCATAGATGAGATGCTAGAGTGCCTAGTGAAGCATTCATTTTTCTGCTTCTTGGATGGGTTCTCTAGGTTTTACCAAATTCCTATCCACCCGAACGACCAAGAAAAGACAACTTTTACTTGTCCCTTTGGCACTTTCAGATATAGACGCATGCCTTTTGGGCTTTGCAGTGCACCTACCTCTTTGCAAAGATGTATGATGGCCATCTTCTCAGACCTAATAGAAAAAGTCATGGAAGTTTCCATGGATGACTTGTCTGTCTATGGAACAACCTTTGAAGCATGTCTAAAAAATTTGGAGAAGGTCTTGACAAGATGCAAAGAGAAAGACCTCGTGCTTAACTGGGAGAAGTGCCATTTCATTGTTAGAGAAGGGATAGGTCTAGGACACAAGATCTCATCGAAGGGGATAGAGGTAGATAAAGCAAAAATAGAGGTGATAGATTCCTTGCCACCACCCTCAAATGTCAAGGGAATCCGAAGTATCCTTGGCCATGCCGAATTCTACCGAAGGTTTATCTAGAATTTCTCCGAAATATCCAGACCGTTGACGAACCTTCTAGCCAAGGATGCCCCATTTAAATTTGATGAAGATTGTATGGTGGCTTTCAAGACTCTAAAGAAAGCATTAGTCTCCGCCCCTATCATCCAGCCACCAGATTGGAATCTACCCTTTGCAATCATGTGCGACCCAAGTGACTATGCCGTCGGAGCCATCCTAGGACAATGCAGAGACAAAAAGCATTATGCAATATCTTATGCTAGTAGGACTCTAACAGGCCCTCAGCTCAACTATGCCACCACTGAAAAAGAACTACTTGCAGTCATCTTTGCCATAGACAAATTCAGATCTTATTTGGTTGGGTCAAATGTCATTATATACTCAGACCATGCAGCCGTGAAATACCTTTTATCAAAGAAGGATGCCAGGCCTAGACTCAATCATTGGATCCTCCTTCTCTAAGAATTCGACATAGAAATTCGAGATAAGAGAGTAGTTGAGAATTCAATAGCAGATCACCTCTCTTGTTTGCAAGTGTACAAACAAAATAACTTACCCATAGACGACTATCTCAAAGATGATACACTTCTGAAAGTCTCACTAGTAGACCCATGGTATGCAATCATTGTTAACTATATCGTGGTCGGCTACATACCCCCTGGGACAGTCCACAAGAAGATCATAAAGGATATTCAGATACACCTGTGGGATGATCCCTACCTTTTTCGAGTATGCTCAGACGGCCTTCTAAGAAGATGAGTACCCATTCCAGATACTTTAAAAAGTCTGGAAAGATGTCATTCATTCCCCTATGGAGGGCATTATGGAGCATTTCGTACAAATGTAAAAGTATGGCAGAGCGGATTCTTCTAGCCTACCATGTACCAAAATGCAAAAGATTTTGTGTGGCGATGCCACAGGTGTCAAAAACATGGAAACATCAACTCAAGAGATGCTATGCCTCTCACTAACAATCTGCAAGTGGATATTTTTGATGTTTGGGGAATTGACTACATGGGACCCTTCCAAACTCAGAAGGATACAAATATATCTTAGTGGTTGTTGACTATGTCTCAAAATGGGTAGAAGCAATGCCATACAGATCGGCAGACTCAAAGCATGCCACCAAGATGTTCAATGAGATTATTTTCCCACGGTATGGGGTACCAAGATTAATGATAAGTGATGGAGGCTCCTAGTTCATTGACTGTACTTTCAGAAAAGCCTTGAGTAAGCTAGGGGTAGATCACAGAGTCGCCACACCATATCACCCTCAAACTAGTGGCCAAGTGGAAACCTCCAACAAGTAGATTAAAAATATCTTACAAAAGACAGTCAATGAAATGGGAAAGGCCTGGGCACCCAAACTCTATGAAGCTCTCTGGGCCTATAAGACAGCCTACAAAACCCCCATAGGGATGACACCATATCAACTAGTAGAACTGGTTTACGGCAAAACCTACCATCTACCAATAGAGATGGAGTTTAAGGCACATTGGGCTACAAGAAAATGGAACATGGATCTAACTGCAGTAGGGATCAAGTGGCAAATTCAGCTGGCAGAATTAGATGAATGGAGGGAAAGAGCCTACCATAGCACCAAACTATACAAAGAAAGGACCAAACGGTGGCATGATAAGCGAATCCGCCCCTAAAGAGTTCAGGGAAGGAGGTAAGGTATTATTATTCAACTCTTGTGTTAAACTGTTTGGTCATGGCAAACTTAGAAGTAAGTGGGAAGGCCCGTACACAGTGCTTAACGCTTCTTCCCACGGGGCTATTACCTTGCAAAGAGATGATGGAAATATTTTCAAGGTAAACGGACAAAGGCTTAAATTCTCTCTAGAGCCAAAGAAACCTTAGTTCAAGGAGATAGACGTCTTCGAATTCAGTCCTACCTAATCACCCGTTGCTTCTTTGGTCTAGCCCTGACCTTAACAAGGCCTCGTTTTACTATTCCTTTAAAAAACATTGCTTTGGCATACCCGGCCAGGCGGCATAACCCGCCTGGTGGCATAACCTGCCAGGCGACTAAGCTTGTCGGGTGGCCTACCATCCCCTAGGCCTTGATGACCCATAGTGCCCCGATAGGGTTTAGGTAACCCCGCCGGGCGGCCAATTCCGCTGGGCGGCACGACGCGCCATGCGGCGACAACAAACTTTCAAATTTCCACCCCGCCTTCACGTCAAACCTGGAGGAGCCTCCACCGCTCCATCCCTATCCGTGCATGAGTTTATACGACCTTCTCTTTAAAAAAGGACCCCTAGGCTATGATCCCATCATATTCGATGAAAACCATGGCCAAATCTCCTGAAATGAACAAAAATAGAGCCTCCTCAGTCATTCTTGGAGCACCTCAATACAAGTCCATCCAGAAAAACATGGCCCCTCCTAGCAATGGCCTATCTCGTCGTCTTATTCTGGAAGAAATGTCTGATGACGAGCCTCCCCAACCTCTAGCCAAAATCAGGCGGATTGGACCATTTTCGGCACCGCCTGGTGGTGGACCCCGCGGGGTGGCATCCCTAGCCAGATCGGGCGGCAGCCCCCGTTGGGCGGCCACCCCCCCCCCCCTCGCACAGGCAGCGGCCAGCACCGTCCACCATCACCCGGTAGGCCGGGCGGCAGCTCCGCACCCCAGAGTCTTTCCCCCTTGTGCGCGATCGAAAAGGGGAACCAGTTTCATCCTGCAACCCCAACCCATGCAACCACGGGCCAGCTCACCACCCATAAACTCAGCGGAGCCGGACCTAGCTGTCCAAACCTCCCTACCTTGACCCCTCCGGTTGGTACGGGGGTTCAACACGGGGCCGCCATGCAGATGGAGGAAGGGATGGCCTTGGTCCGTTATGAGCAGGTCGACAAGCAAGTGGTGTCTAGCTCGGAGGAAACCTCTAGAAATGGTAGCCCTCCTCCGTACGTCATTCCTGGTCACAAAACAACCACCGGCTATGGAAAGGTGCTGTACCAAAGGGTTTCGCCAGGGGTGAACACTGATTCTACTAACTCCACACCCCCTAAGCCTAGGCACCGCCCTTCTCCACCACCAATCCATGGACCGCCTGTTCAAATAGAATTCAGTGACCCAGTGATGATGAGTCAGGCACTCTATGGACGGCGGTGAAGGGACTACGACAGAGGGTGGATAAAGTTGAAGATAGGCTAGGGGAAGAGCACCTAAGACGAGAGGTGCTTGACGATGATGTGGAATGGCTGCACAAAGGATTAGGTTCTAAGATTAAGCGCGTAGCCATGGTGGCTGGGCACCTGGATGCCAACTATATCCCTCGCCCATAGGGTCCTTTTTAGATTTCCTTTGGCGCCAAGTTTATTGTATGCATTTCCTTTCTTAGTTCATCATTTGTTCTAGTTAAATTCCTTTGGTTTGTTTTAAATTCATCAATGTAATGCGCAAGGACCCTACGAATAAAATTTTATGCTTGTTTGTGTGCTCAAATTCAATGCAAATCCTCCGACCTATGTGGCAACACATAGGTCAGATTTATTATCTCACAAACATTCCAGTATCATGACAAAATAGAAAAGGGGACAAACTAGTGGCACAACAAGCAAAAGAGGACCGCCAGCTGATAAGGACCGTCGTGCGGCGTGGAACGCCGGGCGGCCTAACCCGCCGGGTGGCATGATATGCCGGGCGGCCTGATCCGCTGACCGGCAACCTATGGCGGAATCTCAGTAACATATTGTCGTAACCCGACTACCAATCATCACAGTAAACATCATCTAAGCTTATACCTTGCAAAGGCCTAAGCTTAGGGAGGCGACCAAATCAAGGTGAAATCACTCTAACCTTTCAACCTCGTTAGTTGAGACGCTTTAATTTCCCATTTTGAAAATAAGATTAAAAAGCTTAGTCTCTACCTTGCTTACAAATAATGAATAGATGCTCTATTAGCTCCCTTTGAGTTTCTAGTATACAACCTCTACTCCTCATTTTTGTGGGTAATGTTAGACTGGCATAATCATAACACTAGTCCCTCTATGTTTTAGTGGGTGCAAAATGGCTAATAAACACCAAGTCTAGTTGTTAGAGTTTATGATATGGCATGTTTTGGATGAGTCTATTATCTCCTTATGATTAAAGTCCAATGATTTTCGTCCAAAACTATGTTGCAACAAAAACCCCTACTTGGTGCACATCTTCCCTATGATAGATAATTTCCTACCATGGCCAAATATTAAATATCAAAACCATGTCTACGCCATTTATGCATGCATTGAGTTTAGTTAGGATTTAATCCTTATGAGGGACTTGCACTTCCAAAGCCAATCATTTTCCTTTGCGTTATCTTTGAGTTCTCAAAATAATCATGCTTGGCTATGCGATTTCCACATCGGAATCATGCATCCATTTCACCAAGCATGCCAACCAAAAATCCTTCTTTTTACGAGCCTTTGATACAACTAAAAGATTATGGTTCCCCCAATCGCTCAGAAAAACTTTACGAAAACATTTGAACCATTGAATTAGCCTCTTTACACCATTAGAGCTGGAAGGAAGAAGGAAAAAGAAAGAAGGAAAAGAAAAAAAAAATTTATCAGCTCTCATGGATGTGATACATCAAAAAGCTTCAAGGTTCATATAAAAATATTCCTTTGAGCGAAAATAAAGGGACCATCTTTTTCTCTCTAGCACAAAAATTCTAATCCTTGGGAAAAATTTGTGCCCAAGACCTTTGCAATTGTGCTACCCCAGTCCTTCACGTGAATCCATTCTCTCCCTCTCCCCTGGACATTATTTCTAAATGATTGGAATGAGGAAGTGCAATGTCTTTCACTAGGATCATCTCTTAGCCTGACAATATATGCATGCTAAATGCAACATCCTTCCAATCCCCACATATTTATGACATACACACTTTGTGTCACACCAGACGTAGGATGAGCATTTAGTAAAGAAATACACACTTTGTGTCACACCCCAAAATTTCAAATTTTGGTTTGTGACCCAATTCCACTAAATTTCAACATTTTTATAATAAATTAAAATTTTATCATAAATTAATTAGATAATTATAATTTATTTTAGGCAAAAGAGCTATTTTTCTAAATTAAATAAATTAATTTAGGTTATTAATATTTAGTTTGTTGCATTCATGCTGGTTAAATGCATTAGGTTTTTATTGTGAGAAAAAGTATTTAAAAATATGTTTTTAATTAAATTTAGTTGGATTTAGAAATTAGGAAAGGGAAAAGAAATAGAAGAAGAAGAAGAGAAAATAACCTTCTCAGCCTTGGGCCAAATTCCCGCAGCCCACTTCTCTTTCCCCCCTTTCCCCTCGGCTTGGCCCGAATCCCCCCCCCCCCCGAGGCCCACTTCCCCCTCTCCCCTCCTTCCTTTGCCTCCTGCGTGGGCCACTAGCCCCGCAGCCCACCAGCGCGCGGCCCACCTCCCTCCTCTCCGCCCGGCCCTTGCCGCGCCCCCGGCCCAGCTCGCCACCTCGGCCAGCCCACCCGCACGCTCCCCCGCCGAAACCCTAGCCGCCGCCGCCGCCGCCCCTCGGCGTGCGTGCCCGGCCGCCTAGGGCACCGCGCCCTATAAAAGGGCGGGACCAGCCCCTCGCGCCACCCCCCTTCGGCCTTCCCCTGCCGCCGCCATTGCCGCGACCCCGCCCCGGCTCCCCGTCGTCGCCTGCACTGCCGCCCCGCCATGGAAGCTCGGCGAGCTCCGCGCCCGAGCCCCGCCGGCTGGCCCGAGCCCCACTGGCTCCCTGCCGAGGAGCCCGACGCCGAGCCACCCCCGGCCAACCCGTTCGCGACGAGCTACGGCACCCGAGCCGCCGCCACGACGTCACCAGAGCCCCGCCGTTCTTCGCCTCGTCACCGACCCGCCTCCGGCCCTCGATCTCTATGCGCGAGCCCCTGGGTGAGTGCGTCGTAGCCTCCTCTCCGTTTTTCCCCTTCCCCCGTCGATGCCCGGCCACCGGAGCACCGTCGGCAGCTATCTCCGACGAGGCACCCATGGCGCCGCCGCCTTTCTGGCCGCCGACGACCACCATCCCGCCGAGCCCCTTCCTGGCCACTAGATATTGATCCAAGGGTCCAGATTAGATCACCCCGAAGGGGTATCTTCTGGTCCACCGTGGACCATAGACCCCCTAGTCAACCCTGGTCAACAGAGACCATAGACCCGGTCCATAGGTTTTTAGTTTAAAATTAATTCATTTAATCCCTGGATAATGTTAGCTTTTTGCATTTAGGTCCCGGCGCTTAGTTTAAATTAGATTTTAACCCCAATCTTTTTGCAGAACCTCTAGTAAATTATATTTTAGCCCCTGAACTTTTCATAAATAATATTTTGGCCCTAGAATTTTACAGAAACACCCCTAAGCTTATATTTAATTATATTTTAGTCCTGCCTTTTTGCACTTAGGCCCCTATACTTAAATAAAATTAGGTTTAAGTCCTAAAATTTTGTAAAAACAATCTTATACTTTTTGATAATTATTTTTTAGTCCTAATATTTTACACTTTAGTCCCTATAATTTTATAGAATTGCAAATAGGCCCCTGAGTTTTATTAAAACTATATTTAAGACCTAATTTTTATCCAGAACATTTATTTAATTATATTTAGGCCCCTGCTCTTTATTTTAATTATAGTTAATCCTGAAAAATTTGGAAAACCTTTATAAAATTATATTTAGAGCCCTAACTTTTCACATAATTATTTTAAGCACTGTATTTTAATAGAAACACCCCTGTACTTTATTAAAATTATTATTTTGGCCATGTAATTTTATAGAAACACCCCTGGACTTGTTTTTAATTATTTTAAGTCCTGCCTTTTTACACTTTAACCCCTAGACTTGACCAAAATTACATTTTTGTCCCTAAATTTTTTAGGAACTATATTTTCACCCTGTTATTTTACAATTAAGTCCATATTCTCTTTTAAAATTACTTTTAGGTCATTAAACCTATCTATTTTTACTATTTTAGCCCTAAAACATCAAACTTTCATAACTTTTCAACCGTAGCCCGGATTTAAGTAATTCTTGCTCCAACACGATCGTAGTGACTAATATTATTTATTTATACTATCTTACAGTAACTTGCTAATTTACTATTTTAACCCTACACCTTCAAACCTTCGTAACTTTTACTCGTAACTCCGATTTAGATGATTCTTGCGCTCACGCGATCGTAGCAACGAGTACTATCTTTTGAAATTGCTTTCATAGTACTTTATTATTGCTTGGTGTACTGTTTCTTAGTTTGTTTATATGATTGTGTGCATGTTGTGCCTACGTGACGTTAATTAGAGAACGGGTTGTTCATGGAATCGCAAGAGCATGACTTGAAGACCTGAGCAGCAACCCCTATTTCCAGGCAAGTGTCCTTGATGCATCTTGTACCTATTATAACATTTTTTAGAATTGCATGCTTGAGTCAAATGAATGGGTACCTATTGTTAGGGTTTCCTTAGTATTGTTTTATCCCTTTTCCTTGTCGCCTTGAACTAGTAGTTGGTTGGTTGTGAGTAGATAATGCCTAGGTTGCTTGTGGGATTGTTGGGTTGATATAAATGTTGATTAATGAACTATGTCACTTCATTGGTGGAATGATAATTGATGTTAGCAACATGGCTTAGGGATCTATGCAAGCCGGGTGGAATGGATGTGGTGCTGTGGGCACATGGTTGGTGGTGGTAGGCTTGTTGTAGATCCTAGGACCCGGTTCTTGGAGCGGTAAACCAGGACAACAGTGCCATCACAAGGCTGCTATGGAACAGCTTGGCTGACTAATCAGGAGTTCTCCTAGTGTCGGTGCAGCATTTTGGTGGAACGGGGAATGGAAGTCAAGAGGACTGTCCTTGTATCCGAATGGCTCAAGAGGGGGCTCCTGGGGTGATGAGCTGCTTGTTGAGGGGCTATCACTTATGGACGGGAGTGGAACCTTAGTGGCTAGCATGTACTGGGAGACCCTTTGTAAAAGCCTCGTAGTGATCTCCTGGCCGCACACCTAAGGAAGTGTGCTAGTGCTTGGCCGGCATGGCAACATGGAGACTCTAGTCCACCTGGCAACAGGGGACGAAATCACAACTTGTGGGTAAAGTGGTACAAACTCTGCAGAGTATCAAACTATCATGATAGCCGTGCTCACGGTCAAGAGCGGCCTGGAATCCTCACAAGATTAGTGGGTTATGGGTTGGAATGGTTAGGAATGGTTGGATGATGGATGAGATTGGTTTGGATAATACCCTATGGATTGAGGGTTGGGATGACCCCACTTAGTAATTAGGATGCATAGGAAATTAAAAGCTCATGCAATAAAACCCTTTAAAGCCTTCCTTGTCTTGCCCCATGTCATCTTTTCCTCCACTTGCTGAGTACGACACGTGCTCACCCTTGCTTTATACCACATTGCTGCTTAGCTACAGGAGAATGAAGGTACAACTATGAAGACGATGGAGGAGTCTAGGCATGCGGTCTTCCGGTCGACTTCCTGTGGGAGCTGAAGGACGCCAACGCTTAGTTTATTCCGCTGCAATGTAATCTTTTCCTTTTGACCTACGGGTCACCGTTGTAATAATCTTATTAATTTAATAAAGATATTGTTCTTTTATCACAATATTTGTCCTGTGTGCGTGAAAACTTGTTCCTGGGCACGCATACAGATGCATTCGGTTTTGGTTATTGGAACCGGGTGTGACACTTTGAGAGATGAGAGCCATAGTGGGAGATTGCACCAAGAGGGAAGATTTTCAATCTTATGTAGCATTATAAAAACTTTGGACTCATGATCGATAGGAGATTTCATGACAAAGCCTGAACTAGCCGTTCTAGACTTCAACCGCTCATGACAAAGTAATAAAATGCCAATAAGCCCCACTGTACAATGAGAACGATTTAGTGACACAATTGTGCTGGTTTACATTTACCCATACTATGTTGGAGAATGTGTTTGTGCACTTGATACTTGCAGGGCACTAATATTGGAGAAACTCTTAATCCATCATCTCTAAGTTTTAATTTGCTTGGGACGAGCAAAGGTTTAAGCTTAGGGAGGTGTTGGCGGCCGATAAAACCCAAAATCGACCACCAACTGGTTAGGAAATGCAAGGTAAAGACCAAAGTTCAATAAATATTTGCTTAAACTAATAAAGTTCCATGAGTTTTGGTGAAATATGTGTTTGCAGGCAAAACAGACCCAAAATGTCAAAAAACATGAAGAAACATCCCGTCGGCCGATCACGACTATGAAATAGCCGTTTTCACCGGCCGATAGGGTCGTTTTCAGGCAGAAACTAGCCAACAGTTCATAACCCGCTAATATCAGGCACCCGACTGGTTAAACAGGGTCACTTTCAAGATGAATTCAGAATCAAGCCGATAGGGTCATAACCAGCTGAAATCAGCCACCTGGCTGGCTAAACGGAGCCGTTTTCAGGCTGATCTTTTGACCCGACCGATTCTGCAAAAACACTTCACCACAATGTCATTTCTTCCCTCGGATTAAAATGAGGAGATATGATTAAGGAAAAAGAGGCCAACAAATGCCAAGAACTACTTCGGAGGAGTGTTGGCACCGGCCTGGCCTTCCGCCCGGCCTAGGTCACCGCCTGGCCTAAGTTGGCCACCCCAAGTCATCGTCCCAATGAGGCCCATGAACCTACCGGCCCCAAAATAAAGGAAGCAATAGGCACCGACCAAATAACCGACATGATCCAAGGGCCGCCCGGCCTGGGCTGCCGCCCGACATACCCGGCCGCCAGGCACACGTGGCCACCTGGTGGGCCAATTTCGATCCACCGACTCCCCATCACTTATAAATACTTGCCGGCTCAATGCCACGAAGGAGTGTGGAGGAATTTAGAAAGTATGCTGGCGAATGAATCCTTTTTCCAGCAACTGATTTTTATCCAAATATAGAGTGAAGGTGTAAGGAGAATGAGTTCAGTATGCTGGCGAATGAATCCTTTTTCCAGCAACTGATTCAACTGCTTCTTCAACTCAGCTAGCTCATTTGGAGCCATCTGATACGGTCGACGAGATACTGGAGAAGTTCCTGGCTGAAGCTCAATCTTAATTTTCCAGATCACAGTCAGGTGGGAGACCAGAAATATCTTCAGGGAATACGTTGGGATACTCACAGACACTAGGGATGCTCTCAAGAAATAGCCCTTCCAATTGATAGACAACCGGATTTCTTGGCTAGGTGATACTAAGAGAAAGTGTGTCTGGGCCATGCCAGGGAGAGTTCAAATGTACTATACGGGGTTCAATATCAAGCATGGCTCTATAGGTTTTCATCCACATCATGCCAATAATTAGGTCAATTTCTTGATTATGGAGCATGATAAAATCAGTGTGGTAGAATTTCTGGTTGATTTCTAGTGGAGCTTTGCATACTATTTCATTAGCTAGAATTTGTTCAGCTGGAGAACAAACGGTAAAGCACTGATTTATAGTGGTGGTGTGGAGATTATGTTTTTGCACACAAGTTCTACTAAGAAAATTATGAGTAGCACTAGAATAAAAGAGAGTGAGAACAGGCCGGCAGTAAAGTGAGAGCATACCGGTCAGCACGGGGTCACCCTAAGGAATATCTTCAGCGCTGGTGTAGTTCACTTGGGTACCATGAGATGGTGCATTCACATTCTTGTTCTACGGAGGGCGCTGATTGTTGTTATTGTTGTTGTTGCGCCTGGGTGTTGTACATTACTTAGAATAATGGCCAGTGTGACCACAGTTGTAGCACGGGCAGTTGCCTCCATGACTGGCAGGCTGTGGAGCACATGCATTCTGACTTCCCTGCTGCTGGTAGGGTGCACGGTACTGAGTGTGCTGCGGCTGGTACGGTGCATGAGACGGGAAGTGCTACTGCTGCTGTGGCTTCGGACGCTGAAAGTGCTGCTGCGGGGATGTCCGGTACCGCTATCCAAACGGTGAAGTGTACATCAGGCGATGCTTCGCCTAAGGGGCAGCAGAGGCACAAGCAGGGGCCTTCCTCTTGCGCTCATCTTCCTCAACTTGGCGCATGGCACTCTCTTGGACAATAGAAGCATTGACCAAGTCATTGTATGTGCCAGTCGTCTGCCAGGTCAGACGCTCCTTCAGTGCGGCATTCATGCCATGTAGGAAAGCATACCTCTTCTTCGCCTAAGTATTGACATACTCAGTGGTATACTGAGCAAGATGGTTGAATGCCTCAGAGTATTGGAGGACACTCCTCCCTCCTTGCTTCAGACCGGCTGGAATGAAATGAGCTCAAAAAGCGGTCTGGAACTCATTCCACTCGACGCGGTGTCCAGCGGGTAGTGAAGCGGCGTAGTTTGCCCACCAGGCACCAGCAGGGCCCAGGAGTTGCTGGGCGACGAATAGCACCTTCTGGTGCTCAGTGCAATCAAGCGGACTGAACTTAGACTCGGTCTGGTGCAGCCAGTGGTCGGCATCTAGAGGCTCTCTGGCACGCTCGAAAGTCGGTGGGTGTGTACCCAGAAAGTGATGAGGACATCACCATGCTAGATACGTGCATATCATGGCCTTCCCCAAGTTACAAGTCGTCACCAACTCGGTCGCCGTGTTCGTCTCGAATTCAGCCGAGACCCCTTCATGGTTTTGATGATATCTCCCACATCCGATGTCCAAACAAGGTGTTCTTTGATGCGTTGGAAAGGGGACGATGACGCTGTCATTTTGGTTCTGGTCCTAGCTCCAGAAGGGTCGTGAGTCATAATATGTGACCATGACAAGGTACTGTGCCACCTATTTTGGGCCAACTTGGCCATGTATCATATCGGGTCTTAAGCCCATGTTGTGGGCGCCCCCCCCCTGGTCGCCCCCAACCCTAGGACGTCTTTGTTTCCTACATAAACTCAGTAGCCGCCGTCTTTTAGTTTTGGGTTTTATTTAGTTCAGTTTTCCAGAGAGAAACATGATCGAATTATTGTAATTGTGGCGACAAGTCCTTTTACAGTAATCCAGGGCCCCTGTTCTTGTTCTACACCACTGTGGCGATTAGTCTTTTTGTGTTCAGAGCTTGAACCTTTTCTTGTGATTCGCTTCATCCATATTTGCAATTTCAGATTGCGTGTTTATCCTCTCTTGCTTGTGTTCTCGATTTCGCTTGCAGGAACAATCAAGTTGTGCTTGGTATAACGGTTGCGGGGTTGGATCGTGTCTGATTCAAGCCGGGTCGTCGACGTCGAGTTCCCCAAATTCGAGTTTATCCCCTTACCTCTCGGAAGATCAGGCCATATCTACCTCAGAAAGTCTGAGTAAGTGCACTGTTGGGGCTGGTGGTTGTTGTTGCGGTTGCCCCCATGTCCATCCATGTTGGACGTAATCTCCACCAGCCGGCGAAGCAAATCAGAATCGTTCTGCTGCCGGTTGAGCGCAACAGCCAGTACATCTGCCAGCAAGGGTTGAGCATTAGCTCCCTGCTAAGAGCTCTCGGGCTCATCCTGATGCCGAGTTCGCACCATGATGAAGTTTATACCATTACACATTAGTCTTTTCTCAAAATATTCCTTCAGGGCATATGTGTAAAAACTTGTAAGGGTGCTCTGAGGATTTAGGAAATTACAACCATTTTCACAAATTAAAGTTGGGTACATGGTTGTTAAAAGGATAACATCACACTAATTAATCCATACGTGTATCAACGCCTAACTATGGTATTGCGGACACACTATGGCTCATACATGACCAACTCATCTACTCCTGGTCTATGACTATCGGCTCGTTGGGTTCTGGCAGTCCCAACGGTTCTTCTGGCTCCATCATCTCTACATCAACATTATCCGCTTGTCCCATTTCTTCATCTACTTTATCTCCATACTCCATGGGGATCTCATCCCAGTTATCTATGATGGGGAGGTGGGTAGCTTTGAAGGCATCAAATTCAACCTGAAGCTCATGCAATTCAGATTCCATTATGTCTGCATCTCCAATAGCTTGGTCATGCTCATCGATGATCATATCCATCTCTTTATTCTTCGCTTGGATTTGATGGTTTAATTCTGAATTCTCTAGAATCTTGGCTTGCTTTTCAATTTTGGAAAGCTGAAGTGTGGCCCAAAACATGTACAACTGACAGTACAATTCCTTGCATATGCCAAATAGGGAGATTCCATAACACTCCTCCACATGCAACGCTGGACAATAAAGTGGGTAGTTTGGGTCGAAGTCGAAATCTAGGCGACGGTTCCACTCAAGATCCTCCAGATTATCAATTGGCAACAAAGTTATCGGTATTCTGATGATCTTAAGCTTGCGGACCTCGCGAAACAAAGTCAGGGATTTGAAGGCAGCAACACTCCAAGTAGTGAGTAGGTCTACTCCAGAGACGCTGATAGTCCATGATTCCCATGCTTGTAGGAAAGTGTAATTGGTGGGGACTGTGACATGGACTACAATGGAAGTGGTCCCATTCTCCAAATTCGTTTTGCCAACATAGGTAAGATGGATATCATGTCCATAACCCCGAATGACACTCCAAACGAGTTGGGACATTCCAAGGATGTCCAGACCGTCGGTGATCTCCGAACCCGGTGGAGCTTGGTAATTGTTTTCATCCATCTATAGGGGTGGAATTTGAATGAGTCAATTTTTTCTTAAAGCAAGGTGCATTTCATGTATAATATCATGAAATACAAAAACATATTTTTAGTTCACATTTTCCAGCCTGAAGGGGCAATAATACGGAGACGGCTTTTTAAAACAGATTCGGTCTTGACTGTACAGCAATCACAAACATGAGTACTTTGTCCAGAAAACAAAATCCTCGAAACTGGTACTTGTCACCAATTTGCAGTAGACTTTCATGGCTTTCCATATTGTATTTGTACTCCAAAAATTCGAAGTAAAACTAGACTTGTGATTTTTACAAGTTCAGATTGACAGATTTTTATTTCTGGATGATAGAGGCCTAGTGTTTTGACTCTACTGGACAGAGGAAAAATTATTAGAGGTTGGGTCCTACTGAAAAGAAAAATAGACTTCCAAGGCTTTCCAGATTGGGTTCATACACCTCTAAATTCTAAGTAAAACTCCAGTTATGAATTTTGGAAGTTCAGGGATGTGTTGAAAACAGGAAGCTAACAGATTATTGTTAACTTAACAATTTGGACATAAGAGTTGAAATTTTATACTCAACAACTTGCAAATTTTTCTTCAGACATCGTTGAGTAAGGAGAGAACAAAATTTTAGTTAAGTTATAAGAACGGATGATGCAAAAAATTTCAATTTATTTACCTATCGTTCCTCACAACACACACCTATATTACCGGTACTTAGCGGCACAAAAATTTGGTGATGACCCACACTCATCACTAAGTCAAGTAAGTGTTGTACTAACGGTGTTAGTATACCTGCAGAAAAACTCATTGCAGAAAAAGTATATTAAATCAAAAGAAACTACCAAAATAAGGGTAATACTACAACGGTTCATGGAACGAACCGCCTTGCGAAACCACGGTCCTCGCAAGCGAACCCATGCTCATAAACCTACCATGATGATAATTACTAAGAAAAAGTTAGCACGATTAATGGAAGAAACCGTCTCGCGAAACCATAGCCCTTGCGAGTGAACTCTATACTCCAATACTTGTTTTCGGAGCCAAAAAAAATATGTTGGCAACAATCATGGAAATAATCATCTCGCAAAGCCATAGTCCTTGCGAACGAACTTTAAATGCCAGAAGAAAGTCAAATAAAAAGCCAACTCAAGCATAACCCGTTAGCTTTGTCACCAACCCTAATAACTACTAGGGGCAATACTAACATATCCTCACACGTAGCGTCGTAGTTTTCGAAAATACGTTGTAATTATTGTATTATCATGGGCCACGGCTCTGATACCAGCTGAGGCGCCCCTTCCCAGAGGATCGTGGTCCCGAAGGTGCTGATAACGTAGACACTTGATAATGGAACAATGATCCAAATTTAAGTTTAATTATTACATCAAAGTGCAGCAGAAATACAAGTTCAATGTTTTGAAAACAGCGGAAGCAAAATAACGATAAGAACTACGAGCTCGACGATACACCATAGTGATGATTCATGCACGAGGAACCATCACTCTAGCAGCACACAACAGTCACTGTGGCGGCAGGTCAGACTCCTAGTGGGCAGTCCAACCCTCAGGGACCTGCATGTCCGAAGGCAACATGTCTACAAGCAATTCTATCTCTTCAGTACCTGAAAACCACAGAGGCACAAGGCCTGAGTACTAATTACTTAGCAAGACTTACCCATCAAAAACCTAGACATGCAATGGCTCTAATAGGTGGCTTGTTTGAAAGGACTAAGCAACCGATTAGTTCTATCAAGTCTTATTTTCACAATTTAATTGGGTAGAACAGAAATGTAACTTTAGTGAAGCATCATAAGATAATAAAACAGTACATAAAGTAAGTACAACAAAAGAGCAATAATAATAATAATAATCAATAACCAACATAATCCATTCCATAATATTAGGTGCAACTACGTGATTGGCGCGGTGACCAAACGGTACTCATTACTGTGAGGGACAACAATTGCAATCGATTTACACCAGCTGGGAAACCCCAAAATGCACGACGCATACGCACCAATTAAGGTCGTATATGGCAACCTTTCGCAAGAAAAGCACCCACACTTCAGATCGGGTGTGGTGACATCGAGTGGGCATGCCGTTCTGCCAACAGTACTTCGTGGTATGAACCGCCCACTCCAACAGCAGAAGGGTCAACGACCATTGCACCTTAACCATCCTTAATGTACGTGACCTTTAGTGCTACATCAGTTTACTAGTTCCCATAAACTACCATGCATTTGGTACTATTCAATACTTGATCAAGGGGCCGACCACGGACGGGTCCTAGGGTGGGCAAGGCAGGGCTACCGCAGTCAACACCATGTGTTGCTGCAAACCTATACATGCATAATCTCTGCCCGGCCATACATCAAATTTAAACTTCTTTTATAAGTTAAGATTTAGTGATCAAGTCTATTCCATAGTAATTATTTCTACCGAAACTATTAATTACTAAGCATAGCATTTCAGTACCGAGCCTACCAAGTTCTATTAATAGTAGCATAGGCCATCTGGGGTAACATGCAAGGTGGGTTCCAATCAACTCCTATCACCTAATGCAACAATTTAAACATAGATACTAGTAGGGATATAAACTAGAAAAACTTTTAAAAGGCAAATGCAAACCGGGGCTTGCCTTGATCCACGCAAGTGTTAGCAACTACAGTCTGCTACTCTTTGGGCTCTTGGTCCTGCTCCTGGGTGTCGTTACTTATTGATGAAGAATGAATTTAACGGGATTATCACAAAACCGTCACATGTAATGATATCATGGATGCATATTGTATTAGTGTTCTGGTGCTAACAACCTTATTAACAAGTTCTCGAAACCATATGTGTGACACTTAGGTGTCTCACTTCAAATTCACTAGCATGATTGCGCATGAAAGTGAAACTCAAGTAGAACATAAAATAATAGAGCCACTTGAAAAATTGGAAATTTTCTTAAGTTGAGTCAAAACCTACAAGAAAAAATGTAAAGCAAATAAAACTCTTCGATATAACATATGCCAAGAAATCACCACTATTATGAAAATATAAAAATATAATTTTGGAGCAAATATTGGAATTTACCCTTTTAGAACTAACACCATTAATTAATTAAAGCCTAGAAAGCATATACCATAATAATTTATTTTCATAAATAAATTAAATCTCTCTGACAAATGGACCCCACCAAAGCCTTGGAAACAGGGACCTATGTCAAAAATCCCAATTGATTCGGACTTAAGAAGGTATTTTAAACCATTAAAACTGGATCCAGGGGCTTCTTTGCGAAGAATTAAATCAGTGGGGACCTTTCTGCAAAGTGGCGTTGTCTTCTTCCTCCCGCTGTCAGCGTTGCGCCAGAGTGCGTGCCGCCTTTCCCAGCGATTCGCTGCTGCCCTGCTGCCCCGCCTGTGCCGCGCACTGCTCCGCTACCTCCCCCTTTTGCTTTTTGCGCCGCTGCCCTGCTTCCCCCGTTGCTGCGACCACACTAGCGCGTGCTCAGCAACTTTTCCCTGCTGCCGCCTGCCCTCTGCTCCGCCGCAGCAATGCCTCCGCGTGCCCGACCATTCCCCCACCATCCAACAGCCCAAAAGAATGAGCAAAACCGCGCGCGCATCTGCCCCTAGTTTTTGTCCAAAGTCTCTAGCGCAATCGCCTCTAAAAACCGACTTCCTTCTGCCGTTTTCTTCCCCACCCTGCTGCGCCATTAACCGAGCCAAACTCGAGCTTGTTTCCTGGCCACCTCTACACTCCCCCGCCGAGCTAGAGCACCAACCGCTTCACAGAACCCTTTGCCCACTCCCTATGATCTTTGCCCCGCCAGTCCGTGAGTAATTCGAGTCAATTGGAGGAAAACCGAGGATGGCTCCCAGTCGAGTTCCACCAGTGCCGCAACCAAATTCCCCGAGTCCAGCGAGTCTCTCGGCCTGATTCTTGCTCTCGCAGGCTCGAACCATCTCTACGTTACCCCCTGACCCACCTTGCACCGCATTTGATCGACCTCTTGCGCGCAGTTGTAGTTCCTCAGGTCATCTCCCTCTCCGCCGGTAGAACCGAGCCGCCTCCACGGTGAACCCTCTATTCCCACCAACGTCCACGACGACATCCTCGATACCGAGCCTCTGCACGTCACCGTGAAGCTATGGGCAAAGACGTAGCTCGATTTGCTGCCTCCTAGCTTAATCACGACCCCGCCAGAGTTCTGCTTTCCATCGCCTCTCGACGCCGGCCATCTCCGGTGACTTTCCAACCCCGCGAACTCCTCCTTCGTGCTCGCCTTGATGCGCACATCGTTTTTCACTCCCGCAGCGAGATCTCGTCGCCCACAGCCGCTACCGGCGAGCCCTTTGATGACCTCCAACCACGTGCCGCCACGCCCCGTTGCTCCTACAGGCAGCCTCTCTGGCACCTATGTGGCTGCTACGTGGCCTAACGTGGCTCTACGTGTCACTGAATAAACAAAACCCGAAAAAATCCCAAAAAATAATGTTAACTTTGAAAATTCATAGTAAATCGAATATAAACCCAATAAGGCCCAAATAAACTTTTTTGGGTTACACATAAAGTACTTTATTTTAATAAAATCATAAACTAGTGCCTCTATAATTATATTTCTGCTGATTTATTTTACTATCCATACACTGATTAAATCACCAGAAATTCTAGGAACGTAATTAAATCATGATTTTTGGCATGCACTGTTGTTTCATTATAATCTATCACCATGATTTTTGGTTAATAAAAATATTCATTATATTATGCATTATTAATTAATTAGTACTTTATAGTATATAAATATTAGTAAATAAAATAATAATGTCCAGAAGCTAAAACTTGGTAATAATAAACTTTACATATGTCTCTGTTCACCATAAATCACTCAAGTCCAGTAGCACACGTTTACTAATTTAATTGCTCAATTGTTCATAAAACTATGATAACCCTTTTTTTGTTAAACACACGTAAAATAATAAAAATCCTAATTGCTTCTTTGATGCACATGTCCGCTAGAACTTATTAATAAGATTAAATGTCTCTTCACATTGCATTATGTTCATCATATCATTGCATTTGACGGTGTTACTATAATACCATTAACCATTGTTCATAAATAGGTAACAACACTCAGGAGGAGCAGGAGCCGGCCTACCAGAAGGACCCGGAGTCCGGAGAGCAGGACCTTTCTGTAGTTGCAAACACTAGCATGGATGCAGGCAAGGCCCGGTTTATATTAGCCATTTTAAAGTTTTGCTAGTTTATATCACTAATAGTGTCTATGTTTAATTGTTGCATTAGGTCACAGGACTTGATTGAAACCCACTTTGCACGTTATCCAAATGACCTATGCTACTGTTATTTAGAACCTTGGTAGAATCGGTACTAAACTGCTATGCTTAGTAATTAATAGTTTTCATATAAATTATTAATATGGAATAGATTTGATCACTAAATTTGAACTTATAATAGAAGTTTACTTTTGATGTATGGCCGGGTAGGGATTGTGCATGTATAGGTTTGCAGCCACACATGGGTGTGGACTGCGGTAGCCCTACCTTGCCCACCCTAGGACCTGTTCGTGGTCGGCCCCTTGATCAAGTCTTGAACAGTACCGAATGCATGCTAGTTTATGGGCACTAGTAAACCGATGTAGCATTAAATACTTGCATTGGAACACTGCTATGGTGCGTTGGTCTTATGACCCCTCGGCTACTAGAGTGGGCGGTCCATATTGTGAAGTACTGCTAGCAGGACAGCATGCTCACTCGGCGTCACTGGATCCGGGTCAAGGTCTAGGTGTTTCTTGCGAAAGGTTGCCGTATACGACCTTAGTTGGTGCCTATGCGTCGTGTTATTCGGGTTTTCCTAGCTGGTGTAAATCGATTGCAATTACTGTCACTCGCGGTAATGAGTACCGCTTGGTCACCGCGCCAATCACGTAGTTGCACATGATACTTGGGGATTGACTATGAGGGTTATTATTGATTATTATGATACTTGGGTTTTGACTATGTTATTGTTTATTATTATTATTATTATTCTCATGTTATACTTACTTTATGTATTGTTTATTACCTTATGATGCTTCACTAAAGTTACATTCCTGCTCTACCCAATTAAATTGAAAAAATAAAACTTGATAGAACTAATAGGTTGCTTAGTGCGAGTCCTTTCAAACAAGCCACCTATTAGAGCTATTGCATATCCAGGTTTTGACGGGTAAGTCTTGCTGAGTAATTAGTACTCAGGCTTTGTGCTTATATGGTTTTTAGGTACTGAAGAAATAGAATTGCCTGTAGATGTGTTGCCTTGGGACGTGCAAGTCCCTAAGGGTTGGACTGCCCACTGGGAGTCTAACCTACCGCCGCAAGGACTGTTCAGTGCTGCTAGAATGATGGTTCCTCGGGCATGAATCATCACTATGTTGTCTCGTCAAGCTCGTAGTTCTTGTCGTTATTTTGCTTCCACTATTTTCAAAACATCATGAACTTGTATTTCCACTGCACTTTGATGTAATAATTAAACTTAAATTTGGATCATTGTTGTATTACCAAGTGTCTGCGTTATCAGCACCTTCGGGACCTCAATCCTCCGGGAAGGGGCACCTCATCTGGTATCAGAGCCGTGGTCCATGATAATACAACAATTCAAACGTATTTTCAAAAACTACGACGTTACGTGTGAGGATACATTAGTATTGCCCCTAGTAGTTATTAGGGTTGGTGACAATGCTAATGGGTTATGTTTGAGTTGACTTTTATTTGATTTTCTTTTGACATTTAAAGTTTGCTCGCTAGGACTGTGGCTTTGCAGGATGATTCCATCCATGAGTCATTGCCAACATTTTTTATTTTTGGCTCCTTGACAAGTGTTGGAGCATAGAGTTCACTCACGAGGGCTATGGTTTCACGAGACGGTTTATTTCATAAACCGTGCCAACTTTTTCTTAGTAATGTTCATCATGGTAGGTTTATGAGCATTGGTTCGCATGCGAGGACCATGATTTCTCAATGCGGTTTGTTCCATGAACCGTTGTAGAATTACCCTTATTTTTGTAGTTTCTTTTAATTTAATGTAATGTTTCTACAATGAGTTTTCTGCATTTACACTAACGCTATTAGTACAACACTTAGATGACTTACATGATGAGTGTGAGTGGTCACCAAATTTTCGTGCCGCTAAGTACCGGCAATATAGGTGTGTGTTGTGAGGAATGATAGGTAAATAAATTGGAATTTTTGCATCATACATCCTTATAACTTAACTAAAATTTTGTTTTCTCCTTACTCACCCACCTCTGAAAAAATATGCAAGTGTTGATTATAAAAATTTCAACTCTTAAGACCAATTGTTAAGTTAATAACAATCTGTCAACTTCCTATTTTCAACACATCCCTGAACTTGCAAAATTCATAACTGGAGTTCCACATGGAATTTAGAGGTGTATGAACCCAATCTGGAAAGCCCTAGCAGTCTATTTTCATTTCCAGTAGGACCCAACCTCTAATAAAATTTTCTCTGTCCAGTAGAGCCGAAATACTAGGCTTCTATCATCCAGAAATTAAATCTGTCAGTCTGAACTTGTAAAAATCGTAACTCCAATTTTACTTAGAATTTTTGGGAGTACAAATACAATATGGAAAGCAATGAAAGTATACTGTAACTTGGTTCCAAGTACCAGTTCTGTGGATTTTGTTTTCGGGACAAAGTACTCATGTTTCCGACTGCTGTACAGTCAAGACCAAATCTGTTTTAAAAACCCGTCTCCGTATTATTGCCCCTTGAGGCTGGAAAATGTGAACTAAAAATTTGTTTTTGTATTTCATGATGTTGTACATGAAATGCACCTTGCTTTAAGAAAAATTTGACTCATTCAAATTCCACCCCTGTAGATGGATGAAAACAATTACCAAGCTCCACCAGATTGGGAGATCACCGACGGTCTGGACATCCCTGGAATGACCCAACTCTTTTGGAGTGTCCTTCGGGGTTATGGACAAGATATCCCTCCTACCTATGTTGGCAAAATGACTTTGGAGAATGGGACCACTTCCTGTGTAGTCCATGTTGCAGTCCCCACCAGTTAGTCTTTCCTACCAGCATGGGAATTATGGACTATCAGCGTGTCTGGAGTAGACATACTCACTACTTGGAGTGTTGCTGCCTTCAAAGCCCTCACTTTGATTTGCGAGGTCCGCAAGCATGAGATCGCTAGAACACCTATAACTTTGTTGCTAATTGATAATCTGGAGGATCCTAAGTGGAACCATCGCCTGGATTTCGTCTTCGACCCAAACCACCCACTCTATCGTCCAGCGCTGCATGTGGCATAGTGTTATGAACTCTCTCTATTTGGCATGTGCAAGGACTTGTATAGTCAGCTGGACATGTTTTGGGCCGCACTTCGGCTTTCTGAAACACAAAAGCAAGCCAAGATTCTGGAGATTTTAGAATTAAACCAACAAATCCAAGCAAAAAATGAAGAGATGGATATGATCATCGATGAGCGTGACCAAGCTATAGGAGATGCAGACATTATGGAGTCTGAATTGCAGGAGCTTCAGGTGGAATTTGACGCCTTCAAGGCTACCCACCTTCCCATCATAGATAACTGGGATGAGATCCCTATGGAGTATGGAGAGCAAGTGGATGAAGTAATGGAACATGCAAATAATGTTGATGTAGAGATGATGGGACCGGTCAAGCCGGAAGAACCAATGGACATGGCAGAACCAGACGAGCCGGTAGACATAGACCAGGAGTAGATGATTTGGTCGTGTATGTTCCTTAGTGTGTCCGCAATATCGTAGTTAGGCATCGACACCATAAGCTTTAATTAGTGTGTTGTTATCTTTTAGAACCATGTAATCTACTTTGGATTTATGAAATTGATTATCCTTTCTTAAATTCTTGGAGCACCTTGCAAAATTATGCACATATGGAATATTTGGAGAGATGACTAATGTGTAATGATCTAAAACTGCAGCATGGTGCAAACTCGGAATCAGGATGATCCTGAGAGCTCTCAGCAGGGAGCTAATGCCCAGCCTTCACTGGCTGAGGTATTGGCTGCCGCACCCAACCGATAGCAGAACGACTCCGACTTGCTCCGTCGATTGGTTGATATCACGTCCCACTTGGCTGGACATGGGGGCAACAGCAACAACAACCAGCCCCAACAGTGCACTTACTTAGAGTTTCTAGGTACGCACCTGCCGACCTTCGAGCGTGCTAGAGAGCCTCTGGACGCCGACCACTGGCTGCGCCACACCGAGTCTAAGTTCGGTCTGCTTGACTGCACTGAGCACCAGAAGGTGCTATTCGCTGCCCAGCAACTATAGGGCCCTGCTGGTGCCTGGTGGGCGAACTACACCGCTTCACTACCTGCTGGACACAGCGTCGAGTGGAACGAGTTCAGGACTGCTTTTCGAGCTCATTTCATTCCAGCCGGTCTTGTGCAGAGGAAGTTTCAGGAGTTTATTGACCTGAAACAAGGAGGGAGGAATGTCCTCCAGTATTCTGAGGCATTCAACCATCTTGCTCAGTATACCACTGAGTATGTCAACACTAAGGAGAAGAAGAGATATCCTTTCCTGCGTGGCATGAATGCCACACTGAAGGAGCGTCTGGCCTGGCAGACAACCGGCACCTACAACGACTTGGTCAATGCTGCTATTGTCCAAGAGAGTGCCATGCGCCAAGTTGAGGAAGATGAGTGCAAGAGGAAGGCCCCTGCTAGTGCCTCTGCTGCCCGACCGGCAAAGCATCCGTCTGGACAGCGGTATCGGACGTCCCTGCAGCAGCAGTTTCAACGCCCGAGGCCACCGCAGCAGCAGCACTTCCCGCCTCGTGCATCATACCAGCAGCAGCAGCACACTCAGTACCGTGCACCCTACCAGCAGCAGGGAAGTCAGAATGCATGTGCCCCACAACCTGCCAGTCGTGGAGGCAACTACCCGTGCTACAACTGCGATCGTACCGACCACTTTGCTAGGCAGTGTACTGCAGCTAAGCGCAACAACAACAACACTCAACGCCCACCACAGAACAAGAATGCACCGTCTCATGGTGCCCAAGTGAACTACACCAGCGCTGAAGATATTCCTCAGGGGTGACCCAGTGCTGACCGGTACGCTTTCACTTTACCGCCAGCCTGTCCTTACTCTTTTCTATTATAGGGCTACCCTTAATTTTATTAGCAAAACATGTGTGCAATAACAAAATCTTTCCACTACCACTATAAACCAATTTATACTGTCCGCTCTCCAGCTGGCCAAATTCTAGCTAATAAAATAGTATGCCAAGTTCCACTAGAAATCAACCAGAAAATCTACCCCACTAATTTTATCATGCTCCATAATCAAGAAATTGATCTAATCCTTGGTATGATGTGGATGAAAATTCATAGAGCCATGCTTGATATAGAGCCCCATGTGGTTCATTTGAACTCTCCCCTGCATGGTCCAGACACCCTTTCTCTTAGTACCACATCACCGAGGGATCTGGTTGTCTATCATTTGGAAGGATTATCACTTGAGAGTATTCCTGTTGTCTATGAGTACCCCGACATATTCCCTGAAGATATTTCTGGTCTTCCACCTGATCGTGAACTGGAATTCAAAATTGAGCTTCAGCCAGGAACTTCTCCCATATCTCGACGTTCGTATAAAATGGCTCCAAATGAGCTGGCTGAATTGAAGAAGCAATTGAATGAGTTGATGGAGAAAGGATTTATTTACCCAAGTACTTCACCTTGGGGCTGCCCTGATATTTTTGTGAAGAAGAGGGACAAGTCTCTACGCCTTGTCGTTGATTATCGGCCTCTAAATGAAGTCACTATCAAGAATAAATACCCATTGCCCCGTATTGATATTCTTTTTGATCAATTGGTTGGTGCCAAGGTCTTTTCAAAAATTACATTCGGTTGGGATATCATCAGATCAAGATCAGAGTGGAAGATATTCCGAAGACTGCATTCTCTACTAGATATGGGTTATTCGAATATCTAGTGATGTCTTTTGGATTGACAAATGCACCTACCTATTGCATGTATCTCATGAATTCAGTCTTCATGCCAGAGCTGGACAAATTCGTGGTAGTATTCGTTGATGACATTCTTATCTATTTGAAGTCCAAGGAAGAACATGCTGAACATCTTCGTATTGTTCTTCAGTGTCTATGGGATCACAAGCTATTTGCGAAATTCAGCAAGTGTGAGTTTTGGTTGGACCGTGTGCCATTCCTTGGTCACGTAGTATCAGCCGGAGGTATCTCTGTAGACCCAAGGAAGGTTCAAGATGTGCTAGATTGGAAGCCACCGAAAACTTTCCATCAAGTTTGCAGTTTCCTCGGACTAGCTGGATACTATCGGAGGTTCATTCCTAATTTTTCTCAGTTGACCAAGCCCATCACCGAGCTGCTGAAAAAGGATAAGAAGTTCGATTGGAGCAATGATTGTGAAGAAGCATTTTAGAAATTGAAGACATTATTGACTACTGCCCCAGTATTGGCTCAGCCAGACATCACCAAGCCGTTTGACGTGTATTGTGATGCATCTGGGACAGGACTTGGATGTGTGCTTGCGAAACCATATGGATATGTGCCATGGTTTGCTATATTTGTGATGAGTAATTGACTTGAGCGGATTTGATGTTTGAGTTGAAATGCGGGAATCCAGGGATTGCATGGGTTTGCATATCATGGTTATGACTAACCGGAGTTGGTGGAGATATTGGTGATATTGCAGGAGATGGGAAATGTGTTTGCTTGTCTCATGATGTGTAGGTCACTTGAGTCGACTTAGCGGTCAACGGCGAGAGGATCGGGCACAAGTAGGGGACTTGATGCCAGACAATCGGGATGCCGGGTGAAGTCAAGTTCGATCTAAACTGTACAAGTGGAGAGGCAAGAAGCACGGACGGTTTCGTGGTTGAGCCTCAAAACCGTGGTGGTGATGAAGATGGCGTGTTGACCAAGTGAAGGCAAACGGGATGCCGGTGCAAGTGACAAGGAGGTCCGATGGACAGGGACCGGGAGAGACTTGCGGGTGGTCAGGATTGCGGGACATGGTGACACGCGTCAACATCAAGAAGTCTCAGTTTGAGAAGCGTGCAAGGCGGTTTCCTGGTTTGGGCCTCAAAACCGGTGGCGGTGATTGGAGGTGCACATGGCACCATCGTAGAGCTTGCGTTGAGGGCAAGCAAAGTTATGAAGGGCTCGATGGCATTCGGGCGACGAGGAAAAAGATGGACGGTTATGCCCCCGGTGGTAGGTGGGTGTGTTATGTAGGTCAAGGGTAGTGTTGTCATGTGGACAATAGACTCTTGGCCTATATATGGAAAGGTGTGGCTGGTTGGAGAGGTGCCTCTCTTCCATTAGCCTTGTGTAAGGTCTTCTATTCAAAGTGCTAGGAGAGGACTTCATGTTTAGAGGAGAGTAGTGGGTGTGTGAGAAACATCTCTTGCTCTTCCAAATAGTGGGAGGAAGAGGGTGGCTTCCTAGCCTTTCCTTGGATCTTGTAAGCACCTTTCTATGATATGAGAAATATTTTTGCGCTCAAGATTTCCCTCTTTCTTTGAATCCCAAAATTCCATTTTTCCTATTTTCGGAGCTATTTTTGTGGTGATTTTCGATCTCACTTTTGGATGAGTTTTTGGTTCAGATTTCTTGAGAAACTTGTTGCTAGGATGAGCTAGAACAATCCTCTATGGATCCTTGACCGAATCAATAGCTCTAGCACCTTCGACTTGAAGGATTTGTCAAGTTTCCCCTTTTTGGTGTTCTTGGCACATGATCTGAAATTCATGATGATTCCTTGTGTTTTTGGAGTGGATCTCTTTAGAGGAGGGTCGTGATGTATTGAGGATCATCTGGTCCAAATTTCATGATTTTTTGGAGTTCGTTTGATAGGGTTTTGGCAATTTTCTTTCCCGAACGGAGCTGCTGTTTTGACTATGACAGAACTTCCATCAAGAACCACGGAACTTCTATGAGTGACAGTTCTCCCGTCGCCCAGAACTTCCGTGATTGACGGAACTTCCATAGGGCAACACGGAACTTCCTTTGGATACCACAGAACTTCTGCCAGGCTCTGTTTTGTGATCTCTCGGATCCTCCTTGTTCCCCTTTTTATTCCTTTTGTGCTTCCGCTATGGATCCTTTTGGTTTGAGTCACTCCTAGGGTTAGCACATCACAAGTTGGTGTGTGTAATCTTGGTGACTTGGTTAGAGGTTGGTTTGGGTGGTAGTTGGGACATAGGCCAAGTTCTTGAGAAGAATTTTAATTGGCTCCCATTCTTCCCCCCCCCCCCTGGTCGCCTTCTCGGTCCTTCAATTGGTATCAGAGCCGGTTTGATCACTAGTTGACCTTCACCGGCTTTGTGATCCAAAGGTGACATGGAGAAGCGTGCTGTCAAACTCTGGATGTTCGATGGGGAGGACTTCTCCTACTAGAAGTCGCAGACCAAGGCATATCTGTTGAGTCAATGACGTGCAATTTGGGAGATTGTTGAGCAGGAGTATGCTATACCACAGTACCTGAACACTGCATCTACAGGTGAGTTAGTCAGGTATGAGAACAACTCCAAAGCTGTCAATATTCTGCTCTCTACACTTGGTAGGAGTGAATATGATAGGGTTGCACACCTTGACACTGCTCATGCTATGTGGGTTAAGCTATGTACTTACCATGAGGGTACCAATCAAGTCAAGTCTATGCGTAAGGATTTTTACAATAGACAGTACCAAACCTTTGCACAAAAACCTGGTGAGTCAGTAGATGACACCTTTCATAGATTTGAGGCAATTGTGTGCAACTTACGGGCTTGTGGTAACCTTGTGTACAATGACAATGATAGAGCTAAGCAACTGCTATACTAACTTGATGAAAATGTTTGGGGTGTTAAAATTGCTGCTCTAGAAGAAACTGCTGAATTCAATACCTTGAACTGTGAGCAACTGTATAGCAAGCTAAAATCTCATGAACTGTCTAGGAAATCTCGTCCTAATCTTGCTATTCCTGCTTCTAGCATTGCTGTGCTTTCTAGTTCTCAGAAGGGTGATCATAGTTGTGCTTCTTATGGAACTAACCCCTCACTTGACAAGTCTTCCTTGGAGTTTGCTCTGTCTTCTCTTGTCGCAACTTCTAATGAAAAGATATAGTGCATTCCTTATGAGGAGCTGTCCTTGCTCACAAGGAAGTTCAGAAGGTTCTACAACAACCGAAAGGAGAGAGGAGGAGGTGGTTCAAGAACTTGCTTCGAGTGCGGTGACCTGGGACACTTCATCGCTGATTGTCCCAAGAAGAAGAAGAAGGCCAGGTACCGTGACAACAACACTGAAGACTTCAAGCAGAAGAAGAACTGCTTCTACAAGAAGGCCAAGAACTCCAAGAAGTTTGCCAACACCATTGCACGCACCTGCGGTTCTGCCTTGAGCTATGTCGACCTCACAACAAGCGAAGGCCTTACAAGCTCAGAGGAGGAGGTTGAAAAGCCACGAGTCAAGAGGAAGGATGACTTCACCGGGCTTTGCTTCATGGCAAAGAACGACCACGACACCAACTCTAGATCCGACTCCGACACAAGCGAGGTACCTCCTACTCTTGATGAGCTCTCTTCCGAACTTGATCATTTGCGCGATGTTCTGCTCTTGCAAGATGATAAGCTTCGCAGTGCTGTTCATTAGAGTAGAGGGCTTAAGTCTAAGTTGGAGAGTGCTGATTTTGAAATTTCTTCGCTTAGATCTAAGCTTGCTAAGGATGACATGGTTGTAGAGTGTGAGTCTTGTCAAGTTGTGATGAGTGATCTTGCACAGAGGGAGAGTGTGCATGCTCAAGTTGCCAGTCAGCTTGAGAGTGCCCTCGAGGAGCTTGATGAGTTCAAAGCTAGACCAACTCTTTTGGGTGCATGTCAGAAGTGCCCCAAGCTCACAGATGAGTTGGAAGCTCAGTCCCTCAAAGTCAAAGAGCTTGAGTTCAAGTTGCTTCATGCAACTCGCTCGAAAGTTCTCCCACATCCGTGTGAAGTGTGTGTCACCCTCAAGGACATGCTAGTAATCACTAGGGAGGAAAATAAAGACCTAGTTCAGGAAAATGACTATCTTGTTTCTAGGCTCTAGAGAACCCTAGTGAGTGAGGAAAAGATTGAGAGTGATTTGGCAAGAGTGAAGGAGCGTGCTTCTAGGTCAACCTATAACTTGGGCTTGGGATTTGAGAGGTGTGACAAGGAGAGTGAGAATGTGGGTAAGTTTGTTCCTAACTCCAGCTACAAGGATGAGGAAAACACCATCAAACCCACTGACACATATTATCCACCCAATCCAAAACCCTCGTTCAACCCAAAGGAAACAGAGAAGCCAAAACCCAAGCCTGCCATGCAAACCAAGCCTAATCCTAGGGTGTCTACATTTGCATGTTTTGTGGTCGCAAGGGCCACCTGGATGAATTCTGTTATAGGTGTAAGAGGATTGAGATGAAGCAAGCTGAGTTGACTAGGGATGCTTTTTATGATGATTTTCTTGACTTTCATCCTCACTCTTTTTCTTGTGCCTATCGTGGATAAGGTCATTCCTCACATGGCTTTGATTCATGAAATAGAGGCTTTGCGCAGCAATGTTTTGGCGCCCCATGTTTTCCCCATCGTGGTGAGCGTCATTCGCGTGGATTTGGCTTTCACACTGATGACTTCTATCCTCACAACCCAAGGGTTGAGTCGAGACGCTTTGACAGACCATGTTTTCCCTATCGTGGTTCTCGTCCTATGCGTTCGAATGATAATGTGCAAAGAACTGTGATATACCGGTCGTATGGTTAAGTGTTGGATTCCCAAATGCTTTTTGACTAACCCTAGCACTGAGCCATTGACTTTCCCTTCATGTTCTTTGTAGGCAGCAGGTGGAGGCCTGGAGAACAAATGGTTGATGGACTCCGGGTGTTCGTGCCACATGACCGGAGATGCGAAGTGGTTCTCCAGCCTCACTCCCTTGAAGCGCCAGGAGTTTGTGACCTTTGGAGATGACAAGAGAGGGAGAGTCAAGGCAAGAGGCATGATAAAGGTAAATGAAAAATTCACTCTCAAGGATGTTGGTTTGGTTGAGTATCTCAAGTACAATCTCCTCTCTGTCTCAGCTTCTTGATGTTGGTTTGGAAGTGCGCTTTAAGTCGAATGCTTCTTGTGTTCTTGATTCGAGTGGTTCCTTGGTTTGTGGGATTTCTCGCATTGGCAGAGTTTTTCAGGCTGATTTTGCTGATTCTCCAGGTTCTCACAAGTGCTTGTTTGCTCAATCTTCTTCTGAGCTCTGGAAATGGCATAGGAGACTGGGTCACATGAGCTTTGACTTGTCATGTCGCTCAAGTGGCCTAGGTTTGATCCGAGGATCGCCTAAGCTCAAATTTGATAAGGATTTGGTTTTTGCTCCTTGTCGTCATGGGAAAATGATTGCCGCTTCTCATCCACCAATCAATTTGGTGATGACTGAACGCCCTGGAGAGTTGCTTCATGGACACTTTTGGTCCTTCTCGGGTTCATTCGACGGGTGGGAAGTGGTATGTTCTTGTGATTATTGATGACTATTCTCGCAAGGATGAAGTGTTTTATCACTTTCGGAGCCTAGCTTTGAGATTGTTCAAGGAACTCCCTGGTGCATTACGAGCAATCCGCAGTGATAATGGCACCGAGTTCAAGAACTCCTCCTTTGATGCCTTCTGTCTTGAGCATGGTATTGAGCATCAGTTTTCAGCACCTCGTGTTCCCCAGCAGAATGCAGTGGTCGAAAGAAAGAACAGAACCCTGGTGGAGATGGCCTGGATGATGCTCGATGAGCATAGGACTCCGAGGTTGTTCTAGGCTGAGGCCATCAGCACTGCTTGCTATGTTTCCAATCGGATTTTCTTACGCTCAATTCTTAATGTGACTTCTTATGAGCTACCTTTTGGGAGAAAACCCTCGGTTTCTCATTTGCGTGCCTTTGGTTGCAAGTGCTTTATTCTCAAGCGTGGCAATCTTGATAAGTTTGAGTCGAGGTCTTCTGATGGCATTTTTCTTGGTTACTCTCTTCATGGTCATTCCTACAGACTTTTGAATTTGGAGACTAACACCATCGTAGAATTCTGCGATATAACCTTTGATGAATCAAACTCTTGTGCAAGGAATGTGATTGAGTCAGCAGGTGACAAGGAGTTAAGGGAGAGCATCTTTGTAGAAGAGGACCTACAGGGCTTTGATGATGATGATGATTCACTTCATCTCTCATCTGAGCTTGTTCCCGCTGCTACCACTACTCCAGCAAAGGGTCTAGAAGCTTCTACATCGACTTCAGCGGCTGTCGAGCGAGCTCCAGCTGTGGTTGAGGGAGAGGTACACTCTGAGAGAGAGGCTCCTCATGACATTCAGCGTCAACATCCACCTCAACAGATGATCGGTAATCTCTATGAGAGGACAACAAGGTCAAGGTCTGCACATCTTGCTTGTTTTACCAATTCTCTCTTTGTTGCAACCTTTCAACCCCGAGATGTTGGACACGCACTATCTGACGAACATTAGGTCAATGCCATGCATGAGGAGTTGAAAAACTTTAAGAGAAACAAAGTCTGGACCCTTGTAGAGCCTCTCAAAAATTTCAATGTCATAGGAACCAAGTGGGTGTTCAAAAACAAACATGGGGAGGATGGTGAGGTTGTGAGGAACAAGGCTAGGCTAGTTGCTCAAGGTTTTAGCCAAGTGGAGGGCTTAGATTATGGTGAAACCTTTGCTCCTGTTGCTCGCATAGAAGCCATTAGGATCTTGCTTACATTTGCTGCCTCCAAGGGCATTAGACTTTATCAAATGGATGTCTAGAGTGCTTTCCTAAATGGTTTCATAGAGGAAGAAGTGTATGTGAGGCAACCCCCTGGCTTTGAGCACCACAAATACCCAAACTGTGTGTACAAGCTTCAGAAGGCTTTGTACGGGCTAAAGCAAGCACCTAGGGCATGGTATGCTAGGCTTAAGACCTTCTTGCTAGAGCGTGGGTATGTCATAGGGTGTGTTGATAAAACCTTGCTCACTCTAAAGCATTGTTGGTCGTTACTACGCACCCACTTATATACCATAAGAGGATGGTGTGCAGTTGTAGCCCTTTTTCCCATAAAGTATTCCAAGGTATTATCGAACCACTGAGACCTTACGGATAATTAAACAAAGTTAACAGCAAACGATCTAATCAAGGCTACTGCCAAGTTCAGGTTGTATAAAGGGGAGACTGGCCAGCGCAATGGAACGCCAGACAGCAATTCTGTCGTTACGACGATCGGCGCAGGGTTGAGCCGATCGGCACTGTTGCGGATCTAAGTTGTTGAGCCGATCGGCGCAGGTGTTGAGCCGATCGGCACTGTTGCGGATCTAAGTTGTTGAGCCGATCGGCATAGGTGTTGAGCCAATCGGTACACCAGCGAAGTTGAACTAGAGTGCAAGTCAAAGCCAAAGCTAAAACTATTCGGTGAGTAGCCAGATATCTACTAGTGAGATCATAACCAGATAGTCTAATTAAATAGCATCATAATGGATAATTACATGGATCAATGAATACCTATAATGAATAAGACCACCCTGCTTTCCGAGCGGCTTCCAATTTGTTGCTGCCGAGAGGAAACCCTTAATCACGCGAGTATCTTACCCTACTCAACTATCCAATAGTGCTGCATACGTTTAGTGTTGTCATCGCTAAACCACACTACCGGCATCATCAAGCAACCATAATCAATACAATGTCTGAATACTATCCTAATCACCATGATTAAGATAATATCAACTTACTTAGCCTAGAACTAAGCAATGAGAATAAGCACATGCATGATTATAGAATCAAGATAGACAAATCACCAAAACCATCATCAACATATTCAATCATCCTTCAGATACATAGAGTAAGATTCATCACCGTCGAGATGGCCTACCTTGATGGATCAACTCTTACACCAATGGTTCTTGAAACTCAACTAGAGATCTATTCTAATGGGGCAAGCCCCGGTGGCTCTAACTCACGAATCTGTTGTCCCTCTGTTGCCTCCTCCTCGAGGGTCTAATCATGGCTAGGCGTTACAAGTATATATAGGGGTTCTACTCGTGAAGGACTCAGTTTCTAGCAAATAATTTGGTTGCGCCAATCGGCACAAGCCGTGTTCTCTCTGGTTTCTGCTCCGAGTCGGTTCCTCTGTCTTCCATAGCTGCCATGTGTGCCTTTTCCTTCGAGATAAAGTCTTGTACCGCACGTCGAGATCTTGATGTTCCATAAATCTTCTAAGCAAATATCTTCAAGTGTCTTGCGCAGATAAACTTCCATAAACATCGGATAAACTTCCATCGGAATGGGCCTTGGTCACTTCTGTGGGCCAAAATACCCTTGCGCCGATCGGCTCATGGGTTGCACCGATCGGCGCACTGGGCTTCTTTAGTGCTTTTCGTTGGTTCTGGACTCCTGTCTTGTCCAGCATCACTTTAATAGCCAATTTTACCTATTTCTGCAATAAAGCTCCAAAACAATGCATATACAAATATATAGGTAATATCATAGATAAATGGCCTAAATTAGTATTAATTATACTCTAATTGGGGTGATATTCACGTACGAAAGGGGCACTTGGGAAATGCCAACAGTTCCCCCACACTTAAACCTTTGCCCGTCCCCACTAAAGTAAAAGAGAGAAAAATTAAAGAACATACTCTTCTTATCATGAATGATATCTTAAATCAGCAAATGTTGAGCATTGTTCTATTGTAGTGTATTTCATATTGGTATTCAGCAAAATAATTCAAATATGGGCATAAAGCTCAAAGTTTCTCCCCAAAGCAAAAGATCAGGTCCAGCTCACAAATTATAACTTTTCCACACATGTAAATCACTTAAAAGATTGTTGTGAACATAAAGAATCTATCTTCCAAATAATCCAAGGCAATAACTCATCTTTCAAATCACTCAACCTATATACTACATCATAATGATCAAATAATTAAATGTAAGGCTTATATGAGTAGCTAGGTGAGATAATTCAAGGATTTCAAATATAAATTAACAATATATTGTAAAGCTAGGAGATTATTCTTTATTGGAATTACAAAAACTTAACAAGATGGCCAAAGAAAATTTAAGAAAGGACTCACACTTTGGATATGTGGACATGGGCATCAAAAATTTGATCTTGGCAGAAAAAGGAACCCCCATTATCAGATTGCACATGGCTGGAATGATTCATGGCTATATTAGAATGAATTTCGAGAACAAGCATGTCATATACCGCCCCCCCCCCCCACACACTTAAAATTTTGCTAGTCCCTTAGCAAACATCAGAGCATTTTTTTCTTTTGCTCTCTGCTTCGCAGATCGGTTCATAACGGCGTCGATCGGCTCTCAACCTGAATTTACCAGCTTTTGTTTGTATTTGATTCATCTGGCTTCAAAATTTATTCAAAGTTCAAATACAACCAGAAACATAGGATGTGGTCAAGGAATGATACTCAACAAGACTTTGTTTTTAAAATAGAATACTCAGCAGAATTGGAGATTTGTATGAGTAATTCAATGCTAAAGAGATACACAGGGATTTGGCCATCCTAGTAAAGTTCATACCAAAAACAATTAAATCCTAACCGAACTCAACCATCAATTTAATGTTTATCTTCAGATCAAAGGTTCATGAGTATTGCTCAAAATATAGCATTGGTAGGTGAGGATCTTGGAAACAATAAATTCCAAAGTTCACAACATGAAAATTTATTTATAAAAAGATTGGTACTAAGTTATCATCATGAATTGGACAATGCAAATGAAGCACATGGGTATTCAGAATTGCTCCACATAAGAAATATTTGTTGAATAATCATTAAGTGTAAGTTTGAAATTTTATTCAATGCTCAACATTATTTGATCTTCATCAACACTTTTCAAGAAAAAATAGGTAATTCAATTCTTCTAAAAGAGCATAACCGCCACCATTATATTAAGATCAGAACTCAAATACATGGTGTTGATTTTCGCACACACTTGCATTAAAATAAAACTACTACTAACACACATGCATGAAAATAAAAATACTACTAACACACCGGCATGAAAATAAAACTACTACTAACATACATGCTTGAAAATAAACACACCCGATACATAGTTTCCCAACACGCTCACACACACATAAGAAAATAAAGAAAAAGATTGCAAAAGATAAAGAAAACGCAAACCGTGAAACCGATACATATGCCCACTCCTAGGCACTATAATCAAGTGGAGGTGGAGACGGTGGCTGATCAAAGCCATAGCACGGCGCCTTGAGTCGCTCAAACTCCTCCACCATCACGTCGTGGTTGTTCCTCCATTGGGACGTGGCATCCTCCACGTGCTCAATGTAGTGCATGTTGTTGTCGAGGTACCCCTACAAGGGCACGAAGAAGTATGCACCGGGCACCGGAGGCACCACAAGTACCCGTCCTTGGTACCTATAGTCAATGCATGTGCTGAAGTAGGGTGCGCGGACCGGCGCACCGCCTGCGCCGACCTGAAGGTGCATCTAGGCCCCAAATTTTATTTTAGTGATTGGCGCCAATACAATTAAGAATGGACTAATGTTTCAATGAGCATGTGTGTAGAAGATGGTTCAATTATTGATGACAAAATGCATAGAAGCTCAAATACTCAAAGAAAAGGAGAAAACAAAGTGGCTAAGAAATTTCAAGATGATACTCAAAATTTGCTCAAATATGAGGCTCATGGAGTTTTTACTTTATTTTTGAGTATAGGAAAAGCCGTACTATTAAGAGGGATACAAAAGTGTGAAGCAAGGATGAACTAAGAGTAAAATCCAAAAATTCCACAGCTAAAACACTTTTCCAGGGAAAAATCATTGGACTTGTCCGACCCATCGGACAAGTCCATCGGACTCCAGAACCTTTGCCACTCTGGGTCGTTGAACTTGTCCGACGGTCATCGGACATGTCCGATGACCAGCAAGTCCGACCCATCGGACTTCACTGTCGGACTCCAGTACCTGTGTCAAACCCTAGCCATCGGACTTGTCCGATGGTCAACTTGTCCGAGGCATCGGGCAAGTCCCTCGGACTCTAGAACCGACACCAACTTGTTCTATCGAACATGTCCGATGACCATCGGACTTGTCCGATGGAGATCTGAGAAATACCCATACAAATGGCTCCTTTTCTTCTTGAGCTATAAATAGACCCCCACTTCGTCCCTTGTCTGGTTGGTTCACTCATTCCACTCAAAAACACTCTCAAGCTCACTTTGCTCTCCAAATCTCTCCTCCCTTACTTCCAATATTTATTTGTGAAGGGATTGAGAGAAGATTCAAGAGCTCCATCGACTTCAAGCGTCCATTGTCTCAAGCTCTTGTTTCATCCTCACCGCCGACCATGTTTGTGTTTGTTACTCTTGGGGATTCATCCCCTAGACGGTTAGAGGTACCCGTAGAGCTCCCAACTTGTGTGGTGACGCCTCGGGAAGTTTGTATTGACCCCTCCTTCGTGGAGTTTGCTAGTGGAAAGCCAAGTTTGATCTTTGTGGTCACATGGAGCTGTTAGGGTTGAAAGAAACCCGGTCCTTTGCGGATCCCTCAGCGGAGACGTAGGCTTCTTTGTGGAGCTAAACTTCGGTGAACAAATCTTGTGTCTCCCCTTGTTCTCTTCTGCATAGTTGTTATTTACTTGCTCTTGCTCATAACTTGCTAGATAGGGTTTGGCTCGTTTCTCTTAAATTAACTTGTGTAAGTTGCTTGATAGTTGTTCCCCTCATTTCTACAATTTCCTCTAGCTTGTAATTACTAGATCCTAGCTTGCCTTCTATTAGTTTAAAGTTTTAATCGGTCGATCTACTTTTCTAACTCGTGCCATCGGACAAGTCCATCGGACTTTCCTCACTATCGTCGGACAAGTCCGACATTGCGCATTTGACTTTTATTATTAAGTGATTTTCAGGGACAATTGCCTATTCACCCCGCCCCCTCTAGGCACTTTCAATTGGTATTAGAGCGAGGATCTTCTAAAAAGCTTAACCGCTTGAAGATTAAAGATGCCAAATCCAGGAGAAGAACCAACTACCGCTCTCTCAATCAAAGATGGTGCTATTAGTAGTCATGATGGAGATGATGTAGTTGGAAGACATGATGCTCAACCAAGAACCTACAACAATGTCATGTTTGATTATGAAGATCTCAAAGAGGATCGCATTGGGCAAGGGTCCGGTAGGCTTCCGTACTTTGATGGACAATTTTATGACCATTGGAAATGCAAGATGATGATGTACTTGGAATCAATGAGTCTGCATGTTGCAAGCATAACCAAGAATAGTTTCTTGTGGGAAATTAGAGATAATCCAACTCAAAAGGATCAACTCAACATCCATCGCAATGCCGTGGCGGCTAGTGCAATTGTTTCCGCACTTAGTGCCACCGAATATGACAAAGTAGCCGGAATCAAGAATGCCAATCAATTATGGAGAAAGCTTGAGGTTATCTATGAGGGTATTGATTCCGTGAAAGATGCAAGGCTTGAAGAATTGCAAAATGAGTTCAACTTGTTCATCATGGGCCCGGGAGAAGGCCCAAAAGATGTTCATGATAGACTCATGAGAATTGTGAATCAAAGAAGAGCACTTGGAGCTAGAATGTCCGACTTGGATATCAACAAGAGACTATTACAAGCATTGAGACCATGGGATTGCAACATTTGCTCAAACATTAGAGAGAAGGACAAATTCAAAACCTTCTCCACCGATGAGGTACTTAGGAAGCTTCTATCCCAAAAACAACAAAACGATCAAGCCAACAAGATAAATGCGTTGATCAAGCAAATTGTGGAAGCCAATGGTGATAAGAATGATGTGGCACTCAATGCCACAAGTGAAAAGAAGCAAGAGAAGAAGAATAACAAAGTAGTTGATTCTAGTAGTGAAAATAGTGACGATGAGATGGCCTTGCTTGTAAGGAGGTTCAAGTCATTCCTCAAGAAGGATAGGTACAAGAGGAAAAGCTTCGACAAGGGTAAAGCAAAAAGGTCAAAAAGGACTTGCTATGAATGTGGTGATGAAGGACACTTTATTGCGGATTGTCCAAAGAAGAAGAACAAGGATGAAAGAAGAAAAGACAAGCATCACAAGAAAGACAAGACATACAAGAAGCATAGGAAAGGTGAAGCTCATATTGGTCAAGAATGGAACTCCGATGATTCATCCTCCTCATCATCTTCCTCCTCCGAATCCGACTCGGATGATGATGGCATTGCTTCACTTGCCATCGGTGTTACTCCCACCAACACCTCACTATTTGGGAGCTTGAGTGATGATGATGACAACACTCACAAGTGTCTAATGGAAAGAGGATCGAAGGTAACAAAATCTAAACACAAGCGTTCCTCTTATGCTAGTAGTAGTGATGATGATGATGATGATGTTGAAAATGCTTCACTTCCTAAAATGCTTGAATTCATGCAATTGCTTGAGAAACAAAAGGAAGAAAATGATAGACAAGAGGAGCTTCTTGAAAAACAAGAAGACTTGCTTATTCTTGAAAAGAAAAGAAACCTTGAACTAGAGAAGCTTCTTGAAGTTGAAAGAAATAAAAATGAAGAATTAACCTTGTCTATCACTAAAATTGAGAATACTTGTGAAAATGTTAAAAGTGATAAAGATAAACTTCAAGACAAATATGAGGATTTGGAAAAGACTCATAAGTCCCTTGAAGAACAATACAAAATTCTTTCAACTTTCACATCCACTTCCACCAACAATTCTCGTGCTTCCACTAGCAAAGGATGTGATAGGTGCTATAACGTTGATGTTGATGCTTGTGCTACTAATGTGAAATTGATTGATGATTTGAACAAGCAAGTGAGGGCTCTTGAAAGCAAGGTACAACATGGGAAGAATGTTGTTGATAATGAAAAGGCAAAGTATGCAAGAGGTGCATACGCATACACTAGAATGCCCCATTTGATGGATGGCATTGGCTGAGGGTGCCAAGCACAATACACGGGAAAACAAGAATGGGAAGCAATTCCATAAGTTCACCAAGGAAGGATCTTATCAAAAGAAGCAAGCTAACAACATGAACACTAACCATACTTCTTTTGCTAAAGATTCTCATGTTAATGTGCCTAACTCTACATGTGCACTATTTCACGATTTTGATGCTTCATATGTGCTTATGAGAAACATGCATGGTCGTGTATATGCCAAATATGTTGGGCCACGCAACAAGAGACCAAAGGATTGTTTGTGGGTGTCCAAAGTACATGTGACTAATGTGAAAGGACCCAAGCAAATTTGGGTACCTAAAAACAAAGCTTAACTTGTTTTGTAGGACTATGTCTCTAGAGGGTCAAGTTGGGTAATTGATAGTGGATGCACTAATCATATGACCGGAGACAAAAAGATGTTCAAGTCATTTGAGCCAAGCCACAACAACAATGAATATATTATATTTGGTGACAATGGAATAGGACAAGTCCTAGGTTATGGTAAAGTCCCTCTCACTCCCTCGTATTCTCTTTCCAAGGTTATGCTCGTTGATCATGTTGACTTCAATCTTTTGTCCATCTCACAATTTTGTAAAATGGGATTTGATTGCTTGTTCAATGAATGTGGTGTGACCGTCTATAAGAGGAGTGATGGCTCGGTTTCTTTTAAGGGTGTGCTCAAAGGAAAGCTTTATATTGTGGATTTCTCCACGGATGAAGCTAGACTTGGTACATGCTTATTAGCAAAGTCCAACATGGGGTGGGTGTGGCATAGAAGACTTGCCCATGTTGGTATGAGAAATCTTCACAAACTCCAAAAGGGCGGCCACATCATAGGACTAACCGATGTTTGTTTTGAGAAAGATAGAATTTGTAGTGCGTGTCAAGCGGGAAAGCAAGTTGTAGCATAACACCCCGCGAAGAATGTGATGACCGTCACAAAGCCATTGGAGATGTTGCACATGGACCTCTTCGGACCTGTCTCCTACATAAGCATTGGTGGTAACAAATACGGTCTTGTTATTGTTGATGATTTTTCTTGCTTCACGTGGGTGTTCTTTTTACATGATAAAGGTGAAGTGAAAGATGTGCTCAAGACGTTCATGAGAAGAGCACAAAATGAATATGAAGTGAAGATCAAGAAAATAAGAAGTGACAACGGCACCGAGTTCAAGAATACTCAAGTTGAAGAGTACCATGATGAAGAAGGCATCAAGCATGAATTTTCAGCACCCTACTCCCCTCAACAAAATGGGGTGGCCGAAAGATAGAACCATACACTCATTGAGATGGCAAGAACAATGTTTGATGAATACAAGATGTCCGACCGTTTTTGGGCCGAAGCCGTCAACACTGCATGCCATGCCTCCAACCGGTTGTATCTCCACCGAATCTTGAAGAAAACACCATATGACCTACTAACCGGTAACAAGCCTAATATTTCGTACTTTCATGTTTTTGGGAGCAAATGTTTTATGCTAAACAAGAAACCTAAGACTTCAAAGTTTGCTCCAAAAGTTGATGAAGGTTTCTTGCTTGGTTATGGGACGAATGTTCATGCCTATCGTGTGTTCCATAAAACCACCGGTTGTGTTGAAATTTCACGTGATGTGACATTTGATGAATCTAATGGCTCTCAAGAGGAGCAAGTTGCTATTGATGATATAGATAATGAAGCTCCTAGAAATGCAATAAAAAGGATGGCCATTGGTGATGTGAGACCACAAGGTACATCAAGTGTTGAAAGTCAACCCTCTCCCTCAAGACAAAATCAACATCATGAAAATGAAGGAATTAATCATACAAGTGGTCAAGATCAAGATGTTGGGGATCATGAGCAAGTATCAAGTGATGATTCTCAAGGACATGATCAAGAGGTTGATAAAGATGGTGGTCAAGAAAGCTTACATCCACCACATCCAAGAGTACATCAAAGTGTACAACGTGATCACCCCGTCGAGCAAATTCTTGGAGATATTGACAAGGGGGTAATCACTAGATCTCGAGTTAGTAATTTTTGTGAACATTACTCTTTTATCTCTTCTATGGAGCCATTTAAGGTAGAACAAGCACTTGAGGATTCGGATTGGGTGATGGCCATGCAAGAAGAATTGAACAACTTCACAAGAAATGAAGTATGGACATTGGAGGAAACACCAAAGAACAAGAATGTTGTGGGCACCAAGTGGGTGTTTCGCAACAAACAAAATGAAGATGGTGTTGTGACAAGAAATAAGGCAAGGCTTGTGGCAAAGGGGTACTCACAAGTGGAAGGTTTAGATTTTGATGAAACTTATGCCCCCGTAGCAAGGCTTGAATCTATTAGAATATTACTTGCTTTTGCTACTCACCATGATTTTAAGATGTACCAAATGGACGTGAAAAGTGCATTCCTCAACGAGCCAATCAAGGAAGAAGTGTATGTGGAGCAACCACCGGGCTTTGAAGACCCAAAGTATCCTAACCATGTTTTCAAGCTCCATAAGGCGCTCTATGGGCTTAAGCAAGCTCTAAGAGCATGGTATGAATGCCTTAGGGATTTTCTTGTTAAAAAAGGTTTTGTCATTGGCAAGGCCGATGCAACCCTCTTCACCAAGCATTTTGGCAATGATATCTTTGTGTGCCAAATATATGTCGATGACATTATATTTGGTTCTACTAACCAAAACTTTTGTGATGAGTTTAGCAAGATAATGACCAAGAAGTTTGAGATGTCCATGATGGGAGAATTAACATACTTTCTAGGCTTCCAAGTGAAGCAACTCAAGGAGGGCACCTTCATATGTCAAGCCAAGTACAATCAAGACTTATTAAAGAAGTTTGACATCAACAAGGCCAAGCCCATCAAAACACCCATGCCAACAAATGGACACATCGACCTCAACAAAAAGGACAAGCCCGTTGATCAAAAGGTATATCGCTCCATGATAGGATCTTTGCTTTATCTTTGTGCATCTAGGCCCGATATCATGCCTAGTGTGTGTATGTGTGCACGTTTTCAAGCCGCTCCTATGGAGTGTCACATGATGGCCGTTAAAAGAATCTTGAGATATTTGGTTCACACACCCAACCTAGGGCTTTGGTACCCCAAGGGTTCAAAGTTCAACCTTTTAGGCTATTCTGATGTGGATTATGCCAGGGATAAGGTAGATAGAAAGAGCACCTCCGGGATATGCCAATTCTTGGGTAGGTCCCTAGTGTCATGGTCATCCAAGAAATAAAATTCCGTTGCACTTTCCACCGCCGAAGCAGAGTATGTTGCAGCCGATAGTTGTTGTGCACAGCTACTTTGGATGAGACAAACTCTAAGGGACTACGGTTACAAGTTGAACCGCATTCCACTCCTATGTGACAATGAGAGTGCCATAAAGCTTGCTTATAACCCCGTTGAGCATTCACGCACAAAGCATATAGATATCCGCCATCACTTTTTGAGAGATCATTCTATCAAGGGGGATATAGAAGTGAGTCATGTGCGAACCGAAGATCAATTAGCCGATATATTCACCAAGCCACTAGATGAGAAAAGATTTTGCTATATTATGAGTGAACTAAATATTCTTGACTCTAGCAATGTGATATAGAGGATGTGCACATCTGAGTGTTGATTGCTCAATTATTGTAAAAACCATGGTTTTATGTCAAAACTTGTTTGTTTTTGCTTGTTCCTTGATTCTTGATCTCTTGATCAATCTTGTCAAAATATAGTCATAGTTTTGAATGGTTGGTTGATTGACTGACCATAGGCTGGCAAGAATCCATTTTGTCCACCCTCATTTACACTTATTTGTTTCAAACTATCACCAGCCCTGCCTGCCTCCTCCTGTTGACACGGTTCATCGGACAAGTCCGATGCCAGTCGGACAAGTCCGGCCCCATCGGACAAGTCCGACGGTCCAGTTTTGACCCCTTTAACCCAGCCTGACTTACCCCTTCGGTCAACACCCCCTCATTCACATCTCTCACATTCTCTCTCCTCAAGAACTCCCCCAAAGGCGGCACCAAGGTGATCTCCCTCTCCCACCATCCATTGGAGCAAGTTTGGAGGCCAAGAGATCCTCCTCCATCGACAAAGTCGGATCCCCCATCACTTTTGCAAGGTTTCCCCTCTTTCCCTCTCTCTCCCTTAGGGTTAGGGTTCTAGGGCAATGCTAGTTTCCAATCCTTTTTCCCCTGCACTTTTGATCCATGGAGATAGCTTCTAGCATGTTGTGGTAGGAGTAGACAAAGTTTGGTTGCTAGTGGTAGGTGGATTTGTGGAGGATCTAGGTTTTTGGAGAAACTGCGAGTCATCGAACAAGTCTGATAGTTCGATGGGCATTGGACATGTCCGATGCATCGGACATGTCCTATGGTCATCGGACATGTCCGATGGCATGCAGTTCCTCCAAAAGTCTAAGTTCCTCACTGATTCTCCTCACCCCTTTTTCCTCTCTTTTGTCTACCTTCTGACTTGTGCTATTCCTGTTGTCAGCATGTCGGATGTGGAAGCATCCCCCTTGAGGGAGAAGAGGGCCAAAGCTAGTGATGATCAAGGTCAAAGCCAACCAAAGAGAAAGAAAGTCACCGCCAAGCGCGTTCGGCGCACCTATCTCCAACAACCAACTGAAAGGGAGGATCCAGCTGAGTCCGAAGAGCTGAACAGAGTCATGCATCCTCCCTCCGAAATGCTCAACTCCAACCGAGAGAGGGTGGACTTCTTCCACGCGTCCATTGAGAAATGCACTGAAGCAAGGTTGGTAAACTATTATGCTCATGATAAGGAGGCTGTTGATCCTCGCTTTCATGCTTATTTCCATGCGAATTGGTACCGCTCCACCTACCTCCGCATGAAGAACCCTGTAGTTGAGAGCAAGTGGCTAGATTGGAATTATATGAAGTCCAAGAAGCACCCTCTGTTCAACCAAGTTCTAGCTGCTTTTGAGTATCATGGTCTTAAGACCATCTTGACTCTCAACTACTCATGGAACAAGGAAATCATCTCTCAGTTCTTTTCAACTGTGTTCTTTGAGAATGACAAGTCTATGGTCCGGATGACAAATGGCACTAAGTACAGCTGCACCTTGAATCAATTTGCTTCCATGATAGGACTCAAGAGCTCACGTAAGGAGAAGCATAAGATTCACTTGGGCAGCTACATGAGCGATGAGGCCATGAGGCATATGTACACGGATCCGGAAAACAGTGTCCCTCCTAACTCAAATGGTTTGCTACCCTTTTTCTTAGTCTTGTTCAGGATCTGCAGGAGCACTTTGGCTCCAAGGGGTGGCAACTCTGACCGTATTCCTGCATATTAGAGGGACATCTTGCACTGGGTTCATGGGGATCAGAAATTTGGTGTGTTTGACTATGTCTATTAGGAGATATGGGACATCTCCATCTCTTCCAAGCGTGGCTGTGGATATGCCCCGCACATCATGTATATGATCGAGGTCTCAGGCTTGACTTTCAAAAAGGACATGAAGCATCTGAGTCTCAAACCTCAGATTCCTTCTAATTGGACTCCTGACACCTCCTCTGGTCAGTTCTTTGGTGCAGCTCAGCCACCATCCTCTGCTCCGTCTCCTCAGGTTCCCAGAGCTCCTTCTAGGGCCACCGGTTCTTCTCGTGCTGTCCCACCTTCCCGTGGCAAGAGGAGTGGGGTTATGAAGATGTTCAAATCCCTCCTTGGTATGTGTAGGAGCATTAACCAAAGGATGGATGTGATTGAGAGGAACTAGAAGATCATCATGGAGTAGATGCAATGTGAAGTTCCTCCTCCTCCATCACCTCCGGTAGAAGATTCCTACCCACCTGCTTTTCAGGACCCCACTCCCAACTTCTCTACAGATTAGTTGAACTATTTTGGGTACTATCCTCCACCTTCTCAGTTTCACACAGGAGCCAGCTCTAGTGGACAACATGTCCGCCTTGATGAGGAAGAAGAGGAAGTAGAAAAGCAAGAAGAAGATCCCTCTGTCTATGATCTTCGCCAGCACAAGGGAAAATCTCCCGCTCAAGATGACGAAGACGAAGAAGAAGAAGGCGATGAGGATGATGAAGACTATGAAGACTCTGAGGAGTAGAGATCTCATCACCATCTACCCGCATTTTTCTCCTTTTTGGTGTCTTGATGCCAAAGGGGGACAAGTGTAATCTATGCATTTGTCTCCTTCTACTAGATGCATTTGTGTGATAATATTTGTTATATGCAATGTCTTATATTCATATGCTTAACTATTGCAAATCATAGTGTTAGGGGGAGCTCTCACTCTCTCTCTTTAAATATGTGCATTTGTCATACTATCTCCAATCTTTTAGTTATGCACACATTTAGGGGGAGCTCCTCATAAATTGTTCCATTTCTACATCACTTTATGATAAATTAGTTGTATTGTCATCAATCACCAAAAAGGGGGAGATTGAAGATGCATCTAGGCCCCTAATTTTATTTTGGTGATTGGCGCCAATACATTTAAGAATGGACTAATGTTTCAATGAGCATGTGTGTAGAAGATGGTTCAATTATTGATGACAAAATGCATAGAAGCACAAATACTCAAAGAAAAGGAGAAAACAAAGTGGCTAAGAAATTTCAAGATGATACTCAAAAATTTGCTCAAATATGAAGCATTTGGAGTTTTTACTTTATTTTTGAGTATAGGAAAAGCCGTACTATTAAGAGGGACACAAAAGTGTGAAGCAATGTTGAACTAAGAGCAAAATCCAAAAATTCCACAGCCAAAACTCTTTTCCAGGGCAAAATCATCGGACTTGTTCGACCCATCGGACTCCAGAACCTTTGCCACTCTGGGTCATCGGACATGTCCGACGGTCATCGGACATGTCCGATGACCAGCAAGTCCGACCCATCGGACTTCACTGTCGGACTCCAGTACCTGTGTCAAACCCTAGCCATCGGACTTGTTCGATGGTCAACTTGTCCGAGGCATCGGGCAAGTCCCTCGGACTCTAGAACCGATGCGAACTTGTTCCATCAGACATGTCCGATGACCATCGGACTTGTCGGATGGAGATCTGAGAAATACCCATCCAAACGGCTCCTTTTCTTCTTGAGCTATAAATAGACCCCCACTTCATCCCTTGTCTGGTTGGTCACTCATTCCACTCAAAAACACTCTCAAGCTCACTTTGCTCTCCAAATCTTTCCTCCCTTACTTCCAATCTTGAATTGTGAAGGGATTGAGAGAAGATTCAAGAGCTCCATCGACTTCAAGCTTCCATTGTCTCAAGCTCTTGGTTTATTCTCACCGCCGACCACGTTTGTGTTTGTTACTCTTGGGGATTCATCCCCTTGACGGTTAAAGGTACCCGTAGAGCTCCCAACTTGTGTGGTGACGCCTCGGGAAGTTTGTATTGATCCCTCCTTCGTGGAGTTTGCTAGTGGAAAGCCAAGTTTGATCTTTGTGGTCACTTGGAGATGTTAGGGTTGAAAGAAACCCGGTCCTTTGTGGATCCCTCAACGGAGACGTAGGCTTCTTTGTGGAGCTGAACTTCGATGAACAAATCTTGTGTCTCCCCTTGTTCTCTTTTGCATACTTGTTATTTATTTGCTCTTGCTCATAACTTGCTAGATAGGGTTTGGCTCATTTCTCTTAAATTACCTTGTGTAGGTTGCATGCTAGTTGTTCCCCTCATTTCTAGAACTTCCTCTAGCTTGCGATTGCTAGATCCTAGCTTGCCTTCTATTAGTTTAAAGTTTTAATCGGCCAATCTCCTTTTCTAACTCGTGCCATCGGAGTTTCCTCACTATCGTCGGACAAGCCCAACACTACACATTTGACTTTTATTATTAAGTGATTTTCAAGGACAATTGCCTATTCACCCCCCCCCCCCCCCCTTCTAGGCACTTTCACGACCGGCACTGATGAGGACATCACTTCTATGGATACACACAACACTCCTCCAAATCTGGACTTGCAAGGTCCAATGACTAGAGCTCGTACACGACAACTAAATTTAGAGGTGAGCTCGTTCCTACGTTCTTTGCTATATGTTACTTTTGAGAATGGTTTGCTACCTAATGATTATTTTATGATTAGAAACCATGGAGAGGACCAGGAGATGATGGGAGAAGGATTTGGAAACGTGGAGGGCCAGCAAGGGCTTGGAAGCCAAAGTGGAGGCCCAATCAAAACCGACTTCGAGTCTGTTTCGGGGCCCAGGACCAGTCTGTACTAAAACGGTCGCCCAGGACGCATACGGACTCGGATTTGGACGTTCTACATATGCACGGAAAGATAAGGAGAAGACTTTTCCAATGCCGCCGGCCTCATGTCAAAATTCATCCTGAGTCATCGGGAATCGTCAAAACAAGAGAGAGTCAAGAATCTGTGTCGGTGCTGCGTCGCTTATTTTTTGTCTTTGGGCCTTGTATCTAGTTGAGCCCAATTCGGGGCGCGTCCAGAGGGTCTTGCACGACCCTAGGGTCTTTATATACAGCCACCGCCGCACCATTAGGGTTCGGGTTTTGCTTAGATCAATTCTGTTCATAAACAGTTTCGCCGTTCATCGGTTTGTGAGACCCCAACTTCGAGAGTTTAATCATACATCTGCAATTGTGTTGCATTATTCGTTGTTCTTGCTTGTGTTCTTGATTCGCAGGCAGGGATTAGCCTTCTCGGCGAGGTCAATCGCCTTTTGGACGGTTGATAACCAGAGGAGACGTCGTGCTGCGATTGCGGGGTTTAGAACGTGCTGTTCTGAAGCCGGATCGATTTGTGTGTCGCCTCCGACCAAATCAACTTACCAAGAACCTTTCGGAAGATCGGGAACCCTTGTCCACATCAGGCACAGTGGGCTGTGAACCACTCGCTGCGTCGCTCCACCCTGTCTGGTACTGCTGAGGCTCTTGGCCTGACGCCCATGAGTTCCACTCACTACCGGCTGCTATAGATGTCGCCGATTGTCGAGTCCGTCCACGGCGGTCCTTGAGAACTCGGCCCCCCTCTAGGAGACCTTTCTCAAGCCAATTTCCTCCCTCTAGCTTGCGAGGGAGAAAACCTCCTAGCTCTGCACAAGGAAGCCTAATGTTGGTGCCGCCGACATGGAAGCCGACGTGAACACTTCCCGTGACAATGTTGCCACGAGTCATATTCTTGCCGATCTCTATCGCGAGCTCCCACTTGTCTTCGCGTCCTCCCGGTCCATCGTCGCCGCAGACGTGGGCTGCCAGGCGTTGAAGATAGCCCCCAAAGGCCAACTTCTTGCTCCTCTTGCCCCTCTTCTCGAACCAACCCTGCACTATCACCAACATAGGGTTGCAGTGAGACGGGCTCAAGATGGCGTTGAATAGCCACCGCAAGTCCACAACGGTGATGTTGTTGGAGTCAACCTTGTCGCATGTGCGTGCTGCCAACCACCGATGGAAGATTTGAATGTTTGGGTTATGGATGTTGCCGCCCTTCATCTCTTCAATGAACGAGAGCCGCCTCCAAAAGGAGTCCAACTCCCCACATCCCAAGATGCTGGCCACATCGGCGTTGGCGTCGAAGCCAAAGGCTTGAGCCGCCACCTCCATGGTCACCATGTAGCTAATGTCATGGACACGGAAGTTGATGGCCTTGTTGCCGTAGTCGTCGGAGCTGATCCTCATTGTAGAGGCAACCTCGGTGACGATGTCAATGTTGAAGTCTATGGGGAGATGGTTGAAGTCCACCCAGCCGAGGTTGTCTAGGATCCTCCTTATGTCCTCCCACACGCCGATCGTGGTGAGGAAGGTCTCGTCCATATCAATCGCCTTTTGGACGGTTGATAACCAGAGGAGACGTCGTGCTGCGATTGCGGGGTTTAGAACGTGCTGTTCTGAAGCCGGATCGATTTGTGTGTCGCCTCCGACCAAATCAACTTACCAAGAACCTTTCGGAAGATCGGGAACCCTTGTCCACATCAAGTGGTAATCAGAGCTTCAGGTGCACCGTCAGGTTCATACTACCCTTTAGTTTTGTTTTCGTGTTCTTCCTATCGTCCACTGAAAATACCAAAAAAAAAATTTTCCCCGCCCATAACCACGTGTTTAGCCTTTGCATATTTCAATTTCAGAGTCCGTAGTGTTGAGTTTGTGCCCTAGTTCTTGTTTAGTCGCTGGTTTAGTTTGTGTTTTTGTCGTCAGTAGTGTTTCCCTTGCAACCCTAGCCGCCATCCCCCTCACCATCCTCGGTTTTGTCGGCTTTGTGTGCTAGGGTTGATTGATCAACACGCCCACCCTAATCCCACCCTAAACCTACCCTCACCACCTCGGACCAATTTTCATAAATTCCACTTTCCGCTGCATCCACCTCGCCAAAAAAACTCCCTACCCGACCCCAAGCCCGACTCGGATTTCACTGAAACCACCGGGTTCTTCAAAACCGATTCCGACACCCCTTCGGTAAAACAGCCATAACTTTTCGCTCGGTTGTCCGTTTTGGCTGAAATTTTTACAGGAGATTCTAGACGAAAAGTTGGGCATACCCACGCCCTGTGTGCCCTCGTCAAAAAATTCAAAAAAAATCGGGAAGATAAAGAAAAAATTCATTCAAGTTGAAACCCGACGTTTTCTGAAACTTCAAGATTTTCTGTAGGCCACATCCTAGCTCGGTTTGAGCTGAAATTTTTTGTGGTTTCTCCCTCTTTGCTAGTCAGTTGGAAAAAAATATCAAAAAAATAAAATAAAAAAAAAAGAAATTTGGGATTCCTACTAGTGCTCCATCTAGCCCCCTGAAATTTCTGAGTTTGGCTGTTTTACACTAAGCCCCCTGTTATCGGCTGTGTCCCTTTGTCTCCTTGTTTCTTCTTTGCTCTCACTACTGTTCTAGGACATAGTTAGACCAGCAACTAGGGACAAGTTACTTGGGCACTTATTCAGCTTTACTATCTGTTTTTGATTTGTGTGCCACTCATATATACATATTTGGCCTTCCTAGCTCTACATACTTCTTCTGGACAGCACATAGGTTATTTGGTAACCCTTGCAATCGTGGAACACTTCTCCCTGGTATCCTTCGCTTTGTTGTTTTCAGAACTTTGTAAGAGCTTTGCAAGAAGCTTACTTTTGCTGTGTTGAGAGGCACCACTGCTTAGCTGTTTTGTAGGGATAACCTTCACTTTTTTGTTTCCTGTTTTGGTGTTTCTGATGTCAGGAAGCGACGGGGAGGGTGCTTCACCCTCAAAATTGGATGAGTGCGTGAGCCAAAATCAGTTACAGAAGGCTTTGCAGGCGGTTCAGAGTGATTTGGCAGAAACGATCACCAGGGCCGTCACCGACGCCGTCACCAAGCTTCACCTGGGAGAAAGCATTGAGCGGTTGGATAAGAGAGTCTCTAAGTTAACCGATCAGGTTGTCGAATTGGAGACCGCTCACAAGACCAACAACAACAACAACAACAACAACAACAACAACACCAACACCAACAACAACACCAACAACGACGTTGAAGGCGATCATGATGAAGCAACGGTGTATAAGGCTGATGGCACCGTCGATAGGTCAGCTACAAGGACCGCAAGGTTACGACGCCGTTTGCAATGTAACCCTCAAGGTATGGGTGGTTTCCACAACCACACCCGTCGCACACAAGGTAACTATGCTCCAGATGATCCGTATGCTAAAATTAAGTTTTCAATTCCTTCGTTTTCGGGTCAATACGATGGTGATGCTTACCTTGATTGGGAAATGACGGTAGAACAAAAATTTAATGCCCACCTTGTTCCTGAACAACATAGAGTTAGACAAGCCACTAGTGAGTTTAAGGACTTTGCTATTGTTTGGTGGAGTGGTCTAGCTGCTGAAACCGATTTGCCTACTACTTGGGAAGAACTTAAGGTAGAAATGCGTGATCGTTTTGTTCCTCCTTCTTTTTATAGAGAAATTCATAATAAACTGCAGCGTTTAGATCAAGGAGATAAAACTGTTCAGGAGTATTTTAGTGAGCTTCAGAAGGGTTTGATTCGTTGTGCTGTGGTTGAAAAAGTAGAGGATCAGATTTGCCGCTTTTATTCTGGTTTGAGAAAAGAAATTCAGGACATCCTTGATTATAAAGAATTTTATACCCTCAACCAGTGTTTCCAGTATGCTATGCTTGCAGAGAAAGAATCACAGGGACTTTTCCAGGCTTTTGAGGAGTACAGCAAGTCCAGGAATTTCTACCCACCACGGCCGACGGGGACTTCGGGGCTGCCCAAGCCATCTTTCCGGCCGCCCCCACCAGCTAGTGTTGTTTCTGCAGCACCAAGATCAGCCCCTGCCCCTTCTACGCGCTCAGGTAAAAATTCTGTGCAGGTACCGGCTAGTAGTGCCTCCTCTGTTGCTTCGACGGGACGCACTACAGGGATTCAGTGCCACCGCTGCCATGGTCTTGGCCATGTGCAGAAAGATTGCCCAAGTAGGCGGGCATATGTGGCGACAGATGATGGCGGTTACATGAGCGCCTCCGATGTGGAGGATGAGGAGGAGGATGTCGCTGCCACCAGCGGTGACCTCGTCCTTGGAGGCGGAGATACCACGGGCTATATGAATATTATTGTGCAGCGTGTGCTTAGCACACAAGTCCAGCAACCCGACCCGAGATGATGCAGCGACATAACTTATTCCAGATTTTCTTCGTCATCAAGAACCGTCGGGCACGTGTCATCATTGATGGAGGAAGCTGCAACAATTTGGTGAGTTCTGATGTGGTTAAGAAGCTTGATTTGACCACACGCCCACATCCACATCCATACTACATTCAGTGGTTAAATGACTTTGGAAAAGCTAAGGTAACACAAACTTGCAGAGTTCCTTTTTCCATTGGTTCCTATGTGGATTCTGTTGATTGTGATGTTGTACCCATGCAAGCTTGTTCACTTTTATTGGGTAGACCTTGGGAATTTGATAATGATGCTGTACACCATGGTAAAAGTAATAAGTACACTTTTATGCATAAAGGAACTAAAATTACTTTGTTACCAATGACCCCTGCTGAAATTGTACAAGCTGATTTAGAACGAGCTGCTAGTTTGAAAAATAAACGCCCTGAAATTCAGCAACCTGTTAATTCTGCTTCTACACCAAGTAATGTTAATGATTCTTCATGTTCTAAGGGTGCTGCAATTAAATTACAAGGTCGTTCATGTCTTGCCACAAAATCTGAGCTTGCTGAAATTTCTACTGATGATATTTGCTATGCTTTGATATGCAAACAAGCCTTGTTTTTGCTTGGTGATATTGCTTCTAGTGCTTTGCCTCCTGCTGTCACTAACCTTTTGCAGGAGTATGAGGATGTTTTCCCAGCTGAGATACCCCCGGGATTGCCACCTTTGAGAGGGATTGAGCATCAAATTGATTTGATTCCTGGTGCTACTTTACCAAACCGTGCTGCTTATAGGACCAACCCTGAGGAGACTAAGGAGATACAACGACAAGTCCAAGACCTTTTGGATCATGGGTATGTTCGTCAATCACTTAGTCCTTGTGCTGTTCCTGTACTTTTGGTTCCTAAGAAAGATGGTTCTTGGCGTATGTGTGTAGATTGTAGAGCCATTAATAACATTACTATTAGGTATCGTCATCCTATTCCTAGGCTAGACGACATGCTTGATGAGTTATGTGGTGCTATAATTTTCACTAAAATTGATTTGCGTAGTGGCTACCATCAAATTAGAATGAAACTTGGAGATGAATGGAAAACAACTTTCAAAACCAAATTCGGGTTGTATGAGTGGTTAGTAATGCCTTTTGGGTTAACTAATGCACCCAGTACTTTCATGCGTTTGATGAATGAGGTTTTAAGACCTTTTATTGGCAAATTTGTGGTTGTTTACTTTGATGATATCTTGATTTATAGCAAATCCACGGATGATCATATGATTCATTTGCGTGCTGTTTTTGATGCTTTGCGAGTTGCACGTTTATTTGGTAACCTTGAGAAGTGCACCTTTTGCACGGATCGAGTCTCTTTTCTTGGCTATGTTGTGACTCCACAGGGAATTGAGGTGGATGAGGCGAAGATTGAAGCCATAAAGAGCTGGCCTGTACCAAAAACTATCACACAGGTGAGGAGTTTTCTTGGTCTTGCAGGTTTCTACCGCCGCTTTGTCAAAGATTTCAGCACCATTGCTGCACCATTGCATGAGTTGACAAAGAAGGGCGTTGACTTCCATTTTGGTAAGGTACATCATGAGTCTTTTGATGCTTTGAAGGACAGACTTACACATGCACCATTGCTGCAATTACCCAATTTTGATAAGACTTTTGAGCTTGAATGTGATGCTAGTGGTATAGGCATTGGTGGTGTTCTGATGCAAGATGGTAAACCTGTTGCATACTTTAGTGAGAAAATTACTGGGCCTGTTTTGAATTATTCCACGTATGATAAGGAACTATATGCACTTGTACGTTCTTTAGAAACGTGGCGTCATTATTTGTTGCCCAAAGAATTTGTTATTCATTCTGATCATGAATCACTTAAGTATATTCGTTCTCAAGGCAATTTGAACCGTAGACATGCTAAATGGGTTGAGTTTATTGAGTCTTTTCCTTATATTATTAAACATAAGAAAGGGAAGGATAATGTGATTGCTGATGCTTTATCGAGGCGATATACTTTGTTGTCTCAACTTGATTGTAGAATTTTTGGACTTGAGGCAATTAAAGAACAATATGTTGTTGATGTCGATTTTAAAGATGTATTGCTGCACTGTAAAGAAGGTCGTGCTTGGCACAAATTTGTGTTGAATGATGGATTCTTGTTTAGAGCTAACCGCCTATGCATTCCAGTTGGTTCCGTTCGTCTTTTGTTGTTGCAGGAGGCGCATGGAGGTGGATTGATGGGTCATTTTGGTGCTAAGAAGACAGAGGATATTTTGGCCACACACTTCTTTTGGCCAAGGATGAGGAAAGATGTTGAGCGTTTTGTTGCTCGCTGCACTACATGTCAAAAAGCTAAGTCTCGATTGAATCCACATGGTTTATACATGCCACTTCCTGTTCCTTCTATTCCTTGGGCGGATATTTCTATGGACTTTATTTTAGGACTGCATAGGACTAAGAGGGGGAGCGATAGCATTTTTGTTGTCGTGGATCGTTTTTCCAAGATGGCACACTTTATATCATGTCATAAAACTGATGATGCTAGTTATATTACTGATCTTTTTTTCAAAGAAATTGTACGTTTGCATGGTATGCCTTCTACTATTGTTTCAGATCGTGATGCAAAATTCTTGAGTCATTTTTGGCGCACGCTTTGGAATAAGTTGGGTACAAAGTTGTTATTTTCTACAACTTGTCATCCACAAACTGATGGACAAACTGAAGTTGTGAACCGCACTTTGGGTACTATGTTGCGAGCTGTTTTGAAGAAAAATTTGAAGCAATGGGAAGAATGCTTACCTCATGTTGAGTTTGCTTATAATCGGGCAACACATTCTACTACCAAGGTAAGTCCATTCAAGGTAGTGTATGGTTTTGATCCCCGTACTCCACTTGATATACTTCCTCTACCTATTAATGAGAGAGTTCATATTGATGCTAAGGAGCGTGCTGAATTTATAGTGCAAATACATGAGACCACTAGACTTAGCATTGAAAAGATGAATGAAAAGTATAAAATTGCTGGTAGTAAGGGAAGAAAGGAAGTAAAGCTTGATGTAGGAGATTTAGTGTGGTTACACTTAAGAAAGGATAGATTTCCAGAATTGAGAAAGTCTAAACTAATGCCTAGAGCTGATGGTCCATTCAAAATAATAGAGAAGATTAATGATAATGCATACAAACTTGAGTTGCCTCCCGAGTTCGGGGTTAGTCCTATTTTTAACATTTCAGATTTGAAACCATACTTGGGAGAAGAGGATGAGCTTGAGTCGAGGACGACTCCACTTCAAGAGGGGGAGGATGATGAGGACATCACTCCTATGGATACACACAACACTCCTCCAAATCTGGACTTGCAAGGTCCAATGACTAGAGCTCGTACACGACAACTAAATTTAGAGGTGAGCTCGTTCCTACGTTCTTTGCTATATGTTACTTTTGAGAATGGTTTGCTACCTAATGATTATTTTATGATTAGAAACCATGGAGAGGACCAGGAGATGATGGGAGAAGGATTTGGAAACGTGGAGGGCCAGCAAGGGCTTGGAAGCCAAAGTGGAGGCCCAATCAAAACCGACTTCGAGTCTGTTTCGGGGCCCAGGACCAGTCTGTACTAAAACGGTCGCCCAGGACGCATACGGACTCGGATTTGGACGTTCTACATATGCACGGAAAGATAAGGAGAAGACTTTTCCAATGCCGCCGGCCTCATGTCAAAATTCATCCTGAGTCATCGGGAATCGTCAAAACAAGAGAGAGTCCAGAATCTGTGTCGGTGCTGCGTCGCTTATTTTTTGTCTTTGGGCCTTGTATCTAGTTGAGCCCAATTCGGGGCGCGTCCAGAGGGTCTTGCATGACACTAGGGTCTTTATATACAGCCACCGCCGCACCATTAGGGTTCGGGTTTTGCTTAGATCAATTCTGTTCATAAACAGTTTCGCCGTTCATCGGTTTGTGAGACCCCAACTTCGAGAGTTTAATCATACATCTGCAATTGTGTTGCATTATTCGTTGTTCTTGCTTGTGTTCTTGATTCGCAGGCAGGGATTAGCCTTCTCGGCGAGGTCAATCGCCTTTTGGACGGTTGATAACCAGAGGAGACGTCGTGCTGCGATTGCGGGGTTTAGAACGTGCTGTTCTGAAGCCGGATCGATTTGTGTGTCGCCTCCGACCAAATCAACTTACCAAGAACCTTTCGGAAGATCGGGAACCCTTGTCCACATCAGGCACAGTGGGCTGTGAACCACCCGCTGCGTCGCTCCACCCTGTCTGGTACTGCTGAGGCTCTTGGCCTGACGCCCATGAGTTCCACTCACTACCGGCTGCTATAGATGTCGCCGATTGTCGAGTCCGTCCACGGCGGTCCTTGAGAACTCGACCCCCCTCTAGGAGACCTTTCTCAAGCCAATTTCCTCCCTCTAGCTTGCGAGGGAGAAAACCTCCTAGCTCTGCACAAGGAAGCCTAATGTTGGTGCCGCCGACATGGAAGCCGACGTGAACACTTCCCGTGACAATGTTGCCACGAGTCATATTCTTGCCGATCTCTATCGCGAGCTCCCACTTGTCTTCGCGTCCTCCCGGTCCATCGTCGCCGCAGACGTGGGCTGCCAGGCGTTGAAGATAGCCCCCAAAGGCCAACTTCTTGCTCCTCTTGCCCCTCTTCTCGAACCAACCCTGCACCATCACCAACATAGGGTTGCAGTGAGACGGGCTCAAGATGGCGTTGAATAGCCACCGCAAGTCCACAACGGTGATGTTGTTGGAGTCAACCTTGTCGCATGTGCGTGCTGCCAACCACCGATGGAAGATTTGAATGTTTGGGTTATGGATGTTGCCGCCCTTCATCTCTTCAATGAACGAGAGCCGCCTCCAAAAGGAGTCCAACTCCCCACATCCCAAGATGCTGGCCACATCGGCGTTGGCGTCGAAGCCAAAGGCTTGAGCCGCCACCTCCATGGTCACCATGTAGCTAATGTCATGGACACGGAAGTTGATGGCCTTGTTGCCGTAGTCGTCGGAGCTGATCCTCATTGTAGAGGCAACCTCGGTGACGATGTCAATGTTGAAGTCTATGGGGAGATGGTTGAAGTCCACCCAGCCGAGGTTGTCTAGGATCCTCCTTATGTCCTCCCACACGCCGATCGTGGTGAGGAAGGTCTCGTCCATATCAAAGTTGTGGACGAACCTTCCCCTCACCACAAGCTAGTGCTGCTGTTCCTCCGTGCTTAGGAGGGTGAAACCCTCCTCCACCGTGCGCGGCATGAATGCCAACGATGGTGGTGATCTAGCAACCCCACGGCTTCCCGTCGTTTGGCTCCTCGTAGCACGCCCCGTCGGAAGGGGCGCACCAGAGACGGAGTGGTGGGTGCGGATCTCATATGTTGCCGCTGCCGAGCCGGTGGATGCACCACCCACTGACATGTCATCACGAGCGCCGGATTCCCCCCTAGCTGAGGAGTCACCGCTCGATTTGCCGCTACCGCCAGAACTGCTTCCCCGGAGCAGCCTCTTGCCCAACTTGCCGCAGGAGGAGCGGAGACAATCCATCTACGAGGAATGCGGAACGTGTGCGAGATCATGAGTAGTGGGGAAGGTGGAGAGATTATCGGGATAGTGTGCCGAACTGATGGCGCCTGGCCTCCCTTTTATAGTGTGGGAAACTTCGAGGAGAAGGACCCGCCCAAAATTTCCAAAATTTGGGGTTGCGCCGATCGGCACACATCAAATTTTGAATTCTTTGACCGCTCTGGTTCCTGATTCTCCTCCCTTTTGTTGTTTCCATCCTTTTCGTCTTTTCCTGGTACACCATGACGGCTGGCAGGGGAAAAGCACGAAATCCTGTTGTCTTGATTGACTACACCGATCGGCTCTGGCCAGCGCCGATCGGCGCGCCATCTCTTTTTCAGCTTTTATTCAATTCCATGTCTCCTCTGCACTAGAAACCTGCATAGAGTTAATACCTATTCCTAGGAATCAGTGCCTACCAAATATGTCATCAATTTGGGCATAGCATGGGTACCAGCGCCGATCGGCGCAGAAGTGCGCCAAACGGCGCAAGTTCCTTGCATCTCGTCTTCTGGTCTGGTTCTGATCCTGATGCCACTTGTTCATTTCTTTCACCTAATATCCACTCTTCCCAATGTTTCTGTAGCAATGGCACACGAAGCGGGTCCCATCTGGTGACAGCGCCAATTGGCACAATGTCTCGCGCTGATCGGCGTGGTGTCCGCTTTTGCTCCTGGCCCCTCACTTCTTTGCTAGATGTCGCTCTTCATCTTGAAACTAGCTCTATTTGTGAAAATTGATGTGCTGGTTGGCTTTTAGCACCTCTTTCATTCTGGGCGTCGTCAGCTTTCTGTCCAGACTTGTTATCAATGCGCCGATCGGCGCATGAGTGCGCCGATCGGCGCAAGCTCTATTCCTTCCTGTTTTTGGTCTTTTTCTTTTATTCCTGTGTCGTTAGTCTACAATATATATATATATATATATATATACATAGTTTTACACAAATAACAGACAACGCAAGAGCACACAAGAATTAAGTACATATTTTTTCCAATTCTTTTATTCAGGAGATTGTTTTTATTACAAGAAAGCAAATTAAAAACACGAGGTTGCCCTCCCGGCTAGCATTAATTAACTAAATGAGACGATTTGCCCTCCTGCAAGCACTAAACAACTTCTAAATCTCCCAACAATTGGGTTGCCTCCCAAGAGCGCTCTAGTTATTTAGAGGTCAAAGAGCTTGACCTCCCCGCGAGCAATCAATCCTTAGTGTCGCAGTGCGGGGTGTAAGACCACGACACTACAAGGTTCACTTATCTTAATAGCTCATATACCTTGGACGACCTATCCTTAAATCCCCTCCAATCACTCTCGATGCCACGTTGCCTCGGTGTCTTGTACCTCTTCACTTCATCAATAGCACGACACTCTTCTTCCCTTGGGTGAAATTTGAAAGAGTAGGGAGTTCCACTTATATCGAAGCTTATCTCACCACTCCCAACATCAATACTTGCCTTTGCTGTCCTCAAGAAGGGTCTGCCTAAGATCAACGGGTTTCTCGTCCTCTTATCCATATCAAGCACAATAAAATCAACAAGGACGATGTGATTTCTAATTTGAACAGGCACATCCTTAGCAATTCCATCAGGGAAGCGTACAGATTGGTCGGCTAACTCCAAACACATACCCGTAGGCTCCAATTCAGGCAAATTGAGACTTGTGAATATATGACGGGGCATAACACTTACACTTGCTACGAGATCGCAGAAGCATCTATCAAATATCCTTGTTCCAATTATGCATTTGATGCTTGGTGATCCAGGGCCAGGTTTCTTCTCAAGTGCAACATCAGTGATCGCCGCCGTAAGTTCCTTAGTGACCTTCACAACCTCTTCAGAAGCTAGAGACTTCTTGTTTTGCATCATGTCCTTAATGTACTTGGCATAGGTAGGTACATGAATAACATCAACAAAAAGGGACATTGACGTAAAGCTTCTTCATAACATCGATGAACCTTGCAAATTGCTCGTCGTGTTGCCGCACTCTCTCTGTCTTTGTTAGCAGTTGAGTATCCAATAACGTGGTAGGGCCATGCTCCTCTGTTTCCATACCTATTTTCAGTCTAGAGAGGTCAATATCTTCCTCGCACCGATCGGCGCAATGAGTGAGCCGATCGGTGCCAGTGGTGAGCCGATCGGCGCGGGTCTTCGTTGCTCCCGCAGAGTGCTCTGGATCTTCTGTTTGCTTTCTTGACCATGTAGCTATTGCCATTAACTGCTCTATAGATATTGTATTACCAGGAATAACCCCTTTGTTGCCTTGAATAGCCTGTGATAATTGTCCCATCTGTTGCTCCATAATCTTGGTATGCTTCAAAATCTGCTCATTGAAGCTCCCAATTTCTATCACCTTGTCATTAATCCCTTCAAGAACACGATCAACCTCCTTGAATTTAGCTTGATTGTCCTTCTTGATCTTTTCTTGATCTTGAAAGAACTCATGAAATTAGAGACAAAGCGGGATAGAGTTTTGTATGGATGAACTAGGAGAGAAAGAACTCCTTTGTTGATGATATTGGGGTTTCCATCCACTATTCTTTATATATTCTAGCATCTTCATCTCTTCAGGGCAATCTTTCTGCACATGGCCGAGTTCTCCACACTCATCACAAGTGGAGCGTGATTCTGCTAGCCTGAGTGACTCTTCCTTAGGGATATGAGAATTATTGTCCAACCTGCTTTGACTAGCATCAAGGCCATCCATAACCAAGTCTTCATGAGTCCTCTCAATCACGCTCATTGCTACTCCTTTAGAAGGTTGTAGGTTCCTTGAACTTCTCTCACTATCCCATGATTGATTTTCAACTAGCAATTTGATCAATTCCTTAGCTTGAGTGGGAGTCTTTGACATGAATGAACCCGTAGCTGAAGCATCTAAGTGTTGATGGGAGGGGATATTCAATCCCACGTAGAATCTCTCAACAGTTTCACCAACTGTAAGACCATGATGAGGGCATGCATCCATATATTCATTGTATCTTTCCCACGCTTCTCCAATGCTCTCATCAATATTCTATGTAAATCCAAGAATCTTATTCTTCAAAGCTTGAGTCTTACCAGGAGGGAAGTATTTGGCTAAGAATGCAACTGCTAAGGTTTCCCATGTACTCTTTACTGCGTTTTCCAAGCTATTGTACCATTGCTTAGGGCGTCCAACTAGAGAGAAGGGGAACAGCCGCACACGTGCTTGATCTCCGATCAATCCTGCTACTTTGAATGTACTATAGACTTCAAGGAAGCGCTACAGATGCTGATTGGGATCTTCCGAACCTGTGAATGGTTGTTGTGCCACTAATCCGACATACCTCTCTAGTTGATATGGAGCATGATCTTGAGCTTCTTGGAAATCTGTCTTGACAACCTTATCCAATTAAGGCTTGAATCTATTAACCACGGACTGGTCTGCCATCGCTCCTACTTCTAGATATGCAATTGTGAATAATACTCGAGGGTTGGCACTGACTGATTCTCCAGCTAAATCTCCAAGTGACTTGCACCTCTTTTCCACTAATCTCTTCTTGCGTAAGAGCTTTTCTGGATCATCGGTGTAATTAGAGGGTTTGTTTGACTTAGGATCATCCATACCTATTAATTTCACTTAACAGCATATATGTACTAAAAAGACATGTAAAGCACGATGACTAAACACTAGTACATCAAACAATGTTTAAAAACCTGCTATGGTCCCCGGCAATAGTGCCAGAAAAATGTGCTTGTTGGTCGTTACTACGCATCCATATACCGCAAGAGGACGGTGTACAGTTGTAGCACTTTTTCCCTTAGAGTGTTCCAAGGTATTATTGAACCACTGAGACCTTAGGGATAATTAAACAAAGTTAACAGTAAAAGATCTAATCAAGGCTACTGTCAAGTTCAGGTTGTATGAAGGGGAGACTGGCCAGCGCAAAGGTGCGCCAGACAGTAATTCTGTCATTGCACCGATCGGCGTAGGGTTGAGCCGATCGGCACTGTTGCGGATCTAAGTTGTTGAGCCGATCAGCACAGGTGTTGAGCCGATCGACACTATTGTGGATCTAAGTTGTTGAGCCGATCGGCGCAGGTGTTGAGCCGATCGGTACACCAGCGAAGTTGAACTAGAGTGTAAGTCAAAGCCAAAGCTAAAACTATTCAGTGAGTAGCCAGATATCTACTAGTGAGATCATAACTAGATAGTCTAATTAAACAGCATCATAATGGATAATTATATGGATCAATGAAAACCTATAAGGAATAAGACCACCCTGCTTTCCGAGCGGCTCCCGATTTAGTCACGCGAGTATCTTACCCTACTCAACTATCTAATAGTGCTGCGCAGATTTAGTGTTGTCACCGCTAAACCACACTACCGGCATCATCAAGCAACCATAATCAATACAATGTCTGAATACTATCCTAATCACCATGATTAAGATAATATCAACTTATTTAGCCTAGAACTAAGCAATGAGAATAAGCACATGCATGATTATAGAATCAAGATAGACAAATCACCAAAACCATCATCAACATATTCAATCATCCTTGAGATACATAGATTAAGATTCATCACCGTTGAGATGGCCTACCTTGATGGATCAACTCTTACACCAATAGTTCCTGAAACTCAACTAGAGATCTATTCTAACGGCGCAAGCCCCGGTGGCTCTAACTCACAAATCTGTTGTCCCTCTGTTGCCTCCTCCTCGGGGTTCGAATCATGGCTAGGGGTTACAAGTATATATAGGGGTTTCTAGCAAATAGGTCGGTTGCGCCAATCGGCGCAGGATTGCGCCGATCGGCGCAAGCCGTGTTCTCTCTGGTTTCTGGTCCGAGTCGGTTCCTCTGTCTTCCACAGCTGCCATGTGGGCCTTTTCCTTCGAGACAAAGTCTTGTACTGCACGTCGAGATCTTGAAGTTCCATAAATCTTCTAAGCAAATATCTTCAAGTGTCTTGCGCAGATAAACTTCCATAAACATCAGATAAACTTCCATTAGAATAGGCCTTGGTCACTTCTGTGGGCCAAAATACCCTTGCGCTGATCGGCTCATGGGCTACGCCGATCGGCGCACTGGGCTTCTTCAGTGCTTTTCGTCGGTTCTGGACTCCTGTCTTGTCCAGCATCACTTTAATAGTCAATTTTACTTGTTTCTGCAATAAAGCTCCAAAACAACGCATATACAAATATATAGGTAATATCATAGGTAAATGGCCTAAATTAGTATCAATTATACTCTAATTGGGGTGATATTCACATATAAAAGGGGCACTTGGGAAGTGGCTACAAGCATGGCAATGACTTTCTAATGGCTCAGATTTACATGGATGATATCATTTTTGGTGGTTCCTCTCATGCTCTTGTGTCCAGATTTCAGGAAGCCATGGAAAGTGAATTTCAGATGTCGATGATGGGAGAGCTCACCTTCTTTCTTGGGCTTCAAATCAAGCAGTGCAAGCAAGGCACTTTCATACATCAAGCCAAGTACACGAAGGATCTCCTGAAGAAGTTCGACATGGTCAATGTGAAGCCCTTGTCTACACCAATGTCCACTACAATGGCTCTTGACCCTGATGAAGACTGTGAAGCGGTGGATCAAAGGGAGTACAGGAGCATGATTGGCTCCCTCTTGTACCTGACAGCGACAAGACCCGACATACACTTTACGGTGTGTGTTTGTGCTCGTTTTCAAGCTTCCCCAAGGGTGACTTATTGCAAGGCTATCAAGCGCATCTTCAGGTATCTCAAATACACCCTTGAGTTTGGTCTTTGGTACTCTGCATCTTCATCTCTTGATCTCATTGGTTATTCGGATGTAGACTTTGTTGGGTGTAGAATTGATAGGAAGAGCACTTCTGGTACTTGCCATTTCTTGGGTACTTCTTTGATCTGTTGGTCTTCTCGTAAGCAGTCGAGTGTTGCCCAATCTACCACAGAGGCTGAGTATGTTGCTGTTGCTAGCTACTGCTCACAAATCATTTGGATTGTGTCCACCATGAGAGACTAAGGGTTAACTTTTAAGGGTGTTCCACTCATGTGTGATAACTCCAGTGCCATATGCTTAGCCAAAAACCCAGTCCAGCGTGGTAAGGTCATACACATCAATGTGCGATTCCACTTCCTAAGAGACAATGTTAAGAAGGGGGATGTTGAGCTCAAATACATTGACACCAGAAACTAACTAGTTGATATCCTCACAAGGCCCCTAGATGCTTTGAGACATGCTTTTCTTCGGGGGGAACTTGGTGTGTGTCATCCTTATGGCATCATCTGAGGGGGAGTTGGTGTTCACTTGTATATATGTATCTTACCTTTTATGCGTTGCATCTCATATGTAATATATGCATTGGTAGATGAGCTTTGATTCTTATGCTTTCTTGCATTTCTCTTTGCTATGATTGAGCTTGAGCTGAGCTGTGTGGATGTGATGGTAATCTCTCATGCTTAGATTTTCTAGATGGCCTATTATAGACTCATGTGAGAAACTTGCTAACCTTAAAGGTAAACTGAGCTTCTTGTGAACCTTATGATCTAATCTTGTTAAAACTTGCTCACCATGTGTATAATTGGTTTTATCTTTGTTGATACTTGCATTGAGGCTAGTCTAGAGGATGTCTTGGCTTTGGCACCTTGTATTTGCGAAATGGAAGGCTTTGCAAATGTTTAGCTCATGATGTAAAATTGTGGGAACATGTGTTCCTTTTGCCGCAAAGGCATGCTCTTTTGTCTTGTGCATAATCTTGAAAAATCTGCTCAGTGCTTTGATCAAGAATTACTCATAATGCTAAATCCAAACATTGTGACTTGAAGCCTCGTGGTGTTTGCCGTACCCAGTCGTGCGACCCTCCGCATGGATAAGAGGACACATGAGGATAAACAATAATCATTTGATCCTCTGTTGCATATGTGAGCATTTGTAGAGCTCATTTTCTACGAATGCTTGTTGTCCTAGTTGAGATTGAGACAGGCTAGTATCTTCTGATTCACTTGATGCTTGTTATGCCGTGGATGGGAGTACTTACACATGTGGTGGCAGTTTTGCTCATGATGAGTGACTTTGATTCTATCTAAGTTAGTCAATCTTTCTGCTTAGCTTGTATAGCTCATGGTGTTTATGCCTTGCTATCTATTTTTGATCTTTGCATGATTGGGAGCTATTGCTTTTACACTTCATGGCACTATGGTTATGGTTAGCAAATTTAAATGCTTGTTTGCATAATTGTTGAAGCTCCTTAGGTTTGAATTTTCATGCATTGCATGTTTGCTTGTTCTTTTGCCTCTTTGATGAGTTCATTGCCAAAGGGGGAGAAAATTTTGGGGTCATGAACACATAATGCTAAGAAACTTGTATGATCCATTTTGCACTACATGAGACCTACCACAACTTGAGGGGGAGCATATCATGATCTTGAGCGTTTTCTTGCGCTTTTCACATTCTTTGCGTCTCAAGTTGCTCTCTTTGCCAACTCCTAGTTTTGTGATCCCTACTTGCTAGATGGCATGTTTTTCACCTTTTCTTTGGGTTTGGCCATTTGGATGTGCTTATTTACCTTCGTATTTCAATCTCTAATCTTTGTGCATTTGAGGTTGTCAATGTACTCATCAAGGGGGAGATTGAGAAACCATGTGGATATGTGCCATGGTTTGCTATATTTGTGATGAGTAATTGACTTGAGCGGATTTGATGTTTGAGTTGAAATGCGGGAATCCAGGGATTGCATGGGTTCGCATATCATGCTTATGACTAACCAGAGTTGGTGGAGGTATTGGTGATATTGCAGGAGATGGGAAATGTGTTTGCTTGTCTCATGATGTGTAGGTCAGTGGTGTCGATTTGGCGGTCAACGGCGAGAGGATCAGGCACAAGTAGGGGACTTGGGGCCAGACGATCGGGATGCCGGGTGAAATCAAGGGTGATCCACACTGTACACGTGGAGAGACAAGAAGCACATACGGTTTCGCGGTTGAGCCTCAAAACCATGGTGGTGATGAACATGGCGTGTTGACCAAGTCAAGGCGAATAGGATGCCGGTGCAAGTGACAAGGGGGCATGATGAACAGAGACCGGGAGAGACTTGCCGATGGTCAGGATCATGGGACACGGTGGTTTCCCGGTTTGGGCCTCAAAATTGGTGGCGGCAATTAGAGGTGCACATGGCACCATCACGGAGCTTGCGTCGAGGGCAAGCAAAGTTGTGAAGGGCTCGATGGCATCCGGGTGACAAGGAAAAAGATGAATGGTTATGCCCTTGGTGGTAGGTGGGTGTGTTATGTAGGTCAAGGATAGAGTTGTCATGTGGACAATAGACCCTTGGCCTATATAAGGAGAGGTGTGGCTATTGGATGAGGTGCCTCTCTTCAATTAGCCTTGTGTTAGGTCTTCTATTCAAAGTGCTAGGAGAGGACTTCATGTTTAGAGGAGAGTAGTGGGTGTGTGAGAGACATCTCTTGCTCTTTCAATAGTAGGAGGAAGAGGGTGGCTTCCTAGCCTTGTATCCTTGGATCTTGTAAGCACCTTTCTGTGATATGAGAAATATTTTCGTGCTCAAGATTTCCCTCTTTCCTTGAATCCCGAAATTCCCTTTTTCCTATTTTCGGAGCTATTTTCGTGGTGATTTTTTATCTCACTTTTGGATGAGTTTTTGGTTCGGATTTCTTGAGAAACTTGTTGCTAGGATGAGCTAGAACAATCCTCTATGGGTCATTGACCGAATCAATAGCTCTAGCACCTTCGATTTGAAGGATATCTCAAGTTTCCCCTTTTTGCTGTTCTTGACACAAGATCTGGAATTCATGATTATTCCTTGTGTTTTTGGAGTGGATCTCTTTAGAGTAGGGTCATGATGTATTGAGGATCATCTGGTCCAAATTTTGTGATTTTTGGAGTTCGTTTGATAGGGTTTTGGCAATTTTCTTTCCCGAATGGAGCTGTTGTTTTGACTATGATGGAACTTCTGTCAAGAACCACGGAACTTCCGTGAGTGACAGTTCTCCCATCACCCGGAACTTCCATGTTTGATGGAACTTCCATCGGGCACTAGGAACATCTGTCGGATACCACGGAACTTCTGTCAGGCTCTGTTTTGTGATCTCTCGGATCCTCCTTGTTCCCCTTTTTGTTCCTTTTTTGCTTCCACTATGGATCCTTTTGGTTTGAGTCACTCCTAGGGTTAGCACATCACAAGTTGGTGTGTGTAATCTTGGTGACTTGGTTAGAGGTTGGTTTGGGTGGTAGTTGGGACATAGGCCAAGTTCTTGAGAAGAATTTTAATTTGCTCCCATTCACCCCCCCCCCCTCCCCCGGTCGCCTTCTCAGTCCTTCAGTGCTCATGCAGGATGGTCGTGTCATTGCCTGTGCATCTCGACAGCTAAGAAAGCATGAAGAGCATTATCCAACTCATGATTTGGAACTAGCTATAGTTGTACTTGCACTAAAATTCTGGAGGCATTATTTGCTCGGGAATTTAGTGCACATCTATACAGATCACAAGAGCTTCAAGTACATCTCTACTCAGACTGATCTGAACATGAGACAATGTCAATGGCTAGGATTAATCAAGGACTATAATCTAAAAATTCATTATCACCCAAGCAAGGCTAATGTGGTCGCCGATGCTCTTTGTCGGAAGATACGCTGCAATAACTTGATGATAGACAACAGCATTGAAGCGAGTATCACATAACCTAGCCTGCATGTTTTGCTTGCCCTAGTGATCAGCAATCTCAGTATTCATTCCACCATTCATGACGAAGTCAATGCTGCACAAAAATGAGACGTTGGAATGAAGTACATTCGGGAGAATATTAAGAGTGGCAAGGCAAAATGCTTCACACAAGATTCTGATGATATTCTATGGTTCAATAATCATCCAGTAGTACCAAAGGATTTTGAGCTTTGTCGAAAAATCTTGGATGAAGCACATCACTATAAGTACTCTATTCATCCTGGAAGTAACAAGATGTACCAAGATCTGAAGAAGAATTTCTGGTGGACCAGAATTAAGCGAGAAGTTGCTCATTATGTCATGGAATGTGACACCTGTCAGAGAGTTAAGGCTGACCATTTAAAGCAAGCTGGCCTACTTCAACCACTGAGTATCCCCGCCTAGAAATGGGAAGACATCAACATGGATTTCATTGTTGGCCTCCCTCTCACTTCTCGAAAGCATGATTCGATCTGGGTCATTGTGGATAGACTCACAAAATCTGCTCACTTCCTACCAGTCAACACTAGATACAGTGTACGGCAGTATGCAGAGCTATACATTGCAAGAATTATGTGTCTCCATGGAGTACCCAAGACCATTGTTATAAATTATGGCTCGCAATTTGTGGCCCGTTTCTAGGAACAGCTGCACGCATCTCTAGGTACAAAGTTGATTCAGAGTTATGCTTACCATGCCGCTACTGATGGACAAACAGAGCGTGTCAACTTGATTTTGGAAGATATGCTTAGAGCATGTGTTTTAACACATGGTGGTAACTGGGATGAGTACTTACCGTATGTGGAATTCTCATACAACAACAGTTACTAAGAGAGTGTAAAAATGTCTCCATTTGAAGCACTCTACGGTCGAAGTTGTAGAACACCGTTCAATTGGTCTGAATCTAGAGAAAGAGTAACCTTTGGTCCTGATCTTGTCAAGGATACAGAAGAAAAGGTTCAAACCATTCAGGCAAATCTCAAGGCTGCTAAATGTCGTCAGGAAAAATATGCAAACCAACGATGTAGGTTATTGCTTTTCAATAAGGATGATTTTGTCTATCTCCAAGTATCCCCATTGAAGGGCATTCAACGCTTTGGAATCAAAGGAAAACTAGCACCCCGCTATATTAGCCCTTTCAAAATCTTGGAGAGATGTGGACAAGTAGCCTACAAGTTGGAACTACCTGTTAATCTATCTGGGGTACACAACACGTTTCATGTGTCACAACTGAAACGATGTCTCAAACCTCCAATAGATGTCGTCTTAGAAGAGCATGATCATCTTCAACCGGACCTCACATACTCTGAGCAACCAATAAAAATCTTCGATGAAAAAGAACGTACCACTTGTAAGAGAACAAACAAATTTTATAAAGTGCAATGGAGTAATCATTCAGAAGATGAATCCACCTGGGAATCTGAAGAATTTCTGAGTACCCACTACCCGGAGTTATGTCTTCATTCTCAGGTAAATTTCAATCATGCCCCTAGTCTGCTTTGTTCTTAAACTCGGGATGAGGTTTCTTTAAGGAGGAAGGTCTGTGACACCCAGGTGTCTCACTTCAATTTCACTAGCATGATTGAGAATGAAAGTGAAACTCAAGTAGAACATAAAATAATAGAGCCACTTGAAAAATTGGAATTTTTCTTAAGTTGAGTCAAAACCTACACGCAAAAATGTAAAGCAAATAAAACTCTTCTATATAACATATGCCAAGAAATCACCACTATTATAAAAATATAAAAATATAATTTTTGAGCAAATATTGGAATTTTACCCTTTTAGAATTAACACCATTAATTAATTAAAGCCAAGAAACCATTAACCATAATTATTTATTTTCAAAAATAAATTAAACCTCTCTGACAAATGGACCCCACACGAGCCTTAGAAATATCTCCAGGGACCTATGTCAAATATCCCAATTGATTTGGACTTAAGAAGGTATTTTAAACCATTAAAACTGGAACCAGGTGCTTCTTTGCAAAGAATTAAATCAGTGGGGACCTTTCTACAAAGTGGCGTTGTCTTCTTCCTCCCACTGTCAGCGCCGCACTAGCGCACGTGCTGCCTTTCCCGGTGATTCCTGGCTGCCCTGCTGCCCCCCCCCCCCCCCCCCCATGGCGCGCACTGCTCCGCTAACTCCCACTTTTGCTTTCTGCATCGCTGCCCTGCTTCCCCCGCCACTGTGACCGCACTAGTGCGTGCAGCAACTTTTCCCCGCTGCCACCTGCCCTCTGCTCTACCACAGCAATACCTCCGCGTGCCCGACCGTTCCCCCATCGTCCGACAGCCCAAAATAATGAGCAAAACCACGCGCGCATCTGCCCCCAGTTTTTGACCAAAGTCTCCAGCACAATCACCTATAAAAACCGACTTCCCTCTGCCGTTTTCTTCCCCACCCTGCTCCACCATTAACCGAGCCAAACTCGACCTCGTTTCCTAGCCACATCTACACTCCCCCGCCGAGCCAGAGCACCAACCGCTTCGCACAACCCCCTACCCACTCCCCATGATCTTCGCTCGGCCAGTCCACGAGTAATTTGAGTCAATTGGAGGAAAACCGAGGATGCCTCCCAGTTGAGTTCCACCGATGCCGCAACAAAATTCCCCGAGTCCAGCGAGTCTGTCGGCCTGATTCTTGCTCTCGCAGGTTTGAACCATCTCTACGTTACCCTCTGACCCATCTTGCACCGTATTTGATCAACCTCTTGCGTGCAATTGTAGTTCCTCCGGTCATCTCCATCTCCGTCAGTAGAACCGAGCCGCCTCCACGGTGAACCCTCTATTCCCGCCAACGTCCACGATGACATCCTCAACGCCGAGCCTCTGCACATCACCGTGAAGGTATGGGCGAAGACGAAGCTCGATTTGCTGCTTCCTAGGTTAATCGTGATGTCGCCGGAGTTCTGCTTTCCGCCGCCTCTCGATGCCGGCCATCTCCGGTGAGTTTCCGACACCGTGAACTCCTCCTTCGTGCTCGCCTTGATGTGGACATCGTTTTTTCCACTCCCGCGCTGAGATCTCGACGCCCACAGCCGCCAGCGGCGAGCCCTCCGGCAACCTCCAGCCGCGCCCCGTTGCGCCTACTGGCAGCCTCGCTGTTGCCTATGTGGCTGCTACGTGGCCTAACATGGCTGCTGACGTGGCTCTACGTGTCACTGAATAAACCAGAAAAATTCCTAAAAATATTGTTAACTTTGGAAATTCATAGTAAATTGAATATAAACCCAATAAGGCCCAAATAAATTTTTTTAGGTTACACATAAAGTACTTTATTTTAATAAAATCCTAAACTAGTGCCTCTATTATTATATTTCTGCTGATTTATTTTACTATCCATACACTGATTAAATCAACAAAAAACCTAGGAACATAATTAAATCATGATTTTTGGCATGCACTGTTGTTTCATTATAATCTATCACCCTGATTTTTGGTTAAGAAAAATATTCATTATATTATGCATTATTAATTAATTAGTACTTTATAGTATATAAATGCTAGTAAATAAAATAATAATGTCTTTAATAATTTAACTTTACATGTCTTTGTTCACCATAAATCGCTCAATTGCAGTAGCACATGTTTAATAATTTAACTGCTCAATTGTTCATAAAACTATGATAACTCTTTTTTGGTTAAACGCACGTAAACTAATAAAAACCCTAATTGCTTCTTTGAAGCACATGTCTGCCAGAACTTATTAATAAGATTAAATGTCTCTTCACGTTGCACTATGTTCATCATATCATTGCATATGACAATGTTACTATAATACTGTTAACCATTGTTTATAAATAGGTAACGACACTCAGGATCAGGAGCCGGACTACCAGCACGACCCGGAGTCCGGAGAGCAGGACCTTTCTGTAGTTGCAAACACTAGCGTGGATCCAGGCAAGCCCCGGTTTGCATTAGCCTTTTTAAAGTTTTGCCAGTTTATATCACTACTAGTGTTGATGTTTAATTGTTGCATTAGGTCATAGGATTTGATTGAAACCCACTTTGCATGTTACCCAAATGACCTATGCTACGGTAATTTAGAACCTTGGTAGGATTGGTACTGAACTACTATGCTTAGTAATTAATAGTTTTGGTAAAATGTACCGTTCCCGGACAAAAAATATACAAAAAGGCGCAAGTGTAGCGAGTTGCACTCAGTCCTTTATTATGGAATAGATTTGATCACTAAATTTGAACTTATTAAAGAAGTTTACTTTGAATGTATGGTCGGGCAGGGATTATGCATGTATAGGTTTGCAGCCACACAGGGCTGTGGACTGCGGTAGCCCTGCCTTGCCCACCCTAGGACCCGTCCATGGTCGGCCCCTTGATCAAGTCTTGAACAGTACCGAATGCATGCTAGTTTATGGGCACTAGTAAACCGATGTAGCATTAAATACTTGCATTGGAACATGGCTATGGCGCGTTGGTCTCATGACCCCTCGGCTGCTGGAGTGGGCGGTCCATACCGCAAAGTACTGCTGGCAGGACGGCATGCCCACTCGACATCACTGGATCCGGGTGAAGGTGTAGGTGTTTCTTGCGAAAGGTTGCCGTATACGACCTTAGTTGTTGCGTATGCGTCGTGTTATTCGGGTTTTCCCAGCTGGTGTAAATCGATTGCAATTGCTGTCACTCGCAGTAATGAGTACCGCTTGGTCACCATGCCAATCATGTAGTTGCAAATGATACTTGGAGATTGATTATGAGGGTTATTGTTGATTATTGTGATACTTGGGTTTTGACTATGTTATTATTATTATTATTATTATTATTATTATTATTATTATTATTACTGCTCTTATGTTATACTTACTTTATGTACTATTTATTACCTTATAATGCTTCACTAAAGTTACATTCCTGCTCTACCCAATTAAATTGAAAAAATAAAACTTGATAGAGCTAATAGGTTGCTAGTGCGAGTCCTTTCGAACAAGCCACCTATTAGAGCCATTGCATGTCTAGGTTTTGACGGGTAAGTCTTGCTGAGTAATTAGTACTCAGGCTTTGTGCTTATGTGGTTTTCAGGTACTGAAGAAATGGAATTGCCTTGGGACGTGCAAGTCCCTGAGGGTTGGACTGCCCACTGGGAGTCTGACCTGCCGTCGTAGTGACTATTGTGTGCTGCTAGAGTGATGGTTCCTCGCGCATGAATCATCACTATGTTGTATCGTCGAGCTCGTAGTTCTTATCGTTATTTTGCTTCTGCTATTTTCAAAACTGTGGCGCCCCTTCCCGAAGGATCAAGGTCCCGACGGTGCTGATAACACATACACTTGATAATACAACATCGGTTTGAATTTATGTTGAATATTGCATCATTAAAATCATCATAGTGCAGCGGAATATTACATGTTCATAATGTTTTGAAAACAGCAGAAGCAAATCATGATATGAAGCTATGAGCTCGACGATACAACATAGTAATGGTTCATGCCCGAAGAACCATCACTCTAGCAACACACATCAATACTGCGGCGGAGAGTCGGACTCCCAGTGGGCGGTCCAACCCTCAGGGACATGCATGTCCCAGGGCAGCACATCTACAGGTAGTTCTAGATCTTCATTACCTGAAAAACATCGGTGGCACAAAGCCTAAGCACTAGTTACTCAGCAAGTCTTACCCGTCGGACACCTAGACATGTAATGGCTCTAATAGGTGGCTGCTTTAAAAGGATTCGCACTAAGCAACCTATTAGTTCTATCAAGTTTTAGTTCTCAACTTAATTGGGTAGAGCAGAAATATAACTTTAGTTGCAACAATAAGATAGCAAGGCAATACATAAAGTAAAGGCAACATAAGAGCAATAATAGTAACATCAACAATAAGCATCATAATTAATTTCCAAGTACCATGTGCAACTACGTGACGACTCAGTGACCAAGTTGTACTCATTACTACGAGGGATAGCAATTTCAATTGATTTACACCAGCTGGGAAACCCGAAAACACGACACATACACACCAATTAAGGTCGTATATGGCAACCTTTTGCAAGGATGAAAAACAACTTGGTACGGGTCCAGTCTCAGCGAGTGGCCATGCCGTTCTACCAATAGTACTTCACGGTATGAACCGCCCACTCCAGCAGCAGAAGTGTCAACGACCACTGTACTAGGTACCGTCCTCATTGCCACACTAATGCTACATCAGTTTACTAGTGCTCATAGACTAGCATGCATTCGGTACTGTTCAATACTTGACCAAGGGGCCGACCACGGACGGGTCCTAGGTTCAACAAGGCAGGGCTACCGCAGTCAACAGCCATGTGTTGCTGCAAACCTACACATGCATCATCCCTGCCCGGTCATAACATCAAAATAAACTTCTTTTATTAATTCCTGTTCCAGTGGTCAAGTTCATTTCTTAGTAATGATATCTACCGAGTCTAGCAATTACTAAGCGTAGTGACGCAGTATCGATACTACCAAAGTTCTAATGATAGTGGCGTAGGTCATTTGGGTATCATGCAAAGTGGGCTTCAATCAACTCCTATGACCGAATGCAACAATAATCACAGACACTAGTAATATTGAAAACTAGCAAACTTTATAAAAAGGCAAATGTAAACCGGGGGTTGCCTGGATCACCACTAGTGTTAGCAACTTCTACTTCCTGCTCTTGAGGGCTAACATCCTTCTGAAAGTTCTCTTCTGGCTCCTGGTCGTCGTTGCCTATATGATCGAATTGTATTAACGACATTATCGTTTTACCGTTGATTGCAATGATACGATGCATGCAAGCACCATATCTTTTAATGTCAATTAAAATTATTATTATGTTCTCGAAGCCATATGCTTTAGAGAAGTTGGGTTGTTAGTTATGATTTTAGGTATATATATCCTTTATGCAATTAAACAAAGCAAATGAGTGATATAAGAAATTAAATTAATTACTCAAGTAAATTTATGTTTCTGGACATGTGTGATTTACTATACATAGAGACTTATGTGAGTGATTTTTGTACCAAGTAGCAATGGCCAATTATTTACAGAATAATTACTAGAATTAATTTAAGCAAATACACTAAATAAATTCCAAAGCCTAAAATAATTCATATTTTGCCAAACCAAAATTTATGGTGATAGATAATTATGTATTTATTAAGCATGCCAAAAATCAGGATTTAATTTCATTCCAAGAATTTTAGGTGAATTAATTTGTGTTTGGGCAATTAATAGAATCAATAAAAATATATTAACAGAGACATTGATTTACCATATTACTAAATTAGAGCACTTCAAAATGAATCTAACAAAATTTGTTTGGGCCTCATTGGGTTTAAACTCGATCTACTATGAGTTTTTGAAGTTTTTAGCCTTCTCTGGTAATTTCCTGGTATCTTTCTGGTTTCAGAGGAGGCCACATATGCGACACGTTGACGCCACGTAGGCACCACATAGGCGAGACGTCGGCTGCCAGATGGCGCCAGTCAGCGCTGCTGCGGGTCAGGGCAGCTTGCCGGAGATCTCACTGCCGGCGTCTACAGACGGGGAAAACTCGCCGCGAGAGAGCTAGCATGGTACGCAGGCCGAGGCAAGAGTTGGGTGGGGTTCGTATGGTCGGATTCTCACCGGATGGTTGCCGACATCGAGGGGTGGCGGGAGAGGGGTCTTCGGTGGCGTCGCGGGAGGCGCCGGAGGGTAGTGCTCACCGTTGGGCGGCTTCGGGTTCGGTGGCGGAGGGGAGAGCAGCCGGGGAAAAAGCTAAGGCACCGGTGATGGAGCTCTGCTCCTGCTGTGCCAACGGGAGGAGAGGGAAGAAGATTTTGTGCTGCAGCCCTTCTAGAATTTGATTCTTTACAAAACAGTCCCTGGTCAAAGATAATTCTAATTAAAATAGCTACGAAATTCCTAAAATGGTGAAATTTGGTGGACTGACCAATCAAATGGTGGAGAACACTCTGGTGAAGTTTATTTGAAATTTTCATGAAAATATTTTTCGATTTATAATAAATGCATTAATTAGTTACTTAAGAATTAGTTAATTAATTATGGGTCTTGCTAATCAGATAAAATGCCCAATAAATTCATAATATTCTATTTTATTATTATCAAACAGTTGATGCATTTATTTGGCATGAGCTGTATTCAAATTTTAAGTTGTTTCAATATCTTGGTTGTAGGGTTTTTATTTCCTGGAAATTAATTCAATAGTTAGGTTCTATCATTTTATGCTATATATTTCATGATTTGTGTCCTTCATGTTTGTTAAATTAAGGTGTGACACCTGGGGTGTCACAGCCCTCCCTCCTTAAAGAAATCTCGTCCCGAGATTATGAACAGGCAAACTAGAGGGAAGTACGGTGGTCTTAGTATACCTGTGTATGACGACCAAAATTTCGGGTAGTGAGTTCTCAGAAATTCTTTAGATTCCCAAGTAGGCTCATCCTCTCAGTGGTTACTCCATTGAACTTTGTAGAATTTGAGGGTTCTATTATGGGTTGTGCGCTCTTTCTTACCGAGGATCTTTATGGGTTGTTCGGAGTATGTGAGATCGGGTTGAAGTTGGTCATATTCTTTCAAGATTTTGTCGATGGGTGGTTTGAGACACCGCTTTAACTGAGAGACGTGAAAGGTGTCATGAACCCTAGATAGATTTGTGGGTAACTCCAGCTTATAGGCTACAATTCCACATCGTTCCAAAATTTGGAACGGTCCAATATAACGGGGAGCTAACTTTCCTTTGACTCCAAACCGTTGGATACCCTTCATAGGCGACACTCGAAGATAGACGTAGTCACCCTTGTTGAAATATAGTGGCCTACGTTGTCTGTTTGCATACTTCTCTTGACGGCATTTAGCAACTTTACGATTTGCTTGAATGGTACGGACCTTTTCCTCAGCATCCTTGACAATGTCAGGACCAAAGGTTACTCTTTCTCCAGATTCAGACCAGTTTAGCGGTGTTCTACAACTACGACTATAGAGTGCTTCAAATGGTGACATTTTTAGACTCTCTTGGTAACTATTGTTGTATGAGAATTCCGCATAAGGCAAATACTCATCCCAATTACCACCATGTGTTAAAACACATGCTCTAAGCAGATCTTCCAAAATCTGGTTGACACATTCGGTTTGTCCATCAATAGCGGCATGGTAAGCCAAACTCCAAATCAACTCGGTACCCAGAGATGCATGCAGTTGTTCCTAGAAACGAGCGACAAACTGCGAGCCACGATCTGTAACAATGGTCTTGGGTACTCCATGAAGACATAGAATTCTTTCTATGTATAGTTCTGCATATTGCTTTATCTTTTAGGTGTTATTGATCTGTAGGAAGTAGGCAGATTTTGTGAGTCGGTCCACAATGACCCAAATCGAATCATGCTTCCGAGAGGTGGGAGGGAGACCAACAATAAAATCCATGCTGATCTCTTCCCATTTCCAGGCGGGAATACTCAATGGTTGAAGTAATCCAGCCTGTTTCAAATGATCAGCCTTAACTCTCTGACAAGTATCGCATTCTGCGACATATCGAGCAACTTCTTGCTTCATCCTTGTCCACCAAAAATTCTTCTTCCAGTCTTGGTACATTTTATTACTACCTGGATGGATAGAATATTTGGAGTGATGTGCTTCATCCAAGATCTTCCGTCAGAGTTCGAAGTCTTTTGGTACTACTAAACGGTTATCGAACCATAGAGTACCGTCTGAGTCTTGGGTGAAACATTTTGCCTTACCATCTTTCATGTTTTGACGGATATGAGTCATACCAACATCCTTTTTCTATGCAGCAATGATTTCTTCATGAATCGTAGAATGTACACTTAGGTTACTAATCTCTACAGCAGGTGAAACATGAAGGCCGGTTTCTGACGTAGTGATGTCGTCATCGTCGTTGTGATATTCCAGCATTAAGTGGTTGCAGTGTACCTTCATACTTAACGCATTAGCGACTACATTGGCCTTGCCTAGATAATAATTAATCTCTAGGTTATAATCCTTAATCAGTTCTAGCCACTGACGCTGTCTCATGTTCAGATCAGTCTGGGTGAAGATATATTTCAAGCTCTTATGGTCTGTGTAGATGTGCACTAAGTTGCCGAGCAAATAATGCCTCCGTATTTTCAGTGCAAGTACAACTGCAGATAGCTCCAAATCATGAGTTGGATAGTGCTCTTCATGCTTCCGTAGCTGTCGAGATGCATAGGCTATGACATGACCTTCTTGCATGAACACACATCCAAGTCTTGTCCCAGATGCATCACAATATACATCGAACGGCTTGGTGATGTCTGGTTGAGCCAATACTGGGGCAGTGGTCAATAATTTCTTTAATACTTGAAATGCTTCTTCACAACTGTTCTTCACAACCTTTTCTCCTTTTTCAGCAGCTCCGTGATGGGTTTGGTCAGCCGAGAAAAGTTTGGAATGAACATACGATAATATCCGGCTAGCCCGAGGAAACTACGTACTTGGTGAAATGTCTTTGGTGGCTTCCAGTCTAGCACATCTTGAACTTTGCCAGGGTCCACTGAGATACCTTCTATAGAAACTATGTGACCAAGAAATGGCACACGGTCCAACCAAAATTCACACTTGCTGAATATTGCATACAGCTTGTGATCTCGGAGGCGTTGAAGAATAATGCGATGATGTTCGACATGCTCTTCCTTGAACTTTGAATAGATGAGGATGTCATCAATGAATACTACCATAAATTTGTCCAACTCTAGCATGAATACCAAATTCATGAGGTACATGAAATGGGCTGGAGCGTTTGTCAATCCGAAGGACATTACTAGGTACTCGAATAGCCCATACCTAGTAGAGAAAGCGGTCTTCGGAATATCTTCTGCTCTAATCCTTATCTGATGGTAGCCCAAGCGAAGGTCAATCTTGGAAAAGACCTTGGCACCAACCAATTGATTAAAAAGGATATCAATTTGGGGCAATGGGTACTTATTTTTTATCGTGACTTCATTCAATGGCCGATAGTCAACAACCAGACATAGAGATTTGTCCTTCTTCTTCACAAAAATAGCAGGGCAGCCCCAAGGTGAAGTGCTTGGGCGAATGAATCCCTTTTCCAATAACTCATTCAATTGCTTTATCAATTCGGCCAACTCATTCGGGGCCATCTTATAGGGTCGACGAGATATCAGAGAAGTTCCTGGCTATAGCTCTATCATAAATTCCACTTCACGGTGAGGTGGTAGGCCAGAGATATCTTTGGGAAACACGTCCGGATACTCACAAACAACGGGAATGTTCTTGAGTGATTGTCCTTCCATGTGATGGACAACCAAGGCTTTCAATGAATTGATGTTTAAAGAAATTGTGTCTTTTCCATGTAAAGGAGAGCTGATGTGAATGATACGGGGCTCGATGTCTAGCATGGCTCTATGGGTTTTCATCCAGAACATACCCAAAATCAAATCAATTCCTTGGTGCCTAAGCATGATAAAATCGGTAGGGTAGATTTTTTGATTTATTGCTAGTGGAGCTTTGCATACTATCTGATTGGCACGGATTTGTCCAGTGGGGGAACGAACCATGTAGCATTTTTCTATAGTCTGGGGTTGAAGATTAAATTTTTGCACACATGCTTGGCTAATGAAATTATGCACAGCACCAGAATCAAAAAGTGCAAGGACAGGCTGACGATAGAGCGAGAGCGTACCGGTCAGCACAGGTTCGCCCTAAGCAATATCTTTAGCATTGGTGTAGTTCACTTGGGCACCACGAGACGGTGCATTCACAGTCTTGTTCCGGTGCTGATGTGGGTTGGTGTTGTTATTGTAGCGCCTTGGTGCAGTGCAGTTCTTAGCAAAATGGCCGGTACGACCACAATTTTAGCATGGGTGGTTGCTTCCTCGATCAGTAGGCGATAGGGCATGAGCATTCTGGTTCCCTTGCTGCTGATATGGTGCACGGTACTGGTTGTTCTGCTGCTGGTACGGTGCACGAGGTGGGAAGTTCTGTTGCTATGGGGGCCTTGAGTAGTTCTGACCAAACTATCGCTAAAACTGTTGCTGCGGTGATGCCCGGAAACGCTGTCCGGTGGGGGAAGTATAAATCAGGCGATGCTTCGCCTGTGGGACAGCAGTGGCACTAGCAGGGGCCTTCCTCTTGCGATCTTCTTCTTCAACTTGGTGCATGGCGCCTTCCTGGACAACAGCAGCATTGACCAAGTCGTTGTATGTACCGGTTATCTGCCAAGTCAGACGTTCCTTGAGCGTGGCATTCATCCCATGCGGAATATGTATCTTTTCTTCTCCTCGGTATTCACATACTCAGTAGCATACTGAGCAAGATGATTGAAAGCTTCAGAATATTGGTGGACATTCCTCCCTCCTTGTTTTAGATCCATGAATTCCTGGAACTTCCTCTGCATTAGTCCAGCGGGAATGAAATGAGCACGAAATGCAATCTTGAAGTCATTCCATTCAGTGCGGCGTCTAGCAGGCAGAGAGGCTTCATAGTTCACCCACCAGGCACTAGCAGAGCCCTGGAGTTGTTGGGCAGCGAATAGCACCTTCTGGTGCTCAGTGCATTCTAGCAGACCGAATTTAGACTTGGTCTGGCGTAGCCAGTGGTCAGCGTCCAGCGGCTCTCTGGCACGCTCGAAGGTTGGTGGATGGGTACCTAGGAAATCAGAGTAGGTACTCTGTCGGGGCTGGTTATTGTTGTGGCGGTTGCCTCCTTGTCCAGCCAGATGGGTCATGAAGTCGACCAGTCGACGAAGTAGCTCAGAATCATTTTGCTGCCGGTTGAGTGCAGCAGCTAACACCTTAGCTAGCGAGGGCTCAGCATTAGCTCCTTGCTAAGAGCTCTCGAGATCTTCCTGATTCCGAGTACGCACCATGCTGCAATTTATACGGTTGCACATTATTTATTTCTCAAAATAATCCTTAAAGCACATGTGCAAGAATACAAATCCACAGAAGCACGAATAAAAATTCAGAATGACAACCATCTCCATTAATTCAATTTAGTCTACATGGTTGTTAAAGGACATCATCACGCGCTTCCTTACATATATGTGCCAACGCCTAATTATGGTATTGCAGACACATTATGCAAGATTCACACTCCTACATCGAACTAGGGATACATACACTACATGACCGCACACAGATGTGTAGCGAATCATCTACTCCTAGACAAAGTCTTCCGGCTCTTCTGGTCCTTCTGGTTCCATAGGTTCTTCGGGTTCCTCCAAATCCATCATTTCCATGTCATCAATACCGGCAGGTGCCATCTCCACACCATCTTGTTCTCCATACTCTATGAAGATCTCATCCCAATTCCCTTCATTGGGAAGATGGGTAGCCTTGAATGCGTTCAAGTCATCTTGACCCTCAATCATGTCATGCTCAAAATTTGCTGCATCCTGCAAGGCTTGGTCACGTTCTTCTATAATCGCATCCATCTCTTCATTCTTGGCTTGGATTTGCTGGTTCAGTTCTACAATTTCTTCATCCCTAGCTTGTTTTTCGACTTCAGAAAGTCGAAGTGCAGCATGGAATACATCCAGACACCGGCACAAGTTTATGCACAAGGCGAGTGCAAAATCTCCCTCTTCTTCCTCCTCATTGGCGCAGAGACTTCCCCAGCGCAGCGGCTCTCCCCGACGCACACGCCACCGCCTGCACGCCACCTCGGGACTCCTCGTGCGCAACAGTGCCGCATGCACCTCCTCTGCAACCCCGTGCTCTCCCGTCCATCACCCGCCGCGATCGCTGCCCATTGGCCTCCTCCCTCTCCTCCGCATGTCAACCCGACCCGGCCAAAAAACCTTCAATTCCTGCCACTTCTCCCGCTCTTGTCCCCCACATGCTCCTCTCCCTTCTACGCAATTCAATCTACTCCCAGGAGCCTCAAACACCCTCCATTCCCCGCTGCTCTCTGCTCCCTGCTCTCCCTCTCATTTTTCCCTTCTCTGAACTCTGCTCCCTGCCATCACCATGCCAGCTCAATCTTGAGTCCTATTCTCCCACTGCTTTCCGAAATGAACCAAGAGCACAAACGCTAGCGCTTAGACCCCTTCTACCTCCCCATGCCCTTGCTTGTCCACTCCCACGCGCACAATGCCAGAATTGAAGGAAGAACCGAGACAAGGACCTCCGGTGACCTCCGCTGCCGCTGGTCAAAATTGACAGTTCTCGGTGAGCCTCGTCCCCTCTTTCACTTCTCCAGCGCATGCAACTGATGGCCGATTGTGCCTGACTCATTCTCTTTTGTTTCTATGCGCTAGGCCATCGGCATTTAACTTTTCCCCGACCATCTCCCTTTCCGCCGGTGGAACCGAGCCGCCTCCACGACGAAGCACTACTCTTCGGCCCTCCTCGTCCAACACCGACTCGATGTTGATGATAGCCTCGCCCCCATGAAGCTCTAGGGCTTGACCGCGATGGATTTGGTGCTCCCTGCTATTCCTGCGATGCAGCCAAAGGCCTCCGCTGTGCCGCCTCTCGTCGTCGACCACCCCCGGTGAGCCATCGTCCATGCGAACCCCTCCCTTCCATTTGCCGTGATGCATGCTGCGTTTTTCCGCAACCGCGGCAAGCTTCCTACGCGCGCAGCCACCAGCGGCGAGCTCTCCGGCGAGCTGCCCTGTCTCCGGCGGCGCTGACTGGCGCCTACTGGCAGCCGCGCTGGCATCCCATGTGTCGCCTACGTGGAGCCGAGGTGTCGCACACATGGCCCTTCTTTAACTAGAAAAATCCTAGGAAATGCTTAAATATTCAAAAAACCATAGTAAATCAAATATAAATCCAATAAAGCCCAAATAAATTTGGTTAGACTCATCTTGTAGTGCTCTATTTTAGTAAAATAATAAATAGCTGTCTCTGTACATGTATTTTTATTGATTCATTTAATTGTCCAAACACCAATTAATTCACCAAAATTCAAGGTATAAAATAAAATCCTGATTTTTGGCATGCTTAGTAAACACATGAAAAACTACCACCACAAATTTTGGTTTGGAAAAATATGAATTATTTTAGGCTCTAGAATTTATTTAGCACTTTTGCTTAAATTAATCCTGGTAATTATTCTATAAATAATTTGCCCATGCCACTTGGCATAAAAATAACACCTACAAGCCTCTTTTCACAGTAAATCACACATGTCCAGAAATTTAAAATTATTTTAATAATTAATTTAATTGCTCATATCACTTATTTACCTTGCTTAATTGCATAAAGAATATATATACCTAAAATCTTAATTAACAACCCCACTTCTCTGAAGCATATGGCTTCGAGAATATAAAATATTTATTAATTAACATTAAAACACGACGTGCTTGCATGCATCATATCATTGCATTCAACGGTATTCCGATAATGTCGTTAATTCAATTCCGTCATGTAGGTAACAACAACCAGGAGCAAGAGGAAGACTTCCAGAAGGACGTTGACCCTCAAGAGCAAGAAGTTGTAGTTGCTAGCACTAACATCAATCCAGGCAAGCCCCGGTTTACATTCACCTTTTTACAAAATTTTGCTAGTTTATTTTACTAGTGTCTATACTTATTGTTGCATTAGGTCATAGGAGTTGGTTGAAACCCACCTTGCACGATATCCAAATGACCTACGCTATTGTCTTAGAACTTGGTAGAATCGGTATTGTTGTGCAATGCTTAGTAATTGCTAGTCTCGTTAACAAGATATTATTATTACTAGTGAATGAACTTGACCACTGGAACGGGAATTATTAGAAGAAGTTTATTGTATGTTATGATCGGGCAGGGATAATGCATGTGTAGGTTGGCAACAACACATGGGTGTTGACTGTGGTAGCCCTGCCTTGCCGAACCTAGGACCCGTCCGTGGTCGGCCCCTTGATCTAGTATTGAACAGTATCGAATGCATGCTAGCTTATGGGCACTAGTGAACCGATGTAGCATTAAAGGTCACTTGCATTGAGGACGGTTAAGGTGTGTTGGTCATTGACCCTCCTACTGCTGGAGTGGGCGGTTCAGACCATGAAGTACTGTTGGCAGAACGGCATGCCCACTCGACGTCACCACACCCGAGCTGAGGTGTAGGTGCTTTTCTTGCGAAAGGTTGCCATATATGACCTTAATTGGTGCGTATGTGTCGTGCATCTCGGGTTTTCCCAGCTGGTGTAAATCGATTGCAATTGTTATCCCTCGCAGTAATGAGTACCACTTGGTCACCGCGCCAATCGTGTAATTGCACCTAATATTATGGAATGGATAATGTTGCTAATTGTTGTTGACGATCATTATTATTATCATTGCTCGTATGTCGTATTAATTTTATATATTGTTTTATTATCCCTGTTGCAACTAAAGTTACATTTTGGCTGCACCCATTTAAATTGAAAATTAAAATTTGATAGAGCTAATAGGTTGCTTAGTGCGAGTCCTTTTAAACAAGCCACCTATTAGAGCCTTTGCATGTGTAGGTGTCTGACGGGTAAGTCTTGCTGAGTAATTAGTACTCAGGCTTTGTGCCATTGTGTAGATGTGAACAAATAGAATTGCCTGTGTAGATGTGATGCCCTGGGACATGCAAGTCCCTGAGGATTGGACCACCCACTGGGAGTCTGACTCGCCGCCGCAGTGATGTTGCTTGTTGCTAGGATGATGGTCCTTCAGGCATGGATCACCACCAGGCTGTACCATTGAGCGTAGTTCCTTTACTTATTGCTTCCACTATTTCAAAACATTTATGAACTTATATTAATTCCGCTGCACTCTGAATCATCGTATTAATGTAATATTCAACTTAAATTTGGATCAATATTGTATTATCAAGTGTCTGCGCTATCAGCACCATTGGGACCTCGATCCTTCTGGAAGGGGCACTACAACTGGTATCAGAGCCATGGTCCATGATAATACAACAAATAAATCGTATTTTCAAAAACTACGACATTTGCGAGTAAGGATATGTTAGTATTGCCCATGTAGATAATAGGGTGGTGACAAAGCTAACCTGGGTTATGATTGTTTATATTACTTGCATCTACGGCTTCTTCAACCGAAGGTACGTGCGTGCTTAACCGACACGCGTGATATTGGTGTCTGTGCTCACAGGCGGATACGAGTTGGCTCGTGACTTATCACGGGGCGATCCTTTTCCATGGATCATTACTAGTAGAATTGTGCTTATTTTTGTAGTTTCTTTTGAATTTGATGTATTTTTTCTGTAATGGATCTTCTGCAGGTACACTAACGCCGTAACACTTTGATTGACTTACGTGTTGAGTGTGGGTCGTCACCAAATATTCGTGCCGCTAAGTAGCGGCAAAATATGTGTTGTGTTGTGAGGAATGATAGGATCATAAAATGAAAATTTTACATCATGCATCCCAATATAACTAAACTAAAATTTGGTTCTCTCCTTGCTCACCAACCTCTGAATAAAAATTTTTCTAAGCATGATAAGTATAAAGTTCTGAATTACAAGGTTAACAAGAATCTGTCCTGATTTTAGCTGCCAACTTTAAAAATTCATAACTAGTAATTTACTCAACCAAATAAGGCATACAAATACTTTTCAAAAAGGTCTCAACATCTCCTGTCACTTAGAATTTAAATTAAAATTCGATCATAAAAGTAATGACCTCAGAAACAGAGAACAAGTACAATCTATCAACTCACTATTTTCAGCATGACCCTGAACTTAAAAATTTCATAACTAAAGTTGTACTTTGAATTTGCAAAAGTTTAAACCCAATCTGGAAAGCACTTGAAGTCTATTTTCATCTCCAATAGGTTTCATAATTTTGTTGTTTTACCCTCTGTCTAGTAGATCCAAAATACTCAGCCTCTGTCATCCTGAAATAGAATCTGCCAACCCGAGCTTGCAAAATTCATAAGTCCAGATTTACTTGGAATTTTTGAGAATATAAATACAATCTGGAAAGCTACGAAAGTGAGGTATAACCTGGTTTCAACCCCCAATTTTTAAGACCTTGTTTTCTTTCATAATACCCACTTTTCTGACTGTGGTACAGTCAAGATAGAATCCATTTTAAAACCCATCGCCGTATTATTGCCCCTTGAGGTTGGAAAATGTGAACTAAAAACTTGGTTGCTGTATTCATAACTCTTTATATGAAATGCATCTTTACTGTAGGGAAAGTTTGACTCAATCAAATTGTTGTGATGTAGTTTTGCTATCATTACCAGCACCTTGATAGTTGTTAGTGATATGCATTTTGCCCACGGAACACTGTACAAACCATTGGGTTTTTGTTCCAGATGGGTGACCACGGTTTTGAGGAGCTTTCGCATGACGGGTGGCGCTACACCAACGGTCTCCACCACCGTGGCTTTCCTATACTCTTGTGGGATCTGCTACACTTACTGGGCTACGACGAGCCACCCTCCTACAAGGGCCGCGAGATCCGCTGCCACGGGGTGACTCTTGCTGAGGTGCACATCAGCGTACCCACCCACCCGCGCAACCTTGACTTGGCAGGGATGGAGAGCATGGCGATTTGTGGGAGCCTCCGTGAGGGCTTGGAGAGAGTCTCCCACAGGGCCCTCACTCACTTCTGTGGGTGCCACACAGCAGCGCTCTCTAGGACTCCGTTTGAGATGATTCCCATCTGGCACCAGGCCAACCCGGTCTGGCAGAGGCGCATGAGGCGCATCGCCCGCGACGACTACCCGGCGTATCACGTGGGGTACCACTGTGTGTCCCACTACTCCAAGTACCTCCTCAACTTGGATGAGGAGGCTAGCAGCCACAACAGGATTCTACTGGCTGACGCTGAGCAGGCCTAGGTGCAGAGGAATGATCTACAGACACAGGTTGACGCATAGCAGAGGGAGATTCAGCGGCTGACAGCTGCTCTTGAGGCGAGTGAGACTCATGTTGCTGAGGTCACTAGACAGCACGACACCCTCACGCAGGAGGTTCACAGATATGGCGTGATTACTCAGCAGCGTGACAACCACAACGAGCACCTGCAGCATCAGTTGATGGCTACACAGCACGAGATGGAGCTCATGGGAGAGGATCTAGAGACCCTGGCTCACGAGAACCAGGGACTACAGCAGCAGCTGTAGGTGGTCCTGGCACCACTGGCAACACTAGAGGAGGAGGATCCGGACGAGGACATGGACGAGGAGTCTGACATGGACTATGAGGCACTAGCCAGAGATAGGACTTAGGGGATCGTGATAGACCAGACTAGGTCGTGTAGGCAGGACAAGTTGGGTAGGTAGCTTTTGTCGACCATGCGAGCTTGTGGTATTTTGGGGGATCACTGTGTGAGATGCTTTTGGAACTCGATGGTCACATATTCCGAGTTCATGTACTTATGACTATGTCGACTTATGATGTGTATTGGTTGTACCCTTTCAGCTACCATTGTTGCAACATAGTTTCATAAGAATACCAGCTTCATCGTACTCTTTGACTCAATCGAAGTACTTTCCTTGTAGATGGCTGAAAACACCAATCAACCGCCACCAGGTTGGGAGATCACCGACAGCCTGGAGTTCACAGGGATGGTTCACCTGTTTTGGAGAGTTCTCCAAAGATTCGGATATTCCATTCCTCCCACCTATGCTGGCATGGAATTTCAGGAGCATGGAGTCCCGTCATGTGTCATCCATGTGGCAGTTCCCGCCAACTACTCGGTCATTCCCGCATGGGAATCTTGAACCATTAGCGTTATCAGGATAGATCTACCTTCCACCTGGAATGTGGCTGCATTCAAGGCACTTACTCGATTCTGTGAAGACCACAAGCATGATGTTAGTCGGAACACCCTTCGTCTTGCTGCCCATTAATGATGTGACGGACTTCGAGTGGATTAGGCGTGTGGATTTCATCTTTGATCCAAACCATCGCCACCATGATCCTATACTGCCCATCATAGAGTATTATGGCTTATCCACTTTCGCATTATGCACAAACTTGTGCTGACGTCTGGATGTGTTTCATGCTGCACTTTGACTTTCTGAAGTCAAAAAACAAGCTAAGGATGAGGAAATTGCAGAACTGAACCAACAAGTTAAAGCAAAGAATGAAGAGATGTATGCAATTATAGAAGAACGTGACCAAGCCTTGCTGGATGCAGCAGGTCTTGAGCATGACATGATTGAGGCTCAAGATGACTTGGACGCATTCAAGGCTGCCCACCTTCCTATTGAAGAAAATTGGGATGAGATCATCATGGAGTATGGAGAACAAGAGGATGTAGAGATGGCGTCGGTCGGTATTAATGATGTGGAAATGATGGATCCCGAGGAGCCAGTAGAGCCGGAAGACATAGGCCAGGAGTAGATGAATCGCTACACCCCGATGTATGGTTGTGTAATATAAGTGTTCCTAGTTCGATATAGGAGTGTGAATCTTGCATTATGTGTCCACAATACCGTAGCTAGGCATTGGCACATATGTGTAAGAAGTCATGTGATGGTGTCCTTTTAGCAACCATGTAGTCTGAACTGAACTAATGAAGATGGTTGTTACTTGTGAAATTTATCCGTGCCTCTTGCAAATTTATATTCTTGCACATGTGTTTTTATGGATTATTTTGAGGAATAACGAATGTGCAACCGTATAAATTGTAGCATGGTGCGTACTCGAAATCAGGATGACCCTGAAAGCTCTCAGCAAGGAGCTAATATTGAGCCCTCACTAGCTGAGGTATTGGCTGCTGCACTCAACCGGCAGCAAAATGACTTGGAGATTTTTCGTCGGCTAGTGGATATCACGTCCCATCTAGCTGGAAAGGGAGGCCACCGTAACAACAACAATCAGCCTCGACACAGCACCTACTCAGACTTTCTAGGTACTCATCCGCCAACCTTCGAGCGCACCAGAGAACCTTTGGATGTCGAGCACCGACTGCGCCAGATCGAGTCGAAGTTCGGTCTGCTGGAATGCACCGAGCACCATAAGGTGCTATTCGCCCCCCAACAACTCCAGGGCTCTACTAGTGTCTGGTGGGCAAATTAGGAAGCTTCTCTGCCTACTGGACGCCATGTTGAATGGAATGAGTTCAAGGCTGTATTTCGTGCTCATTTCATCCCAGCCGGCCTCATGCAGAGGAAATTCCAAGAATTTAAGGATCTGAAACAAGGGGGAGGAATGTCCTCCAATATTCTGAAGCTTTTAATCATTTGGCTTAGTATGCTACTGAGTATGTCCATACTGAGGATAAAAAGAGATATGCATTTCTACGTTGTATGAATGCCACCCTTAAGGAGCATCGGACTTGGCAAACAACCGGCACATACAACGACTTGGTCAATGCTGCTATTGTCCAGGAAGGCACTATGCGCCAAGCTGAAGAAGAAGATCGCAAAAGAAAGGCCCCTGCTAGTGCCTCTGCTGTCCCACAGGCGAAGCACCACCTGATTTACACTTCACCTACCAGACAACATTTTAGGGCATCTCCACAGCAGCAGTATCAGCGACGGTATGGTCAGAACTATCCGAGGCCACCACAGCAATAGAACTTTCCACCCCGTGCAACCTACCAATAACAGAACACTCAGTACCGTGCACCATACCAGCAGCAAAGAAATCAGAATGCTCGTGCCCCACAGTCTGCTGATCGTGGAAGCAGTTATTCGTGCTACAACTGCGGTCATACCAGCCACTTTGCCAAGAACTGCACTGCACCGAGGCGCAACAACAACAACCACAACAACAGCCAGCGTCAGAACCAGAGCAGAAATGTGAATGCACCGTCTCGTGGCGCCCAAGTGAACTACACCAATGCTGAAGATATTCCTCATGGCGAACCCATGCTGACCGCTATGCTCTCGCTCTATCTCCAGCTTGTCCTTGCACTTTTTGATTTTGGTGCTACGCATAACTTCATTAGCAAAGCTTGTGTGCAAAGACATAAACTCCACACCACCGTCATAAAATAGATGCTACACCGTCCGCTCTCCTGCTGGACAAATTTTTGCTAACGAGGTAGTGTGTAAGGCTCCACTAGAAATTAATTGAAAGATCTACCCCACTGATTTCATCATGCTCAAGGATCAAGAGATCGACCTGATCATAGGTACGATCTGGATGAAAACCCATAGAGGCATGCTAGACATTGAGCCCCGCATCGTTCACATCAACTCTCTCTTGCATGGAAAGGACACACTTTCTCTAAATGCCAATTCATCGAAAGCCTTGGTTGTCCATGACTTGGAAGGGCTATCACTCGAGCGTATTCTCGTCGTTCATGAGTATCCAGACATGTTTCCCAAGGACATCTCTGGTCTACCGCCTGACTGTGACATGGAATTTAAGATAGAGCTACAGCCAGGAACTTCTCCGGTATCCTATTGCCCGTATAAAATGGCCCCAAACGAGCTGGCTGAGTTGAAAAAGCAATTGAATGAGTTATTGGAAAAGGGATTCATTCGCCCAAGCACTTCACCTTGGAGCTGCCCTGCTATTTTTGTGAAGAAGAAGGATAAGTCCTTGCGCCTTGTCGTTGACTATCAGCCTCTTAATGAAGTTACCATCAAGAACAAATTCCCATTACCCCGTATAGATATCCTCTTGGACCAATTGGTTGGTGCTAAGGTCTTTTCAAAGATTGACCTCCGTTCGGGCTATCATCAAATCAAGATCAGAGAAGAAGACATTCTGAAGACCACCTTCTCTACTAGATATGGATTGTTTGAGTATCTAGTAATGTCATTCGGATTGACAAATGCCCCTGCCCATCTCATGTACCTCATGAATTCGGTATTCATGCCCGAGTTGGACAAATTTGTGGTAGTATTCATTGATGACATCCTCATCTATTCTAATTCCAAGGAAGGGCATGCTGAACATCTTCGCATTGTTCTTCAACGCCTCCGAGATCACAAGCAATATGCAAAATTCAGCAAGTGTGAATTTTGGTTGGACTGTGTGCCATTTCTTGGTCATATAGTCTCTGTGGAAGGTATCTTGGTGGATCCTAGCAAAGTTCAAGACGTGCTAGATTGGAAGTCACCAAGGACGGTTCATCAAGTCTGCAGTTTCCTTAGGCTAGCTGGATATTATCGTAGGTTCATTTCAAATTTTTCTTGGCTCACCAAACCCATCACAGAGTTGTTGAAAAAGGATAAGAAATTCAATTGGAACAACAGTTGTGAAGAAGCATTTCAAGCATTGAAGAAATTATTGACCACTGCCCCAAAACTGGCCCAACCAGACATCACCAAGCCCTTCGACGTGTATTGTGATGCATCTGGGACAAGACTTGGATGTATGCTCATGCATGAAGGTCGTGTCATTGCCTATGCATCTTGACAACTATGAAAGCATGAAGAGCACTATCCAACTCATGATTTGGAACTAGCTGCAGTTGTACTTGCACTAAAAATATGGAGGCATTATTTGCTTGGAAACTTAGTGCACGTCTACATGGATCATAAGAGTTTAAAATATATCTTTACCTAGACTGATCTGAACATGAGACAATGTTGGTGGCTAGAGCTGATTAAGGATTATAACCTGGAGATTCATTATCATCTGGGCAAGGCCAATGTAGTCGCCGATGCGTTGAGTAGGAAGGTACACTGCCATCACCTAGTACTGGAATATCAGAACAACGGCAACTACGTCACTGCTTTAGAACCCAGCCTTCACGTTTTGCCTGCCATAGTGATTAGCAACCTTAGTGTATATTTTACTATTCGTGAAGAAATCATTGCTGCACAAACAAATGACATTGGTATGAATCATGTCCATCAAAACATTAAGAATGGTAAAGCAAAATGCTTCACTCAAGACTCCGACGGTACCCTATGATTCAATAACCGTTTGGTAGTACCAAAAGACTTTGAACTTAGACGGAAAATCTTGGATGAAGCACATCACTCCAAGTACTCCATCCATACGGGTAGTAATAAAATGTACCAGGATCTGAAGAAGAATTTTTGGTGGACAAGAATGAAGCGAGAAGTGGCTCGATATGTTGCAGAATGTGATATTTGTCAGAGAGTTAAGGCTGACCATTTGAAACAAGCCGGTTTGCTTCAACCATTGAGTAATCCCGCTTGAAAATGGGAGGACATCAGCATGGACTTTATTGTTGGCCTACCTCTCACTTCGCGTAAGCATGATTCTATTTGAATCATTGTCGACCGACTCACCAATCTGCTCACTTCTTGCCGGTCAACAATAGATACAGCATACGACAATACGCAGAGCTATACATTGCAAGAATTCTGTATCGTCATGGAGTACCCAAGACCATCATCTCAGATCGTGGTTCGCAGTTTGTCGCTCATTTCTGGGAACAACTGCATGCATCTTTGGGTACATGCCTAATTCGTAGTTCTACTTACCATCCCGCCACCGATGGGCAGACAGAGCGTGCCACCGATGGGAACAGCTGCATGCATCTTTGGGCAGACAGATATGCTTAGGGCATGTGTTTTAACACATGGTGGTAACTGGGATGAGTAGCTACCCTACGCTGAATTCTTGTATAACAACAATTACCAGGAGAGTGTGAAAATGTCCCCATTTGAAGCACTCTATGGTCGTAGTTGTAGAACACCGTTAAACTGGTTTGAATCTGGAGAAAGAGTAACCTTTGGTCCTGATATTGTCAAGGATGCAGAAGAAAAAGTTTGTACCATTCAGGCAAATCTTAAAGCTGCCAAGTGCCATAGAGAGAAGTATGCAAACAGACAATGTAGACCACTGTATTTCAATAAGGGTAACCATGTCTATCTTTGAGTGTCACCTATGAAGGGTATCCAACGGTTTGGAGTCAAAGGAAAGTTAACTCCCTGTTATATTGGACCATTCCAAATTTTGGAACGATGTGGAAATGTAGCCTACAAGCTGGAGTTACCCGCTAATCTATCGGGAGTTCATAACACTTTCCATGTCTCGCAGTTAAAGCGATGTCTCAGACCACCCATTGACAAAGTCTTGGAAGAGTATGACCAACTCCAACCCGATCTCATATACTCCGAACAACCAATAAAGATCCTCGATGAGAAAGAGTGCACAACCCGTAGAAGAACACTCAAATTCTATAAAGTCCAATGGAGTAATCACTCAGAAGACGAATCCACTTGGGAATCTGAAGAATTTATGAGTACAAATTTACCCGAAATTTTGGTCATCATACGCAGGTATGTTTTGACCATCGTACTTCCTTCTAGTTTGCCTTGTTTATAATCTCAGGATGAGATTTCTTTAAGGAGGGAGGGCTGTGGCACCCCAGGTGTCTCACTTCTATTTAACAAACATAAAAAGCATGAATCATGAATAATATAGAATGAAATGTGGAAGCCTCACTCCAATTATTTAAATTAATTCCAGGTAATTAGAAACCCTACAAAATAAATTGTGAGCCAAATGAAATTTTATTATACAACATATGCCAACTAAATTCATAATCATATTAGTAATATTAAAATATAATTTTATGAATTTAGTGAGCATTTTACTAATTGTGAAAATATCCCAAATAATTAATTAAAGTTTAGGACCCTTTCAAAATTGAATTTAAATACAAAAATCTCCAAAATAATTCTGACCAAATGGGTACCACCAGAGCACCAGGAGTATCTCTTAGGACCTATGTGCAAAATCCCAAATCAATTGGAGACCCTAGCTATTTTAATTGGAAATACCATTGACCAGGGACTATTTTGCAAGAAATCAATTAGTTCAAGGGCTGTAGTGCAAAATCTCCCTCTTCTTCCTCCTCACTGGCGCAGAGACTTCCCCGGCGCAGCGGCTCTCCCTGACGCGCACGCCACCGCCTGCACCGCCACCTCGGGACTCCTCGCGCGTAACAGTGCCGCCTGCACCTCCTCTGCAACCCCGCGCTGTCTTGTCCATCACCCCGCCGTGATCACTGCCCATTGGCCTCCTCCCTCTCCTCTGCACGTCAACCCAACTGGAAAACCTTCAATTCCTGCCGCTTCTCCTGCTCTCGTCCCCCACTTGCTCCTCTCCCTTCTGTGCAATTCAAAGTACTCCCAGGAGCCTCAAACACCCTCCATTCCCCGCTGCTCTCTGCTCCCTGCTCTCCCTCTCATTTTTCCCTTCTCTGAACTCTGCTCCCTGCCATCACCGAGCCAGCTCGAGCTTGAGTCCTGCTCTCCCTCTGCTTTCCGAGACGAACCAAGAGCACAAACCCCAGCACTTAGACCCCTTCTACCTACCCATGCCCTTGCTTGGCCACTCCCTCGCGCACATTGCCTGAATCGAAGGAAGAACCAAGACAAGGACCTCCGGTGACCTCCTCTACCGCTAGTCAAAATTGATAGTTCTCAGTGAGCCTTGTCCCCTCCATTCACTTCTCCTGTCCAGGCAACTGATGGCCGATTGTGCCTGACTCGTTCTCTTTTGTTTCCATGCGCTAGGACATCGGCATCCAACTTTTCCCCGGCCATCTCCCTTTTCGCCGGCGGAACCGAGCGGCCTCCACGACAAGGACTACTCTTTGGCCCTCTGCTTCGCCAATTCTCATCGCCGACCACCCCTGGTGAGCCAACATCCATGCGAACCCCTCCCTTCCCTTTGCCATGATGCACGCTGCGTTTTTCCGCAACCGTGGCAAGCTTCCCGCGCGCGCAGCCACCAGCGGCGAGCTCTCCAGCGAGCTGCCCTATCTCCGGCGGCTCTGACTGGTGCCTATTGGCAGCCATGCTGGCATCTCATGTGTCGCCTACGTGGAGCCGAGGTGTCGCACACGTGGCCCTTCTTTAACCAGAAAAATCCTAGGAAACTCTTCAATCTTCGAATAACCATAGTAAATCAAATATAAATCTAATAAATCACAAATATATATTGGTTAGACTCATATTGTAGTGCTCTATTTTAGTAAAATAATAAATAGCTGTCTCTATACATGTATTTTTATTGATTCATTTAATTGTCCAAACACCAATTAATTCACCAGAAATTCTAGGTATAAAATTAAATCCTGATTTTTGGCATGCTTAGTAAACACATGAAAAACTACCACCACAAATTTTGGTTTGGAAAAATATGAATTATTATAGGCTCTGGAATTTATTTAGCACTTTTGCTTAAATTAATCCTAGTAATTATTCTGTAACTAATTTGCCCATGCCACTTGGCATAAAAATCACACCTACAAGCCTCTGTTCATAGTAAATCACACATATCCTGAAACATAAAATTATTTTACTAATTAATTTAATTTCTCATATCACTTATTTACCTTGCTTAATTGCATAAAGAATATATATACCTAAAATCTTAATTAACAACCCAACTTCTCTGAAGCATATGGCTCCGAGAACATAAAATAATTTTTAATTGATATTAAAACACGACGTGCTTGCATGCATCATATCATTGCATTCAACGGTATTCCGATAATGCCGTTAATTCAATTCCGTCATGTAGGTAACGACAACCAGGAGCAAGAGGAAGACTTCCAGAAGGACGTTGACCCTCAAGAGCAAGAAGTTGTAGTTGCTAGCACTAACATCGATCCAGGAAAGACCCGGTTTACATTCGCCTTTTTATAAAATTTTGCTAGTTTATTTTACTAGTGTCTATACTTATTGTTGCATTAGGTCATAGGAGTTGATTGAAACCCACCTTGTATGATATCCAAATGACCTATGTTATTGTCTTAGAACTTTGTAGAATTGATACTGTTATGCTATGGTTAGTAATTGCTAGTCTCGTTAAGAAGGTATTATTATTACTAAGAAATGAACTTGACCACTGGAATGGAAATTATTAAAAGAAGTTTATTTTATGTTATGACCGGGCAAGGATAATGCATGTGTAGGTTGGCAGCAACACATGGGTGTCGACTGTGGTAGCCCTGCCTTGTCAAACCTAGGACCCGTCCGTGGTCAGCCCCTTGATCAAGTATTAAACAGTACCGAATGCATGCTAGCTTATGGGCATTAGTAAACCGATGTAACATTAAAGGTCACTTGCATTAAGGACGATTAAGGTGCGTTGATCATTGACCCTCCTGCTGCTAGAGTGGGCAGTTTAGACCAAGAAGTACTGTTGGCAGAACGGCATGCCCACTCGATGTCACCACACACGGGCTAAGGTGTAGGTGCTTTTCTTCCGAAAGGTTGCCATATACGATCTTAATTGGTGCGTTGTGTCGTGCATCTCAGGTTTTCCCGGCTGGTGTAAATCGATTGCAATTGCTGTTCCTCGTAGTAATGAGTACCACTTGGTCACCGCGCCAATCACGTAGTTGCACCTAATATTATGGAATGGATCATGTTGCTTATTAATGTTGACGATCATTATTGTTACCATTGCTCTTATGTCGTATTAATTTTATATATTGTTTTATTATTCCTGTTGCAACTAAAGTTACATTTCAGCTCAACCCATTTAAATTGAAAATTAAAATTTGATAGAACTAATAGGTTGCTTAGTGCGAGTCCTTTTAAACAAGCCACCTATTAGAGCCTTTGCATGTGTAGGTTTCCGACTGGTAAGTTTTGCTGAGTAATTAGTACTCAGGCTTTGTGCCATTGTGTTTTTCAGGTAATGAAGAAATAGAATTGCCTGTAGATGTGATGCCATGGGACATGCAAGTCCCTAAGGGTTGGACCGCCCACTAGGAGTCCGACTCGCCACCACAGTGATGTTGCTTGTTGCTAGGGTGATGGTCCATCGGGCATGGATCACCACCAGGCTGTACAGTCGAGCGTAGTTCCTTTACGTAGTGCTTCCACTGTTTCAAAACATTTATGAACTTGTTTTAATTCTGCTGCACTCTGAATCATTGTATTAATGTAATATTCAACTTAAATTTGGACCAATGTTGTATTATCAAGTGTCTGCGCTATCAGCACTGTCGGGACCTCAATCCTCCGGGAACGGGCGCCACAGAGGGGAAGCGGAGGGTCGCAAGTGGAGGTCGCCGGAAATTAATGGCTGCCATGGGAGGCGGTGGAAGGCAGATAAATGGGCTCATCAGTGCTTGAATGGCTAGTGGAGCCATTGATGAGCAATGAAGCTGCATAGTGCACCATTAAAGCTAGAAATGCATGGAATCGAAAGAGGAGAGGGTGACGGATCCGTTTGAAGGGTCGGGGTCCGGTTACTCCTGGGGAGGAGGAGATCAATCGGCTGGGCAGCGGCATCGGTTACTGGCAGTAGCTTTTCCTACGTCTGGAGGAAGAAAAGAGCCGACATTGCTTGTTGGGCTGAGCATTGGCTCTGGGCCTAGGCAGGCCACGCAAGAGAGAAAGGAGGGGGAAGGAAAGTTGGACCAAACAGCCATATGCGGTTGTTTTTTTTCTTTTTCCTTTTCTTTTTCTATTTCTTATTTCTTACACCTATTTATATTTTCAATTTCCTATTGCTAATTTCTAACCCTAAAATGATATCTACTCAAATTTTGAATAAATTTTTCACGTAACTAAAACCCTACTGCAATACTACTTCGGCATGAATGCAATAAACAAGTAATAAATTAATTTGTTTAATTTAGAAAATATGTATTTTGTCTAAAGAAAATAAAAGCAACTAAATTAATTGAAGTTAATTTTTAAACTATTACAAAATGTATTAAAGTTTAGTGAAAATTTATTAACACTCCAAAATTGAAATTTTGGATTTTACACCCAAATGCAAGCGTACACATCACTAATATGTCAGATTAATGTGTTACAAGCCGAGAAGAGTCATGACAATGTTTACCATTTCCCAACTACACTGAGAGAAAGGATTCAAACCCATCACATGCATATTTTTCATTTCCTTATGATTTGTAGAGTTCTGGCTACTGATCTTCTGCGGAAAGTTAACAATTATAGTTAGGAAACTTGAACTACCACTGCAAAAAATAGAAGGTCAAGACTTTCCAATAGTTCAATATGCAGATGATACGTTCAAAATAATGGACAATAAAACACACTTTCATCCCTGCCTGCTTGGTACATGCATGGTTATAAGGCAAAAAAAAAATAAGGTAGTTTGGGAATCTAGAAATTAGCAACACAGAATGATATGCTCCTAGTAATGGAAGCCTCCCTACACGACAGCTCTTAATATCCTACTACACATATTTGCTGAATTAACTGGCTTTAGCACTACTACAAAAAAACCTTATTGATACGCTTTATTTATGAGATAGATACGTTTATTTCATCTTTATAGTAATATAGAAATGTTTTCGAAAAGCGTGTTGGAGGCGTCTCCACACGTGCCATGTCAAAAGCTTGTAGAGGTGAATTTTAAAAGCATGTCTAAGATATAAAATATGTTTGATAGAGATGATATATACACATTTACATATCTACATAGGTGAAAAAATATAGTTTACATGTGGTTTGTGAAGTACAAAAAGAACATGTATACCTGTATTAGATCCTTGCTTCTGAAGCCAATCTTTGTACGCATCAACATTCTCATCACCAAGACTATCATCATCATCATCATCATCATCATCACCATCCTCATTAGACTCGGACTCCCTCACTCATTTCAGGGGAGCAATGCTAACATCTCCATTAGCTGATTCATCAAATGTTGTCAATATCATGCTAACTTTCTTCTTAGCACTGATGCAATCAATTAACTTTTCCAAATCATGTAGGAAATCAAATACCTCGAGACTTGCTGAGCTATTTCCACTTCTCTTCTAGTAGTAGAAGTAGTTCCGCGCACCATAACCAAGCATGCATTTCACTTACATAAGGCCTTGAAATGTCAGTCGATCCTCGTCTAGAGGACCCCGGTAGGTTTGATGTTCCCTATTTCTTCCCGTGCATTCGACTGCTAAAGTCCATGTTTCACCACTCAATGGGGGGTGGGGGTGGGGGGGGGGGGGGGGGCGCTACGCATGTGTACATAAATACTATCAATACTAGGGACATCTTGACATCTAAGAAGTTGTATAAGAGTACTACATACTATAGCAAGTGAAAGTTACACACCTTTCGCTTGCTGCATCAAGGTGATCTGCTTCAACATCTCGCCGTCGTCTCGTGGCTGCGCCAGAGTCGATGGATCGGTTGTCGGAGATATTCATGGTGGCAGAAGTTGCGCGGTTAGTGCTCGGAGCAACACCGAACAACAACCAGCCGTCTCTCCTTGTCCGCCTCCAAAAGATTATGCAAAAAGGTAGCAGCGGTTGTGAGTTTTCTCCTTTTGAGATGCCGTTGTGAGTTCATGAGTAGGTGGCTGGGACCGAAGCACATTAATATTGAGTGGCTGAGTTGAATTAGGCGGGCTCGTGAAAAAATTTCACCCACGCGCGCCGAAAGTTTGGAGGGAACATTCCATCAAATAAAAAAAATCGAACATCGCTATAAGTTTCAATTGCTGGTAGGGCCGGTCCTGTGTATTTTAGGGCCCAGGGCGAAGCTAAAAGCTGAGCCCCTTTATATATATGTGTATATATACACTTAAAATTTTTCCAATTGAATGAAAATATTATTACTAATCAAAACAAAGTCAAATTTATACAAAAATGATTGTATATTATTTTAAAAATTTCTGCGACTATTTCTAGCATTAAAGTCACTAAAGATAGTGTTACTATAAATCTCGTCCAACAATTTCTTCTCAATGTATGAAGTGGCTAAACCATTCAATCTTTCTTGAGACATTGTGGACCTTTAAATAGTTCTTCAACAATTTCAATTTTAAGAAGCTTCTTTCAGCTAATGCCACAGTCACGGACATGGTAAATAAGATTCGATGTGCAATAGAAATATTCAGATATTTTCTAGTTGATATGATTTATCCACGGCTCCTTTCTGAGATCCCAAGAACTCTCCCTTTTTCTTCTTTCTCCTTTTCTCATGCCCACATGGATATTTTCTAGTTGACATGACTTGAATAAAAAATGTAAAAATAACTAGTCAAACAAACTTCTCATTTGATTATAAATTTTACACCAATTATGCAAGAAATCAACATATGGGCCAAATTTGCTTGTACATGTATATGCATATTGTCACACCCGGTTCCAACGACCGAAACCGAATGCATCTGTATGCGTGCCCAGGAACAAGTTTTCACGCACACAAGACAATTATTGTGATAAAAGAATAATATCTCTATTAAATTGATATATTATTACAAGGATAACCCATAGGTCAAAAGAAAAAGATTACATTGCAGCAGAATAACTAAGCATTGGCGTCCTTCAGCTCCCACAAGAAGTCGACTGGAAGATCGCATGCCTAGACTCCTCCATCGGCTTCATAGCTGTACCTTCATTCTCCTGTAGCTGAGCAGCAATGTGGGATATAGCAAGGGTGAGTACATGCCGTACTCAGCAAGTGGGGGAAAAGATGACATGGGGCTATAGACAAGGAAGGCTTAAAGGGGTTTTTTGCATAAGCTTTTTATTAACCTAAGCATCCTATTTACTAAGTGGGGTCATCCCAACCATCAATCCACAGGGTGCTATCAAACAAGTCTAATCCCATCCACCAACCAACCATTCCCAACCTTCCAATCCATAACCAACTAATCTTGTGAGGATTCTAGGCCGCTCTTGACCGTGAGCACGGCTGTCATGACAGTTTAATACTTTGCAGAGTTTGTACCACTTTACCCAGAAGTCGTGATTTTGTCCCCTGTTGCTAGGTGGACTAGAATCTCCATGTTGCCATGCTGGCCAAGCACTAGCACACTTCCTTTGGTGTGTGGCCAGGAGATCACTACGAGGCTTTTACATAGGGTGTCCTAGTACATGCTAGCCACAGAGGTTCCACTCCCGTCCATAAGTGACAACCCATCAACAAGCAGCTCATCACCCCAGGAGACCCCTCTTGAGCCATTCGGATACAAGGACAATCCTCTTGACTTCCATTCCTCGCTCCACCAAATGCTGCACCGACACTGGGAGAACTCCTAATTAATCAGCCAAGCTGTTCCATAGCAGCCTTGTGATGGCACTGTTGTCCTGGGTTATCACTCCAAGAACCGGTTCCTACGATCTACAAGAAGCCTACTACCCAATATGCATCTAAGCATGTCTACCCTCAGCTAACTAAACCTCTTGTTCAAGGCGACAAGGACAAGGTAAAGCAATACTAGTAAACCCTAACAATAGGTACCCATTCATTTGACACAAGCATGCAATTCTACAATAACATTCATAATAGGATCAAAATGCATCAAGGACACTTGCCTTAAATTAGATGTTGCTGCTCAGTGAAAACAAATCTTCATCTTCATCCTCGTACGATTCGCGTGCGTAAATATCCTATTTGCGCAAGACATGCAAAGCATACACACAATAAATACACAATGCATGATATAAAACAATTGGGTATGGTTGAACAAAGGATGCATTTGGAAAGTTTATTGTGATACAAGAATGTAGACAGAAGAAACACCTAAATCAGGGTTGTGGATCAAAAGATATGCAAGGTTAAAGTTGCAAGGACTGTGGCTGCGCACAGACACTGCAACAAATATGTGCGCATTCCCAATGATTGGATCCCTTTCTCAAGGAATAATTTGAACAGAAATATTCCTAGTGATGTGGAACATGTGAAACACAAGGTGAATTGGATTAGAAATCACCTATAATGGAGATCAGTTGGCTACATCATTGGGAGGTCGTACAATGGCAGATCGAGAACAGATCGTGTTCCTGGTCACACCATTGCCGTTCTAGGGGAACCCCATGGTGTAGATGATCACAAGACCTTGTAACACAAGTAGGAGTATATATTTCATCAAGACTATCTCTGGATTTGGAGAAAATGGGATGGATTTACCGTCATGCGCGCTGGTTTCGCCCAGATTAGAAAGCAGCAGCTATTGCGATGCAGATCCCGGAGGCATACGACGTCAAATGGTGCTGAATTTTGGATATGTTATAGAGTACATCTGGGCACACCTCCATGTAAATTTTGGCGGCATTTGGATGGGTGGATCACTGGGAACATCAAAGCCAACTAGCAGAACTGTTGCTGGACACGAGGGCAGGGTGGCATGGCGGCAGCCTTGCGGCGTGGTGAGGGTTTGAGGGGGGTGGGGAGGACGTGGGAGGGGGCCTAGTATATATAGGAGGGGTGGGGCAGGTGGGGGAAGAATATGGAAGGAGATTTATAAAGAATAAATCTATTTTATTCTCTTGTTCCTTCCTTTTAAGTGTTTATGGTAGGTGGAGTTTCTTTCTATAGAAATGTTTATGGAAGGAGGGGTTTCTTTCCATAGAAAGTTTTATGGAAGGTTGGGGTAAACAAGGAAAGCATCACATCTAGGAACATCCATACGGTAGGTAAAACAAATATGGATGACATTGAGTCTCGATAATCAACGACTCGAAGGGTGATATATATGATGAACGAAGATGCAATGTGATGAAATAAGTTTGGAAGACTGTGTTCGACGATGCACTAACATGAATCGAGGGGACGGTGATAGTTGAGCCCCATTTTAAAACAGAATGTACAATCATAAAATTCAATTGAAAGGATTTCAATTTTTCTCAAATTAACATGGAATCCAAAAATGACAAAATATTGAAATCAAATCAAATAAAATTATTTTACTTATCTAAAAAGATTTTAGTTCAAAACTGAAAACTTTTGTGACATAGAGAAATTTCTTAAACCCAATAAAATATTTGTTAATTCACAAAGTTTCTTATAAATAGTTTCAAAATTTGAGAAATTCAAATATATTGTTTAAAAGCGGGTCACATTCCAAAATGGAAAATTTTGGGATGAGACACATATGCTATGGGTCGGGCCCCCTTTGTTTTAGGGGCCTAAGAAACAAACATGCCCTTAGCTAGCAGCACACCAGATTGGTATAGCTTATGCAACAGCTTATGAAGCTGTTTTCGACTCAAGCTGCACCAAATGATGAAGTTGTAAAACAATATATGCAAAAGCAGCCATAAGCAGTTCTCCATTTTGCTCTACTTGTCCAAGCTTAAAATAGTAGCTTATCACAGCTCACGCATGCATGGTAGTCATATATATAATCCGTTTCTGAAAAGTTGTTTTGCCAAACGAGTGGATTGTATAAGCCACATAAGCTAGAATAAGCCAAAAAACTGCTTTTACCTAATAATCCAAAGCTTAATCTGTTTTTTATGTGAGGTGAAGCTCTACCAAACAGACAACAAAATAATACAATTCATCCAGTTCAACCACGAGGTCAATAAAACACAATCAGAAGTGTTCAATACAAACATACAACTACAAAGACAAAAAAGCGACGACGACAATGAGACTTCAAACTAGCTACGCGACGAGAAGGGGACGACGAGATTCCATAGAGATGAGCGATGACGGCAATGACGAGGGGACTCATCAGTCGACCCGAGAAATCTTGCGGTGTAGCTTGACGGTGTCGGGCCTCCCCGTGTTGTGGGGGTGGCTGATGAACCGGGACACGTACATGACGATCGCATGCTGGAGTCGTACTCCTGGTAGTTGTTGTAGAACGGGAACCGATACCAATACTTGCCGTAGGGGGTGGACCGGGAAGGAATGCGCAATCTGATGGCGAACGGGGGCTCTTCATCACTGCTGTGGTCGGTGGTGGTGTCGTCATCGCCGACGGTCGCCTTGACAACCTCTATCGACAGCTCCTCCTCCTCTGCCGCCGGGACGACCACCTCCTTCCTCTTTGCAGCCGCCAAGGCAACCTCCTCCTCCTCCTCCTTCTCTGGCGCCAGGACAATCTCCTCATTCTCCTCCTCCTTCGCTGCCGCTGAGACGTTCGGGGCCAGAGCGCCACAGAAGTGCTTCGGTGAATGCGCTGGCGTTGGGACGACCTCCTCCTCCTCCTTGGTTGTCACCAAGACATCCGGGGCTAGAGCGCTGTGGACGCGCGTCAGCGAAGGCGAGTGTGACTCGCCACGGCGTGCTCCAGCCACAAAAGAAGACGAACCACCGCTGTGTAAAGAGTCGATGAACAGTAAAAGATCACCATTCCATAAATCATGATATATCGACTCGATAACTAAATCAAAGCACAAAATAGTACCGATGTTGGCCTAAAAATGTCGAGAACAATCGAGAATTGTAGAGATATTGAGAAAACAAAAAACCCCTAAAATTATATGGAAAATGCGGAACATCGGCAGGAACATACCGCAGACTCTAGGAGAAGAGGGGTGCGGAGGTTGCCGTTGCCAACAGCCTCCCTCGAGTCCCCTATCGGCGCCATGGCAGTTGAGCTTGTCGAGCAGCGAGCGAGGGTTCGAGGAGGTTTGAGCGCGGCGGAGAAGACAAGGAGCAGGAAATGGGAGTGCGCCCCTGATATGGGCATGAGGTCGAGAGGCGCCTTATCTCATACTAGCATGCTTAACACACTGAAACATGGGGCCGCGAAACATGGTCCCACCTATCCTTGAGTCTTGAGTAGAACTTCAGCACATGTTGTAAAAAAATGGAAGGCAGAAAGTTTTTCCTTCTTTTAGGCCCTGTTTGGATCCATCTTGTTAAATTTTAACAAGGTGTTAAAGTTTAACAAATTTTAACAAGGTTTTAAAGTTTAACAACTTAAAAAATAAGGTGTTAAAATTTAACATCCATTTGTTTGGATCCATGTTAAAGTTTAACAAGTTTTATCAAGTTTTTCTCAAGATAGGTAACTTTTAACAAATTTTAACAAGTTTTATGACCTCAAAACAAGGCAAAGATTTTGAGGGTGTTAAACTTTAACATCTCCCATTTAACAGGAGTGTTTGGATGTTTTCTTTGTTAAAAGTAGGTAAAACATGGGTGTTAAAGTTGAACAAGATGGATCCAAACACCCACTTAGTCAGGAAAAACAAAGGATTTTTTCATTGCATTCCTATGGGAATTGAAAACATAGGAAATTTTCCTAGCAAGAGTTTGGTAGGAACATAAGAAAAACACAGGAATCTGAAGAGGGAGATAGACTCATAGGAATTTTACAAGAGGCTGGACATCTTGCTTTTTTTCCTCCAAAATTTACATGAAAGAATGCAACCCATAGGACTTTGATAGGATTGATGAATCCTGCATTCCAAAAGCCCTTGTAGGAAAAAGCCCTCGTAGGTATATAAACATGTGACAAATAGTACCATATAAGGAGTTTGGTCGATAGAGAACAAGATTCCAACTATTTTAGACATATGAGATGCTTTATTGAGACCATATAAATATGTTTACACGTCTACATACGCTTTTTTCATAGTTACATTCTATGACATGTCAACTATCTAGACATATTTTTATGACGTGTTAATAAAGCTAAACATGATTTTCAATGATATATTTTATATTACGTATCTATTAGTATAGACACGCTTTGCATAATATTTTTTCAAAATATTTTTTAGTTGTTGTCTGAAATGGGTGAGTTATTTTTGCAAGCAACATGATTTGAACCCATGACCTGTTTGTTTAGTGTAAACTCATTTAACCATCTCATCCGGCAAGCAATTTTAATTGTAGTTAAGACATTGCTTCTTTTGTTTTCATGTCTTCTAAGTCCTTTAATGTTTCTAGAATTCTCAATAGCATGTCAAAAATGTCGTTAAATAAAAGTATATATGCATATGTATGTCTAATACCGTCTCACTTTTATACGTGTCGACATCGTGCTACTTTGAGATGTTATAAAAAAATGCATCAAAAAACATGTTTATTTTTTTACCAACTTTGTACCGTAATGGTGTTTTGAGCTCATGGTCAGAGTGCAAGTGCAGCCACTGGCATGGTGCCACCTCACCTCACCTCCATCCCATTTTAGTGGAGTAGTAGGAGTAGCATTTGAGGGATTCAATTTTTTCCCACAATACACTAGTAGTACTTATAGTAAAGTACTCCCTCCGTCCCAGAATAAGTGTCGTTCTCACTTTGCAAGAGTCAAATGCTTTTAACTTTGACCAGTTACATATAAAAAAATATTAATATTCATCACATATAATTAGTATCATTAGATAGATGACTGAATCTATTTTTTATAAGAAACTTATCTAGATATAAAAATGTTATCAAAATTTTCTCTAAATATTGTCAAAGTTAAGAAAGATTGACTGGCACGAAAACCATAGCGACACTTATTTTGGGACAGAGGGAGTAGTATATTCACTTGGGAATTGGTGCATCTGCACCCACAGCTGTCTACTAGTACTAGTACTACACGTAGCTTAACCAGTGTTATCGAGTGTCCTATTAACTACTGTACTCCGTAGCCCTGCTCCCTCCGACGGCAATTACGTATTGAGCGCATGTGCATGACTCACGAACCATGTGAATGCACAAAACTGGATGGAGACCATATGTGAGTTGAACGAGGCAGTACAGGCCTGTGTCCCTCTATTTTTTTCCCTTGGTTTCTGTGTAGTAGGATGAAGGGGGTAGATCGTCGTATCTTTGTGCTTTGAGAAGAAGGATGACAAATTGCTCTTAATGAAAGAGCTCCGGGATCCAGATCGAGATCGAGATTGTGCATTTGTCATTTGCATAGTACCATAATAAGAGAAATATACATAAATTCATACTATAGGTTTTACTAGAATCAAAATGCCAAATACCAAGAACACCTAAACATGAATCTCCAATTAAGTTGGCTTCCCCCATCGCAGGCTTTGCGTGTGTTCGCTTCCCCCATCACAGGGTTTACGAGGGGAGACAGCAAATTTCGACAAGGACGGCACCACTCGCCTCGATTTTGAGTCAAGCGACATGACCATTCATAGTTAGCTCCTACTATCATTACTGCGCGGAGGGCCATGAGACTGGAATTGTGCAAAGTCAAGCGATCGGACCGGAGGCGTGTCAAGTGGTAGTCTAAGACCAATCTGTTTGGTAGAGCTTCACCTCACATAAAAAATAGCTTTAGGTTTGGATTATCAATTAAAAATAGCTTTTTGGCTTATTCTAGCTTATGTAGCTTATACAGTCAAACCGTTTGGCAAAACAGCTTTTTAGAAATAGATTATATATATGAAATGACTACCATGCATGCATGAGCTGTGATAAGTGTAAGCTTCATGACCATTGATGATTGGATCCCCAAGGTATGAATGTTTTTGTGATAGATGACAACTATGAAATTGTGGGCTAATATCTACATTAGTGTTGTCTATGCAGGAATCATATCTAAACTCTACTACAAATCATATGGATGATGGCTGCCTTGGCAATTGATGACAATGACAACAAGCATGAAGGCTTGTGAACTTGATGGAGTCCAAGTGTTGATGGAGATGGATCAAAGCGGAGAACAAGCTATGGTGCAAGTGTTGGGTACACTTGTCTAGTTGTTAGGGCTTTGAGTCCATAGGAAAAAAGGGACTATCAAGGGGGTCTAGGTCATTCTCTTAGATCATGTCTAGTCGGTGATGTGCAAGGTTGCTCGGTGAATCAAAAGCACTAGTTGACAGTGGAGAAGCCAAGGAGATATTCGGAGAAGCCGAGAAATGAAGTCAAGCGAGGACGACAAATTTTAGCTTCGGACATAGAGACCAGACAAAGGGGTCAGTGGTGACCGGACTGTACGGTCACTATGTGGAGTTGTCTGAGACTTTCAGCGAGGAGCGAGGAATCTGTATGTGCTAGAGTCTATATATACTGGACGGTCTGGTCTACTGACCGTATGGTCGGGTCAGTAGGGCTCGCACAGGGCAGAGAGGAAGCTATTGCGCAAAAGGTTTCTGGACTGGAGAGAGAAACGGACCAGATGGTCTGGTCAGTTCACCGTATGGTCCGGTCAGTAGAGGAATCAGCGGTGGTCAGAGCTGTTGGTGGACTATGCTACAGTGACCAGACGGTCCGGTCAGGGAGTGATTGGACTCTACGGTCATTAGGCCTAGAAAGCTGATTTCATGGAGCAACGGCTAGTTTGAGGTTGGGAGCCTATATAACTTTGTTGCTAGGGTCTTTGTGACATCTCTTGGCCAGTGGAATACCTGAGAGCATTTGGTAAGGTGCTAGGGTCTTTGTGACATCTCTTGGCCAGTGGAATACCTGAGAGCATTTGGTAAGGTCCAAGAGGAAAAGAGGAGAGCACTAGAAGGAGATATTACATATCTTGAGAGTGCTAGTGGAGAGTAACTTCAGCATCTTGCACATTTAAGGCTGGGGTATCCGTGAGGGTGTCATCTAGATTGTTACTCTTGGTCTATGGTGAGACCTAGACTGGTTAGGTGTCGGTGATCGAGCCTATCGTGATTGGTGGTGAAGGTCGTCACACGTTTGTACATGATTTGAGCCTGCCGTTGAAAGGGGCATCGCTAGTGAGCGCCCGTGTCGGCTTGGGGAGTCCGGCAAGTTCTCGAGGGAGGCAACCTTGTGCTTTGTGTAGCGGTGACGCACACCATGTCTTTACTGCGAGAGTGATTGCGAGCTTGTGGGCGAGAACTCCACTTGGTGGAGGTAGGGACCGGAACTCCGGCAGGAGTGGTTGTTGGTATTTCTTAACGTCGCATCAAGAATATGACTATTCTTGGTACGGTGCCAGAAATAATGGTTGGTGTTTGTTATGCTTTAAGAATAAAATGAATTAATCCGCAAGCGCATGGAACACCATTGTAGCATTTCACCCGTGAGTATTCCAAGGTATCGTATTTATTTTTCCACATGGAAGCTAGGCGTAAGATTATCTTGGTTTAACAAAGATATAACTACGAGAGTTTATACCAATTGACGAATAACGGGGGTAAGGATGTTCAATAACAATATGGGGGTAGCAACATAGGAGAAATCCACACTAGGATAAAAAGTAAATAAAGAGATTGGTTAAAGGTGTGTTTGGTTGGAGGGATGAAGAGGGACGGGACAGGGTCATCCCTCTTTTAGAAGTGTTTGGTTGAGAGTCAAGCAGGGATAGAGTCAAGCATCAGAGAATATTCCCTCAATATGCTGGATAAGTCCATCCCTCAAAATTGGTGGGATGAACCCATCCATCTTTCTTGATCATGCTTATTAGTAGAAGATTAGTGATATTTAAGTAGATTGTATTAATAATTAAGATATATAATTAAATAATTAGTATTTATAAGTATTAATATATTAATTGATGGGTAATTTGTGAATTAATTTAAGAATAATTAATGTTGATTAGTATATTTTTTATTGATTAGTAATTATTATATTGATATAATATTAATATGTGTTAGTTGATAATAATAAAAGTATTATTAATAATAAATTATGATATCTAATTAAGATTGATTCTTATCCCTCTCATCCTCCTCCCTCCAACCAAACAAAAATCATGGATGACCCCATCCATCCAACCAAACATCAGGGTGGATGACCTTGTCCATGATATCCTTGATGACTCTATCCCATCCCACCTTGACGCTCAACCAAACGCGCCCTAAGCTAGCCGGGAGGACAGCGAGTCTAAGTCTAAAATTCCTAAAAATATATTTTTCCAAACTATATCTTAGTCAAGCGTCAAAATTCCTAGCTACTCGGGTCAAGTGCTTACACCAATTTCTTGATACAGCCTCAAGTCTTTCACCCGTTAGCTCACTTCGTGGCAGAGAACATTCGCTAATATGGGCCGGTAACTAGCCTCTCTACACTGACTAAGACGGCCCAAACGTGTTGGATTACTAAAGGGACGGACAGGGCTGTCACCACCTGTCGCCTACCATACACCCCTTGGGGACGAATGCAAATCCAGCTAGTGTTAACTTAGGCACCACACCTACGCCTTCACTAGATATTGTTCTATTGGCCTAGCAGAAGAATAGCCGAGAAATAATCAAGTCTAGGTTCGGAAAGAACTAAACTTAATTAAATCCTAGCCGGGAAACCCATGAACTACGCAACAATTAAGATAAATGTAACTTAGGGAAAATGACTAAATTAAGATAGATACTTGACAATTAATAAAAGAAAAGATATTTATATTGATAAAGGATAAGTCTTACATAAAGAGAAAAGATACAAGAGAGCTCATACCAAGACTCCAAGACAATTATGGAATCCCGAGCAATGCTCTCGACTAGACTCTAACTCCCGACTAACTAACCTACTCTACTAAGTAGCACAAGTAGTGGGAAATTGACTCCTTGACGTGTTTCTTGCCTCTCCTCCTCTTTTTTTGCCGAATTCCCCCTCTATTTATAGGTGGCAAAGGTCCGGGGGATATTTGTAGCTGAAGGAGGGTCGGTTGGCCAAAGTCGGCATGTCGGGAAGCGGCCCACGCCGGGCGGCATGGGGGGCCGGGCGGCATCCTAGGCCGGGCGGCCGTGGGATCGTGTCGGTTCCCGACCGACTCATTTTGGTTGGCTTAAATTTTGTCTTGATGACGATTGTTCAGTTGGTTTGTGCCGGATTTTTTGTTTTGCGCCAGTAGGTGTGTCGGGCCTCATGGGCTAGCAACCTCGAGTAGCCACCCAGGGCCGGGCGGCAAGCCAGGCCGGCCGACATGGGGGGCCTGGTGGCAGGCTAGGCTGGCCGGCAGCCGGGCTGGGTGCCGACCTCCTCCGGGTTGCCCACTTGACTTCTCCCGGTTAAGCTTCTTTTTGGCCTTCTCTATCTTAGTCATATTTCATCATCCTTAATCTGGGAGGAGAAAACGCCATTTGGTTGAAGTATTTTTGGAAAACCGGCCAGGTTAGAAGGTCAGCCTAAAAACGGCTCTGTTTAACCAGCTGGGTGGCTGGTTTTAGCCAGTTATGATCTGTCGTCTGGTTTCTGCCTGAAAACAACCCTGTCGGCCGGTGAAAACGGCTATATCAGAGTCATCATCGGCCGACGGGGTGTTTCTTCATTTTTTTTTGCACATTTAGGGTCTCTTGTGCCTGCAAACATATATTTCACCAAAACTCGTGGAACTTTATTAGTTTAAGCAAATATTTATTAAACTTTGGTCTTTACAATGCATTTCCTGACCGGTTGGTGGCCGATTTTAGGTTTTATCGGCCGCCAACACCTCCCGAAGCTTAAACCTTTGTTCATCCCGAGCAAATTAAAACTTAGAGATGATGGATCAGGAGTTGCTTCAATATTAGCGCCCTACAAGTATCAAGTGCACAAACACGTACTCCAACATAATATGGGTATGTGTAAACCAGCACAATTGTGCCACTAAGTCATTCTCATTGTACAATAGGGCTTATTGGCATTTTATTACCTTGTCATGAGCAGTTGAAGTCTAGAACGGCTAGTTCAAACTTTGTCATGAAATCTCCTATTCGATCATGAGTCCAAAGTTTTTATGATGCTGCATAAGATTGAAAATCTTCCCTCTTGGTGCAATCTCCCACTATGGCTTTCACATCTCAAAGGGTGTATTTCCTCACCAAATGCTCGTCCTACTTTCTAAGAGTTTGTTTTAATTATGTGGAGCTTGGTTGGATGTCACATTTAGTATGCATATGTTGTTAGGCTAAGAGATGATCCTAGTAAAAGACATTGGACTTCCTCATTCCAATCATTTAGAAATAATGTCCAGGGGAGAGGGAGAGAATGCACTCACGCGAAGAATTGGACTAACACAATTGCAAAGGTCTTGGGTATAGATTTATCCCAAAGACTATAATTTTTTTGTGCTAGAGAGAAAAAGATGGTCCTTTTATTTTTGCTGAAAGGAATATTTTTGTTATGAACTTTTCAAGCTTTTTGATATAGCACATCATAAGAGCTGATAAAATTTTTCCTTTTCTCTTTCTTTCTTTCTTTCTTCTTTTGCTTCTTACTTCCAGCTCTCATGGTGTAAAGAGGCTAATTCAATAGTTGAGATATTTTTGCAGTCTTTTGCTGAGCAATTGGGGGAACCATAATCATTTGATAGGATCAAAGGGTCGCAAAAACAAGGATTTTTGATTGGCCTGCTTCGTGAAATGGATGCATGATTCCGATGTGGAAACCGCGTAGCCAAGCATGATTATTTTGAGAACTCAAAGATAACGCGAAGGAAAATGATTGGCTTTGGAAGTGTAAGTCCCTCATAAAAGATTAAATCCTAACTAAACTCAATGCATGCATAAATGGCATAGATATGGTTTTGATGTTTAATATTTGGCCATGGTAGGAATTTGTCTATCATAGGGAAGATGTGAACCAAGTTGGGGTTTTCGTTGCAGCATAGTTTTGAAAGAAATCATTGGACTCCAATCATAAGGAGATTATAGACTCATCCAAAACATGCCATATCATAAACTCCAACAACTAGACTTAGTGTTCATTAGCCATTTTGCACCCACTAAAACATAGAGAGACTAGTGTTATTATCATGCCGGTCTACCATTACCCACGAAAATGAGGAGTAGAGGTTGTATACTAGAGACTCAGAGGGAGCTAATAGAGCAACTATGACGAGGACATCACCATTCTGGATACGCGCATATCATGGCCTTCCCCAAGTTACAAGTCGTCACCAACTCGGTCACCGCATTCGTCTTGGATTCAGCCGACACCCCTTCACGGTTTTGATGATATCTCCCACATCCGACGTCCAAACGAGGCATTCTTTGATGTGTTGGAAAAGGGATGATGACGACATCGTTTTGTTTTTGGTCCTAGCTCCAGAAGGGTCTTGAGACATGCTGTGTGACCATGACAAGGTGTTGCGCCACCTATTTTGGGCCAACTTGGCCATGTATCGTGTCGGGCCTTAACCCCATGTTGTGGGCGCCCCCCTGGTTGCCCCCAACCCTAGGACGCCCCTGGTTCCTACATAAACTCAGTAGCCGCTGTCTATTAGTTTCCGATTTTGTTTAGTTCAGTTTTCTTGAGAGAAACTTGATTGAATTATTGTAACTGTGGCGACAAGTCCTTTTACAGTAATCCATTGCCCCTGTTCTTGTTCTACGCCACTGTGGCAATTAGTCCTTTTGTATTCAGAGCTTGAACCTTTCCTTGTGATTCACTTCATCCATATTTGCAATTTCTAATTGCATGTTTATCCTTTCTTGCTTGTGTTCTCGATTTTGCATGCGGGAACAATCAAGTTGTGCTTGGTGTAACGGTTGCATGGTTGGATCATGTCTGATTCAAGCCGTCTTGTTGATGCCGAGTTCCCAAATTCGAGTTTATTCCCCTACCTCTCGGAAGATCGGGCCATATTTATATCAAGTGGTATCATATTCCTAGGTTCCCTGTGAGGTATTATCGTGTTTTCCCCTATAGATTCATTTGTGTTCATCACCTATTGTCCATAATCCTAGACATTGTTTAGCCTTTGCATAATTTAATTTCAGAGTCCGTGGTGTTGAGTTTGTGTTCTAGTCGAGTTCAGTTGCTGGCTTGAATATGTGTTTCGATTCGGTTTGTGTTTTGATCTCCGCTGCACACTACCATTTTCCCCATCCATTTCAACCACCATCACCATCGTGTTTTCCATTGGATTCACCATCGTGTCACCCACCCACCCCCCACAATCCATTGCCACGAAAAAAACCCTACCCAATTTCGTTTCTGTCCCCCTTGCAACCCTATCTTGACCAACCTTCGGTAAAACAGGCATAACTTTACGCCCTATGTGCCCTCATCAAAAAATTAAAAAAAAATTGGGAAGAAATAGAAAAAAAAATTGGGAAGTCAAAAATAGCATTTTCATGAAACTTTGAAATTTTGCCTACGCTTTGTTTCCCCTCTGTTTGAGTTGAAACTTCGTGTGGTTCCTTCCTTTGTATTCCTCTATCACAGAAAAATAGTGGAAAAATCATACAAAAAAATCAAGATTTTGATTTGCACCTCCCCCCCCCCCCCCCCCCCCCCCCGCCCCCCAACCTGAAAATTTCTAAGTCTCTGAAGTTCGTTTTGATCCTTGTTGCCTTTGCCATTGTTTGCAATCACAACTGTTTTTGAACATGATTCTTTTGCTAGCAATTAGGACACTGCTTTGGACATTTATTCAATGCTACTATCTGTTATTGAATTGTGTTCCACTGACATACATATTAGCCTTCCAAGCTATACATATTGCAGCACAGGTTTCTTCCTTGCAACTATTACACCCAAGTTTGACTATAGATTGTACCGTCCAATTGGCTTTGGTAAGAACACTTGCAAGATTGTGATACATTGCTTCTGATATTGTTTCCCACTTTCAACACCCTCTGATAGCTGCTTGTAGATAGGGCTAATCCTTTTGTGTAGTCTTGTCTTTTTCTTTTAACCATGTCAGGGAAAGGGACACCTACAGATTCAGAGCCCCCTACAGACTTCAATGATTGCGTGTCCAAGGTTGAGCTTACGAAGCTTCTTGCAGACCAGCGTATATTCATGGAAACGAAGTTTGCCGAGTTGATGGGCCACATCAATACTTTTGCCAACCGAATTGAGGATGTTGAACGGCAACCTCCACCTTAATGAGCTACTGATGATGATGATTTTGACTGTGATGCAGACCGTCTTCACCGTAATCGACATGGTATGGGAAGTAATAACAATCGTGGTAATACTGATACTTTTGTTAAGCCAAAATTTAACATTCCTCCTTTTGCTGGTAGTGCTGATCCTGAAGCATACTTAGATTGGGAACTTGCTGTTGAACAGAAATTTAATTCTCATTTAGTTCCTGCTGAGCATAGAGTTAGACTTGCTACTAGTGAGTTTACGAGTTTTGCTCTATTTTGGTGGAATGATCTTTGCAATAATAATGTTGCTATACCCAACACTTGGCCTGTTTTGAAACAACGCATGAAATCTCATTTTGTTCCTCCTTATTACCAATGTGATTTACATTTGAAATTACAATCTTTAACACAAGGTAGTAAAACAGTAGAGAAATATTATCAGGAATTGCTTATTGGTTTAGCATGTTGTGATATACATGAAGATGATGTTGAGACTAGTGCTAAATTTTTTGGTGGTTTGAACCGTGATATCCAGAATATTATTGACTATAAAGAGTGGAATAGGTTCAGCCAATTATAAAGGCTGAACAAGAAGTACACGGACGCCTTCCACAACATTCTTGCAGGTCCAGCACTGAGCTATCTATCTAGCAGCGCACTGGAGTAGAGAACTTGAAGAGTCATGTTGCTAACCCACCAGCAACAACTCTTCCACTTGCACCTGCTTCTGAAGCGCAATCATCTAGTGTGCAGCACCAACACAAGAAGAAGGTTTCTACCTCCGGTGCTTGGAGTGGCTCCTCCACCACCATTATTTGCCACCGCTGCAAGGGCATGGGACATGTCATGAAGGATTTCCCTAGTCATCGTACTTTTATTGCTACTGCTGATGGGTATGAAAGTTGTAGTGATGTTGAAGATGAATTTGCTCGTATGCCTAACCTTGTTGCAGATTCGACGAAGGAGGAGCAGGAGACTACCGCCATTGATTCCATTGCTGCAACCGCGGGTTTTCCTTGCCTCATATACAGCGTGTGTTGACCACTCAGGTAGGACAAGAGGACGAACAGCAATGCAACAATTTATTCTACATGTACCTCATTGTCGTGGACCGCAGTGTTCTCACCATCATTGATACTAGGAGCTGTAACAACTTGGTAAGTTCTGATTTGGTAACCAAACTTGGCTTGACCATGCATGCACTACATCAGCCCTACCACATCAAATGATTCAACAATAGTGGTATGGCACAGGTGACTCGGTTAGCACGCATACATTTTTCAGTCGGTTCTTATCATGACCATGCTGATTTTCATGTTATACCTATGCAAGCATGTTTGTTTTTATTAGGCCATCCATGGTGTGGCGCCCCTTCCCAGAGAATCGAGGTCTTGACGGTGCTGATAACACAGACACTTGATAATACAACATTGGTTTGAATATAAGTTGAATATTACATCATTAAGTCATCAGAGTGCAGCAGAATATTACAAGTTCATAATGTTTTTGAAAACACAGCAGAAGAGATTAATGATAAGGAGCTACGAGCTCGACGATACAGCATAGTAATGATTCCTGCCCGAAGAACCATCACTCTAGCAACACACATCAATACTGCGGCGGTGAGTCGGACTCCCAGTCGGCAGTCCAACCCTCAGGGACTTGCATGTCCCAAGGCAGCACATTCTGAGGCAACTAAACTTCGTCATTACACGAAAACAACAGTGGCACAAAGCCTGAGTACTATTTACTCAGCAAGACTTACCCGTCGGACATCTAGGCATGCAATGGCTCTAATAGGTGGCTTGTTTGAAAAGACTCGCACTAAGCAACCTATTAGTTCTATCAAGTTTTATTCATCAAGTTAATTGGGTAGAGCAGAATGTAACTTTAGTTGCAACAATAAGGGAACAAAGCAATACATAAGGTAAGTACAACATAAGAGCAATAATAGTATCATCAATGATAAGCATCATAATCAATTCCCAAGTACCATGTGCAACTACGTGACGACTCAGTGACCAAGTGGTACTCATTACTACGAGGGACAACAATTACAATTGATTTACACCAGCTGGGATAACCCGAGATACACGACACATATGCACCAATTAAGGTCGTATATGGCAACCTTTCGCAAGGACGAAAAACAACTCGGTCCGGGTCCAGTCTCAGCGAGTGGGCTTGCCGTTCTACCAACAGTACTTCACGGTATGAACCACCCACTCCTACAGCAGGAGGGTCAACAACCACTGTACTAGGTACCGTCCTCATTGCCGCGTCAATGCTACATCAGTTTACTAGTGCCCATAGACTAGCATGTATTCGGTACTGTTCAATACTTGACCAAGGGGCCGACCACGGACGGGTCCTAGGTTTGACAAGGCAGGGCTACCGCAGTCAACACCCATGTATTGCTGCAAACCTACACATGCATCATCCCTGCCCGGTCATGACATTAAAATAAACTTCTTTTATAAGTCCTGTTCCAGTGGTCAAGTTCATTCTTAGTAATGATATCTATCGCGCCTAGTAGTGACTAAGCGAAGCGACACAGTACTGATACTACCAAGGTTCTAATGACAGTGGTATAGGTCATTGGGGTTTCATGCAGGTGGGTTCCAATCAACTCCTATGACCTAATGCAGCAATAATCATAGACACTAGTAATATTGATAACTAACAACTTTATAAAATGGCGAATGAAAACCGGGGCTTGCCTGGATCGATACTAGTGTTAGCAACTTCAATCTCTTGTTCCTGAGACTTAGTATCCTTCTTATGATCCTCTTCGGGCTCCTGGTTGTCGTTACCTATATGCTGACAAAGGTGTTAACGGTATTGTCGTAACACCGTTATATGCAATGATATGATACATGCAAGCACATCGTGTTTTGATGTCAAATAAATTATTATTATGTTCTCAAAGTCATATGCTTCAGAGAAGTTGGATCGTGTTTTAATGTTAATTAAAATTACTCTTATGTTCTTGACGCCATATACTTCAAAGAAACAATTTAAAATTTCATCATTCTAGGTGTGTTATTCATTTATTTAGGTTTGTTATAGTTTTTCAGAACAATTAAAAAATTAAAATAGTAACCAATTGATTCTGGACTCACTCAAAAATTTATCATAAACAGAGACATAGGTGAATTGCATTTTTACCAATTTATAGCCTCTAGATATTATTATTCTAATTACTAGCATTTATTAAAGTAAAATAGTGATATGAGCAAATCAATTTAGTTAATTAAGCAAATTAAGGTCTCTAGACTTGTGTAATTTACTGAGCACAGAGACTTATGTGAGTGATTTTTCTGCCAAGTGGCAAGGGCCAATTAATTACAGAATAATTTCTAGAATTAACTTAAGCAAACACACTAAATAATTTCCAAAGCCTAAAATAATTCATATTTTACTAAACCAAAAATTGTGGTGGTAGCTAATTATGTATTTACTAAGCGTGCCAAAAATCAGAATTAAATTTGGTCCCTAGAATATCTGGTGATTTAATTTGTGTTGGGACAATTAAAGGAATTAATAAAAATATATTAACAGAGACATTGTTTTGACATTTTACTAAATTAGAGCACTTCAAAATGAACCTTACAAAGTTTGTTTGAGTTCCATTGGATTTGAATTCGATTTACTATGAATTTTGGAAGTTTTAGCATTTTTTTGGCATTTTCTGGGTATTTTCTGGTTTAAAAGAGAGGCCACGTAGGTGACACCTAGGATCCATGTTGGAGCCATGTCATGGCCACGTAGGCGCCAGGAGGACGGCTAGTAGGCTCGTCGGAGTGGGGCGGCACGCGGCCGGAGGGCTGACTGCCGGCGGCTGCGCAGGGCGAAAGCTCACCACAGGACTACAAACATGACACGTACATCTAGGCAAACACATCAGGGGAGTTTACGAGGACGGAGGCTCACCGGAAGGTGGTCGTCAATGAGAGGCGGCGGAGAGGTGGTCTTCGGCGAGGTCGCGCTTCGCCTCCAGAGCGGGAAATCAGTCGGGGTTTGCTCCTACAGCTTCACGGCGACTCGGAGAGGCTCGGCATCAAGTCGGCGTGCTTCGGGGAGGAGCGGGGGGTAGTGCTCATCGGCGAGGCGGCCCGGGTTTTGGCAGAGCTGAGGCGACGGCCGATGAAATGAGAACTACCGACAATTTTGTGTGGAACAACAAGGAGAAGAAGGTTAGGCGAGGTCATCTAGGTGTTGCGCATGCGAGCAAGAAGAAAGGGGAAAGCAAGACGAACCGGAGCCGACGAATTTCACGGTGAGGTCAGAGCTGTTCGCCGGGGAAGAAGATGGAGATTTTCTCTGATTGCTTGATGCTCACGAAGGGAGTTGCCGAACGAACAGCCTGGGGAGCTAGAGGGGAAGTGGACAGTTGCGTGAGTGCTCTCGGCTGGGCTCGAGAAGCAGGGGAGCAGAGGAAGTCGAGCTTGAGTTTTGGAATGGGAATGGCGATTGAGCAGAGGGCTGGGGGAAGAAAATGAGTGAGCAGGGAGCAGCGGCCAAAGTTATGGTGATGCGTGTGAGGCTCGCGGTGTGCTACGATGTTGCACAGAGGGAAGAGGAGCAAGTGGAGTGCGAGAGCGGGAAGAGCGATCAGAATTGAAGTCGACCGGTCGGCCATGGCGATGGCGCGCAGGGAGGGGGAAAAGGCCGTTGGCGTGCGGGTGGCAGGATGGGATAGCACAGGCGAGGCAGAGGGGTGGCAGGCGCCACTGTTGCGGATGCTGGCTTTCGAGGTGGAGGGGTGAAGGCGGCCCGGGCAGTGCGCCGGCGTCGGTAGAAAATCGGCCGGGAATCGGCTCTGCGCCAGTAAGGAAGAAGAAGGAGAGATTTTATGCTGCACCCCTTCTGGAATTTGATTTCTTACATATAGGTCCCTGGTCAAAGCTGGTTCTTAGTAATTCGAAATACAATAGTTAGGCATTTCCAAAAATGATGAAATTTGGTGGACTAACTATTTAAATGGTGGAGAACACTCTGGTAAATTTTATTTTGAATTTTCATAAACATATTTTTAGAATTTATTAAATACATTAATTTGTTACTTAAGAATCAATCAATTAATTAAGGGTTTTGCAAAGTAGATAAAATGCCCAATAAATTCATAATATTCTATTTTATTATTACCAAATTGATGATGAAATTATTTGGCATGAGTTGTATTGAAATTTTTAAATTGCTTCAATAACTTGGTTGCAGGGTACTTATTTGCCTAGGATTAAATCAATACATAGGCTCTATCATTTTATGCTATATTAACCATGATTAGTGCTCCTCATATTTGTTAAATTAAGATGAGACACCTCGGGTGTTACAGCCCTCCCTCCTTAAAGAAATCTTGTCCCATAATTATGAACAAGGTAAACTAGAGGGATGTGCGGTGGTCAAAACATACCCGTGTATGATGACCAAAACTTCGGATAGTGAGTACTTAGAAATTCTTCAGATTCCCAAGTAGACTCATCCTCTGAGTGGTTACTCCATTGAACTTTGTAGAATTTGAGGGTCCTATTACGGGTTGTGCGCTCTTTCTCGTCGAGGATCCTTATGGGTTGTTCGGAGTATGTGAGATCGGCTTGGAGTTGGTCATATTCTTCCAAAATCTTGTCGATGGGTGGCTTGAGACATTGCTTAAGCTGAGAGACATGGAAGGTGTGATGAACTCCGGATAGATTAGCGGGTAACTCCAGCTTATATGCCATGTTTCCACATCGCTCCAGAATTTGGAATGGTCCAATATAACTGTGGGACATATGTGCCCGGGATACTTAACCACTCGGCTAATTGGCCGAGTAGGCCGGGGGCTCAGATATGGTGTATTCGGCCCAGAAGATATTTATTGAGGTACTTGTTTGAGTAAGCGGCAAGTTAGGTTAGCAGATATGTTGGATAGATAGAATCTGTTGTAACCAGCTAAAAGATTACCATGTAAATCCCTGCCCTTCGGATATATAAGGAGGGCAGCGGGCCTTAGGAAAAAGACAGACTCGTATTGGAACCCTAATTCTAGTGCGAACCCTAGCAATACAGAAACACCAAACAGGACGTAGGGTTATTATCCTTTGGGAGGCCCGAACCTGTATAACCCTTGTGTCCTATGTCCATCGATCTTTCATACTCATATGCACACTTAGATCTATTATTGAGAATATCTTTCTACAGTTGGTGCGCCAGGAAGGGGCAGCGTTGAGTGTAGCTTCATCGAAATCGATGGCTTTCGTCGACATCAAGTTTCACTCGGGAGACAAGATCTGCTTTGGCACCATCAGCCTCATCGCCAATCAGCACGGGAACCTCGTCAAGCATGAATGCGCGGCCCACTCGGATGCTGCCACGGCTGATCAAAGCAATTCGGCCGGCCGATTCCCGCTTGGCCTCGACAACGCGGCGATAGCTTTCCAGGTGGAAACCCTCTCAGGCGGCAACTCAACGTTGTCCGCAACGCCTCGATTGACAACCTTGGTCGATTCGGGTTACACTACGGTTGATCTCCCGGCTCATCACATGGATCAGTCGGACGAAGATCCCAAATTTTTTGACGACTCAACATTCGTTGCAGCAATCGGCCTTGAAAGCGAGTCACTCTTGGACTTGATTGAAGAGCCGAGTGATCCAGAGAGTTGTTCCTCGGATTTCCATGAGGTATTCATGGTGGCACCTGCTGCCCAGGGGCAAGCAGACGGCGAAACATCGGCGGATGCTGCCATGCGTGGTACCGCGCCGCGCATAGACGGGCATGAAACCGACCTCGAAGATGGTGATCTAGATGCCACCACTCCTCCGCTTCGAAGAGCAGATCCTTAGCAGAGACCCCGAGTCATGCAAAACCTAGATATGGGAGACCTCACCTTAAAGCTTGATGGTGAAGACGTCTTCAAGACCCCACAGCACAACATCATGGCCGCGACGACCCTCCTGCAAACAATAGAGCCCCTGCTCCAGGTCTCCCCAGAGTTGACACCTCAGGTCAGCCAATTGAAAGCGCACATCAGGGCCGCGGCTGTACTGGAGATGCATGCGGCACAATCAACGCCGAGTAAATCAGTTTCTGAGGCCGCTACTTCGGTACCAGGGAGGATAGAAGGGACCGACATCGCTCCAATCGGGAGGCAACCCCGCCTAGCGTTCCCAGGCGCAGGCCCATTGCAGAGTACCATGATCAACGTCCAAGCGCCGACCTGTGCAACGGCCTACCACCACGTGATGCATGGGTCCGACTGGACAACAGATACTAGGAGCGCGACGATGCGGCCCGCCGTGAGTATGAAGATGAACGGCGCCAGCGCGGTTATGTTGACTACGAGCATGACAATAGGTGGCAGACACATAGAGACGATCATTACTGTGATCGACAGGACAAGGGCTGCCGTGATGATAGATCTCGTCAAAAAGCCGGCCGTGAACGAGAACGGACTCCGGCCACCGACAATTATGACGAGGAGGCTGGCATCCGAGCCTTCACTCGGGAACTTCGAATCGTCAGCTGGCCGGTCGGCTTCAAGCCAGTTGGCATTGAGAAGTATGACAGCACGACGGATCCACATGACTGGCTTCACGTCTATTTGACAGCCATATGAGCTCTCGGTGGAGATAGCTTTATCATGGCCAACTACTTGCATGTTTGCTTAGCCCCAGCAGCAAGAACCTGGCTCACTAATCTACCTGACAACTCTATCACCTCCTGGGTAGATCTCTGTCGGCAGTTCATGGCCAATTTTCAAGCCACCTTCAACAGGCTAGGGAATCACTGGGAACTTAGCCGGATCAAGTAGCGGGATCGGGAGCCACTTCGAGAATACATCCAATGCTTCTGCCGAGTAAAAAATACCATCCCTAACATCTCGGATGCTCAAGTCATCGCCGCCTTCCAGGGAGGACTCCGTGACGACGACTTAATAAAGAAGATTGGGAGGATGGATGTTGCCGGCGGACTGTCAGCCAAAGAATTATTCACTATGGCCGACAAATATGCTGCCGGCAATTTGGCTTTATTCCACGTTCGCCAGTACAAGGAGGTGACCCCAAGGAACCAGTCGGGTCCATCCGATTACAACAAAGATGGTGATAGGAAGCGCAAGCAAGACTGAATGGTGGCCAACACCGAGCGCCCGACCAGGAGGAAACCAGTCACTCAGGATGACTTCGACAAGATGCTCGATGGCCCTTGCCTGCTACATGATGGAGCTCACAAAGCCAGGGAATGCTTCAAGCTGAAAAACTTCGCCCAGCACGCCTTGAAGGTCTGTAAAGATTGCCCCTGGATCCCCAATGGTGGCAGAAAGGACTCAGACAAGGATAACCAAGACGAGGATATGGAGGACTTCTAAGACCCTGAACGCGAGGTCAATTACATCTGTCGCTGGTCTACGGCCGACTCGAAGCGCCAGCAGAAGATCCTCTACAAAGAGGTCCACTCGATTTCACCAGCGGTACCTCAGTATCTACGATGGTCAGAGGTTCCAATTACTTTTGATCGGTCCGACCATCCGGATCACATCCCTAGGCCTGGGAAATATCCCTTAGTGTTAACGCCGACTGTTAACCGAGTCCGGCTAAATTGGGTACTGGTAGATGGTGGTAGCAGTTTGGACATCCTTTTTGTGAAAACCTTCAAGGAGCTTGGCATACCCTTGACCGACCTCAAGCCAAGTCAATCACCATTTCATGGTGTGATCCCGGGCATGCAAACAGTCCCTTTGGGACAAATCACTTTGTATGTGACTTTCGGCACTCGGGAGAACTACAGGACAAAGCGCATTACCTTCGAGGTCGCCGACCTTGATTCTACGTATCACGCCATTATAGGGCGGCCAGCCATCGCTAAATTCATGGCAGTACCTCATTATCCTTATATGATGATGAAGCTGCCAGGACCAAATGGAGTCATCTCAATCCACTTGGATGTGCAGACCTCACACGACTGTGACAATGGCAGTTGTGAGTTGACTGAGAAGATAGTAGCAGCATCAGAGCTGGCCAAGGTGAAGGAAGCGCTCACAATGGCGGAGGAGGCCATGCTTGACCCTGCTCCAAAGAAAGCGTTGAAGACTATGGTACAAGCGGACGCCGTGGAGTCCAAGAAGATTAGCCTAGATGACAATGATGTATCCAAGACCACCAATATTTGGGTCAATTTAGGTGATAAATAGGAAAGCGCGCTCATCCTTTTTCTTAGAAATAATAAAGATATATTTGCATGGAAACCTTCTGACATGCCGGGTGTTCCAAGGGAAAAGGCTGAGCACAAACTTCACGTCCGCGAAAATGCCAGTGCGGTAAGGCAACGGCTTTGACGATTCTCGCAAGACCGAAAGGATGTGATTAGGAAAGAAATCGGCCGACTGCTGGCAACCGGTTTTATTAAAGAAGTTTTCCACCCCGACTGGTTGGCCAATCCAGTTCTGGTACGGAAGAAGAATAAGGAGTGGTGGATGTGCGTGGATTACACCGGCCTTAACCAAGCTTGTCCGAAAGATCCGTTCACTCTCCCACGTATTGATCAAGTGGTTGATTCGACGGCTGGATGTGCTCTGTTGTGCTTCTTAGATGCCTATTCAGGGTACCATCAGATTCCCTTAAACCAATCAGACCAGCTCAAAACCTCGTTCATCACGCCATTTGGAGCCTTCTATTACACAACAATGCCCTTTGGCCTGAAAAACGCTGGTGCCACCTACCAACGGACTATGCAGCAATGTTTGGACAACCAGATAAGCAGGAATGTTGAGGCTTACGTCGATGACATGGTAGTCAAGACTCGGCTCTCCACTGACTTGATATCCGACCTGGATGAAACATTCGACAACCTTCAGAAATACAACATGAAGCTAAATTCGGAAAAATGCGTCTTTGGGGTCCCAGCAGGAAAATTACTCGATTTTCTGGTATCATACTAAGGGATTGAAGTTAATCCAGAAAAGGTAAATGCCATATTATGAATGGGACCTCCACATTCGCAAAAAGACATTCAAAAGCTCACTGGTTGTATGGCTGCGCTCAGTCAGTTGTATCACGACTCGGCGTCCAAGGGTTACCCTTTTTTTGATTACTCAAGAAGCAAGAATCATTCACCTGGAATGATGACAATGATGACGCACAGAAAGCCTTGGATGATTTGAAGGCTTACATTAGTGGTCCTTTAGTCTTAACTCCCCCAGAGCCAAAGGAACCTTTGCAGCTGTACATTTCCGTAACCAAACACGTTGTCAGTACTGTGCTGGTGGTGGAACGGGCGGAAGATGGCAAGGCTCAGAAGGTGCAACGACCAGTATATTTCATCAGTGAGGTCTTATCGGAATCCAAGGTATGATACTTCCAGCTTCAGAAATTAATTTATGCATTACTGATGACATCAAGGAAGTTGAAGCATTACTTTGTGGATCATTCAATTGAGGTCCACACGTCGTTCGGCCTAGGCAAATTGCTGCACAATAGAGAGGCCACTGGGAAAGTCACCAAATGGGTCGCCGAGCTCAGATCATATGATATCACTTTTAAGTTATGCGACTCGATCAAAGGTCAAGCTTTGTCGGACTTCGTCGTCGAGTGGACAGAATGTGAGTTACCTCCCGACTCAAAAGAATTATGCTATTGGAAGATGGTGTTTGACGGCTCCTTACAACTGGAAGGCGCCGGAGCAGGAGTCGTACTGGTATCTCCTGACGGAGCCAAGTTGCGGTACGTTCTTCGAATGCACTTCCGTGCCTCTAACAATGCCGTAGAGTATGAGGTGCTGCTACACGGACTTCAGACAGCTATCTCACTCGGTGTCCAAAGGATAAGCGTCTCTGGCGACTCGGCACTAGTTATAGATCAAGTAACGAAGGAGTGGTGTTGTTCCCACGAAAGCATGACAGCCTACTGCACCGAAGTTCAGAAGCTCAACGACAAGTTTGATGGCATTGAGTATAAACATGTCCTGCACAAGTATAACGAAGAGGCGGACGAGCTGGCCAAACTTGGGTCTAGCTAATCTAAAATGCCTGATGGAGTATTCCTTGATGATCTACATAAGCCATCTGTACTAACCCAGCAAACTATGGAGCAGTCGACACTAAAGGCGGGGGTAGCACCGCATGTAGCTGTCATTGAGGTAGATTGGCGCACTCCCTTCATTGAGTATCTGGATCATGATACACTGCCGACCAACAAAGACAAAGCCCTCCGGATTATTCGCAAGTCGTGTTCATATCATATGGTTGACCATCACCTGTACAAGCAAAGCCCATATAGAGTACTGATGAAATGCTTGTCTCAAGATGAAGGCATAGCTATATTAGGAAACATCCATGCTGGCATTTGTGAGAATCACGCAGGCCCATCCACAATCATGGCCAAAGCAATAGGCAAAGGTTTTATTGGCCGACCGTCGATGCTGATGCCAAGGAAATTGTCCGAACGTGTGAAGGTTGTCAGTTCTTCGCTCGCTAGATGCACGTACCTGCTACAGAGCTCCAAAATATACCAATAACTTGGCCGTTTTCAGTATGGGGTTTAGACATTGTCGGACCTTTGATGAAAGCTCAAGGGGGTTTTACTCACCTTTTCGTAGCAGTGGACAAGTTCTCTAAATGGATCGAAGCAAAGCCAGTCGGTAAGATTTTGGCAAAGAAGGCCATCGAGTTTATGACCGAAGTAGTCACTCAGTTTGGTGCCCACACAAGATAATCATTGACAATGATACTCAACTCACAGCAGAGGGGTTTAAAGAGTTTGCGGGCCGAGTCGGCTTTAAGCTTGGTTATGCCTCAGGCGCCCATCCACAGAGCAATGGCCAGGTTGAGAGGGCAAACGGCCTCCTGCTTTCTGGAATTAAGCCTCGTATATTTGATCGGCTGGAAAAGTACGCTCGATGATGGGTTCGAGAATTACCATCTATGTTGTGGGGACTTAGAACCAACATAAGTCGTGCCATCGAGCACTCCCCTTTTCCTCTGGTTTATGGCTCGGAAGACATGTTACCAATCGAGATTCTTTTTGCCTCCCCCCGTGTGGCAGTGAATGAAGAAAAAACCACCAACGACCATAGGTGTGACGACTTGTTATTGTTAGAGGAGCAGCGAGATGCCACTGTAATTTGGTCGGCAAAGTACCAGCAAAGTTTGCGATGTTATCACGATAAAAATGTTTGAACATGGGGTTTATCCATCGGCGACCTGGTTTTGAAGCAAGTTCAGTCTAAGGTCGGTAAGAACAAGCTGTCGGTCCCATGGGAAGGAACTTTTATTATAAACGAAATCACTCGGCCAGGCGCCTATCGATTGATGAATGAGGATGGATCGGACCTTCAAAGTTCCTAGAATGTTTCATAGCTACGTTGTTTTTATACATAGTAATTATAGTTTATTGTACTTCTATTATTAAATATATGTACATAATAGTCATGATATTTGATTTCGCAATTTATGATTTCTATGAATAATTGTTGTTATTGTTTACATCATGACTCAAATTCTGATACTTGGTATCACCCTAACTCGCGCATGTCGACCAAGCGGGTTACTTCGTCCCCAGGGTTCTTGCCGTCTGTTAGGGACCAAGGCAATTCTCCTAATTCGCATATGCTTGACCGAGTGAGTTCTTAGTCCCCATGGTTCATATCGGTTATTGGGAGCGTTGTTTAGAGGGCTGACATGAGTTGTGTATTGCTTGTGAGTGTTTAACACGAGTTCATACAATACATATACGAAGCAGCGCGACCCAAGAATTCATTACAATACTGGTAATGAATCTAGACCTTAGCGGTCTATCGAACATTAGTTATATTACAGTAACAGAGATGTAAAAGAGTATTTTTAAGCTTTACAATTCCTTACATTTTAGGTAAGGGATCTAGATCTATCTGGTCGGCTAATATATGCGCTGTTTTTTGCGCCTCAGCCACGAGAGCTTCACATTGTTCATCAGAGAAATCTTCATGGAAACCCTCGGCTACCACATCTAACTCTATGCTGGGGATGTGGGACTTTGCAATTGCCAGGACTTGAGCGCCGGCTAGCTCTACAACATGTCGAGCATGTTCTTTCAGTCGGCTGGGTGCCCCTTGTAGCCTCGTCATCAGGTCTCGACATCGAGGTGCTTTTTCTTCAGGATATATGTATTGGGCGACCACCTCTGCATCCTTCTGAAGAGCTGCAACAGACCATCGAAGGATTTCATCACCCTCAATAAATTTCTTCTGCAAAAGCTCATAGGACCTCTTTGATCCTACAAGAGTACAATAATCATATATGTCCAGTACAATGAACTTCGATATCAAGGTATTAGTTGAATAAACACTTACCTCTTAGGCGTTTCTCGTCTTCTACCTTTTTAGTCTCAAGGGTGGCAACCTTTTCCTTATACTGTTCTTTTAGCTTTTCAACTTCTTTGTAAGCTTTTTGGAATTGGTTTAGCTCATCCATAGCCTTTTTGAAGATCCTTTCAGCTTTGATTACTTCGGTTTCTAGCTTTATGTTTCTTTCTTTTTGGCTTTTTATTGTTTCTTCAGTGCCTATCAGTTACGAACATTTTAGTATATATATATTTTTGTATGTATAAGTATATTCATTTTTACCTTCAGCCCTTTTCTTCCATGAATTTTGTGTTTCTTGCATTGTCTTGAGGTCATCTTTTAGCTTTCCAAACTTTTTCTTGATCTCTACCGAGTCCAGGATCTGCTTCTTTAATCCTTGGTTCTCGGACTTCAAAGTTTCAATAGCTTGAGCAGACGACTCCAGTTCTTTTATACGGCCTTCAAGACTTGTAACTTGAGCGGTCGCCTGGGCATCTTGTTTTTGTTTCAATTCCAGCGACCATGATGCCTCTGTATGAACGAGGTCAAATATTCATATTACACAGATAGCATGTGAGGTATAGGCTTTATTGGTCTCATACCTTGTAGCTCGAATTGAAGTTCATCAACTTGAGATGAACGGGCTTTTAGCACAACTGATAAGCACCCGACTTCGAGTCTCTCTTTGGCAAGCTGATCTTCTAAATCGACGGCTTTTGCACAATGCCTTTCGACAAGTTGCAGAAGCTTACTCTTGTTGGCCATATGGGTTTTTAGAGCCTGCAATGATGAATTATATGTTTGAAACTTCACAGCCAGGAATGGTGATTATTATTGACAAGAAGGAAGGAATACCTGGAAGGAATGATAAGCTTTTTTAGTATGTTCTTCAAAATTTTTCAATTCCGCTTGCTCTGCCGACTCATCAAATCCGTTGATGGCAAATCGTCCAATATGATACACTGATCTAGTCGGTGTTGGCTGTTCTGAGGCACCTTCTCTTACCACTTGGTGAATAGGAGTCGGCGTGATGTTTTCCTCCAGCCCGATTGGATATTCATATATTGGTTCTGGCAGAGATTCAAAAACCAGTGCTGGCTCTTCGGGCTCAGTGGAGGCAGGAGTATCAACACCCATTGCCATCTCAGATTGATTTAGCTTGGTTATCTTCTGGCTAAGTGGATTTGGGTGCACTCTTTAAATCACTCGGTTTCTTTGCCGAGTGGTCTGGACATCATCTCTAGATGACCTGACATGTGGTGTCTCCTGGTCTTTTTTAGGAACTGGACATTGCGCCGGGACTTCTTCAAAAGATGACCGCCCGGACGACCTGCCAATTAGATAAATAATTACATATTTATTCAAATGGATAGTTAAGCTTCAAGTTACATTGATTTGTTTACCTTGAGCGGCGTTTGAATTTTATGCCTGATACTCTTGGTGGGGGTTTGGTTGGCCTTAGGGCACCTGTCGTGTCTGGCGCCGCCTCATGGGTGCTTGCCTTGCTTGGTTCACTCGGATGATTTTGTCCTTTTTCATCTATGGTCCGTCGAGTGGTGGAGGCTTTCTCTGGAGTTTTTTTCTTTGCGTCTTCTTGAAGTCTAGCTACTCTTTCAGCTAGCGATTCTTCTTCATCAGAATCTTCAATATGCGCCTTGTGGCGCTTGGGAGCAGATGGTTGAGTGGGAGATTTCTTTTGCGGCATCGGCGGTAGTGGGGGATTGGACACGTATACATCAAGGTTCTGCAATATATGTGACGTATTATTCATTGCTGAACATAATGCATGAAGTGTTGATTTTTTAAGCACAGAAGTGGATAACTTACTGAACTCCTGCCAGTCACGGAATGATGTCCACTTTTCGCACTCCCTGGAGTCCAACCAAGGAGTGAAGAAAATATGTTTTCCATCCGCAATGTTAATTCCCTTTCTGACAATGTTTCCGGCACTTCCATGGTGGGGTCTGCAACCAATTGGAACTTCCATCCAGAAACATGACGTTTCTTAATAGGCTGCACGCGGCGATATATGAAGCTTGTGGCAACATGTACGCTAGTATAACCTTTGGACTTGAGATAGGCAATATGCTCTAATATGGCATCAACTTGAGACTTCTTGTTTGGATGGGCCTTTGCTGACAACTCGGGTCGTGGTTTGGGGCTTCGGCCGTAGCCTCTGACAAAGGTGGAGCATGGTTTCCATGGTAAAACCAGTCCGCATGCCAACCTTTGTTCGTTGATGGAAGTGGTACATCAACGTATTTGGATTTATTCCTTAGTTGGAATCTGGCCCCTCCTATAACATTATTGCTGTTTGATTACAAAACAAATAGTTCTTTGAAGGTATCAAAATGGGGATGAATTCCCAAGAACACCTCACACAGGTAGATAAAGATAGCAATATGTAAGATGGAATTTGGATTCAGATTGACAAGGTTGATGCCATAGAAGAAAAGAAGACCGCAAAAGAAGTCACAACAAGGGATCCCAAATCCACGATAGAATAGGGAGGAGAAAACAGTGATTTGGTCGATGGGAGGTTGGGGAAATTTCTTACCTATGGCCTCGATCCATCCTCCGGTCTGTTGATCCTGCAATACACCGTCAATCACCAGTCTGTTTATTTTCTCTATATCCATGGCTGACACGGGGAACTCCTTGATGGCGGCGGGGATGTCAAAAACTATCTCTTCTTCCTCGCCCTTCTCAGGAGAAGATTGCTTCTGGGATTGTGCCTTAGAGCTTTGGCGGGTGCGCTTTGGGGCCATCGCTCTTGTTTGAGTGCAGTGGGAAGCAGTTGCGTGGAGCTTTGGGGTAGAAATGGAAGCCTGGGATCTAGGGTTTGTGTGCGCAAGATGGCGGCGGCGGCAAAATGAAGACGAAGGGATGTGACTGTTTGGAGGCCCTTTTATAAGGGATAGATGACCTGCTGGGCCGAGGCTTCTCGTAATCTGTTAAGTCTAGTTTTATTAATTGGTTCGTGCATTTGTTGCGGTTTCAACCTTGGAAATCGTACCTTTTCAGATTCCGTGATAAATCACTCAGATTGTTGCGGTTTCAACCATGGAAATTGTACCTTTCGAGATTTTGTGATAAATCACTCGGATTGTTGCAGTTTCAGCCTCAGAAATTGTGCCTTTCAAAATTCCGTGGTAAATCACTCGGATTGTAGTGGTTTCTACCTTGGAATTTATAAGTTTCAAGATTTTGTGATAAATCAACCGGATTATCTCGGCCAATCTTGGGAGCTGTGTTTCTGTATTATATTATTACTATTGATACATCACCAATCTTGGGGGCTATGACAATTGAAATTCGTCGTTAATCATTCAGATTAAGGGCACTTCAGTATTAGGGATGTAAATATTAATTTGGTGATGTATCACTGGCGAGTGAGAAAATTCAGCTAAATATGGAGCTTGTTAAGACAAAATTGGAAGATTCAGATCTCATTATGCCCTTTTATGTTGAGGGACAAGATTAATTGGATATTTTTCAATAACTCAAAAGTTGCTTCGGTGTAGACTCAATAACCTTCTGAGTTGGGGGCTATATGCATAGGCTATGTCTTTTTCAGGATTTATGAATAAGAGTTAATAGAAAAAGCACTTCCCAATTTCATAAGATGTTGAGGCAAATCAAGACGACGATTCAAAATGGAAAGTGCTTGGGGGCTACTGTGGGACATATGTACCCGGGATACTTAACCACTCGGCGAATTGGCCGAGTGGGCCGGGGGCTTGGATATGGTGTATTCGGCCCAGAAGATATTTATTGAGGTACTTGTTTGAGTAAGTGGCAAGTTAGGTTAGCAGATATGTTGGATTAATAGAATCTGTTGTAACTGACTAAAAGATTACCATGTAAATCCCTGCCCTTCAGATATATAAGGAGGGTAGGGGGCCTTCGGAAAAAGACAGACACATATTTGAACCCTAATTCCAGTGCGAACCCTAGCAATACAGAAACACCAAAAAGGACGTAGGGTTATTATCCTATGGGAGGCCCGAACCTGTATAACCCTTGTGTCCTGTGTCCATTGATCTTTCATACTCATACGCACACTTAGATCTACTATCGAGAATATCTCTCGACAATAACGGGGAGCTAACTTTCCTTTGACTCCAAACCGTTGGATACCCTTCATAGGCGATACTCGAAGATAGACGTAGTCACCTTTGTTGAAATATAGTGGCCTATGTCATCTATTTGCATACTTCTCTTGTCGGCATTTAGCAGCTTTAAGATTTGCTTGGATGATATGAACCTTTTCTTCAGCATCTTTGACAAGGTCGGGACCAAAGGTTACCCTCTCTCCAGATTCAGACCAATTTAGCGGTGTTCTACAACTGCGACCATAAAGTGCCTCAAATGGCGACATTTTTAAACTCTCCTGGTACCTATTGTTGTATGAGAATTCCGCATAAGGCAAATACTCATCCCAATTACCACCATGTGTTAAAACACATGCTCTAAGCATATCTTTCAAAATCTGGTTGACACGCTCTATTTGTCCGTTAGTGGTGGCATGGTAAGCGGAACTCCAAATCAGCTTGGTACTCAGTGATGCATGCAAATGTTCTCAAAAACGAGCGACAAACTGTGAGCCTCGATCTGTAACAATGGTCTTGCGTACTCCATGAAGACAAAGAATTCTTTCTATGTATAGCTCTGCATATTGCTTTGTCTTGTAGGTGTTATTGATTGGTAGGAAGTGGGCAGATTTTGTGAGTTGGTCCACAACGACCCAAATCGAATCATGCTTCCGAGAGGTGAGAGGGAGACCAACAATAAAATCCATGCTGATGTCTTCCTATTTCCACGCGGGAATACTCAATGGTTGAAGTAATCCGGCTTGTTTCAAATGATCAGCCTTAACTCTCTGACAAGTATCGCATTCTGCGACATATCGAGCAACTTCTCGCTTCATCCTTGTCCACCAAAAATTTTTCTTCAAGTCTTGGTACATTTTATTACTACCTGGATGGATGGAGTACTTGGAGTGATGCGCTTCATCCAAGATTTTCCATCGAAGTTCAAAGTCTTTTGGTTATAATCCTTAATCAGTTCTAGCCACCGATGATGTCTCATGTTCAAATCAGTCTGGGTGAAGATATATTTCAAGCTCTTATGGTCTGTGTAGATGTGCACTAAGTTGCCGAGCAAATAATGCCTCAATATTTTCAGTACAAGTACAACTGCAGCTAGCTCCAAATCATGAGTTGAATAGTGCTCTTCATGCTTCCTTAGCTGTCGAGATGCATAGGCTATGACATGACCTTCTTGCATGAGTACACACCCAAGTCCTGTCCCAGACGCATCACAATATACATCGAATGGCTTGGTGATGTCGGGTTGAGCCAGCACTGGGGCAGTTGTCTATAATTTCTTTAGTGCTTGAAATGCTTCTTCACAATTGTTGTTCCAATCAAACTTTTTCTCCTTTTTCAACAGCTCCGTGATGGGTTTGGTCAGCCGAGAAAAATTTGGTATAAAGCTACGATAATATCCGGCTAGCCCGAGGAAACTGCGTACTTGGTGAACTGTCTTTGGTGGCTTCCAATCTAGCACATCTTGAACCTTGCTAGGGTCTACCGAGATTCCTTCTGCAGAGACTATATGACCAAGGAATGGCACACGGTCCAACTAAAATTCACACTTGCTAAATTTTGCATACAACTTGTGATTTCGTAGACATTGAAGAACAATGCGAAGATCTTTAGCATGCTCTTCCTTGGACTTAGAATAGATGAGGATGTCGTCAATGAGTACTACCACAAATTTGTCCAACTCTGGCATGAATACCGAATTCATGAGATACATGAAATGAGCCGGAGCGTTTGTCAATCCGAATGACATTACTAGATACTCGAATAATCCGTATCTACTAGAAAAGGCGGTCTTCGGAACATCTTCTGCTCTGATTTTGATTTGATGATAACCCGAACAGAGGTCAATTTTTGAGAATACCTTAGCACCAACTAATTGATCAAAAAGGATATCAATTCGTGGTAACGGGTATTTATTCATGATGGTAACTTTGTTGAGAGGTTGATAATCAACAACAAGACGTAGAGATTTGTCCTTCTTCTTCACGAAAATAGCAGGGCAGCCCCAAGGTGAAATGCTTTGGTGAATGAATCCCTTTTCTAATAACTCATTCAATTGTTTTTTCAATTCGGCCAACTCATTCGGGGCCATCTTATAGGGTCGACGAGATATTGGAGAAGTTCCTGGTTGTAGCTCTATCTTAAATTCCACTTCACGGTCGGGTGGTAGGCCAGAGATATCTTCGGGAAATACGTCTGGGTACTCACAAACAACGGGGATGTTCTCGAGTGATTGCCCTTCCAAGTGATGGACAATCAAGGCTTTCGATGAATTGACGTTTGGAGAAAATGTATCTTTTCCATGCAAAGGGGAGTTGATGTGAATGATACGGGGCTGGATGTCTAGCATGGCTCTATGGGTTTTCATCCAGAACATACCCAAAATCAAATCAATTCCTTGGTGGCTATGTATGATAAAATCCGTGGCGTACATTTTCTTGTTTATTTCTAGAGGAGCTTTGCATACTATTTGATTGGCACTAATTTGCCCAGCGGGGGAACGAATTGTGTAGCATCATTCTATAGTCTGGGGTTGAAGATTAAGTTTTTGCACACGTGATTGGCTAATGAAATTATGCGTAGCACCAGAATCAAAAAGTGCAAGGACAGGCTGGCGATAGAGCGAGAGCATACCGGTCAGCACGGGTTCGCCCTGAGGGATATCTTGCGCATTGGTGTAGTTCACTTGGGCACCACGTGATGGTGCATTCATAGTCCTGCTCTGGTTCTGACACTAGTTGTTGTTGTTGCACCTTGGTGCAGTGCAATTCTTTGCAAAGTGGCCGGTTCGACCATAATTGTAGCAAGGGTAGTTGCCTCCACGATCAGCAGGCAGTGGGGCACGAGCACTCGGGTTCCCTTGTTGCTGATACGGTGCACAGTACGGGTTGTTCTGTTGTTGGTACGATGCACGAGGTGGGAAGTTCTGCTGCTGTGATGATCTCGAGTAGTTCGGGCCAAACCGCCGCTGAAGCTGTTGCTGCGGTGCTGCCCGGAAACATTGTCCGGCGGGTGAAGTATAAATCAGGCGATGCTTCACCTGTGGGGCAGCAGAGGCAGTAGAAGGGGCCTTTCTCTTGCGGTCTTCTTCTTCAACATGGCGCATAGCTCCTTCCTGGACAATGGCAGCATTGACCAGATCGTTGTATGTGCCAGTCGTCTGCCACATCAGACGTTCCTTTAGCGTGGCATTCATCCTACGGAGGAATGCGTACCTCTTCTTTTCCTCAGTATTAACATACTCAGTGGCATACTGAGCCAGGTGATTGAAAGCTTCAGAATATTGGAGGACATTCCTCCCTCCTTGTTTTAGATCCATGAATTCCTGGAACTTTCTCTGCATGAGGCCAGCGGGGATGAAATGAGCACGGAAAGCAGCTTTGAAGTCATTCCACTCAACGCGGCGTCCAGCGGGCAGAGAAGCTTCATAGTTGGCCCACCAGGCACTAGCAGAGCCATGGAGTTATTGGGCGGTGAATAGCACCTTCTGGTGCTCAGTGCATTCCAGTAGAACGAATTTAGACTCGGTCTAACGCATCCAGTGGTCGGCGTCCAGCGGCTCTCTAGCACGTTCGAAGGTTGGTGGGTGGGTACCCAGGAAATCTGAGTAAGTGCTTTGACGGGGCTGGTTGTTGCGGTTGTTGTGGTTATCTCCAAGTCCAGCCAGATGGGTCGTGATGTCGACCAGCCAACAGAGCAGCTCAGAGTCATTCTGCTACTTGTTGAGTGCAGCGGCCACAACTTCAGCTAATGAAGGCTCAGCATTTGCTCCTTGCTGAGAGCTCTCAGGATCTTCCTGATTCCGAGTCGCACCATGCTGCAATTTATATGGTTGCACATTAGTTATTTCTCATAATATTCCATAAAATAACATACGCAAGAATATAAATTTGCAAGAGGCACGGTAAAATCTCAGAAATGACAACCATCTCCATTGATTCAATTCAGTCTACATGGTTGTTAAAGGACATCATCACATGGTTCCTTACATATATGTGCTGACGCCTAGCTACGGTATTGCGGACACATTATGCAATATTCAAGCTCCTACACCGAACTTAGGGATACATATGCTACATGACCATACATAGGGGTAGCGAATTATCTACTCCTGGAATAAATCTTCCGGTTCTTCTGGTTCCAGAGGTTCTTCGGGTTCCACCAGATCCATCATTTCCATATCATTATTACCAACAGGTGCCATCTCTACATCATCTTGTTCTCCATACTCTATGAAGATCTCATCCCAATTCCCTTCAATAGGTAGATGGGCAGCTTTGAATGCGTGGAAGTCATCTTGAGCCTCAATCATGTCATGCTTAAAATCTGCTGTATTCTGCAAGGCTTGGTCACATTCTTCCATAATCGCATCCATCTCTTCATTCTTGGCTTCGATTTGCTGGTTCAGTTCTGCAATTTCTTCATCTTTAGCTTGTTTTTCGGCCTCAGAAAGTCGAAGTGCAGAATGGAGCACATCCAAACGCTGGCATAAGTTTGTGCACAAAGCAAAAGTGGACAAACCATAATACTCTATCATGGGTAGCATAGGATCATGGTGGTGATGGTTTGGGTCAAAGATGAAATCCACATGCCTCATCCACTCGAAGTCCGTCACATCATTAATGGGTAGCAAGGCGACGGGTGTTCCAACAACATCATGCTTGTGGTCTTCATAGAATCGAGTAAGTGCCTTGAGTGCAGCTACATTCCAGGTGGAAGGCAGATCTGTCCCGATGATGTTAAGGGTCCAAGATTCCCACGCGGGGATGACTGAGTAATTGGTGGGAACCGCCACATGGATGACACATGAGGGGACTCCATGCTCCTGGAATTCCTTGCCAACATAGGTGGGAGGAACGGAATATCCAAATCTCTGGAGAACTCTCCAAAACAGGTGAATCATCCCTGTGAACTCTAGGCCATCAGTAATTTCCCAACCCTATGGTGGTTGTTCGTTGTTTTCAGCCATCTACAAGGAAAGTACTTTCATTGAGTCAATGAGTATGATTAAACTTTGTTGTAACAACAATAGCTATTAAGGGTACAACCAATGCATAGCGTACATCATCATAGTTTCAATACATGACTTGAAATATGTGGCCATCGAGTTACAGAAGCATCTCACGCATCAACCCCAAAATACAACAACCTCTCGTGGTTTGACAAAAGTTACCTACCCAACTGATCCTGACTAGTCTAGTCTAGTCTACCACTATCCGCCTAGGTTCTGCCTCGAGCTGGTGCCTCGTAGTCTATGTCAGACTCCTCGTCCATATCCTCCTGCGGGTCCTCCTCCTTCGGTGCTGCCTGTGGTGCAAGGGCTGCCTCAAGCTGCTGCTGCAGGCCCTGGTTCTCCTGAGCCAGGGTCTCTAAATCCTCTCCCATAAGCTCCATCTCGTGCTGTGTAGCTGTCAACTGATGCTGCAGGTGCTCGTTGTGGTTGGCGCGCTGCTGCATAATCATGTCACGTCTGTCAACCTCCTGTGCAAGGGTGTCGTGCTGTCCAGTCACCTCAGTAACACGAGTCTCACTCGCCTCAAGAGCAGCGGTCAGTCGCTGAATCTCTCTCTGTTGTGTGTCAACCTGTGTCTCCAGGTCATTCCTCTAAACCCAGACCTGCTCGGCCTCAGCCAGTATGATCCTGCTGTGGCTGCTAGCCTCCTCGTCCAAGTTGAGGAAGTACTCGGAGTAGTAGGACACACGGTGGTACCCTGGTTGGTACGTCGGGTAGTCATCGCGGCCAATGTGCCTCACGCGCCTTTGCCAGACCGGGTTGGCCTGGTCCTAGATGGGGATCATCTCAAACGGGGTCCCAGAGAGCGCTGCTGTGTGGCGCCCGCAGAAGTGGGTGAGAGCCCTGTGGGCGACTCTCTCCAAGCCCTCACAGAGGCTCCCACAAGTCGCCGTGCTCTCCATACCCGCCATGTCGAGGTTGCGCGGGTGTGTGGGCACGTTGATGTGCACCTCAGCAAGAGTCACGCCGTGACGACGGACCTTGCGGCCCTTGTGGGAGGTCGGCTCGTCATAGCCTAACAAGCGTATGAGATCCCACAAAAGTGTAGGAAAGCCACGGTGGTGGAGACCTGTGGTGTAGCGCCACCCGTCATGTGAAAGCTCCTCAAAACCGTGCTCACCCATCTGGAACATAAACCTAATGGTGAGTACAGTTGTTCCATGAGTAACAATGCATTTCATATAAGTGCTATGAAATACAGAAACAAAGTTTTAGTACACATTTTCCAGCCTCAAGGGGTAATAATACGGCAATGGGTTTTAAAATGGATTCTGTTTCAGATTGATAGAGGCTTAATGTTTTGTCTCTACTGGACATAGGATAACTGGGAAAATGGTGAAACCTATTGGACATGAAAATAGACTTCTAGGGCTTTCCAGATTGGGTTCAAACACCTAAAAATCTGAAGTATAACTTTAGTTATGAATTTTTGAAGTTGGCAGCTAAAAACAGGACAGATTCTTGTTAACCTTGTTATTCAGAGGTTGGTGAGCAAGGAGAGAACCAAATTTTAGTTTAGTTATAATGGGATGCATGATGCAAAACCTTCATTTCATTAACCTATTGTTCCTCACAAATTGTAGTCATTCTATATGTTATACTAATGGCGTTAGTGTACCTGCAGAAGATCCATTTCAGAAACAATACATCAAATTCAAAAGAAACTACAAAAAGAAGCACAGTCCTACTAGTAATGACCTGCGGAAAAAGGATCACCCCGTGATAAGTCATGAGCCAATAGTGTCTCATATCCGCCTATGAGCACAGACACCGATATCACACGTGTCGGGTAAGCACGCACGTACCTTCATTTGAAGAAGACGTAGATGCAAGTAATATAAACAATCATAACCCAGGTTAACTTTGTCACCACCCTATTATCTACTAGGGGCAATACTAACGTATCCTCACTCATAACATCGTGGTTTTCAAAAATATGATTTAAATGTTGTATTATCATAGACCACGGCTCTGATACCAGCTGTAGCGCCCCTTCCCGGAGGATCGATGTCCCGATGGTGCTGATAACGCAGACACTTGATAATACAACATTGGTTCGAATTTAAGTTGAATATTAGATCATTAAGTCATCAGAGTGCAGCGGAATATTACAAGTTCATAATGTTTTTGAAAACACAGCGGAAGCGATTAACGATAAGGAGCTACGAGCTCGATGATACAGCATAGTAATGATTCCTGCCCGAAGAACCATCACTCTAGCAACACACATCAATACTGCGGCGGCGAGTCGGACTCCCAGTGGGCAGTCCAACCATCAGGGACTTGCATGTCCCAGGGCAGCACATTCTCAGGCAACTCTACCTCTTCATTACCCGAAAACAACAGTGGCACAAAGCATGAGTGCTATTTACTCAGCAAGACTTACCCGTCGGACATCTAGGCATGCAATGGCTCTAATAGGTGTCTTGTTTTAAGAGACTCGCACTAAGCAACATATTAGTTCTATCAAGTTTTCTTCATCAAGTTAATTGGGTAGAGCAGAATGTAAGTTTAGTTGTAACAATAAGATAACAAAGCAATACATAAGGTAAGTACAACATAAGAGCAATAATAGTATCATCAACGATAACCATCATAATCAATTCCCAAGTACCATGTGCAACTACGTGATGACTCAGTGACCAAGTGGTACTCATTACTGCGAGGGACAGCAATTGCAATTGATTTACACCAGCTAGGATAACCCGAAATACATGACACATACGCACCAGTTAAGGTCGTATATGGCAACCTTTCGCAAGGATGAAAAACAACTCGGTCCGGGTCTAGTCTCAGCGAGTGGGCATGTCGTTCTGCCAACAATACTTCACGGTATGAACCGTCCACTCCAGCAGTAGGAGGGTCAACGACCACTCTACTAGGTACCGTCCTCATTGCCGTGTCAATGCTACATCAGTCTACTAGTCCCCATAGACTAGCATGCATTCGGTACTATTCAATACTTGACCAAGGGGCCGACCACGGATGGGTCCTAGGTTCGACAAGGTAGGGCTACCGCAGTCAACACCCATGCATTACTGCAAACCTACACATGCATCATCCCTACCCGGTCAAGACATCAAAATAAACTTCTTTTATAAGTCCCGTTCCAGTGGTCAAGTTCATTCTTAGTAATGATATCTATCGCGCCTAGTAGTGACTAAGCGAAGCGACATAGTACCGATACTACCAAGGTTCTAATGACGGTGGTATAGGTCATTGGGGTTTCATGCAGGTGGGTTCCAATCAACTCCTATGACCTAATGCAACAATAATCATAGACACTAGTAATATTGATAACTAACAACTTTATAAAATGGTGAATGAAAACCGGGGCTTGCCTAGATCGACACTAGTGTTAGCAACTTCAATCTCTTGTTCCTGAGACTCAATATCCTTCTGATGATCCTCTTCGGGCTCCTGGTTGTCGTTACCTATATGATGACAAACGTGTTAATGGTATTGTTGTAACACCGTTATATGCAATGATATGATACATGCAAGCACATCGTGTTTGATGTCAAATAAATTATTATTATATTCTCGAAGCCATATGCTTCAGAGAAGCTGGGTCGTGTTTTAATGTTAATTAAAATTACTCTTATTTTCTTGAAGCCATATGCTTTAAAGAAACAATTTAAAATTTCATCATTTTAGGTGTGTTATTCATTTATTTAGGTTTGTTATAGTTTTTCAGAACAATCAAGCAATTAAAATAGTAACCAATTGATTCTGGACTTGAGTGATTTATCATGAACAGAGACATAGGTGAATTGCATTTTTACCAATTTACAGCCTCTGGATATTATTGTTCTAATTACTAGCATTTATTAAAGTAAAATAGTGATATGAGCTGATCAATTTAGTTAATTAAGTAAATTTAGGTTTCTGGACTTTTGTAATTTACTGAGCATAGAGACTTGTGTGAGTGATTTTTGTGCCAAGTGGCAAGGGACAATCAATTATAGAATAATTTATAGAATTAACTTAAGAAAAAACACTAAATAATTTCCAGAGCCTAAAATAATTCATATTTTACTAAACCAAAAATTGTGGTGGTAGAAAATTATGTATTTACTAAGCATGCCAAAAATCAGAATTAAATTTGGTTCCTAAAATATCTGGTGATTTAATTTGTGTTGGGATAATTAAAGGAATTAATAAAAATATATTAACAGAGACATTGTTTTGACATTTTACTAAATTAGAGCACTTCAAAATGAACCTTACAAAGTTTGTTTGAGTTCCATTGGATTTTAATTCGATTTACTATGAATTTTGGAAGTTTTAGCGTTTTTCTGGCATTTCCTGGGTATTTTCTGGTTTAAAAGAGAGGCCACGTAGGTGACACCTAGGATCCACGTTGGAGCCATCTCATGGCCACGTAGGCGCCAGGAGGACGTCCAGTAGGCTCGTAGGAGCGGAGCAGCGCGCGGCCGGAGGGCTCACTACCGGCGGTTGCGCTGGGCGAAAGCTCACCGCAGGACTACAAACATGACACGTATGTCAAGGTGAACACTTCAGGGGAGTTTATGAGGACGGAGGCTCACCGGAAGGTGGTCGTCGGCGAGATGTGGTGGAGAGGTGGTCTTCGGCGAGGTCGCGGTTCGCCTCTAGAGCGGGAAATCAGTCGGGATTTGCTCCTACAGCTTCACGGTGACTCGGAGAGGCTCGGCATCAAGTCGGCGTGCTTCGGGGAGGAACAGGGGGTAGTGCTCGTCGGCAAAGCGGCCCGGATTTCGGCGGAGCAAAGGCGACGGCCGGTGAAACATGAACTACCGACAATTTTGTGCACAACAACAAGGAGAAGAAGGTTAGGCGAGGTCGTTTGGGGGTTGCGCACGCGAGCAAGAAGAAAGGGAAAAGCAAGACGAACCGGAGCCGATGAATTTCACGATGAGGTCAGAGCTGTTCGCCGGGGAAGAAGATGGAGATTTTCTCCGATTGCTTGATGCTCACGAAGGGAGTTGCCGAACAAACAGCCTGGGGAGCTAGAGGGGAAGTGGACGGTTGCGTGAGTGCTCTCGGCTAGGCTCGGGAAGCAGGGGAGCAGTGGCAGTCGAGCTCGAGTTTTGGAATGGGAATGGCGATTGAGCAGAGGACCGGGGGAAGAAAATGAGAGAGTAGGGAGCAGCGGCCGAAGTTATGGTGATGCGTGTGAGGCTCGCTGTGTGCTATGATGTTGTGTAGAGGGAAGAGGAGCAAGTAGAGTGCGAGAGCGGGGAAGAGTGATCGGAATTGAAGTCGGCCGGTCGGCCATGGCGATGGCGTGTAGGGAGGGGGAAAAGGCCGTTGGCGCGCGGGCGGCAGGATGGGACAGCACAGGCGAGGCAGAGGGGTGGTAGGCGGCACTGTTGCGCGTGCTGGGTTTCGAGGTGGAGGGGTGAAGGCGGCCCGGGCGGTGTGCCGGCGTCGGCAGATAATCAGTCGGGAATCGGCTCTGCGCCAGTGAGGAAGAAGAAGGTGAGATTTTACGCTGCACCTCTTCTGGAATTTGATTTCTTACATATAGGTCTCTGGTCAAAGCTGGTTCTTAGTACTTCGAAATAAAATAGTTAGGCATTTTCAAAAATAATGAAATTTGGTGGACTAACTATTTAAATGGTGGAGAACACTCTGGTAAATTTTATTTGGAATTTTCATAAATATTTTTAGAATTTATTAAATACATTAATTAGTTACTTAAGAATCAATTAATTAATTAAGGCATGAGTTGGTTACTAATTAATCAATTAATTAAATGCCCAATAAATTCATAATATTCTATTTTATTATACCAAATTGATGATGAAATTATTTGGCATGAGTTGTATTGAAATTTTTAAATTGCTTCAATAACTTGGTTACAGGGTATTTATTTGCCTAGGATTATATCAATAGATAGGCTCTATCATTTTATGCTATATTAACCATGATTAGTGCTCCTCATATTTGTTAAATTAAGGTGAGACACCTGGGGTGTCACATATGGGAATATGATACAGATGCTGCCCACCATGGTAGAACTAATACATATAGTTTCATGCATAAGGACAGGAATATTACTTTGCGTCCGTTATTGCCTGCTGATATTAGAAATCATTTTAAACTGCTTGCCGAAAATACTGAGAAAAAACAAGATAACAAACAACTTTCTGATGTTAAACATAAGCCTATTCAGTTAAAGGGCGGTGCTTTTCTTGCTATGACATCTACTGTTGCTGAACTTTGTGATAATCATGATGCACCTTGCTATACTATGCTTTGTCGTGATATATATTCTATCAATGATCATGTATCTTGTACTTTGCATTCTGCTAGTACTAACCTTTTGCAGGACATTGATGATGAGATGGAGTCGAGGGCGACTCCAATTCAAGAGGGGGAGGATGATGAGGACATCACCATGCTGGATACGCGCATACCATGGCCTTCCCCAAATTACAAGTCGTCACCAACTCTGTCGCCGCGTTCGTCTCGGATTCAGCCAACACCCCTTCACGGTTTTGATGATATCTCCCACATCCAACGTCCAAACAAGGTGTTCTTTGATGCGTTGGAAAAGGGACGACGACGCCGTCATTTTGTTTCGGATCCTAGCTCCAGAAGGGTCGTGAGTCATGCTGTGTGACCATGACAAGGTGCTGCGCCACCTATTTTGGGCCAACTTGGCCATGTATCGTGTCGGGCCTTAAGCCCATGTTGTGGGCACCCCCCTGGTCGCCCCAACCCTAGGATGCCCCTGGTTCCTACATAAACTCAGTAGCCACTGTCATTTAGTTTCGGGTTTTATTTAGTTCAGTTTTCTTGAGAGAAACTTGATCGAATTATTGTAACTGTGGTGATCAGAGTTTGAACCTTTCCTTGTGATTCGCTTCATCCATATTTGCAATTTCAGATTGCGTGTTAATCCTTTCTTGCTTGTGTTCTCGATTTTGCTTGCGGGAACAATCAAGTTGTGCTTGGTGTAACGGTTGCATAGTTGGATTGTGTCTGATTCAAGCCATCTCGTCGATGTCGAGTTCACAAATTCGAGTTTATTCCCCTACCTCTCGGAAGATCGGGCTATATTTACATCAAACTATTCATCATTTCCATAGGCAAGGTGGGGACTCAGTTCTCAAATTTTATAATGGGAAATATTTTTGTTGAGGTGTGTTGGTCATTGACCCTCTTGCTGCTGGAGTGGGCGGTTCAGACCATAAAGTACTGTTGGCAGAACGGCATGCCCACTCGACGTCACCACACCCGGGCTGAGGTGTAGGTGCTTTTCTTGTGAAAGGTTGCCATATACGACCTTAATTGGTGCGTATGTGTCGTGCATCTCGGGTTTTCCCCAACTTGTGTAAATTGATTGCAATTGTTGTCCCTCGCAGTAATGAGTACCCCTTGGTCCCCGCGCCAATCACGTAGTTGCACTTGATACTTGGGAATTGATTATGATGTCCATTGCCAATTATGATTATTACTACTCTTCTGTTGTACTTACTTTATGTATTATTCTATTATCTTATTGTTGCCACTAAAGTTATATTTCAGTTCAACCCATTAAATTGGCAATTAAAATTTGATAGAACTAATAGGTTGCTTAGCGCGAGTCCTTTCAAACAAGCCACCTATTAGAGCCTGTGCATGTCTAGGTGTTCGACGGGTAAGTCCTGCCGAGTAATTAGTACTCAGGCTTTGTGCCATTGTTGTTTTCAGGTAATGAAGAAATAGAGTTGCCTGTAGATGTGCTGCCTTGGGACATGTAGGTCCCTGAGGGTTGGACTGCCCACTAGGAGTCTGAGTTGCCGCCGCAGTGATGTTGTGTGTTGCTAGAGTGATGGTTCTTCGGGCATGAATCATCACTATGTTGTATCGTCGAGCTCGTAGTCTTATCATACTTGCTTCCGCTGTTTTAAAAACAATCATAAACTTGTAATATTCCGCTGCACTTTTATTACTTAATGATGTAATATTCAACTTAAATTCGAACCAATGTTGTATTATCAAGTGTTTGTGCTATCAGCACCTTCGGTACCTCGATCCTTCGGGAAGGGGTGCCACAGCTGGTATCAGAGCCGTGGTCCATGATAATACAATATTTAAATCGTATTTTCAAAAACTACGACGTTTGCGAGTGAGGATACGTTAGTATTGCCCATGTAGATAATAGGGTGGTGACAAAGCTAACCTGGGTTATGATTGTTTATATTACTTGCATCTACAGCTTCTTCAATGAAGGTACGTGCGTGCTTAACCGCACGCGTGATATCGGTGTCTGTGCTCATAGGCGGATATGAGACACTATTGGCTCATGACTTATCACGGGGCGATCCTTTCCATGGATCATTACTAGTAGACTTGAGCTTATTTTTGTAGTTTCTTTTGAATTTGATGTATTATTTCTATAATGGATCTTCTGCAGGTACACTAACACCGTTAGTATAACACTTAGATTGACTTATGTGTTGAGCACGGGTCGTCACCAAATATTCGTGCTGTTAAGTAACGGCAAAAATTATGCGTTGTGTTGAGAGGAACGCTAGGATTATAAAATGAAAATTTTGCATCATGCATCCCAATATAACTAAACTAAAATTTGGTTCTCTCCTTGCTCACCAACCTCTGAATAACTTTTTTTCTAAGCATAATAAGTATACAATTCTGAATAACAAGGTTAACAAAAATCTGTCCTGTTTTAGCTGCCAACTTCAAAAATTCATAACTATTAATTTACTCAACCAAATAAGGCATACAAATACTTTTCAGAAAGGTCTCAACATCCCCTGTCACCTAGAATTTAAATTAAAATTCGATCATAAAAGTAACAACCTCAGAAACAAGGAACACGTACAATCTGTCCACTAACTGCTTTCAGCAAAACCCTGAACTTAGAAATTTCATAACTAGAGATGTACTTCGAATTTGCAAGAGTTTAAACCCAATCTTGAAAGACCTTGAAGTCTATTTTCATCTCCATTAGGTTTCATAATTTTGTTGTGTTCCCTCTGTCCAGTAGATCCAAAACACTCAGCCTCTGTCATCCTGAAACAGAATCTGTCAATCTGAACTTGCAAAATTGATAAGTCCAGATTTCCTTGGAATTTTTGGGAATATAAATACAATCTGGAAAGCTATGAAGGTGTAGTATAGCTTGGTTCTAGCCCCCAATTTTTAAGACCTTGTTTTCTGTTCAAAATACCCACTTTTCTGACTATGGTACAGTCAAGATAGAATCCGTTTTAAAACCCATCGCCGTATTATTGCCCCTTGAGGCTGGAAAATGTAAACTAAAAACTTGGTTTCTGTATTTCATAGAACTTTATATGAAATGCATCTTTACTATAGGGAAGGTTTGACTCAATCAAAGTACTTTCCTTGTAGATGGCTGAAAACACCAAGCAACCACCGCCAGGTTGGGAGATCACCGACGGCCTGGAGTTCACAGGGATGGTTCACCTATTTTGGAGAGTTCTCCTGAGATTCGGACATTCCATTCCTCCCATCTATATTGGCAAGGAATTTTAGGAGCACGGAGTCCCCTCATGTGTCATCCATGTGGCGGTTCCCGCCAATTACTCGGTCATTCCCGCATGGAAATCTTGGACCATTAGCGTCATTGGGACAGATCTACCTTCCAGCGGGAATGTAGCTGCATTCAAGGCACTTACTTGGTTCTATGAAGACCAGAAGCATGATGTTGCTGGAACACCTGTCGTCTTACTGCCCATTAATGATGTAACAAATTTTGAGTGGATTAGGCGTGTGGATTTCATCTTTGATCCAAACCATCGCCACCATGATCCTATGCTGCCCATCATAGAGTATTATGGCTTATCCACTTTTGCATTATGCACAAACTTATGACGGCATCTGGATGTGTTTCATGCTACACTTTGACTCTCTGAAGTTGAAAAACAAGCTAAGGATGAGGAAATTGCAAAATTGAACCAACAAATTCTAGCAAAGAATGAAGAGATGGATGCAATTATAGAACAACGTGACCAAGCCTTGCTGGATGCCGTAGATCTTGAGCACGATATGATTGAGGCTCAAGATGACTTGGACGCATTCAAGGCTGCCCACCTTCCTATTGAAGGAAATTGGGACGAGATCATCATGGAGTATGGAGAACAAGGGGATGTAGAGATGGCCCCGATTGGCATTAATGATGTGGAAATGATGGATCTGGAGAAACCAGAAGAGCCTATGGAACTAGAAGAACTAGAAGAGCCGGAAGACGTAGGCCAGGAGTAGTTGGATCGCTACACCCTGGTGTATGGTCATGTAATATAAGTATTCCTAGTTCGATATAGGAGTGTGAATCTTGCACTATGTGTCCGCAATACCATAGCTAGGTGTTGGCACGTATGTGTAAGAAATCATGCGATGATGTCCTTTTAACAACTGTGTGGTCTAAATTGAATTAATAGAGATGGTTGTCATTCTAAAATTCTATTCGCGCCTCTTGCAAATTTATATTCCTGCACATGTGTTTTTATGAATTATTTTGAGGAATAACTAATGTGCAACCGTATAAATTGCAGCATGGTGCGTACTCGGAATCAGGATGACCCTGAAAGCTCTCAGCAAGGAGCTCATGCTGAGCCCTCGCTAGCTGAGGTGCTAGCTGCTGCACTCAACCGGCAGCAAAATGACTCTGAGATTCTTCGTCGGCTAGTGGATATCACATCCCACCTAGCTGGATAGGGAGGCCACCGTAACAACAACAATCAGCCTCGACAGAGCACCTACTCAGATTTTCTGGGTACTCATCTGCCAACCTTCGAAAGCGCCAGAGAACCTCTGGATGTCGATCACTGGCTGCGCCAGACCGAGACAAAGTTCGGTCTGCTGGAATGCACAGAGCACCAGAAGGTGCTATTCGCTGCCCAACAACTCCAGGGCTCTGCTAACGCCTAGTGGGCGAACTATGAAGCTTCTCTACCCGCTGGACGCCGTGTTGAATGGAATGAATTCAAGACTGCATTTCATGCTCATTTCATCCCAGCTGGCCTCATGCAAAGGAAATTCTAAGAATTTATGGATCTGAAAGAAGGAGGGAGGAATGTCCTCCAATATTCTGAAGCTTTTAATCATCTGGCTCAGTATGCTGCTGAGTATGTCAATATTGAGGATAAAAAGAGATATGCATTCCTGCGTGGTATGAATGCCACCCTTATGGAGCGCCTGACTTGGCAAACAACCGGCACATACAACGACTTGGTCAATGCTGCTGTTGTCCAGGAAGGCGCTATGCGCCAAGTTGAAGAAGAAGATCGCAAAAGAAAGGCCCCTGCTAGTGCCTCTGCTGCCCCACAGGCGAAGCACCGCCTGATTTACACATCACCTACCGGACAGCGTTTCCGGGCATCTCCGTAGCAGCAATATCAGCGACGACATGGTTAGAACTACTCGAGGCCACCCCAGCAGCAGAACTTCCCACCTCGTGCACCATACCAATAGCAGAACACTCAGTACCGTGCACCATACCAGCAGCAGGGAAATCAGACTGCCCGTGCCCCACAACTTGTTGATCATGGAAGCAGTTATCCCTGTTACAACTGTGGTCGTACCGGCCATTTTGCCAAGAACTGCACTGCACCAAGGCGCAACAACAACAACCTCAACAACAACCAGCGTCAGAACCAGAGTAGGAATGTGAATGCACCGTCTCGTGGTGCCCAAGTGAACTACACCAATGCTGAAGATATCCCTCAGGGTGAACCCGTGCTGACCTGTACGCTCTTGCTCTATCGCCAGCCTGTCCTTGCACTTATTGATTCTGGTGCTACGCATAACTTCATTAGCAAAGCTTCTGTGCAAAAACATAATCTCCACACCACCGTCATAAATAGATGCTACACCGTCCGCTCTCCTGCTAGACAAATTTTTGCTAATGAGGTAGTGTGTAAGGCTCCACTAGAAATTAATCAAAAGATCTACCCCACCGATTTCATCATGCTCAAGGATCAAGAGATCGACCTGATCATAGGTCTGATCTAGATAAAAACCCATAGAGACATGTTGGACATTGAGCCTCGCATTGTTCACATCAACTCTCCCTTGCATGGGAAAGACACACTTCCTCTAAATGCCAATTCATCGAAAGCCTTGGTTGTCCATCACCTGGAAGGGATATCACTCGAGAGTATTCCTATCGTTCGTGGGTATCCAGACATGTTTCCCGAGGACATCTCTGGTCTACTGCCTGACCGTGACGTGGAATTTAAGATAGAGCTACAGCCAGGAACTTCTCTGATATCCCGCCACCCATATAAAATGGCCCCGAATGAGCTGGCTGAGTTGAAAAAGCAACTGAATGAGTTATTGGAAAAAGGATTCATTCGCCCAAGCACTTCACCCTGGGGCTGCCCTACCATTTTTGTGAAGAAGAAGGACAAGTCTTTGCACCTCGTCGTTGACTATCGGCCTCTTAATGAAGTTACCATCAAGAACAAATATCCATTACTCCATATAGATATCCTCTTCAACCAATTGGTTAGTGCCAAGGTCTTTTCAAAGATTGACCTCCGTTCGGGCTATCATCAAATCAAGATCAGAGCCGAAGACATTCCGAAGACCGCCTTCTCCACTAGATATGGATTGTTTGAGTATCTAGTAATGTCATTTGGATTGACCAATGCCCCTACCCATTTCATGTACCTCATGAATTCGGTATTCATGCCCGAGTTGGACAAATTTGTGGTAGTATTCATTAATGACATTCTCATCTATTCTAAGTCCAAGGAAGAGCATGCTGAACATCTTCGCATTGTTCCTCAACGCCTCCGAGAGCATAAGTTGTATGCAACATTCAGCAAGTGTGAATTTTGGTTGGACCGTGTGCCATTTCTTGGTCACATAGTCTCTACGGAAGGTATCTCGGTGGATCCTAGCAAGGTTCAACATGTGTTATATTGGAAGTCACCAAAGACGGTTCATCAAGTACGTAGTTTCCTCGGGCTGGCTGGATATTATCGTAGGTTCATTCCAAATTTTTCTCGGCTGACCAAACCCATCACGGAGCTGTTGAAAAAGGATAAGAAATTCAATTGGAACGACAATTATGAAGAAGCATTTTAAGCATTGAAGAAATTATTGACCATTGCCCCAGTACTGGCTCAACCAGACATCACCAAGCCGTTCGACGTGTATTCTGATGCATTTGGGACAGGACTTGGATGTGTGCTCATGCAGGAAGGTCGTGTCATTGCCTATGCATCTCGACAACTACGAAAGCATGAAAAGCACTATCCAACTCATGATTTGGAACTAGCTGCGGTTGTACCTGCACTAAAAATATGGAGGCATTATTTGCTCGGAAGTTTAGTGCACATCTACACGGATCATAAGAGCTTGAAATATATCTTTACCCAGACTGATCTGAATATGAGACAACGTTGGTGGCTAGAACTCATTAAGGATTATAACCTGGAAATTCATTACCATCCAGGCAAGGCCAAAGTAGTCGCCAATGTGTTGAGTAGGAAGGTACACTGCCATCACATACTACTGGAATATTAGAACAACGGCAACCACATCACTACTTTAGAACCCAGTCTTCACGTTTTGCCTGCTATAGTGATTAGCAACCTTAGTGTACATTATATTATTCGTGAAGAAATCATTGCTGCACAGAAAAATGACATTGGTATGAATCATATCCGTCAAAACATTAAGAAGGGTAAAGCAAAATGCTTCACTCAAGACTCCGACGGTATCCTATGGTTCAATAACCGTTTGGTAGTACCAAAGGACTTTGAACTTAGACAGAAAATCTTGGATGAAGCACATCACTCCAGGTACTCCATCCATCCGGGTAGTAATAAAATGTACCAAGATCTAAAGAAGAATTTTTGGTGGACAAGAATGAAGCGAGAAGTGGCTCGATATGTGGCAGAATGTGATACTTGTCAGAGAGTTAAGGCTGACCATTTGAGACAAGCCGGATTGCTTCAACCATTGAGCATTCCCACCTATAAATAGGAAGACATCAGCATGGACTTTATTGTTGGCCTACCTCTCACTTTGTGTAAGCATGATTCTGTTTGGTTCATTGTGGACAGACTCACCAAATCTGCTCACTTCTTACCGGTCAACAATAGATACAACATACGGCAATACGCAGAGCTATACATTACATGAATTCTATGTCATCATTGAGTACCTAAAACCATCATCTTAGATCATGGTTCGCAGTTTGTTGCTCATTTCTAGGAACAGCTGCATGCATCTTTGGGTACAGGCCTACTTCGTAGTTCTGCTTACCATCCCACCACCGATGGACAGACATAGCGTGTCAACCAAATTTTGGAAGATATGCTTACCAACCCTACCGCCCACCCCGGAACCTCTCGGCCATAACCTGCCTTACTGCTCTCGTTCTATTCTTCTCCCCCATCTCGCCATTGCAGAGCAACGCTCAGCTCAAGCTCCTCTTGGCCCTTCCAGCGCCTCGCCAGCCAAACCAAGAGCACAAACAAACTCGCCTCATCCTTCTACACCTCCCTACGCCTCCACTAGACCAAAACCCCGCGCGCATTTGCTAAATCGCGGCAAGGTTCAGAACGAGCAACTCCGGCGACCTCCTCTGCCGCCGGCCAAAATTGCCCATGCCTAGTGAGTCTCCTCGCCCCATTTTCTTCGCTCGCACGCGCAAACCCCATGTGCGCTTCCCTGACCCGTTGTCCCTTTGTTTCCCCCGGTCGCCGTCTCTGCTCCGCCGAAACCCAAGCAGCCGCATCGGTGAGCTCCTACCTCCGGCCATCCACATCCAACTCCGACCTCATGCCGCTCTTCCCCATGCTCCCGTGAAGCCTCGGGAGCAAACAGAGATCGATTTGGTGCCTTCTACCGGAAACGCGACCTCACCGAACCTTCCTTTCCGCCGCCTCTCGCCGCCAATGGTCTTCCGGTGAGAACCCCACCTCGCGAACCCCTCCATCCCCTCCACCTCGATGCGCATGTCATTTCCTTGCTCTTGCGACGAGCTTCCTCCCCGCGTAGCGCCCGCCGGCGAGCCCTCCGGCCGGCTCTGCCCGCTCTGGCGAGCCCACTGGCAATCCTCCTGGCAGCCTACATGGCGCTGATGTTGCGCCTACGTGTAGCCTAGCTGTCGCCTACATGGCAATCCCTTAAACCAGAAAATGCCTAGAAATTGCCAGAAATTGCTAAAACTTGGAAAAAACCATATTAAATCAAATTCAAATGCAATGAGACTCAAAAAAATTTTGTTAGGTTCATTTTGAATTGCTCTATTTTAGTAAAATGATAAATCATAGTCTCTGTACATGCATTTTTATTAATACATTAAATTGTGAAAACACTAATTAATTCACCAGAAACTCTAGGAATGAAATTAAATCTTGAGTTATGGCATGCTTAGCAACAACATGAATACCTATCACCCCAAATTTTGGTTTGGTAGAATATGAATTATGTTAGGTACTGGAATTTATTTAGTGTGTTTGCTTAAATTAATTCTAGTAATTATTCTTTAAATAATTTGCCCATGCCACTTGGCCTAAAAATCACTCATATAGGTCTAGTAAATCACACAAGTCCAAAAACATAAATTTACTTAAGTAATTAATTTAATTTCTCATATCACTCTTTTACTTTGTTTAAATGCATAAAAGAATATATATTACCTAAACTCCTAATTAACAACCCAACTTCTCTGAAGCATATGGCTTCGAGAACATAATAATAATTTTAATTGACATTAAACACAAGGTGCTTGCATGCATCATATCATTGCAATCAATGGTATTTCGATAATGCCGTTAATACAATTCTATCATATAGGCAACGACGACCAGGAGCCAGAAGAGGGTTTTCAGAAGGACGTTGACCCTCAAGAACAGGAAGTAGAAGTTGCTAACACTAGTGTTGATCCAGGCAAGCCCCGGTTTACATTTGCCTTTTTACAAAATTTTGATAGTTCATCTTACTAGTGTCTATACTTATTGTTGCATTAGATCATAAGAGTTAATTGAAACTCATTTGCATAATACCCAAAATGACCTATATTACTGTCTTAGAACTTGGTAGAATCGGTACTGTTATGCTATGCTTAGTAATTGCTAGTCTCGTTAAATACCATTATTACTAAGGAATGAACTTGACCACTGGAACGGGAACTAATAAAAGAAAGTTATTTTGATATTATGACCGGGCAGTGATTAAGCATGTGTAGGTTTGTAGCAACACATGGGTGTTGACTGTGGTAGCCCTGCCTTGTCAAACCTAGGACCTGTCCGTGGTTGGCCCCTTGATCAAGTATTGAACAGTACCGAATGCATGCTAGCCTATGGGCACTAGTAAACCGATGTAGCGTTAAAGGTCACTTGCATTGAGGACGGTTAAGGTGCGTAGGTCATTGACCCTCCTGCTGCTGGAGTGGGCGGTTCAGACCATGAAGTACTGTTGGCAGAACGGCATGCCCAATCTACGTCACCACACCCGGGCTGAGGTGTAGGTGCTTTTCTTGCGAAAGGTTGCCATATACTACCTTAATTGGTGCGTATGTGTCATGCATCTTGGGTTTTCCCCAGCTGGTGTAAATCGATTGCAACTGCTGTCCCTCGCAGTAATGAGTACCGCTTGGTCACCACGCCAATCACGTAGTTGCACTTGATACTTGGGAATTGATTATGATATACATTGTCGATTATGATTATTGCTACTCTTCTGTTGTACTTACTTTATGTATTATTCTATTATCTTATTGTTGCCACTAAAGTTATATTTTAGTTCAACCCATTAAATTGGCAATTAAAACTTGATAGAACTAATAGGTTGCTTAGTGCGAGTCCTTTCAAACAAGTCACCTATTAGAGCCTGTGCATGTCTAGGTGTTCGACGGGTAAGTCTTGCCGAGTAATTAGTACTCTGGCTTTGTGCCATTGCTGTTTTCAGGTAATGAAGAAATAGAGTTGCCTGTAGATGTGCTGCCATAGGACATGCAGGTCCCTGAGGGTTGGACTGCCCACTAGGAGTTCGACTTGCCACCGTAGTGATGTTATGTGTTGCTAGAGTGATGGTTCTTCGGGCTTGAATCATCACTATGCTATATCGTTGAGCTCGTAGTCTTATCGTACTTGCTTCCGCTGTTATAGAAACAATCATGAACTTGTAATATTCCGCTGCACTTTGATCACTTAATGATGTAATATTCAACTTAAATTCGAACCAATATTGTATTATCAAGTGTCTACACTATCAGCACCTTCGGGACCTCAATCCTCCGGGAAGGGGCGCCACAAGGAGATTTTCGTGAGCATGGCATGGATGAGGACATTCAAGGCAACTCATGAAGCATCCTCGAGCAAAGGGAAAGAAGTAGCTTTGATCCGTCCACAAGATTGCCTTGCAATGACTTCAACAAGATTGCCTTGCAATGACTTCTACAACCCCTTCGGAGCAAGACACTCATCGAGCGCTTCATCAAGATCTACCTCAAGTGTCATTCCTAGTACTACTCCAAGCACATTGGGTGGACCAAGCATTGGCGTAGGGGGAGCACCAACAACAATGCTTGCTCGATCATTTGAGATGATCAATCTTACAGCTTCGGCTCCAGCGCCTCAACCTCCTACGCCCCCTCCACCACAAGATCACCTTTGGCATCTTCGTCGAGCTCACCAACAGGATCTTCTCTTTGAACTTGGTGAATTTGTGAGAAATCCCAATGTCGATCTCTGTGAGAATCTATTGAGCATATATGATCTTGTATGTAGGATTAACTCTTTCAGGAGACTTCGGAAGATTGCACCACATAAAGTGATTGACAAGCTCCTCCAACAAATCACAACTCCTGAGAGGAGTTTCTTAATTGAGGAGGTAGTCAATAGAAGACATGAGCTCTCAATTGAGAGAGCAATGGAGATGATACTTGTGCTCCACTCTCAAGTGGGACATGTGCTTGAGCACATCACTGGACTCTATGATCCTCCCCATTACCACATCAACCTTGACAATGTGCACATGGGGGATGATCATGGACATTAGAGATATCATGCTCCTCACTATCCCATTAGGAGGAGACTATTGGATGGGATTGCAGGAATCCTATCTATGAGGATGGTCTCATTGCTTGACATCATGAGGTTAGTGCTAGTCAATCAAGTAATGCTTTGGATACTAACTCCTCTTCCTCTAGTGCTTGTCTTATGGCTACTACTAGGGTCAACTACAAGAGTGGAGGCACTGATTGGATTCTTGATAGTGGGTGCACTCAACACATGACCGGGAAGCTAACCATGTTCACCACCATTGATGAAGACGAAGAGAGTGAGAAGGTGACTTTTGGGGATAACTCAAAAGGGAGAGTTAGAGGCTCGGGCAAGGTGGCCATCACACATGACCTCCATCTCTCCAAGGTCTTCCTTGTGGAAACCCTCAACTTCAACCTTCTATCTATTGGTCCACTTTGTGACATGGGTTTCGAGTGCACATTTGATGAGCATGGTGCAACCATTGAGAATGCCAAAAGAGGGCTAGTATTTCATGGAGTGAGACATAGGAACTTGTATGTCACGGACTTCAAGTTAAGCAATATGCCACCAAGCACTTGCCTATTCACTAAGGCATCCAAGGGATGGTTGTGGCATAGAAGGCTAGCACATGTTGGAATGAATCAGCTCAAGAAGATTGTCAAGAGGAATCTAGTTGAAAGAATCAAGGATGTGACCTTTGAGAAGGACAAATTGTGCAGCGCTTGTCAGGCGGGGAAACAAGTTGCATCCTCACATCCCACCAAGTCATTCATGTCTAGATATCGTCCTCTAGAGCTCTTGCTCATGGACTTGTTTGGGCCAACACACTACAAGAGTCTAGGAGGCAATCTATATTGCTTAGTGATTGTTGATGATTTCACGAGATACACTTGGACCTTCTTTCTTTTGAATAAATCTCAAGCCAATGGTATCTTCAGAAAGTTTGCCAAGAGGGCAAAGAATGAGTTCAATGCTAGCATTGTGAAGATAAGGAGTGACAATGGGACGGAATTCAAAAACACTACAGTGGAGGAATATTGTGACAAGAAAGGGATCAAACATGAATTCTCCGCTACATATACTCCCGAGAAAAATGGAGAAGTGGAGAGGAAGAACAAGACGCTCATCACTCTTACTCATGCCATGTTGGATGAGTATGGAACTCATGAGACGTTTTGGGCGGAGGCAATCAACACGGCTTGCTACACCTCCAACCATGTCAATCTCCACCGTTTGTTGAAGAAGACACCATATGACCTATTGGTGGGACGGAGACCCAATGTTTCCTATTTCTGAGTCTTTGGATGCAAGTGTTACATTCTCAAGAAGAGGAGAAAACCCGGGAAGTTTGAGAGCAGAACTTATGAAGGCATTCTTATTGGGTACTCTGGGACTTCTAAAGCATATAGGGTCTACAACTCTACCACCGGATGTGTGGAGGAATTCTATGATGTGCAATTTGATGAGTCAAATGGGTCCCAAAAAGAGGATGAATTTCATGAAGTGGACATTAGAGATGAGCCTATGAGGGAAGCATTGAGAAGAATGCCCGTGGGCGAGGTATTACCCCACGAGGTCAATAATGGTGATATTGGTGAGCCCTCTACTCCACCACCTCCTCTATCCCCCACCTCCGAGATACAACAAACAACCCAAGATGCCACGAATACTCCCACAAGCTCCCCTCAAGATTCATTAAGAGTACACTTACCAAATAATGAGAAAACCCAAGTGAGAAGTGAGCCACAAATCTCCCCACATACTTCACCACAAGCCACTTCTCCTAGCTCTTCACAAGATGCCCTCCCATCCACCTCAAACTCAAAGTTCAAAACAAGAAAGCATAAGAGTGACTCTTCCACCTCTCTAAGGATACAAGACACTCATATATCAAGAGAGCAAACAATCTATGATGCACAAGACATCTCACCTAGAGCTTCTCCCACTCAAAGAAAACACCACCCTAGACCCAAGGCCATCAACAAAGATCATTCACAAGACTTGATCGTTAGGAGTCCATCTCGAGGAATAAAGACAAGGAGAAATCAATACAAGCCCAACTATGTGAGTGAATAGAATGAGGATGAGGCTAATGTTGAGAACTTCTCTTTCATCTCTATGATTGAACCCACTACCATTAATGAAGCTATGGATGATCACAAATGGGTCATTGCCATGCAAGAAGAATTGAACAACTTCAAATGGTGCAAAGTATGGAAATTGGTTGAGAGGCCCAAGAGTCATAATGTGGTTAGCACCAAGTGGGTCTTCAAGGACAAGCAAGATGAGAAAGGAGCAATTGTCAAGAACAAGGCTCACCTAGTGGCTAAGAGATATTCTCAAGTGGCAGGAATTGACTTTGAAGATACCTTTGCTCCCGTGGCCCGTCTCGAAGCTATTCGGATCTTACTTGCCTATGCATCACATAATGGTTTCAAGCTCTTTCAAATGGATGTCAAGAGTGCCTTCTTGAAAGGAAAAATCAATGAGAAAGTCTATGTGGAACAACCTCCAGGATTTGAGGACCCAAAACATCCACGACATGTATACATATTAAAGAAAGCTCTCTATGGTCTCAAGAAAGCACCAAGGGCATGGTATGAACACTGAGGAACTTCCTACTCAAGAATGGATTCACCATTGGAAGCATAGATAGCACCTTGTTCACGAGGCATGTTGGGAAGGATCTCTTTGTATGCCAAATCTATGTGGATGATATCATCTATGGGTCAACCAATGACAAGTTCAATGAAGAGTTTCAGGAAATGATGGCTAGGGAATTCCAAATGTCGATGATTGGAGAGTTGCACATGTTCCTTGGATTCCAAGTCAAGCAATTGAGAGAAGGAAACTTCATCTATCAGGAAAAATGTACCAAGGACCTTCTCAAGAGATTCAATATGGAGAATTGCAAGCCTTTGCACACACCTATGGCTACTAGCAAACCCTTGGATGATGATGTGAAAGGGAAATCGGTGAACCCCAAGCTATATAGATCAATCATTGGGTCTTTGCTCTATCTCACCGCCTCAAGATCGGACATCATGTTTAGTGTGTGCTTCTGTGCTCGCTACTAAGCAAATCCAGAGGAGTCACACTTGAAGGCGTGAAGAGAATTATGAGATACCTCAAGTACACACCTACCATGGGCTTATAGTATCCTAGAGGATCAATCTTTGAGTTACTTGGGTACTCGGACTCTGACTTCGCGGCTTGCAAAGTGAATAGAAAGAGTACATCAGGAGGTTGCCAATTTCTTGGAAGATCTCTAGTATCTTGGAGCTCAAAGAAGCAAAATTCCGTGGCTCGATCTACCGCTGAAGCAGAATATATGGCAGCAGGAGCATGTTGTGCACAACTCCTTTACATGAGGCAAACTCTCTCGGACTATGGCCTCAACTATACTCAAATGCCACTATATTGTGATAGTGAGGTGGCAATCAAGATGGCCCTCAAGACAGGAGATCATGGTCATGCAAAGCATATTCAAGTGAGGCATCACTTCATAAGAGACCATGTTGAGAAGAAGGATATAGAGTTGGTGAGCGTGAGAACTCATGAATAATTGGCGGATATCTATACCAAGCCACTTGATGAGAAGTCCTTCAACAAGCTAAGGGGAGAACTCAATGTTCTCGACCTCTCCAACTTCACATGAGTAACCGTTGAGCTTGTCTTTGTAAATATGTACAGTGTTGTGTTTGTTCTTGTTTGTGTCTTTGTTTGTGCTTGTTTCTCTTCTTTTGTAGGTGGACTTCGGACCTTCTTGAGATAGCAATGGACATGGGTTAAGCTTGGGAAGGTGGTTCATGGTGTACCCAAGTCTTTGAAGAATGGTCCATTGTGAGCAAGCTTGAGAAGGGAACAACTCGTTGTTGACACTTCGGTTTGTAGTGGTTCTCTCTCTTTTCTTTACCATCACATCATGCATTGTATACTTGTTGCATTTGAACTCTTTGCATTTTTGCATCCTTGCATTATGATACCATACATGCTCCCAAGCATGTGTCTAGGGGGAGTTGCTCATTTACAATATGAGTATATGACTCTCTGGATGATCAAATAGTGATATTTGTGCTTCATGCCCATTGAGTCATGTTCGACCGAGCTCTGAGGTTAAATCTACTCGCACGGCTCAAAGAAAAGTGGCTCATACATTCCCACCTCCCTAATGACTAACTCTTGCACATTTGAGAAACTCTTTTGTTGAGTCATAAGTGTAGGGGGAGCTACGATGGAACATCACTACAACCAAGAAGGAGCACCATGAAAGGGGGAGATATTCTAACTCTTGCCAATTATCTTATGCCTCTTGGTTTTTTGTTATGTTTTTGTGTGGTTTTTGGTGATAGGTGACAAAGCGGGAGAGAAAACATGAAGATCCAAAAGTCAAGTTGTCTAGGTCAAAGAGGGAGAAGAAACATGAAGATGGCGGTTAATAACACAAAGGGGGCAGAGGAGAATATGAAGATTCAAAAGACAAACCTGTGAAGAATGGAACATGAAGATCACATCAAGATGAACATGAACATGAAGATAACAACGATGATGCGTGTCTACGATGACAATGATGACCTTCACTGACATGAGCATCTACATCTTGCTGCGTGTTTACATCAACAAGATCAACTACCACGACACCAAGGCAGGCGCAAATTCGACTCAAGCTCAATATCTAGTGCGCTACGTAATTGGGTAGTTCTCCTTCAACACGTAGCACATCTCAAGGGGGAGACTACTCCCAAGGTAAGGACCAAGGTATGTCTTTCAATCTTTTCTTTTCCTTTGGTTCTTTCTTGCTCGTCCATTTTTGGATCATCATAAGTAGTGGTTGTCATCCATCACCAAAAAAGGGGGAGATTGTAAGGATCATGACCATTGATGTCACCCCAAGGTATGGTGTTTTGGTGATGCAGGACAAACATGAAATGTGACTAATATCTACACGAGTGTTGTTCGTATAGGAAACCTTTTCTATCTTATGATGATTGTCTATCCTTGGCGATGGATGACAACGACCACAAGCATGGAGACTTGTGAACTAGATGGAGTCCAAGGGTTGATAGAGATGGATCAAAGCGGTGAACAAGCTATTGTACAAGTGTTTGGAACACTTGAGTAGTTGTTAGGGCTTTGAGTCCATAGAAAAAACCGGACTATCAAGGGGGTCTAGATCATTCTCTTAGGTCATGTCTAGTCGGTGATGTGCAAGGTTGCTTAATGAAATCACATGCACTAGGTGATAGTGGAGAAGTCAAGGAGCTCTTCGGAGAAGCCGGGAAACCAAGTCAAGCGAGGACGACAAGTTTCAGCTTCTGGACATAGAGACCAAACAGAGGGGTCAGTGGAGACCGGACTGTATGGTCACTATGGGGAGTTTTCCAAGACTTAGCACGAGGAGCAAAAACTCTGTCTGCAAGAGACTCTGTACAGACCGGACAGTCCGGTCTGTAGGAGTGCAGGAACGGCAGAGAGGATGCGTTTTGCGGACCTTCCTGGAATGGAGAGAGAAAGTGGACCGGACGGTCCAGTTTAGTGACCGAACAGTCCAGTCAGTATAGGATCTTGCCTGGACAAAGGAGCCAATGGTTGGGAGAGCCGTTACCAGAGTGACCGGACGGTCTGGTCAGGCAGTGATCGGACAGTCCGGTCAGTGTATGCAGAAAGGCAATTTCGTGGAGCAACGGCTAGTTTAAGGTTGGGAGCCGATATAACTTTGTTGCTGGGATCTTGGAGACCTCTCTTGGCCAGTGGAATACCTGAGAGCATTTGGTAAGGTCCAAGAGGAAAATAGGAGAGCACTAGGAGAAGATATTGCATATCTTGAGAGTGCTAGAGAAGAGTAGCTTGAGCATCTTGCACATCTAAGGCTAGGGTGTCCTTGAGGGTGTGATCTAGATTGTTAGTCTTGGTCTATGGTGAGACCTAGACCGGTTAGGTGTCGATGATCGAGCCTATCGTGATCAGTTGTGAAGGCCGTCACACGTTTGTACACGGTTTGAGCCTGCCGTTGGAAGGGGCATCGCTAGTGAGCTCCCATGCCGGCTCGGGTTGTCCGGAAAGTTCTCGAAGGAGGCGAGCTTGTGCTTTGTGCAGCAGTGAAGCACATCGTGTCTTCACTTGAGGAGTGATTGCGGGCTTGTGGGCGAGAACTCCACTTGGTGGCGGGCGGGACCGGGACACCGGCAGGAGTGATCCAACGAGTAGGGGAAGGCGCCATCCTTCCGAGACCTCGGGAAAAAAATCATGAACCATCTCTTACTCTACTCCTTACTTTGATGCTTTACATTCCGTATTTACATACCGTGCTATTCATGCTTGTGTGCTTACCTTGCTCTAGTTGACTACCTTGTAGACTTGCATGGATAGGCTTCTTTACTTGCTAGTAGTTCTTAGTCTTCATACTTGATCACTACCATGTATAGGAGTTGCTTTGGCTTGATTGATGACCCTTGTATGTATTGTGCTACTCATGCTTGTATGCTTTCTAAATGCTTGTTGATCTAGTAGTTTTGCTTGAGTAGAACTCCTTGCTAGCTAGTTGTTTGCTTCCCCGTATCTTTGATAACTAGCTTGCATAGGAGTTGTATTGCATTTGTGTGATCCAATAGTATGCTTTGGTTGTTGTTCCTTTCGTAGGTTCATTATCTTGCTAGTGTGATCACCACTAGGATTTTATAGGAGTTGTTTTGAGTGGTCGGTTTTAGGAATTGGCGAATTTGGTACATAGTTCGAGTTCCTGATTCACCCCCCCCCCCCCTCCCCCACTCGGCCACTCGGTCCTTTCACTGTGTCTTCATCATCACTTTCCGAACTTGAGCTTTTGTTTTCTTCTTCACTTGAGCTTATTTCATGTTTCTTCTCTTTGCTTGCTTTTAGTGCTATCTCATTGTTCGTCAACATGACCGCACTTCTAGCAAGATTCTTCACATATTTGGCTTATCTCTCCATCATTTCTTGATTCATTAATCTTCCAAGAACTTCATCGGGAGTCTCTTGTCAAACAATGGATGCTCACGTATCAAAGTGCAAATTGTAGGATTCCTCACTGTAAAAGCTCTAAGCATCCTTTTGCACACTTCATGATCGGTCCAAGCTTTGCGTCCATAGGATCTAACTTTGTTTAGCATGACCTTGAGGTGGTTGTACATAGCTTGAGGACTTTCATTGTCCTCAATTACAAAACTGTCCCAACTCTCCTTCAATCAACTCAATCTTGGCCACTTTTATGGTCTTGTTACCTTCATGGGTCGTTTTGAGTGTATCACAAATTTCCTTAGCAACCTCTAAACCATCAACCTTGTCAAATTGCTCTTGGTTCAAGGATGAGAGATTGATGGCGGTTGCTTGAGCATTGCCATGAATGTCATGTTGTTGCACCGTTGAGAGTTCTTCCTCATCATCACTATCCGGTAGCTCAATACCTATGGTCACAATTCTCCAAAGACTCGGATGCACCGATATTAAATGCGACTTCATGTTTTGCCTCCACTTGGTATAGTGTGTCCCATCGAAATGAGGCGGCTTACCCATGTGGATGGTCATAAAGTTGGAGTTAGGATTTAAATGATTGTAATCAAAGTGAATAGCATGGAATTTCTTATCTTCCTTTTTCTTCTTCTTGGTGTTGGTAGAGGAAGCACATCCATCACTTGAGTCGTCATCAACATTAGTAGTGCTTTCTCTTGGCTTTGAGCTCTTGCCACTCTTGTTGCTCTTCCTTTTGCCGCCGTTCTTGTGAACCTTCGGATTCTTGCTGTTGTTGTCATCTCCAATGGTTTTCGGAGTTGATTCCGGATTTTCCCTCGAGTTTGTCATCTTTGATCTCCAAGCAGTGAGGCCTTGTAGGAGATACCTTCTCTGATACCAATTGAAAGTTGCCTCGAGGGGGGCGCTGAAGAGGCAAATACTCCTAAAAACTACTAAATAAAATAATTAGTCCTGACAGTGGACGGACTAAGCCGCTAGTGCTGGTGTCTTAGTCCGAGCTAGCGTCTTAGTCCACTAGGGTTATTATTTAAGTCCGGGTTCTAGACACGACAGATTATTGAACAAGCTCTAGATCGAAATTTAAGGAATAACAAATAAACCAGGAGCTAGAGACAAGTAATATAAACTACTAGGAAGCTTAAAACACTATAAGAAAGCTAGTGACCACGCTACACAAGTAATTAAAGAGAGGTACAATAATATGGCATAAATAGTGAATATGAACAATAAGAACAAGAACAAGCACACAAGACACAATGATTTGTTCACCGAAGTTCAGTCCCACAAAGGAACTTACGTCTCGATTGAGGAGTCCACAAAGGACCGGGTTGCTCTCAACCCTAGAACCTCTTCCAAGCAACCACAAAGGTCAAGCTCGGTTTTCCACTATCAATCCTTTATAAGGAGGGCAATACAAACTTCCCGGGTCTTCAACCATAAGCTTGGGAGCCCCGGGTGACGCCTAACCGTGTAGGGGATGAATCCCCAAGAGTAACAAACACAAGCAATACCAGTGGTGAAGAGAAACCAAAGTGCTCCAATGCAATATGAGGTGGCTCACTCAAATCCTCACAAATCTCCTCTCAATCCCTCGAGAATCAGAGTAGCAAGCTTGGGGGAGAGTTGGAGAAGCTCTTGGGTGCTCAGATGTGTTTTTCAGCCCTTTGGGGTGGGCAAATGAAGGTTGGGGATGAAGGGGTATATTTATAGCTAGGAGAGAGAAAAGGGCTGTTAAGGTGTTAGGGGCCCGGCTTAGTCCGGTATCGGGGGCAAGACTAGTCCGCGCCCGGAGTTCAAAAGTTAACATGGATGCTCCCGACCCCTAAAAATGGCTAAGTACCAATGACACGGCTTAGTCTAGAAAATCTCAGCCTAGTTCAGATCAGGCTCTGCATCGAAGAAAACACTTTCTAGAAAGACACTGACTCGTCCTAGTATGCCCAAAACCGGCTTAGTCCAGATAGGTTATTAACCCGGCCTAGACCGAGAACAGCCGGCCTAGTCCAGATCAACCCATGAACAGACCAAAAACTCTCGTATTAGCTATGAGCCGGCTTAGTCTGGCAATTGCTGTCTTAGTCCGGCCTTCTCTCGTTCTCGGCTTAGTCTAGATTCTGGCATCTTAGTCCAGCCTGGGAGACACCAAAACCAAACTGGTTCGGTTTGAGCCCCTGCCAGCCTAGTCCGGGCATAACCGGCCTAGTCCGGGTCACAGATGGAAGTTAAGAATTTTGGGATTTTGGGAATGCAATATTGATTTTAAGAGTTTTGAGAACTTGGTCAATTTCACCATTTTACTTTCTTGTGTCCCTCTTGATAGTACGACATGCTTATGACTCAAGAAGATAAGAATTAAAACTAAGAGTTGTTGGTTGCCTTCTTTCTTTTTCCTTTTCATTTTGAGGGGTCATCTTTGATGCATGAAGTCTTTGCTCTGTTCATACACTCAGCAAATACCATTACTCCTTTACTTGTTCGTCATTAATCAACCAAAACCCACACGGGGGCCTAGATGCACTTTCACATAATAACCACATACATGAATGGACCATATAATCAAACAAGAAACACATGACCCAGATATAACTACATAGAAAGACTAAATATATTAAATAGAACAAAGTCTTACAAAAGGAGAAAGATACAAGGGCCATACCATAACTCCAAGGAAGACATGGAAATTGAAGAAGACTTTATTCTAAGCCTAACTCCACTAAAACTAAAGGGAATCATGAAATGGCTAAGAGAGTAATGCTTCTTAGTGTGTGTGTTGGAGTGGGGCCTCTCCCTTCTATTTATACCGCCCAAAGTCGGTTCCTGGAGTTGATAACCGCTGCCAAATGTGCACAACCACCATTGGGGAGTCACCTATAGCCAGCACGTGGCAGCCATGCACTAGAGGACCCACTCCATGTTCGGCCGAACAGGGGGGGGGGGGGGTTTCCCTACGTGCTCGGCCACCTCCTGTACAATAACATGTGGTCCCCCTAGTCTAGTGACACTGTAAGGTCGGTTGTTGATGTGGTTTGCTTCTGTAGGTGGGCCAGTCAATCTGTGGGAGTCCCAGTTGGCGCGTTCTGATTGACCGATTGTTGTGTTTCTTTGCCAACTAGGTGTGTTTCCTCCTCCATTTCATTATTTGTCCTGTATATCAGTGATTCTCCAAGAAATGGCGGATACTTATTAATTATAATTAACATGCATCATGGGAATATACAATCCTTCATTATTTTGAGTTATGTTGAAAATTGGAAATGGTATTTAATGACTGTCAACAAACTCCCCCAAGCTAAACCTTTGCTTGTCCTGATGTAAAGATAGAACTTTAGGTTGTTGATCAGGAGTTGCTACAATGTTTTGTATTCTCCCATAGTACCAAGTGCACAACAAAATACTCTACCTTTAATTGAATAAGGCATTTGGTAACTCACCCTTTTTACCTTAGTCCCTATGGGGCTTTAGGATTCTCTTTATCTTAGCTGGTTGAAAGACAGAACGATCGGTTGTAGGACACCATTCTCTCATCCCTATGTTCCACTTTCCATCTGAAGGTTTTGTAAGACAGAAAATAAATTCCTCCAATGATTCACTCGATCGTTCAATGTGTATAAATCCTTACCGAGGCATTGAAGTTGCCTCTTTTTGTAAATCCTTACCAAGGCTTTTTGATAAAGCTCAATGTGAACACAAGCGGCATATGTGGAAGGTTTTGCAATGAAGTATAACATATGGTCGTGGTAGAAATTTTCATCGGTGAGGAACTTTTCAATTTTATCATTTTGAAAAACAAAATCTCTAGATGTTAAGCTTCACTTTGGGACAAAGATCATAGCAGCCCTATTCTAACCATATTATGCCTCGCAACAACCAAGACTCAGATCATGCACTTTGCAACCCACAAGTATTCAAGTTCAAGGCAAGCATGTTTAGCCAACAAACTCAAGAATTAGGAGAGTACAAAGTGGTATATGGGGGACTATAAAAACATATAAAATAGAGCAACTATTCATCATATTAACATAAAGGCATGAACATCCCTGGCATACATGACAACCTACTATTTTTGTTATTTTCAGTTTTGCAAAATTTTATTTTGTTTTATGAGGGTAAGTCTGACAAAGAAAAAAGAAAGAAAGGAAAGATACAAGTCACCTTGGCGGGGTGCTCCCCAAGTTTTGTTGTTGCTCACGGCTATTGGTTAGAATCAAATCCTCTCCAAAGTTGTATGCTGCCATATAGTCGTGGTGTGCTCGAAGCTGCTCCTGGAGGTGACGGAACTGGTCGTCATTGTGCTGCTGCGACTCTCTAATGGTCTAGGCGTGAGTAGCAAGAGTGTTTTGTATCTCCCCTGTTCTTACATCCGGGTCATCCATCCTTCGTGTAAGATCCCTCAATTCCAGACCATAGTCATGATAACTATAGCCAGAAAAAGAGTGGTGTCCATCATGCTGTGGAGGTGTCTGGATCATCTCGGGGCCCTGTCCCCATTGCGTACTACTAGCTTGCAGCCAAGACGACCCTCCAGTCTCATACTGCTGCGGTGTGAACATCCAGGCAGGATCGCTAGAATGTTCTGAGCCTGCAGTGTAATCATGGACAGGTGGTGATGTTCTAGCTGCGCTAGTGGTGACATGCCTTGCACTTTGTCATGTGCGTCGATCGGCGGACCTGCTGGGCATTCCTGCTCTCTGTAGTTGTACGGTAAGTTCCCAACAACTATACAATTAATATCCCGGGTTAGGTAGCGGGATTTCATTTGTATAACTGGGGTAATAAAGGATAATAGAACCATCAGGACTCTTCTTTGAAGTGTGACCCTACTCAAGAAATTTATAATCTGTGATGGGACAGGGCTGAGAAAGATAATCAAATCTAACGTTCTACAAAGCCCCGACCCCTGCAGCTATACGGGTCACAAAAGAAGTGCATTCAGTAGGTGCCAATCCTTTAGTATAATCTAACCATAGCTTCAACAAGAGCAATAGTAATTTTTGCAATAACAACAAACAAGACACGCAATTCATCATTATGGAAAGGTCTAGTGTCTTGTCTAGGAAAACAAGTCATAGCAAGCCACCTATGCCACAATTGTGGATTTGGGTTGTGAATATCACTCGTCCTAAGACATTCATAAGAAAACTCCCCAAGAAATCCTTTGCCAAAATGATCCCTTTTCAAAACACGTGGTTGCACCTTCTAAGTTAGTGTTTCTATAACTTCTAAACTTAAGAATGATGCTAAGTTCTTTCCAGGTGAGACAGTATTCCTTCATGAATAAGCAGAAAAGTGTCCTGTCGTTATCATTTAACAAGGTGCACAAAAACTAGATAGTGAGGAGCTGTGAACCTGCCTCAGTGATGTGTGCAAATTCGGTCCAATCTAATGCTTTCCAAATAGGTCTTCGTCATACATCCTGGTGTGGATGAAACTGCGGTTGCGTAGGTGGTGGTAGGCTCGTCTCTCCCGTTCATCCAGTAGCTCGAGGTCGGTGTTAGCGAGAAGAACGTGTGGCTCATCCTCCTCCATGTTATCCTCAATGGGTGTGTACCTCGTTGGTTCATTCTCTGTGGAGAAGCTTGTGCTCGAGCTACCTTGTGAACGGTGTGAACTTGAACACATCAACTTTTGCATCAACACCTTAGCCTTCTTCATCTACACCACTTAGGCAAAAACACAAGAACAACTCGAACTCGGGTTATAGGTTAGCAAATAAAACCTGTCGTCCGTGTTGTTCTTGCCAAGCTTTTCAAAGCACTTGAACAACCCAAAAACAAAGAAACTAAAAAGGGAAATACTTGTGGTGGTTTTTTGGAATGACAACTTTTAGAGAAACAATGTGAGAGCTCCAGACCAAATGAGTGAAGAGGGGAGTCAAATGAGAAGTGAATTTGGAATGGCAAAACAGTCTCCCCCGTGCACTGAATTTATAGTGAAAATCCCAAAGGTCAAAAACTGCTAGTGGGGAGCCAAATCCAACTGTTGGCAAAAGCCCAAGGTTGGTGGGGCCCACACCCCTTCGCCCGAACATTAGTGTTCAACCGACCATGGGTGGGTCCCACTGATCCCTCACTTTGGCCCATAACTTCCTAACAACTATATTTTCTGAGCTGCAGGGGTTAGGTCCAAAGTTGTGATAGAATTTTGCTCAGAAATATATTTTCTCAAAGTTGAAAAACCAAAAAACTGAATTTTGTATTTTTATCAAATTGAAGAAAAGGCTGGAATAAATTCTAACATGCATGTGTAAAATCCAAATATGGAAATGCAGAGGCAAATTTGAATGCATCAAACAGTTTGGAAAAATTCAAAAGTGCAAAAAATGAAAAAAATCAAATATGAGGTAAATAACAATTTACCTTTGGCAAGGGCTCGCCAATTTTTTAAAAGTCCAACGAGCGGGACTTTTCTCCATCGAATTTAGCTTGATGTTGCAGCATCCAGTCCTGGAGAAGTGGATGCGGATGGCTGTACTTCTTTCACTCACCACACCTTCTTCATCTTTGGTGCAGTCGGTGGCTTCTTGTGTGAAGGAATCTTCTTAATAGGCTGCTTCTCTTTCCAGAGTCCTGGAGTGCCTATTATCTTCTTCTTCTGAGTGACAGGAGTGTGATTTTCTTGTGCCCAGAGATTTACCATGGAATCCTCTATGTTGCCTCCCCTTGTCTCCGTTCCTAGCTTCTTGATGTCCTGTGGGTTCAGTCAGCTTTTGACTCCACCCATACGGCAAGGCTGAAACTCAAACTCCTCTTCCTTGTTGTTAAGGTCGAGGCAGATTACTTCAGCCCCTACATCAATTTGTGCAAATGTGGTGCTTAAGAATGGCCACCCAAGGATGAGTGGCGTACTCTTGTCGACTTCCATGTCAAGCACCACAAAATCCATAGGGATGAAACATTCGCGGATGTCAACTAGAACTTCCTCAACAATTCCTACGGGGGTTCACAGTGTCGAGTCAGCCTGCTGAATCACAATCTGAGATGGGGCTAGTGTAACAGAACTGCCTTAGCATGGAGATGTTTCCATTCCAGGATCTTTCTTGGTGGCAACACACGCTATGACACCCAATAGTACGACACATAACAGAATAATATTGAAGGACTGAGAAGGCGACTAGGGTGGGGGGAGTGAATGGGAGCCAATTAAAATTCTTCTCAAAAACTTGGCCTATTTCCCAATTATTACCCAAGCCGACCTCTAACTCGATCACCAAGGCTACACACACCAACTTGTGATGTCCTACCCTTAGGAGTGATCTACAACAACAATGGAACACAACGGAAATAGAGGGAAGCAGCTAGAACTCAAAATAGTCAAGAACCTCACAAAACCAGCCCTTACTGGACTCCCACTGGTAGTGCCGATCAAGGCCATCGGCAGTGCCGGTTGACACCATTGGCAGTACCAGTATAACCCATTGGCAGTGCCAGTGTGGGATTGACCCACCGACAGTGCCGGTCCTGGTCATCGGCAGTGCTGGTCGACCCCGACAGAACAGGAAAAACTTTTGGGATTAGGCAAAAACTTGGTCAGTACCTAATCAAACAAACTCCAAATGATGCAATTTTTGTACCAGTCGATTCTCAACACATCACGACCCTAATCCTAGAAGATCAACTCGATTGGCTCAAGAAATCATCACGAATTTTAGATCTTGTGCCAAGAACACCAAAAAGGGAAAACTTGAGAAATCCTTCAAATCGAAGGTGCTAGAGCTATTGATTCAATCAAGGATCTCTATAGGATTGTTCTAGCTCATCCTAGCAACAAGTTTCTCAAGAAATCTGAACCCAAAACTCATTCAAAAAGGAGACAAAAAATCACCACAAAAATAGCTCCAAAAATAAGGAAAAAGAGAAATTCGGGATCTAGGGATAGAGGAAAATCTTGAGCCCGAAAATAATTCACATATCATGGGAACATGCATACAAGATCCATAGGTACAATGCTACGAAGCCACCCTCTTCCTCCCACTATTTGGAAGAGAAAGAGATGTCTCTCACACACCCTCTCCTCTCCTATAAAACATGAAGACCTCTCCTGGCACTTTGAATGAAGACCTAAGGCAAGGCTAAGGGGAGAGAGATGCCTCTTCCACCAGCCCTATCTCTCCTTATATAGGCCCAAGGTCTATTGTCCACATGACAACACTACCCTTGACCAACATAACACACCCACCTATCATCAGGGGCATAACCATCCATCTTTTTGCTCGTCACCTGAATGCCATCGATCCCTTCATGACTTTGCTTTGCCTCGATGCAAGCTACGCAATGGTGCCACGTGCACCTCCAATAGCCACCACCGATTTTGAGGCCCAAATTGGGAAACCTCCTTGCACGCTTCTCAAAGTACAACTTCTTGATGTCAACGTGTGTCACCTCGTCCTACGATCCTGACCATCGGCAAAGTCTCTCCCAGTCCTTGTCCATCAGGCCCCCTTGTCGCTTCAACCGGCATCCCGCTCTCCTTGACTTGGTCAACACGCCGTCTTCATCACAACCATGGTTTTGAGGCTCAGCCGCAAAACCATCTGTGCTTCTCGCCTCTTTATGTGTACGGTGTGGATCACCCTTGACTTCACCTGGCATCCCGATCATCCGGTCCCAAGTCCCCTACTTGTGCCTAATCCTCTCGCCATTGACCGCCAAGTCGACTCCATTCACCTACACATCATGAGACAAGCAAACACATTTCCCATCTTCTGCAACTTCACCAATACCTCCACCAGTTTCAGTTAGTCAAAACCATGACATACACAAACTCATGCAATCCCCAGATTTCCACATTTCAACTCAAGCACCAAATACACTCAAGTCAATTACTCATCACATATATTGCAAACCATGGCACATATCCACATGGTTTATGAAGGACCGAGAAGGGCACCAGAGGGGGGTGAATGCGAGCCAATCAAAATTCTCCAAGAGAACTTGGCCAATATCCCAAAAGCAACCTAAGCCAACCTCTGAACCGATCACCAAAACTACACACACCTACTCGTGGTGTACTAGCCCTAGGAGTGATCAACCACAACAAATAAACACAGCGGAAACATCAATAAACAGCAAGGACAGTGCCGGTTGGCCCCATCGGCAGTGCCAGTGAGATCCATCGGCAGTGCTGGTGCAGGGTTTTGCAACCCACAGACAGTGCCGATCGACCCCGACAGAATAGCAGAAACTTTCATGATTTTGGCAAATCTTCTCCAAAACCTAATCAAACAAACTCCAAATAATGTGATTTTTGGAGCAGTGAATCCTTAACACATCACGACCCTAATCCTAGAAGATCAACTCAATTGGCTCAAGGAATCATCATAAATTTCAGATCTTGTGATAAGAACACCAAAAAGGGAAAACTTGAGAAATCCTTCAAATCGAAGGTGCTAGAGCTATTGATTCAATCAAGGATCTCTATAGGATTGTTCTAGCTCATCACAGCAACAAGTTCCTCAAGAAATCTGTCCCAAAAACTCATCCAAAAAGGAGATAAAAAATTCCTACAAAAATAGCTCCGAAAATAGGGAAAAAGAGAAATTTGGGATTTAGGGAAAGAGGAAAATCTTGAGCACGAAAATAAATCTCATGTCATGGAAAGATGATTACAAGATCCATAGATACAAGCAACTTGAATAAAGTCCTAACACAAGGCTAATGGGAAGAGAGACACCTCTTCCACTAGCCTTTCCTCTCCTTATATAGGCCTTGAGTCTATTTGTTGGAGAGATGCCCAAGAGACATTACGGATTTGATCCGTATGTGAGGGTCATACGGATATTGATCCGTGTGGGATAGTCCACTAATGGTCCAACTTGTCGAGGCTAATTAGAAAGGTTTATATAAGTGGAGGTGGGGCAAGGGTACGCGTACCCACCAGTCCATAACCCTAGCCGTTGTGCTGCTCTCTCTCGCCCACAACCCTAACCGTGTTGCTGGTGCTAGCACGCTACGCACGGTGCTTCAACCCCGTACGTGTGGATAACGCTAGGAGGCACTGTTGTTGCAGCGGTGCCGGACGGCTGGACTAGGAGGAGACGATTGACATGATCGACTACTTCCTCTACACCGACATGCGACTTCGTTGGACGAGCTGCTCCAACTATCGCTTCCGCTCCGCCTGCGTGTCTAGTGGTAACGATCCATGATTCCCTCCTTACAAGGTTTTCTGGTTGAATGGTAGAAATTATTATATGCTATCGTAGCCCACCCGTTCTCCAATAGTGGTATCAGAGCCGACCTTGTGTAGGTTGTGATCGGGATCTTGTGTATATAGAGGATATGCTGATGTTTTAGATGAGATCTATTACATGTTTTTGTGTACGGGTTGATTAGATCAATGGTGATAGGGAGGTTCACAAGGTAATGGGCGGATAGCGATACATGCATCATTGATTTATTTGTGTCCCTTCTCCGTGCGCGCGCAACTTGTCCATACCAGTTAGAATCACCATTGGGACTAACTGCATGCGCCAGTAGAGGAGCCAATAGTATCATGATCATGTACTGTAGTCTACTCATGAAAACCGAAATCGTTACAACCCTTTTTGGCCATACATTAGCATTCGCTTCTCACTTAACTTGTTTTTGTAGAGAATGTTGTGAATGGTATGCCCAAAGAGATGCATGTGATGTATGTATGTGATTTGTATGACCTGCATGCCATGATTAATTATTGCTGGGTTGAGGCTGTCATATTATTGTATAACGGCCTGTGTGTCAATCTGTGATGCTTGATATTCTCATGTAATTTATTACTAGCTATTAGTTGTAGTAGCTAAGTGTTAGTTCATGGAGGTCTCAAGCATGATGGTTGAAGGACGGGAGACATGGCGATGGCAATGGAGATGGAGATCACCAATTGAAAGGGGCCATGCTATGTCACAGTTAATATGATTGCCTATGATGATGTTCCTATCATCCTATTCTTTCATGTGTTGTCTATATTGGATATGATTAACATGCTATAATAGGTTCCCTAAAGAAAAAATAAATTATATGCCCTTCCAATAGCAACACCTATTAAAATTATGATTGTTGTATGGTAGGTCTGCCAAAGTAGAGTAACTCAACTATCTTAATTATTAGGGTAAATGTCGGACATTTACATGCATAGTACTAGTTTAATTAACAAAGCTATTAAAACGGTTTTGGGCTTTGGGGCATGGTGTTGGCGCCGGGGCATGAGATGCCACCCAACAAACAAGAGTCACATAGGGATGTGATTAGCAAAGTGTTGCTTACCTATGTCACTAGATTTCTAGCGGTGATGCCAAGGCTCACTAGGATTTAAGCTGAATATAGATCTTGGACCACTATATGTCGTTTTGAGGGAAAATGGTTCCAAGCATATAGTGGAATAATGAACATTTGTTAAAATGTTTAATAAAAGTTTTACATTTACATAGTGCTTGTATTTACATATTTTCTGTTGTAGATCATGGCACCAACCGCTAGTAACACTTTCAATTTATACTCTATTCTTGAAAAATAAAAGCTTAGTGGAACAAACTTTATTGATTGGTATCACAACTTGAGAATTGTTCTCAAGCAAGAGAAAAAGGAATATGTTCTAGAGCTTCCCTATCTTGATGATCTGCTAGAAAATGCTACTGCCGCTCCAAAAAGGGAGTATGAGAAGCATACCAATGATGCAATTGATGTTAGTTGTCTCATGCTTGCCACTATGTCCTCTGAGCTTCAGAAGCAATATGAGAACATGGATGCCCACAATATGATTGAGGGACTCCGTGGCATGTTTGAGAACCAAGCAAGGTCTGAGAGGTACAACATCTCAAAGTCCTTGTTTGCGTGCAGGCTAGCTGAAAGCGGTTCTGTCAGTCCTCATGTGATTAAGATGATTGGTTACATTGAGAATCTGGAGAAACTTGGTGCTCCTCTACACCCCGATTTGGTCAGAGATGTGATTCTCCTGTCACTTCCCGCGAGCTATGAGCCTTTCATTTTGAAGTTTCAAATGAATAGCACAGAGAAGACATTGGCTGAGTTGCATGGGATGCTTAACACAGCTAAGGTAAGCATCAAAAAATCTGGTCCAAGTCAAGTTAACTTGGTTCAAAAAGGATAGCAAGAAGCAAAAGCGCAAGGCTAAGGCTAAGGCTATAGATGAGATCTCTAGCACTAAGCCTAAGCCTACAGCAGCTCCTAATCCTAAATCGGCGGCTGGTGATCCTTGTTTTCACTACAAGAAACCCAGTCATTGGAAGAGGAATTGCAAGCTTTATCTAGCAGAGCTGAAGAAGAAGCGTGGAGACACTTCTAATTCAGGTATCAACGTTATTGAAGTTAATAATGGTGCTACACGTCCTTATGATTCATGGGTATTTGATACCAGATCGATGATTCATACTTGCAAATCGTTGCAGGGGCTTAAAGAAGCTAGGAAATGTGCAAAGGGCGAGGTGGATGCTCGTGCCGGCAATTGTGCAAAGGTTGCTACGTTGGCCGTCGGAACTTATCCACTTTGATTACCATCAGGATTAGTTTGGGAGTTAAATAATTGTTATTACATTCCCGCCTTAGGCAAAAACATTATTTCTTCAAAGTGTTTGGAGGAAGATGATGGTTATGATGTCATAATAAGGAACAAGTGTTATTTCATTTATTTGAATGATATTCTCTATGATAATTGCCCATTGGTGAATGGATTATATTACTTAGATCTTGAGAATAAGTCTATTTATAACATTGATGCAAAAAGGCTCAAACCTAATGATTTGAATCCCACATATACTTGGCATTGTCGTTTAGGTCATATAAACGAGAAGCACATAAAGAAGCTCCATACAAATGGTCTTCTAAGTTATTTTGATTTTGAATCAATTCATACATGTGAGTCTTGTTTACTTGGCAAAATGACTAAGTCGCCTTTGTCACACCTGGTTCCAATGACCAAAACCAAATGCATCTGTATGCGTGCCCAGAATCAAGTTTTCACGCACACAGGACAATTATTGTGATAAAAGAACAATAACTTTATTAAATCAATAATATTGTTACAACAGTGACCCATAGGTCAAAAGAAAAAGGTTACATTGCAGCGGAATAAACTAAGCGTTGGCGTCCTTCAGCTCCCATAGGAAGTCGACCGAAAGACCACATGCCTAGACTCCTCCATCGTCTTCATAGTTGTACCTTCATTCTCCTATAGCTGAGCAGCAATGTGGGATATAGCAAGGGTGAGTACATGTCGTACTCAGCAAGTGGGAGAAAGGATGACATGGCTAAGACAAGGAAGGCTTTAAAAGGGGTTTATTGCATGAGCTTTTAATTTCCTATGCATCCTAATTACTAAGTGGGGTCATCCCAACCATCAATCCACAGGGTGCTATCCAAGACAAGTCCGAACCATCCAACCATTCCAACCCTTCCGACCCATAACCAACGAACCTTGTGAGGATTGCAGGCCGCTCTTGACCATGAGCACAACTATCATGATAGTTTGATACTCTGCAGAGTTTGTACCACTTTACCCACAAGTCGTGATTTCATCCCCTGATGCCAGGTGGACTAGAGTCTCCATGTTACCATGCCGGCCAAGCACTACCACACTTCCTTAGGTGTGTGGCCAGGAGATCACTATGAGGCTTTTACAAAGGGCCTCCCAGTACATGCTAGCCACTAAGATTCCACTCCCGTCCATAAGTGATAGCCCATAAACAAGCAACTCATCAACCCAGGACCCCCTCTTGAGCCATTCGGATACAAGGACAGTCCTCTTGACTTCTATTCCCCGCTCCACCAAAATGCTGCACCGACACTGGGAGAACTCCTAATTAATCAGCCAGGCTGTTCCATAGCAGCCTTGTGATGACACTGTTGTCCTGGGTCATCGCTCCAAGAACCGGTTCCTAGAATCTACAACAAGCCTACCCCCACCAACCATGTGATGACTAGAGCTCGTGCAAGATGACTAAATTTAGAGGTGAGCTCGTTCCTACGTTCTTCATTATATGTCACTTTTGAGAATGGTTTACTACCTAATGATTATATTGTAATTAGGAACCATGGAGAGGATCAGGAGATGATGAGAGAAGGACTTGGAGACGTGGAGGACCAGCAAGGATGTGGAAGCCAAGGTGGAGGCCCAACCAAAATCGACTTCGAGTCTATTTTGGGGTTCAGGACCAGTCTGCACTAAAACGGATGCCCAGGACGCATACGGACTTGGATTTTGACGTTCTACATATGCACGGAAAGATAAGAAGAAGATCTTTCCAATTCCTCCGGTCTCATTTCAAAATTCATCCGGAGTCATCGGGAATCTTCAAAACAAGAGAGGGTCCAGAATCTGCTTCGATGCTGCATTGTCTATTTTTGGCCTTTGGGCTTTGTATCTAGTTGAGCCTAATTAGGGATGCGTCCAGAGGGTCTTGCACGACCCTAGGGTCTTCATATACAGCCGCCGCCACACCATTAGGGTTTCGGTTTTGCTTAGATTATTCTGTTCATAACAGTTTCGCCGTCATCACGGTTTGTGAGACCCCAACTTCGTGAGATTCATAATACATCTGCAATTGTGTTGCCTTCTTCTTTGTTCTTGCTTGTGTTCTTGATTCGCAGGCAGAGTTTAGCCTTCTTGGTGAGGTCAATCATTTTAGAACGGTTAATAACTAGAGGAGACGTCGTGCTGCGATTGCGGGGTTTAGAACATGCTGTTCTGAAGCCGGATCGATTTGTGTGTCGCCTCCAACCAAATCAACGTATCCAGAACCTTTCGAAAGATCGGGAACCCTTGTCCACATCAAGTGGTATCAAAGCTTCTGGTGCACCGTCAGGTTCGCACTACCCTTAGTTAATTTTGTTTTGTGTTCATCCTATCATCCACAGAAAAGCCAAAAAAAAAATTACCCTCCGCCCATAACCACATGTTTAGCCTTTGCATATTTCAATTTTGGAGTCCGTAGTGTTGAGTTTGTGCCCTAGTTTTTGTTTAGTCGCTGGTTTAGTTTGTGTTTTTGTCATCAGTAGTGTTTCCCTTGCAACCCTAGCCGCCATCCCCTTCACCATCGTCTGTTCTATCGGCTTTGTGTGCTAGGGTTGATTGATCGATACACCCACCCTAATCCCACCCTCAAACACCTTGGACCAATCCCCACAAATTCCACTTTCCGCTGCATCCACGCCGCCAAAAAAAATTTTATCCGATTCCAAACTCGAGCCCTAACCCGACTTGGGTTTCTGGAAAACCGACTCCGACCCCCCTTCCGTAAAACGGGCATAACTTTTCTCTCGGTTGCCCTGTGTGCCCTTGTCAAAAAATTCAAAAAAATCGGGAAGATAAAGAAAAAATTGATTTAAGTTTAAACCCGACGTTTTCTGCAACTTCAAGATTTTCTGTAGGCCACATCCTACCTCTGTTTGAGCTGAACTTTTTTATGGATTCTCCTCCATTATTAGTGAGTTGGAGAAAAATATCAAAAAATAAAATCAAAAAAAAAATGAAATTTGGGATTTCTGCTAGTGCTACATCTAGCCCCCTGAAATTTCTGGATTTGGCTGTTTTGCACTTAGCCCCCTGTTATCGCCTGTTGTGCCTTTGTCTCCTTGTTTCTACTTTGCTATCACTACTGTTCTAGGACATACTTAGACCAGCAACTAGGGACAAGTTACTTGGGCACTTATTCAGCTTTACTATCTGTTTTTGATTTGTGTGCCACTCACATATATATTTTTGGCCTTCCTAGCTCTACATATTTCTTCTGGACAGCACACAGGTTATTTTGTGACCCTTGCAATCGTGGAACACATCTCTCTGGTATCCTTTGCTTTGCTTTTCAGAACTTTGTAAGAGCTTTGTAAGGAGTCTCCTTTTGTTGTGTTGAGAGGCACCACTGCTTAGCTGTATTGTAGGGATAACCTTCACTGTTTGTTTCCTGTTTTGGTGTTTATGATGGCAGGATGGAGAGATGGCTTCACCCTCACAATTTGCTGAGTGCGTGAGCCAAGAGCAGCTCCAGAAGGCTTTGCAGGCTGCTCAGAGTGACTTGGCAGAGACGATCACTAGAGCCGTTACTGATGCAGTCAGCAAGCTTCACGTTGGAGAAAGCATCGAGCGGTTAGAGAAGCGGGTCTCTAAGTTAACCGATTAGGTTGTCGCGTTGGAGACCGCTCCTAAAACCAACAATACGAACACCAATAATAACAACAACGACATTGAAGACGTCCATGATGAAGACACTGTGTATAAGGCTGATGTCACCGTGGATAGGTCAGCTACAAGGACCGCATGATTATGACATCGTTTGCAACATAATACTCAAGGTATGGGTGGTTTCCACAACTACAATCATCATCCACACGGTAACTATGCTCCAAATGACCCGTATGCTAAAATTAAGTTTTCAATTCCTTCGTTTTTGGGTCAGTATGATGGTGATGTTTATCTTGATTGGGATATGACTGTAGAAGAAAAATATAATGCCCACCTTGTTCCTGAAGAACATAGAGTTACACAAGCTACTAGTGAGTTTAAGGACTTTGCTATTGTTTGGTGGAGTGGTCTAGCTGCTGAAACTGATTTGCCTACTACTTGGGAAGAACTTAAGGTAGCAATGCGTGATCGTTTTGTTCCCCCTTCTTTTTATAGAGAGATTTATAATAAACTGCAGCGTTTAGAACAAGGAGATAAAACTGTTCAGGAGTACTTTAGTGAGCTTCAGAAGGGTTTGATTCGTTGTGCTGTAGTTGAAAAAGTAGAGGATCAGACTTGTCGCTTTTATTCTGGTTTAAGAAAAGAAATTCAGGACATCCTCGATTATAAAGAATATTATACCCTCACCCAGTGTTTCCAGTATGCTATGCTTGCAGAGAAAGAATCACAGGGACTTTTCCAGGCTTTTGAGAATTACAGCAAGTCAAGGAACTCCTACCCCCCACGCCCGACGGGGAATTCGGGGCTGCCCAGGCCATCTTTCTGGCCGCCCCCACCAGCAGCTACCAAGGGAACCAGTGTTGTTTCTGCAGCCCCAAGATGAGCCCCTGCACCTTCTACGCGCTTAGGTAAACTTTCTGTGAAGGTACCAGCTAGTAGTGCCTCCTCTGTTGCTTCGACAGGGCGCACTATAAGGATTCAGTGCCACCGCTGCCATGGACTTGGTCATGTGCAGAAAGATTGTCCAAGTAGGCGGGCCTATGTGGCGATAGACGATGGCGGTTACATGAGCAGCTCCGATGTGGAGGATGAGGAGGAGGATGTCGCTACCACCAGCAGTGACCTCGTCCTTGGAGGAGGAGACACCACGGGATACATGAACATTATTGTTCAACGTGTCCTTAGCACACAAGTTCATTAGCCCGAGACGATGCAGCGCCACAACTTGTTCCAGATTTTCTTCGTCATCAAGAACCGCCGAGCACGTGTCATCATTGATGGAGGGAGCTGCAATAACTTGGTGAGTTCTGATGTGGTCAACAAGCTTGCTTTGACCACACGTCTACATCCACATCCATACTACATTCAGTGGTTAAACGACTCTGACAAAGCTAAGGTAATACAAACTTGCAGAGTTCCTTTTTCCATTGGTTCTTATGTGGATTCTGTTGATTGTGATGTTGTACCCATGCAAGCATGTTCACTTTTATTGGATAGACCTTGGGAATTTGATAATGATGCTGTACACCTTGGTAGAAGTAATAAGTACACTTTTAAGCATAAAGGAACTAAAATTACTTAGTTACCAATGACCCCTGCTGATATTGTACAAGCTGATTTAGAAAGAGCTGCTAGTTTGAAAAATAAAGGTCCTGAAATTCAACAACCTGTTAATTCTAATTCTACGCCTAGTAATGTTAATGATTCTTCAAGTTCTAAGGGTGCTGGAATTAAATTACAAGGTCGTTCATGTCTTGCAACAAAATCTGAGCTTGCTGAAATTTCTGATAATGATGATATTTGCTATGCTTTGATATGCAAAGAAGCTTTGTTTTCGCTTGATGATGTTGCTTCTAGTGCTATGTCTCCTACTGTCACTAACCTTTTGCAGGAGTATGAGGATGTTTTTCCAGCTGAGATACCCCCGGGATTGCCACCTTTGAGAGGGATTGAGCATCAAATTGATTTGATTCCTGGTGCTACTTTGCCAAACCGTGCTGCTTATAGGACCAACCCTGAGGAGACTAAGGAGATACAATGACAAGTTCAAGACCTTTTGGATCGTGGGTATGTTCGTCAATCACTTAGTCCTTGTACTGTTTCTTTACTTTTGGTTCCTAAGAAAGATGGTACTTGGCATATGTGTGTAGATTGTAGAGCCATTAATAATATTACTATTAGGTATCGTCATCCTATTCCTAGGCTAGACGACATGCTTGATGAGTTATGTGGTGCTATAATTTTCACTAAAATTGATTTGCGTAGTGGCTACCATCAAATTAGAATGACACTTGGAGACGAATGGAAAACAACTTTCAAAACCAAATTTGGATTATATGAGTGGTTAGTAATGCCTTTTGGTTTAACTAATGCACCTAGTACTTTCATGCGTTTGATGAATGAGGTTTTAAGAGCTTTCATTGGCAAATTTGTGGTAGTTTACTTTGATGATATCTTGATTTATAGCAAATCTATAGATGAACATATGAATCATTTGCGTGCTGTTTTTGATGCTTTACGAGATGCACGTTTATTTGGTAACCTTGAGAAGTGCATCTTTTGCACGGATCGAGTCTCTTTTCTTGGCTATGTTGTGACTCCATAGGGAATTGAGGTGGATGAGGTGAAGATTGAAGCCATAAAGAGCTGGCCTGTACCAAAAACTATCACACAGGTGAGGAGTTTTCTTGGTCTTGTAGGTTTCTACCGCCGCTTTGTGAAAGATTTCAGCACCATTGCTGCACCTTTGCATGAGTTGACAAAGAAGGGCATTGATTTCCATTGGGGTAAGGTACATCATGAGTCTTTTGATGCTTTGAAGGATAAACTTACACATGCACCATTGCTGCAATTACCTAATTTTGATAAGATTTTTGAGCTTGAATGCGATGCTAGTGGTATAGGCATTGGTGGTGTTTTGATGCAAGATAGTAAACCTATTGCATACTTTAGTGAGAAAATTACTGGGCCTGTTTTGAATTACTCCATGTATGATAAGGAATTGTATGCACTTCTACGTTGTTTAGAGATGTGGCGTCATTATTTGTTGCCCAAAGAATTTGTTATTCATTCTGATCATGAATCACTTAAGTATATTCGTTCTCAATGTAATTTGAACCGTAGACATGCTAAATGGATTGAGTTTATTGAGTCTTTTCCTTACATTATTAAACATAAGAAAGGGAAGGATAATGTGATCGCTGATGCTTTATCTAGGCGCTATACTTTATTGTCTCAACTTGATTGTAGAATTTTTGGACTTGAGGCAATTAAAGAACAATATGATGCTGATGTTGATTTTAAGGATGTATTGCTGCATTGTAAAGAAGGTCGTGCATGGAATAAATTTGTGTTGAATGATGGATTCTTGTTTAGAGCTAACCGCCTATGCATTCCAGTTGGTTCCGTCGTCTTTTGTTGTTACAGGAGGCGCATGGAGGTGGATTGATGGGTCATTTTGGTGCCAATAAGACGGAGGATATTTTGTCCATGCACTTCTTTTGGCCAAGGATGAGGAAAGATGTTGAGCGCTTTGTTGCTCGCTGCACTACATGTCAAAAAGCTAAGTCTCGCTTGAATCCACATGGTTTATACATGCCACTTCCTGTTCCTTCTATTCCTTGGGCGGATATTTCTATGGACCTTGTTTTAGGACTGCCTAGGACTAAGAGGGGGAGTGATAGCATTTTTGTTGTTGTGGATAGACTCTCTAAGATGGCACACTTTATACCATGTCATAAAACTGATGATGCTAGTTATATTGCTGATCTCTTTTTCAAAGAAATTGTACGTTTGTATGGTATGCCTTCTACTATTGTTTCAGATCGTGATGCAAAATTCTTGAGTCACTTTTGGTGCACGCTTTGGAATAAGTTGGGTACAAAGTTGTTGTTTTCTACAACTTGTCACCCACAAACTGATGGACAAATTGAGGTGGTGAACCGCACTTTGGGTACTATGTTGAGAGCTATTTTGAAGAAAAATTTGAAGCAATGGGAAGAATGTTTGCCTCATGTTGAGTTTGCATGTAATCGGGCACATTCTACTACCAAGGTAAGTCCTTTCAAGGTAGTGTATGGTTTTGATCCCCGTACTCCACTTGATATACTTCCTCTACCTATTCATGAGAGAGTTCATGTTGATGCTAAGGAACGTGCTGAATTTATTTTGAAAATGCATGAGACCACTAGACTTAGTATTGAAAAGATGAATGACAAGTATAAAATTGCTGGTAGTAAAGGTAGAAAAGAAGTAAAACTTGATGTAGGAGATTTAGTATGGTTACACTTGAGAAAAGATAGATTTTTAGATTTGGGAAAGTCTAAATTAATGCCTAGGGTTGATGGTCCTTTCAAAATAATTGAGAAGATTAATGATAATGCATACAAACTTGAGTTGCCTCCCGAGTTCGGGGTTAGTCCTACTTTTAACATTTCAGATTTGAAACCATACTTGGGAGAAGAGAATGAGCTTGAGTCGAGGACGACTCCACTTCAAGAGGGGGAGGATGATGAGGACATCACTCCTAAGGATACATGCAACACTCCTCCAATTCTGGACTTGCAAGGTCCAATGACTAGAGCTCGTGCACGACGACTAAATTTAGAGGTGAGCTCGTTCCTACGTTCTTCATTATATGTCACTTTTGAGAATGGTTTGCTACCTAATAATTATATTATAATTAGGAACCATGTAGAGGACCAGGAGATGATGGGAGAAGGACTTGGAGACGTGGAGGACCAGCAAGGACGTAGAAGCCAAGGTGGAGGCCCAACCAAAATTGACTTCGAGTCCATTTTGGGGTTCAGGACCAGTCTGCACTAAAATAGATGCCCAGGACGCATACGGACTCAGATTTGGACGTTCTACATATGCACGGAAAGATAAGAAGAAGACCTTTCCAATGCCGCTGGTTTGATATCAAAATTCATGCGGAGTCATCAGGAATCGTCGAAACAAGAGAGGGTCCGGAATCTGTTTCGGTGCTGCGTCGGCTGTTTTTGTCCTTTGGGCTTTGTATCTAGTTGAGCCCAATTAGGGGTTCGTCCATAGGGTCTTGCACGACCCTAGGGTCTTCATATACAGCCACCACCACACCATTAGGATTTGGGTTTTGCTTAGATTATTCTGTTCATAACAGATTCGCCGTCATCACAGTTTGTGAGACCCCAACTTCGTGAGATTCATAATACATCTGCAATTGTGTTGCTTTCTTCTTTGTTCTTGCTTGTGTTCTTGATTTGCAGGCAGGGATTAGCCTTCTCGGCAAGGTCAATTGTTTTAGGACGGTTGGTAACCGGAGGAGACGTCGTGCTGCGATTGCGGGGTTTAGAACGTGCTGTTCTGAAGCCGGATCGATTTGTGTGTCGCCTCCGACCAAATCAACGTATCCAGAACCTTTCGGAAGATCGGGAACCCTTGTCCACATCACCATGTGCCCACGGCACCACATCCATTCCATCCGGCTTGCATAGATCCCTAAGTCCATGTTGCTAACATCAATTATCCTTCCACTCATGAAGTGACATAGTTCATTAATCAAGATTTATATCAACCCAACATCCCACAAGCAACCTAAGCATTATCTACCCACAACCAACCAACCAACTAGTTCAAGGCGACAAAGAAAAGGATAAAGCAATACTAGGAAAACCCTAACAATAGGTACCCATTCAATTAACACAAGCATGCAACTCTACAATAATATTCATAATAGGATCAAAATGCATCAAGGACACTTGCCGTGAAATATGTTGCTGTTCAATGACTAACGATTGTCCGACATTGTCTTCATGATTCCTTCTCCCGTTTTCAAACACACACCTATTTACATACATAAATATCAAAGATACAAGCTAAGGATAATATGCAATAGTAGGGGCTAATCACAAGATATGAAGTGGGGCACAAGGAGCTCACCAAGGTTTATGCAATGTGGAAAGCCCCGATGCCACAAGTAATAGTGCAAGGTGGATAATAACATGGCATCGAGTGGTGATGCCGGCATCGACGGTTTCTCAATGATATGATCATGGCATCCTGTAGAACATGTAGTGGTGAGTTTAGTGGTATAGTTTGTTTCAGATGGATTCAAATGAAGCGACGAAAAATCGATTACAATTACTGTCGAGATTTTAGGCGTGGCAGAATAGGCATCCATTCAAAGACAGGTGCATTCCTAAAGATTGGCTGTAGGAATCAAGGAAATAAGTTAACAAACATATGGACATACATTAGAAACATGATGTTGACATCATGAATTGGATACAAATCGAACTGAAAAGGATATCAAGTGGTTGGACCATGGTAAACCTGTTCAGCGATAGTTGTTACACCATCTGTGTTCCTAGGTGAACGGTGTATGATCTTGGTCAATCCTTTGGTATTGTCCTTTTGGGAACACGCCATAGTATTGTCCTTGCATCTGAAAGACCAGAGAATAGGATACAATCACTTGGGACTTCCGGTTGTGTGCGCTGAACACGACCAGAATAGAGAGCGGTGTCGATGTGCAGATACGATGACAAAGACGTGCCCGTTCCCATAGATAGGCTAGTGATCTGAAGGAAATACTTGAACATAAACATGTGCTGTTGTCAGGAACATGGTAGGGACAAGGTGATTTCATCAAGAGATCACCTGAACGATAGATCAAGTGGCTGGATCGTGATGAGGTTGTGCAGCAGCAGATCAAATGCCAGACGCGTTCCTGGAGGTTTCAGGACAGATATTCACAAACCCTCCTGTGGAGACGCCCTTGGTTTCCTAGAACACATCATGGTATAAAGTTTGCATTAAGTGAGCATCAGGATTGGGAGGAATTGAAGAGGAAATACCGATGTACATGCTGGATGCGCCCAGAACAGAGAGGAGTGGACATTGCAAACAGGATTCCCGTCTCGTCTGAACTCCAATGGATGCAATATTTGGATATGTTGTTGGTAACATCATGGTTCATCTCCTGGAAAAATTTCATGGTATTTCATTGTCTAGATCGATGGGAACGAGGATTGGAATTCAGGTGCATCATGGCTAGACAGGAAAGTAGAAAGGGGTGAACTTGTGTCTCTTTGATGGGAATGAAGTGGAAGGGGCAAGGGAGCTCGTGAGCCAGCACAAGGGGCGTCCTGGTGTGACTTAAGAGGCCTAGGGAGGGGAGTGGAAAGGGTTGGGAAGGGAGGAGAGGGGCCAAGAGGTAAGTAAAACTGCCAGCCATGAATGGTTCAAGTTATTGCCACTATAGTTGATGTTTCTTTCCCAGAAAGTGAAAATTGATGGGGAACATAGTTATAAAATGGTTTTGATGATAAAACAACGTGGGTGCAGGTTTATGATGATCAAGGTGTGGTAGTTTTGTCATATCTACTTATGAAAATTAAAGGGACTCAAGTGACCACTCACTTTAGATGGCTAATGGGCATGCAAGTGCTGATTTATGGTGTTATATTCAGAGCTTGGGACGTCCATCAAAGGGAAACAAGAGAGAGAGGAGTGGATGACTAGGAAGAGGATAAGTTTGATCGGTCATGGGCATGTTGGGCTCAAATTTTTGTGTGCTGGCAAGCTAGGCTTGCTCCATCTATTAGAGAGAAGGGAGGTTAGATTAGTATAGATAATTAGATGAGATCAGATGAATGGTATATTTCAAGAATAGAATATGGTGCGGGTTGACATAAAGATTTGCATGCCAAATAGGGGGAAAGACGATTTTACTTCATGACTTTTTAGAGAATGAAGAACAACATAGGAATTATAAGGAAGTGCAAAGCAGAGAGATCGAGAATGATGTCTGGGATTGAGCAATGATAAGGTTATAAAGAAAATTATATTTGATGATGAATCAAGGGCAACAATATGATAAAATTAGGAGAATTATGTGTTTTGAGTGTTGAAAAGGCTCACGCCTAGAATTTGGAAAATACGAGATGTGACAAACTACCCCCCTTAAAAGGAATCTCGTCCCATGATTGAGAGAAGCTAGGATTTAAGAGTTTGAACATAGAAGATAACAATTTTGGAGGATCAAAAGGAGTTGATGGGAAAGACAATGAATGAGAAGTGAAGAATTATTAACATGGAAATAGGGCCACACTATATGCATCAAAGATTGTAGATAGGGTCAAGGATAAAATTTGACCAAGGAAGGATAGGCTCAAACAACCTAAAACAACCATAATACACAATCACTCATTACTCTTCAAACAATAGTCTACGCTGACATCCATTGCTTCATGTCTTGTTGTGGCTGAAGTACTTCACTTCTCTTATTGAAAGTCTTTAGCGCCTTGTCTTATTGCTCTTGTTGTCGTGATGATGTCCTTCGTGGTGGTGATTTGATCAAACCGAAACAAGTTTTGGAGTCAACATACAAAATATTAATAACCTAAATTAATTTATTTAATTTAGAAAATAGCTCCTTTGCCTAAAATAAATTATAATTAGAATTCTCTAATTAATTTATAATAAAATTTTAATCTATTATAAAAATGTTGAAATTAAGTGGAATTGGGTCACAAACAAAAATTTGAAATTTTGGGGTGTGACAGCCTTTCACAGGAAATAGTGAGAGGGCGAGTGAACTATTGGGACTTGTACATACGGATGTATGTGGGCCAATGAGCTGCACAGCCAGAGGTGGTTTTCAGTACTTCATAACTTCTACCGACGACTTTAGTAGATATGGTTACATCTACTTAATGAGGCATAAGTCTGAATCCTCTGAAAAGTTCAAAGAATTTCAAAATTAAGTACAAAATCAATTGGGTAAGACTATTAAACTCATATGATCTGATCGTGGTGGTGAATATTTGAGCCATGAATTTGGTGAACATCTAAAGCAATGTGGAATTGTTCCACAATGGACTCCGCCAGGAACGCCCCAATGAAATAGAGTATCCGAACGGAGGAACCGAACCTTGTTAGACATGGTTAGGTCTATGATGAGCCAAAGTGATCTTCCATTGTCCTTCTAGGGATACGCTCTAGAAACTACCACTTTCACACTTAATAGGGTTCCATCTAAATTCGTGGAAAGGACACCATATGAGATATGGACTGGGAAGCGTCCTGGTTTGTCTTTTCTTAAGATTTGGTGATGTGAGGCTTATGTAAAACGTATGACATCTGATAAGCTTCTTCTAAGTCTGATAAATGCTTCTTTGTAGGATACCCTAGGGAAACCAAAGGTTTGTCGCTCGTAATGGTGTTTTTCTAGAGAAAGAGTTTCTCTCCAAAAGGGTAAGTGGGAGAACGGTGCAACTTGAAGAAATTCAAGAAGCTCCAAAAAATGTTTCTTCTTCCGCTATACCACAATTGGATGAACAAATTGTTGTTGAACCAATTGTTGAAACACCAGCCCCGCGTAGGTCAGAAAGGGCACGTCATGCTCCTGAAAAGTTCACGCTCCTAACCACGGGGCAGCGCAACATATTATTGTTAGACAATGATGAGCCTAAGACATAAATTGAAGCAATGATGGGACCAGACTCTGAGAAATGGCTTGGAGCCATGAGATCTGAATTAGAATCCATGAGAGAAAATCAAGTTTGGAACTTGATAGATCCGCCTGATGGTGTAGAAACCATTGAGTGTCAATGGGTTTTTAAGAAAAAGATAGACATGGATGGAAATGTTGACATCTATAAGGCATGATTGGTGGCAAAAGGTTTTAAGCAAATTCCAGGGTTGATTATGATGAGACCTTCTTGCCCGTCGCTATGCTAAAGTCTATACGGATCCTTGTAGCAATTGTTGCATTTTATGATTATGAGATATGACAAATGGATGTCAAAACGGCTTTACTGAATGGAAACCTAAGTGAGGATGTGTACATGACACAACCTGAAGGTTTTGTCGATCCACAAAATGCTAGGAAGATCTGCAAGCGTCAAAAGTCCATTTATGGACTAAAGCAAGCGTCTCGGAGTTAGAATATTCGCTTTAATGAGGTAGTCAAAGGGTTTGGCTTCATTAAAAATGAAGAGGAGCCTTGTGTTTCCAAAAAGGCTAGTGGGAGCGCGCTTGTCTTTCTGGTCCTTTATGTGGATGACATATTGCTGATCGGTAATGATATTCCAATGCTTGAATTTGTTAAGACTTCTTTGAGAAAGAGTTTCTCTATGAAGGACTTAGGAGAGGCATCTTACATTTTGGGCATTAAGATCTGTAGAGATAGATCAAAAAGGCTAATTGGATTATGCAAGACACGTACATTGACAAGGTATTGAAATGGTTCAATATGCAAGATTCCAAGACAAGTTTCTTGCCCATGTCACACGGCATTACACTTAGTAAGACTCAGTGTCCTTTGACACCTGATGAGATAGAGAAGACAAGAGCGATCCCATATGTTTTGGCTGTCGGATCTATCATGTATGCCATGATATGTACGCGCCCAGATGTAGCTTTCGCTCTGAGCGCTGCAAGTAGATTCTAATCAAACCCAGGAGAAGCTCACTGGGTGGCTAGTAAGAATATCCTAAAGTACTTGAGAAGAACTATGGGTATGTTCCTAGTCTATGGAGGTGAGGAAGAGTTTGTTGTAAATGGTTACACTGATGCTAGCTTCCAAACCGACAAAGAAGATTCGAGATCGAAATCTGGATATGTGTTTTGCCTCAATGGAGGTGTGGTGAGCTGGAAGTGTTCCAAGCAAGATACGGTTGCTGACTCAACAATGGAGGCTGAGTACCTTGCCGCTTCAGAAGCTGCAAAGGTGGTTGTTTGGATCAGAAAATTTGTTTCAGGGTGTGGTTCCTAGTGCGTCCAGTCCAATGGATCTCTATTGCGACAATAGTGGTGCCATTGTGCAAGCCAATGAGCCTAGAGCGCATCAAAAGAACAAACACGTACTACAGCATTATCACCTCATCCGGGACATCGTCGCTCGAGGTGATGTAAAGATATGCAAGGTGCACACGGATTCAAACATCGCTGATCCACTGACAAAGCCTCTCTCTCAGCCCAAGCATGAGGCACATATGAGATCCATGGATATTAGATATCTGCATGATTAATGTATGAGAGATTATGTAATGTCTATATTTTTGTGTGATTGAATAAAGTGTTATTCTGTTCCATGGATAATAATTATAGCATTGATTGACAAGTATGTGACTTGTTTGTGAAACACATTTTTTTTATAATATTATCCTAGTTCCTTATCATTATGTGGGACAATAATGATTCATGGACTAGCACATGTATTGGTTGATGATCAAGTTTCACAGATCACTGATATGGAGATATCAAATCAATAATGTGGACACGTGTTGGAGAACATGATGTTGGATTGACCCACTAAAAGACTTTGCTTAGATGTTATATTTGTGCCATCAGTCGTTGTCTTGAATGATGCACCTTCGGGATCCTTAGACCTGAGATCGTCATTGATCTCCAATATGCGTAGTAGCACACTTAGGGGTTACCAAACGCTACTCCGTAACTGGGTAGTCATAAAGGTAGCTTTCGGGTATGTTATGAAACATGTCATGGGTGTGAGCGGTCAAGATGGAATTTGCCCCTCCTAATAACAGGAGAGATATCTCTGGACCCCTCGAGTTAGATGGATTTGGAAGTGCATGGCCAAGCTAATGTGATTAAAAGTTAATCATGATGACTAAGAGTTAGTCATGATAAACCCACTAGACATTCCACTGTATGGTCGAGCTATTACAGGGATGGCACGTATCTCACCTTGAGCTTGACTGATATCGTGAGGCAAAGGGATCGATGAATGCGTATGTCAAAGGTTCAGTCGATATGATCTTTACGTGTACACGAGAATCAGTAAGTGCTGCTAGGTGCCGCTATTGATTTATGCTTTGAAAAGGGGATTTCACATCATTGTCGTGTACATTTGAAACTAACGGGTCACACACTTAACGGGTCGGAACATAGCTTGCCTATGTGATTGTCTCTAGTGCAAGTGGGAGATTGTTGGAGAGATGCCCGAGAGACATTACGGATTTGATCCGTATGTGAGGGTTATACGGATATTGATCCATGTGGGAATAGTCCACTAATGGGCCAACTTGTCAAGACCCATTAGAAGGGTCTATATAAGTGGAGGTAGGGCAAGGGGTACGCATACCCACCAGTTCATAACCCTAGCCGCCGCGCTCCTCTCTCACGCCCACAACCCTAACCGTGTTGCCGATGCTAGCATGCCGCGCACAGTGCTCCAACCCCGTACGTGTGGATACCACGAGGAGGCGCTGCTGTTGCTACGGTACCGGACGGCTGGACTAGCAGGAAACGATTGACGTGGTCGACTACTTCCTCTACACCGACTAGGAGGAGACGATTGCTTCTGTCCCACCTGTGCGTCAAGTGGTAACGATCCATGATCCCCTCCTTACAAGTTTTCCTGGTTGAACGGTAGAAATTATTATATGCTATCGTAGCCTACCCGTTCTCCAACACTATTGTCCACATGACCACTCTACCCTTGACCTACATAACTCACCCACCTACCACGGGGGGGCATAATCGTCCATCTTTCACCTCATCGCCCGAATGCCATCGGACGATTCACATCTTTGCTTCGTCTCGAAGCAAGCTCCATGATGGTGCCACGTGCACCACCAACCACCGCCACCGGTTTTAAGGCCCAAATTGGGAAGCCGCCTCGCACGCTTCTCAAAGCATCACTTCTCCATGTTGACGTGTGTAACCTTGTCCCGTGATCTTGACCATGGGCACGTCTCTCCCAGTTCCTGTCCATCGGGCACCCTTGTCACTTGCACCGGCATCCCGCTTGCCTTGACTTGGTCAACACGCCGTCTTCATCACACCACGGTTTTGAGGCTCAACTATGAAATCGTCCGTGCTTCTTGCCTCTCCATGTGTATGGTGTGGATCACCCTTGACTCCACCTTGCATCCTGATCGTCCGGCCCCAAGTCCCCTACTTGTGCTCGATCCTCTCGCCGTTGACCGCCAAGTTGACTCCAGTAACCTACACATCATAAGACAAGCAAACACATTTCCCAACTCCTGCAACATCACCAATACTTCCACCAACTCTGGTTAGTCGAAACCATAATCATGCACACATACATGTAATCCCGGGATTCCTATATTTCAACTCAAACACAAGGTCCACTCAAGTCAATTACTCATCACATATATTGCAAACCATGGCACATATCTACATGTTTTCTCAATATCTCCCTTGATGAGTACATTGACAACCTCAAATGCACAAAGATTAGAGAGTGCATTGTGAAACCGAATAAACTCATCCAAATGGCCAAACCCAAAGAAAAGGTGAAAATAAGCCATCTAGCAAAGTAGGGATCACAAAACCAAGAGTTGGCAAAGAAAGCGACTTGAGACGCAAAGAATGTGAAAAGTGTAAGAAAACACTCAAGATCATAATATGCTCCCCCTCAACTTGTGGTAGGTTTCATGTAGTGCAAAATGGATCATTTTAAGTTTCTTAGCATAATTTGTGCATGACCCCAATATTTTTCCCCCTTTGGCAATGAACTCCTCAAATAACAAGCAAACATGCAAAACATGAAAATGCAAACCTAAGAAGCTTCAACAATTATGCAAACAAGCATTTCACTTTGCTACCCATAAACATAGAGCCATCAAGTGTAAAAGCAATAGCTCACAATCATACAAAGATCAAAAATAGATAGCAAGGTATAAACACCATTAACTATACAAGCTAAGTAGAAAGATTGACTAGCTTAGAGAGAAACAAATTTGGCTTATCATAAGAAAATCTGCCACCACATGTGTAAGTACTCCCATCCAAGGCAAAACAAGCATCAAGTGAATCATAAGAATCTAGCTAGTTTCAATCTTAACTAGGGCAACAAGAATTCGTAGAAAATGAGCTTTACAAGCGCTCACATATGCAACAGAGACTCATTTGATCAAGTGTTTATTGTTTATCCTCATGTGTACTCTTATCCATATAGAGGGTTGCACGATTGGGTACGGCAAACACTCGAAGCCTCAAGTCACAATGTTTGGATTTAGCATTTTAGAATTATTCTTGATCAATAGCACTTAGCAGATTATCCATGGTTTATTCACAAGACAAAAGAGCATGCCTTTGCGGCAAAAGGAACATATGTTCCCACAATGTTCCATCATGAGCTAAACATTTGCAAAGCCTTCCATTTTGCAAACACAAGGTGCCAAGGCCAAGATCGTCCGGCCCCAAGTCCCCTACTTGTGCCCGATCCTCTCGCCGTTGACTGCCAAGTCGACTCAAGTGACCTACACATCATAAGACAAGCAAACACATTTCCCAACTCCTGCAACATCACCAATACTTCCACCAACTCTGGTTAGTCGAAACCATAATCATGCACACATACATGTAATCCCGGGATTCCTATATTTCAACTCAAACACAAGGTCCACTCAAGTCAATTACTCATCACATATATTGCAAACCATGGCACATATCTACATGTTTTCTCAATATCTCCCTTGATGAGTACATTGACAACCTCAAATGCACAAAGATTAGAGAGTGCATTGTGAAACCGAATAAACTCATCCAAATGGCCAAACCCAAAGAAAAGGTGAAAATAAGCCATCTAGCAAAGTAGGGATCACAAAACCAAGAGTTGGCAAAGAAAGCGACTTGAGACGCAAAGAATGTGAAAAGTGTAAGAAAACACTCAAGATCATAATATGCTCCCCCTCAACTTGTGGTAGGTTTCATGTAGTGCAAAATGGATCATTTTAAGTTTCTTAGCATAATTTGTGCATGACCCCAATATTTTTCCCCCTTTGGCAATGAACTCCTCAAATAACAAGCAAACATGCAAAACATGAAAATGCAAACCTAAGAAGCTTCAACAATTATGCAAACAAGCATTTCACTTTGCTACCCATAAACATAGAGCCATCAAGTGTAAAAGCAATAGCTCACAATCATACAAAGATCAAAAATAGATAGCAAGGTATAAACACCATTAACTATACAAGCTAAGTAGAAAGATTGACTAGCTTAGAGAGAAACAAATTTGGCTTATCATAAGAAAATCTGCCACCACATGTGTAAGTACTCCCATCCAAGGCAAAACAAGCATCAAGTGAATCATAAGAATCTAGCTAGTTTCAATCTTAACTAGGGCAACAAGAATTCGTAGAAAATGAGCTTTACAAGCGCTCACATATGCAACAGAGACTCATTTGATCAAGTGTTTATTGTTTATCCTCATGTGTACTCTTATCCATATAGAGGGTTGCACGATTGGGTACGGCAAACACTCGAAGCCTCAAGTCACAATGTTTGGATTTAGCATTTTAGAATTATTCTTGATCAATAGCACTTAGCAGATTATCCATGGTTTATTCACAAGACAAAAGAGCATGCCTTTGCGGCAAAAGGAACATATGTTCCCACAATGTTCCATCATGAGCTAAACATTTGCAAAGCCTTCCATTTTGCAAACACAAGGTGCCAAGGCCAAGATCGTCCGGCCCCAAGTCCCCTACTTGTGCCCGATCCTCTCGCCGTTGACTGCCAAGTCGACTCAAGTGACCTACACATCATAAGACAAGCAAACACATTTCCCAACTCCTGCAACATCACCAATACTTCCACCAACTCTGGTTAGTCGAAACAATAATCATGCACACATACATGTAATCCCGGGATTCCTATATTTCAACTCAAACACAAGGTCCACTCAAGTCAATTACTCATCACATATATTGCAAACCATGGCACATATCTACATGTTTTCTCAATATCTCCCTTGATGAGTACATTGACAACCTCAAATGCACAAAGATTAGAGAGTGCATTGTGAAACCGAATAAACTCATCCAAATGGCAAAACCCAAAGAAAAGGTGAAAATAAGCCATCTAGCAAAGTAGGGATCACAAAACCAAGAGTTGGCAAAGAAAGCGACTTGAGACGCAAAGAATGTGAAAAGTGTAAGAAAACACTCAAGATCATAATATGCTCCCCCTCAACTTGTGGTAGGTTTCATGTAGTGCAAAATGGATCATTTTAAGTTTCTTAGCATAATTTGTGCATGACCCCAATATTTTTCCCCCTTTGGCAATGAACTCCTCAAATAACAAGCAAACATGCAAAACATGAAAATGCAAACCTAAGAAGCTTCAACAATTATGCAAACAAGCATTTCACTTTGCTACCCATAAACATAGAGCCATCAAGTGTAAAAGCAATAGCTCACAATCATACAAAGATCAAAAATAGATAGCAAGGTATAAACACCATTAACTATACAAGCTAAGTAGAAAGATTGACTAGCTTAGAGAGAAACAAATTTGGCTTATCATAAGAAAATCTGCCACCACATGTGTAAGTACTCCCATCCAAGGCAAAACAAGCATCAAGTGAATCATAAGAATCTAGCTAGTTTCAATCTTAACTAGGGCAACAAGAATTCGTAGAAAATGAGCTTTACAAGCGCTCACATATGCAACAGAGACTCATTTGATCAAGTGTTTATTGTTTATCCTCATGTGTACTCTTATCCATATAGAGGGTTGCACGATTGGGTACGGCAAACACTCGAAGCCTCAAGTCACAATGTTTGGATTTAGCATTTTAGAATTATTCTTGATCAATAGCACTTAGCAGATTATCCATGGTTTATTCACAAGACAAAAGAGCATGCCTTTGCGGCAAAAGGAACATATGTTCCCACAATGTTCCATCATGAGCTAAACATTTGCAAAGCCTTCCATTTTGCAAACACAAGGTGCCAAGGCCAAGATCGTCCGGCCCCAAGTCCCCTACTTGTGCCCGATCCTCTCGCCGTTGACTGCCAAGTCGACTCAAGTGACCTACACATCATGAGACAAGCAAACACATATATTACATGCATAAAAGGTAAGATACATATATACAAGTGAACACCAACTTCCCCTCAAATGATTCCATAAAGATGACACACACCAAGTTCCCCCCGACGAAAAGCATGTCTAGTGGCATATAGGGGCTTGGTGAGGATATCAGTTAGTTGGTTGCTGGTGTAGATGTATTTGAGCTCAACATCCCCCTTCTCAACATTGTCTCTCAGGAAGTGGAATCGCACATTGATTTGTTTAACCTTACCATGTTGGATTGGGTTTTTGGCTAAGCATATGGCACTGGAGTTACCACATATGAGTGGAACACTCTTAAAGGTCAACCCATAGTCCCTCATGGAAGAAACAACCCATAGGATTTGTGAGCAGCAGCTACATACTCGGCCTGATGAGAACGTCACACCTATGGATACACACAACACTCCTCCAACTAATATGAAAGTTCATGTGCATCACCTGAATTTACAGGTGACTTCGTTTCTAATGTTTTGTTTATGTGATTTTGAGAATAGATTGCTACCTAATGATTTAATTATTGTTAGGAACCATGGAGATGATGATGATATAGCTGAGGAGGTGATTGGAGGCGTGATGGGCCAGTAAGAGCGTCCAAGCCAAGGTGGAAACCCAATCCAAAACCGACTTCGAGTCTGTTTTGGAACCCAGGATCAGTCTGCACTAAAATGGATGTCCAGGACGCATACGGATTTCGATTTGGACGTTCTATATATGCATGGAAAGATAACGAAAAGATCTTTCCAACCCAAGTGGTCCCATATCAAAATTCATCGTGAGCCGTCGGCAATCGTCGAAACAAGTCGATATCCAGAATCTGTCCTGGTGCTGCGACACCGTAATCGGCCTTTATGCTATGTATCGAGTTGAGCCCACTTAGGGTTTCGTCCAGGGGGTCATGCACGACCCTAGGGTCTTCATATACAGCCGCCGCCTCTTCATTAGGGCTTGGGTTTTACTTAGATTATTCTGTTCATAACAATTTCGCCGTCATCACGGTTTGTGAGACCCCAACTTCGTGAGATTCATAATACATCTGCAATTGTGTTGCCTTCTTCTTTGTTCTTGCTTGTATTCTTGATTCACAGGCAAGGATTAGCCTTCTCGGCGAGGTCAATCATTTTAGGATGGTTGATAACTAGAGAAGATGTCGTGCTGCGATTGCGGGGTTTAGAACATGCTATTCTGAAACCGGATCAATTTGTGTGTCGCCTCCGACCAAATCAACGTATCCAGAACCTTTCGGAAGATCGGGATCCCTTGTCCACATCAAGTGGCAATCAGAGCTTCAGGTACACCGTTAGGTTCACCTTTATCCCTGTTATTTTCTTCAATCCTAGAGTCCAGAAAATTTTCCTACAAAAATATTTATTCGTCGTATTTCCATTGTCCTACCACGCCTTGTGCCGTGCAATTTTCAGTTTAGATTGCTCCTCTGAATTTTAGTCCCTACATGGTCATTGTGTTGCTGGTCTAGTGCTTGTTCTTTGGTCTTGTGTGAGTTGTGCTTGTCCTTGTTCATAGAATTAAGAGAGAAAAAATCAGTTTGTTGCACACATTGAGAGAATAGTAGTGCTGGAATTGTGTGCACTAAATACTTATTCAACGTCTAGCCTTCTACTTTTTGTGTTAAAATATAGAGATAAAAGTGCATGTTCAAGTGACATGTTGAGAGTTTTGGAGCAATATATTATCTATCTTTGTGTCCATCATATTTAGATCATAATTTTCCCTTATGCTAGAATTTTTTTCCTTTCTCTTTCTAGCACTAATACCTTGCTGCAGTTTTGATTCACAAGAAAAGGAAAGAAAAAGGCAAAAGTGAACAAGAGAAAAAGCCATACAAAAAAGAGAAGTAGAAAAAGGCAAAGATAAAAATTCAAAATTACTTGCAGCCTTTGCGTCCTTTGTTAAGTCATTTGCTTGCTTGCTTGAACTAGGTCCGTGACAAGTTTAGGCCGGTGACATAGACTAGCTTGGGACTATTATTCAGTTTTGCAATTTCTGAATTGAGATTTTGCTAATCCTTGCTACCTAATATTGCCTATCCAAGCTCCATATATATCCTTCTAAACAGGCACAAATTTTTGACTCTCGCAATCATCAGTTCATACTCTCCAAGGTATCCATTGCTTGCTGTAATTAAGAACTTTGTAAGGGCTTGGTGAGATGCTTCCATTTTCTTGTTGAGAGTTTCCACCGTTATTACATAGTAGTGATAGGAAAATTTACTCTTGTGTGTTTTCTTGTTTGCTACTAACAATGACAGGTTCCAATACTCACGGGAATGAATTGATGGCATATCATGATGATACGAGTGTTGTAGCACAATGAGTGTTCAGTTCTCAAATGGAGAAGGTAGAGCAAAATCAATTGAACAATTTATTCCAGGCTCACTTTGTTGTAAAGGATCAACGTTGTCGTGTCATCATTGATGGAGAGAGTAGCCACAACATCGCAAGCTTGGAGTTGGTCGAGAAGCTTGGCTTGACCACACAGCCACACCCATGTCCATACTACATCCAATGGGTAAATTCTTGTGGTAAGATAAAGGTAGATCAAATTGCACGCATTGAATTTTTTATTGGTTCTTACAAGGATAGTGCAGAATTTGATATAGTACCTATGCAAGCATGTCATTTGTTATTAGGTAAACCTTGGATTTCTACAAATAATGTTTCACATAATGCCATTGCTAATAGGTACTCATTTAAATACAATGGTAGAAGGGTTACTCTTAAACCTATGACTGCTGCTGAAATTTTAAAAGAGGACCAACAAAGATTTGAGAGAAGAAAGAATGAACCATTTAGGATAGAATAGGCTATTTCAAATGCTGCAACACTTCCATCAAAATCTGAATTACTAGAGGATGAACATATTTATTTGCCTCTTGTTGCAACTAATATATTTCAACATCTACATAAAGAAGATGATAGTGGGAAAGATAAAGAACAGATTGTTGCTTCAGGTAAAAGCTTTCTTGATGTGATGAATTGTTCCAATAATCTTGCTGTATTGGAACCTTATGATGATGTTTCTTTGTTACAAGTTGATTTATCTATTGGTCCTTGTGATAAAGAGGAGTTGTGTGCCAATGCTTCACTTATACCTTTGCCACAACAAATGAATGAGCTTGATGCTTTTGCTTATGATTCACCTAATGGTGCTAAAATAAAACATTTGATTTTAGTTACATGTGAAAAGGATGAGCAGAAATTGTTGACTTCTCTAAACACTTTGGGTTATATTGAATTTGATGTTCTTTGTGATCTAAATGCTATTGAGAAGAAAATCTTTTCTCAAACTAAATTTCCTTTATTGTCAAGAAATAATTTTCATGCTATTGGCTATTATGATCATAGAGGTTTGTTTATGGTGCATAGAGTTTATATTTCTTCAACATTGAAACCTCCTTGTGTTGTGCAACTCAATGAGACACTAGAAAACTGCAATAACAATTGTCATGTCATGTCAAGTTTTTCTACTATTTCTAAGATCACACATTTTCTAACTTGTTATAAGAGTCAGGATGATGTTCATACTGCTGGCCAATTTTTCAAAGATGTTGTTCAGTTGTGTGACATGCCTTCTACTGTAGTTTCACATTCTGATGATAATTTTAATAATGCATATAAATATGAGGTGCATCCCAAGTTTGGGAATAGTTCTCTATTTCATATTTCAGATTTGAGACAAATATTAGGAGAAAGAGATGGGATTGAGTCGAGGACGACTCTAATTCAAAAGGGGGAGAATGATGAGAACATCACACCTATGGATACACACAACACTCCTCCAACTAAGATGAAAGTTCATGTGCATCACCTGAATTTACAGGTGACTTCGTTTCTAATGTTTTGTTTATGTGATTTTGAGAATAGATTGCAACCTAATGATTTATTTATTATTAGGAACTATAGAGATGATGATGATATAGCTGAGGAGGTGATTGGAGGCGTGATGGGCCAGTAAGGACGTCCAAGACAAGGTGGAAACCCAATCCAAAATCGACTTCGAGTCTGTTTGGGAGCCCAAGACCAGTCTATACTAAAACGGACGCCCAGGACGCATACAGACTGGGATTTGGACGTTCTATATATGCATGGAAAGATAACGAAAAGTTATTCCAACCCAAGTCGTCCTATATCAAAATTCATCACGAGCCATCGGCAATGGTTGAAACAAGTCGATGTCCACAATCTGTCCTGGTGCTGCGACAACGTAATCGGCCTTTATGCCATGTATCGAGTTGAGCCCACTTAGGGTTTTGTCCAGTGGGTCATGCACAACCCTAGGGTCTTCATATACAGCCACTGCCTCTTCATTAGGGCTTGGGTTTTGCTTAGATTATTCTGTTCATAACAGTTTCGCCATCATCACGGTTTGTGAGACCTCAACTTCGTGAGATTCATAATACATCTGCAATTGTGTTGCCTTCTTCTTTGTTCTTGCCTGTGTTCTTGATTTGCAGACAGGGATTAGCCTTCTCGGTGAGGTGAATTGTTTTAGGACGGTTGATAACCAGAGGAGATGTCGTGCTGCGATTACGGGGTTTAGAACGTGCTGTTCTGAAGCCGGATCGATTTGTGTGTCGCCTCCGACCAAATCAACGTATTCAGAACCTTTCGGAACATCGGGAACCCTTGTACACATCACGGCCTCTGTGGTGGATTGGGCTATACTCAACTGCTTACGAGAAGACAAACAGATCAAAGAAGTACCCAACAAATGGCAAGTACCAGAAGTGCTCTTCCTATCAATTCTACATCTAACAAAGTCCGCATCTGAATACCCAATGAGAACAAGAGATGAAAATGCAAAGTACCAAAGACCAAACTCAAGGGTGTATTTGAGATTGCTGAAGATGCACTTGACAGCCTTGCGATGAGTCACCCTTGGGGAAGCTTGAAAGCAAGCACAAAGACATACCGCAAAGTGTATGTCAGGTCTTGTCACTGTTAGGTATAAGAAGGAGCCAATCATGCTCCTATACTCCCTTTGGTCCGCCGTTTCACAGTCTTCATCGGGGTCAAGTGCCGTTGTAGTGGACATTGGTGTAGACAACGGCTTCACATTGACCATTGCGAACTTCTTCAGGAGATCCTTCGTGTACTTGGCTTGATGTATGAAAGTGCCTCGCTTGCACTGCTTGATTTGAAGCCCAAGAAAGAAGGTGAGCTCGCCCATCATCGACATCTGATGCCTATACCACTAGTTCATGCTTGATTTGAAGCCTATACCACTAGTTCATGCTTGAGTTTGTGCCCTAGTTCATGCTTGATTTGAAGCCCAAGAAAGTGCATACAATTCCTTATCATACGTGGAGTAGTTCAAAACAGGCCCAGTAATTTTCTCACTAAAGTATGCAACAGGTTTACTATCTTGCATCAAAACACCACCAATGCCTATACCACTAGCATCACATTCAAGCTCAAAAATCTTATCAAAATTAGGTAATTGCAGCAATGGTGCATGTGTAAGTTTATCCTTCAAAGCATCAAAAGACTCATGATGTACCTTACCCCAATGGAAATCAACGCCCTTCTTTGTCAACTCATGCAAAGGTGCAGCAATGGTGCTGAAATCTTTGACAAAGCGGCGGTAAAAACCTACAAGACCAAGAAAACTCCTCACCTGTGTGATAGTTTTTGGTACAGGCCAGCTCTTTATGGCTTCAATCTTCGCCTCATCCACCTCAATTCCCTGTGGAGTCACAACATAGCCAAGAAAAGAGACTCGATCTATGCAAAAGGTGCACTTCTCAAGGTTACCAAATAAACGTGCATCTCGTAAAGCATAAAAAATAGCACGCAAATGACTCATATGTTCATCTATGGATTTGCTATAAATCAATATATCATCAAAGTAAACTACCACAAATTTGACAATGAAAGCTTTTAAAACCTCATTCATCAAGCGCATGAAAGTACTAGGTGCATTAGTTAAACCAAAAGGCATTACTAACCACTCATATAATCCAAATTTGGTTTTGAAAGTTGTTTTCCATTCGTCTCTAAGTTTCATTCTAATTTGATGGTAGCCACTACGCAAATCAATTTTAGTGAAAATTATAGCACCACATAACTCATCAAGCATGTCGTCTAGCCTAGGAATAGGATGACGATACCTAATAGTAATATTATTAATGGCTCTGTAATCTACACGCATACGCCAAGTACCATCTTTCTTAGGAACCAAAAGTACAGGAATAGCACAAGGACTAAGTGACTGACAAACATACCCACGATCCAAAAGGTCTTGAACTTGCCGGTGTATCTCCTTAGTCTCCTCAGGGTTGGTCCTATAAGCAGCACGGTTTGGCAAAGTAGCACCCGGAATCAAATCAATTTGATGCTCAATCCCTCTCAAAAGTGGCCATCCTAGGGGTATCTCAGCTGGAAAAACATCCTCATACTCCCGCAAAAGGTTAGTGACAGCAGGACACAAAGCACTAGAAGCAATATCATCAAGCGAAAACAAAGCTTCTTTGCATATCAAAGCATAGCAAATATCATCATTATCAGAAATTTCAGCAAGCTCAGATTTTGTTGCAAGACATGAACGACCTTGTAATTTAATTCCAGCACCCTTAGGACTTGAAGAATCATTAACATTACTAGGTGTAGAATTAGAATTAAGAGGTTGTTCAATTTTAGGACCTTTATTTTTCAAACTAGCAGCTCTTTCTAAATCATCTTGTACAATTTCAGCAGGGGTCATTGGTAACAAAGTAATTTTAGTTCCTTTATGCATAAAAGGGTACTTATTACTTCTATCATGGTGTACAGCATCATTATCAAATTCCCAAGGTCTACCCAATAAAAGTGAACATGCTTGCATGGGTACGACATCACAATCAACAGAATCCACATAAGAACCAATGGAAAAAGGAACTCTGCAAGTTTGTATTACCTTAGCTTTTCCAGAATCGTTTAACCACTGAATATAGTACGGATGTGGATGTGGGCATGTGGTCAAAGCAAGCTTGTTGACCACATCAGAACTCACCAAGTTATTGCAGCTCCCTCCATCAGTGATGACACGTGCTCGGCGGTTCTTGATGACGAAGAAAATCTGGAACAAGTTGTGGCGCTGCATTGTCTCGGGCTGATGAACTTGTGTGCGAAGGACACGTTGAACAATAATGTTCATGTATCCCGTGGTGTCTCCGCCTCCAAGGACGAGGTCACTGCTAGTGGCAGCGACGTCCTCCTCCTCATCCTCCACATCAGAGGTGCTCATGTAACCGCCATCGTCTATCGCCACATATGCCCACCTACTTGGACAATCTTTCTGTACATGACCAAGTCCATGGCAGCGGTGGCACTGAATCCCTATAGTACACCCCATTGAAGCAACAGAGGAGGCACTACTAGCTGGTACCTGCATAGAAGTTTTACCTGAGCGCATAGAAGGTGCAGGGGCTGATCTTGGGGCTGTAGAAACAACACTGGTTCCCTTGGTAGCTGCTGGTGGGGCGGCAGAAACATGGCCTGGGTAGCCCCAAAGTCCCCGTCAAGCGTGGGGGGTAGGAGTTCCTTGACTTGCTGTACTCCTCAAAAGCCTGGAATAGTCCCTCTGATTCTTTCTCTGCAAGCATAGCATACTGGAAACACTGGGTGAGGGTATAATATTCTTTATAATCAAGGATGTCCTGAATTTCTTTTCTTAAACCAGAATAAAAGTGACAAATCTGATCCTCTACTTTTTCAACTACAGCACAACGAATCAAACCCTTCTGAAGCTCACTAAAGTACTCTTGAATAGTTTTATCTCCTTGTTCTAAACGCTGCAGTTTATTACGAATCTCTCTATAAAAAGAAGGAGGAACAAAACGATCATGCATTGCTATCTTAATTTCTTCCCAAGTAGTAGGCAAATCAGTTTCAGCAGCTAGACCACTCCACCAAACAATAGCAAAGTCCTTAAACTCACTAGTAGCTTGTCTAACTCTATGTTGTTCAGGAACAAGGTGGGTATTAAATTTTTGATCTACAGTTATCTCCCAATCAAGATAAACATCACCATCATACTGACCCGAAAACGAAGGAATTGAAAATTTAATTTTAGCATACGGGTCATCTGGAGCATAGTTACCGTGTGGATGATGATTGTAGTTATGGAAACCACCAATACCTTGAGTATTATGGTGCAAACGACGTCGTAATCTTGCGGTCCTTGTAGCTGACCTATCCATGGTGCCATCAGCCTTATACACCGTGTCTTCATTATGGACGTCGTCAACGTCGTGGTTATTAGTATTCATATCATTGGTCTTGGGGGCGGTCTCCAACGCGACAACCTCATCGGTTAACTTAGAGACCCGCTTCTCCAACCGCTCGATGCTTTATCCGATGTGAAGCTTTGCTGACCACATCAGTAATGGCTCTGGTGATCGTCTCTGCCAAATCACTCTGAGCAGCCTGCAAAGCCTTCTGGAGCTGCTCTTGGCTCACGCACTCAGAAAATTGTGAGGGGGAAGCCATCTCTCCGTCGTCACTTCCATCCATCACAAACACCAAAACAGGAAACAAACAATGAAGGTTATCCCTACAAAACAGCTAAGCAGTGGTGCCTCTCAACACAGCAAAAGGAAACTCTTTACAAAGCTCTTGCAAAGTTCTAAAACACAAAGCAAAAGATACCATGGAGGTGTGTTCCATGATTGCAAGGGTCACCAAAAGAACCTATGTGCTGTCCAGAAGAAAAATGTAGAGCTAGGAAGGCCAAATATATATATGTGAGTGGGACACAAATCAAAAACAGAAAGCAAAGCTGAATAAGTGCCCACGTATCTTGTCCCTAGCTGCTGGTCTAAGTATGTCCTAGAACAGTAGTGATAGCAAAGTAGAAACAAAGAGACAAAGGCACACAGGCGATAACAGGGGGCTAAGTGCAAAACAGCCAAATCCAGAAATTTCAGGGGGCTAGATGTAACACTAGTAGAAATCCCAAATTTATTTTTTTGATTTTATTTTTTTGATATTTTTCTCCAACTCACTAACAAAGGGGGAGAATCCACAAAAAATTTCAGCTCAAACAGATGTAGGATGTAGCCTACAGAAAATCATGAAGTTATAGAAAACGTCGGGTTTAAACTTAAATCAATTTTTTCTTTATCTTTCCGATTTTTTTTGAATTTTTGGATGAGGGCACATAGGGTGTAGTCAAGTGTGGGTATGCTGAACTTTGAGTCAAGAATCTCCTGTAAAAAGTTTAGCCAAAATGGACAACCGAGCGAAAAGTTATTCTCATTTTACCGAAGGGGGGTCGGAGTCGGTTTTCCAGAAACCCGAGTCGGATTAGGGGTCGGGTTTGGAATCGGGTAAGATTTTTTTTGACGGCGTGGATGCAGCAGAAAGTGAAATTTATGGGGATTGGTCCGAGGTGTTTGAGGGTGAGTTTAGGGTGGGATTAGGGTGGGTGTATCGATCAATCAACCCTAGCACACAAAGCCGATAGAACAGAGGATGGTGAAGGGGATGGCGGCTAGGGTTGCAAGGGAAACACTATTGATGACAAAAACACAAACTAAATCAGCGACTAAACAAGAACTAGGGCACAAACTCAACACTACAGACTCTGAAATTGAAATATGCAAAGGCTAAACTCGTGGTTCTAGGTGGAGGGGAAATTTTTTTTTGGCTTTTCTGTGGATGATAGGATGAACAGAAAACGAAATTAACTAAAGGTAGTGCGAACCTGACGGTGCATCTGAAGCTCTGATTACCACTTGATGTGGACAAGGGTTTCCGATCTTCTGAAAGGATTTGGATATGTTGATTTGGTCGGAGGCGACACACAAATCGATCTGGCATCAGAACAGCATGTTCTAAACCCCGCAATCACAGCACGATGTCTCCTCTGGTTATCAACCGTCCTAAAACAATTGACCTCGCTGAGACGGCTAATCCCTGCTTGCAAATCAAGAACACAAGCAAGAACAAAGAAGAAGGCAACACAATTGCAGATGTATTATGAAGCTCACGAAGTTGGGGTCTCACAAACCGTGATGACGGTGAAACTGTTATGAACAGAATAATCTAAGCAAAATCCAAACCCTAATGGTGTGGTGGCGGCTGTATATGAAGACCCTAGGGTCATGCAAGACCCTCTGGGTGCGCCCCTAATTGGGCTCAACTAGATACAAAGCCCAAAGGCCAAAAACAGGCGACGCACCACCAAAACAGATTCTAAACCCTCTTTTGTTTCAACGATTTTCCAATGACCCCAGATGAATTTTGATATGAGACTGGCGGCATTGGAAAGGTCTTCTTCTTATCTTTCCGTGCATATGTAGAACGTCCAAATCCGAGTCGGTATGCGTACTGGGCCTCCGTTTTAGTACAGACTGGTCCTGAGCCCCAAAATAGACTCGAAGTCAGTTTTGGTTGGGCCTCCACCTTGGCGTCCACGTCCTTGCTGGTCCTCCACGTCTCCAAATCCTTCTCCCATCATCTCCTGGTCCTCTCCATGGTTCCTAATTACAATATAATCATTAGGTAGCAAACCATTCTCAAAAGTGACATATAATGAAGATTGTAGGAACGAGCTCACCTCTAAATTTAGTCGTCGTGCACGAGCTCTAGTCATTGGACCTTGCAAGTCCAGAATTGGAGGAGTGTTGCATGTATCCTTAGAAGTGATGTACTCATCACATACCACTTCCCACCCGCCGAACGAACCCGAGAAGGACCAACAGTGTCCATATGAAGCAACTCTCCAGGGAACTCAGTCATCACCAAATTGATTGGAGGATGAGAAGCAGTTCTTTGCACATTATCATTCGAACGCGTGGGATGAGAACCACGATGGGGAAAGCGTGGTCTGTCAAAGCGTCTCGACTCAAACCTTGGATTGTGAGAATAGAAACCATCTGTGTGAAAACCAAATCCACGTGAGTGACGCTCACCACGATTAGGAAAACATGGGGCACCAAACGCTGCTGCCAAAGCCTCTGTTTCATGAATCAAAGTCATATGAGGGATGACCCTGTCCATGATAGGTACGAGAAAAAAAGCGAGGTTGAAAGTCAACAAAATCATTATAAAAAGCATCCCTAGTCAACTCATCTTGCTTCCTCTCAATCCTCTTACGCCTATAACATAATTCATCCAAGTGACCCTTGCGACCACAAAACATGCAAATGTAGACACCCTTAGGATTAGGCTTGGTTTGCATGGCAGGCTTGGGTTTTGGCTTCTCTGTTTGCTTTGGGTTGAAGGAGGGTTTTGCATTGGGTGGATAGCATGTGTCAGTGGGTTTGATGGTGTTTTCCTCATCCTTGTAGCTGGAGCTCACTACAAACTTACTCACATTTTCACTCTCCTTGTCACATCTCTCAAATCCCAAGCTCAAGTTATAGGTTCACCTAGAAGCACTCTCCTTCACTCTTGCCAAATCACTCTCAATCTTTTCCTCACTCACTAGGGTTCTTTGGAGCCTAGAAATTAAATAGTCATTTTGTTAGACTAGGACTTTGTTTTCCTCCCTAGTGATTACAAGCTTGTCCTTAAGAGACACACAGACCTCACATGGTGGTGGAAAGACCTTAGAGCGAGTCTCATTTAGCAGCATGGACTCGAGATCTTTGACTTTGAGAGTTTGAGCTTCCAACTCACTTGTGAGCTTGGGGCACTTGTGACATGAACCCAAAAGAGTTGGCCTAGCTTTGAATTCATCAAACTCCTTGAGGGCACTCTCAAGCTGACTGGCAACTTGAGCATGCATACTCTCCCTCTGACTCAGATCATTCATCACCATTTGACATGACTCACACTCTACAACAGTGACATCACAAGCAAGCTTAGACCTAAGCGAAGAAATTTCAAAATCAGCACTCTCCAACTTAGACTTAAGCTCTCTATCCTCACGAACAACATTGTGAAGCTTATCATCTTGCAAGAGTAGAACATCACGCAAATGATCAAGTTCAAAAGAGAGCTCATCAAGAGTGGGAGTACCTCGCTTGTGTTGGAATCGGATCTAGAGTCGGTGTCGTGATCGTTCTGTGCCATAATGCAAAGCCCGGTGAAGTCATCCTTCCTCTTGACTCGTGGCTTTTCAACCTCCTCCTCCGAGCTTGTAAGGCCTTCGCTTGATGTGAGGTCAACATCGCTCAAGGCGGCAACGTATGCGCGTGCAATGGCCTTGGCAAACTTCTTGGAGTTCTTGCCCTTCTTGTAGAAGTGGTTCTTCTTGAACCACATCCTCTTCTGTCCTTCTTGCCCTTCGCTTGTAGAAGCAGGTTCTTGAACCACCTCCTCTTCTGTCCTTCCAGTTGTTGAAGAACTTCCTGAACTTCCTTGTGAGTAAGGACAGCCTGTTCATCGGAAGCTGCAACAAGAGAAGACAGAGCAAACTCTAAAAAAGACTTGTCAAGTGAGGCGTTAGTTCCATAAGAAGCACCACTGTGATCACCCTTCTTAGAGCTAGAAAGCAAAGCCATGCTAGAAGCAGGATTAACATGATTAGGACAAGATTTCCTAGACAGTTCATGAGATTTCCTAGACAGGATTATCATGAGTAGGAGCAGTGTTGAGGTCAGCAGGTATGTTGTATTCTTGCTCGACGATGTCCCAGATAGCACGTCCTTGACTTAGGAGATAAGCCTTGGTCCGTGACATCCAGTAGGGGAAGTCCTCTCCATCAAACATCCAGAGCTTGACGGCACGCTTCTCCATGTTGCCTTCGTATGACAAAGCCGATGAAGGTTAACTAGTAATCAAATCGGCTTTGAAACCAATTGAAGGACCGAGAAGGCGACCAGAGGGGGGGGGGTGAATGGGAGCCAATCAAAATTCTCCAAGACAACTTGGCCTATATTCCAAAAACAACCCAAGCCAACCTCCAAACCGAACACCAAAACTACACACACCAACTTGTGGTGTACTAGCCTTAGGAGTGATCAACCACATCAAACAAACACAGCAGAAACATCAATAATCAGCAAGGACTCAAAATAGTCAAGAGGCTCAAAAACCTGACCTCACTGGGCCACCACCAGCAGTGCCGATCAGGGCCATCGCTAGTGCCGGTTGGCCCAATCGGCAGTGCCGATGAGACCCATCGGCTGTGCTGGTGCGGGGTTTTGGAACCCACCGGCAGTGCCGATCGACCTCGACAGAACAGCTGAAACTTTCGGGATTTTGGCAAATCTTCTCCAAAACCTAATCAAACAAACTCCAAATGATATGATTTTTGGAACAGTGAATCCTCAACACATCACGACCCTAATCCTAGAAGATCAACTCAATTGGCTCAAGGAATCATCATGAATTTCAGATCTTGTGCCAAGAACACCAAAAAGGGAAAACTTGATAAATCCTTCAAATCAAAGGTTCTAGAGCTCTTGATTTGGTCATGGACCTATGAAGGATTGTTCTAGCTTATCATAGCAACAAGTTCCTCAAGAAATCTTCCCCAAAAACTCATCCAAAAAGGAGATAAAAAATTCCCACGAAAATAGCTCCAAAAATAGGGAAAAAGAGAAATTCGGGATTTAGGGAAAGAGGAAAATCTTGAGCACGAAAATAAATCTCATGTCATGGAATCATGCTTACAAGATCCATAGAGACAAGCCACTTGAATGAAGTCCTAACATAAGGCTAATGGGAAGAGAGACACCTCTTCCACTTGCCTTACCTCTCCTTATATAGGCCTAGGGTCTATTATCCACATGACCACTCTACCCTTGACCCACATAAAACACCCACGTACCACCGGGGGCATAATTGTCCATCTTTTGCCTTATCACCCAAATGCCATTGGACGCTTCACATCTTTGCTTCGTCTCGAAGCAAGCTCCATGATGGTGCCACGTGCACCAGCAACCACCGCCACCGGTTTTGAGGCCCAAACCGGGAAACCGCCTTGCACGCTTCCCAAAGCATGACTTCTCGATGTCGACACGTGTCACCTTGTCCCGTGATCCTGACCACCGGTAAGTCTCTTGTAGTCCCTGTCCATCGGGCCCCCTTGTCACTTGCACCGGCATCCTGCCCGCCTTGACTTGGTCAACACGCCGTCTTCATCACACCACGGTTTTGAGGCACAAGTGCGAAACCGTCCGTGCTTCTCGCCTCTCTATGTGTACGGTGTGGATCACCCTTGACTCCACCCGACATCCTGATTGTCTGGCCCCAAGTCTCCTACTTGTGCCCGATCCTCTCGCCATTGACCGCCAAGTCGACTCCAGTGAGGTACACATTATGAGACAAGTAAACACATTTCCCTACTCCTGCAACATCACCAATACTTCACCAACTCTGGTTAGTCGAAACCATAATCATGCACACATACATGCAATCCCCAGATTCCCGCATTTCAACTCAAATACAAGGTCCGCTCAAGACAATTACTCATCACATATATCGTAAACCATGGCACATATCTACATGGTTTCTCAATCTCCCCCTTGATGAGTACATTGACAACCTCAAATGCACAAAGATTAGAGTTTGAGATGCAGAACTGATTAAACTCATCCAAATGGCCAAAACCAAAGAAAAGGTGAAAACAAGCCATCTAGCAAAGTAGGGATCACAAAACCAAGAGTTGGCAAAGAAAGCGACTTGAGACGCAAAGAATGTGAAAAGTGCAAGAAAACGCTCAAGATCATGATATGCTCCCCCTCAACTTGTGGTAGGTTTCATGTAGTGCAAAATGGATCATTTTAAGTTTCTTAGCATAATTTGTGCATGACCCCAATATTTTCTCCCCCTTTGGCAATGAACTCATCAAATAACAAGCAAACATGCAAAACATGAAAACGCAAACCTAAGGAGCTGCAACAGTTATGCAAACAAGCATTTAACTTTGCTACCCATAAACATAGAGCCATGCAGTGTAAAAGCAATAGCTTACAATCATACAAAGATAAAAAATAGATAGCAAGGTATAAACACCAAGAACTATACAAGCTAAGCAGAAAGATTGACTAGCTTAGAGAGAATCACAGAAAATGAGCTTTACAAATGCTCACATATGCAACAGAGACTCATTTGATCAAGTGTTTATTGTTTATCCTCATGTGTACTCTTATCCATACAGAGGGTCGCACGATTGGGTATGGCAAACACCCCGAAGACTCATGTCACAATGTTTGGATTTAGCATTTTAGAATTATTCTTGATCAACAACACTTAGCAGATTATCCATGGTTTATTCACAGACAAAAGAGCACGCCTTTGTGGCAAAAGGAACACACGTTCCCACAATGTTCCATTATGAGCTAAACATTTGCAAAGCCTTCCATTTTGCAAACACAAGGTGCCAAAGCCAAGATATCCTCTAGACTAGCCTCAATGCAAGTTTCAATAGGGATAAAAGCAATTATACACATGGTGAGCAAGTTTTAGCAAGATTAGTTCATGAGCTTCATAAAAATCTAAGTTTACCTTTAAGATTAGCAAGTTGCTCAAAAGAGTCTATAACAAGCCATCCAGAAAATCTAAGCATGAGAGATTACTATCACATCCACACAACTTAGCTCAAGCTCAATCATAACAAAGAGAAATGCAAGAAAGCATAATTATCAAAGCTCATCTACCAATGCATATATTACATATGAGATGCAATGCATAAAAGATAAGATACATATATACAACAGAACACCAACTCCCCCTCAAATGATGCCATAAGGATGGCAAACACCAAACTCCCCCGAAGAAAAGCATGTCTCGAAGCATCTAGGGGCTTGGTGAGGATATTAGCTAGTTAGTTTCTGGTGTCGATGTATTTGCGCTCAATATCTCTCTTCTCAATATTCTCTCTTAGGAAGTGGAATCACACATTGATGTGTTTGACCTTACCATGTTGGATTGGGTTTTTGGCGAAACATATGACACTCGAGTTATCACACATGAGTGGAACACCCTTAAAAGTTAACCCATAGTCTCTCATGGTGGACACAATCCATAGGATTTGGGAGCAGCAGCTAGCGGTAGCAACATACTCAGCCTCTATTGTGGATTGGGCTACACTCGACTGCTTACGAGAAGACCAACAGATCAAAAAAGTACCCAAGAAATGGCAAGTGCCAGAAGTGCTCTTCCTATCAATTCTACACCTAGCAAAGTCCACATCCGAATACCCAATGAGATCAAGAGATGAAGATGCAGAGTACCAAAGACCGAACTCAAGGGTGTATTTGAGATACCAAAAGATGCGCTTGACAGCCTTGCGATGAGTCACCCTTGGGGAAGCCTGAAAGTGAGCATAAAGACACACTGCAAAGTGTATGTTGGGTCTTGTCGCCGTTAGGTACAAGAGGGAGCCAATCATGCTCCTATACTCCCTTTGGTCCACCGCTTCATAGTCTTCATCAGGGTCAAGTGCGTTTGTAGTGGACATTGGTGTTGACAACGGCTTCACATTGACCATGTCAAACTTCTTCAGGAGATCCTTCGTGTACTTGGCTTGATGTATGAAGGTGCCTTGCGTCCACTGCTTGATTTGAAGTCCAAGAAAGAAGGTGAGCTCGCCCATCATTGACATCTGAAATTCACTTTCCATGGCTTCCTGAAATCTAGATACAAAAGCAAGACAAGAACCACCAAAGATGATATCATCCACTTATATCTGAACCATTAGAATGTCATTGCCATGCTTTAGAGTGAACAAGGTTTTGTCAATACACCCCATAACATATATACGCTCTAGCAAGAAAGTCTTAAGCCTAGCATACCATGCCCTAGGTGCTTGCTTTAGCCCGGACAAAGCATTCTGAAGCTTGTACACACAGTTTGGGTATTTATGGTGCTCAAAGCCAGGTAGTTGTTTTACATAAACCTCTTCCTATATGTAACCATTTAGGAAAGCACTCTTGACATCCATTTGATAAAGTCTAATGCCCTTAGAGGCAGAAAATGCAAGCAAGATCCTAATGGCCTCTATGCGTGCAACAGGAGCAAACGTTTCCCAATAGTCTAAGCCCTCCACTTGACTGAAACCCTGGGCAACAAGCCCAGCCTTGTTTCTAACAACCTCACCATCCTCCCCATGCTTATTTTAAAACACCCATTTTGTTCCTATGACATTGACACCAACAGGAGGCTCTACTAGGGTCCACACTTTGTTTCTTTCAAAATTTTGAAGCTCCTCATACATGGCATTAACCCAATGTTCATCAGATAGTGCATGTCCAACATCCCGAGGTTCAAAGGTGGCAACAAAGAGAGAATTGGTAAAGCAGACGAGATGTGCAGACCTTGACCTTGTTGTCCTGTCATAGAGATTACCGATCATCTATTGAGGTGGATATTGACGTTGAATGTGGTGAGGAGCCTCTCTCACAGAGCGTACCTTCGCCTCAACCACAGCTCGAGCTGGCTCCACAGCTACCGAGGTCAATGTAGAAGCTTCTGGACCCTCTGCTGGAGTGGAGGAAGCAGTAGGAACAAGCTCAGATGTGGGATGGAATGAGTCATCATCGTCATCATCCAAGCCCTATAGGTCCTCTTCTACAAAGATGCTCACCTCCATCTCCTTGGTACCTGCAGTCTCAATTACATTTCTTGCACAAGAGTTTGATTCATCAAAGGTTACATTGCAGGACTCTACGATGGTGTTAGTTTCCAAATTCAGAATTCTATAGGAATGGCCATGAACGGCGTAGCCAAGAAAGATGCCATCAGAAGATCTAGACTCAAACTTATCAAGATTGTCACGCTTGAGAATGAAGCACTAGCAACCAAAGTCACGCAAATGAGAAATATATGGCTTCCTCCCAAAACGTAGCTCATAGGAAGTCATATTAAGAATTGAGTGCAAGAAAATCCAATTGGAAACATAGCAAGCAGTGCTAATGGCCTCAGCCCAGAACCGCCTCGGAGTTCTATTGAAGGACTGAGAAGGCGAATGGGTGCCAATCAAAATTCTCCAAGAGAACTTGGCCTATATCCCAAAAACAAACCATGGCAACCTCTGAGTCGATCACGAACACTACACACACCAACTCGTGGTGTACTAGCCCTAGGAGTGATCAACTACTACAAACAAACACAACGGAAACACCAAGAAACAACAAAGACTTGAGATAGTTGGAAACCTCACAAAGTTGTACCTTCTAGACCACCACCAGCAATGCCGATCAGGACTATCGGTAGTGCCGGTGAGACCCATCGGCAGTGCCGGTACGGGGTTTTGCAACCCGTCGGCAGTGCCGGTCCTGGTCGTCGGTAGTGCCGATCGACCCCGTCAGAACAGGAAAAACTTTCGGGATTTTGTCAAATCTTCTCAAAACTTATTCAAACGAACTCCAAATGACACAATTTTTGGACCAGTCAATCCTCAACACATCATGACCCTAATCCAAGAACATCAACTCAAATGGCTCAAGAAATCATCATGAATTTCAGATCTTGTGCCAATAACACCAAAAAGGGGAAACTTGAGAAATCATTCAAACTGAAGGTGCTAGAGCTATTGATTTGGTCAAGGACCTATGAAGGATTGTTATAGAGCATCATAGCAAAGAGTTCCTTAAGAAATCGACCCCAAAAACTCATCCAAAAAGGAGATCGAAAATTCCCACGAAAATAGCTCTGAAAATAGGAAAAAGGAGAAATTCGGGATTCAAGGGAAGAGGAAAATCTTGAGCACGAAAATACTTTTCATATCATTGAAAGGTGCTTGCAAGATCCATGGTTACAAGGCTAGGAAGCCACCCTCTTCCTCCCACTATTTGGAAGAGCAAGAGATGTCTCACACACACCCTCTCCTCTCCTCTAAAACATGAAGTCCTCTCCTAGCACTTTGTAATGACTTCCTAACACAAGGCTAATGGGAAGAGAGGCACCTCTCCCACTAGCCACACCTCTCCTTATATAGGCCTATGGTCTATTGTCCATATGACCACTCTACCCTTGACCTACATAACACACCCACCTACCACCGGGGGCATAACCATCCATCTTTTTCCTCATCGCATGAATGCCATCGGACGCTTCACGTCTTTGCTTTGTCTCGAATCGAGCTCCATGATGGTGCCACGTGCACCACCAACCACCGCCATCGGTTTTGAGGCCCAAACCGGGAAACCACCTCACACGCTTCTCAAAGTGCAACTTCTCAATGTCGACGCGTGTCACGTTGTCCCGCGATGATGACCACAAGCAAGTCTCTCCTAGTCCCTGTTCATCGGCCCCCCTTGTCACTTGTACCGGCATCCCATTCACCTTGACTTGGTCAACATGCCGTCTTCATCACCACCACGGTTTTGAGGCTCACCCGCGAAATGGTCTGTGCTTCTTGCCTCTGCATGTGTACGGTGTGGATCACCCTTGACTTCACCCAGCATCCCGATCGTCCGGCCCTAAGTCCCCTACTTGTGCCCGATCCTCTCATCGTTGACCGCCAAGTCGACTCAAATGACCTACACATCATGAGACAAGCAAACACATTTCCCAACTCCTGCAACTTCACCAATACCTCCACCAACTCCGGTTAGTCGAAACCATAATCATGCACACACACACGTGGAATCCCCAGATTCCCGCATTTCAACTCAAACACCAAATCCACTCAAGTCAATTACTCATCACAAATATTGCAAATCATGGCACATATCCACATGGTTTCTCACCTATGCTCATCGAGCATCGTCCACGCCATTTCCACCAAGGTTATGTTCTTTCTTTCAACCACACTATTCTGATGGGGAACACGAGGTGCTAAAAACTGATGGTCAATACCATGCTCAAGGCAGAAAGCATCAAATGAGGAGTCCTTGAACTCGGTGCCATTATCACTGTGGATTGCTTGTAAGCATGAGAGATTACCATCACATCCACACAACTTAGCCCAAGCTCAATCATAGCAAAGAGAAATGCAAGAAAGCATAAGAATCAAAGCTCATCTACAAATGCATATATTACATATGAGATGCAATGCATAAAGGTAAGATACATATATACAAGTGAACACCAACTCCCCCTCAAATGATGCCATAGGGATGACAAACACCAAGTTCCCCCCTAAGAAAAGCATGTCTAGAAGCATTTTGGGGCTTGGTGAGGATATCAGCTAGTTAGTTTCTGGTGTTGATGTATTTGCTCAACATCCCCCTTCTCAACATTGTCTCTCAAGAAGTGGAATCGCACTTGATGTGTTTGACCTTACCATGTTGGATTGGGTTTTTGGCTAAGCATATAGCACTAGGGTTATCACACATGAGTGGAACACTCTTAAAGGTTAAGCCATAGTCCCTCATGGTAGAAACAACCCATAGGATTTGTGAGCAGCAGCTACATAGTCGGCCTCTTTGGTGGATTGGGCTACACTTGACTGCTTACGAGAAGACCAACAGATCAATAAAGTACCCAAGAAATGGCAAGTACTAGAAGTGCTCTTCCTATCAATTCTACACTCAGCAAAGTCTGCATCTGAATACCCAATGGGATCAAGAGATGAAGATGCAGAGTACCAAAGACCGAAGTCAAGGGTGTATTTGAGATACCTGAAGATGCACTTGACAGCCTTGCGATGAGTCACCCTTGGGGAAGCTTGAAAGCGAACACAAAGACACACCACAATGCGTATGTCGGGTCTTGTCACTGTCAGGTATAAGAGGGAGCCAATCATGCTCCTGTACTCCCTTTGGTCCACTGCTTCACAGTCTTCGTCGGGGTCAAGTGTCGTTGTAGTGGACATTGGTGTAGACAACGGCTTGACATTGACCATGTCGAACTTCTTCAGGAAATCCTCCATGTACTTGGCTTGATGAATGAAAGTGCCTTGCTTGCACTGCTTGATTTGAAGTCCAAGAAAGAAGGTGAGCTTCCCATCATCGACATCTGAAAATTCACTTTCCATGGCTTCCTGAAATCTGGACACAAGAACATGAGAGGAGTCACCAAAGATGATATTATCCACGTAAATCTGAACCATTAGAAAGTCATTGCCATGCTCTAGGTGCTTGCTTTAGCCCGTACAAAGCTTTTTGAAGCTTGTACACACGATTTGGGTATTTGTGGTGCTCAAAGCCAGGTGGTTGTTTTACATAAACCTCTTCTTCTATGAAACCATTTAGGAAAGTACTCTTGACATCTTTTTCCATTACACTATTTCGGAAACCTAAGGACTCGATCCATTTGATAAAGTCTAATGCCCTTAGAGGCAGCAAATGCAAGCAAGATCCTAATGGCTTCTATGCGTGCAACAGGAGCAAAGGTTTCCCCATAGTCTAAGCCCTCTACTTGACTGAAACCCTGGGCAACAAGCCTAGCCTTGTTTCTAACAACCTCACCATCTTCCCCATGCTTGTTTTTAAACACCCATTTGGTTCCTATGACATTGACACAAATAGAAGACTCTACTAGGGTCCAAACTTTGTTTCTCTCAAAGTTCTCCAACTTCTCATGCATGGCATTAACCTAATGTTCATTAGATAGTGCATGTCCAACATCTTGGGATTCAAAGGTTGCAACGAAGAGAGAATTAGTAAAGCAGGCGAGATGTGCAGACCTTGACCTTGTCGTCCTCTCATAGAGATTACCAATCATTTGTTAAGGTGGATGTTGACGCTGAATATGGTGAGGAGCTTCTCTCTCAGAGCGTATCTCCCCTGAACCACAGCACAAGCTCGCTCGACAGCTGCTGACGTAGTTGTAGAAGCTTCTGGACACTCTATTGGAGTGGTGGTGGTAGCAGGAACAAGCTTAGATGAGAGATGAAGTGAATCATCATCCTCATCATCAAAGCCATGTAGGTCCTGTTCTACAAAGATGCTCTCCTCCATCTCCTTGGTACCTGTAGTCTGAATCACATTGCTTGCACAAGAGATTGATTCATCAAAGGTTACATCGTAGGACTCTACGATGGTGTTTGTTTCCAAATTCGAAACTCTGTAGGAATGACCATGAAGAGAGTGACCAAGAAAGATGCCATCAGAAGATCTCGACTCAAACTTATCAAGATTGCCACACTTGAGAATAAAGCACTTGCAGCCAAAAGCATGCAAATGAGAAACAGATGGCTTCCTCCCAAAACATAGCTCATAAGAAGTCATATTAAAAATTGAGCGCAAGAAAATCTGATTGGAAACATAGCAAGCAGTGCAAATGGCCTCAGCCAAGAACAGCCTCGGAGTCCTATGCTCATCGAGCATCGTCCGGGCCATCTCCACCAGGGTTCTACTCTTTCTTTCGACCACATCATTCTGCTGAGGAACACAAGGTGCTAAAAACTGATGCTCAATACCATGCTCAAGGCAGAAGGCATCAAAGGAGGCGTTCTTAAACTTGGTGCCATTATCACTGTGGATTGCTCGTAATGCACCAGGGAGTTCCTTGAACAACCTCAAAGCTAAGCTCCGAATGTGATGAAACACTTCATCCTTGCTCTCAAGAAAGTAAACCCAAGAGTAGCGAGAATAGTCATCAACAATCACAAAAACATACCACTTCCCACCCGCTCAATGAACCCAAGAAGGACCAACAGTGTCCATATGAAGCAACTCTCCAGGGCATTCAGTCATCACCAAATTGAATGGTGGATGAGAAGCAGCAATCATTTTCCCATGACGACAAGGAGCACAAACCAAATCCTTATCAAATTTGAGCTTAGGCAATCCTCGGATCAAACCTAGGCCACTCAAGTGACATTACAAGTCAAAGCTCATGTGCCCAGTCTCCTATGCCATTTCTAGAGCTCAGAAGAAGATTAAGCAAACAAGCACTTATGAGAACCAGGGGAACCAGCAAAATTAGCCTGAAAAACTCTGCCAATGCGAGAAATCCCACAAACCAAGGAACCACTCGAATCAAGAACACAAGAAGCATTTTTCTTAAAGCGCACTTGCAAACCATCACCAAGAAGCTGAGAGATAGAGAGGAGATTGTACTTGAGATACTCAACCAAACCAACATCCTTGAGAGTAAAATTTTCATTTACATTTACCACGCCTCTTGCCTTCACTCTCCCTCTCTTGTCATCTCCAAAGGTCACATACTCCCACCACTTCAAGGGAGTGAGGCTGGAGAACCACTTTGCATCTCCGCACATGTGGCACAAACACCCGGAGTCCATCAACCATTTGTTCTCCAGCCTCCACTTGCTGCCTCGCTTGTGTCGATGTCGGATCCAGAGTCGGTGTCGTGGTCATTCTTTGCATGAAGCAAAGCCCAGTGAAGTCATCCTTCCTCTTGACTCGTGGCTTCTCAACCTCCGCCTCCGAGCTTGTAAGGCCTTCGCTTGATGTGAGGTCGACATCGCTCAAGGCGGCAACACAGGTGCGTGCAATGGCCTTGGCAAACTTCTTGGAGTTCTTGCCCTTCTTGTAGAGGCGGTTCTTCTTCTGCTTGAAATCTTCAGTATTGTTGTCGTGGTACCTGGCCTTCTTCTTCTTCTTGGGACAGTCAGCAATGAAGTGTCCCAGGTCACCACACTCGAAGCAGGTTCTTGAACCACCTCCCCTTCTCTCCTTGCGGTTGTTGTAGAACTTCCTGAACTTCCTTGTGAGCAAGGACAACTCCTCGTTAGGAATGTACTCCATTTGTTCATTGGAAGCTGCAACAAGAGAAGACAGAGCAAACTCCAAGAAAGACTTGTCAAGTGAGGGGTTAGTTCCATAAGAAGCATCACTGTGACTACCCTTCTGAGAGCTAGAAAGCAAAGCCATGCTAGAAGTAGGAATAGCAAGATTTGGACGAGATTTCCTAGACAGTTCATGAGATTTTAGCTTGCTATACAGTTGCTCACAGTTTACGGTGTTAAACTTAGTAGTTTCTTCTAGAGCAGCAATTTTAACCCCCCAAACATTTTCATCAAGTGAGTACAGCAGTTGCTTAGCTCTATCATTGTCATTGTACACAAGGTTACCACAAGCCCGCAAGTTGCACACAATTGCCTCAAATCTACAAAAAGTGTCATCTAGTGACTCGCCAGGTTTTTGTGCAAAGATTTTGTACTGTATATTGTAAGAATCCTTACGCATAAACTTTACTTGATTGGTACCCTCATGGTACGTGCAAAGCTTATCCCAAATAGCATACTCCTGCTCAACAATCTCCCAAATTGCACGTCCTTGACTCAGTAGATACGCCTTGGTCCGTGACTTTCAGTGGGGGAAGTCCTCTCCATCGAACATCCACAGCTTAACAACACGCTTCTCCATGTCACCTTCGGATCACAAAGCCGGTGAAGGTCAACTAGTAATTAAACCAGCTCTAATACCAATTGAATGACCGAGAAGGCGACCAGAGGGGGGTGAATGGGAGCCAATCAAAATTCTCCAAGAGAACTTGGCCTATATCCCCAAAACAACCCCAGCCGATCACCAAGACTATACACACCAACTCGTGGTGTACTATCCCTAGGAGTGATCAACTACTGCAAACAAACACAGCGGAAACACCAAGAAACAGCAAAGACTTGAGATAGTTGGAAACCTCACAAAGCTGTACCTTTTGGACCACCACCGGTAGTGCCGATCAAGACTATCGGCAGTGTTGGTTGGCCCCATCGGCAGTGCCTGTGTGGGATTTTGCAACCCACCGGTAGTGCCGGTCCTGGTCGTCGGCAGTGCCGATCGACCCCGATAGAACAGGAAAAACTTTCGGGATTTTGTCAAATCTTCTCAAAACTTATCCAAACAAACTCTAAATGATGCGATTTTTGGACTAGTGAATCCTCAGCACATCACGACCCTAATCCTAGAAGATCAACTCAAGTGGCTCAAAAAATCATCATGAATTTCAGATCTTGTGCCAAGAACACCAAAAAGGGGAAACTTGAGAAATTGTTCAAACTAAAGGTGCTAGAGCTCTTGATTTGGTCAAGGGCCTATAATGGATTGTTCTACCTCATCATAGCAACAAGTTCCTCAAGAAATCCGCCCAAAAAACTCATCCAAAAAGGAGATAAAAAATTCCCACGAAAATAGCTCCAAAAATAGGAAAAAGGAGAAATTTGGGATTCAAGGGAAGAGGGAAATCTTGAGCACGAAAATACTTCTCATGTCATGGAAAGATGCTTACAAGATCCATGGTTACAAGGCTAGGAATCCACCCTCTTCCTCCCACTATTTGGAAGAGCAAGAGATGTCTCACACACACCCTCCCCTCTCCTCTAAAACATGAAGTCCTCTCCTAGCACTTTGTAATGAGTTCCTAACACTAGGCTAATCAGGTCCCTCAGTATCGGTCTGAGGGAGTGGGGGATGAGATACATAAGTATCCAGCACCTGCATGAAGATCAAAACATTGAGTACAACATCAAGATAGGATAACAAGGGATAGCTAAAGGCAGACTGAGGCTTACTTGGGCTCGTATTGTGCCCTTGTTATATGCCTTTTTGACCAAAGAATGGTCCTGAAGAATATCCCCTTCAAACATCTTCGACATGCGTCTTCGGCGGAGTTCATGATTCGGTGGGTCCGGCACTTCTCTGGTCTCATCCTCATCAACATAGTCCCATGCCGGGTGACATGGAAGCTTTAGGGGCTGAGCTCGTCGGATGATAAAGATTTTGGTGACTGTGATGCCATCGACGCCTTCAGCCTTCAGACCGGCAATTTTCTTGAGTAGAGCGACCACTTGAGGATCGGTCGAATCGGGCCTCTCTGTCCAATGCACTTGGGGAATAGCCTTCGCACCAGTGAAGTCGGCAAGAACAGGGGGAGGGTTGTCACAATAGAACCACTCATCCTTCTAATTCTTGTTTCCGATCTTCAATGGGACATTGATGTAGGCCTCCTTCTTGCATAACTGGACGCCGACTCCGCCTATGGCCACTTGGTTATCCTTGGTTGGCAGCGGTCAGAGGACAAACAGATGGCGGAAGAGATTGAAATGGGGGAGAGTGCCAAGAAAAGCTTCGCACAAATGTACGAAGATGGTAATATGAAGAATGGAGTTGGGATTGAGGTTGACAAGCTCAATCCCATAGAAAAAAGGAGCCCGCACAAAAAACTGCAGCAAGGAACTCCAAAGTCATGCTCAAAGAATGAGCGAAACACTACGATCTGCTGGTGAATGGGGATGGGGCAGGATTCGTGAGGTACCTTCCAGTTGATCCGAGCCTGCTCTGGAAGGATGCCATCCACCACCATTTTGTTCATGTCAGCCTGAGAAAGGCTGCTCTTCGAGAACTCCTGAAGTTGCTCCGGGATGTCGACCTCCGACGAGGACGACACGGCGGCGGCGGCGGCGGAAGAAGTTGGGATTGAAATGGAAGTCCTCTTGCGACCCATCGCGAACAGGATTGGACGCGGTGGAGTTTGAGAAACTTCACCAAAGCTCGGGGGGCAAACGCGGCGGCATCTGTGGCGGCCAGAAACGAGAAAGCTAACCCTAGCCGGAAAAACAGAGGAGTCTCGAGAGCAGAGAAGGCGCAAGGAAGACGAAGAGTTCACGTGCAAATGCGGCGTGGACTGAGCGTCAACCTGGTGCAGCCTTTTATACCCTTGCCTTTTTTTACCTAAGGGTCCCATGGGCCAGGGTGGGCCGTACTGTAGTGTGACCTTAATATTAACTTAAAGGTTAATTAAGGGCTTAAGCCCATTAGGGTTACAAACCCAGCAAAATGAGACTCGGGGGCTTCTTTGATGAGAAGTACCCGAGAATTATTTCACCATATCTATGTGATTTGATGATCATGTGGCAAAGGACTTGATGGTCATATGGTTACAAGTTCAAAGGTTATGGTACTGACTAAAGTCAAATAACCAGAATTACCAAATTTGGACTTAAATGGGTGATTGGAATTATGGAAAATCTATATTATGACTGAAGTCATTTAGCTTAATACTGAATATGACTAGAGTCGTAAAATTCCGACCGACTCATCACTCGGAAATAATATGTGCCACTCGGCCGGTTTGATGATCGGTCGGCTAAGTGGTCACTTAGCAATAGGACCCAAGGGTTTGATGACCAAAGGTCTGAGAGATTCAAACTTGATGGTTTGAATATCTATAAACAAATTAATAAGAGCTAATACAATTAGACTCTTGCATTATTTGTTAGTCTCCAAATTATACAAGAGTTGTGGGCTACACCTGATTAGGTGCACCTGACCGGTGCACCAGATCTATGAGAAAATTCGATAACGAGGTCTTCCTAATTTATGATCTATCAGAAAGCACTCGGGGGCTGCTGTGGGATACTTGCTTTACGGGTATCCTCATACAAGGCTAAGTCGGTGGCCGACCGGGTACTTCATCAACAAGGAAGCCGACCGACTTGGCTTGGAGTGCAAGACAAGAAAGATTAGACTTGCCATATAGAATCCTTGTAGAGTATGACTAGGACTCTACCTGAACCCCCCTGCCGACCAGATATATAAGGCGGCACGGTACCCCCATCGGGGACAGAGAGAGAGAGAGAGAGAGAGAGAGAGAGAGAACATCTCATGACAATCAATACAATACAGAACAAAGGACGTAGGGTTTTTACTCTCATTGAGAGGGTCCAAACCTGTATAATCCGGCGTCTTGTGTAACCATCGTAGTTCTTGGTCTCGACGTAGCCCTATATATTTACTGTCGGTCTTGAGCATCGACAATATAATATAGCACTCGGCAATGATTGATGTCATTGGTCTGAGTCATCAACCACTCATCAGTGATTGAACTCACTCTACTGAGTTATTTATTACTCGGATTTGATGATTTGAGTGATTTTTCCTTAAAGAGAGCCACAATGACTATTCTTGATTCGGACTCTTGCATTATTTGCAGTTTCCAAATGATACAAAAGTCGGGGGCTATACCTAATTAGGTGCACCTAATCGATGCACCAGTTAATTTCTCGAAGATATTTTTGGATCTTTGAGGTTCTCATAAGCTCATTGATACAAAGCTGAAGCATTCTACATGGCATAAACCAGTCGGGAAGCTACTTAAGACTATCATCAAGCTTGCAAGACTCTCGGGGGCTTCTGTCGATGACCTGTACCCGGGGTACCTCACATAGAAGGAAAGTGGAGGTAGACTCCTACTAGGATAAGAGCAGTAGACCGACTAGGACTACGCCATGTAACCCTGTCCCCCCGGATATATAAGGAGGGGCAGGGGTCCTCCTCAAGGGACAAGAATTAGACAATCTCAACTAGAGATCCCACACGGGACATAAATTAGACACAACTAAACATCATCGTCTAGGTGTACCCTCCTCGTCTAGATCTTTAGATCTAGACATATGAATACAAATACTACAGAACACAGGACGTAGGGTTATTATCCTCCGGGAGGCCCGAACCTATCTAAATCGGCGTCTTGTGTTATCATCGTCTCTCGATCTCGCGCATACCCATGTCCTACTTATAAATCCACATAGATGAACTATCCAATGTCTATTGCCGAGATTGAGTCTCGATGCTTATGCAATAGCTTATGAAGCTATTTTCAACTCAAGTTGCACCAAACGATGAAGTTGTAAAACAGTATATGCAAAAGCACTCGTAAGCAGTTCTCCATTTTGCTCTACTTGTCCAAGCTGAAAATAGTAGCTTATCACAACTCATGCATGCATGGTAGTCATTTCATATATATAATCCATTTTTGAAAAGCTATTTTGCCAAACGGTTTGATTGTATAAGCTGCATAAGCTAGAATAAGCCAAAAACTGTTTTTAACTGATAATCCAAAGCTAAAGCTATTTTTTATGTGAGGTGAAGCTCTACCAAACAGATTGGTCTGAGACTACGACTTGACACGCCTCCGATCCGATCGCTTTACTTTGCTCAATTCTGGTCTCATGGCCCTGCGCGGAGTAATGATAATAGGAGCTAACTGTGAATGGCCACATCTCTTAACTCAAATCAATGCAAGCAGCACCACCCGTGTCGAAATTTACTGGCTCCCCTCGCAAAGCCTGCGATGGGGGAAGCGAACACACGCAAAAGCCTGCGATGGGGGAAGCCAACTTAATTAGAGATTCATGTTTAGGTGTTCTTGGTATTTGGCCTTTTGATTCTAGTAAAACCTATATGAACTTGTGTATATTTCTCTTATTATGGTACTACCCAAATGACAAATGCACAATCTCGATTTCAATCTGGATCCCGAAGCTCTTTCATTATGAGCACTTTGGCATCCTTCTTCTCAAAGCACAAAGATACGACGATCTACCCCCTCCGTCCTACTACACAGAAACCAAGGGAAAAAATTAGAGGGACACAGGCCTGTACTGCCCCGTTCAACTCACATATGGTCTCCATCCAGTTTTGTGCATTCACATGGTTCGTGAGTCATGCGCATGCGCTCAGTACGTAATTGCCATCAAAGGGAGCAGGACTACGAGGTAGTACAGTAGTTAGTAGAGCACTCGACACTGGTGAAGCTATGTGTAGTACTAGTACTAGTAGACAGCTGTGGGTGCAGATGCACCCATCCCAAGTGAATATACTACTTTACTGTAAGTACTACTATGAGTAGTATATTGTGGGAAAAAATTGAATCCCTCAAATGCTACTCCTACTACTCCACTATGATGGGATGGAGGTGAGGTGAGGTGGCACCATGCTAGTGGCTGCACTCTGACCATGAGCTCAAAACACCATTATGGTACAACATTGGTAAAAAAGTAAACATGTTTTTTGATGCATTTTTTTGTAACATCTCAAAGTGGCACGATATAGATACGTATAAAAGTGAGACGGTATTAGACATACATTAGTCATATATACATTTATTTAAAGATATTTTTGACATGCTATTGAGAATTCTAGAAACATTAAAAGACTTAGAAGACATGAAAACAAAAGAAACAATGTCTTAACTACAATCAAAATTGCTTGCCGGGTGAGATGGTTAATTTAGTTTACACTAAACAAAGAGGTCATGGGTTCAAATCCTGTTGCTTACACAAATAACTCACTCATTTCAGACAACAACTAAAAAATATTTTTTAAAAATATTATGCAAAACATGTCTATATTAATAGATATGTAATATAAAATATATCAATGAAAACCATGTTCAGCTTTATTAACATGTCATAAAAATATGTCTAGAATAGTTGACATGTCACAGAATGTAACTATAAGAAAAGCGTATGTAGACGTGTAAACATGTTTATATCATCTCAATAAAACATCTCATATGTCTAGAATAGTTTGAATCTTGTTCTCTATGGACCAAACTCCTTATATGGTACTATTTATCATATGTTTATATACATACGAGGGCTTTTGGAATACAGGATTCATCAATCCTATCAAAGTCCTATGGATTGCATTCCTTCATGTAAGTTTTGGAGGAAAAAAAGCAAGAGGTCCAGCCTCTTGGAAAATTCCTATGAGTCTATCTCTCTCTTCAAATTTCTTTCTTTTTCCTGTGTTGCTACCAAACTCTTGCTAGGAAAATTTCCTATGTTTTCAATTCCCATAGGAATGCAATGCAAAAATCCTTTGTTTTTCTGATTAAGGGGGTGTTTGGATCCATCTTGCTAAACTTTAACACCCATGTTTTACCTACTTTTAACAAAAAAAAACATCCAAACACTTTTGTTAAAAGGGAGAGGTTAAAGTTTAACACTCTCAAAATCTTTACCTGGTTTTGAGGTGGTAAAACTTGTTAAAAGGTACCTATCTTGAGAATAACTTGATAAAACTTGTTAAACTTTAACATGGATCCAAACAGATGGACGTTAAATTTAAACACCTTATTTTTTAAGTTGTTAAACTTTAACACCTTGTTAAAATTTAACATGATGGATCCAAACAGGGCCTAAAAGAAGGAAAAACTTTCTGCCTTCCATTGTTTTATGACATACGCTGAAGTTCTACTCAGGACTCAAGGACATATGGGACCATGTTTCGCGGCCCCATGTTTTAGTGTGTTAAGCGTGCTAGTATGAGAGAAGGCGCCTCTCGACCTCATGCCCATATCAGGGGCGTACTCCCATTTCCGCCATCATTCCACTCTCATGCTTCTCGTCTTCTTCGTCGCGCTCAAACCATCTCGAACCCTCACTCGCCGCTCGCCAAGCTCAACTGCCATGGCGCCTATGGGGGACTCAAGGAAGGCCGCTGGCAACGGCAACCTCCGCACCCCTCTCATCCTAGAGTCCACGGTATGTTCCTACCCACGTTCCATGATTTATGTACAATTTTAGGGGTTTTTTGTTTTCTCAATATCTCTACAATTCTCCGTAGTTCTTGACACTTTTATGCCAACATCGGTACTATTTTGTGCTTTGATTTAGTTATCGAGTCAATATATCACGATTTATGAAATGGGGATTTTTCTTACTGTTCATCGACTCTTTACATAGCGGTGGTTCATCTTCTTCAGTGGCTGCAGCACGCCGCAGCGAGTCGTGATCGCTTTCGTTGAAGCGCGTCCGCGGCGCTCTGGCCCCGGACGTGTCGACGGCAGTGACGGAGGAGAAGCAGGAGGTCATCCCAGCATCAGCACCTTCACTGAAGCGTGTCCACGGTGCTCTAGCCCCGGAAGTCTTGGGGCCAGCAAAGGAGGAGGAGGAGGAGGAGGTCATCTTGATGCTAGCACCTTCGTCGAAGCGCATCCACGGTGCTCAGGTCCCAGATGTCTCGGCAGCAGCGAAGGAGGAGGAGGTCGTCCCAATGTTAGAGGAGGAGGAGGAGGTCGTCCCGATGTCAGAGGAGGAGGAGGACTTCATCTCGGCTTGAGAGGAAGAGGAGGAGGAGGAGCAGGAGGAGGAGGAGGTTACCTCAGCGGCAACACAGGAGGAGGAGGTCGCCTCAGGGGCCGTAAAGACAAAGGAGGTGGTCGTCTCGGTGGCAGAGGAGGAGGCACCGCCGACGGAGGTCGTCAAGGCGACCGTCGGCGTCGATGACACCACCACCAACCACAGTAGTGACGAAGAGCCCCCCTTCACCGCTGGATTGCGCATTCCTTCCCGGTCCACCCCCTCCGGCAAGTATTGGTACCGGGGCCTGTTATGCAACGACGACCAGCAGTATGACTCCAGCATGGTAGTCATCATGCATGCGTCCCGGTTCATCAGCCACCCCCACAACGCGAGGAGGCCCGACGCCGTTGAGCTGCACCGCAGGATTGCTCAGGTCGACTGATGAGTCCCCTCATCATCACCATCATCGCTCATCTCTGTGGATGCTCGTCGTCCCCTCCCCGTCGTGTAGCTAGTTTCAAGTCTCTTTGTCATCGTCCTTTTTTTCTTTATAGTTGTATGTTTATGTTAAACACTTCTAATTGTGTTTTATTGACCTCGTCGTTGATCTAGATGAACTGCATTATTTTATTGTCTATTCGGTAGAGCTTCACATCACATAAAAAACAGCTTTAGCTTTGGATTATCAGTTAAAAGCAGTTTTTTGGCTTATTCTAGCTTATGCAGCTTATACAGTCAAACCGTTTGGCAAAACAGCTTTTCAAAAACAGATTATATATATGAAATGACTACCATGCATGCATGAGTTGTGATAAGCTACTATTTTCAACTTGGACAAGTAGAGCAAAATGGAGAACTGCTTACGACTGCTTTTGCATATACTGTTTTGCAACTTCATTGTTTGGTGTTGCATAACCTATACCAATCTGGTGTGCTACTAGCTAAGACCATGTTTGTTTCCTGGGTCCCCAAAACTGAGGGACCCCGACCCATAGCATATGCATATACATGTACAAGAAAATTTGGCCCATATGTTGAGTTCTAGCGGAGCAGCCATCAAGACTAGGTTCGAGTTCAATTGATTTTTTGCATAATTGGTGTAAAATTTATAATCAAACGAGAAGGTTGTTTGACTAATTATTTTTACATTTTTTATTCAAGTCATGTCAACTAGAAAATATCCATCTGGGCATGAGAAAAAGAGAAAGAAGAAAAAAAGGAGAGTTCTTGGGATCTCAGAAAGGAGTCGTGGATAAATCATATCAACTAGAAAATATCTCAATATTTCTATTGCATATCGAATCTTATTTACTGTGTCCGTGACTGTGGCATTAGCTGAAAGAAGCTTCTTAAAATTGAAATTGTTGAAGAACTATTTAAAGGTCCACAATGTCTCAAGAAAGATTGAATGGTTTGGCCACTTTATACATTGAGAAGAAATTATTGGACGAGATTTATAGTAATACTATCATTAGTGACTTTACCGCTAGAAATAGTCGTAGAAATTTTTAAAATAATATACAATCATTTTTGTATAAATTTGACTTTGTTTTGATTAGTAGTAATATTTTCATTCAATTGGCAAAATTTTAAGTGTATATATACACATATATATAAAGGGGCTCAGCTTTTAGCTTCGCCCTGGGCCCTAGAGTACACAGGACCGGCCCTGCCAGCGATTGAAACTTATAGCAATGTTCAATTTTTTTTATTTGACAGAATGTTCCCTCCAAACATTAGGCGCGCGTGGGTGAAAATTTTTCACGAGCCCGCCTAATTCAACTCAACCACTCCAAATGAATGTGGATCAGCCCCAGCCACCTACTCATGAACTCACAGCGGCATCTCAAAAGGAGAAAACTCATAGCCGCTGCTACCTTTTTGCATAAACTTTTGGAGGCGGACAAGGAGAGATGACTGGTTGCTGTGTGGCATTGCTCTGAGCACTAACCGTGCAACTTCTGCCACCATGAATATCTCTGACAACCGATCCACCGACTCTGGCGCAGTCACGAGATGACGGCGAGACGTTGAAGCAGATCACCTTGATCCAGCAAGCGAAAGGTGAGTAACTTGCACTTGCTATAGTACAACTGCTTAGACGTTAAGATGTCCCTAATATTGATAGTATTTATGTACACATGCGCAACCCCCCCCCCCCCCCCCCCCACATTGAGTGGTGAAACATGGACTTTAGCAGTCGAATGCACGGGAAGAAATAGGGAACATCGAACCTACCGGGGTCCTCTGGACGAGGATCAACTGACATTTCAAGGCCTTATGTCAGTGAAATGCAAGCTTGGTTATAGTGTGCGGGACTACTTCTACTACAAGAAGAGAAGTAGAAATAGCTCAGCAAGTCTTGAGGCATTTGATTTCCCAGACGATTTGGAAAAGTTAATTGATTGCATCGGTGCCGAGAAGAAAGTTAGGATGTTATTGACAACATTTGATAAATCAGCTAATGGAGACGCTAGCATTACACCCCTGAAACGAGTGAGGGAGTCCGAGTCTGATGAGGATGATGATGATGATGATAGTCTTGGTGACGAGAATGTTGATGCTTACAAAGATTGGCTTCAAAAGCAAGGATCTGATACAGGTACACATATTCTTTTTGTACTTCACAAACCACATGTAAACTATATTTTTTCTCCTATTTGACGTAGTCCTATTGTTGGTATCTTGAAGGTTGTTGCGATGTAGACCGGGATGGTTCAATTGCAGCATACACTGCATGTCTAAAGGAGAAAGGCCTCCTGAGAGACATAAGTAACTCTTTTCTCATTCTGACTTCTTGTTCTATAAACATGTCTTTTTCCTTAACTAAGACATCAGTATTTGCAATGTTTTAGTGTGTTATAACAATTATAGTGAGCCTACACAAGTAGATGGTGAGGGCACTTGTTGCAGCGGATCAGGAGGAAAAGAATGGCCAATTCATGTTAGGAGAATAAAGAAGAAGGCGAAAGGATATATATATATATATATATATATATATATATATATATTATTAGGCCATTCTCAGTGACCTATTTCATTTCATGTTTTCCTAATGTGATACATCAGCTTTTTAGTATTATTCTATGAAATGAAAGTGCATCTCTCAGTGTACTATTTCATTTCACAGCTTCATAGACTGAAAAAAGACATTAAATGGTTGCATAAGTGTAACAATGAGAATTCATTTTTTACTGCACATGAAAGGAAAATAGTCTCAATGCACCTTTCATTCTCCTTTCACTAGCTTGGAAAAAGTGTCACTACCCTTTCATTCTAATGAAAGGTTTCCCTCATCTTTCATATTAAATACCATGCTATGTCATCTTTTTTGCCGATGTGTCACCTAATAAATGTCAAATGAAAGATCCACTGAGAATGGCCTTAATGTCGTAGCATTAGCCCTGAAACCTTGTAGTTTTGTACAGACACAGTATCTCATAGCCATTTGTTTTATGATTATTAGGAAATGGCAAGATTGTCAGTCGTGGTACCATGAAAGGTCTAGCTGCACTTGCCAGGAGATATAAGACTAGTGTAGTGAAAATGCAAATTGAACTTTTGCCAACTTTGGGTGGTCCCTATGGAAAAAATAGACGTACATTTGTGGATGAAGCGATTACGTTTACAAGGACAAAGACTCCAATAATTGGAGTTGAACAGTTAAAACATGTAAGCAAAGAAATCAAGAATTACATCAAAGAAAGCATTATGGTATGTTAATTTCCTTATACACCGTACCATTTATCAGTTGTTGACAATATATTAACATGAGTGGCTTACAATAGGAAGGATAGGACATGGAGCACATTGGCGATGCCTAGGAAAATATATTGAAGGTTGCGCAAGAGCACTACAAAGGATGGAGATCCACTTTTAGTGCAACATATAAGGCATACAAGAGTTATGATGCCAGAATGAAGCATAAGCCTGAAGACCTGGAAATCGACTGGTCAGTTTTTGGGTTTCATTGTGCATGAAAGGGGTATTGAAGTTGGGCCGAGGAGCATGAAAGCTATTAATGACATTGAGCTGCCGATTAACAAGATAGAACTTCAGTCTTTAATCAGCAAAGTGAATTTTATCAGGAGGTTTATTTCAAACTTATCTGGGAAACTTGATGTGTTTACCCCGTTGTTGAAGTTAAAAGCAAATCAAATGTTTGTGTGGGAAGCAGAACATCAGAGAGCTTTGGATGATATTAAACAGTATTTGGTTTCCCCACCAGTATTGGTGCCACCAAAGAAAGGATTGCCTTTCAAGCTTTATCTTGCGGCGGATAAGAAATCAATTGGATCAACTTTATTCCAAGAACTAGATGGCAAAGAAAGGGTGGTATCTTATCTAAGTCAAAGATTGATTGATGCTGAAACCAGGTACACGGAGATTGAGAAGTTATGTTTGTGTTTATATTTCTCATGTGTGAAGTTGAGGCATTATTTGTTATCGATCGAATCTGTGGTGGTTTGCAAAGCCGATGCCATCAAATATATGCTATCGGCTCCTATTTTAAAAAGGAGAATTAGTAAATGGATTCCTGCTCCAGCCGAGTATGATCTTACTTATGAATTTGCTAAAGCTGCTTAAGGTCAGGTACTGGCTGATTTAGTTGTTAAGCGCTGTGGGTCTGAAGTGTCAATGGTGGAGCCAGTGCCATGGTTATTATTCTTTGATGGATCTATTTGCAAGAACAGATGTGGTTTTGGGCTTGTGATCATATCGCCTCGGGGGACAAGATTTGAGTTTGCATTCGCTGTTGATGTATCGACTAATAAATAGACTTTATATAGAATTGTGCTTAAGGGGTTCCATATGATGAAAGAAGCTGGAGTCAATTGTGTCAAAATCATAGGAGATTCATTATTGGTGCTTGGGCAACTTGCAGGAGAATTTGAATGCAAGGATGATATGTTAAGATTGTTTCATGCCGAGTGTCAAATATATTGCAACACTTTAAAACAGTAAGATTCAAGCATCTCCCAAGAGAGCAGAATATGGAGGCAAATGATTTGGCACAAAAGGCATCGGCTTATCAATTAAACGATGGAGAGGTTATTGTTGATATAGCTGATGTTGATGAAGAAGATTAGAGAATTAAGATTATTCAGTATCTTAGAGATCAAACTCAACAAGTGCCTCAGAAGATTCAGTACATGGCTTTGAGGTATGTTTTATTAGAAGAAAAACTTTATTATCAAACAATTGATGGTGTACTATTGAGATGTTTGAATCAAGAAGAGGCCAAAGTCGTTATGTGTGAAGTTCACGAAGGTATATGTGGTACACATCAATCGACTCATAAGATCAGGTGGTTGTTAAAAAGGACTGGATAATATTGGCCGACTATGCTAGAAGATTTCTTCAAATATTATAAGGGATGTCAGGATTGTCAGAAGTTTGGAGCCATACAGAGAGCATCAACATCGGCTATGAACCCAATTATTAAACCGTGACCTTTTAGAGGTTGGGGTATGGACATGATTGGCCAAATTTATCCTACATCAAGCAAGGGTCATAAATATATTCTGGCAGCTATAGATTACTTTACGAAGTGGATCAAAACAGTGCCTATGAAGAATGTTACTACTTGAGATGTGATCAACTTTGTGAAAGAACATATTATATATCAATTTGGTATGCCAATAAATATTACCACTGACTAGGGTTTCATGTTTACTTCAGAAGAGTTTCAGAGCTTTGCTGATAGTATGGGAATCAGGCTCTTGAATTCATCACCATATTACGCTCAAGCCAATGGTCAAGTAGAAGCATCCAACAAGAGTTTGATTAAGTTGATTAAGAGGAAGATAGATGAACAGCCAAAGAAGTGGCATACGACATTGGCTGAATCTTTATAGGCATACAGGATGGCTTGTCATGGGTCAATTAGGGTGCCACCTTATCAGCTAGTTTTTGGGCATGAGGCAGTTTTACCATGGGAGACAAATCTGGGGTCCAGAAGGGTGGAGATGCAAGATCAGTTATCAGCTGATGACTAGAGGCAAGTTATGTTGGATGAATTAGAAGATGTTGTACAACATCGGATGAGGGCCTTGGAAAGGATTCATCAAAAGAAGACTCGGGTGGCTAGCTTTTATAATAAAAAGGTGGTGCCCAAAAGTTTTTCGGAGGGGGACATGGTCTGGAAATTAATCATGTCCATCGGCTCTAAAGATAGTCCTTTTGGAAAATGGTCACCGACTTGGGAAGATCTATTTAAAGTGAGCCGATGTGCACCTGGCAACGCATATTTTCTACAGGGGCTGGATGGAGAAGAGTTCGGGAGAGCGATTAATGGTAAATATTTGAAACGATATCATCCAAGTGTTTGTGTTGACTCATGATTTTGTCATTAATTGACAGCCAATATTTTTAAGTATCACGCTTGAGTGATTAGAGCAGATGGTGATACATCAACTTGAGATGGCCGATGTTCAGGTATCGCCCTTAGCAGAATATATATATATATATATATATATATATATATATATATATATATATATATATATATATATATATATATATATATAATTACTGAGCACAAAGTATAGATAAGATATATTCATTCAATGATGATAGGAAAAGTTACAAGTGGTCATCAGTACAAGGTGCAGGTGAACTGATTACTCGCAGGTAATCGATTTCTGAAGAAGCCTATTCTCCTATTACAGCTAAGGGATGAAGATGTAATTATTACTATCCCAAGTACAAGAAAAAGAGCACATGATTAAGAAAAAAAAGGTGGTTCAGCAGCTTCCTCTTCTTCCTCGGTAGAATATCACTGTCATCAGACATTACCTGACGGACAAGGGGGAGAGAGGGCAGCCTTGTCGATGCCATTCTTCATGATTGGGTCTCCAACAACTCGTAAGTTGATTTCTGACGCTGAAGCGGCTGTGGCTTTTGGATTGAAAGGATCACTCTGGGGATTGAAGAGGCGAAAAGTATTCGCCATGATGAACTCAGCAAATTTGGAGATAGGTGGTATTTTTCTATCAAAGCTCTCAGAAGAAGACCCATGGTCGAAGGAGTTGAGATGAAGGGAGGCTAGTTGAAGGAGCTATTTATAGGGTCTGCACATGACCTTTGAAGAACCCAGACGCCACTCTGCATTGATTAGGGAGAATAAGAAGTGGAGAGGTTCGAGGAGAAAAGATAAGAATGAGGACGGTCAAGAAGAAGACCAGCAGTCGAGACGGCGCAGGAAGACGGTGAGCTACAATTAAGAAGAGCATGAGTGGTTGGGAGGTATACTATAAGACAAAGTTTGATAGTGGGTGGTTCACTAGTAAATACACGCGGTAAACGATGAAATAAAATCCAGCACACGAAGCATTTCGTACCCCAGACTCGGGGGGGCATGTATTGGCACCAAAATTTGACCGGTCCCATTGATCAGAGGCAGGAAATTGAAATCAGCTGAAGTCAATGATATTCAATGGCCGAAGGAAGTTAAGTGGGCCCAATAAGGTTATTGTATTTCTTTCTATTTTTAGTTTAGATTTTATTTTAAAAATCTAGTCAGTTTGTTTAGGAGTCCTGACCGAGTTGGGTCAAAACCTCTTGCATGAGGTCATAAATTTGTAATAGGATTTGTACGAGAAAAATAACAATTCGGTGCGTCACCAACCTTTCCTACTTGACGAAACCCTTGTCTCGCGTGGGCTGCATCGACTCCGATCTCGGCGAGAGACTTGGATTAGTCATCTTTGGTAATTCTATCAATCTCAACTCGTACTTTCTCATTAATTTGATATTCTAGTTGCTATCGTTAGAATTGCTAGTTATCCGGTAATTAGACCTATTTAATGCTTATTCTATCAACTCTGAATACAATACTGTCTTGGTTGAGGCCAAACTATTGTAATCTTAGTAGATTCTATAGGTATTATTTAGGTCTATTATTCGAGTCACTTTATTGATTTTATCTATAAATTGGTTAAATCTAGTTTTATCTACCATATTTGAATACTGTCTCGATTAAGTTCGATCTATTCGAATCAGTAAGGCTGCATCGGTTTCAATCTCTTGGTCGGCAGATAGGGTTAGATTCGATCAGTTTATAGGTAAAGTCGATAAGGTTCTATCGGGACGTTTAGCTGATAGGTTATCACGGTTCAATCAACTTTCTGTTGCTTAATTGATCATATTATTTATTTTGATAGTCGTTTACCCCCTTGTTTGAATAAGATAGATTTATGATTTTGAGGCATATTTACAATATCAGCTAATTAAATCTATCGACCTGACGCCATCAACAAAGCGAGTTTATGCGTATTTACTATAGATCTATCGACTCAGCTCTATCGACTCTGGCACTTTTCATCGACTTGGCCAGTCGTCTCGTGAGTACTGTTGATTTATCAACCCTGGCCGGTCGACTCAATCTTTTATCGACATTTATGTTTTTATACTATTTATTGGATTAAATATTGCCAATAAGCCAATATAATCAGCCGATTAGTTTAATTTCTTTTATTTTCTTTATTCATGTAATAGCCTCGACTGATTTCACAAATAGTGACTATCGGCTTTCTTCATTGGCCTGTCCTAGGCCGGTGACCCGTGTCATCTGACCATTCATCTCTTTGTTGATTTGCAGGGAAAATTGACTGGCACGCCCCGGTTTCTCATATTGATCCTGCACTGGAGTAAGCAGATCTCCCAGGTCACATGCGGTGATTTTCACGTGAACACCCCGTCTGCCTATTCCAGTCTTTGCAGCCTCCTGGTGCACACTGCACAGGTGCACTGCGGGTGTGGCTGTGCGAGCTACTCAGTCTCCTCAACGTCAACCTTCTCTAACTCGTACTCTGAGCTCTCCTCAGACCTTGAATCCTCCTCCTCAGACTCCTCCTGCTGCCTAGAGGAACCCTACTCACCAGGTCTCGACGACCTCCCTTGACGGGAAGTTGGAGTACTCTGCGACCAAGGTGTTGGAGTCACACCTATAGCCAGGCCCTGTGCTGTCCTCTGCTTGATACTCCTCCAGAGTCCCTGAGTGTCACGAGATTGCTCTAGGATCAGCCGTGTCCCTGGTGTCCTACGTGACTTCTCCATGGCATCCAAGTGCTAAGCTAAGCTCCTGGCCCTCTTTGACTCTTGGTCCAGTATTAGTCTCTTCTTGCTCTTCGGCTTTTCTGGCAGCTTTCCCTTGCCCTTGTCCTGTCTTGACCCTGCCATCTCTGCTGCTGACTGCTGTCACTGCACGCACATAGGTATAGATAGGATAAGCATAGAATCCTATATAAATCTACCAGCAAAGCGTTGCTAGGAAAGAATGCGCAATAGAAATTCTAGCACTGAATGAAGGACATGATCACTAGGCAAACATCCAAGGTAACAACAGAGATCATCGATAATAAGTGGCTGGTGCGAGTCACCTAGTGTGCAATCAAATAATACATAATTAATCTATCTGTAGACTAAACAAGAGACAAACCCTAGACATGCAATTAATAGATGATCATGGAAATAATTACATCCTAGGTTGAGTCCATTAGATAATTAATGCAACTAATCATGGGCAATTAACTACAATCGCATCAATTAAACTAATTACTCAAATTTAGGGCATAAACGATGAAAGTAGCACAATACCCCAGGGATAGAGATGATGAACACTGAGAAATAATACAACCGATCGCTGAAAAAGCTTGGAACTTTGGCTTGCTGACAATGAGGAAAGGGGGGGGAAAGGATCACCCTTGCCCTAGGAGTGATGAAGCTCGGCTATGGGGGACCTAAGGCTTGCGCGCACGTGAGTGGAGGCAAGGCCACACTAGAGATGGCCAGCGGCGAGGAGGTGCGGCGGCGGCAACACTGCTGCGGCGGCGCGGGTGAAGCAAAGTCATACGGCGGTGGCTCTGCCTTTTGTGAGTGAGCGTGGCAGCGCTATGGGGTGCACGGCGAGCATTGGCGCGGCTAGAGAGAAGCGAGGAGGTGCGGCTGCTCGGCGAGGTGGAGGCGTTGGCGATGAAGGTGGCGGCAAGTTCACGTTCTCGGTGTCAGGTTCGAACGAGGAAGAGAACAAGTCGGTCTGATGATTTTGACCTAGGTCAAAACTTAGATGAATGGCCGAGATCGACTCAAGGGCAGATCAATGGTCATGGATTAAAGTGCATCTCGCATTTTCAATATAGTGACCAGATGGTACAGTCTCTGGATCGGACCGTCTGGTTAGTTTAGGTTCTGCTGGTCCTTGTGCAGACCGGACGGTACGGTCACTAGGACAGTTCTGTTTGGTCTCTACGACCAAACTCCCCCTAGGCACTATGCACAGAGCCACTGACCGGACTGTACGGTCCAGTGATCGGACCGTACAGTCACTCTAGAAATTCTACTGAATCAAGGAATTTCTCCATCTACTAAGCCTCGCTAAACACTCAAGTAAACACTGCACTTGGGATATAGAGGGAAATCTCAAAAAATCATTTTCAAATAGTGGCACATTATGGCCTTATAATTTTCGCAAATGCCAACTGAAGAATCGAGCAAATAAGAACCAAGGCAATTAATAACCAAATGGGTATGTATGAGCCTTAGCCCATGAACCGCGTGAGTAGAATTATCCTCGGAGTTCATAAGAGCTTGCTCAATGGGCATGAAGCACAATCCTTTCCTTTGGTCACACTTATATAGATGTAATGTCATATAGAGCATGAGGCACAAATATCTCCAAGTGGGACAAGCCTCCTTTATGTTTGCTATATGATGCATGCAACAAGCATTTTACATATGCAATGAAAGTAAACATGCCATGTGAATGCAAGCAACATTAAAATAAGACACAAAGGAAACCTAACAAAGTCAAATTTGAACCCCTCCCAAGCTTACTCACTATAAGTCATACCCTTGCCTTGAGAGAGGCCAAACCGCCATCTCAAGCACTCGCCCTTGCTTATAGCTATCTTGGATGGGTTAGACATTGACTAATTTTTATGTGTTTTTCTTTTAGTTATTTACACATGCATGGATGCAAAGCATACTAGTAACAAATGAGTCCTAATTACCATGCAATGAAAGAGAATGAAAAACACACTACAACTACTAAGAACAAACACAGCTACCTCCCTCATGAGTAGATATGTTGTTGAAGTCCATGTCACTTGTGGTGGACTTTACATGATCTTCATGAAAGCGCTCGGTCCACCACCACCACCATCTAGGTCTTGTTCTTGGGCACCCACTTGTACGTAGCCGATCTCTCAAGATCAACAATACACTTAGGCACCCATATGCTCTTGACCTTTCTCTTCTTATTCGGTGGTCCCAAAGCCTTAGCTTTCACCATGCCATCCTTGTTCCTAAAAAGCTTGAAATGGGTGTTCTTATGGAACAAGTTAGGGCTAGGAAAACAATGGAACTTCTCACCATAGGACAATCTTTGGTGGCATGGCCATCCTTACAATACCTCTCGTAATAGTAGTCATCGGCGAGAAAGGGTTTGATCCATTTGAGGATGGAATCGCTCATCCTGATTATGTCAATGGCAGTGAGATATGAGCCAAGACCCCAGTGGAAGACATTGTTCACAAGGTTCCTCCCAAGAATTTCCTTGTGGATGGCTCTATCACGCGTGAGCCTCTCGAAGCCAACCACCACCATCTTCCTCTCCACCTTGAGTTTGTGATATTCCTTCAAAACAAATGGCTCAAGAGAAGAAACCTCGACCGAGGTGGTTAGTTCATCACACATAGTAGAACCATCACTCTTAGATGAACTAGAGGAGGGAGAGGCATGGTTATCAACATTGATGGTCTCAAAAGTAAGTTCAAGGGCCTCGTACTTCTCATGTAGCTCTACATGATCACCCTTGAGTTTGTCATAACTCTTGTTTAGGGCTTCATGAGAAGTGATAAGGTCCTTGAGCTCACTCTCAAGCTCACCAACACGGTCCTTAGCCAACTTACACTCTATTCTTACCACATCCAACATTTTGGATTTCTTGACGGTGATGTTGTGGGCTTGCTCAAGCATAATCTAAAGCTTGGCACATGAGAGCTTCTCATCATCGCTGTCATCGCTGCTCTCATCCTCACTCTCCCCAAGTTGGCTCATGGCCATGAGGCACGTGGGAGGTGGAGGAAGAGCTTGTGGAAGTGTGGTCTTGTTCATGGCTACACCGACCACTTCTTCATCATCACTTGAGGAAGAGGACTCATCACTTGAGTTGTCGCTTGTCCACTCTCCAACAAGAGCTTTGCGTGAGAACTTCTTCTTGTGATCTTGAGCTTTGCCTTTGCCTTTGCTCTTGTCCTTGTTCAAGTGCCTCTTCTTCTTTTGCTTGGCCTTGGGGTCTACTTCTTCTTCTTCTTCTTCTTCTTCACTTCAATCTTGTGACTTGAATGCTTCTTTCTTGGGCATTGGGCACTCTCGGACAAAGTGCTTCTTTGAGCCACAATTATAGCACTTGCCCCTGGACTTGGAAGCAAACTTGTTCTTGAAGGTCTTCATCTTCCTCATGAGAAGAGCCAAGTCCTCTGTCAAGTCATCTTCATCATCTTCAACCTCAGATTTCTTCTTGCCTTTCTTGCTCTTGCTTGATTCTTGCTTGTCAGCCAGTAGAGCAAGGTTGGATGGTTGAGGATCATCCATCCCCAACTGGTAGCTCTCGAAGGCAGTGATCTTGCCAAGTACATCCTTCATGGTCTTGGTCTTGAGGTCACCTTGCAAGATGAAGGTGATAATGGACTCATACATGGGGTCTTTGAATAGCCTCAAATATCTTCTTATCACCTCAATAGGCATCATCTTGAAGTCATTTCCAAGAGCATTGATCTCCTCCACTAGTACATAAAAACGAGAATAAACAGTGTTAGCTCCGTCATGTGGCAATCTAGTGAAGTTATCATACTTGTTCTTCAACATATAGTATCTTTCCTCTTTGACATCACTAGTATCCTCATGGAGCCCCTGAATCTCAGTCCAGATACCATGTGATGTGGAACTAGCATCCATCTAAGCAAAGACATCCTTAGATATGCAAGCAAACAGAGCATTCTTGGCCTTAGCATTGCACTTAATAAAATTAGGCTCAAGCAGGTTCACATCCGCATTGGACTCATGAGTGACCATCCATATCTCTGGATCAAGGGACTGCATGTAGGCTTGCATGGCATGTGAGCCGTCCAATACGCATAGTCCTCCCTATTGGATATGGGAACACTCCCCACCTGTCCCGGCATCCTTACTCAAGGCGGTGAAGCCTCAAAGATGATCTCTTGGCTCTGATACCACCTGTAAGGACCGAAGGCGTACCATGAGAGGGGGTGAATCAGTAAGCCGCTCATGAAACCAAATACTTCAATTCACACTACTTGAGTCTAACAAGCATTGCAACCTAAACAATTTTAGTATGCCAAGACCCTACACATGATAGTGTTCATGATAATAGCAAGCACGGAAGCCAAACACACTAGCCTATGCAAGCCACAAATCAACCTAGTTACTAGAGCACACAATTGCGGAATAGTAAAGAGAGGGTCAAGGAATGCTCATGATTTTTTCCCGAGGTCTCGTAAGGATGGCGCCTTCCCCTATTTCTTGTTGGACCACTCCTACCAGAGTCCCAGTCCCTCCCGCCACTGATGTGGAGTTCTTGCCCATGAGCCCACAGTCACTCCCGGAGTGAAGACATGGTGCGCGTCACCGCTGCCATCATAGCAGAAGCTTGCCTCCCTCGAGAACTTGATGACCTCCCCGAGCCGATATGGGTGCTCACTAGCGATGCCCCTTTCAACGGTGGGCTCAAACTGTGTACAAACGTGTGACGGACTTCACAACCAATCACGATAGGCTCGATCACCAACACCTAACCAGTCTAGGTCTCACCATAGACCAAGATTAACAATCTAGATCACACCCTCAAGGACACCTTGGACTTAGATGTGCAAGATGCTCAAGTTACTCTCCACTAGCACTCTCAAGATATGCAATATCTTCTCCTAGTGCTCCCCTCATTTTCTCTTGGACCTTACCAAATGCTCTCAGGTATTCCACTGGACAAGAGAGGTCACAAAGACCCCAGCAACAAAGTTATATAGGCTCCCAACCTCAAACTAGTTATTGCTCCACGAAATCAGCTTTTTGGGCCTACTGACCGGACTGTTCGGTCACTGCAACATCGAGAACGACTCTGACCCCTCTGCTGACTCCTGCTGATCGGACCATACGGTCAGCTGACCGGACCATCCGGTCCATTTCTCTCTCCAGTCCAGAAACGTTTCACGCGTTGCTTCCTCGCTGCCCAAGTCACACTCCTACTGACCGGACCGTCCGGTCACTAGAGCATTCCAGACTTGGCAATTTCCTCACTGCTCGTTGTAGTCTCTGGACATAGCCACTTAGTGACCGTACAGTCTGGTCACCTCTAACCCCTCTGTCTGGTCATTTTGTCCAGAAGCTAAAACTCCTCATCCTCACTTGACTTTGTTTTCCAGCTTCTCCGAATAGCTCCTTGGCTTATCCTCTGCCAACTAGTGCATGTGATTTTACCGAGCAACCTTGCACATGACCGACTAGACATGACCTAAGAGAATGACCTAGACCCCCTTGATAGTCCAGTTTTTCCTATGGACTCAAAGACCTAACAACTAGACAAGTGTTCCCAACACTTGCTCCATAGCTTGTCCTTGGCTTTGATCCATCTTCATGAACCCTTGGACTCCATCAAGCTCACAAGCCTCCATGCTTGTGGTCATTGTCATCAATCGCCAAGGCAACCATCATCCATATGATTTGTAATAGAGTTTAGAGATGATTCCTGTATAGACAACACTCGTTTAGATACTAGCCCACAATTTCATAGTTGTCATTTATCACCAAAACATTCATACCTTAGGAATCCAATCATCAATGATCATGAAGCTTACACAAGTGCCCTCGCTTAACACCCAAATAAGCACCGCATATGGAGTATGAAGGGAACTCTCAAACACTCCTTTTCAAATAGTGGCACTTTATGGCCTTATAATATTCACAAATACCAAATGGAAGATCTAGCAAATAAGAACCAAGGCAATAAAGAACCAAAAGGATATGTATGAGCCTTAGTCCATGAAACATGTGAATGGGTTTAACCTCAGAGTTCATAAGAGCTTGTTCAATGGGCATGAGGCACAATCATTTCCTTAGGTCACACTTGTGGAGATGCATTCCCATATTGATCATGAGGCACAAATTTTGTCCAAGTGTGACGAGCCTTCTTTGTGTTTCCTATATGATGCATGCAACAAGCATTTAACATATGCAATGAAAGTAAACATGCCATATGAATGCAAGCAAAGTAAAACAAGACACGAAGAAACCTAACAATGTCAAGTTTGAACCCCTCCCAAGCTTACTCACTATAAGCCATATCCTTGCCTTGAGAGAAGCCAAACCACCATCTCAAGATCTTCCCCTTGCTTATAGCTATCTTGGATGGGTTAGACATTGACTAACTTTTATGTGTTTTTCTTTTAGTTATTTACATATGCATGGATGCAAAGCATACTAGTCATAAAGGATTCCTAATTACCATGCAATGTAAGAGAAGGAAAAACACACAACAACTACCAAGAACAAACACGGTTACCTCCCCCATGAGTAGATATGACATTGAGGTCCATGTCACTTGTGGTGGACTTCACTTGATCTTCAAGTAAGCTCATGATCCACCACCACCTCCATCTTCTAGGCCTTGTTCTTGGGCACCCACTTGTACTTTGTTGACCTCTCAAGATCAATGCCCTTAGGCACCCATATGCTCCTGGCCTTTCTCTTCTTGTTTGGTCGTCCCAAAGCCTTTGCTTTCACCTTGCCATCCTTGTCCCTAAAAAGCTTGAAATGTGTGTTCTCATGGAACAAGTTAGCTTTAGGCAAAACTGTGGAACTTTTCACCAAAGGACAATCCTTGATAGTGTGACCATCCTTGCAACACCTCTCACAATAGTAGTCGTCGGTGAGAAGGGGTTCAATCCATGCGGGGATGGAATCGCTCGTCCCGATGATGTCGACCCGATGATGTCGATGGTGGCGGGATATGAGCCAAGTCCCCGGTGGGAGACATTGTTCACAAGGTTTCTACCAAGAATCTCCTTGTGGATGGATCTACCACATGTGAGCCTCTCAAAGCCATCCGTCACCATCTTCCTCTCTTCCTTGAGCTTGTGATATTCCTCCAAAACAAATGGCTCAAGAGAAAAAACCTCGACCGAGGTGGTTAGTTCATCACACATAGTGGAAGAATCACTCTTAGATGAACTAGAGGAGGGAGAGGCAAGGTTATCAACATTGATGGCCTCAAAAGTAAGTTCAAGGGTCTCGTACTTCTCACGTAGCTCTGGGTCTCATGAGATATGACAAGGTCCTTGAGCTCACTCTCAAGCTCACCCACATGGTACTTAGCCAACTTACACTCTTTTCTTACCACATCCAACATTTTGGATTTCTTGACGATGATGTCGCGGGCTCGCTCAAGCATACCCCAAAGCTTGAACAAATAAGCTCCTCATCATCGCTATCGTCGCTGCTCTCATCCTCACTCTACCAATTTGGCTTGTGGCCATGAGCCACATGGGAGGTGGAAGAAGAGCTTGTGGAAGTGTGGTCATGCTCATGGCTAGGTCGGCCACTTCTTCATCATCGCTTGAGGAAGAGGATGTGTCACTTGAGTTGTCACTTGTCCACTCTCTAATAAGGGACTTGTGTGAGAACTTCTTCTTGTGTTCTTGGGCTTTGCCTTTGCCTTTGTGGAAGTACTTCTTCTTCTCCTTTTGCTTGCCTTTGGTATTTTCTTCTTCATCATCATCACTTGAGTCAGGTGACTTGAAAGCTTCTTTATTTGGCTTGGGGCATTTTCGAACAAAGTGGTTCTTGGACCCACAGTTGAAGCACTTGCCCCTAGACTTAGAGGCAAACTTGTTCTTGAAGGTCTTCATCTTCTTCATTAGAAGAGCCAAGTCCTCGGTCAAGCCATCTTCATCATCATCATCTTCTTCTTGAACCTCTTCCTTTTTCTTGCTTTTCTTGCTCTTGATAGACTCTTGCTTCTCGGCTTGAAGAGCAAGGTTGGATGGTTGTGGATCATCCAAACCCAGCTGGTAGCTCTCAAAGGTTGTGATCTTGCCAAGTGCATCCTTCATGGTCTTGGTCTTGAGGTCACCTTGCAAGGTGAAGGTGATGATGGACTCATACTTGGGGTCTTTGAATAGCCTCAAGAATCTTCTTATCACCTCAACAGGTTTCAACTTGAAGTCATCCCCAAGAGCATTGAACTCCTCCACTAGTACATGAAAATGAGAATAAACAATGTTAGCTCTCTCATGAGGCAATCTAGTGAAGTTATCATACTTGTTCTTTAGCACATAGTATCTCTCCTCTTTGACATCACAAGTACCCTCATGGAGACTCTGAATCTCAGTCCAGATACCATGTGCTGTAGAACTGGCATCCAATCTAGCAAAGACATCCTTAGATATGCAAGCAAACATAGCATTCTTGGCCTTAGCATTGCACTTAATAAAATCAGGCTCAAGCAGGTTCACATCCGCATCAGTCTCGTGAGTGACCATCCATATCTCTGGATCAAGGGACTCTAGGTAGGCTTGCACACGTACCTTCCAATACCCGTAGTCCTTCCCATTGAATATGGGAACACTCCCCACCTGTCCTGACATCCTTACTCAAGGCGGTGATGCCTCAAAGATAAGCATTTGGCTCTGATACTACTTGTAAGGACCAAAAGTGTACCGAGAGGGAGGTGAATCGGTAAGCCGCTCATGAATCCAAATACTTCAATTCACACTACTCGAGTCTAACAGGCATTGCAACCTAAATAGGTCTAGTAGGCCAAGACCGTACAAATGCTAGCATTCATGATGAAAGCAAGCGCGGAAGCCAAACACACTAGCCTATGCAAGCCACAATTCAACCTAATTACTAGAGCACACAATTGCAGAATAGTAAAGAGGAGGTCAAGGAATGCTCATGATTTTTTTCTTGAGGTCTTAGAAGGATGGCGCCTTCCCCTACTCCTTGTTGGACCGCTCCCACCGGAGTCTCGGTCCCTCCTGGCACCAATGTGGAGTCCTCGCCCACGAGCCCGCAATCACTCCTGGGGTGAAGACATGGTGCGTGTCACTGCTGCCATCATGGCACAAGCTCGCCTCCCTCAAGAACTTGCCGGACTCCCCTAGCCAACACAGGCGCTCACTATTGATGCCCCTTTCACCGGCGGGCTCAAACCGGGTACAAACTTGTGACGGCCTTCACACATTATGATAGGCTCGATCACCGACACCTAACTGGTTTAGGCTCACCATAGAACAAGAGTAACAGCCTGGATCACACTCTCAAGGACACCCTAGCATTAGATGTGCAAGATGCTCTAGTTACTCTCCTCTAGCATTCTCAAGATATGCAATATCTCTACCTAGTGCCCTCCTCTCTTCCTCTTGAACCATACCAAATGCTCTCAGGTATTCCACTGGCCAAGAGAGGTCCTAAGACCCCAGCAACAAAGTTATATAGGCTTCCAACCTCCAACTAGCCGTTGTTCCATGAAATCAGCTTTCTGGGCCTACTGATCGGACTGTCCGGTCACTGCCTGACCAGACCATCCGGTCACTGCAAGCCTCAGCACCAACGGCTCTGCCCTGCTAGACCGGACCGTTCGGTTTGTTTCTCTTTCCAGTCCAGAAACATTTCCCACGCTTACTTCCTCACTACTCAGAGTTACTTGTACAGACCGGATCGTACGGTCTGTAGATCGGACCGCCCGGTCTCTATAACCTTCAACTCTAGCAGTTTCCTCGCTGCTTCGCTGTAAGTCCTAGACAACTTCTCCTAGTGACCGTACAGTCCAGTCACCATTGACCCCTCTGTCCGGTCACTCTGTCCAGAAGCTGAAGCTTGTTGTCTTCGCTTGACTTCGTTTCCCGGCTTCTTCGAACAGCTCCTTAGCTTCTCCACTGTCACCTAGTGCCTGTGATTTCACGAAGCAACCTTGCACATCACCGACTAGACATGACCTAAGAGAAATGACCTAGACCCCCTTGATAGTCAAGTTTTTCCTATGGACTGAAAGCCCTAACAACTAGACAAGTGTTCCCAACACTTGCTCCATAATTTGTCCTTAACATTGATCCATCTCCATCAACCCTTGGACTCCATCAAGGTCACAAGCCTCTATGCTTCTGGTCATTGTCATCAATTACCAAGGCAATCATAATCCATATGATTTGTAGTAGAATTTAGAGATGATTCCTACATAGACTACACTCATGTAGATATTAGCCCACAATTTCATAGTTGTCATGTATCACCAAAACATTCATATCTTGGGGATCCCATCAATGGTCATGAAGCTTACAAAAGCAAACATGAAGTAAATACAACATAAGACACAAGTAGCAATAATCAACATAAGCAATATAATCCAATTCATGTGAGCTACGTGAAGGCGCAATGAACAAGCGTACTCATTTCTATGAGCGACAGCAATTGCAATTGATTTACACCAGCTAGAAAAACCTGAATTACACGGCATATACGCACCAATTAAGGTCGTATAGGGCAACCTTTCGCAATAACAACAAACAACTTGGTCTGGTCCAGTCTCATCGAGTGGGCATGTTGTCCTACCAGCAGTACTTCATGGTATGAACCTCCCACTCCAGCAGCGGAAGTGTCAACAACAAATGTACTGCATATCATCCTCATTGTTGTGTTAATGCTACATCGGTTTACTGGTGCCCATAAACTAGAATGCATTCGGTATTGTTCAATGCTTGATGAAGGGGCCAATGATGAACAGGTTCTAGGTTCGATAAGGCAGGACTATCATAGTCAACACCCATGTGTTGCTGCAAACCTACACATGCATCATCCCTGCCCGGTCATGACATCAAAAGAAAATTTATCTCCATTAAGTTTAACTTTAGTGATCAATTCATTCTCTTAGTACGATAATATGAATATCAATGTTATTCTATTACTAAGCATAGCAACATACTATGGAATCCTAACATGACTATAATACAAATAACATAGGTCATTTGGGTGATATGCAAGTAGATTTCCAACCAACTCCTATTAACCTAATGAATCAATCAATCTAGACACTAGCATTGATAACATAGGTCATTTGGGGAACTCGGCATCGACGATCCGGCTTGAATCAGACATGATCCAATCCCGCAACCATTACACCAAGCACAACTTGATTGTTCCTACAAGCGAAATCGAGAACACAAGCAAGAGAGGATAAACACGCAATCTGAAATTGCAAATGGATGAAGTGAATCACAAGAAAAGGTTCAAGCTCTGAACACAAAAGGACTAATCGCCACAGTGGTGTAGAACAAAAATAGGGGCCCTAGATTACTGTAAAAGGACTTGTCGCCACAGTTACAATAATTCGATCAAGTTTCTCTCTAGAAAACTGAACTAAACAAAACCCAAAACTAAAATATGGTGGCTACTGAGTTTATGTAGGAACCAGGGACGTCCTAGGGTTGGGGGCGACCAGGGGGGCGCCCACAACATGGGCTTAAGACCCGACACGATACATGGCCAAGTTGGACCAAAATAGGTGGCACAGCACCTTGTCATGGTCACATATTATGACTCACGACCCTTCTGGAGCTAGGACCAGAAACAAAATGACGGCGTCGTCGTCCCTTTCCAACGCATCAAAGAACGCCTCGTTTGGACATCGGATCTGGGAGATATCATCAAAACCGTAAAGGGGTGTCGGCTGAATCCGAGACGAACGCGGTGACCGACTTGGTGACGACTTGTAACTTGGGGAAGACCATGATATGCGCGTATCCAGCATGGTGATGTCCTCATCATCCTCCCCTTCTTGAATTTGAGTCGCCCTCGACTCTATCTCAGCATCAATCTCCTACAAAAGGTTAGTACTAGCATAATGCAAAGTACAAGATACATGATCATCGATAGAAGATATATCACGACAAAGCATAGTATAGCAAGGTGCATCATGATTATCACAAAGATCAGTAACAGTAGATGTCATAGCAAGAAAAGCACCTCCCTTTAACTGAATAGCCTTATGTTTAACATCAGAAAGTTGTTTGTTATCATGTTTATTCTCAGTATTTTCAGCAAGCAGTTTAAAATGATTTCTAATATCAGTAGGCAATAACAGACACAAAGTAATATTCCTGTCCTTATGCACGAATATATATGTATTAGTTCTACCATGGTGGATAGCAAGACGGCCTAATAAAAGCGAACATGCTTGCATAGGTACAACATGAAAATCATCAGAGTCTTGATAAGAACCTACTGAAAAGTGTATGCGTGCTGATCGAGTTACCTGTACCGTACCACTATTGTTGAACCATTTGATGTGGTAGGGCTGATGTAGTGCATGCGTGGTCAAGCCTAGTTTGCTTACCAAATCAAAACTTACCAAGTTGTTACAGCTCCTAGTATCAATGATGGTGAGAACACAGCGGTCCGCGACAATGAGGTACATGTAGAGTAAATTGTTGCGTTGTTGTTCTTCCTCTTGTCCCACCTGAGTGGTCAACACACGCTGTACAATGAGACTAGGAAAGCCTGCGGTGGCAGCAATGGAATCAATGGCGGTAGTCTCCTGCTCCTCTGTCGAATCTACAACAAGGTTAGGCATACGAGCAAATTCATCTTCAACATCACTACAACTTTCATACCCATTAGCAGTAGCGATGAAAGCACGACGACTAGGGCAATCCTTCATGACATGTCCCATGCCCTTGCAGCGGTGGCAAATAATGGTGGTGGAGGAGCCACTCCTAGTACCGGAAGTAGTAACCTTCTTCTGGTGTTGGTGCTGCACACTAGACGATTGCACTGCAGAAGTAGGCGCAAGTGGAAGAGTTGTTGTTGGTGGCTTAGTAACATGACTCTTCAAGTTCTCTACTCCAGTGCGTTGCTGGAGAGATTGCTCAGTGTTGGACCTGCAAGATTGTTGTGGAAGGCGTCCCTGTACTTCTCGTTCAGCCTTAAGAGCAATATGATACAATTGGCTAAACCTATTCCACTCTTTATAGTCAACAATATTCTGGATATCATGGTTCAAACCACCAAAAAATCTAGCACTAGTCTCAACATCATCTTCATGTATATCACAACGTTCTAAACCAATAAGCAATTCCTAATAATATTCCTCTACTATTTTACTACCTTGTGTTAAAGATTGTAATTTCAAATGTAAATCACGTTGGTAATAAGGAGGAACAAAATGAGATTTCATGCGTTGTTTCAAAACAGGCCAAGTGGCAGGTATAGCAGCATTAGTATTGCAAAGATCATTCCACCAAAAGAGAGCAAAACCTGTAAACTCACTAGTAGCAAGTCTAACTCTATGCTCAGCAGGAACTAAATGAGAATTAAATTTCTGTTCAACAGCAAATTCCTAATCTAAGTATGCTTTAGGATCAGCACTACCAGCAAACGGTGGTATGTTAAATTTGGGCTTAACAAAAGTATCAGTATTATCATGATTGTTATTACCTCCCATACCGTGTCAATTACGGCGAAGACGGTCTGCATCACGGTCAAAATCATCATCAGCAGCAGCTCATTGAGGTGGAGGTCGTCGTTCAACATCCTCAATGCGGTGGGCAACAGTGTTGATGTGATCCATCAACTCGGCAAACTTCGTTTCCATGAATGTACGCAGGTCCGCAAGAAGCTTCGTGAGCTCAGCCTTGGACACATAATCATTGAAGTCTGTAGGGGACTCCAACTCTCCAGGTGTCCCTTTCCCTTTCTCTGACATGGTTAAAAGCAAAAGACAAGACTAAACAAAAAGATTATCCCTATCAACTAGTAGGCAGCAGAGGGTGTAGAAAGTGTTCTTACCAAAGCCAAATAGGTCAACACAATCTGTAGTTGAGCTTGGGTGCAACAGTTGCAAGGAAGAAACCTGTGCTGCAATATGTATAGCTTGGAAGGCTAATATGTATGTCAATGGAACACAATTCAATAACAGATAGTAGCACTGAATAAATATCCAAAGCAGTGTCCTAATTACTGGTAAAAGAATCGTGTTCAAAAACAGTTGTGATAGCAAGAACAATGGCAAAGGCAGCAAGGATCAAAACAGACTTCACAGACTTAGAATTTTCAGGGCGGGGGGGGGGGGGGGGGGGGTGCAAATCAAAATCTTGATTTTTTTGTATGATTTTTCCACTACTTTTCTCTGATAGAGGAGCACAAAGGAAGGAACCACAAGAAGTTTCAACTCAAACAGAGGGAAAACAAAGGGTAGGCAAAATCACAAAGATTCACCGAAAGCGCTATTTTTGACTTCACAATTTTTTTTCTATTTTTTCCCGATTTTTTTTTGAATTTTTTGACGAGGGCACACGGGGCAAAGCCCGATGTGAGTCACCTCAACTTTGAGTCAAGAATCTGCTGTAAAAATTTCAGCCCAATCAGAGCAACGAGCGAAATGTTATGCCTGTTTTACCGAAGGTATGTCAAGATAGGGTTTGAGGGGTGAGGGGGGGGGGAACAGAATCGGGTAGGGTTTTTTTGTTGGCAACGGATTGTGGGTATGGTGGGCGGGTGACACGATGGTGAATCCAATAGAAAACACGATGGTGATGGTGGTGTGCAGCGGAGATCAAAACACAAACCGAATCAAAACACAAATTCAAACTAGCAACTGAACTCGACTAGGACACAAACTCAACACTACGGACTCTGAAACTAAATTATGCAAAGGCTAAACAATGTCTGGGATGGTGGGGAAATATTTTTTTTGTAGGCTTTTTCGTGGACAAAAGATGATGAACACAAACGAATCTAAAGGGAAGAACACGATAATACCTCATGGGGAACCTAGGAATCTGATACCACTTGATGTAGATATGGCCCGATCTTCCGAGAGGTAAGGGGATAAACTCGAATTTGGGGAACTCGGCATCGACGATCCGGCTTGAATCAGACATGATCCAACACTATAACCGTTACACCAAGCACAACTTAATTGTTCCTGCAAGTGAAATCGAGAACACAAGCAAGAGAGGATAAACACGCAATCTAAAATTACAAATATGGATGAAGCGAATCACAAGAAAAGGGTCAAGCTCTAAACACAAAAGGACTAATCGCCACAGTGGTGTAGAACAAGAACAGGGGCCCTGGATTACTGTAAAAGGACTTGTCGCCATAGTTACAATAATTCAATCAAGTTTCTCTCTAGAAAACTGAACTAAACAAAACCCAAAACTAAAATACGGTGGCTACTGAGTTTATGTAGGAACCAGGGACGTCCTAGGGTTGGGGGCGACCAGGGGGCGCCCACAACATGGGCTTAAGACCCGACATGATACATGGCCAAGTTGGCCCAAAATATGTGGCGCAACACCTTGCCATGGTAACATATTATGACTCACGACCCTTCTGGAGCTAGGACCAGAAACAAAACGACGGCGTCATCGTCCCCTTTCCAACGCATCAAAGAACGCCTTGTTTAGACGACGAATGTGGGAGATATCATCGAAACCGTGAAGGGGTGTCGGCTGAATCCGAGACGAACGCGGCGACCGAGTTGGTGACGACTTGTAACTTGGGAAAGGCCATGATATGCGCGTATCCAACATAGTGATGTCCTCATCACATAAACTAACAGTGCATGCCAAAAATCAAAAATTAAAAGTATTCCTAGAATTTATAGTGATTTATTTAGTGTTTTAGCAAGATAATTAATTATTAATTGTAATTTCATAGAGGCATCATTTTATCATTTTACTTTAATAGAGCACAACAAGAGGAAACTAACAGAGTTTATTTGGACTCCATTGGAGTTATATTTTATTTACTATGATTTGTCAAAGTTAATCAGCATTTCCCGTATTTCCTGTTTTTCCTGGTTTTATTCTTTTAACAAGTCCGCGCCACCTGAGCAGACACATCAGCGCCACATCGGAGCCACGCGGGTGCCACACAGGCTGCCAGTAGGTGCCAGTCAGCACCGTCACCGGAGTAGGGAAGACTCGTCGGAGGACTCACCGTCGGGCGCTATGCACGATGATACCTTGCTGCGGTTGTGCAGGAACATTGCGCGCATCAAGGTGGAGCTTTTGGTGGGGTTCACGAGGCTGGGCGTTCACCAGAATGAGTGTCGGCGGAACAAAGACTTCAGCAACGGCACGGGAGCGGCTCGGAGCATGTTGCAGCCTACAGTTTGGTGTTATAGCTTCACGACAATGGATAGAAGATCGGTGTCAAGCCCATTTGCGCCAAGGAGGGATAGAGCCTAGAGCTCGTCGCTGAGGCTGCACCGGGAAGATGGTCGAAAAGCTTAAATTGGACCATCACCTCGAGCAACGCATTGAACAAGATATTTGATCAGTACGACTCACCATGGGGTTGCGCATACGTGATGAAAGGAATGGGGCAGTGAAGCTCACCATGGAGAGGAAATTTGATAATGTTGTGAGCTTTGGTTAGTGATTCACTACCAAGGACAAAGTCCACAAATTAATGTGGTTTAAGGCATCATCGGAGTAGGGGAGTGGAGCGAGACTTTCGCGGTAAAGCCTTGGCTAGGCTGGAGAGGCTCAGGAACATCAGCTTACGGGAGCTCAAGCTTGGAGCATCCATGGCAGAAATGGTGGGGAGGAAGAAAATGTGATCGGGGTTGGTTTTTATATGGCAATGGAATCCCAAGTTTGGGGTGGTTGAAACAAGGGTGGGTGTGCACTCTGGTTTGCACAATAATTGGAAAGGGTGAGGATGGTTTGGCGCTAGGTGGCAGCAAGGCGTCACGTCGACCATGGCGGCGGCAGGCAGAGGAGCAAAAGCGGCGGCTTTCAAGTGCGGCAGTAGGGAAATAGTGCCGCGGGGCAGCGAGGGAGGCGACGCAGAGAAACAGTGGCATGTTGGGCAGGTGCGCGCGAAGCAAAGAGAAACGAAAAATGCGGCATGTGCGCGTGCAGCTCTGACCGAGTGGGCGTCGGTGTGAAGATGAAGACAGGTGATTTGCAAAAAGGCCCTCCAGGACTTCAATTCGTTCTAAAAAGACCCCTGGTTCTGTTTTAATTGAATAAAAATAATTCTTGATGTCCTACTTGGGAATTTTACACATGGGTCCTAGAGATATTTGTGAGGCTCTGGTGGGATCCACTTGACCAGAAGCAATAAAAGTTTTTTAGAAAAATAATTTAATTGGAAAAGGATTCTAAGCCTTAAATAATTAATTGTGGTAATTCCAAAGGTGATAAAGTTCTCACTCTTGGCCTAAAATTTTATTTTACCATTTCCAACATGTTGGTGTAATTATTTGGCAGGGTGTTCATAGAAAAATTAAAAGTTGTTTCACAACCATGCTTTGCAGGGATTTTTATTTGACCGTAATAATTTAAATGGGGTTGAACTTCTATTATTTCATGTGCTGCTTTAGTTGTAATTCTTTTATGCTTAATGCACTTTCTAATTAAAGATTAATGCTTGTTAATTAAGGATTAGACACTGAGGTGTCACAGATATAAGTGAAGCTATGAGGTGACAAAGAAGAACATGAAGATCATATGAGATGAAGGAGAGATGACCAAATGAAGATGATCAAGACAATGGTGCATGATTCACTTGGAGTACACATGAAGATAGTACCAAGATGAACATCTACACCAACATGTAGAAGAACAATAATGGTGCATATCTACAACAATAATGAACATCTATACCAACATGAACATCTACGTCCATGATGCGTGTCTACTTCAACAAGATCAAGTACCACACACCATGATAGGCGCAAGATTCAACTGAACCACAAAAATTAGTGAGCTACATAATTGGTTAGTTCTCCCTCAACACCTAGCACATTCCAAGGGGGAGACTACTACCAAGGTAAGGACCAAGGTAATCATTTCAAACCTATCTTTTTTCCTTTGGTTCCTTGTTGCTCGTTCATTTTGGATTATCATAAGTAGTGGTTGTCATCCATGACCAAAAAGGGGGAGATTGTAGGGTTCATGACCATTGAGGTCACCCCAAGGTATGAATGTTTTGGTGATGAATGACAAACATGAAATATGACTAATGTCTACATGAGTGTTGTGCGTATAGGAAACCTTTTCTACTTGATGATGATCATTGACGGTTGCCTTGGAGATTGATGACAATGACCACAAGCATGGCGGCTTGATAAGATTGATGGAGTCCAAGGATTGATGGAGATGGATGAAGGCTAAGGACATGCTAGAGCAAGTGTTCAGCACACTTCTCTAGTTGTTAGGGCTTGAGTCCATAGGCAAAAATGGACTATCAAGGGAGTCTAGATCATGTCTCTTAAGGCACACTAGTTGGGGATGTGCATGGATGCTCAGTAAAATCACAGGCACTAGGTGAGAGTGGAGCAGCCCAGGAGCTGTTGGAAGAAGCTAGGAAACGAAGTCAAGCGAGAACGAGGAGTTTCAGCTTCTGGAGATGAAGACTGGACATATAGGTCATAGAGAGTAGATGGTATAGTCATCAGAAGGAATTCTAGAATAGAGGATATGTTGGCCGTGAGGAAATCTATTAGAGCTGAATTTGTACAGACCAGACTATACGGTTTGTAGACCAGACTGTATGGTCTGTAGGAGGAAATTCTAGACAGACAAGGAAGTGGTTGCAACAAATTTGTTTGGAGGTTCAGCAATGAAGACCAGACTGTACGGTCTGTATGGAGCAAATAGCAGACAAAGAGCAACAACCCTAGAGGAGTCGTTCAGTGGAGACCAGACTGTCCGGTATGAACAGTGATCGGACCATCCGGTCTATATGTCCAGAAGGTTGTTTCATGGAGCAACGACTAGTTTGAAGTTGGAAGCCTAAATAAACACATAGCTGGGATCTAAGAGACTGCCTTTGGCCATTGGGATTGCTGGGAGCATCTATAAGAAGCCAAGGGGAAAAGAGAGAAGCATCAGGAGAGGATATTAGATATCTTGAGAGTGCTAGTGAGAGTAACTTGAGCATATATCCACATCTAAGGCTAGGGTGTTCTTGAGGGTGTGATCTAGGTTGTTACTCTTAGTCTATGGTGAGACCTAGACCGGTTAGGTATCGATGATCGAGCCTATCATGATTGGTTGTGAAGGCTGTACAGGTTTGTACACGGTTTGAGCCCGCCATGGAAAGGGGCATCGATAGTGAGCGCCCGTGTCGGCTCGGGGAGTCCGATAAGTTCTCGAGGGAGGCAAGCTTGTGCCTCGGTGGCAGCAGTGACACAACCGTGTCTTCACTCTGGGAGTGATTGCAGGCTCGTGTGTAAGAACTCCACTTGGTGGCGGGAGGGACTAGCACTCCGGTGGGAGTGGTCCAACAAGAATTAGGGGAAGGCGCCATCGTTCTAAGACCTCAGGAAAAAATCATGAACATTCCTTGATACTCTCCTTACTATGATGCTATACCTTTCACATTTACATATTGTGTTATTCATGCTTGTGTGCTTGCCTTGCTCTATATGATTACTTTGTAGACTTGCATGAATAGGGCTCTTTACTTGCTAGTAGTGTTTATCTTCCGTATTTGATCACTAGCATGTATAGAAGTTTCTTTGGCTTGATTGATCACCCTCGTATGTATTACGGTACTCATGCTTGTGTGCTCTAGTTCCTTATCTTGTAGCTTTGCATGAGTAGGATGCATTGCTAGCTTGACTACTTCCGTGTGTTTTTTATTACTAACTTGCATATGAATTGTATTGCTTTGTGTGTGATCCACTAGTATTGCTATAGGAGTTGTTTGAGGAGTGTTCGGTTTTAGGAATTGGCGAATTTGGTACATATTGTGAGTTCCCGATTCACGCCCCCCCCCCCCCCCCCCTCTCGGTCCTTTCAAACAGCTTATCATTTCCAATACAAACACAGGAGGCCCCGTAGTGAATATTGATCTTTCCTTGATCTCTCCCATTTGTCTCTTTCAACATCAAGCCATCGGATGAACCGAGACTATTTCCCACCTATGGCGCGAAACGAGATTAGGTGAAATTCTGCCACAACTAAAAAGTATCTTGTAACAAGTACATACTTGAGTTATACCATCAGGGTGTCAACACTTAATTTCAAAGGCATCATCATGGGAGGCAATGGCATTTGAGTGCCTTGTTAAGCCCCTTATAGGTTTTAAGCAAGCGTGTTAATGAAATTTAGTAATGATGAAACTTGACTTTAGTAAAACTAATGCATATGTATCAAGTTTAAAGGAAATAATTTTCATAATTTTGGATATTTATGTTCATAACATTAAGAGTATATTTACATAAGGCCAACAGTCTTCACTCCTCTAATCTTGATGTGAAGATGAACCTTGATGATACATCAAAGTTCTCATTATGATAGGTCTATTAAGATTATGGACAGGGCCTGTCCTGGGATTTTAGTGGCCCGAGGCGCAACTAAAAACCGGGGCCCTCTCAATATATAACACTATATTGTTGTTATCAATAAGTATTAATATTTTCGTTAATAGGACCCCGGTCTTTGAAGTAATAGTAGTTTTTTTCTTAATACAATAAAGTAATTGTAATTTATTCTAAAAATCCTCTGCCTCATTACTCTTCAAATATTAAACAAGTCACATGCATGTTTGCTAGTGATGCACTTTATGTTGGCTAGAAAACACACTATTTGTTCTGAAAGTGCATCAGAATGCAAGAAACATTGAATAATCAACAATGTATTCATACCATATCAGTGATGCATTAGCGCATAACAATATGGAGTTATATCCATACCTAAATTCAGCTCTTCGACAGGCTTCAATGCATCTCAAATCAAAGTTGTGGCCTCTTCTTGGGCTACAGAGTGTGGAATTGCGGTTGCTATGTTGGTGTTGGCATAATGGTGAGAGTGACGATTAGGATTCGAGGTGGTCATGGCTAATGGCAATCATATTAGGGAGACAAGCGTGTGGATTTTGTGTGGTACAAGGCTGCAACGAGATGTGATAAGATTTTTACTTATCATCAGATGGCTGTACGGCAGACAGTCAAACATCGTTGATCCTATTGACTACTCCAGACCTGGTTATGACCTTGAGTTAATTTTAACTGGGTCATATACTTACATACAGCATCGGGAGGAGCCCTAAATATCTGGGGGCCCAGGGCCCAGGGCGGCCGCCCTGCTTGCCCCCCCCCCAGGGCCGGGCCTGATTATGGAGACTGTCATATATAAATCATACATGGACAGAGCATTTAAGAAATATAATATGTGTATTTGCGCTGTCTCGCCTGCTATTATTGTCAAGGGAAATAAAAGTTTAGGACATTTCAATGTCTGAGTGAGAAATAACTACAAAGCTGATCAGATAAAGTTAGTCTCTTATGTTATGCTGTCAAAAGTATTATCTGTGCTTAAATAATTAAGCACCTTGACTAAATTTTTATGACTGGGATATTTGATAAACCACTGGAAGGCCTCTAACAAAAAATCCTTGTGTTGTGTACAAGGTACTAAGCGTTTCATGATCATTTATTGAGAGTCCAATGAAACAAAAGCTATGGATAGTCTTATGCAGACTCTATGAGTTGTGTTGAATCTGAAGAAAACCACGTTAGATCATGTCTTCACACTCGTAGGAGCTGTCTCGAGGAAAAGCTCCAAATCATTTATAAGTGCATAGTCGACAATGCAAATTAAGCTTTATAAAATTTTATGAGGCCATCAGGCAGGCTGTATTCCCTAATTAAGAGAGGTAGTCAGCATTTCTACACCACTAACATTACACTAGACATTGAATCGATAATTTACGGATTCGAGTAACAATCAGTCAAATAGTATTGTCAAACACATTGACATTTTGTATCATCGTTGTGAAAGATAAAGTCCAGGATCAAAAGAATAAGAATTGAACACATAAGTATAAAGCTAATACTTGTGGATCCACTAACTAAGGCTTACCACCCAATGTTTTGTAATCATGTAATCGGTATGGGTTTATTGGAAAGCCTTTGATTCTAGAATAAAGGGCCAATTATGCAGCCAACTGCTGTAAAGTATAAAGTTGTTCCATCTCAAGATGAAGAGAGTGCACCATAAGCATTAAAGTTTCAATGGCATCTTTCTAGCTGTTGCAACGCTTTACTTTGGTGTACTACCTTTATCTAGAATGGGCTTATGATGTTTAGCCTAACCATCAAGTTGGAGAATGTTGGAATGTGATCGCTTAGTACAGGCCTAGTTTAGGAAAGAAAATCATTTGTTTCATTAATTACATCCCTCATTAAATGTCTTGATCATAGGGGTGTGTCCAACCATTTTGGTTGCGGCCCCATAGCGCAACAATGCATATATAAAAGAAAGGTTTCACGTGAGGCCTGTACTAAGTGATTAACAACCCTAAGGCCTAGTTTGGCAGCACGGGACTACCAACTCGGGGTGCGGTCTCCCGTGCAGGGAAATCCCTGCACACTCCCACCCCCGGCGCGCTCTCCCCTCTAGGTGGTTCGTCCCCGACGGTATTTGGGAGAGGGAATGTGGAGCAGGGATAAACTTGGGAAATTTGAAAAAATGCCAGAAAAATCAAACAAATGAAAAACTGCTCTAAAAATTCAGGAAAAAACATTAAATGCTTTAAAAAATTATAAATCAGAATAAATCTGTTAACACTTGCGTCATTTTGACAAGCATATATTCAGTTTCACCAGTACATGCCTCATTTTGACAAGTAAATAAACAATCAACCAGCACATGGGTCATTTTGACAAGCTAATAAACATTCCAAAAGCTCAAGTAGGCATGCAAGGTGAATGACAACACAATCACAAAGTAGATATGCAAGCTTATCAAATAATTTCTGAACAACTACATCTTAAGTTATAGGAGAGTGCTCAATGAATGATCCAAAGCTCAACAAGTTGCCATAAAAAACAAGAATTGTCTTCCTAATGAATTGCAACAGCTTGGTCAAAGCCCCTACTGAATTACAACTGCTTGGTCAGATAGAGATTCAACAATTGTCTCCCTGCAACAAAAACACAAATATCTGATGATCAATTCGAGCAGATAAAAACACTAACATCTGCATCCAGAATCAGTTCGAGCAGATGACAATTTTAACAAGTTTATGATCAAAGAAAACTAATAAACTAGTTTCTGTAGTTCATGAGCTGCAACTAAATTTGAGTAAAACAAACAATAATGGAGATGACTGGACAGTATTGACTGGACGGTATTGAGGATCCAATGATAAGCATAGGCACACTATAATTTGAAATGACTGGACAATCCAAATGTGGAGTACTGGACCACCAAGCCAAAACATAATTATTATGAAACTGACGTTCAATTACAACCACATTATCCTGGTTGCAGCTGCAGTTCACATGTGAGCCTGCTTTCTTTCAAAAGGACGAACGGAGGATGTGGGGTCAATGAACATCTGGCTATTTTTATGTCTCTATATTCTCTTGAAATACAGGTACAGGCTTGGCATTGACCACTATAGTTGTAATAACATTTAAAAAGCTAACAATATATTAGGAACTGAAAAGAAACAATAGGAAGAACTAATGCAAAAATGTTAACAAGAGGAACACAAAGGAACTTAGTACCGGCCAGTTGCCCATCCGAGCCCAACAAAACAATCAGTGCAGGTATAAGATTCCAGACGGCACACAAGAAATGAGACTGAGAGAAACCAAAGGGGAAGGGAGGCTTACTCTTTGCAACACCTCGAGACCGGCTGAATCCGCTCGAGCCCTGTATCTCTGTTATGTGCAAGCCTAGGGCTGCTGCCCTAGGCCGGTTATGGAGGTGGCGGCGGCTGCTATGGTCGCGCGGGGAGAGAGAGGCGCAGGGAGAGAGAGACGGTGGCGCTAGAGAGAGAGCTGAGAGATAAAAGGGACTAAACCGTAATTCCTTTCTTGCCTTCATCTAAGTACAATCCCCTCATTATATAGAGGGGGCTAACTTGGCTGCTAAGGAATCTATTACAATTTATGAGAAATATCTAAATTACTTAATAGAAAAGGAACCTAGGCAAGGTGGTTGCTACAGTAACCCCATGGACCCCCTTTGTACTCTCTAGCCGGCCCATTTGATAGCTTGCCGGTTTGGGCCCTTTTGCCCATAACACCTCTACTCGCCTCGAGAACTAGCACGTCCTCGTGCTGGGGAATGTCCCGTCCATGGTCAAGGATAGGAAGCAAAACTGAGGGTGGTTGATGTAGTTTGACGGTTACGCTCCAGTCGAAGATGAAGATGACGACGAAGCTCTGGTAGGTGTCCTTAACATCGAATGACATTACATAGCTAAGGTTGCCAACATCACTGACAGTGGCAAAGTGGTGGGAGGTTGGCATTGGTGAAGAGGCATAGACTTTCGGTGTGCCAGGAGCATCAATGAACCTGCTCGGGATACCGTAGTCGAAGTAGAGGTGAAGCTCGCTACGAGGTGGTCCAGTGAAGACGGGCCTCCTGACCTTCTCTGACAGTAGCAGAAACCCCTCGAAAGTCATAATGATGATGTCGCAGGGTCAAGGATAAGCTACTGTCAGGTCGACGAAGTGGCCAAAGAGGATCCCAAAGTCAGCAGCCAAGAGTGGAGCCACAGCCCTATTAGGAACTGTGAAAGCCACCTACCTAATGTGGAAGAGGTCATTGCCCGCAAGGTCGACGGAGCGAACATCCACAGCATCAATGCTAGTATTGGACATCTCCTGCAAAAAGAGAATTCCTTGTGGAAGAAATGGCTCATGCTGAGGAAGACCACGGAAACCCACCATGACTTGACGGAGTAGAGCCTCCTCGTTATGCTTGAGGAGGACGGTCAGGAGACGGTGTAGGCGAGATGAAGAAGTAGCAATGTAGAGGTGCCCATCGAAGAAGATGAGATCGTCATGGAGACTCCATGTCAGAGCTGTGTCGCCAGAGGAGATGTGTGCCGTGAGGAAGGACAACTCAACATCGATGATGATGTCGTCACGCAGAATGTCGTAGAGGCCCTCGTCGTCGTGGAGGATGGAGAAGATGTCGGTGACACGACGTGGTCCTCCCATCATGGCCACTGTCTCCTCCATAGGTGCGACTGGGGGCTCCTCCTGTGGAGACGGAAGGGAAGGTGCTGGTTGTGGGCGGAGCACCGAGTGGCCATCATGGGTGGAGAAGGACTTGGTGTTGACGGTCCTTAAATACTAAATCTGATCATCAAATCCTTACATAAATAACATAAAAGGAATAACTAACATGGTAGTAGGAGCTTGTTACTAACAATTTCCACAAGTGTTGGTGAATATTTGCATGCAGGTGATTTATTAACAAATTTAAGGAAATATCAGAGTTACAAGAGGAGAAATAATAAAAGCCCATAAACATGAAGTAAGAAGTTATCAAATAATATATTAGACCTCACCATGTTGAATCTCTCGCCGAGCCAATCGAAACGCATATATAACTTACCTAAATTGGACTTCGGATATGAGAGTTATGAAGCATAGAAGATCATATGTTTGGGCTGAACTGACGCTGACGTCAGCATGACGTCAGCACGCGCGGGAGAGGAAGAGAATGACGGCTCAGGTTGCTTGGCTGAGTAGGGAATCCCATTACTTTGCCTCTAAGGATGAGGGATAGTCCAAGGAATATTCCCTTATTCTTAGGAAAGGTTCTCCCCAAGTGCTTTTTGCTCCAATTTCCTTTCAATTCAAGTCAAAAATTGGCTTCAGTCACCCCAAGTGCTTTTTGCTCGGAGGATTTCAATCAGACATGGAGTGCAAGATTTCAATCATGCATCGAGCGTTGGAAAAAGTTGTCATGACCTCTCCAAAGCAGCAGTAGCGTGATCAATATATATTTGCTCAATTTATTCATTCATCACCCCTGTGACAAGTATATCAGTCGGGGTGTACATATGTGCTGAGATAACTCTCAAGCTTTAGAAGTGCTTAGAGGCTTAACTAGATAACCAATTGCTGACTGTACCCTAAGGACATGTCCCTGGCATTAGGGGATATATGTTGCCCAAATAAATTTGAGTCATAGCGCAACACCTTCTGGTTAGTGGTTTGCCCCTTCTTTTTTTTTTTTGCATAGCCATATATATAGTGGGCACAACAAGAACATGTGTGTATCTCTTAGCTCAGTCGAGTCAAAGGGAAAGAACATCAGGCTGATGCAACATATGAATCTACTGGTTGTCATTTTACCATGAAGCATGGCCGTGGAGTAAAACAACTCATACCATAGTCCACCGACTAGGCATTCAGGTTGATATTTGGCACAATTTTCTCTCAACAAGGAATGGAAGAGGAAATTTGCCTGACTTGTATAATCGTGAACGATAGGGCATGTTCATACCATTGTTCAACTGATTTTGATGACTTTGTATCGAGGCAAATAGCTTGTTATGAAATACAAAGTGTAGTTGTATGGATTCAAAGAGCTATCATGAGAGGTTGTACAGATGTACAGTAGAAGAATTTTCTTGGACTTGATGTTATTTTATAGATTTAACTGCAAATACTTTAGTATATGACGCAGATAAGCAAAAGGTAGAGTTGCAAGTTGATGCAAACTCTCATACTACAACTCATAGGAATGTTGTGAAAACTTTTGAGAGCCTTGCCATCATGTTGGAGTCCGTCTATGTGAAACAGTTAATCCTGAGATGAGGTGAAATATCAAACGCCAACTCAATGTTTTTTTTTATCAATTTGGCCGATAAAAGGCCAGTTAGTGGAGTTGATTGGTAAAGGCATCAATGCTTCAATAGTAAGATGCAGTGAATAACCATACTGCAATTTGGTGGCCTTCACCAGCTCTATTGTAATGTTTTCTAGGAACGGTGCCAACTTGCTGAATTGGAGCATACGTAGGAATATGAAGTTTACCCCTCTAGCGGTAATAATAAGCTGTAGCAAAAAACAAATCATGCCACAGCTATACATATATTTTCAATAATCCCGCTACAACCATCTTGTTGTGATGGTGCCAGCATAAGTGCGATCGAAATGTTTCACAGCTCCAAGCAAACAGCCATAGCTTGTGTTTAGATAATGACCTCAAAACACATGCCCGCACCAAAGCTATAGGGCTTTAGTCCAAAATATTTTTATACTGTTACAAACGCCTTTTTTATTTAAAAGATGTACCATCAGATATGATCATTTTCTTAACTGAGGTTTCAGCAAAGAGTCGCCAAAATCTTAGATAACTATGGGCATGGAGAGAGGATACACCTTCCTCTGCAGGTTCTAGAGAGAAGAAGTGTATCAACTTTCTTTTAGTCCCTATGATAGCGAAACTGAAGTGAATAGAGATGATGAACTCCATACAATATGCATGTATAACTATTTTTCTGTTGATATCTCATCTCTTTTGATGCCATAACTTGGTTCTATAGAGCAACTAACTTCACTTGGTATTTGTAGGTGCAGCAGCATGCAACTTAAAGGGGAATACCAAGGGTGCCAGCAGATTCGGTACTCATTCAAAGTCGTAACGCGCCATCAAGAAAAAGCTAGCATGATGTAGGCTGGCATGACCATTGCAAACCTGACATCAGAAGATGAGTGCTATCCGGGCAATTCTCCTGATTTTAGAAGGCCCATGAGAACATGCATGTACTGCCAATATGGGTATACTACATGCTGTTTTGGTATTTTTTTTTTATGAACTCAAATGTGACTGAGCATTCATAAGCCAAAAATAGTGTGACTAATACCATTTTTTTTAGTCTTTGATGGATCCTCATGTGGATCTGTCATGACAGATCACACAATTAAGAGTTAGTTGTTATGATGCTCTTGTCACTGAGCCTCGATATCTACATGTTTATTTTTCAGAGAGCGCTCCCTTGGTATTTATTCTTCATGTAATCTTCAGAATACTGAGACTGTAGGAAACAAAACAATGCCATTTCTTTATGGCTAAAATCAAGGGGAGACTTCTGGCATATGTGTCTATTTCCTCAATGATATTTCATCAATCCGAGGCTAGCGGTCCTGTAAAATTTTCTTCCTCTAGCACGCTAAGTGAACTCATCAAGGTGATAGCAGGCAATCTTGACAACAGACGCACCTTGGTCTGGCAAAATTTGTATATTTATTGAAGCCGCACATTACCCTGTGACAAGTATGATAAACTGTGGGATAATATGGGCAGTCTGAGTCAGGAGAATTTTAGACAGACAGATGTTGTGAATGTCATTTCAATCTGTGAATGGAGCAAACCTCACAACTCACATTATACATGAAAGCATGGTGGTCGAGTCAAATACGCACCGATGCCTCTATATTATCTTAGCATCATCACCAGAACAAATTGATAAGAACTGACAGCATGGTCTCAATTGAAGGAAGCTCATGCTAATATTTCTTTTGAAGTGTGCATGCCTTCTGGATTAAAGCGTAGGAACACGTTTATGTAGTGACCGGCGAACATAATGCCAGTGCTTGTATTCCTTTAAGAGGCAAACATGCTGCACATTAGTGGACATACATTATGAAACATGCCCCCAGCCACTAGCTAGCATGTAATTTTGTAGGAGATATTGGGATTCGGACAAGTCCCAAAGAAGAGCAAAAAAATATTTTTGGTGGGGCTATGAACTTGCAATAGCGGGTTGACAAAACAGCAGACTCTGGCTAGAGTGCATAGCTCCTTTAACCATTAATCTTGAAAATGCAGAGAGACCGAGTTGGAATCCTTCATGCAAGGAAGAGAATAACTGTGGGTTTGACATGGTTAATGCCCCTAGTATAAGTTGTATTTTAATTTTGTTTGGGCTATGACCAGTCCTCAACTATTAATTGGCTTGCTCACTATGGATGGCAGAGATGAATCGAAGTTGATCTTCAATTTTACTTCATGTAGGCCCATGTGTCGAGAGATATTCTCGATAGTAGATTCAGGTATACGTATGAGTAAGTAAGATCGATGGACACAGGACGCGGAGTTTATACAGGTTCGGACCTCCCGGAGGATAATAGCCCTACGTCCTATTTGGTGTTATTGTATTGCTAAGGTTCACACTGGAATTAGGGTTCCAATATGAGTCTGCCTCCCGACGAAGGCCCCCTGCCCTCCTTATATATCCAAAGGGCAGGGGTTTACAAGGTAACATCCGAGTCGGTTACAATAGATTCTATCTAACTAACATATCTGTAAACCTAACTTGCGGCTTACTCAAACAAATATCTACATAAATATCTCTAAGCCGAATATATCTAAAACTAAACCCCTAGCCCACTCGGCCATGTTAGGTATCCCGGATACATATATCCCACAGTAGCCCCAAGCACTTTCCATCTTGAATCGCCATCTTGAATTTCCTCGACATCTTATGAAATTTGGGAAGTGCTTTATACATTGGCTCTGATAAATCTTCTATTTAAACTCACATGATCCTTAAAAATGATATCCAAGAATTTCGTTTTATCCAATTAAACCAAAACTCATTAATAATTGAATTTCCCTGATCGCCGAGTGATGCATCACCAAATTAATATTTATATCCATAAAAATGCATATAACCCAATTGATATGCTACGAACGTCAACTGCCGTAGCCCCCAAGATTGGTGATGTATCACTAGTATTCATACAAAAGACAGCCCCCAAGATTGGTGCTGAAAAAATTACTATATCACAAATAATCAAAAGATACAATCTCCCAAGACTAAGCTGCATTAGTCCGAGAGATTTATCAATCATTATTCAATCCACGGCACTCAGTGTTAGCACTTGAAAAGAATATCTTAGACATAATAAATCCGCGTACCGGTGTAATGTAACTATGCTGATCCAAGTAGCGGCCCAACAGGTCATCAGACACGTATAAAAGGTGCCCGCAAATAGTCGCAACCCTTCACCTTCGTATCGCCGCCTGAGTCTGCCCTTCTCAAAACCTAGATTTGGAACTTCCATTTGTCCGCCACCACCATTCCGCGCCCCTACTCCAGAGATCACAGGCCTCCATTTCGTCGTCACCACCGTTCCACTGTCCCGCTTGCCATCATTTCACTGTTCCGCCGCCATTTCGCGTGCTCAAGCTCAAAGATAGGGTTCCGAACCCTGATCTCCATCCCCCAAAAGCTTCCCGCATCGGTTTCGATGGCCCCAAAGCGCACCCACCAAAGCACGAGGGCTCAATCTGAAAAAGGGACCTCTCCTAGAAAGGGTGAAAGCGAAGAATCGATTTTTGATATTCCTGCTGGCATTAAGGAGTTCCCAGCATCAACCATGGACTCAGAAAAAATCAACAGATTGGTGATAGATGGCGTGCTACAAGATCAACAGACGGGTGGGTGGATTGAAGCCATAGGTCAGAAATTTCCTCAGCCTCCCGTCGACCAACTTACAGTTTTTGCCTCCTTTTTCTATCGCGGATTTGGCCTTCCGTGCTGCGACTTTTGTAGAGGTCTTCTATTTTTCTATGGCATTAATCTGGTCAATCTGAACCCGAATCCATTCTACACATTGCTATTTTTATTCATTTTTGCAAAGTGTTTTTGGGTATCCCTCCTCATTTCGACACCTTCAAAGAACTGTTTCTGTTGAAATCAAACAGCAGTAATGTCATAGGGGGTGCTGGATTCCAATTGAGGAATAAATCCAAGTACATCGATGTACCACTCCCATCAACCAACAAAGGGTGGCACGCAGATTGGTTTTATCATGGCAACCATGCCCCCCCCCCCTTTGTCAGAAACGACAGCAGAAGCCCCCAAGCCATGCCCCGAGTGGTCCGCGAAGGCACATCCAAGCAAGAAAGCACAGGTTGATGAGATTTTGAAACATGTGGATTATCTGAAGTCAAAAGGCTATAACGGCATTCACGTTGCCGCCAGCTTCATATATCGCCGTGTGTAGCCCATAAAGAAGCGCCACGTTCCTGGATGGAAATTCCAACTAGGGTCATACCCTACTATGGAAGTACTAGAAGTACTGTCAGAAAGGGAACTGACTTTGCGACTGGAAAGCATTCTAGATTGGACTCCAGGGAGCACAACATCTGGCCATCATTCAAAAACTGGAAGAAGTGCTGTAAGTTAGCCACTGATCCTCTTGAGAAAATCAATAATGCTTTCCTTATTTATCAATAACAAATGATGCCTCGCATATGTCGTAGAACCTTGACGTATATGTATCCAACCCTCCCCTGCCACCAACGCCACAAAAGAAATCCCCCACTCAACCATCATCCAAACGTCGTAAAGCTCACATTGAAGACTCCGATGAAGAAGAGTCGCTGGCTGACAGAATAGCTAGACTGCAAGGGGAAGCAAAGAAGAAGTCTGTTGAGAAAACCACCACTCGGCGGCCAGTGAATACGAACACTCAGGAGCAATCGCATCCAAAGGAGTCAGACAAGACAATCCCTGAGAAGGAAACACCCCACACAACAAGTGATCCAAGACCAACTAGCCCCCCGTCAAAGGTGCCAGGCTTAAAATTCAAGCGCCAAACAAGGTAAGTAAAACGATATATTTTAATGCACAGCTTTCAAATAAACAACTGTGTAATCTTCATTCTCTGGATAGGTCAACCAGGGGAGCATCATATGAAGATATCCCAGCAAAAAGTGCGGCTCCTGAAAAAGATCGACGTGCACCATTTATGGGGACATCCAAAGATGATATCCCCGGTCACTCGGCTAAAAAACCGAGTGATTTAAAGGATGCACCAGAGTCTTCTCGGCCAGAAACTAGACAAGCCGAGTCATTCGATGTCCCAGATTTGGACATGCCCGAGATGGCGACTGAACAAGAAGAACTATCATTGATATTTGAAACGATGCCGGAGCCAATATATGATTATCCCATTGGTCCGGAGGAATATGTGGCTCCCACGCCAATTCACCAAGCAATAAAAGAAGGTGCCACAGAACAACCTGCACCGACCAGAATGGTGTACCATAGTGGCCCCTTCGCCATTGCCGGGTTCGATGAGTTGGCAGAGCAAGCCGAATTAAAGAAGTTTGAAGATCTTACCGAAAAGGCCTTTCATTCCTTCCAGGTACTATTGCCTTCTTGAAAACTGGCACCAATAATAATAATATTGTGTGATGACGTCTATACAACTCATCCGTAGTGCAGATTCTAAAAACTCAGATGGCCAACAAGAGTAAACTCCTGCAACTTGCTGAAAGGCATTGTGCAAGAGCAGTCGATTTAGAAGATCAACTGGCTAAAGAAAGAATAGAAGTTGGGCAATAATCAGTAGATTTGAAGGCCGGTTCATCTCAAGTTGATGAACTCCAATTCAAGCTACAAGGTCAAAACACAAACATAATCCTTGGCCTACTATTTCCAGATCTTAAATATTTTGAGCTCTTCCACTCAGAAATGTCACGAGTGTTGGAACTAAAGCACAATCAAGAGTCTCAGTCGGCTGCTCAAATTGCAAATCTGCAAAACCATATCAAAGAGCTGGAGTCGGCGACACAATCTGTGGAAACATTGAAGTCCGAGAATAAAAGTCTAAAGAAACAACTCCAGGACTCGGCAGATATCGGGAAAAATTTTGAAAAGCTAAAGGATGATTTTAAAACAATGCAAGAATCTCAATCGCTATGGAGGAAAAGAGCCGAAGGTAATTATTGTTATACCTATGTGCTCAAAAATATGTACATGTATGTAATCTAAAATATTTATGACTGACAAATGCCGAGGGAACAATAAAAAACCAAAGGGATAGGAACACAATACTAAAGGCTGAACTATCCAAGGCCGAAAAGATTTTCAAGAAAGCTGTGGATGAACTAAACCAATTCCAAAAAGCGTACAAAGAAGTTGAAAAAGTTAAAGAAGAATACAAGGAAAAGGTTATCACTCTCGAAGCTGAAAAGGTAGAAGCTGAGAAATGACTCAAAGGTGAATAGTCTTTTAATCATCGTCATACCAAAGTCATTGTCCCAGATAATTGTAAATATTGTACTCTTGTAGGATCAAAGAGGTCCTATGAGCTTTTGCAGAAGAAATTCATAGAAGGTGACGAAAACCTCCGATGGTCTCTTGTAGCTCTCCAGAAAGATGCAGAGGTAGTCGCCCAATATATACTTCCAGAAGAAAAACCATCCAGGTGTCAAGATTTATTGACAAGGCTACAAGAGGCACCCGGCCGAGTGAAAGAACACGCTCGACGTGTTGCAGAACTGGTTGGGGCACAGGTCTTAGCTATAGCAAAGTCTCACATCCCTGACATAAATTTGGATGTAGTAGCCGAGGGTTTCCATGAAGATTTCACTGACGAACAATGTGAAACCCTTGTAACTGAAGCGCAAAAAACAGCGCACATTCTAGCTGACCAAATAGAACTAGATCCGTTACCAAAAATGTAAGGTATTGTAAAATTTAAAAGACCATGTTACATTTCTGTTGTGGTAATGTAACATTTGTGCAATAGACTATGAAAGTCTAGATTCGTCACCAGGATTGTAACAAATGCTTGGGTCGCGCTGCTTTGTATATGTATTGTATGAACTCGTGTTAAACACTCACAACTAATACATAACTCTCGTCATCCCTCTACGCAACGCTCCCAATAACCGATATGAACCATGGAGACTAAGAACTCACTCGGTCAGACATATGCAAACTGGGAGAATTGTCTTGGTCCCCAACAGACGGCAAGAACCCTGGGGACTAAGTAACCCGCTTGGTCAACATGCACGAGTTGAGGTGGTACCAAGTGTCCAAATTTAAATCATGACTTAAACGACAACAACAATGATCCATAAAAATTTGAAAATTGCCAAACCAGTCGTCATGACCATAATTTATACAAACTCAAATAAAGGTAATTACAAAAAACTATAAATACTAAGCATAGAAATGATGTAGCTGTGATATGTTCCAAGAACTTTGAAAGTCTGACCCATCCTTGCGCATCAAACGGTACGCACCCGGTCGAGTGATTTCCTTTACAATAAAGGGTCCTTCCCATCGGGCCGAGAGTTTGTGCTTGCCTACCGTGGACTCGACCTGCCTCAAGACCAAGTCTCCGACTGAAAAGCCTCGCACTCTGACGTTTTTGTCGTGATAACATCGCAAGCTTTGTTGGTACTTTGCCGATCGCAGTAACGTGGCATCACGCTTCTCCTCTAGTAGCAACAAGTCATCACATCTGTGGTCATTGGAAGTTTCTTCTTCATACGAAGCCACGCGAGAGGAGGTGAACGAAATCTCAGTTGGTAACATGGCTTCTGACCCGTAAACCAAGGAGAAAGGAGAATGCCCTGTGGTGTGGCTTACATTAGTTCGAAGCCCCCACAGTACTGCTGGCAGTTCCCGAACCCAACGTCGAGCATATTTTTCCAGCCGGTCAAATATACGTGGCTTAATTCCAGATAGCAAGAGGCCATTTGCACGTTCAACTTGGCCATTGCTCTGCGGGTGGGCAGCCAAGGCGTAGCCAATCTTAAAACCCACTCGGCTCGCAAATTCTTTGAACTCCTCCGCTGTAAACTGAGTGCCGTTATCAGTGATGATTTTATGTGGTGCACCGAACCGAGTAACTATTTCAATCATAAATTTGACGGCCTTCTTTGCTGAAATCTTTCCGACTGGCTTTGCTTCGATCCACTTAGAGAGCTTGTCTACTGCCACGAAAAGGTGAGTGAAACCCCCCTGAGCCTTCATGAAAGGCCCGACAATATCTAGACCCCATACTGAAAATGGCCATGTTATTGGGATATTTTGAAGCTCTGTGGTAGGCACGTGCATCTGGCGGGCAAAGAACTGGCAACCCTCACACTTTCGGACAATTTCCCTGGCATCGGCACCAGCAGTCGGCCAATAGAAACCTTGTCTCATTGCTTTTGATGCAATTGTGGATGGGCCTGCGTGGTTCCCGCAGATGCCAGCATGGATGTCCCCTAACACGACTCTTCCTTCGTCTTGAGACAAGCACTTCATCAACATCCCATGTGGGCTTTGTTTGTACAAACCATGGTCAACAATACAATACGACCGAGACATGCGAATAATCCTCAGAGCTTCGTCTTTATCAGTCGGTAGTGTACCACCATCCAGGTACTCGATGAGAGGAGTTCGCCAATCTACTGTAATGATAGCGACATGTGGTGTTGGTCCCGCCTTCGATGCCGACTGCTCAATAGTTTGCTGGATTAGTACAGATGGTTTATAGAGATCATCAAGGAATACTTCGTTAGGTATTTTAGACCTACTAGACCCAGGTTTGGCTAGTTCGTCCACCTCTTCGTTATACTTACGAAGGACGTGTTTATACTCAATACCATCAAACTTGTCTTCTAGCTTCTGAACTTCAGTGTGGTAGGCTGTCATGCTTTCGTGGGAACAACACCACTCCTTTGTTACTTGATTAATCACCAGCGCCGAGTCACCAGAGATGCTTAATCTCTGAACTCTGAGTGAAACAGCCATTCTAACCCATGTAGTAGTGCCTCGTACTCTGCAGCATTGTTAGACGCACGAAAGTGCATATGAAGAACGTATCGCAGCTTGGCCCCTTCAGGAGATGTTAATACAACACCTACCCCGGCACCTTCCAGTTGTAAGGAACCGTCAAACGTCATTTGCCAATAGCTTAATTCATATGGGCTAGGCGGTAACTCACATTCTGACCACTCGGCAACAAAGTCTGACAAAGCCTGACATTTGACCGAATCACGGGACTTGAAGGTAATATCATACGATCCCAACTCAACAGCCCATTTAGCAATTTTTCCAGTGGCCTCTCTATTGTGTAGCAATTCTCCTAGGCCAAACGACGTGTGGACCTCGATCGGGTGATCCTCAAAATAATGCTTCAACTTCCGAGATGTCATTAATAATGCATAAATTAGCTTCTGGAGCTGGAAATATCGTACCTTGGACTCAGATAAGTCCTCACTGACAAAATAGATGGGCCGCTGCACCTTTTGAGCCTTGCCATCTTCGTCCCGTTCCACCGCCAGCGCGGTGCTGACAACATGTGTGGTTGCGGAGATGTATAGCTGCAAGAGTTCCTTTGGTTTTGGAGGGGTTAGCACCATAGGACCACTAATATAGGCCTTAAAATCATCCAAAGCTCTCTGAGCGTCATCATTCCAGGTGAATGATTCTTGCTTCTTGAGTAACCGGAAAAAGGGCAACCCTCGAACGCCTAATCGTGAGACAAACCGGCTGAGTGCTGCCATGCAACCGGTGAGTTTTTGGATGTCTTTTTGCGAATGTGGAGGTCCCATCCGCAATATGGCAGTAACCTTTTCTGGATTAGCTTCAATCCCTCTATGTGATACTAAAAAACCGAGTAATTTTCCTGATGGGACCCCAAAGACGCATTTGTCCGGATTCAACTTCATATTGTATTTCCGAAGATTCCCGAATGTTTCCTCTAGGTCGGATATTAAGTTGGCGGAAAGCCGAGTCTTGATTACCACATCATCCACATAGGCTTCGACGTTTCTTTCGATTTGGCTATCCAAGCACCGTTGCATGGTCCGCTGATAGGTGGCACCCGCGTTCTTTAGGCCAAAGGGCATAGTTGTATAACAAAACGCGCTGAACAGCGTGATAAATGAGGTTTTAAGCTGGTCGGATTTATTTAAGGGAATCTGATGGTACCCTGAATAGGCATCTAAGAAACACAATAATGCGCATCCAGCCGTTGAATCGATCACCTGATCAATGCGTGGAAGGGTGAATGGATCTTTTGGGCAAGCTTGGTTTAGGCCGATGTAATCCACGCACATCTGCCACTCCTTATTTTTCTTTCGCACCAAAACCGGATTAGCCAACCAGTCGGGGTGAAAAACTTCTTTAATGAAACCGGCTGCCAGCAGTCGGCTGATTTCTTTCCTAATCGCATCCTTTCGATCTTGCGAGAATCGTCTAAGCCGTTGCTTTATAGGCCTGGCATTCTCGCGGACGTGAAGTTTGTGCTCAGCCTTTTCCCTTGGAACCCCTGGCATGTTAGAAGGTTTCCATGCAAATATATCTTTATTGTTTTGAAGAAAAAGGATGAGCGCGCTTTCCTATTTATCACCTAACTTGACCCCAATATTGGTGGTTTTTGTTACATCACTATCATCTAGGCCAATCTTATTGGAATCCACGGCGTCCGTATGAACCATGGTCTTTGGCGCCTTCTTGGGAGCAGGGTCGAGCATGCCCTCCGTAGCTGTTGCGATTGCCTCCTTCAACTCAGCTAATGCTGATGCCGCCTCTATCTTCTCAGTCAACTCGCAGCTGTTGTTGTCGCAGTCGTATGATGTCCTCACATCCGAGTGAAGTGAAATGACTCCGTTTGGTCCTGAAAATTTCATCATCATATAAGGATAATGAGGTATTGCCATGAACTTAGCAATGGCTGGCCGCCCTATAATGGCGTGATAAGCGGAGTCGAGGTCGGCGACCTCGAATGTGATACGCTCCGTCCTAAAGTTCTCCCGAGTGCCGAAGGTTACAGGCAGAGTGATTTGCCCGAGAGGGACTGTTTGCATGCCTGGTATCACGCCGTGGAATGGCGACCTGCTTGGCTTGAGGTCGGTCAAGGGTATGCCGAGCTCCTTGAAGGTCTTGATGAAGAGGATGTCAAGACTACTGCCACCATCTACTAGTACCCTGTTTAGCCGGACTCGGTTAACAGTCGGCGTAAGTACTAAAGGGTATTTCCCGGGCCTAGGGATGTGGTTTGGGTGGTCCGAGCGATCAAAGGTAATCGGGACCTCTGACCATCGTAGATATCGAGGTACTGCTGGTGAGACTGAGTGAACCTCTCTATAAAGAATCTTCTGCTGGCACTTGGAATCTGCTACAGAGCGGCCGCAGATATAATTAACCTCGCGCTCGGGGTCCTGGTAGTCTTCCTTATCCTCGTCTTGGTTATCCTTGTCCGAGTCTTTCTTAGCGCCTTTGGGGACCCAGGGGCGCTCCTTACAGACCTTCAGGGCGTGATGGGCAAAGTTCTTCAACTTGAAGCATTCCCTTGCTTTATGAGCGCCATCGTGAAGTAGACAAGGACCATCAAGCATCTTGTCAAAATCGTCCTGAGTGACTGGTTTCCTCCTGGATGAGCGCTCAGTGTTGGCTACCGTGCGGTCGTGCTTGCGCTTCCGGTCACCATCCTTGTTGTAATTGGTCGGACCCGACTGGTTCCTTGGGGTCGTCTCTTTGTACTGTCGGACTCGAAATAGTGCCGAATTGCCGGCGGCATATTTGTCAGCCATGGTGAACAGATCTCTAGCTGTCAGTTCGCAGGCCACGTCCAACCTTCCAATCTTTTTGATCAAATCATCGTCACAAAGCCCTGCTTGGAAGCGGTGATGACTTGAGCATCTGAGATGTTGGGGATGGTGTTCTTCACTCGGCAGAAGCGTTGGATGTAATCTCGAAGCGGCTCGCGATCTCGCTGCTTGATGCGGCTTAGTTCCCAGTGATTTCCTGGCCTGTCGAAGGTTGCTTGAAAGTTGGCAACAAACTGCCGACAAAGATCTGCCCAGGAACTGATGGAGCTGTTAGGCAGATTAGTGAGCCAAGTTCTTGCGACTGGGGCTAGGCAAACGTGTAGGTAGTTGGCCATACCAAAACTGTCGCAGCCGAGGGCCCGTATGGCTGTCGAGTAGACGTGGACCCAGTCACGCGGATCCGTCTTGCCGTCGTACTTCTCAATGCCGACTGGTTTGAAACCAACCGGCTAGCTGACGGTTCGGAGCTCCCGAGTGAAGGCCCGAATACCAGCCTCCTCATCATAGTCATCTATGGTCGGGGATCGTTCTTGCTCGCGGCCAGTATCTCGGCGGGTCCTATCGTCACGACAGCCCTCGTCCCATCGATCACGGTAATACTCGTCCCGATATACCGGCCGCCTGTCGTCACGCTCATAGATAACATCTCCGCGCCAGCGTCGTTCATCTTCATGTGCTCGGCGGGTCACGTCATCACGCTCTTGGTACCTGTTGTCTAGTCGGACCCACGTGTCACGTGGTGGTATGCCATTGCGCAAGTCGGCGCTTGGATGCCGATCATGGAACTCTGCGATGGGCCTGCGTCTGGGGGCAGTAAGCGGTGTTGCCTCCCGATTGGAACGCTGTCGATCTCTTCTTTCTTCCCTGGGCATCGAACTAGCGGCCCCAGAAGCTGACCGACTCGGTGCTGGTCTTGCCGCATTCATCTCCAGCACCGCCACGGCCCTGATGTGTGCTTTCAGTTCGTTGACCTGAGGTGTCAACGTTGGGGAGACTTGGAGTAAGGGCTCTATGGTTTTCAGGAGGGCTGCCGCGGTCGTGATATTATGCTCTAGGGTTGTATAGACATCCTCACCATCAAGTTTTAAGGTGCAGTCGCCCATGTCTAAGTTTCGGACGATGCTGGATCTGTGCTGGGCATCTGGTCTGCGGAGTGAGGGGGTGACCGCATCTGGGTCACCGTCTTCGGGATCTGTCTCTTGTCCATCTACACGTGGCGCGATGCCGCGTGCGGCTACCACGGCAGATGTTTCTCCGTCGTCTGCAGTTTGAGTAGTGGGTGCCACCATGAACACCTCGTGGAAGTCCGAGGAGCAGCTTTTTGAGTCACTCGGCTCTTCAATCAAGTCCAGGAGTGACTCACTTCCGAGACCGATTATTGCAACGAACCTTGATTCGTCGAAAAGTTCAAGATCTATGTCTGGCTGATGAGCCGGGAGATCGATCGCAGTGAAGTCCAAATCAACCAAGGTTGTTGATCGGGGTGTTGTGGGCAACGTTGAGTTGTCACCCGAGAGGGTTTCCGCCTGGAAAGTTGTCGCCGAGTTGTCAAACCCGAGCGGGAGTCGGCTGGCTAGATTTTGTTGATCGGCCACGCGTTCCTCCTCGACAAGGTCCCCGTGCGGATCGGCGACGAGGCTGACGGTTCTGAAGCGGATCTTGTCTCCCGAGCGAAACTTGATGTCGATGAAAGCCATCAATTTTGACGATGCTATGCTCAACGCAGCCCCCTTCCTGGCGCGCCAACTGTCGAGAGATATTCTCGATAGTAGATTCAGGTATGCGTATGAGTAAGTAAGATGGATGGACACAGGACGCGGAGTTTATACAGGTTCGGGCCTCCCGGAGGATAACAACCCTACGTCCTATTTGGTGTTATTATATTGCTAAGGTTCACACTGGAATTAGGGTTCCAATATGAGTCTGCCTCCCGACGAAGGCCCCCTGCCCTCCTTATATATCCAAAGGGCAGGGGTTTACAAGGTAACATCCGAGTCGGTTACAATAGATTCTATCTAACTAACATATCTGTAAACCTAACTTCCGGCTTACTCAAATAAATATCTACATAAATATCTCTAAGCCGAATATATCTAAAACTAAACCCCTGACCCACTCGGCCATATGCCAAGTGGTTAGGTATCCCGGATACATATATCCCACACCATAAAACTAATGTTGGTGTATAGACGCCTCACCACATGCATACTGGATGTTTTGTTTTCTATCTTTATCACATTGCATATGAAGGTATGGGAAATCTCTTCTTGCCGGCACCGAGTTCTCAGTCATGCATGGAGGCAAGCATTGCACGCTTTTTCATCTGTATGCAGGAATCAGCACGTTGTTATTATTTCCAGATTTTTTTAGAAACAATATTCATCATATAGAATTTATTTTATTTCTCCCTGTACAACCAATGATTAGCCTAGTAGCACACTTGAGAGAACGCAGAAGCCTCAACCATTACTTTTGAGCCACGGAAGGCAGGGATTAGACAGAAGAACCCCCACAAGTAAACATGGTGGTTCCAATAAAGCATAGATAACTTTCGTTAGAACCATTATATTGTATGTGATGCACGGAGATGAGCATCATCATGTCCCCGGCACTCATAATGGATGCCCCCAGCTTGGAGGCTGGACTCATGACGTCCTGGTTACTATTGGAGCCTTGATTTGCATCTTGCCAGCATACATAAATGGCCTAAGTGACCATATTAAAGAGCCTCATCAATCTTCGCCAATAGATGTCTGGCCTAGCCAGTTACGCAGAGCTCATACTAAGAGTCCGAATTGGAAGTTTGGCCTTGTCGGTCAAGATATCGTGTTTCCGGCCTCGTCGGTCACGGAACGGGTGTGTTCTCCAAGCCTCGTTGGTCGAGGAGAGAGTAAAGCGCCCAGCCTTGTCGGTCAGGACATGTATATGGTTTCCGGCCTTGTCGATGACGGAAGTGGTGTGTGTTCTCCAAGCCTTGTCGTCAAGGGGAGTAGAATGCCTGCCTCATCAGTCAGGGCATGTATATAGTTTCCGGCCTCGCCGGTCACGGAAAAGATGACAAGCTGATGAAAGACTCTATGATAAAACTCCAGCCCTGCCAGGGAGGGCAAGTTATAATATATATGGGGGTGAATAGTTGTGTTTCCTATTCATAATATGAAGCACACCATTGGACATGCTTTATCGATGTTCCAGCTGTATGAAAATGTTGCTAGAAACTGTGTGGAGCTTGTATCAGCCTCCTAATATAAAAAGAGATGGGCAAATATGCAATGCCCAAGAACCCCTCCAGGAGATCATTTTGTCAAAGATGCATGTCTTGCTAATAAGCACTGACTGAAAAATGATCTCGATCAGTGATCTGCTCTGAGCGAGAGTCACTAAGGTTGTTTAGCTTTAAGGGACGGCAAAGTAGATGGCTCATAGAAGAGTTGTGGATATTACTGTCATTTGCAAATTTATCAGGTGTTGTGTTTTCAGCAACACGAGCACCTCAAATCAACTTGTTTTGCCTTGGCTTCTGCAAAAGGCCTGCCAGGATTATATTGCTTCGGTCAGGATCGGGCTTCACGCATGAACCTGGTTAAATGATAAGAAGAGCCTGGAGCTCATCATTTTATCTTTGCACTGTTAGCTTTTTAGATTGTATTTGGAGCTGCAATGTTCAATCGAGCGATGTTCATGCACAGCAGGCTCTTGGCGCTCTTGCTCCCATTATTGAGGACTGATATGGATGGCCACGAACCAGAGTGGCCCAGCAGTGGCATCGACAGAAAGTTCATGCATGGCTTCACAAATTGGAGTAGATAGCATGTCGAGCCATAAGTTGGCATGAAACTTATTTTGGTAACAAGCATGAATAAGAGGATCAATCAATGAAGAACTTTATAACGCCCATTGAGCCTGAAGTACATCAGTTTTATTCTATTGCATTGTTGGCTCTTAGGTTATCTTTAGAAATGCATTTCCTGATCAAGCCATCAAAGGATGCTTGTGTTCAGCGGACTTCTGTGAGTAGGCCACTTTAGTTGCAGCTCATCTTGCTCTTCATGATTTGGCACCTTTTGTCTCTCGAGGACTACTATGAGCACCGCAGAGGAAAACAACAGCAACACTTCTATAGGAACAGACAAATACGTGCTCCATCAGCAACGTAGCTTGAAGGTTAGGTACTGGCAATGTATATTGCCCCCTGTCGTGTGTGCTTGGGTTCACCGCAGGAACTCAATTCTTTCATCATAATAATAAATATGCATGGCGTATTTTTCATCTTTAGCCAACACACCTACAAAATCTTTTCTTTTTGTTTGGTTCCGAAAGAACAACTAGCCGTGGTGATTACAGCTAAGAACGTTGCTTTTGCAAATGAACATTCATAATAATGCATGTCTCGCCATTTTATTTAGCAATAAGCATGCAAGTAGGCAAAATTTCTATTAAGCCTTTGATTATGTTTAGGCCAGAATCGTCTGATAGCAAGCATCATCCAATGCAAAATGATGACAAGGCAATAATGAAAAATTTCACGACGTGCTATTTTCCTTAGACAATGCACCCCATTTATTAATTATCGTGGACCAGCCACAGTGATTGCAGTAGAAAAACACAGTTGAGAACTCAGAACTCATGACAGAGATCATCGTATTCCAACTAGGCGTCATGCAAGCCAGCCATTTAGCCTTGAACAGTTAACTGAAAAGTGAAATGCATGTCGAGCCATTTTTTTCATAGCAACGCAACATGCAGGGTGGTTACTTGTTAAGCACTTCCACCCTGTTTCAGCGAGAAACTTTATTTTTATAGAAAGCATCGTCCTGTGTAAAGCAAGGGCGAGCGAACACAAAACAAAAAAAAATTATAATGACCATTGGAGCGCAGCAAAGATGGGAGGAGAATCAGGTCCCACTGGGCGTGCCATTTTGTTGGTGAAAACAAAATGAAGACAAGAATAAGAATATAAACACGCGCGTAAACATGCGCCAAGGAACCCTATATTTCATTAATCATCATGATATAAAATATATGGTTCACATAGTTTTATCTTCATTCGTCTTCTGCGTCATTGCTTTGCTTAAGAAGAGATCTAACTTAGGTGATTGCGTAGTCCGCCGATTCCCGGGGCCTTATAGGGCTCAACCGGTTAATTACATCTACAGAGCGAGTCTGTAGAACACCTCCGATTAAGCTGTGCGTACTGGTCGTCTCTTCATAGGGTGGCTTTTGCATTGCCAAAACCCAGCCAGAGTAGTGCCGTCGTCACATCGGATGTAAACGGTAGATGTCAATGAAGAGGATGACTTTCGCCTCGTCGGTGCCCAGTCATGTGTACGTCGGTCTTCATCAACTCAAATGGAAGGGTCGTCTTTGCCTCGTCGGTACCTGGCAACAATGTGTTTGATCCCATTTAAAAGGATGTGTCGGTGGAGCATTGACTTGATTTTGTCATTGCTTCACCGAAGTTCCGTCTAGCCTCGTCGGTACTAGACCTTTGATGAGAATTGTATGAGTGCTACATTAGAGTAGCATTGCATCACGTGGTATTGTTTGAAGATGCTTGTCAGGGGGAACCTTTCTTATGGCGTGTGTGCATGGAGAGCACTACCTTGCCATGAGATATTATTAAGCATGTGTACATAAGTCATGCATGTACTAGACCTTTGATTAAGCATGTGATAGGAGTAGCGTGTATTATTATGTGAACATCATCTCACTCATGTAAATAGGTGTGAGATGACGCGTGTAGGAGCCTTCCAGTGTTGTACCAATTTGCACAATGGAAAGAATTTCCATATAAATAAATTATTCTCTGTCAGGGCGGGTATTGCTCCTCCGCACATACGAGGATGACTGGTTTTATTTCATAATTATCGGGCAGACCGTCGGTTCTCTAAATTAGAGGTTACCCGTCTTACTCCGCTGAATATAATGACGACAATCAAATCACCGACTGTCTGTGATGAGTCGGTCCATCTTTCAATGTCGCTTATAGAGTGAACAGGTAGACCACCGGTTCTCCTTGCCTGGAGTTTACCCGCCTTGCTCTGTTGATTGCACTGAAACAGGCAGACCGCCGGCTCTCTAAGATTGGAGTACACCTGTCTTACTCTGTTAATCGCCATGAACAGGCAGACCGTCGGCTCTCCATTGGAGTGTACCCGTCTTACTCTATTGATGGCGATGGACGGGCAGACCGCCGGCTCTCCAAGGTTAGAGGGTACCCATCTTACTCTGTTGATCATGATGAACATGCAGACCGCCGGCTCTCCAAGGTTGGAGGGTACCCGTCTTACTCTGTCAATGCATGGTGTACACATAATAAACAAAACGCAGCAATAATATTGCTTACGCACCCTGCATCATGGACGCTGGGAAGATGACGGCTGGCTGGACGGAACACATGGTTGCAGGTGGCGGCGTTGATGTTGTGTGAGCGCGGGCTCTGGCGGTGCAGCCGTGTGTGCGTGGTGTCGAGATTGTGGCGAGCAGGAGCTCCGGCGGCGCGCGTGCGTGTGCACGGTGCAGATGCATGGACGTGATGCTAGTGTGTCAGCCTGGCGGCGCTTCTTCACCTCTCGGCGGCGTGCGTGGATGCGCAAGTGTCAGCCTGGCGGCGTGCCTCTCTTCTTACGTGCGGCAAGGTGCATGTATTTGCGGCGGTGGTGCATGCGCGTGTACGCGGCAGCAGCGCTTCGGCCTCCTGGCTTCTGTCTCCCCCCGCAAGACATGGAGACCTCGGCCTGTTTATATAAGCAAGGCCAACGAGGCTTGGGTGCGGGGATATGTTATGATCTCAATTGAATCCCGTGTTCCTGGCTCAAGCAATCTTGGTTACGATCCTCACTTATCATATCTCCAGGACGTGATTATCCTTCTATTTTCTCTTTATCTCTAGCCTGTGTACGTGGTTTTATCTCCAACAGAAATCAGCTCGTATTCAACAAGAGCTAACCGGCCCACTGTGATTTTCCTGGATACTTTCCATACCAGCCACGTTATTAATTGGCTAATCATGATAACAACTGGGGCTTATACATATAGCAAGGCCCAGCTGCCAGAGCTTAACATAATCTCATATACTTATGCATGTCTCTGCCTAAATTATTATGTGTCCTGAACTCTATTAGCTCCAGCTGACATGCACGTCTCCAATAATCAAGATACCTCGTATATGAGTATGGTAACATATGAGCTTCATTCTAAAAACTCTATATGACTTCCAACCTTCATATTCATTTACTCATGTAACTTAGGTGTTAAAAATCCATCAAACAAATATATATGTCACAAATGAAGTAACAAATATTCTACAAAAGTCATGCTAAAATTTCTAATTTTTACACATATTTTTTGGGTTTTTTCCAACATTCGGTTTTTTGAGCCTCGGAACCGGAATACCAGTCATCCCGGCCGAAATCCCGGTCATCCCGGCCGGTATCCCGGTTGCTCTCGACCGCCCGGCAAAATCAAATTTTACCTGGGATCCCGGCCGGGATTACCGGAAACCGCAGTTTCTGACGTCCCGGTCTCCATCGGGATCACCGGAAGAGTCGGGATTGTAAACCCTGATGATGTCTATATTCTCTGACATGATCGAAGAAATCATAGAAGTCTTCATGGATGATTTCTCTATTTATGGGAAAACTTTTGATCATTATCTTGAGAACCTAGATAGGGTCTTACAAAAATGCCAGGAAAAGGACTTAGTACTTAATTGGGAAAAGTGCCACTTTATGATCCGAAAGGGCATCGTCTTAGGACACCTTGTGTCCGAGAGGGGTATTGAGGTGGATAGAGCTAAGATCGATGTCATAGAAAGGCTTCCACCTCCGATTAATGTTAAGGGGATCCATAGTTTCTTAGGACATGCCGGGTTTTATCAGCGTTTTATCAAGGATTTTTTGCAAATCGCCAGACCCCTCACTAGTCTTTTGGCTAAGGATGCTCCCTTTGATTTCGATGATGAGTGCCTTCATTCCTCTAATATCCTTAAGAAGGCACACATCTCAGCTCCGGTCATTCAACCCCCCGATTGGATGCTGCCCTTCGAAATCATGTGTGATGCTAGTGACTATGTTGTTAGGGCTGTTCTTAGCCAAACCAAAGATAAGAAGCATCACGCCATAGCCTATGCTAGCAAGACCTTGACAGGAGCACAACTTAATTATGCCACTACAGAAAAAGAGCTCCTTGCCGTTGTTTTTGCTATCGATAAGTTTAGGTCATACTTACTAGGAGCAAAGGTTATCGTTTACACTGATCATGCTACACTAAAATACCTGCTCACTAAGAAAGATGCTAAACCAAGGCTAATTAGATGGATTCTTCTACTCCAAGAATTTGACCTTGAAATTAGAGATAAGAAAGGAGTAGAGAATTTTGTTGCGGATCATTTGTTGCGTATGCAAGTGACTAACATGCAGGAAATTCCGATAAATGACTTCCTCCGTGACGACATGCTACTAAAGGTGACAGACTCCAACCCCTGGTATGCAGACATTGTGAATTTCATTGTTGCAGGGTATGTACCACCAGGGGAGAACAAGAAGAAGCTCATCTATGAGAGTCGACGTCACGTATGGGACGACCCATACCTCTACAGAGTGTGTTCAAACGGGTTGCTAAGGAGATGTGTCCCAAGAATTGAAGGCACCCAGATGATCGAGAAATGCCATGCATCTCCATATGGAGGCCACTTTGGTGCATTCCGCACCCAAGCGAAAATCTGGCAGAGTGGATTCTTCTGGCCATCAATGCATGAAGACACAAAAGAATTCATCCGAAGATGTTGGAATTGCCAGAAGCATGGAGGGATTACTGCTCGTAACGCAATGCCCCTAACATACAACCTTCAAGTGGAATTATTCGATGTATGGGGCATTGACTTCATGGGACCGTTTCCAAAATCCTATCATTGCGAGTACATCTTGGTGGCCATTGAGTATGTATCCAAATGGGTAGAAGCAATACCATGCAGAGCTGCCGACTCCAAGCACACCCGAAGAATGTTCCACGAGATGATCTTTCCTCGTTTTGGAACACCGTGGATGGTGACAAGTGATGGAGGGTCTCATTTTATTGATAAGACCTTTCGGAACTTCTTAAGAGAGATTGGAGTAAAACACAACATTGCAACTCCATACCACCCTCAGACAAGCGGGTAGGTAGAAACTTCAAATAAATAGATGAAGAACATCCTGCAAAAAACCGTGACTGAGATGGGGAGTGGATGGAAGATGAAGCTACCAGATGCACTTTGGGCATATAGGATAGCATACAAAATACCGATTGGTATGTCTCCCTTCCAGCTCGTATATGGAAAAACATGTCATCTACCAGTCGAGATGGAACATAGAGCACATTGGGCCATCCGGAAATGGAACATGGATCTTAGGGAGGCCGTGAGACGTAGAAAAATACATCTGTCCGAGTTAGAGGAATGGAGAGAGAAGGCTTACCATAGTGCCAAGATCTACAAGGATAGAACCAAAAGATGGCACGATCGAAGGATCAAGCCTAAGGAATTCAATCCAGGCGACAAGGTGTCGCTCTTCAACTCCAGAGTCAAGTTGTTTGGTCATGGGAAGGCCCATTCACCGTCATTAATGCTGCATCAAATGGAGCAATCACACTCCAAGATGACGGAGGGAACCAGTTTAAAGTAAATGGTCATCATTTAAAACTCTTCCTAGAGCCAGATGACAATGAAGGTAAGGAGGTAGATGTGATCAATTTAATTGATTTCAATGCTACTAGCATTCCTCTCTGCATTCTCTCTCATTCGAATAAATTTAGACTCCCCGGTCCTAGACCCGGTAGAGTTCTTTTTGTTTCCACAACCCTTTGTTTGTTTTGAACAAAAAAGCAGCCAAGTACAAGAACAAGTGTGGGGGAGGCTTCTCAGGCTTTTCAATGTGCAAACAACAGAAGTCAACATCATGAGAAAGAGCATGGCGTCCAGGCACATCCCAACTTCCACCCTCTTCAATACGATGATTTGCGCACTCAATTCCTTCACCTCCTTGTTTTGCGTGTTAAAATTTTTTTCTCTTGAATCAATCATAAAAATTTAACTTGAAAAAATTAAAATGAACCTTGTGGAACCCTCATTTTATTTCATGCTTCTATTTGGTGGGCTTGCATGCTCCTTATTCCTAGTTCATAAACCTATTACTTGTGAACTGCATCTTTCGGAAAGCATGTCACCTAGGTAGTTGATGCATGAGATATGGTTTGACGAAATGAATCTTTCTCTTATGCTTGATATGCTTGAGAATTTTTCTTACAAAAAAAATCAAAAAAATTAAAATCAATAGCTTGACTCCTCAATGATTATATCTTCCTACCAAAGCCATATGATGAACTCATTGAAAATCTTATGCATATGCTACTTGTTGTTTCATTGAACTTTGTCAAATTGTTGTGACCCTTGTGAGTTACTATTTATGACTTTTTTATCAAGATTTTGTGCACACCACTTTGCTAATACTTCTTCACTGGAAGTTAGCACCACCATATCCATCATCCATGTGCTATTTCTTCTATATTAGAAGATAGCAATTCCATGTTATCATCCATCCATTAAATAAAGTATTCCATCATATTCTGGTAGACTCCCTCTCCAAATATCCTTGTAAAAGTGACATGGGCTATTCATGATTCAAAAAAAAAGGTGAAAAAAAAGATAAAGAAAGAATTGGCCCACGTTCTCAAATGCCTATCCAATAGAAGGGAGGGAGCATCTTAAAAAAAAGGGGGAGTATTCACATTCATTCATTTTCCATCCACATATCCACATGTGCACATGCTTGATCAAAAGTTCATGAATTATTCTCCATGGATCCAGTTTTTAACTTAGTAATATATGAGACATAAGTATGCCTCCCTTTTATCCCTACCTTGAGCTCCACATAAAGGCATATTTAGAAGTAGGATGAAAAGAGGCAATGTCCTGGTGAGGAACCAAACACATTGAGCGATTTGAGAGAATCATTTGAGGAGTACAGTTATGATTTATTTTGAAAATCTTTTCAAAAATCCAAGCTACACAACAGAACGAGTGAAGAAGATTGGAGTCAAGACCGTTCCATTCCTCAACCACCCAAGGTAACATGATAGATACTTCAAAAGTTCATGGGTACAGGTATGACATAGGATAATTTGCATGCTAGCATCATACCAACTGATGTTATGATCTATCTTAGTCTTCAACCTTTACTCGAGGACGAGCAAAGGCTAAGTGTAGGGGAGTTTGTTGACGGTCCTTAAATGCTAAATCTGACCATCAAATCCTTGCATAAATAACATAAAGGAATAGCTAACTTGGTGGTAGGAGTTTGTTACTAACAATTTCCACAAGTGTTGGTGAATATTTGCATGCAGGTGATTTATTAACAAATTCAAGAAAATATCAGAGTTACAAGAGGAGAAATAATAAAAGCCCATAAACATGAAGTAAGAAGTTATCAAATAATATATTAGACCTCACCATGTTGAAGCTCTTGTCGAGCCGATCGAAACGCATATATAACTTGCCTAAATTGGACTTAGGATATGAGAGTTATGAAGCATAGAAGATCATGTGTTTGGGCTAACATCAGCACGGGCAGGAGAGGAAGAGAATGACGGTTCAGGTTGCTTGGCTAAGTGGGGAACCTCATTACTTGGACCCTAAGGATGAGGGATAGTCCAAGGAATATTCACTTATTCTTAGGGAAGGTTCTCTACTCCCCCAAGTCACCTCCCATTATAAATAGAGCCCCTCTTCCTCTCATTTCACACAATACAAGAAGAAGATTTAGAGCTCCACTCAAAAGATTTTAGCACTACCAAAGTACTTAGAAAATAGGGAGAGAGTGAGGGAGAGTTAGGAGGAGGTCTGGGCTTGTCGGCGCCTTCTCCACACTTGTACCTCAGTGGATGCTTTCCTTTCTTAGTAAGTATTTGTGATCTTCCATTGGTATTTAAGTTTCCTTTTTAAGTAAGTTCTTTCCTTAGTTGCTTACGGGATCATCGCTCTACTTAGTTAGAGTATCATAGTCTTCTATAAGTGTGACGTCGAGATTTTGATAGTAATTAATAGCATAGACGTGGTGTCTAGGTTAGAGGTTACCTTTGTTTGTCGCGTGCCCCACGATTTATAGAGGTAGTCGGTAGGTGGTGATAGCCCTATCCGGCCTTAGTAATCCTTCACGTTCGGGTACATCATAGAGCTGTTGACCGGAGTCGCCTGTGGATGCAGGGGTAAGCTGGTGCCCGAAGTAAGCATTTATAGACTAAACCTATCTTATTTTAGGATCTTTGACCATAGGAATCCTCTCTACCCTCTGCCTACCATATTCTTGTTGTCCTTAGACGGATTAGGATAGGAGATTAGTACACACACGTTCCCAGAGATTCGATAACCTGGAACACTCCTAGGTGAAGTGCTACATTGGTATCCGTGCGCTTACGGATTTATCTGTGATCATAAGAAATACCAACAAGCATTTCTGGCGCCATTGCCGGGGATAGTATATTTCTGGTGCGACGCTAAGAAGTGTCAACAATTGGGTAGAAGCAAGAGCACCAGATAGTAAGAAACAAACATCCAACTAATAAATGAGAAATGCTTACTATTGGTTGTTCCTATTGTCCATTCCTTTAGAGTGTCGGGCAGTGGAACTGACGTCCCAGGGGCAACAGATTTGACATGTTCATCCACTACTATGGCATGATGCCCATAAGCTCGAGTCCAACTCATTGCTTTCTCCATGTCCGCAGGTTTTGCAGGCTCCACTTCAGTTTTGAGGGGCTCTCAAAGGCCGTCTGTGTAGAGGTTGACTTGTTGCTTCCCTTGGAGATAGTCGATGAAGATAAGGCCGAGGATATATGTGATGAAGAGACACAGATGGTCGGCAACATGTAGTAGGTAGGTGAAGGCGAGGATCCCCATGAAGCTAGTGGTGATGAAGTCGTGCAAAGGAGGACGAAGACGTTCCTTCGAAGTTGTAGGCGACTTCATGTTGTCGACAAAGTCCAACCATATGAGCATGTCTGACTCAAAATTCCCTGACAGCATAGGCATGACCGAAGCACCAAGGTTGACGTCAATCAAAAGGTGGCTAATGTTGTTGGAGGTGGTGTCCAAAAACACAATGGCGCCCTTATTGATGTCATTGGCCCAGGCTACCTCCTCCATAGCAACAAGAGTTGTCGTGGTAGCTATTGCGTCCATGTTAGGGTTGTTGTCGACAAAGGCCAGGATGATCTCCATGGCGATCGAGGCATCCACCTTGGGGAAGATGATCATGGCGGACTTCTCCATGGCGTCCAGAACTCCTAACACAAAGACCTTAGTCGACGGAGCCGGGGTGACATCCTCCACAGTAGAGATGGCACTATCATGATTATCGGAGTTGATGACCCGTGCGGTCGATGAGGCGGAAGCTGCTAAAGTCGCAGGGGCGTGGACAATCTCCAGAGTGATACGGGCGTCTTCCATTGTGGCTGGATCAACCTTGGTGACCAGATCTGCCGCTTGAACAGTAGCACCCTTGTAGTCGTCGGGCTTGATGACCGGAGAGGTTGCTGGCGTCGGAACCGTTACGTGAGTAGTAACTGGGGCACTATTCATGCCATGGACAATAGCACCCTTGTAGTCGTTGGGCTTGATGACCGTAGAGGTTGCCGGCACAAGAATCGTTGCATGAACAGTAACAGGGGTGCTGCTTATAGCAGCATGGTTGGGGCTGATGTCGGTCATGGTTGTCTCCTCCTTGGCGCTGCTGATATGTTGGACATTAGAGAAAGTCCGTTCTAGTTGGAGGATCCATTCTCGCAACTCGTTGCAGTACTTGTTGAAGGAAGCCATGGAAGCGGTAGTGGAAGATGATAGGGAAGACATGGTGGTGGCGGCGAGGATCAGAGTGGCCTCTGAATACCAAATGTTATGTGCAAGTCTAGTGCTGCTGCCCTAGGCCAGTTATGGAGGTGGCGGCGGCTGCTATGGTGGCGCAGGGAGAGAGAGATGGCGGCGCTAGAGAGAGAGAGAGCTGAAAGATAAAAGGGACTAAATCCTAATTCCTTTCTTGCCTTCATCTAATTACAATCCCCTCATTATATAGCCTCTGGCTGCTAAGGAACCTATTATAATTTATGGGAAATATCTAAATTACTTAATGGAAAAGGAACCTAGGGCCGTTGCTACAGTAACTGCATGGCACTGTTCACGCGCATGAACAGTGCCCCCGTGGACCCCCTTTGTGCTCTCTAACCGGCCCATTTGATAGCTTGCCGGTTTAGGCCCTTTGGCTCATAACAATCTCTTACCGCAAAAAAGGTGAGCGGTCCCTGTCAGTGACCAAGCAAGTGCAGAGTGACCACAAGAAGCAAGTTGTAACATTGCTAGTCACCAAATGCGCGAGAAGAGTCGTTTTTCTTTTCGAAATAACCAGAAGCACTGTAAGCACCGTGTCTAATTACTAGAGTAAGCAGGAAGAAACATGTTACTACTAGTACTGATGTTTTTGAAATTTTGAGGGGGAGTAAAAAACATTCAGTTGAAGAGCCATGGCCTCTGCCCTCTGGTTTTCTCGGCGACAGGTCCAAGGCTGCTGCCATCCATACGCGCCCGTGCCCAATGCGAAGTGTGGAGTGTGTGTGCACGATGTGGCCAGGCTAATGTTGTCACACAGAGACAAATAAATGCAAATTGTCACACAGGCAGATTAAACTTGGAAATAATTTATTGGAGATGTTCACATGAGACATGAGAAGCTCCTAAAGGCGCCATGCGTAATTACCTGGCCTATGCATGTTTATAGGTAGGAAAACTACAGCTCCATTCACTATGTAAGAAACAGTCTGTAGTGACACTTGACAATAGACATTAGTGACGCGTAAATGACACGTCACTAATTCTGCATCACTAATTCAAAGTCATTAGTGACGCGGATTTTACGTGTCACTAATGACTCCCACATTAGTGACGCGTTTTGCTCTAGAAGCGTCACTAATGTGGGTATCATTGGTGACGCGTTTTCCTCAAGGAGTGTCACTAATATGTGAGTGATTAATGATGCATTTTGACAAAATGCGTCACCAATGACAAATTAAAAATATATAAAAAAAGAAACTTTTTTTTTGACATGGATCTACAGCTTCATTCTCCGAAGAAATTAATGACAGTTTCATCTGCCGGCAAAACAAATTACTGACAGTATGTGCTAGTACGAATCAGAATCCCTAGCACATTGACACCACTCCAGAAACCAACACAAAATGGCTAGAATCAACATAGGAGACTGATTTTTTTGCAGATAAGAGTTCAACTTATTTGAGATAATGTAATCATATTACTCACACGAATCCAAGTACGGAACTACCACAGGAAATAATGCAAATATTGAACCATGAATTATATTACACTCGAATCAAACATGCTGCCATGTAAAATGTTCCCTCAACAGATTAGTTAAGTACATGACAAAAACAAGTTAAGTGTCATGTAGAATTAAACATGCTGCCAGGTAGATTGATCTAGCATTACTAGTGCACCATCAAGTAGCTAGAACGTGAGATTATGTTGTGTCAGGTAGAATCAAACATGCACACTTCACCTTCACTTTTGAGACTATGTTGTGTGATCTCGTTCACCTCAACAGTAGCAGAAGAAGAGTCCAAAAGATGATGAACATGCTCCTGGTCTCCTCTTATCTCATCGCTTTTTTTCTGAGATGCTGGGAAGGTCCTGATTTCCTATCAAGCATACATAAAAGAAATTACTACATGAGTTTTGAAGAAATGAGAAAAAGGTAACTTTCTAAAACTGAAGGACATACAAAAACCATCGGATTATCTATTCCTCATATCATTCAAACTTAGAGAAAATACAGAACTGTGCTAAATCACAAAGTCCAAACAATAGAAGCTTGAAATGCTAATCTATGTTAATAAAAAGGCACTAATAAGCTACGCAAGTTATATAGATAGATGAGACACTAACCAGCTTCAGATGCTGCACTACTCTTTTATTGTTAGCCTGCACCACTGCAGGTCATCTCGCATTCCCTTTGGTGGCCTTTAAATCCTTTGTCTCATCGACTATTCCAGATATCAAAGCATAATATGTCAGTATACAACTTAAGAAAAGTGTTGGATTTGTGCTCATGAGCAATCAGGGCCCATGTTTGTGGCCCATTAGCTGGCCCATAAACATGTCTATATAATCTCATCACCAGTCGATTAACCTAATCAGACTACAACCCTACCATGAGCCAAAGGCTGCCACCATAAGTGCTGCTCCTGCCACCGCTATGCTACTGCGTTCACACGGTGCTGCTGGTACATCGAGCCGACGCGAGTGCTAGCACGCTCCCTCGTGTTGTTCCTCCTTCCGTACGTGTGGATGTTCGTAGAAGTGTTGCTCAGTTGCGCACTACATCAAGTCATATGACTACTTACTCTATGACGCGACGACAACAACGCTTCCGATCCGCCTGTGCATCTAGTGGTAGCAATCCATAATCCCCTTCTTACAAGGTTTCCTGGTTGAATGGTAGAAATTATTATATGCTATCGTAGCCTACCTGTTCCCCTACAGTGGCATCAGAGCCGACCTTGTGTAGTTTGTGATCTGAATCTTGTGCATATAGTTGATATGCTGATGTATTAGATGAGACCTATTATATGTTTTTGTGTACGGGTTGATTAGATCAATGGTTATAGGGAGGTTTACAAGGTAATGGGCGGATAGCGATACATGCATCATTGATTTATTTGTGTTCCTTCTCCGTGCGCGCGCGACTTGTCACTACCGGCTGAAATCACCATCGGGACTAACTGCATGCGTCAGTAGAGGAGCCAATAGTATCATGATCATGTACTGTAGTCTACTCATGAAAACCTAATAGAAAACTGAGACATTATGAATGACTCAAAATCGGGCAAATGTGATGTTCTCGATAGGATTTCCATTGCAATTTCATAGATAGGATCTGTGAAATCCTGTGAGGACCGCCGTACGGACACGCCTAGATTGTTACAACCCTTTTTGGCCACACGTTAGCATTCGCTTCTCGCCGAACTTGTTTTTGCAGAGAATGTTGTAAATGGTATGGCCCAAAAGATGCATGTGATGTATGTATGTGATTTGCATGGCCTGCGTGTCATGAATTACAGCTGGGTTGAGGCTGTCATATTATTGTATAACGGTCTGCGTGTCGACCTGTGATGCTTGATATTCTCATGTAATTTAACACTAGCTATTAGTTGTAGTAACTAAGTGTTAGTTCATGGAGGCCTCAAGCATGATGGTTGAAGGGACGGGAGTGTTGGTCGTTATTACACACCCACTTATATACCGCAAGAGGACAGTGTACAGTTGTAGCACTTTTTCTCTTAGAGTATTCTAAGGTATTATCGAACCACTAAGACCTTAGGGATAATTAAACAAAATTAATAGTAAAAGATCTAATCAAGGCTACTGTCAAGTTCAGGTTATATGAAGAGAGACTGGCCAATACAAAGGTGCGCCAGACAGCAATTCTGTTGTTGCGCTGATCGGTGCAGGGTTAAACCGATCGGCACTGTTGCGGATCTAAGTTGTTGAGCCGATCGACGTAGGTGTTGAGCCGATCAGTGCTATTGCGGATCTAAGTTGTTGAGCCGATCGACGCAGGTGTTGAGCCGATCGGTTCACCAGCGAAGTTGAACTAGAGTGCAAGTCAAGGCCAAAGCTAAAACTATTCGGTGAGTAGCCAGATATCTACTAGTGAGATCGTAACCAGATAGTCTAATTAAACAACATCATAATGGATAATTACATGGATCAATGAAAACCTATAATGAATAAGACCACCCTGCTTTCCGAGCGGCTCCTGATTTATCGCTGCCGAGAGGAAACCCTTAATGATGCGAGTATCTTACCCTACTCAACTATCCAATAGTGCTACGCAGGTTTAGTGCTGTCACCGCTAAACCACACTACCGGCATCATCAAGCAACCATAATCAATACAATGTCTGAATACTATCCTAATCACCACGATTAAGATAATATCAACTTACTTAGCCTAGAACTAAGCAATAAGAATAAGCACATGCATGATTATAGAATCAAGATAGACAAATCACCAAAACCATCATCAACATATTCAATCATCCTTGAGATACATAGAGTAAGATTCATCACCGTCGAGATGGCCTACCTTGACGGATCAACTCTTACACCAATGATTCTTGAAACTCAACTAGAGATCTATTCTAACGGGGTAAGCCCTGGTGGCTCTAACTCACGAATCTGTTGTCCCTCTGTTGCCTCCTCCTCGGGTACTGATCGCGGCTAGGGGTTACAAGTATATATAGGGGTTCTACTCATGAAGGACTCGGTTTCTAGCAAATAAGTCGGTTGCGCCAATCGGCGTAGGATTGCGCCGATCGGCGCAAGCCGTGTTCTCTCTGGTTTCTGCTCCGAGTCGGTTCCTCTGTCTTCCACAGCTGCCATGTGGGCCTTTTCCTTCGAGATAAAGTCTTGTATCACACGTCGAGATCTTGAAGTTCCATAAATCTTCTAAGCAAATATCTTCAAGTGTCTTGCGCAGATAAACTTCCATCAGAATGGGCCTCGGTCACTTCTATGGGCCAAAATATCCTTGCACCGATCGGCTCATGGGCTGGCGCCGATCAGTGCACTAGGCTTCTTCAGTGCTTTTTGTCGGTTCTGGACTCCTGTCTTGTCCAGCATCACTTTAATAGCCAATTTTACCTGTTTCTGCAATAAAGCTCCAAAACAATGCATATACAAATATATAGGTAATATCATAGGTAAATGGCCTAAATTAGCATCAATTATACTCTAATTGGGGTGATATTCACATATAAAAGGGGCACTTGAGAAGTGCCAACAGGGAGACATGGCGATGGCAATGAAGATGGAGATCACCAATTGAAAGGGGTCATACTATTTCACAGTTAATATGATTGCATGTGATGATGTTCCTGTCGTCCTATTCTTTCATGTGTTATTTATATTGGATATGATTAACATGCTAGAATAGGTTCCCTCAAGAAAAATTAAATTATATGCCCTTCCAATAGCTACATCTATTAAAATTATGATCGTTGTATGGTAGGTCTGCCAAAGTAGAGTACCTCAACTATCTTAATTATTGGGATAAATGTCGGGCATTTACATGCATAGTATTGGTTTAATTAACAAAGCTATCGAAACGGTTTTGGGCTTTGGGGCATGGTGTTGGGGTCGGGGCATGTGATGCCACCCAACAAACAAGAGTCACATAGGGATGTGATTAGCAAAGTGTTGCTTACCTATGTCACTAGATTTCTAGCGGTGATGCCAAAGCTCAGTAGGATTTAAGCTGAATATGGATCTTGAACCACTATATGTCATTTTGAGGGAAAATGGTTCTAAGCATATAGTGGAATAATAAACCTTTGTTAAAATGTTTAATAAGAGTTTTACATTTACATAGTACTTATATTTGCATATTTTATGTTGTAGATCATGGCACCAACCGCTAGTAACACTTTCAATTTGCGCTCGATTCTTGAAAAAGAAAAGCTTAGTGGAACAAATTTTATTGATTGGTATCACAACTTGAGGATTGTTCTCAAGCAAGAGAAAAAGGAATATGTTCTAGAGCTTCCCTATCCTGATGATCTGCCAGAAAATGCTACTACCGCTCAGAAAAGGGAGTATGAGAAGCATACCAATGATGCAATTGATGTTAGCTGTCTCATGCTTGCCACTATGTCCTCTGAGCTTCAGAAGCAATATGAGAACGTGGATGCCCACAATATAATTGAGGGACTTCATGGCATGTTTGAGAACCAAGCAAGGTCTAAGAGGTACAACATCTCAAAGTCCTTATTTGCGTATAGGCTAGCTGAAAGCGGTTCTGTCAGTCCTCATGTGATCAAGATGATTAGTTACATTGAGAATCTAGAGAAACTTGGAGCTGCTCTGCACCCTGATTTGGTCACAGATGTGATTCTCCAATCGCTTGCCAGGAGCTATGAGCCTTTCATTTTGAACTTTCAAATGAATACCATGGAGAAGACATTGGCTGAGTTGCATGGGATGCTTAAGATAGTTGAGGCAAGCATCAAAAAATCTGGTCCAAGTCAAGTTAACTTGGTTCAAAAGGATAGCAAGAAGCGAAAGCGCAAGGCTAAGGCAAAGGCTACAGATGAGATCTCTAGCACTAAGCCTAAGCCTGCAGCAGCTCCTAAGCCTAAACCAGCAGCTGGTGATCCTTGTTTTCACTATAAGAAACCCGGTCATTGGAAGAGGAGTTGCAAGCTTTATCTAGAAGAGCTGAAGAAGAAAGGTGAAGACACTTCTAATTCAGGTATCAATGTTATTGAGATTAATAATGTTGCTACACGTCCTTATGATTCATGGGTATTTAATACCGGATTGATGATTCATACCTGCAAATCGTTGTAGGGGCTTAAAGAAGCAAGGAAATATGCAAAGGGCAAGGTGGATGCTCGCATCAGCAATGGTGCAAAGGTTGCTACATTGGCCGTCGAAACTTATCCACTTTCATTACCATCAGAATTAGTTTTGGAGTTAAATAATTGTTATTACATGCCCGCCTTAGGCAAAAACATTATTTCTTCAAAGTGTTTGGAGGAAGATGATGGTTATGAGGTCATAATAAGGAACAAGTGTTATTCCATATATTACTTAGATCTTGAGAATAAGCCTATTTATAACATTGATGTGAAAAGGCTCAAGCCTAATGATTTAAATCCCACATATACTTGGCATTGTCGTTTAGGTCATATAAATGAGAAGCGCATAAAGAAGATCCATACGGATGGTCTTCTAAGTTCTTTTGATTTTGAATCAATTGATACATGTGAGTCTTGTTTACTTGGCAAAATGACTAAGTCGCCTTTCACATGAAATAGTGAGAGGGCGAGTGAACTATTGGGACTTGTACATACGGATGTATGTGGACCAATGAGTTGCATGGCCAGAGGTGGTTTTCAGTACTTCATAACTTTTACCGATGACTTTAGTAGATATGGTTACATCTACTTAATTAGGCATAAGTCTGAATCCTTTGAAAAGTTCAAAGAATTTCAAAATAAAGTATAAAATCAATTGGGCAAGACTATTAAACTCCTACGATCTGATCATGGTGGTGAATATTTGAGCCATGAATTTGGTGAACATCTAAAGCAATGTGGAATTGTTCCACAATGGACTCCGCCAGGAATGCCCCAATGGAATGGAGTATCCAAATGGAGGAACCGAACCTTGTTAGACATGGTTAGGTCTATGATGAGCCAAAGTGATCTTCCATTGTCCTTCTGGGGTTACGCTCTAGAAACTGTCGCTTTCACACTTAATAAGGTTCCATATCTAAATCCTTGGAAAGGACACCATATGAGATATGGACTGGGAAGCGTCCCGGGTTGTCTTTTCTTAAGATTTGGGGATGTGAGGCTTATGTAAAACATATGACGTCTGATAAGCTTTCTTCCAAGTCTGATAAATGCTTCTTTGTAGGATACCCTAGGGAAACCAAAGGTTATTATTTCTACAACCGGGAAGAGGGCAAAGTGTTTGTCGCTCATAATGGTGTTTTTCTAGAGAAAGAGTTTCTCTCCAAAAGGGTAAGTGGGAGAACGGTGCAACTTGAAGAAGTTCAAGAAGCTCTAGAAAATGTTTCTTCTTCCGCTATACCACAGTTGGATGAACAAATTATTCTTGAACCAATTGTTGAAACACCAGCCCCGCGTAGGTCAGAAAGGGCACATCGCGTTCCTGAAAAGTTAACGCTCCTAATCACGGGGCAGCACGACATATTATTGTTAGACAATAATGAGCCTAAGACTTACAGTGAAGCAATGATGGAACCGGACTCTGAGAAATGGCTTGGAACTATGAGATCCGAATTAGAATCCATGAGAGAAAATCAAGTTTGGAACTTGATAAATCCGCCTAATGGTGTAAAAACCATTAAGTGTAAGTGGGTTTTTAAGAAAAAGATAGATATGGATATAAATGTTCACATCTATAAGTCATGATTAGTGGTGAAAGGTTTTAAGCAAATTTAAGGGGTTGATAATTATGAGACCTTCTCGCCCGTCGCTATGCTAAAGTCTATACGGATCCTTCTAGCAATTGCCGCATTTTATGATTATGAGATATGTCAAATGGATGTCAAAACGGCTTTCCTTAATGGAAACCTAAGTGAGGATGTGTACATGACACAACCTGAAGGTTTTGTCGATCCACAAAATGCTAGGAAGATATGCAAGCTTCAAAAGTCCATTTATGGACTAAAGCAAGCATCTCGGAGTTGGATCTTCGCTTTGATGAGGTAGTCAAAGGGTTTCGCTTCATTGAAAATAAAGAAGAGCCTTGTGTTTACAAAAAGGCTAGTGGAAGCGTGCTTGTCTTTCTGGTCCTTTGTGGATGACATATTGCATATTGGTAATGATATTCCAATGCTTGGAGCTGTTAAGACTTCTTTGAGAAAGAGTTTCTCTATGAAGGACTTAGGAGAGGCAGCTTACATTTTGGGCATTAAGATCTATAGAGATAGATCAAAGAGGCTAATTGGATTAAGCCAGGACACGTACATTGACAAGGCATTGAAACGGTTCAATATGCAGGATTCCAAGAAAGGTTTCTTGCCCATGTCACATGGGGTTTCTCTTAGCAAGAATCAGTGTCCCTCGACACCAAATGAGCAAGAGAAAATGAGAGCGATTCCATATGCTTTGGTTGTTGGGTCCATCATGTACGCCATGATAAGTACTCGCCCAGATGTAGCCTACGCTCTTAGTGTTGTGAGAAGATACCAGTCAAATCCACGAGAAGCTCATTGGGGAGCTAATAAGATTATCCTAAAGAACTTAAGAAGGACTATGGAGGTGAGGAAGAGCTCGTCATAAATGGTTACACAGATGCTAGCTTCCAAACCAACAAAGACAATTCGAGATCACAATCTAGATATGTGTTTTGCCTCAATGGAGGCGCAGTGAGCTGGAAGAGTTCCAAGAAAGAAACGGTTGCTGATTCGACGACGGAGGCCGAGTACCTTACAGCTTCTGAAGCTATAAAAGAAGTTGTTTGGATCAGAAAATTTGTTTCTAAATTGGGTGTGGTTCCTAGTGCATCCAGTCCAATGGACCTCTATTGTGATAATAGTGGTGCCATTGCGCAAGCCAAGGAGCCTAGAAGGCATCAAAAGAACAAACATGTACTATGGCATTATCACCTCATCTGGGACATCGTCGCTCGAGATAATGTAAAGATATGCAAGGTGCACACGGATTCAAACATTGCTGATCCATTGACAAAACCTCTCCCACAGCCCAAGCATGTGGCACATATGAGATCCATGGGTATTACATACTTGCATGATCAAGATTGATGTATGTGAGAGATTGTGTTGTGTCTATGTTTATGTGTAGTTGAATAAAGTGTTATTTTGTTCCTTGGATAATTATCATTATATTATTAACAAGTATGTGACTTGTTTGTGAGACTTTTATTTAATTATGATATTATCCTAAAATGATCCCTAGTTTCTTATCATTATATAGGACAATAATGATTCATGAACTAGCACATATATTGATTGATGATCATGTTTCACAGATCATAGATATGGAGATATCGAATCAATAATCTGGACACATGTTAGAGAACATGGTGTTGGATTGATGATGAGAACATCACACCTATGGATACACGCAACACTCCTCCAACTAAGATGAAAGTTCATGTGCATCACCTGAATTTACAGGTGACTTTGTTTCTAATGTTTTGTTTATGTGATTTCGAGAATAGATTGCTACCTAATGATTTAATTATTGTTAGGAACCATGGAGATGATGATGATATAGCTGACGAGGTGATTGGAGGCGTGATGGGCCAGCAAGGACGTCCAAGCCAAGGTGGAAGCCCAATCCAAAACCGACTTCGAGTCTGTTTCGGAGCCCAGGACCAATCTGCACTAAAACGGACGCCCAGGACGCATACGGACTCGGATTTGGACGTTCTACATATGCCTGGAAACATAACGAAAAGATCTTTCTAACCCAACTAGTCCCATATCAAAATTCATCGCGAACCGTCAGCAATCGTCGAAACAAGTCGATGTACAGAATCTGTCCTGGTGCCGTGACACCGTAATCGGTCTTTGGGCCATGTATCGAGTTGAGCCCACTTAGGGCTGCGTCCAGGGGATCTTGAATGACCATAGGGTCCTCATATACAGCCGTCGCCTCTTCATTAGGGTTTGGGGTTTTGCTTAGATTATTCTGTTGATAACAGTTTTGTCATTTGATCGGTTTGTGAGACCCCAACTTGTGAGATTCATTGTATACTTGCAAATTTGGTTGCATTCTTCTTTGTTCTTGCTTGTGTTCTTGATTTGCAGGCAAGGATAAGCCTTCTCGGCGAGGTCAATCGTTCTTGAATGGTTGATAACCAGAGGAGACGTTGTGCTGCGATTGCGGGGTTCAGAACGTGTCGTTCGAAAGCCGGATCGATTTGTGTATCGCCTCCGCCTTAATCAAGATTATCAGAACCTATCAGAAGATCGGGAACCCTTGTCCATATCAAGTGGTAATCAGAGCTTCAGGTACACCGTTAGGTTCACCCTTATCTCTATTATTTTGTTCAGTCCTAAACTCCAGAAAACTACCCTACAAAAATATTTGTTCGTCGTGTTTCCGCTGTCCTATATCCCCCTTGTGCTATGCAATTTTCAGTTTAGTTTGCTTCTCTAAATTTTAGTCCCTACAAGGTCATTGTATTGCTGGTCTAGTGCTTGTTCTTTGGTCTTGTTTGAGTGGTGCATGTCCTTGTTCATAGAGAATCAAGAGAAAAAAAAATTTCAGTTTGTTGCACACATTGAGAGTTTTGGAATAATATATTATCTATCTCTGTGACTATCATATTCAGATCATAATATTGCTTATGCTAGAATATATTTTCCTTTTTCTTTCTAGTACTAATACCTTGCTGCAGTTCTGATTCACAAGAAAAGAAAAGAAAAAGGCAAAAGTGCATAAGAGGAAAAAGGCGCACAAAAAAGAGAAGTAGAAAAAGGCAAAGATAAAAATTCAGAATTGCTTGCAGCCTTTGCATTCTTTGTTAAGTCATTCGCTTGCTTGCTTGAACTAGGTCCGAGACAAGTTTAGGCCGGTGACATAGACTAGCTTGGGACTATTATTCAGTTTGCAATTTCTGAATTGAGATCTTGCTAATCCTTGCTACCTAATATTGCCTATCCAAGCTCCATATATATCCTTCTGAACAGGCACAAATTTTTGACTCTCGCAATTGTCAGTTCACACTCTCCACGGTATCCTTTGCTTGCTGTAATTAAGAACTTTGTAAGGGCTTGGTGAGATGCTTCCATTTTCTTGTTGAGAGTTTCTACCGTTATTACATAGTAGTGATAGGAAAATATACTCTTGTGTGTTTTTTTGTTTGCTACTAACAATGACAGGTTCCAATACTCATGGGAATGAATTGATGGCATCTCATGAAGATAAGAGTGTTGTAGCACAACGAGTGTTCAGTTCTCAAATGGAGAAGGTAGAGCAAAATCAATTGAACAATTTATTCCAGACTCACTTTGTTGTGAAGGATCGACGTTGTCGTGTCATCATTGATGGAGAGAGTAGCCACAACATTGCAAGCTTGGAGTTGGTCGAGAAGCTTGGCTTGACCACACAACCACACCCATGTCCATACTACATCCAATGGGTAAATTCTTGTGGTAAGATAAAGGTAGATCAAATTGCACGCATTGAATTTTTTATTGGTTCTTACAAGGATAGTGCAGAATTTGATATAGTACCTATGCAAGCATGTCATGTGTTATTAGGTAAACCTTGGATTTCTACAAATAATGTTTCACATAATGCCATTGCTAATAGCTACTCATTTAAATACAATGGTAGAAGGGTTACTCTTAAACCTATGACTGCTGCTGAAATTTTAGAAGAGGACCAACAAAGATTTGAGAGAAGAAAGAATGAACCATTTAGGATAGAATGGGCTATTTTAAATGTTGCAACACTTCCATCAAAATCTGAATTACTAGAGGATGAACATATTTCTTTGCCTCTTGTTGCAACTAATACATTTGAACATCTACATAAAGAAGATGATAGTGGGAAAGATAAAGAACAGGTTGTTGCTTCAGGTAAAAGCTTTCTTGATGTGATGAATTATTCCAATAATCTTGCTGTATTGGAACCTTATGATGATGTTTCTTTGTTACAAGTTGATTTATCTATTGGTCCTTGTGATAAAGAGGAGTTGTGTGTCAATGCTTCACTTATACCTTTGCCACAACAAATGAATAAGCTTGATGCTTTTGCTTATGATTCACCTAATGGTGCTGAAATAAAACATTTGATTTTAGTTACATGTGAAAAGGATGAGCAGAAATTGTTGACTTCTCTAAACACTTTGGGTTATATTGAATTTGATGTTCTTTGTGATCTAAATGCCGTTGAGAAGAAACTCTTTTCTCAAACTGAATTTCCTTTATTGACAAGAAATAATTTTCATGCTATTGGCTATTATGATCATAGAGGTTTGTTTATGGTGCATAGAGTTTATATTTCTTCAATATTGAAACCTCCTTGTGTTGTGCAACTCAATGAGATACTAGAAAACTGCAATAAAAATTGTCATGTCATGTCAAGTTTTTCTACTGTTTCTAAGATCACACATTTTCTAACTTGTCATAAGAGTGAGGATGATGTTCATACAACTGGCCAATTTTTCAAAGATGATGTTTAGTTGTGTGACATGCCTTCTACTGTAGTTTCACATTCTAATGATAATTTTTATAACGCATATAAACATGAGGTGCATCCCAAGTTTGGGAATAGTTCTATATTTCATATTTCAGATTTGAGACAAATATTCGGAGAAAGAGATGGGATCAAGTCGAGGACGACTCTAATTCAAAGGGGGAGAATGATAAGAACATCACACCTATGGATACACGCAACACTCCTCCAACTAAGATGAAAGTTCATGTGCATCACCTGAATTTACAGGTGACTTCGTTTCTAATGTTTTGTTTATGTGATTTCGAGAATAGATTGCTACCTAATGATTTAATTATTGTTAGGAACCATGGAGATAATGATGATATAGCTGACGAGGTGATTGGAGGCGTGATGGGCCAGCAAGGACGTCAAAGCCAAGGTGGAAGCCCAATCCAAAACCGACTTCGAGTCTGTTTCGGAGCCCAGGACCAGTCTGCACTAAAACGGACGCCCAGGACGCATACGGACTCGGATTTGGACGTTCTACATATGCCTGGAAACATAACGAAAAGAGCTTTCCAGCCCAACTGATCCCATATCAAAATTCATCACGAACCGTCAGCAATCGTCGAAACAAGCCGATGTACAGAATCTGTGCTGGTGTTGTGACACCGTAATCGGTCTTTGGGCCATGTATCGAGTTGAGCCCACTTAGGGCTGTGTCCAGGGGGTCTTGCATGACCATAGGGTCCTCATATACAGCCGCCGCCTCTTCATTAGGGTTTGGGGTTTTGCTTAGATTATTCTATTGATAACAGTTTTGCCGTTTGATCGGTTTGTGAGACCCCAACTTGTGAGATTCGTTGTATACTTGCAAATTTGGTTGCATTCTTCTTTGTTCTTTCTTGTGTTCTTGATTTGCAGGCAAGGATAAGCCTTCTTGGCGAGGTCAATCGTTCTTGAACGGTTGATAACCAGAGGAGATGTTGTGCTGCGATTGCGGGGTTCAGAACGTGTCGTTCGGAAGCCGGATCGATTTGTGTATCGCCTTCGCCTTAATCAAGATTATCAGAACCTATCGAAAGATCGGGAACCCTTGTCCACATCAATTGACCCACTAAAAGACTCTACTAAGATGTTATATTTGTGCCATCAGTCATTGCCTTGATTGATATACCTTTGGGATCCTTAGACCTGAGATCATCATTGATTTCCAGAATGTATAGTAGCACACTTAGAGGTTACCAAACGCTACTCCGTAACTGGGTAGTCATAAAGGTAGCTTTCGGGTATGTTATGAAACATCGTGGGGTGTGAGCGGTCAAGACGGAATTTGCCCCTCCTTATAATAGGAGAGATATCTCTGGGCCCCTCGAGATAAATGGATTTGAAAGTGCATGGCCATGCTGAAGTGATTAAGGAGTTAATCACAGTGACTAGGTGTTAGTTAGAATAAATCCACTATTTGATCGAGTGAATGGTCGAGCTATCACAGGGATTGATGAGGACATCACCATGCAGCATACGCACATATCATGGCCTTCCCCAAGTTACAAGTCATCACCAACTCGGTCGCCGCATTCATCTCGGATTCAGCTGATACCCCTTCACAGTTTTGATGATATCTCCCACATCCAACATCCAAACGAGGCGACGATGACGTCATCGTTTTGCTTCTGGTCCTAGCTCTAGAAGGGTCGTGAGTCATGCTGTGTGACCATGACAAGGTGCTACGCCACCTATTTTGAGCCAACTTGGCCTTGTATCAAGTTGGGCCTTAAGCCCATGTGGTGGGCGCCCCCCCCCCCTGGTCGCCCCCAACCCTAGGACGCCCCTGGTTCCTTCATAAACTCAGTAGCCGCCGTCATTTAGTCTCAGGTTTTGTTTAGTTCAGGTTTCTAGACAGAAACTTGATCAAATTATTGTAATTGTGGTGACAAGTTCTTTTACAGTAATCTAGGCCCCTGTTCTTGTTCTACACCACTATGGCGATTAGTTCTTTTGTGTTTAGAGCTTTATCCTTTTCTTGTGATTCGCTTCATCCATATTTGCAATTTCAGATTATGTGTTTATCCTTTCTTGCTTGTGTTCTCGATTCGCTTGCAGGAACAAACAAGTTGTGCTAGGTGTAACGGTTGTGGGGTTGGATCGTGTCTGACTCAAATCGGCTCATTGATGCCGAGTCTCCAAATTTGAGTTTATCCCCCTACCTCTCGAAAGATCAGGCCTTATCTACATCAAGTGGTATCAGATTCCTAGGTTCCCCGTGAGGTATTATCGTGTTCTCCCCTTTAGATTCATTTATGTTCATCACCTATTGTTCATAAAAATGCCAACAAAAAAATTTTCCCCACCATCCAAGACATTGTTTAGCCTTTGCATAATTTAATTTCAGAGTTCGTGGTGTTGAGTTTGTGTCCATAGTCGAGTTCAGTTGCTGGTTTGAATATGTATCTTGATTCGGTTTGTGTTTTGATCTCCGCTGCATACCACCATCACCATCGTGTTTTCCATTGGATTCACCATCATATTACCCACCCACCACACCCACAATCCGTTTCCAAAGAAAACACCCCACCCGATTCTGTTTTCCACTCACCCATCCCCCCCCCCCCCCCCCCCCCCCAAAAAACCCTGTCTTGACCTACCTTCTGTAAAATAGGCATAATTTTTCGCTCGTTGCTCCGATTGGGCTGAAATTTTTACAACATATCCTTGACTCAAAGTTGAGGTGACCCACATTAGGCTACGTGTTGTGTGCCCTTATCAAAAAAACAAAAAAATCGGAAAAATAGAAAATAAATTGTGAAGGTCAAAATAGAGTTTTCGGTAAAACTTTGAGATTTTGCCTACGCTTTGTTTCCCCTCTGTTTGAGTTGAAACTTCTTGTGGTTCCTTCCTTTATGTTTCTCTATCATAGAAAAATAGTGGAAAATCATACAAAAAAACAAGATTTTGATTTGCACCCCCCCCCCCCACCCTGAAAATTCTAAGTCTGTGAAGTCAGTTTTGATCCTTGCTGCCTTTGCCGTTGTTCTTGCTGCCACAACTGTTTTTGAACATGATTCTTTTGCGAGCAATTAGGACACTGCTTTAGACATTTATTCAGTGCTACTATCTATTATTGAATTGTGTTCCACTGACATATATATTAGCCTTCCAGGCTATACATACTTGCAGCATAGGTTTCTTCCTTGCAACTGTTACACCCAAGCTCGACAACAGATTGTGCTGCCCTATTGGCTTTGGTATGAACACTTGCAAGACTGTAATACATCACTCCTGATATTGATTCCCACTTTCCACAACCTCGAATAGTTGCTAGTTGATAGGGCTAATCTTTTTGTGGAGTCTTGTCTTTTGCTTTGCTTCTAATCATGTCAGGGAAAGGGACAACTCAAGGGTTGGAGTCACCTACAGACTTCAATGATTGTGTGTCCATGGCTGAGCTTACGAAGCTTCTTACGGACTAGCGTACATTCATGAAAATGAAGTTTGCCAAGTTGATGGGCCATATCAAGATTGTTGCCAACCGAATTAAGGATGTTGAACGACGACCTCCACCTCAACAAGCTGCTGCTGATGATGATGTTGACCGTGATATAGACCGTCTTCACCATAATCGACACAATATGGGAGGCAATAACAATCGTGGTAATACTAATACTTTTGTTAAGCCCAAATTTAACATACCTCCTTTTGCTGATTGTGTTGATCCTGAAGCATACTTAGATTGGGAACTTGCTGTTGAACAGAAATTTAATTCTCATTTAGTTCCTGTTGAGCATAGAGTTCAACTTGCTACTAGTGAGTTTACAGGTTTTGCTCTCTTTTTGTGAAATGATATTTGCAATACTAATGCTGCTATACCTACCACTTAGCATGTTTTGAAACAACAGATGAAATCTCATTTTGTTCCTCCTTATTACCAACGTGATTTATGTTTGAAATTACAAACTTTAACACAAGATGATAAAACAGTAGAGGAATATTATCAGGAAATGCTTATTGGTTTAGCATGTTGTGATATACATGAAGATGATATTGAAACTAGTGCTAGATTCTTTGGTGGATTGAGTCGTGCTATCCAGAATATTGTTGACTATAAAGAGTAGAATAGGTTCAGCCAATTGTATCATATTGTTCTTAAGGCTGAACAAGAAGTACAGGGATGCCATCCACAACAATCTTGCAGGTCCAGCACTGAGCAATCTATCCAGCACCGTTCTGGACTAGAGAACTTGAAGGGTCATGTTGCTAAGCCATCAGCAACACCTCTCCCACTTGCGCCTGCTTCTGAAGCGCAATCATCTAGTGTGCAGCACCAACACTAGAAGAAGGCTGCTACTTCCGGTGCTAGGAGTGGCTCCTCCACCACTATTATTTGCCACCGCTACAAGGGCATGGGACATGTCATGAAGGATTGCCCCAGTCATCGTGCTTTCATCGCAACCGTTGACGGGTATGAAAGTTCTAGTGATGTTGAAGAAGAACTTGCTCTTGTGACTAACCTTGTTGTAGATTCGACGGAGGAGCAGGAGACTATCGCCATTGATTCCATTGCTTCCACTGTGGGCTTTCCTAGCCTCATTGTACAGCGTGTGTTGACCTCTCAGGTGGGACAAGAGGAAGAACAGCAATGCAATAATTTATTTTATATGCATCTTATTGTCGAGGACCGTCGTGTTCTCACCATCATTGATACTAGGAGTTGTCACAACTTGGTAAGTTCTGATTTGGTCAGCAAGCTTGGTTTGACCACTCATGCACTACATCAGCCCTACCACATCAAATGGTTCAACAATAGTGGTACGGCACAGGTAACTCGATCAGCACGTATACACTTTTCAGTTGGTTCTTATCAAGACTATGTTGATTTTCATGTTGTACCTACACAAGCATGTTCGCTTTTATTAGGCCGCCCATGGAAATATGATACGGATGCTGCCCACCATGGTAGAACTAATACATATACTTTCATGCATAAGGACATGAATATTACTTTGCGTCCGTTATTGCCTATTGATATTAGAAATTATTTGAAACTGCTTGCTGAAAATACTGAGAATAAACATGATGACAAACAACTTTCTGATGTTAAACATAAGGCTATTCAGTTAAAGGGAGGTGATTTTCTTGTTACAACATCTACTGTTGCTGAACTTTGTGATAATCATGATACGCCTTGCTATACTATGCTTTGTAGTGATATATCTTATATCAATGATCATGTGTCTTGTACTTTGCATTCTGCTGTTACTAACCTTTTGCAGGAGATTGATGATGAGATGGAGTCGAGGACGATTCCAATTCAGGAAGGGGAGGATGATGAGGACATCACCATGCTGGATACGCACATATCATGGCCTTTCCCAAGTTACAAGTCATCACCAACTCGGTCGCCGCGTTCGTCTCGGATTCAGCCGATACCCCTTCATAGTTTTGATGATATCTCCCACATCCGACATCCAAACGAGGCATTCTTTGATGCTTGGAAAGGGGACAACGACGCCCTCATTTTGCTTCTGGTCCTAGCTCCAGAAGAGTCATGAGTCATGCTATGTTACCATGACAAGGTGTTGTACCACCTATTTTCGGCCAACTTGGTCTTGTATCGAGTCGGGCCTTAAGCCCATGTTGTGGGCGCCCCCCTGGTCGCCCCCAACCCTATGACGCCCCTAGTTCCTTCATAAACTCAGTAGCCACTGTCATCTAGTCTCGGGTTTTATTTAGTTCAGGTTTTTAGAGAGAAACTTGATCGAATTATTATAACTATAGCGACAAGTTCTTTTACAGTAATCCAGGGCCCCTGTTCTTGTTCTACACCACTGTGGCGATTAGTCCTTTTATATTCAGAGCTTGAACCTTTTCTTGTGATTCGCTTTATCCATATTTGCAATTTCAGATTGCGTGTTTATCTTTTCTTGCTTGTGTTCTCGATTCGCTTGCAGAAACAATCAAGTTGTGCTTGGTGTAACGGTTGCGGGGTTAGATTGTGTCTGACTCAAATCGGCTCATCGATGCCGAGTCTCCAAATTCGAGTTTATCCCCCTACCTCTCAAAAGATCGGCCCTTATCTACATCAAGTGGTATCAGATTCCTAGGTTCCCCGTGAGGTATTATCGTGTTCTCCCCTTTAGATTCATTTATGTTCATCACCTATTGTCCACAAAAATGCCAACAAAAAAATTTTCCCCACCATCCTAGACATTGTTTAGCCTTTGCATAATTTAATTTCAGAGTTCGTGGTGTTGAATTTGTGTCCTAGTCGAGTTCAGTTGCTTGTTTGAATATGTATCTTGATTCGGTTTGTCTTTTGATCTCCACTGCATACCACCATCACCATCGTGTTTTCCATTGGATTCACCATCATATTACCCACCCACCACACCCACAATCCGTTTCCAAAGAAAACACCCCACCCGATTCTGTTTTCCACTCACCCATCCCCCCCCCCCCAAAAAAAAAAAACCCTGTCTTGACCTACCTTCTGTAAAATAGACATAATTTTTCGCTCATTGCTCCGATTGGGCTGAAATTTTTACAGCAGATCCTTGACTCAAAGTTGAGGTGACCCACATTAGGCTACACCCTGTGTGCCCTCGTCAAAAAAATCAAAAAAGATCGGAAAAATAGAAAATAAATTGTGAAGGTCAAAATAGAGTTTTTGATGAAACTTTGAGATTTTGCCTATGCTTTGTTTCCCCTCTGTTTGAGTTGAAACTTCTTGTGGTTCCTTCCTTTATGTTTCTCTATCACATAAAAATAGTGGAAAAATCATACAAAAAAACAAGATTTTGATTTGCACCCCCCCCCCCCCTGAAAATTCTAAGTCTGTGAAGTCTGTTTTGATCCTTGCTGCCTTCGTTGTTGTTCTTGCTGTCACAACTGTTTTTGAACATGATTCTTTTGTGAGCAATTAGGACACTACTTTAGACATTTATTCAGTGCTACTATCTATTATTGAATTGTGTTCCACTGACATATATATTAGCCTTCCAAGCTATACATACTTGCAGCACAGGTTTCTTCCTTGCAACTGTTACACCCAAGCTCAACAACAGATTGTGCCACCCTGTTGGCTTTGGTATGAACACTTGCAAGACTATGATACATCGCTCCTGGTATTGATTCCCACTTTCCACAACCTCGAATAGTTGCTAATTGATAGGGCTAATCTTTTTGTGCAGTCTTGTCTTTTGCTTTGCTTCTAATCATGTCAGGGAAAGGGACAACTCAAGGGTTGGAGTCACCTATAGACTTTAATGATTGTGTGTCCAAGGCCGAGCTTACGAAGCTTCTTACGGACCAGCGTACATTCATGAAAATGAAGTTTGCCGAGTTGATGGGCCACATCAAGATTGTTGCCAACCGAATTGAGGATGTTGAACGACGACCTCCACCTCAACAAGCTGCTGATGATGATGATGTTGACCGTGATGCAGATCGTCTTCACCGTAATCGACACGGTATGGGAGGCAATAACAATCGTGGTAATACTAATACTTTTGTTAAGCCCAAATTTAACATACCTCCTTTTGCTGATAGTGTTGATCCTAAAGCATACTTAGATTGGGAACTTGCTGTTGAACAGAAATTTAATTCTCATTTAGTTCCTACTGAGCATAGAGTTAGACTTGTTACTAGTGAGTTTACAGGTTTTTCTCTCTTTTGGTGGAATGATATTTACAATACTAATGCTGCTATACCTACCACTTGGCATGTTTTGAAACAACGCATGAAATCTCGTTTTGTTTCTCCTTATTACCAACGTGATTTATGTTTGAAATTACAAACATTAACACAAGGTGATAAAACAGTAGAGGAATATTATCAGGAATTTCTTATTGGTTTAGCATATTGTGATATACATGAAGATGATATTGAAACTAGTGCTAGATTCTTTGGTGGATTGAACCGTGCTATCCAGAATATTGTTAACTATAAAGAGTAGAATAGGTTCAGCCAATTATATCATATTGTTCTTAAGGCTGAACAAGAAGTATAGGGACGCCATCCACAACAATCTTGCAGGTCCAGCACTGAGCAATCTATCCAGCACCGTTCTGGACTAGAGAACTTGAAGGGTCATGTTGCTAAGCCATCAGCAACACCTTTCCCACTTGCGCCTGCTTCTGAAGTGCAATCGTCTAGTGTGCAGCACCAACACCAGAAGAAGGCTGCTACTTCTGGTGCTAGGAGTGGCTCCTCCACCACTATTATTTACCACCGCTACAAGGGCATAGGACATGTCATGAAGGATTGCCCCAGTCATCGTGCTTTCATCGCAACCGTTGACGGGTATGAAAGTTCTAGTGATATTGAAGAAGAACTTGCTCTTGTGACTAACCTTATTGTAGATTCGATGGAGGAGCAGGAGACTATCGCCATTGATTCCATTGCTTCCACTGTGGGCTTTCCTAGCCTCATTGTACAGCGTGTGTTGACCTCTCAGGTGGGACAAGAGGAAGAACAACAACATAATAATTTATTCTACATGTATCTTATTGTCGTGGACCGTCGTGTTCTCACCATCATTGATACTAGGAGCTGTCAAGTTCTGATTTGGTCAGCAAGCTTGGTTTGACCACTCATGCACTACATCAGCCCTACCACATCAAATGCTTCAACAATAGTGGTACGACACAGGTAACTCGATCAGCACGTATACACTTTTTAGTCGGTTCTTATCAAGACTATACTAATTTTCATGTTGTACCTATGCAAGCATGTTCGCTTTTATTAGGCCACCCATGGGAATATGATATGGATGATGCCCACCATGGTAGAACTAATATAAATACTTTCATGCATAAGGACATGAATATTACTTTGCGTCCGTTATTGCCTATTGATATTAGAAATCATTTAAAACTGCTTGCTGAAAATTCTAAGAATAAACATGATGACAAACAACTTTTTGATGTTAAACATAAGGCTATTCAGTTAAAGGGAGGTGCTTTTCTTGTTATGACATCTACTGTTGCTGAACTTTGTGATAATCATGATGTGCCTTGCTATACTATGCTTTGTAGTGATATATCTTATATCAATGATCATGTGTCTTGTACTTTGCATTCTGCTGTTACTAACCTTTTGCAGGAGATTGATAATGAGATGGAGTCGAGGACGATTCCAATTCAGGAAGGGGAGGATGATGAGGACATCACCATGCTGGACACGCACATATCGTGGCCTTCCCCAAGTTACAAGTCATCGCTAACTCGGTCGTCGTGTTCATCTTGGATTCAGCCGATACCCCTTTACGGTTTTAATGATATCTCCACATCCGACATCCAAATGAGGCGTTCTTTAATGCGTTGGAAAGGGGACGACGACGCCGTCATTTTGCTTCTGGTCCTAACTCCATAAGGGTCATGAGTCATGTTGTGTTACCATGACAAGGTGCTGCACCACCTATTTTCGACCAACTTGGCCTTGTATCGAGTCGGGCCTTAAGCCCATGTTGTGGGCGCCCCCCCCCCCCTCCCCCTAGTCGCCCCCAACCCTATGTGACCCTAGTTCCTTCATAAACTTAGTAGCCACCATCATTTAGTCTTGGATTTGGTTTAGTTCAGGTTTTTAGGGAGAAACTTGATCGAATTATTATAACTGTGGTGACAAGTTCTTTTATAGTAATCCAGGGCCTCTGTTCTTGTTCTACACCACTATGGCGATTAGTCCTTTTATGTTTAGAGCTTGAACCTTTTCTTGTGATTCGCTTTATCCATATTTGCAATTTTAGATTGCGTGTTTATCCTTTCTTACTTGTGTTCTCGATTCGCTTGCAGAAACAATCAAGTTGTGCTTGGTGTAATGGTTGCGGGGTTGGATCGTGTCTAATTCAAACTGGCTCGTTGATTCCGAGTCTCCAAATTCGAGTTTATCCCCCTACCTCTCGGAAGATCGGGTCTCATCTACATCAGGGATGGCACGTATCTCGCCTTGAGCTTGACTGGTATCGTGAGGCAAAGGGATTGGGAATGCATATATCAAAGGTTATGCAAGATATAATCTTCGTGGACCTTCAGGAGTCAGTATGCTCTGCTAGGAGCCAATGCTGACTAATGACTAGAAACAATTTATGAGTCATGTCTGTTGGTTGCATGAACCTACGGGGTCACACACTTAAAGAGGGAGGAAATTAAAGGATCAATCGGATTGAGTCCTTTAAGCTTCAGCAGTTGGGTATATATATTGATTGGCTCAAGTGTAAGTAGGAGATTGTTGGATTTGTGCTCATAAGCAATGAGGGCCCATATTTGTGGCCCAATAGCTGGCCCATAAACATGTCTATATAATCTAATCACCGGCCAATTAACCTAATCAGACTACAACCCTACCGTGAGCCAAAGGCTGCCGTCGTGAGTGCTGCTCTTGCCGCCGCAACGCTGCTGCGTTCACACGGTGCTGCTGGTACATCGAGCCGACGCGAGTGCTAGCACGCTCCCTCATGTTGTTCCTCCTTCCGTACGTGTGGACGTCCGTAGAGGTGCTGCTCTGTTGCGCACTACATCAAGCCATACGACTACTTCCTCTATGACACGACGACAACAACGCTTCCGCTCTGCCTACGCGTCTAGTGGTAACGATCCATGATTCCCTTCTTACAAGGTTTCCTGGTTAAACGGTAAAAATTATTATATACTATCATAGCCTACCCGTTTTCCTAAAAAAGAACATGTAAACTACACAGCTAAAGCAGGTGACAACAGAAGCAATCATTTGGCGACACAAAATACTCCCCTTGGCAAGCTTGTCGCTGAGGAATCTGCATAATGTTCTCCTTGTCGTCTTCAATTCTTCATTCAGCTCCCAGTCGAAGATGTCCATGTTCTGCTTCATCCTCTCCTTGTTCAAGCTCCTTGCCACGAAGCCCACCCCCTGCTCGTGAAGCCACCTCAATGCCACCTGAATACGAACAAGAAAATCAAGTTGGTCTTGTAACTCTTCAGCATCACTAACTTTTTTTTTTCTTCTGCTGACAAATGCACAGTTAGTTTTGTGCAAGGCAGTGAGACGCTCATGTCTCTGTTTTAAGCACTACGCCACTACCCAACTGCATCCTCTGATGAATTTCTTAACTGAAACACTGACATACACAGCAGCTCCAACAATAAGTTTTATACTCCTCAACGCATGAGAATTTCACATTCTAAAGATAATAACAAAACATAGAAATAATAAAGGTTATTAGGCAATTTCAGGTGTTTGAAATGTAGAATGCCTGTGGAATTTCCTTGATATATTTTGTCACAGGTCATTCAGAACTAGAACATTGATTCCGATTACTAGTTTGTGTAAGTGTCATGTTGCCATTTTGAGGAAAAACAAATAGAGTACCAGTAGTCAATTATCAGATTTACTACCAGTACAAATTATTTTACCTGAGCAATCGTCTTTCCTCTGGTGGCGGCGGACAGGCCAGTGGCCTGGTGGGAAGGCGCCCCGATGGCTGCCTCCTGGTCGGGGGTTCGAAACCCCGATCCCGCACCCATTGTAGCAGCTTACAGTACTGTAGTGCATAGTGCTTGCACTATAGCTGCACGGTTATGTAGCGTGCACAGTGTAAAAAATCCCATCGCTCTCCCCAGTCAAAACATAGGTAAAGACTTTCACCATAACTCACACGGCCAGTTGAGTCCCTATGTATGGTTAGGGGAGGGTTCGGGAGTTTTCTCGGCCTGCCTGAGGGGCTCTTCTCCTTAACAAAAAGCCGTCGGGGGGGGGGGGGGGGGGCTTCTTTGCCCGGCAGGTTGAGTTTTTTTCCTCTGGTGACGGCGACATCCCTTAGCACGTCGCTCTCCGTGATGGTGTTGGATCCCCATTCCGAGCCGTGGACACCGAGCGGCGAGAATGCGGTGACAGCAATGCCATTCGTGGCATAGACCTCCATGACCTTGTCCTGTCGCCACCCGATGTTCATCTCCACCAGGTTGACCGTCGGTGACACTTGGGCACAGACCTCCCTGACCTTCTCCTATCGCCGCAGCAGGCGTGGACCAGGTGCTGGAGCTCCTCCTCCGCCATCGCCAGATCCCCGCCTAGCCTGCGGCCTCCTCCCTGTGTGCGCTGATGGCCGGCAGCCTCCACCCCGCGTGCGCCGACGTCTGACACCTCTTCCCCGCGCGCGCCAACGGCATCCAGCCTCCTCCTTGCATGCGCCTGTGGCAGATCTGGCCTCCCGACACGCGGAGGTGGCAGGCTCGAGGCGCCTCCGGCTCCAGGCACGGAACTCCGCTGGTGGCGGCGGCGGTGGCCCGGGAGCTAGGGTTGAGAGAGAGAGGACTGGAGGGTTCCAACATGGGCTATGGTCGGCCGTGAGCGGACGTGAACATCGGTCAGCCGTGTTACATAGTTTTTTCAGGTCCGTGACCTACATATAGGTGACACGTCAATTAGAAAAAGCATTACTAATTATAGACCTCGTTATAAGTGACACATCAAGAGTAGAAGCGTCATTATTATGAATCATTAGTGACACATCTTGATGAAATGACTTAGTTTAGTGACGCGTCTAGTTTTCACACGTCACTATTATGAGATTAGTGACACTTCTTTTCAGAAGCGTCACTAATTAAGGTGTTACTTTTGTGTTTTTTTACATAATGATTTGCACATCTACTTCTAGTTCCATGAAAACAAAAGTATTATTGTTTTTTTTATAAGCAAGTATTGTATTGTCCAAACTAAAAATTTGGCTACCTCATCATGATTCTCTTAACTTGTCCAGATCAAGATATTGAACATATGATTTCATCCGAAAATTGCAAGAATGATTATAATTTGTTCGTCAATTTACTTATGTCGTCCACGCACACAAAAGAAAGGAAGAGAAAAATATGGACGAGAGAGAGAGAGAGATCACTGTGAGGATGGGGAGATGTAGATCGACGAGGTGCTGAGCAAATCTTGGAAGTGGCAAAGAAGAGGACGACGAAGCTTCGCTGGTGACAGTCCAGGCAGTCGATGTAGCAGCGGTCGCCTCACGCGACAGGGGCTAGCTGTGAGGTAGAGGCAGTCGGCTGCACATCATCAGGGATGTGGCGGTGACGGTGAAGCCTCCTTGCTCGATAGACGACAGCGTATCAGAGAGAGGTGGCGAGAGCGAGACTGGCAGTGGCAGCATCGCTTGGTCGGCAAAGGAGAGGCGGCGGCGTCGCAAGATCTGCCAAGGAGAGGACACGGCGGCGCCACTCGGTCGGGGAAGAGGCGGCAGCACATGACGAGGTCCAGGGAGGAGAGGTGGTGGCATCGCTCTGTCAGGGTAGAAGAGGCGTCGGCATCGACGCGAGGTTAGGGGAGAAGAGGCGGTGGCGTTGCTCAGAAGGGTGAGGAGAGGCGGCGGCGCGAGATCTGGTGAGGGGCGGCGGCAGCATCGGCGCTCAGTCGAGGGAGACAGGTGAGCGAGGAGGGCGTCGTCGCAAGCGAACAAGGTTTCCTTTTCCTGTTTTCGGAGACGATTTTTTCTGACCTGGGAAAATGGGCCAAACCCGGGGCAAGCCTTCCCCTATTGATGGGCTTCCAAAAGCTGTGGTGGATTTCTCCGGGCTGTTTCCCGGGCGGGTGGCTTTCCCCGGGATTGGGACGGGATCCCCGCCGGGATTGGAGTTTCCAAAGGAACCCTAAATGATCATTAGGCAACTGTTAACAGGTGAAGGCCACCGCGGCCACCTCTACAGGATGCCGGCGACGCCCACGCCACGGCCAGAAGGATGGCGTCACCTCAACCCAACCTCCACCCGTGCACTGAGCAGGCACGGGACTTCGCTGGCCTCTTGACTTCGTCCGGTAATGGTAAGAGCCTAATCCCCTACTGTTCTAGGTGTTCATGTTAGGGACTTGATTAAGATCTTGCTGTTGATGGTTATGACGAACTTAAAATCTAACAATTGTCAGGTTCCATTATTCCGCCTCGTGCTGCAAAAATAGCATCAGAATATCAGAAATTGCGCGCCTAACAGCCAGTCTAGGCACGCAAATTGGAAAAGTCAAAATTTGTTGCGTGGCAAGAAGATAATCCTAGATAAAAATAAAACCATGCACATGCAACCCCACTAGATCGTTTTGGGCAGTTCAGAGGGTTCATCAGAATCGAAACAGTTACCTTTACCACACTTGGCCTGATGTAGTACTGAATAAAGGAGCTGCCCCGGCCGCGCGCAGCGGTGCACGAGAACAAACAATTAACTAAGCAAAACAGGGACTGATGCATGTGTAGCAGACGTTGAGATATTCACGTCCAATCACGATCCTCAATCATAATAATTATATATAGCAGGTGGTTGTGTGAACCCAATAAAGCTCGATCGGTCGGTCGACCGATCCAGACATATGGTCACATTAACCCCATGACAAGAGCGTCAAACGCTCCGATGCTCCCATGCATACCCTACACCCGTATGTAGCTAGGCCTCCTCATCACACGTAGCCTCGTATAGTCAGTAAGTAGTTGAAGCCTGAGAAATGAACGCAACAAACACATTTATGATCCTCACCAACACTACTCATACTAGATCTCTTTTTGCGTATGATCATTAGCTTACCTCTAACTACTATCTCGAACTATAAATATGTGTACTAAGATTGAATGCTAGATAGACCATCTTGTTGACAATACATTTCGGGCTTGCAAGAGGGGATCGAAACTGGGTCTTGCGTGATGGCGAAGCCGGCGTTCGTCATGGCAGCGAGCACCGCGGTGGTGGTGTCCCTGCTGGTGGTCTCCTGCGGCATCGGCATAGCGTCGGCGCAGGCGGCGGGGCTGAAGAAGGGGTTCTACAAAAAGAGCTGCCCGCAGGCGGAGGCCATCGCACAGAAGGTGGTGTGGGAACGAACCGCCGGCAACCGGGAGCTCGCCGCCAAGTTCCTCCGCATGTTCTTCCACGACTGCTTCGTCAGGGTACGTGAGTGAGCTTTTACTTTTAGTTGGAGCTAGGAAAGTTATTGTTCTTCTCGTCTTTGGACACTGGTCAATAGTAGTCAATACGGTTTTCATCAAATAAAAAAATAAATAAAACCGGTTATATGAGTGAGAGAGGCGGTGCACCAATGCATGTGCTTTGTTGGTGTACAGGGCTGTGACGCGTCGGTGCTCCTGGACTCGCCGACCAACACGGCGGAGAAGAACGCGGCGCCGAACCTGTCGCTGGCCGGGTTCGAAGTGATCGACGAGGTGAAGGCGGAGCTGGAAGAGGCGTGCCCCGGGGTCGTCTCCTGCGCGGACATCGTCGCGCTTGCCGCCAGGGACTCCGTCTCCTTCCAGGTAAACCGATCCTCTTGTTTTTCCTCTGCCTCGACCTCGATCCATTGTTCATGCAAGTCGTTTGCGAACGATGATTCCTGACATATATGCGTACGTGATGCAGTACAAGAAGAACCTTTGGGAGGTGGAGACCGGGCGACGAGACGGCACGATTTCGAGCGACCAGGAGGCCCTGAGCAACATCCCGGCGCCGTCCTCCACCTTCGACATCCTCCTCATCAACTTTTCCAACAAGGGCCTCGGCCTCCAGGACCTCGTTGTGCTCTCAGGTATACGTTCCCTGCACACATTCTCCTTGTGCGTTCCGGCACCGTACGATATGATACAACTTACAAGATTGATGGACATTGGTTATGTTTGTTGGAGAACGGGTAGGCTACGATAGCATATAAAATTTCTACCGTTCAACCAGGAAACCTTGCAAGAGAGGATCATGGATCGTTACCACTAGACGCGCAGGCGGAGCGGAAGCGAATGTTGGAGCAGCTCGATCCAACGTAGTCGCACGTCGGTGTAGAGGAAGTAGTCGATCACGTCAATCGTCTCCTTCTAGTCCAGCCGTCGGCACCGCAGCAGCAGCAGCGCCTCCTCGCGGTATCCACACGTACGGGGTTGGAGCACCGTGCGCGGCGTGCTAGCACCGGCAACACGGTTAGGGTTTTGTGGGCGAGAAAGAGGAGCACGACGGCTAGGGTTAAGGACTGGTGGAATCCCCTGCGCCTTAAGCCCCTCCTCCACTTAAATAGACCCTTCTAATGGGCCTCGACTAGTTGGCCCATTAGTGGACTAATTCCTCACACGGATCAATATCCGTATGACCCTCACATACGGATCAAATCCGTATTGTCTCTTGGGCATATCTCCAACAATCTCCCACTTGCACTAGAGACAATCACATAGGCAAGCGATGTTCCAACCCGTTAAGTGTGTGACCCGTTAGGTTCACATGTACACGACAATGATGTGAAAACCATTTTCAAATCATAAATCAATAGCGGCACCTAGCAGCACATACTGATTCTCATGTACACATAAAGATCATATCGGCTGAACCTTTGACATACGCAGTCAGCGATCCCTTTGCCTCACGATATCAGTCAAGCTTAAGGCAAGATACGTGTCATCCCTATAATAGCTCGACCATTCACTCGAACGTCTAGTGGATTTATCATGACTAACTTTTAGTCATTATGATTAACTTTTAATCACATTGGCATGGCCATGCACTTCTAAATCCATCTAACTCGAGGGGCCCAGAGATATCTCTCCTGTTATTAGGAGGGGCAAATTCCATCTTGACCGCTCACACCCCACGACATGTTTCATAGCATACCCGAAAATTACCTTTATAACTACCCAGTTACGGAATAGCGTTTGGTAATCCCTAAATATGCTATTACACATTCTGGGAATCAATGACAATCTCAGGTCTAAGGATCCCAAAGGTATATCATACAAGACAACAATTGATGGCACAATAATAACATCTCAGCAAAGTCTATTAGTGGGTCAGTCCAACACTATGTTCTTAACATATGTCCACATTATTGATTTGATATCTCCATATCAATGATCTGTGAAACACGATCATCAACCAATACATGTGCTAGTCCATGAATCATTATTGTCTAACACAATGATAAGGAACTAGGGATCATTTAGGATAATATTATAAAAGAACAATGAGTTTCACAAACAAGTCACGCACTTGTCAATCAATGCAATAATTATTATCCATAGAACAGAATAACACTTTATTCAATCACACATAAACATAGACATTACACAATCTCTCATACATTAATCATGCAGATATCTAATACCCATGGATCTCATATGTGCCTCATGCTTGGGCTGAGAGAGAGGTTTTGTCAACGGATCAGCGATGTTTGAGTCCGTGTGCACCTTGCATATCTTTACATCACCTCGAGCGACGATGTCCCGAATAAGATGATAACGCCGTAGTACGTGTTTGTTCTTTTGATGCGCTCTAGGCTCCTTGGCTTGCGCAATGGCACCACTATCATCACAATAGAGGTCCATTGGACTAGATGCACTAGGAACCACATCCAACTCAGAAACAAATTTTCTGATCCAAACAGCTTCCTTTGCAGCTTCTGAAGCGGCAAGGTACTCAGCCTCCGTTGTTGAGTCAGCAACCGTATCTTGCTTGGAACTCTTCCAGCTCACCGCGCCTCCATTGAGGCAAAACACATATCCAGATTGCGATCTCGAATCGTCTTTGTCGGTTTGGAAGCTAGCATCAGTGTAACCATTTACAACGAGCTCTTCCTCACCTCCATAGACTAGGAACATACCCATAGTCCTTCTTAAGTACTTTAGGATATTCTTATTAGCTCCCCAATGAGCTTCTCCTGGATTTGACTGGTATCTGCTCACAGCACTAAGAGCGTAGGCTACATCTGGGCGAGTACTTATCATGGCATACATGATGGACCCAACAGCCGAAGCATATGGAATCGCTCTCATTTTCTCTTGCTCATCTGGTGTCGAGGGACACTGAGTCTTGCTAAGAGAAACCCCATGTGACATGGGCAAGAAACCTTTCTTGGAATCCTGCATATTGAACCGTTTCAATACCTTGTCAATGTACGTGTCTTGGCTTAATCCAATTAGCCTCTTTGATCTATCTCTATAGATCTTAATGCCCAAAATGTAAGCTGCCTCTCCTAAGTCCTTCATTGAGAAACTCTTTCTCAAAGAAGTCTTAACAGCTTCAAGCATTGGAATATCATTACCGATCAGCAATATGTCATCCACATAAAGGACCAGAAAGACAAGCGCGCTCCCACTAGCCCTTTTGTAAACACAAGGCTCTTCTTCGTTTTTAATGAAGCCAAACCCTTTGACTACCTCATCAAAGCGAAGATTCCAACTCCGAGATGCTTGCTTTAGTCCATAAATGGACCTTTGAAGCTTGCATATCTTCCTAGCATTTTGTGGATCGACAAAACCTTCAGGTTGTGTCATGTACACATCCTCACTTAGGTTTCCATTAAGGAAAGCCGTTTTGACATCCATTTGCCATATCTCATAATCATAAAATGCGGCAATTGCTAGAAGGATCCGTATAGACTTTAGCATAGCGACGGGCGAGAAGGTCTCATCATAATCAACCCCTTGAATTTGCTTAAAACCTTTCGCCACCAATCGTGCCTTATAGATGTGAACATTTCCATCCATGTCTATCTTTTTCTTAAAAACCCATTTACACTCAATGGTTTTTACACCATCAGGCGGATCTATCAAGTTCCAAACTTGATTTTCTCTCATGGATTCTAATTCGGATCTCATGGCTCCAAGCCATTTCTCAGAGTCCGGTCCCATCATTGCTTCACTGTAAGTCTTAGGCTCATCATTGTCTAACAATAATATGTCTCGCTGCCCCGTGGTTAGGAGCGTGAACTTTTCAGGAGCGCGACGTGCCCTTTCTGACCTACGCGGGGCTGGTGTTTCAACAATTGGTTCAACAACAATTTGTTCATCCAATTGTGGTATAGCGGAAGAAGAAACATTTTCTGGAGCTTCTTGAACTTCTTCAAGTTGCACCGTTCTCCCACTTACCCTTTTGGAGAGAAACTCTTTCTCTAGAAACACACCATTACGAGCGACAAACACTTTGCCCTCTTCCCGGTTGTAGAAATAATAACCTTTGGTTTCCCTAGGGTATCCTACAAAGAAGCATTTATCAGACTTGGAAGAAAGCTTATCAGACGTCATACGTTTTACATAAGCCTCACATCCCCAAATCTTAAGAAAAGACAACCCGGGACGCTTCCCAGTCCATATCTCATATGGTGTCCTTTCCACGGATTTAGATGGAACCCTATTAAGTGTGAAAGCGGCAGTTTCTAGAGCGTATCCCCAGAAGGATAATAGAAGATCACTTTGGCTCATCATAGACCTAACCATGTCTAACAAGGTTCGGTTCTTCCGTTCGGATACTCCATTCCATTGGGGCGTTCCTGGCGGAGTCCATTGTGAAACAATTCCACATTGCTTTAGATGTTCACCAAATTCATGGCTCAAATATTCACCACCACGATCAGATCGTAGGCGTTTAATAGTCTTGCCCAATTGATTTTGTACTTCATTTTGAAATTCTTTGAACTTTTCAAAGGATTCAGACTTATGCCTCATTAAGTAGATGTAACCATATCTACTAAAGTCGTCGGTAAAAGTTATGAAGTACTGAAAACCACCTCTGGCCGTGCAACTAATTGGTCCACATACATCCGTATGTACAAGTCCCAATAGTTCACTCGCCCTCTCACTATTTCCTGTGAAAGGTGACTTAGTCATTTTGCCAAGTAAACAAGATTCACATGTATCAATTGATTCAAAATCAAAAGAACTTAGAAGACCATCTGTATGGAGTTTCTTTATGCGCTTCTCATTTATATGACCTAAACGACAATGCCAAGTATACGTGGGATTCAAATCATTAGGCTTGAGCCTTTTCGCATCAATGTTATAAATAGGCTTATTCTCAAGATCTAAGTAATATAATCCATTCACCAATGGGCAATTACCATAGAGAATATTATTCAAATAAATGGAACAACACTTGTTCCTTATTATGACCTCATAACCATCATCTTCCTCCAAACATTTTGAAGAAATAATGTTTTTTCCTAAGGCGGGAATATAATAACAATTATTTAACTCCAAAACTAATCCTGATGGTAATGAGAGTGGATAAGTTCCGACGGCCAACGCAGCAACCTTTGCACCATTGCCGACGCGAGCATCCACCTCGCCTTTTGCACATTTCCTTGCTTCTTTAAGCCCCTGCAACGATTTGCAAGTATGAATCATCGATCCGGTATCAAATACCCATGAACCATAAGGACATGTAGCAACATTATTAATTTCAATAACATTGATACCTGAATTAGAAGTATCTCCACCCTTCTTCTTCAGCTCTTCCAGATAAAGCTTGCAATTCCTCTTCCAATGACCGGGTTTCTTGCAGTGAAAACAAGGATCACTACCCGCCGGTTTAGGCTTAGGAGCTGCTGCAGGCTTAGGCTTAGTGCTAGAGATCTGATCTGTAGCCTTAGCCTTAGTCTTGCGCTTTCGTTTCTTGCTATCCTTTTGAACCAAGTTAACTTGACTTGGACCAGATTTTTTGATGCTTGCCTCAGCTGTCTTAAGCATCCCATGCAACTCAGCCAATGTCTTCTCTAAGCTATTCATTTGAAAGTTCAAAATGAAAGGCTCATAGCTTGCAGGAAGCGACTGGAGAATCACATCTGTGGCCAAATCAGGGTGTAGAGCAGCACCAAGTTTCTCCAGATTCTCAATGTAATCAATCATCTTGATCACATGAGGACTGACAGAACCATTTTCAGCTAGCCTGCACGCAAACAAGGACTTTGAGATATTATACCTCTCAGACCTTGCTTGGTTCTCAAACATGCCACGAAGTCCCTCAATCATATTGTGGGCATCCGCATTCTCATATTGCTTCTGAAGCTCAGAGGACATAGTGGCAAGCATGAGACAGCTAACATCAACTGCATCATTGGTATGTTTCTCATACTCCCTTTTCTGAGTGGCAGTAGCATTTTCTGGCAGATCATCAGGATAGGGAAGCTCTAGAACATATTCCTTTTTCTCTTGCTTGAGAACAATTCTCAAGTTGCGATACCAATCAATAAAGTTTGTTCCACTAAGCTTTTCTTTTTCAAGAATTGAGCGCAAATTGAAAGTGTTACTAGCGGTTGGTGCCATGATCTACAACAGAAAATATGCAAATATAAGCACTATGTAAATATAAAACTCTTATAAACATTTTAACAAAAGTTTATTATTCCACTATATGCTTGGAATCGTTTTCCCTCAAAACGACATATAGTGGTTCAAGATCCATATTCAACTTAGATCCTAGTGAGCTTTGGCATCACCGCTAGAAATCTAGTGACATAGGTAAGCAACACTTTGCTAATCACATCCCTATGTGACTCTTGTTTGTTGGGTGGCATCACATGCCCCGGCGCCAACACCATGCCCCAAAGCCCAAAACCGTTTTGATAGCTTTGTTAATTAAACCAATACTATGCATATAAATGTCCGACATTTATCCTAATAATTAAGATAGTTGAGGTACTCTACTTTGGCAGACCTACCATACAACGATCATAATTTTAATAGGTGCAGCTATTGGAAGGGCATATAATTTAATTTTTCTTGAGGGAACCTATTCTAGCATGTTAATCATATCTAATATAAATAACACATGAAAGAATAGGATGTAGGAACATCATCACAGGCAATCATATTAACTGTGAAATAGTATGGCCCCTTTCAATTGGTGATCTCCATCTCCATTGTCATCGCCATGTCTCCCGTCCCTTCAACCATCATGCTTGAGGCCTCCATGAACTAACAGTTAGCTACTACAACTAATAGCTAGTAATAAATTACATGAGAATATCAAGCATCACAGATCGACACGCAGGCCGTTATACAATAATATGACAGCCTCAACCCAGCTGTAATTAATCATGGCACGCAGGCCATGCAAATCACATATATACATCACATGCATCTTTTGGGCCATACCATTCACAACATTCTCTGCAAAAACGAGTTAGGCGAGAAGCGAATGCTAACATGTGGCCAAAAAGGGTTATAACAATCTAGGCGTGTCCGTACGGCGGTCCCGCTGGCCGGTCAGCGGGCGGGGGGTCGAGGGGGAAGTATCTATAAAATCACAATGGAAATCCTATCGGGAAAATCATATTTGCCCGATTTTGAGTCATTCACAATGGCTTAGTTTTCCATTAGGTTTTCATGAGTAGACTGCGGTACATGATTATGATACTATTGGCTCCTCTACTGGCGCACGCAGTTAGTCCCGATGGTGATTCCAGCCGGTAGGGACAAGTCGCGCGCGCACGGAGAAGGAACACAAATAAATCAATGATGCATGTATTGCTATCCGCCCATTACCTTGTGAACCTCCCTATCATCATTGATCTAATCAATCCGAACACAAAACATGTAATAGATCTCATCTAGTACATCAACATATCGACTATATGCACAAGATCTAGATCACAAACTACACAAGGTCGGCTCTGATACCACTGTTGGGGAACGGGTAGGCTACGATAGCATATAAAATTTCTACCGTTCAACCAGGAAACCTTGCAAGAGAGGATCATGGATCGTTACCACTAGACGCGCAGGCGGAGCGGAAGCGAATGTTGGAGCAGCTCGATCCAACGTAGTCGCGCGTCGGTGTAGAGGAAGTAGTCGATCACGTCAATCGTCTCCTTCTAGTCCAGCCGTCGGCACCGCAGCAGCAGCAGCGCCTCCTCGCGGTATCCACACGTACGGGGTTGGAGCACCGTGCGCGGCGTGCTAGCACCGGCAACACGGTTAGGGTTTTGTGGGCGAGAAAGAGGAGCACGACGGCTAGGGTTAAGGACTGGTGGAATCCCCTGCGCCTTAAGCCCCTCCTCCACTTAAATAGACCCTTCTAATGGGCCTCGACTAGTTGGCCCATTAGTGGACTAATTCCTCACACGGATCAATATCCGTATGACCCTCACATACGGATCAAATCCGTATTGTCTCTTGGGCATATCTCCAACAATGTTCGGGTCATTCAAGCGGCAAGCGCAATCCTGCACCACACTTACACTACCTTCATATTAGTCCTCCTGATATGAGTTAATTAAGGCGCATTCCTATAGAAAAAATAATTAAAATGATGCCCGCTGTTTATTAGCTAGATACTATAACTCTGCTACATCTGGGTTACAGTCCAATGTGCAATTTCATTGACCGCGATCTTCTAATAAGGCACCGACAGAAGACTGTTTGTTGTGAACAATGATTGAAGTACCTTTCCAGCTGTCTTTTTCCGAAAAAGAGTAGCTATGATGTATGTAGAATGCTCAAATGTTTTGGTACTCCCATTCGTCTCTCTAAAGGTACCTTAGTAATCAACGAGATCTAGCAAAACACTGATAATACTTTTTTTATTTTTGAAAAGAAAATGTCCATATATAATTATTGCATGATCTCATCTTAGTATATTGATATATATAGTGTGTTCTATATTATATGGCATTGTGAATTATTCAGCTATTTCTTTTCTTTTGATCGGAACATGAAACTCTTATCAGCAATTTTCTGCAATTAAATTCTGTTTTGCAATGACACACGGCACTCTAGTGTACTAGTATTAAGGTATTGATACTTCCAGTATATTTTTATATTATCACTCTTAACTAAAATATGTCTTTAACCATGCAAATCTGGAAAGAACAAGAACGAAATAGGTGAAAATGTGACCATGGGAACCCCGTGTAGCCTTAACAAGCATATTTGCCTTTTTAAGGATATATACTACGGTGTTCTTGATTGAACATTAATTGCAACCCGAGAGTCATGTTACATTGTTTTTGAACAGTTCTTAGTAAAAGCTGTCGGCATATATGATTTCCAAGATATGCTACTACATTTCGTTCAAAACAGAACATATACATGATTTAAGTTGTGCGTCTACTCTAATTAAAAACAGAGAACAGATGGAGAGGAACTAGTGGACAGATGGAGAGGAACAGAAAGTCCTTTGATGCCTTATGCTACTACTCGAATTAAAAATGCACGACACCAACATGAATAGCAGCATGAAACATGATTATCAGAAACAATAATGCTCCTATAATGACCTGAAAACGACTGCTACTGAGCTGAAAACGATGAGACTGTCGGCAACGACAGGCAAACAACCCTTTCCCCGAACTATAATGCAGGCAGGAAGCATCACACGTGACATGCATTGTGCATCCTGACTTTGCACACCACCTTATCTTTCTTCCCGTGCGCATGCTTGGCATGGGCGTCTCTCATGGTGGTTGGCAAGGGACTCGAGTTAGCTCAGCAGCTGTTGTGATGTACGGGTACATTTGTTACCTGCCGTGGTTTGAGTTATACTTATCTTCGGCTCATCACTTTAGGATAAAACCCTTGAACGCTGATTAATTACATCCCATTTCAGATCTCCCAGAAAATGTAGTTTTCAATGATTGTGATGTACCTCTCGATGAGGCTTGTGTCGACAATTGTGCGTGACGTACTTCGGAGCCACCGTCAAGAACTACGAATAAAGGCTAAAAAGAATAAAGAAAAAATACAGACGATGTTAACTGGCTTTACTGTTCATGGCCGCTTTTGGATAGCAATTACCGATCCAATTTGCTCGAAATTGCTGTGTTTGTTCCGTCAATTCTGAGCTACGTACCGTCGTAGCAGTTGCACATTATATAATGCTTCCCTCCCCTTCACGTACACCAGGCGGGCACACGATTGGCATAGGGCACTGCAACCTGTTCAGCTCGAGGATCTTCAACTTCACCGGCAAGAACAATCCCAGCGACGTCGACCCCTCCATCAACCCGCCCTATGCTAAATTCCTCCAGGTACTCTTCCTTGTTCCTGCATGCGCAATTCTTTTGTTCACATTTTGTACCTGCAAATTCAATTCTTTTTTTAGCTACATATGTATCTATATAGTAACGTGCATAAATAAATCATGTTACATATCTGCACATATATGTGTATTTGCAGGGCCAATGCAGTCGTAACCTTCAGGACCCGAACGACAACACGACGGTGGTGCCCATGGACCCCGGCAGCAGCCTGTCCTTCGACAACCACTACTTCGTCAGCCTCAAGGCGCACCAGGGCATGTTCACCTCTGACGCCACGCTGCTTACTAATGGCCGCGCCGCCAACATCGTCGACAAGCTGCAAGACCCGGGCGTCTTCTTCCACAGCTTCAAGAACTCCATCAAGCGCATGGGGCAGATCGGCGTGCTCACCGGCACCAATGGGCAGATCAGGAAGAAATGCAACGCTGTCAACTCCTCCTAGGCACATATACGCTATATAACGGATACAGGTATATAGTTTCATATATAACTACATGTCGTCGCATATTGAGATGTGATCAGCCCATTTGCATATGTGCCGGCTCTATCTGTATTTTCTTCCGAGATGATCAACTGATTAGTACACAAATATAAATTGTATGATCTGTACCATAATAAAGGTTATATATTTATCGTACAAAATATATACGGTCCTACTCTTGAATTGTCTCAACAAGCGATGTTGCCATGTTGGTGAATGAACACAATAAAATTAGTCCTATAACAGCCAAACAAAAAGAGGGAGCGAGCGGGATGCTGGACATTGACGAGCTAGCAGCTATTCGGTCCCCATTAGGTGGTTGACGGGGTGGACTATGGAGAAAAGCCTTTAGAGGATCCAAGAGTGAATCCTCAATAGAACAAATGGGATTTTGAGGGAGAGACTGAACGTGATGTACTCAAGGGTTCGCTTTCGCTGATCGGCGCCAGTCTTTTGTGTTGTAAATTTCCTTAGTCGGGAGGGGCCTTTTTCTTCTACTTACTGAAGACCAATTCCTTCCTTTTAGGTGGTCTAGGTGGGGCAAAACCCGATGAAAACGTTTGGAAAAACACATAACTGATGTCATTTTCATATTTTTTTAGCGGAATAGAAACAAAAATAAAAAATGATAGGAACAAAATGGATAGGACATAATCGGTTAGTCGAAAATGAACCAATACGAATGGGACATGTCCGGTAACCAGTACTATAAGACAAACCATAGAACCATGCCATCATACCTTTAACTTTCATTCAGTATAATTATTTGAACAAGACTTATATAAAATGTCTCATAATTTCTAAACTGAAACAATATCACGTGATATTTTATCATTACATTTGGACAAAATATAAATAAAGAATTGGTATGAGAAAGAGTAAAAACAGAACAGAAAAAAAAAAGAAATGGAAACCCACTTTCTGAGCCAGTGCTAGCGATCAAAGGACAAGGCCATCTCGTGAGCTGCTGTTAGCGTGCAGGTGTGACAGCCCAAGACAAGATAGGCTAGCAGGCAAATGGGCTAGGGAACAAGAATAAGGTCTTGGTGGGCTGACATCCCGGATTTGGTAAACAAGATATAGAAGGGGAAAATCTTGACCCAGATATGATGAAAACGGAATACCGGGAACGGGAAAACGGACAAAAAATTGTTGCGAGCTCTCGTCAGTTTTTCCCGCAAATCTGAAGAAAGCTCTATTTTGTTTTTCCTGCAAATACAAAAACGGACAAAAGAATGTAGAAAACAATAGCAGGACGGAACAGGAATTTCTTGTTCCGTTTTCACCCCTGGTGGCTGACCTTGGTGTCACCCTATGAATAAAAAAGATGCATTCTACTACTTTTGTTTTATAACTAACAAGCTGCTCGTGCGTTACTACGGATTTTTAAATAGTATAAAAAAATTATATTCATCTATGTATGACAGATCAAGTACTCATAGCAAATGACAGTTTAATTATACATACAATTTCTAATTGTATGATATCACATAGTATAGCACTACATTTACAAATTTTGAAAATGTATATATAACTTGCATTTTGAGCTATAAATGACATAGAATTATTGAGAGATAGACATTATTGCTTCATTACCGAGTAAACACTTATGCATCTTATTTTTTTCTCAAGGTTCAACTTGATAAGCCGTAGCTTCCTATCTTGCTCTTCTCCTCAACACTCCATCCCCGAGGCATTTAACCTTGTTTTCCCCTTGTGAACCGTCTAACATGGTTTGACGTGCACAAATTAGATATTTTAACATTAGCTCACTGAAAAGCAAAACCTGATCACCAACCAGGGTTGTAACTTGTAAGGAGTATATTGGTTTAACAATATTGAGTTCAACTAGGCATCATGTAGCTTGTAAAAATATAGGATGGATGAGACATATTGTAGCATGACTTTTCACAACTCCCTCGTACTCAGAAGATCACGACATACTGGTTTCGTCGATTTGAAAAATTCCCTCATACGACTAATACAACTGAGCTTTGCAACCCAAAAATTATAGTTCATTAATTAGCTGAAGCAGCATATATAAGTAATGAACAAAAATAATTTGTTTCTTCTGAATTTAATAAAAAACTACTACTAAAATATAGTGTGCATCAAACTGCAGTTCATCTAAAACCTTGACATGAAAAAACTGTATCTGTAGATCATCAGCTCAAGCAGCATATATTTGTATGTGAATGAGCAGCATGGCTGTCTCCAAAACGCTACTGGTGGGAAACATCAGAATGGGCCAGCAGTGAGGTCTCCCTCTTCCATGCACATGCTTAGGGAGACCACCACCATCTTCACCCGCTCTATGGCATTTGGTATTCCATCGAGCGCAACTCAGTCGTTGGGGTAAATGAGCAAGATCAAAATTGATTAATTTGTTTAACAAAAAAAAAGGAATGCAGGTTTGCGCAATGTTGTTGCTGCATGTCAAAGTGCAAACCTGCGCCATTATACTGCTGCAGTTCGCCGCCATGCCCTAGCGTGAGGAGCTGCGACAATGTGTCCAGTGTTCTGCGGCTCCAACCATGAGCACACAACTTCTGGTTTTGGATCTATGTCATTCTGGGGCTCTTGCAGTGTGCCCTTCGCCGGGTATCTCTACTGCTGTACTGCACGACACCCTACTACCACTACAAAAAATTTGATATTCAGCGACGTTTTTAGAGTGATATTTAGTAAATATGTCGCAAAACAATCTATTTTACGATGTTTCACATAATTTAGTGATGAAGATTTCAAGTGTGTCGTAATAGCCATATGGAAATCATTGCAAACTAAGCCAGTGTCATATTGCGACGAATTATTACGTGTCACAACAGCCAATCTAGTAATGTCATAATTTTACGACGCTAGAAAATCGTCGTAACTAAGAACTTTTGTCAGTAAATTTTTTTGTTTATTTTTTTCAAAACTTGTAGGCTGCTTTAGTGTTAAAATGTTGTTATCCAAAAGGCCACCTTTTTATTATATAAGAAATCCATAAAGTAATAGAGTATTTTGTATTATATAATATATTATGTAGTTTCTTTCATAAATTATATTATACAATAGATTTATATTTCAAATAATTTAAAAGTACAATTGGAGTACTTTTTTATTTCATTAAATCACATATTTTTGTGAAGAAATTTGAACATAAACAATGGTCAATTTTTTAGTTTCTTTTTTCAAAACATATAGGCTGCTTTAGTGTCAAAGTAAAATGTTCTTATCCAAAAAGCCACTTTTTTATTATATAAAAAATCCATAAAGTAATAGAGTATTTTATACTATATAACATATCATGTAGTTTCTTTCATAAATTCTATTATGCAATAGATTTATCTTTCAAATAATTTAAAAGTACCATTGGAATAACTTTTTATTTTATTAAATTGCATATTATTGTGAATAAATTTTTTAAAATAAAAAAATGGTAAATGTGTTGAGGAAAAAAAAGCCAGCTATGTGGTGAAACGAAAGCCCAGCCTAGCCTGTTGCGTAGCCTAGTAGGCCCAGTTGTGAAAAATGAAAAGGAGAAAAAACATAAAGCTAGCTCCGTGGTGAAACGAAAGCCCACCCCAGCCTATTGCGTAGCCTAGTAGGCCCAGTTGTGAAAAATGAAAAGAAAAAAAAAACACAAAGCCAGCTACATGGTGAAACAAAAGCCCAGCCTATTGCGTAGTCTAGTAGGCCCTGTTGTGAAAAATAAAAAGGAAAAAAAAACACAAAGCCTTCAACACACCAAAGAGGATAGAACCCAGCACCTTAAGATTTTCTGCCTAATGCCGAAACCACTGAGCTACAAAGGAACTCTTTTGAAGCATTGAACTTTAATCTATCTGAACAAGAATTAGCTTATCATACACAGAAACAAATCGGGACATGGTCTCGACTTTCGCACAGTTCCGCACTATGTGCTACTTGTCTAGTATTAAACTTTAATCTATTTGAACAAGATGAGACTGGAAATTTCTGGACATTAAAACCCAACAGCATATGTTATGGTTAGATGCTGTCAAACTTTAGAGATAATACACAAGACAGAGCATATAATTTTTCAGCATATATCATAGGTACATGCTGCATGACTGAGTACACAAATTTTGATTCAAAGAAAGGTCCATTTCATTCCAATGTAATCAGTATGCATTGCATACAACATATTCCATTCTACTTCAAAGTACAAATAAGAAGATGCCCAACATCACATTTCCTCTGATCCAAAAGCATTCCCAGTTCTACAACAACATTGCTAAATTACATCAGTATGTGCTACTTGCTTTCTAAATTACACAACATGTAGCAATGCTACACAGCGACAACTACTTCGCTGTGGGTTTCGACATCACCTCCTCATACAGCAATAGGTGCATCATTTCTCATGAAATAGCTGCGGGTTTCCTTGGCAGTTGGTCTGCTTGGATGAAAGCGAACTTCACACCTACCTGAAAACCTCTTGACAATAACAAACTTACGATCAAGACATATGACCATACAATATTTGCGGACAATGCCCCCATGAACAACCAGGAGACAGATAAACAGGCTTAGTATAGGGTATTTGATTATATTAAACAAGGTGGAACAAAACATTAAAGTAATAAAAAACATAAGCTATTGTTCACATAATGGACGTAAATACCTGAGAATGACTAATCCATGCTACTACTAAGTTACGGTTCTGTACACCCTCCGCTCGTTTAGCCCTACGTTTTGGCTTGTTCTTGGGACCCAACATGTGTGGTTCCATTCGGTGGCCTTCTATATTACATATGGAACAACGATGTTTAATTGGCTCCTCATTGAAGTCACCGGTTCCGTACATGTCAGTTCGGTAGCCCTTACTCATATCATCCATTCCATTTCTCAACCATTTTGTCTTCCTTCTACCTGGTTTGTCTTTCAACAGTCCCGCATCCAGGATATAATCGTAACCATTATAATTAGACCACTGTGTTGAATCCAAACATGGCTCGAATGTTGACTCCCAACACCTCATAGTTGATATTTTTGAGTAAAAAGGGCTCAAATAACTTGGAGACTCATAACTCAATCCGCGAACACGGCAAGCTGTCATTACATGTGAGCATGGAACATGTAACAACTAAGGAGTCATGCATGTGCACGATACATTGTTTCCTACCTCCACCTTGTACTCCCTTCCACCAGACCTCTCACCTCCAGTGCCAGTATGGCTCACTAATCTCACGTCATACACCAACTCACGTGGGTTGAAAAGGCGTGCATCTTGATTTTTTGAAAAATTTTCATGATCATGCAAATGCTTAGCCACGGCTGCTCCCCACAACTCTCCCTTTTTGACACATTCTTTTGCCTTTGACCACTTATTGACAAAATAATAGTTGCACTTATGAAACATGAACTGAAAGTTGCCTCTACAGGCAACCCTCTAATGCTCTTAAGAACGTGGTTGAACACCTCAGATATATTTTTGGTCATTGTGCCATATCTAAATCCTCCCTTATTGAATGCTAGAGCCCACTTACTCTTGTCAAACATGTGTTTTTCTAATCACTCCTTCGCTCCCTCGTTCATAATCTTTTTTTAATTCCTCCACCTTTTCATTGAATCTCGTCTCTTCCATAGCTTTGCACAAAAGTTTGAGGCCATTAATAACCTCTTTGCTTTTCTCTCTCCTCTGTATGTTTGTAGCAAAATGGCGCATGCACCACCTATGCACGAGCGGAGGGTAGACATCTAAGTCCTCTCTAGCAGATTTATAAGCCCCTGATGATGATCTGAGATCATGCATATCTGTCTCCTAGTACGATAACTTGTATACGAACATGTCTCACAAACCAGGACCAACTAGAGTTATTCTCACCCTCGGTGAGTGCAAATGGAATAACAATAAGTTGATCCTCCGCATCAATTCCAACAACAATCATTAAAGTGCCCCTGTATTTACCAGACAAAAATGTGCCATCCACACTCAACATTGGTCTGCAATGACACAGAACGCATTAACACATTGTGGGAAACACCAAAACACCCTACGAAAGCAATGTGCAATGAATCCTTTTGCGTGAGACCCTTGCATCCCACAAGTATCAATGAAATCCTTGGTTCCTTGATTGAAATGTTGAATTGCATTGAGCAACCTTGGAACTTTATTGTATGACTCCTTCCAGTCTCCCTACAACATTGCAATTACGGATTGCTTAGCCCTCCATGCCTTCCAGTAGTTCACATGATACCTAGTGAAACCATGTATGTCAATTAGAGCTGCCACAATGTGATGCGTGAATCAGCCCATAGCATTGGAGCAACACGTAGTCCTAGGTATCTTGTAGTGCATTGCGAATGCACTGCTGACGCATTAAGCGCTCCGTATGTGTGAGACTGACACCTTTGTCACCCGCCAACGACCACTACTATTCTTCAGTATACGAGCCCAAACACCCCAACCACAATTAGCTCGTTGACACTTTATATGATATCTCTCACACTCATTGGAGTTTATCACGTAGTACGACCTATGATGCTGCGCCGCATAATCTTAAAAAAAAAAGTGTTTCAAGTCAGCCATATTGTCAAATATCATGCCCTTCCTAATGATTGGCTCCGAGCTGCTTGGTGATGCATCCTTGGAGAGCAAATTGTTGTCACTTACAGCATACATGATTTGATGCAGATCATGATGATTCTGAACTTTAGGTAACTCAACATTCATATCTCACAGTACACGCAACTCTTCTGCGGTATAATGTTTACTCTAATCAATCTCCACAACACCATCAAAAATATTAGGGTCGCTAACACCTTCATTCCTAATGTTACTTGTATCGTCATGACCCACCTCATCCATATTCTCATGACCAATATTGCCTTCATCATGATCTACGGAGTCATTGTGTACTCCTTTATCATTGTCCACCGGCTGACGACCATATGAGTCATCATCTTCTCCTTCAGAATCGCTCGATACCTCAAGCTCCACATGGTTTTCCTCATTCCTTTCTCATTCCTCCTCTTCGAACGTATTCTCGGGAAAATCATTCCTAACCACTGCTAACTCAAACATATCACTTGGGTTCTCCATAAGCTCTTGTACATTATAGGTTACTTCCTGAGTCAATGTCTCAATTGGCTCTTCTTCGCAAGAAACAGGATGGGGTTCTGATCTATCTTCATTCGTCCAAATTCAAAAAATCTCTAAAATCACCATTATGGAACCTAGCTACCACGAAACCTACTACAAATAGGCTAAATTCAAAATCTACTTGGATGGGATTGATCCCTTACCTTCCTAGGGGCTCCCCCCACAAGCTCCCTTGAAATGGGTGGCGGAGGTAGGTGGGGCGAGCAGGAGAAGTTGCAGCGGACTCCGGGTTTGGTTTCAGGGAGAAAAAAGAAAGGAGAGGAGGAAGAAAGGAAAGTATAAAGCCTAGACATGCCAAATAGATAGGCATGTCTCCGCCACACACGCCATATCCTTGGGCATGGTCAACGTCGGCCACCTCGGCTGCCAGCGTGCATGCCCTGCGCCACCAACGGCTGACGTGTCACCCAGACACGCTATGGGCTTTGGCGTGTTTCCTTCTGTGCAAACACCAAACAGAATGGCATGTCCAAAACGTTAGTTCTTGCAAATTTAGTATGGCACAGTTTGTTTAAATAAATTTATATTAAAATGATTATTTTAAATTAAAAATTTGTTGAGTCGACGTGCCTAGCATGTCCAAGGGAGAGACCCAACATGGATCTGTAAATCGACGGGATTTGATGATCACCCACCAATGGTGAAGATGACTCGCGCTCAAACCTGAGTGTTTTTGGGCCATCAGACGTACCATGCGTGGGATCAAGAATCAGAGGTGGGGCGGTGCTGCTCAAGGGTATGTGAGACAAAAAATTCACAAAGGTGGTGGACGGATAAAAAAACATACTCTCCATTCCAAAATTGTTGTTATCATTGACTATTTTTATCAATTTTGATCATTTATTTTATTCAATAAAAATTAATAAATATAATATGTTTTCTTATAATTTATTTTATCACTAGATAAAATTTAAATATAATTTATAATTTTTCATATTTATAAAATATTTTTAAATAAGATAAATGGTTAAAGATAATAAAAAAAGTCAATAATAATAACAATTTTCGAACAGAGAGTACAAGGTTACAATAGTATTAAGAAAAAGAGTACTCAATTTATATAGATAGATAGATAGAAAGGTATTAATTACGTGGACAGGCGGTAGAATTTTTTCTACGGAAGAGACGTCCTCACCGGTTTTATTAAGTAGTAGAGAAGAGATTGGACTGTTTTTTTTTTTGTCTTGCTGTCAAAGTACGTTGTTTCATTTTCTGTAGAGACTCTGATTTCCAGCTCGTAGACTCAAAGTTCTGTTTTTTTTTAAATTTTTCTTTTTTCTAGATGGGACAAAAAAATGATTGGGATTTAAAAGAGTTCGGTGATGTTTTATGGAAAACAAACAAAAAAAAATCTCCCGGTGTTGCTTTACGGAAAAAGCAGCAGAAATTTCTCGTTCCGTTTTCACCCCTGATGGACTGATCTTGGTGTCACCCTATGAATAAAAAAGAAGCATTCTACTACTTTTGTTTTATCATAACGTGTTAGTACAAACTTATTATTAATTACAGAACCGAGTTTTCATTTTACACATTAACCACTAATCGAAACACCGAACCACACATGAATAACTGCCACTGCCAGTAAAACTAGAGTCCTCGAAGGACAGTACAATCAATAACAAATATTCGTTCACAACATGATTATTATCCTCAATTATATTTCAACTAGCAAAGTACCGTATCTTGCTACGAGTTTAAAAAAACAAAACACTCTTTATGATTTAAATGTAAATTATTTATACAATGTAATTGTTAACATTTTTACATTAAAGATCATATTTATATTATTATTGGTGCTTCTTAGAGTACCATTTTATCGTATTTTTATCATAAATATTTTTTTATCTCTAATATTAAGGATTTTTATATTAGTGTCGTTCGAATGCTATGTTGTAAAATTAGGTGAAATGATATTAAAAAAATACTCAAATATGAGAAGTACCGATATGAAACTCAATTCGTCATGTAAAGAGAGATTCTCACAAGCTCATAACGTCTATAAGATATCACTGGACCTCTATAAAGATTAACATGTAAGACCAAGATCATGACCGAATGCCTAAAGATTTTTAGAAACTTTATCCGATAGGAAAAATCAATTCACGTAGAAAAGTTAAAATATGGGCACAAGATCGTGACCGCATTGTATTGTGACGTAATTTTAGATTTAAAAACATGCTCTAATGAGAAAAGTTAAAATACGAAAATTGTAAATCTCGCCAAGGCCTTTTTGGAACATATGCGAATCGTATTATTTGGACTTCGAAGATAGGAGATATGGGCCCCGCACAGAGACCTGCGTAAAGAAGTCTAAATTAGAATAAATATTTTTGCATCATAAATTTGAAAACCAAAATAGCAGAATATTGACTTCCATTGAATATCAAATTTGTAGAACTTTTCAATGGCTACGAGATAGAGTCCGAGTTTGCCTTATTTAAACTCCGGACGTGAGATTTATGATTTTTTGAATTCGGTGCTTGATATGAAAGGTACGAAATTGATTTGGATTAAATTTCTAACTTTATGGACGTACGACAGATTTTTTTATGGCGTGAAAATCACAATTAATAAAGTGTAGAGAAATACGCATCACCTGCAGAAAACTGTAGAATCCTGACAACTTCCACCCGCGTCCACCATGCGATTCAGTATCACAACCCAGCACCTATCTCCAGATAATCTCTACAACCTATTAAGCGAGGTGAGGTCGTCTAGACTTGGTTTTTCGTGTCCGTAGAGCCTAGGTTTTAGCCGACATCGAACAAAATTCATGTGTTGCACTTGGTTTGAGCCGAAACTGAACCAAATTCAACTCGGTTTCAACCAAATTAACGTGTTCCAAGTTCCAACTCTTTAAATATACGAGCTACCAGATCCCAACGTAGGTACCAGAGTCCGTTGAACATCATCTACATGAAAGACACGGAAGAAATCAAGTTTTTGCTTGCATTAGGGTTTCGTTCCAGCAGCAGTCAGTGGTGCCTACCATTGACGATGATATCTCCATAGGTGAGTTTGCCATACTTCACTCTCTGTTCTCGAAGTCTTTACCATGAGTTTTGGGTGCTGTAGCGCCGTGGGTGAGGCTCCGGCGACTTCCTCAAATCGCGCCGCTGTCTCTGCCGAGAACGGCACCGCCGCCGCAATTCTCAGTGGCCGCACATCTCGCGATCAATGGCTGCAGTTAAATCCAGCGTACCCCTTCGTTAGTTCAAATTTAGGCCATTTGATCTTTATTTAGTGGTCTGGATTCAAGGCTGTGTAACCGGTCCACTGTGGACCGATGGACCACGGACATTGATTGGTCCATGGACTCAGTTCATAGCTTTTTCTACTAAAAAATAATTGATGAAAATTCCCAGAGTATCAAATTTTACAGATAGGTCCCTATAGTTATTAATATTCCTGAAAATCCAGACAGAAAAAGGTTTTCTTAATTTACAGACGTGCTTTTTTTGCAAAAACGACCCGATACTTAAGTATAATTATGTTTTTCGAAAAACGAATGATATGAAACATCTTGATCACGGATTATTTACAAATAAGTCCCTATTGTTTACCCTATTCATGTCAGTTTGTAAAAAGGCTTTCTAGACGTGGTTCTTTTTGAGAAAATGATCGTGTACTTAAGTATAATTATATTTTTCAAAAACCGAATGATATGAAACATACTGAACACAGATTATTTACAAGTAAGTCCCTATTATTTACAATATTCGTGTTAGTTCGTAAAAAGGCTTTCTTGTGTCTATAATTTTTGAGATTCCTATAGTTAATTAAAATTATATATATATAATACCCATAATATATAGTTATGACTCAGTTTTTTTAACACTATTTTATGTATATATATATATATATATATATATATATATATATATACTATTCTACACCCAAGTATAGAATAGCTTATTCTACACCTGGATCCAAACAGAACCAACCGATCAAGCCAGCCAGCCCAACCGAGCGAGCCACCAACCAGCGCGCTTTGCGCCCGTGGCCCTCTGCTCTACCGGGCCTGCACACTCGCCGGGTTGGACCCAATAACCACTAGCCAACCTATAAAATGCACCCCACCCACTCTGGACCCCATATCTCAGTCATTTCCTTTCCCCACACAGTTACATATTTTTCCAATTTGATTTTGATAATTACTTGATGTAATACAGGAGGTGTCTTGGGATCTTGATGATTTTTTTATTGAATGAGTCTGTTACGTGGATGCAGCAACACACAGTTTGTATTGAGTAGTGCATTCATATATGCAGATGAGTACCCCAGTTGATTTATTCATTTTTTTATTGATATATGCAGGTGAGTACCCTAGATGACTACCTCAAAGCAACACTTCTTTCCTATGGACCCGGTGAGTTTTTTTTTCTGCCACTTAACTGCAGCTTTGGATCTTGTTGATCCATTCGTGTCTGTACTCAATCCATTTAGTATGCAAGATCCATCCTCTTTTGCAATAACAGTGAATCAATAATTTTAACGATTCCAACGCATGTCAGATTTTGTTCAATAATTTTTGAATTCAAGAGCTACTTTATAGTCTTTGATAGTCGAATTGACTTTGGATTGCTCAGTAATTGTCTAATTTGTTACAAAATCACATCATGTATCAACTGTATTAGTAGATTTGCCTGTAGTTTATCCATTTGCATATATGATCCTAATTTGAAATTGCTCTTTTTGGTATGCATAGTGTTCAGTAGTTTTGTTTGCTCAATAATTTAATTCTACAGTTATTCTTACCTTCAGTATTTTACTTGATTGAGTTCAGTATTCTTTTGCATGTAGTAATTGTATTCTTTCTCGGTTCAGTAATTTCAAGCCATGTTCTTCCTTCCACCCTTCAGTAATTCCACCCTTTATTGGTTCAATAATTTCAAGCCATGATCTTCTTTGCATGTTTCAGTAATCTCACTCTTTATCGATTCAGTAATATCCCTCTAATATGTAAATATTTATACTGATATGAACTATACCACTAAGATACTAGAGCCAAGCTCTTTGTTTTTTGGCTCAATCATTTTGTCTTGTAGCTATGTGTATAGTGTTTAGTAATATCTCCATGTTATCAGAAATTTCTTGCTGAAGCATCATCAGTAATTTTTAACTCTTCTTTTTTTTTGGCTCAATCATTTTGTCTTTAGTTGTGTGCAGTATTTAGTAATATCTTCATTTTATCAGTAATCTCTTTCTGAAGCATCATCAGTAATTTTTAACTCTTCAATAATTTCACTTTAAACATCTTTAGTAAATATCTGATTTATTCAATAATTCAGTTTGAACATCATTGGTGGATTTTGAAATCAATGAATGTATTTATCTTGTAGTAACTTATTACATTATTGGCATCCAACATTTATAGGATTTTGATATCATTGGTGCCTATTCTTATATTACAAACAGTGAGAAAATGGATGCTACTAGCATGATGTCACACATGACCATTGGAGCTATTTTCACAGGTTGTTTGTTAATTCTCTGTATTTGGCTTTCAGATTTCCTTTTCATTTTCTTTTCCCGTGTTCAGTAATTTCATTCTCATGGTCATCTTTGGTTATATGCAGGCATGGGAGAGTGATTACAGGTCTGGCTTTGTTTATGACATGATGTTCCATTACGTGAACAAGGCACATTAACTTTTCACAAAGATTATTCAAGAGTTCTTCCATGATGACAAGCCATCTCAACACCTAGACGATGTCCCTGCTTGACATTGGTGCTGATGACCATGGAGATGGAGTTTCTGGTGGACATGAAGATGGAGGTTCAAAGATGATCATGTAGTGTCAATGATATTGATGTAACTATGATGCACTGTGTGTCAAATACTGACAATGTAATCATCGTGTACACTAAATTTGTTTCAGTGGTTTCATACAATTTCTATTCAGTAAATATGTACAAATTATTGCTAATCTTTATGACTGATGTAAAAAATGCATTGTGATGGTTGTTTTTGTCTTTTGTTTCTATCCATCTTTCAGACTATCGCCTGAGATGACATTACTATCGTATTTTTCTTGTTGATTGATGTTCAATATTTTCTTAGTGAATATGTTATCTTTCCATGTAGGTCAATTACTTCAATAGTTTGTAATGGTTGTGTTTCATGTAGTGTACTTATGTCAATTGATTCTGGATGAACAAATTATGGAATAAAGTCATTCTGTTACTCATTTCAATTTTGTTATCAGTAATGTTAGTAATTTCTTATGTAACGGTTAGTAACTCTTGTCAATATAACACTACAATCAGTAATTTTATAGGTTTAGTAATTTTTATGAAATATTAATTTCTTTTGAAAATTATTAGTAATTTTTGATCCTGAAGTGTCAGTAATTTTTTAGTGTTCATTTATCATGCAAAAGAGTTGGAGAATTTAGTGTGCAAGTGAGTTATAGAATTTAGTGTGCAAAGGAGTTAGAGAATTTAGTGTGCCAAGAATTTATAAATTTAGTGTGTCAAGGAGTTGGTGATTTTAGTGTGTCAAGGGGTTAGAGAATCTAGTGTGTCAAGGGGTTGGAGAATATCGTGTTTATTGCTACTTGGATTCAATAATTATTTAGAATCAGTAAATTCTTTTTGAAAAGTATCAGTAATTTTTTAGAATTTATTGTACAATGTATTTGCTGAATTTAGTGTGCAAAGTATTTGTAGAATTTAATCTGCCAAAGAATTTTGTAGAATATAGTGTGCAAGAAGTTGGAGAATTTAGTGTGTCAAGGAGTTAGAGAATTTAGTGTTTATTGCCACATAGATTTAGCAATTATTTAGAATCAGTAATTTCCTTTTGAAAAATATCAGTATTTTTTTGTTAATAATGTCTCATTTTTTATTTATTGCGCCAAGGAGTTAGAGAATTTAGTGTGTCATGGGTTTGGAGAACTTAGTGTGCAAACGAGTTGGTGTGCAAAAAAGTTGTAAAATTTAGTATGCCAAGCATTTGTAGAATTTAGTGTGCCAAATATTTGTAGAATTTAGTGTGTCAAGCAGTTGGAGAATTTAGTGTACCGAGTATTTGTAGAATTTAGTGTGCCAAACATTTATAGAATTTAGTGTGTCAAGCAGTTGGAGAATTTAGTGTGCAAAGCATCTATAGAATTTAGTGTGAAAAGGAGTTGAAGAATTTAGTGTGTCAAGGAGTTGGAGAATTTAGTGTTTATTGCCACATGGTTTTGCCCCTAGAATCTAATATCGTCTCCTATGGTGATATAAAATGTCGGCTGAATGGATAACTTAGCATGCAAAGCATTTGTAGAATTTAGTGTGTTAATGAGTTGGAGAATTTAGTGTGTAAAGCATTTGTAGAATTTAGTGTGCAAAGTACTTGTAGAATTTAGTATGTCAAGGAGTTGGAGAATTTAGTATGCAAAACATCTGTAGAATTTAGTGTGGAAAGGAGTTGAAGAATTTAGTGTGTTAAGGAGTTGGAGAATTTAGTGTGCAAAGGATTTGTAGAATTTAGTGTGTAAAGGAGTTGGAGAATCTAGTGTGCCAAGTTGGAGAATTTAGTGTGCCAAGAAGTTGGAGAATTTAGTGTGCTAAGAAGTTGGAGAATTTAGTGTGCATATGAGTTGGAGATTTTAGTGTTTATTGCCACATAGATTCAGTAATTTTTTTGAATCAGTAATTTCCTTTTGAAAAGTTTAAGTAATTTTTTGTTAGTAATATCTCAGTTTTTATTTATTGTGCCAAGGAGTTAGAGAATTTAGTGTGCAAAGGAGTTGGTGAATTTAGAGTGTCAAGGAGTTGGAGAATTTAGGGTTTATTGCCACATGGATTTTGTAATTTTTAAATCAGTATTTTCTTTTGAATAAAATCAGTAATTTTTTGTTAGTAATATCTCAGTTTTCATTTACTGTGCCAAAGAGTTGAAGAATTTAGTGTGTCAAAGAGTTGAAGAATTTAATGTCTCAGGGGGTTGGAGGTGTTTATTGCCACATGGATTCTGTAAATTTTTTAGAATCAGTAATTTTCTTTTGAATAAAATCAATAATTTTTTATTAGTAATATCTTAGTTTTTATTTACTGTGCCAAAGAGTTAGAGAATTTAGTATGTCAAGGAGTTGAAAAATTTAGTGTGTCATGGGGTTGGAGAATTTAGTGTTTATTGCCACATGGATTCAGTAAATTTTTAAAATCAGTAATTTTTTTTGAAAAATATCAGTAATTTTTTGTTAGTAATATCTCAGTTTTATTTTATTGTGCCAAGGATTTGGAGAATTTAGTTTGTAAAGGAGTTGAAGAATTTAGTGTGCCAAGCACTTGGGAGAATTTAGTTTGCCAAACACTTGGAGAATCAATAATTTTTTAAAGTGTCAGTAATTCTTTGTTGGTAATATTTAAGAAGGCAAATTTATCTACAGCACACTGTCAAATCATGTCTTCGTCCTCAACACACCCAAAAATTGACTTCACCTGAGACACACTTCAAATATGGTGGTATTCATCTGACACACACCGCGCCCCATAAAAAATTATTTCCAGTCTAGTTGCTGAGAGAAACTTTTGTAAATGACAACTGATGCCCCTGGGCTATATTGTACATACGGTGGAGTCGAACCCATTTTAGGCGGAGCAGAGGACACAAACCTAGCCTTATCCACTCGTACGCAGCCGCTGAACACCACGCCGTCGTGTCGATCGCGCGCACCTTCTCCCGCTCCGGCGATTTGTCCTACAATCGATTCCATGAGTCGGATGGTGAGCACGGAGACCTGAAGCAGCTCCAATGGCGTCGCAAGGAGGGCTGCGGCTAACCAGCACCGGGTCACCAGTGAAGATGTTGAATCTCTCATGGGTTCCCCATGGGTAAGTACGAATCCCCTTACTTGTTGCTTTACGGTAGTCTTGTTGTGAGATTTGCGTTCAGAGAATAACTGCTGCCCGTATTTCGCTTCTTCCATTGCATTTGTTTAGAATGGACCCTAGCTCGGCTTGCAGAGTTTCAATTCATGTTCCTGCTTATTGGGAGAAGGATAGGTACGAGTTCAATGTAACCAGAGATTTGAAATGGATACGGGACAAGGATTTGATTTGTTGGATGGATTTATATGCTGAATTGCGCGAAGAAATTAATTTGCATAAGGACCGTAAGCTATATGTTTCTTTTTGGGACAAGAATGAATGTACATACAAAGAAATAGATTGTGACTCCACACTGCTTGCTGCATTCGAGATGTATTGGGATATTAGGAAACTGCCGCTAATAGCTTATGTTGTTGAGGAGCCGTGCACTGAGATAGAGAATAGTATTGTTGTGGAGACATGCACTGAGACACAGAATAGTGTTGTGACGAGCCATACTGCTACTAACAACCCTAATGCTACTTCTAGTACCCAGCTTGATGCTGTTGCTATTGTTATTAACAACCAAACAGATCCTGCTGCTACCCCTTCTGTTGTTGCTGCTAACATCGAAGATGCTGCTGCTACCCAACCTGATGTTGCTGCTACCCAACCTGAACCTGATGCTACCCAACCTGAACCTGATCTTGCTGCTACCCAACCTGATGCTGCTGCTAACAATGAAGATGCAACTAACATTGTTGATTTGTGGGGGGAACATGACGAAGAGGAATACGTTGGTGCAGATGACGAGGAGGCAACTTACAAGGAATTGGTCTCAGATAATGAGAGTTGATTCAGAGTACATTCCTGATTCAGATGAAGAGGACCAAGATGACTGTGCTATGGATGATGAAGCTGGAGATCATGTTCTTGTTACTCATACCGACGGAGAAAATCCTAGGATGGCAGTAGGTGTTAGATTTGAGGATGGGGTTACATTTAAAAGGGCAATTAGACAATATGCAATAAAAAATGAGTTTGAAATTAAGGCTCACTACAATGAATCAGCTAGGTACAAAGGGTACTGCAAGGCCAGGAAGTGCAAATGGAGAATTCATGCTTCTGAGCTACCGGATGGTAGAACTTGGGAGGTAACTCAAGTTGTTTATGTTCTACAACCCAAGTTGTTGTTTTATGTTTTATTTCCTTGACTTCTAATAAAAGCTTTTTAACATGTTATTGACTTCATTGTAGGTGAAGAAGATGTCCAAATCACATTACTGCAGGAGCAGTAGCAAGCTAGAGAAGAATTGCATGGCCAATCAATTTTGGGTAAGGGACAAGGTGATACCAATGCTGAATGATGACCCTACTCTTGGTGTTGGAGCTCTTGTGAAGAAATTACAAGAGAAGTACCTCATCCAGGTATCATATGTTGTAGTCTGGAATGGAAAGCACCTAGCACTTAATGAGTTGATGGGCAAGTGGGATGATAGTTTTGACCACGCCTTTGCATTCAAGGCAGAAATAGAGAGGAGATCTCCTGGCAGTGTGGTTCAGATTGACACAGAAAAGGTTGGCAACAAAATCAGGTTCTCAAAGATGTTTGTTGCTCTGAAGGCTTGCATTGATGGGTTTCTGACAGGCTGTAGACCATACTTGGGGATTGACTCAACTGTGCTTACAGGCAGATGGAAGGGTCAACTTGCATCAGCAGTTGCAATAGATGGTCATAACTAGATGTATCCTGTGGCATATGGCTTGTTTGAGTCAGAAAGTAAGGACAGCTGGAGATGGTTCATGGAGAAGCTGCAGATGGCTATAGGTTCTCCTCCTGGTCTAGTCATCTCTACTGATGCTGGGAAAGGAATAGACACTGCACTAACCAAGGTGTTCAGCAATGGGGTTAAGCACAGAGAGTGCATGAGACACTTGTTCAAGAACTTTCAGAAAAGGTTCCATGGTGAAGTGTTTGAGAGGAATCTCTGGCCAGCTTCGAGGGCCTATAGGAGGTCAGTGCATGAGAAGCATTACAATGCAATGAAGACAATATCACCTGCACCCATTAAGTGAATTGAAGACAATCACAAACATCTCTCGGCCATATCCTATTTTTCAACAGCCAGTAAGTGTGACTATGTAACAAACAATATTGCAGAAACTTTTAACAGCTGGATAACAAAAGATAAGTCACTGCCACCAATAGAGCTACTGGACACAATCAGACAGAAGATCTTGGAGAAGTTCTATGTAAGGAGAAGGCTTGCAGACAAGCTGACAGGTAAAATGCTTCCATCTGTAATGAAGCAACTTCATGAATCTGGTAGGGGCTTAGTTGGGTATTTGAACCATAAAGGACCAGAATTAACAGCAGAGGTTTCTGGAGTTCACAAAGACTTGACTGCATGGAGACACAGTGTAGACCTGGTAGCCAAAGTGTGCAGCTGCAACAAATGGCAGCTCACTGGTTTGCCTTGTACCCATGCACTAAGCACAATAGGATGTTACAGAAATTTAGACTTGGCCGACTATGTGGACAACTACTACTCTGTGAATAAATTCAAAGCTGCTTATGCTGGAAGGGTGCCTACAATGACCGATAAGAGTCAGTGGGAGCAAGTGGACCTAGGTTTCAAATTGTGGCCTCCTGTACTCGAGATCAGCTGGCAGGCCAAAGACAAGAAGGTTCATCGGTGTTGAAGAAGGCGGAACAGGAAAAAAGAGGTACAAATGTAAGAGGTGTGGTCAGTTTGGCCACCAGCAAAAGACATGTGACGAGCCAGTCTATGACTCAGATGCACCACCACCAGCTCCTCCGAAGCCAAAAAGAGTCAGGAAGAAGAAGACCTCCACAATTGTAGAAGAACCCCCAAGTTCACCAACTCCGTTGTTGTTGTTGCCTGTCGTACCAAATTCACCAACTCTAAGCAGCCCAGGAGCTATTACTAGGAGGTAACACTAAGCACTTTTTAATCTTCATTTTTTCTTGTGCAGTAACACTAAGTCCAGGAGCTATTACTAGGAGGTAACATATCGCTTGTGATGTTTTTACAGCCGTAAAAGGGCACTTGATGATGCCAGCAAGGAACAGCTCGTCGTGAACTGCCAGGAAAGAAACCAGCAGAAAAGGAAGAAGAAAATGACTGTGAAGAACCTGTCTTCTGTGTGAAACTAGTTCCTTGGCGTTGTTGAACTATGTAACCGTGTTGCAATATGTTCAGACTCTGTCTTCTATGTTAAACTACTTCCTTGGATTTGTTGAACTATGTACTCGTGTTGAAATACGTTCAGTCTTTGTTGAACTATGTACCAGTATTGGAATATGTTGAGACTATGTTAAACTAGTTCCTTGGCTTAGTGAAACTATGTTCACTGGAATCATGTTCAATACATGTCACGCATAAACTCATGAGAAATAGCTGATGCCTCCATTAGCATTCATGAAAGTTCATTACAACAAATACAACTCACTTCCAAAGAAGTGCCACAAACAGAACAACAACGAAAAGAGCATTGACCAACACAAGCATTGTCCTCTTGTCACCGGTGTTGCTTCCGGTGTGTTGCTTCATTGCAGCCATCTCTGCTCTCATGGCACCCATCTCAGCTCGGGTGTAGTCGACTTTGGCTTTCAACTGACGAACCTTCATCTCAGACCGTAATAGAGACACTAGCATCTCGGCAGGAGGAATAGGCTCAAGGTGAAAATCATCAAGGAACCCATTGTCCATCAAGTAGTTAAGGTAGTCCTCCCAATAGAAGTAATCGCAAGCCGTGGAGCTCTAAAATTGAAAGAAATTTTCGAACAACAATCAAAATAGTGCAAATGGTGACCTCAAAAACCAAAGAAACAGACCCAAGATTTATGCCATTGCATCCTTCTTACAACGGAAGAAATGGTGGCCTCGATTCCTATCAGTGTTGGCCGTGAGCAACGCCAACCGCCGGTCCGGATGCGCCGGGCACTCAATGACCGGCAAAGCTTGGATCAGACTCGAGGTCATCCCAGATCTGCGCCGCACGGACACACTGGACCTCCTCCGCGCCGATGAGTTCCATGAGCTCGGGCCCGCCATCTCACACCAGCGGCGGCAGGAACCGTCCTCTCCTCCCTCACAGCGGCGGCAGGATCTCTACCGTCCCTGGCAGCGGCAGCGATAGGAACTCCCCTGTCACAATGACGCCGGCCCGCCCATTCTTATCCGACTAGACCAAAGGGCAGAACGGTCCTTTCTCTCAGCAACTGGACTGGAAAAAAAATTTTATGGGGCGCGGTGTGTCTCAGGTGAATTCAATTTTTATGGTGTGTTGGGGATGAAAACATGGTTTGACAGTGTGCTGTGGATAAATTTGCTATTTAAGAATTAGTAATAATATAACCACATTCAATAATTTATATGCAAATGTATGAATAATTAAGTTACTGATGCTTCCTATAATCCATTTAGTAATCTTTTAAAAGTTACTGATGCTCTTTTGTGTAATTCATTCCGTAATTCTTTCTGAAAGTAGTTGATGCTTCTTTGTATCATTCATTCAATTATTATTTTTATCAGTAATTTTCTTTCATTCAGCAATTATCACAATTTTCAAGTTATGTTAGATGTCTACTGTACTTTGTATCACTAAGTAATTGTTATTTTTTTTAAATTTTGACTCGTTTATGTCAATAAATCCATGGCATTTCAAGTATACACATTCATTCAATAATCCATAGCTGTGTTCTTCATATGGCCCAACATCGAGTGGACCACAAATGCAGAAAATTTTCCTAAAATTTCCGATGATTCTGACAAATTTTAATTTAAAATCTTGGGATAATTGATTTGCTATCAGACTGTCTTGTTCATCTTCGAATTCCTCAGCATCGACTGGACCAAAATGGCAGAAAATGTTCCTAAATTTTCCTATTATTCTGATGAACTTTTTGTTTTCAATTTTTTTTGGGTAATTGATTCGGGGCCCACTGCAGATTCTTCATGGGCGCATTGCCATGCAGCAACCATTTCTTCCACGCATCAACAAATTTTGTTCGCACAAATTAAATAAAATTGAGAGCAACAGGGATTTGTGGAGATTCGCATCAGCAAAATAGGAGGAATGACGTTCAGGAGCGTCGGAGGGCGATGTGGAGTGACCTGTGGAGCTCAAGGGCGCGCCGGGCAGAACAGAGCCTGATTTCATTTAGGACCTCATAGATCTTCACAACGGGAGGCATTGACCGAGCTCGTATCGTTGTTCCCGCGGCAGCGAGGATCTGCTGCATACGCTTCAGGACAGGGCCAAAGTGGCCGAGGCTGCCGCTCTCGAGACAACGAGGACGAAGGGCGTTAGAGCTTCGGGGAGGACCTGCGCGTCATGGGATTGGCCGCTCCCGTGGTGAGGAAGAAGGGCGTCGGGTCCCATCTGGAGATGGCGAGCGGCGGAGCTGGGTTGTTGCTCCTGCGACGACAAGGAGGGATCATCCGGGGGTTGGTCTGGGGGATGGCGCACGCCTGGGCTGGGTCGCCCCTCCCACGGCGATGGAGAGGAAAGTTGGGCGGTGGTGTTTCGGGGCTGATGCGTGACGGAGAGAAACGGGTCCTCGAGCGATGTTTTTTGCGGACCCGTTAAGGCTGACGGCGCTCCGTTGTGTGCCTCAGGGACCGGATCGGTCGGGGCGCTGCTGCGGGGCGCGTTTTCAACTTATGTTGCAGGTTGCAGTTTGATTGATATATACATGGGTGGTGAGGCAGATATAAGTTTTTGCTCCGAAAAAATAAAAAGCGCCGTGAAGAATATGAACAAAAGAATGCGAAATCAGGTTTTATTTCTTACTTACGTTATATTTTTATTTTTTAATTCAGTTGTATAATATTTATTTTGTAAGGAACTAAATTTTTATATTTTCTAATACAAGTTTCACATAATTTTTATCTCTACAATTTATTGAGAGAGTACATTGAAAATAGCAGTGACAATTTCTCAGAACAGGGTAGTAATGCCACTTAAAAAATTACAAGGGAAATGATCAATAACACAGGCAAAATAGTGAATCTGTTAAGTGCACGTGAGTAACGTGACAAGATAAAATATCACTTCAATTATACTGCTAAAAAAATAAAATATATTAACTCAATCACGGTTAGTAAGCAGTGATCACTATCGACTTTTTGCTCATTATGTACTCAATTTACATAGCAGTACTATAATCATTCACAAAATCCTGAACTTTCAGTTACAAATGGTCATCAGTTGCAATTACATGAGATTCTGTGATCTGTAATTCTCTAAGAGTCAGCTTTTACCATAGAAGCTAATAGCTCTATGTGCCCCTCCTTGGTAAACATAACAGCATTTCCACAAATGTTTGCACGAGTCTGTGCATCCGAAGTGGGAGTTGTCAGCCCAGTCTCCCAAGGACAAACACCATTACAAGTATCAAGCCATGAAAATAGATCATTCTTTAGATGGATGCTTGACAGTTGACACTTCAAGTTCAAAAATAGATCTATTCTATAAATATCTGGGCTTGATTGTGTGCTTCGTATGTGAGGCAAGCAATCTGCCATAACAGAGAGATGAGCTGAAGAAAGATAAAACACCACTTCAATCACAGTTAGTAAGCAGTGATCACTATTGAAACTATTGAGTGACTGAGAACAAAATCAACACCCTTTAGTGAGACGTGGCATCCATGGTCACTGATCATCTAAGCTAAGCATCCATCACTAATGCATCATCCAAGCAAGCACAGATCACACGTAATAATTACCTGATAAATGAAATGTCAACTCATAAAGCAGACGATTCAAACCTGTCAAATTAGTCCTCCTTTGCTTGAAGAACCATAATAATTGTCTACATAAATTTTTCAAAAGAACATTAAAAGAGTATGTTAGACAGCATAGAACAACCTGTATGAAGCAAAAGATGCATCCTAAATTAGAAGTTATTTATGTGTTTCCATTGAATTTTTTTAGTTATCCAATAACAGAATGGAAAAATTATAGAAGTAAAAATTATATTGTAATGCATACACGCACAAATTGAAAGCATAATTGTCAACAATAATAATTGTTAAAGTACTTCAATATTTATTCTAAAGAAAGTAGCAGCTAACTGACTGTAGTAGCAGCTTACTGAATGTAGCTCCATATATTAGATTTTTCCTGTGATGAAACTCATATTTTCAGATTTGAGTATTAAACCTAACATTTTGTTAAACCTCAATGGATGTGCATGCACACAAGCATCTAACTGATTAATTGCACTATCCTTTGTACCAGGAAAAAATAAGAAAGAGTTACCAGAAAAAAAAAAGAAAGAGTTAACAGAGGAACAAAAGGAGGCAAGACGAAATTATGCTAGGAACTATTATGCTACAGTGACACCAGAGCAACGTTTATCCAGAAGGCAGAAACAAGTAAAACCAGAAAGTCTTCAAAAAAAGAGTGCACGCAACAAAAAGCAAAGAGATGCTTCGTGCTCAGATTCTATTGCAATGGAGAATCCAATGTTTGTTCCTGAGTTGGTATTTCCAGATGGTTCAACCCAACAGATATTTCCAGATGGTTCTACCCAAAGGAAGCCTAATCCCAACACAACGACAGAACCTTTTGACATTTCAATGTTTGGTCCCACATGGAGACCTCTTTACATTCCATCTATTCCAGATAAGACCAAGGATAATGACATGGAAAATGCAACAGATGTTTCACATGTCACACGCCATCAAAATGTGCCACATGGTGAGATACAAGCGTGGCGTGTGCATCAAAACGAGCATTTCCAGACCCCTAAATTACCATATGACGAGCCGGCCGGCTGTCACACAACAGATATGGATGACAACGGTAATCTTATTAAATGCAATTTTACATCTTTTATATATTGTGGTCTTGTCATCTATATTCTCAAAAAGTCTTTGGATGTTTTGTAGGAAATTCTACTTCAACTACAGCAAAGGACATTTCAACAAAACCACAAACCACGATGAATGATGATTCTAATTTACATGACTTGTCTGGAGTTGACGAGGAAAGAGTCATATATGAGAATGACTTAGAAGATGATGATGATGAGCACATATGGCTTGGACAAGGTAATTAGTGTGAGATGATTTGTTCCTTTCACAATATAATTTTTTTATTTTACTGATAACTGACTGTGTGTGTATGTGTGTGTATCTACAGATGAGGAAAATGTCGTGGATGTTAATCCCAACAAGAAAAATAATGTTTGTAGTTCTACTAACTCATGTGATACGGATCCCTACAACATTGTATATAGCAACCTTCCTAAGGACGTGCACAAGCTGGAACCCAAAAACAACTGTAATCATTGTGGTGCAAAGCGTTTTCAGTTTGAGACGGATGGTTTCTGTTGCCGTAGCGGGAAAGTCAAGCTAGCTGAGCAAGAAACACCACCTGAGATGGTGAAGCTATGGACATTGGAGGACTCTACATCCAGACACTTTCGTGATAATATCCGGTGGTTCAATGGACACTTCTCATTCACTTCACTTTACTGCAGCCTGGATGAAAGCACTATGAATACCAAGAAGCACCCAATCTATACATTTCGAACACATGGACAGATGTACCATAACATTCGTGGTTTTGAGAGACAAAGTGGGCTGGAACCAAGCCATCTGGAACTGTACTTCTATGATAATGATCCTACCCTGGAGTTTCGCTATCATCGCGCTCGTGAGGGTCAAGAGAAGAAAGATAAAGAGGTTATTTCAATGTTGGTCAATATAATGAAAGGAAACCCACACTCTAGCGGACTCAATATAATTGGTGATGTTACAGAGGTTGATGACTACCGTATAACAGTTAATCTTGACCATCAAATGCATCAGAGGACGTACAATGCACCAACATCTTCAGAGGTTGCCGCTGTATGGGTCGAGGGAAGGAATGTGGCAAAACATTTTGATAGAAGTGTTTGCCTACAAGGACCGACAAATTCATAATATTGGGTCATATCATGCATCATATGACCCTTTGTCGTATCCTTTATTTTTTCCTCGCGGTGAACCCGGATGGCACACCAATATTCCAAAATCTGGTTTAATATACGAGGAAGTTTTAGCTGAATCAGCTAGAAAAAAAGCTGAGGGCAAAGAAGAAGATAAAGAAGGCAAGTATTCGCTAATTGCATCAATTATTAAGTCTACTTTGTTTCTGAAATACTCAGTTTGACATTTTTTTTAACATTTATGACAGGATCTGGAAGTGGCCGGATGACTATTTCAATTCGAGACTATTATTGCTACAAGTTTCAAGATCGTTCGGGAATATTTAATCCAATATTACATGGAAAGCGTTTGTTCCAACAGTTCGTTGTGGATACATACATTAAGATTGAGAGCAACAGACTGGAATACATATGGACCCATCAAACTGAACTACGAGTCGACTTGTATCAGGGTTTGTGGGACAGTTTAGATGCTGGAGAGGTGAAAGCTGCCACCGTTGGAAAACGTATTGTGGTGAACAAGTCGTTTATCGGGGGCCCAAGGGACAAGCGAAAACACTATATGGATGCCATGGCATTAGTTGGTAAGTATGGCAAGCCCGACATATTCCTAACCATGACGTGCAATCCGAGATGGGAGATCCAAGAAAATCTGTATCCTGGTCAGACAGCAGTGGACCGTCCAGATTTGGTTGTCCGTATTTTCAGGGCGAAGCTCGAGGAGATGAAGAACAAATTATTCAAACAACATATACTAGGAAGGGTAAGAGCTCATGTGTACGTGGTGGAGTTCCAGAAGAGAGGCTTGCCCCATGCCCATTTTCTGCTTATCATGGAAGGAAGGTACAAGCTGACTTGCCCAGAACAGTATGATCGGCTGATATCTGCTGAACTCCCAGATGAGAAAAAATACCCTATTATTTACAGCATGATAACTAAACACATGATGCATGGTCCATGTGGCAGGCTAAATCCCAATTGCGCGTGCACAAAGGGACGTAAGTCTTGCAAGTGCAACTATCCACGCCAATATATTAATGCCACCATCCAAGGAAAAGACTCATACCCTTTGTATCGGAGACGGTGTAACGGGCATAAAAAACTGATCAATAAAGAATGGATGGACAATCAATGGGTCGTTCCTTACAACCCATACCTACTACAGTACTTCCACTGTCACATTAACATCGAGGCGTGCGGAAGCATCAAGTCAGTGAAGTATCTTTTTAAATACATATACAAGGGCCACAATCGGGCATCAATCACTGTAGGTGAAGCAGGCAGTGCCGAGGACAAAGTGGATGTAGATGAAATCAAACAGTATCGAGACGCAAGATGGGTTACTCCTCCGGAGGCTTTATGGAGGATTTACAGGTTCGATCTGAGCGAGAACGACTCCCCTGTTATGCAGCTGCAGCTACATCTTCCAGGAATGCACATGGTTGCATTCAAAAAGAATCAAGATATCAAGCAAGTGGTCAAGCGCCAGGGAGTGGAGAAATTGATGCTTACAGAGTACTTTGAGACGAACAAGAACGATCTGGAAGCACGGGGTATCTAGTACAAAGACTTCTCAGAGCACTATACTTGGCAGACCACAGGCAAGTACTGGAAGCGGGAGGTGCGAGAATGCTACATGCAAGTAGGAAGGATCATCCAGGCTCATCCTGCAGAGGGGGAACGTTACTACCTGCGTGTCCTCCTGAACAAAGTGACCGGAGCGACCTCATTTGAAGATCTACGTACGGTTGATAAAGTGACGTATTCCACATTCCGCGAAGCTACAGAGAAACGTGGTTTGATCACTGGAAACAACTCATGGGACGATGCACTCACAGAAGCCACGCAGTATGCAATGCCGCCGTCTCTGTGAAGGCTATTCGCGACAATATTAGTGTTTGGTGAACCCATGGATGTTTGTCAACTCTAGGATAAGCACTACGAGGCGTTATCAGAAGACTACTGTCCTGTTAATCCTTCCAAGACTGCGGTAGAGCAGCTGGTCCTCATTGATATAAGAGACATGCTACGGTCCGTGGGAATGGAAATAACAAAATTTGATACACTGCCTAAGATCGATGGCTCGCATGACGTGGCGAAAGGTCTTGAAAGAGAGATCTATGAGGAGCTGACTGTTAAAAATAAATGATGAGGATATTAATCTTTTTCAGTCTCTCAACAAAGAGCAAACAGACGCGTACAACAAGATTCTATGCACTGTAGAGAGAAAAAATGGCGGTGTGTTTTTCGTCGACGGTCCTGGAGGCACCGGTAAGACATTCCTATACAGGGCGCTCCTGGCAACAATAAGAGGTCGAAACGAGATCGCTGTTGCAACTGCAACTTCCGGTGTTGCTGCTTCCATAATGCCCGGCGGAAGAACTGCGCACTCGCGGTTTAAGATACCACTCACAGTCAAGGACGGTGATCCTTGTGGCTTCACAAAGCAGAGCGGTACAGCCAAACTGCTACAACAAGCCTCTCTGATAATATGGGACGAGGTGTCGATGATAAAGAGGCAAGCTGTGGAGGCGCTACATAACAATTTGCAAGATATCATGGACCGAAAGGACTTGCTGTTCGGTGGGAAGACGGTTGTTTTTGGTGGAGACTTCAGACAAACTCTGCTTGTCATCCGAAAGGGATCCAAAGCTCTGATAGTCGATGCGTCACTACGCTGCTCTTATCTATGGGATCACATGCATCATCTCAAGCTACAACGCAACATGAGGGCACCAAGTGATCCGTTGTTCGCTGAATACCTGTTGCGTGTCGGTAATGGAAGAGAGGAGACGAACAGTGAAGGGGAGGTCCTTCTTCCAAAAGAGATATGTGTTCCTTATACCGGCGAAGACAACGATCTAGACGCGTTGATACACTACGTGTTCCTAGACCTCGACGCCAATAAGACCGACCCAAACTACATCACATCCAGCGCGATTCTGACAACGAGGAATGAGTGCGTTGATAGGATTAACATGAAGATGATCGATCTATTTCAAGGGAAGGAAATAGTGTACCACAGCTTCGACAACGCAGTGGACGATCCCCATAACTACTATCCGACAGATTTCCTAAACACCTTGACCCCGAATGGACTCCCTCCGCATGTGCTGAAGCTAAAAAAAAACTGTCCAATCATACTGCTCAGGAACCTAGACCCAGCGAATGGGCTGTGCAACGGGACAAGGCTGGTGGTGCGTGACTGCCAGAAGAATGCCATCAACGCTGAAATCGTGCTAGGGCAGGACGCAGGAAAAAGAGTGTTCCTTCCTCGCATACCTCTATGTCCCTCGGACAATGATATGTTCCCATTCCAATTCAAGAGGAAACAGTTCCCCATAAGACTGAGTTTCGCGATGACGGTCAACAAGGCGCAGGGCCAAACCATCCCGCACGCCGGAATCTTCCTACCCGACCCGGTTTTCTCTCACGGTCAGTTATACGTTGCTCTATCTAGAGCGACCGCGAGACAACATATCAAAGTGCTCGCGTACCCCGCTGAACATCACGCAAGAAAAAAGGGGGCAAAGGCTAAAGAGAATAATGCATCAAAGGGTAAGAAGAGGAAGCGAGCCGACGAATCAAAAGGGACAGGGTCCAAGAGTGATGGCGGCACGTATACTAAAAATATAGTGTATAGAGAGGTTCTAACATTATAAAGAGCTAATGTTGAAATTTATTTTTTGTATAGAGAGTATGAAGCAGAAATACTCTTATTAGAAGAAACAAGATTGCATTGACGTTGTGATCAGGCTTACACAGAAAAGCAAAAATGTCCAATTGGATTGTATTTTATTTTCTGATTTGAGTAACTGAACTTTCCTATATATTGAATTAAGTGTTCAGATTATCATGCTTACCACAACGATGGTTTACCGCCAGTATGCCTTTGAACTGTTCAAACACAGATCGTGCAGAATCAAACATCCACTCAAAACTAAAGTTTTAACAGTGTGAAGCATATTCTAACATATGGGCAGAAGCATTCTTACTTAAAATCCTAAAACCTACCAAGAAGAATATCAACAGAAAAATATACTCTGGTCCATATTCTGAGTCTCTGAACATTACCATTTACAACAGATAAAAAAGATTAATTAAATTATCACAACATGTCTACAGACCGTCAGACCACTGCAAATCTGAAAATGAGACAAATCAAACTGAAAGTGAATTTCCTACGCGTATAATGACTACTGTATAATCATAAACTCATGTCATAAGATCCAGTCAGATGAATTCAAGAATGATGTACTAAGTAATTCAAAATATGTGAGAGATCTCCCCACCAAACCAACCTAGATTCAGGTGTGGACTGTTTTCAAGCATGCCCAGGTTATAGCAACTCAAAAAATCAGCAAAATACCTACTCAATTTGAATTTCCCGTTGTACTGCATTGAATGACGATATAGGGAGGAGATGATTATAGTTTACAAACCTCGGGAGGCAGAGATGAGGAGGAGGTAGTCCTGCTGGACCTGAGGCAGGAGGGTTGCGTCGTTGCATTGTATGTAGCTGCGCATACGGCGGTGGCACTCGTACACCCTGCACAGTTCCTCCCTTTTGCGTCGTTTTTGGATGACCTCTTCCGCCGATAGGGGCGTAGTCTCCGGCGCAGGTGGAGAGAAAGAGGGCGCAGCGGCAGCTAGGGATTCGGGAGACACCGCGGGCGGAGGCAAAGTTGCGGATGGAGGCTGCTCCGGTGGCGGTGCCAGGGAGGGCAGCACCGGGGATGGAGATGGAAACTCCCTAGAGCGGCGGCCATCCCCGGCCATACCCGTCCGCAGCCAGGAACACGCTCACCACCACCTGGATCTGACCTTCTGCCTACCGGAGAAAAAATGAGGAACGAATGGCTACAGAGAAACGGCGCCCGACATGGAATAGAAGAAACAAACCTCACCGAATCCGCTGTGAAGGAGGGCAGCGCCGGGGATGGAGCTCGGCTGCTCGGCCTCAGACGTTGCTACCGGCAACTCCGGCAAGGGATTTCAGGTGAGGGATTGCAAAACGAACCAGAAAGCTCAACACACAGGTCCAATACGCTCTGCCGCTGCCGGTCAAAGAACACTGCTCCAGCTTCCTGGCCCAAATGTCCGTTTGTTTGGGCCGGCCCAAACTAATCCGAGTCCTAATTGGTATTCTCTCTCTGGTGAAGTCGTGATCAACAGATCTTATAGAAAAAACCAACGACAAAAGCATCTGAAAAATCAAAAGGAAACCTAACTTACGAAAAACTATGGAAGACACCAAAAGCAACGTTGATGGCCTTGCCCTATACATCAACAACAGCGGCGAATACACCGATGAAAACAAGATTGCCGAAAAAACTCCTGCTACAAGTACTTATTGTAGTGGTAAGTGACTTAGTAGTACCTCCTAGGTCCCGGGTTTGATTTCTAATGAGAACGAATTTTTCGAACTAGGTTAAAAAAAATTTCTCACCTACCCTGCCTGGAACCAATTGGTGCGGGCGCTGCTCCCGAGTTGAAGGCCGATGCACTATAAAAATTCTCACACAGACTAAAAAAGGAGTCACCATGTCAGAAGGGGAAGGGGATTCGGGAATTTTCTAGACCTATATGAGAAGATCCTTCTTCTTAATACAAAGCCGTTTGGACGGTCTTATCTGTTACATTATAAGTTTCATTATTTAGTTATAAGAATTTGTTTGTTCTACTTACCACACCATACTGAATATGATGCACGTTTTAAAAAAACTGCAGATGGGTTACGTTCCATGAAATTGAAACAAAATATGTGTGTAGAAGCTGGAATACAAAACACGTAAGAGGAAACTGGAATTTAACTGCCAAAGTTTTAAAGGTATAATGCTGCAAATACTAAATAATAACATTACAATAAAATTCCAAATATTATATTTTCAAGTATCTAGCAGTTTAAATTGATATTCAAATCTTACAATTCAAGATATCTAGCAAATAAATTTGATGGAGCCCAACCCTACATTTGTGTCAATCCAGCTCAGCCGCCTCCGATCAACGACGTTGCCAGATTGCGCCTAAAAATTCTGATCAACAGTGATAAAAAACAAATAAAAAAATATTAAAGATATATTATAAATCATATAAGAATTTATCATTTCAATTTATCAAAAATATCTGATCTACAAGTTTTCAAAAGTTTTAAAGTTCAATTCATCAAATTTTGAAGCCTGTGGTAACGCACGGACAAATTGCTAGTGCAACATATATGTGCTATGACACACCAACGGACTTGCGTTTTGGTCAATGCAGGACCAGATTGAAGCATCAACCCTGTATCTAAAATATGGTGCGCATGGGGAAAGGTAAGCGCATATGAATCGAACGAGAGTTACACAACTAATACATCCATAAGTTACAGAGAATATGACAAGTAATTAAGCATCATCGTGCCTTTGATTTCCGCTGCAAGATTAGCCCTGACTAGCCAGGGATTCGATCAGATGCAGGACCAGATTCAAGCATCAACCCTGTATCTAAAATATGATACGCATGGGGAAAGGTAAGCGCATATGAATCGAACAAGACTTACACAACTAATACATCCATAAGTTACAGAGAATATGACAAGTAATTAAGCGTCATCGTGCCTTTGGTTTTTGCTGCAAGTTTACCCCTGACTAGCCAGGGATTCGATCAGAAGCTGGTAGCCCTCAGGCACCCTGCTCTGAGTTTTTACACATGCTGCCAGGGCAGGCACATCTGCTTTTACATCTAGGAAAACAGAGATCTGAAGGAGCAGATGGAAGTCGGATATCCGCTTCACAAACGGAAGATGCTTCACACGGTCAAGGTGGCTTCTGAGCGCACTCATTCCAACAGGACTTCCACGGTTCTCTATAGGAAAGCCTACTGACAGTGGACCCTGTACACAAAAAGCAAAGTTTGGTTAGTGCAAACAAGTACACGGATCTGCACGCAACTAACACGAAATGAATCCAGTGAACTATTTCCATTCTTCCCCGAGTGCAGTTATCAATTGTGATCAGGGTCCCAGCACAGAACAGTAGAAAATATTGCCACAACAATATTGAAAGCTTTCAATAACCCTTTGGATGTCTCAAGAAGTACAACAGAACTACAATAATTGGTATAAGAGTAACGTGCAGATCTTAAGCAAGTACCTTAAAACCTAAACAGCCTACTGTGATCAGGCGTATAAAAGTAAAGCTTAGATATTGAACATACGAGCAAGCAGTCCACAAGCAATCTGAGGCCATACAGATCAGAGTATATCAACAGGTTCACAAAAGAGCCACACTACTACCCAGCATTTTGCAATACACTCATCCAATTAAATAGCTTCAATGACTGCACACTGGAGTTCTGGTGTGCACTATTATTAGTCTCAAACAAAATAGAACAATGACCAATCAGGACGCTGTGAGCAAAGCCTCTTAAAAAGAAGTATGGAAAGCATCTCAAATCCCAATTGAAAAACAAGATATCATTCAAGGGATAATCTCATAAAACAAATAGCAACTACAAACAAGCAAGTAAACTTCACAACCAGGTCACATTGTTCAATCCTTGGCTGGTCTTTTTGGCTTCTTTGCACCGAAAGTGGGGAACCAAGAATCAGATAAAAAGTTAGGATTTTAGAGCCTTAGATTTCTTAAGATGAGGATTCTGTTAAAGTTCCTTTTAAAGGTACATCCATAAAATATTCTAGGTCACATATGTCAAAAAGAACTGTCCAGCAGATATGCTCATTAAGTTTCTGCAACAGAAGTAGCAGTACCGGGGAAAAATTACCTTCGGTTGCTAGCTGATTTTCTAGGTCTAAAAGAACAATACAATAAACTAAAACTACAAATCTTGCAGCCTCGCGGAATCTAGCTGTTATGTGCAAGCCTAGGGCTGCTGCCCTAGGCTGGTTATGGAGGTGGCGGCAGCTAGGGCAGGGGCGGCGGCTAGGGCAGAGAGAGAGAGAGAGAGAGAGAAAGAGATAAAAGGGATTAAACCCTAATTCCTTTCTTCCTGATCTGATTACAATCCCCTCATTATATAGAGGGGGTTAACTTGGCTGCTAAGGAACCTATTACAATTTATATAGAAAAAATCTAAATTACTTAATGGCAAAGGAACCTAGGCGGGGCGGTTGCTACAGTAACCGCGTGATACTGTTTGCGCGCGTGAACAGTGCCCCATGGGCCCCCCTTGTTGCTCTCTAGCCAGCCCATTTGGTAGCTTGCCGGTCTGGGCCCTTTGGCCCATAACACTTCCGCCAGCGGCGAGAACCAGCACGCCCTCATGCTGGGAAATCCTCCTCCTGGAGCCACTCATCGGGATGCTTGACAAAGGTTGCTGCTGAATGGTCACTATCAAGTTGCTCAAGACAATACCAGTAGTCAAGTGTCTCGTAGTGCTATCAACGTCCAGCAAGAAGCGAAATCCAAGGCTGCCAATGAAACTATCAGTGATGAAATGATGTGACGACGGCCGAAGGATATTCCCATGAACAACACGTGTGGCAGAAGCATCAATGAGTTCCCAGGGCACCCTAAAATCAATAGCAAAGGTGTCAGACTCCAATGGTGGCGCCACAAAGAAGTGATGCTCAAGCGTCGACACATGAAGGAGAAGACCATCAGAGAGCACATGGCGAACTAAGGCAGGTAGACCATCTGAAGAGCGTGAATTTGGCAAGACATGATAACCAATAGCTACATGGCAAAGCATAGTCTCATCACCATCCACCAAAAGAGAGGTCAGCAAGCGAGGTAGCAGCGGCGACGACCCCGGTAAGTAGATACGGCCATCAAAGCAGATCAAATCGGCCTGCATACCCCAAGCCTAAGGTGCAGCACCGCTTTGGATGAAAGAGACAGAGACTAGAGAGCACAGAATCCTCAATGATGTCACGGCAAATGTCGGTGTAGATGCTGAACCCGGAGCTGAAGAAGTCAAAGCTGCCTATAGGGCCGCCCATCACAGCAAGGGGGTCATGTGGCTGCACTGGGAGCCTCCTACCAATGGTGACGACTCCCGAGGCTCCACCCAAGGAAACATTGGCTCTTCCAGTGTCGGCTGGTGGTGTTGATGATGCCCGGAGTCGATGCCGAGCAACAGAGTATGGCGCCCATCATGAAAGAAAGACATAGACAACGAAGCAAAGTCCCACATAATAGGTCCAAGAGAAGTGAGCCAAGGTGTACCAAGCACGATGTCGATGTCATCCGGAAGGTTCACAGTGAAGACGTCCAAGGTATGTACATCCCCGCCCAAGATGAGGAGAGCTCCACAAAGGCTACGGCTAAGAATACGCGAACCCGAGGCAAGTGTCACACCCAAAGCAATGCGACGAAGAGGCAACATCCTAGCATTGGCGATGGAGAGGCCGATGAAGTTGTGCATGGCGTCGGAGTCGAGGACATCATCGATGTGGAGGGCGCCGTCCATGATAGCCGCAAAGTCATGCTCATCCTGTGGGGCTTGCCATGGCTCATCAATGTCCACCCACGGCTTGTAGGGTGTGAATAATGTGCCCCCTATGACGAGAATGGCCAACTTGGCCGTGACGGGTGGTGTTCCTTCATCCATGTTGTGGAGCACGAAGTGGCCATCATGGTTGTGGGAGGGTGTGGGCAGAAGTAAAAGCACTAGATAGTAAGCAATAAACAACCAACGAATAAATTTGAAACACTTACTGTTGATTGATCTTGTTTTCCATTCCTTTGGAGTGCCGGTGCCAATCAGATAAGATGCATGTATCATGGAAGCAAGGATAGCCATAGAGATGTCTTGATAGTTGTTGCAGTAGGCGACATCATTCTCATTGGAAGTTTTGTGCAGCTTGCCTCCAGAATTTGTGCCTAAGATCATATGGGGCACCTCAAAGATGGCCTCCGTGGAGCCCACTAAAACTGCAGCCGGAGCGGAGGGTATGCCAGATCAGGGAGGATTAACTTGGTAGGGAGCTGGTGGAAGGTATCCTCAAAGGGAGCAACAACTTGCGGGGGTGTCGTGGCGAAGATATGAGTGGTGGAAACGATCTCTTGGGAGATGTGGGCATCCACCTTGGAGAAAATGAGCGTGGGAGGCTCCTCTGTGGTGTCCAGATCTGGCGCAACGAAGGGATCAATAGCACCAATGCAGCGGCTGGAATTGATGATCCGTGCAGCTGATGAGGCAGAAGTTGCTACAGTTGCAGGGTCGTGGATGACCTCCGTAGTGATCGGGACTTCCTGTGATGCAACTGGATCAGCCCCGGCGACCAGATTTGACTCATGAACAACAGCACCCTTGTAGTTGCCAGAGTTGATGACAGGGGTGGGGGTCCTGTCCAAAGGCACCCTTATTGATGTCATTGGCCCAGTTGACCTCCACTATAGCAGCAAGATTTGCAGTAGTAGCTACCGCCTCCGTGCTAGGGTTGATGTTGACAATGGCAGGGACGATCTCTAGGAAAAACGGGGCGGCCACCTTGGGGAAAGCGATCATGGTGGTCTCCTCCATGGCATCCAGGTCTGCCGCGACAATAGGATCAGCCTCGTGAACAGTAGCATGCAAAACTGTGTCGTCCTTCAGATTGACGGGAAGCAGATCAACGATTTCGTTGGAGACAATAACAACAGCCGGTACATACGTCAGATCTGTGATAGAAACGTGCTCCTCTTGGGTGTTGTTGGTGTTGTTGATGGACAGATCAGCAATTGAGGGAGGCACCATCATCGACGTGGAGATCGGATCCTTAGAGGTACTGTTCACGCCATGAACAGTACCGTGAACAGTAAAAAATTCTGTGATAAACTTCTAATTCTGAGTTTGACTTCCAACTGAAAGCGTATGTATTATTTTGAATTTCACAGGACATAGAGTTTCACAATCCCAGACATTCCTACATTCCACCTCAGCATATGTCATTCTTATTCCAAGAACCATCTATTCTAATAATCTATAAATTAGAAAATTATCTGTGTCACGGCTTTTTTATGCTAGCAGCACATTCTCCATAGTATCTTACAAGAAATTTTTTCTTTAGTTTAGGACAGGATGTGATTAACTCCACTCTCCAGTTTAAATAAATTCCACAGCTCCTGTTTTTATATTTTTTGAAAATAGAAATAATACTAGCATTAAAAATTTTGTGCTCTTAAGCAACTATGAGTCTTTTGTTAGCCTCGGAAAGCCCAACTTAATTCCTTTTACCGATGTTGACAAAGACACAATGATGGCTAAAATCTAAATCATAAATGGCATAAATCTGGAGGCCATCCACAGAATCATGATTATAAGCATTCGTTTTCCTCTTTATGTTGTTGTTTCACTTCATATAACACATGTTTGAAAGATATTCTTTTTTTCACCAATATACTAGTGCACCAAAGTTAATCCTCCAAAATAATAAGAAGATATATGCAATCAGCATCCAATTCCAAGTTCCATTGTTAACTCACGAATTAGCTCATATAATATAATATAAAGGAAAACTTACCTTTTGAGTACCATCCTCAAATAAAAAGACAACCTTTCCTGTTGGTAATAAAGTTTCAAGTTTGCCCTTGAATTTGCAATTTTGCTTTTCAAAGTAACAGAAACTGCCAATGTACTATGTTTACTAACTAGTACTGAATTTAAATGGCACATTACTATTAGGGTGGAGAAATGGTCTAGGAATATTTAGTATTTATTAGTTTAATTTTGTAGTACTAAAGTAACAAGGATCCCGTTCCAGTACTACACTTCTAAACAGACCTTTAAAGAGGATTAACTTCGCCACAAATGCATGATATCTCGGTCTAATATTAAAGGATCAATTTGGACACTAGGTTGAACATATCATGGAATTCAGCGTGTGATATCAGATCACCTAACAATTTAAACATTATGTGCATATGAACATAATTATATCCAGCCCCCAAGGAGGTTCTAGTATCAATGACTGATTGCCACACACATTTTTTGTATAACAAACAAGCTCAGAGCAACTAAATTCACCAAGCTACAGATATAAGATTGAACGAAGGAATATACCTGGTGATCGGAGATCTTGACAGGAACTAGGAAAAAATCATTATCCACCTCCATGGTATCCTTGCCTCCTAACACCACCTCCTTTCGCATCTTTGAGAGGCGCGGATCATCATTATCCCCAACCTCAGTTTCCAGAACGCCGTCCTTAAATAGCTTGACACAAATCTCGCTCATCTGGAAGGCCTCCAAGTGCACATCTCCGGTGCCGTCATCCCCCACCTCGAGCTTCACTATGGCGGTGATCCACTCTAGGATCCCGCCCTCAGCCTGCAGCTGAGCAGCCTGCACGACCTCCCTGTTGGACATTGTGTATTCTCCGGTTTCACTGGCCTTCCTCCCCACTGCCTGCGTGAATACGAGACCAACCCGGCGCATCCCGAGCCCCTCGGCGATGGCATCTACACGCTCCTCCTCGGCGGGGTCGCGCATGAGCTGGACGACGTCCTCGGAGCCCTGCTGCGGCGGCTCGTAGATGAAGTCGACGAAGACCTCCTTCGTCTCGGCGTCGATGCGGCCGTAGAGGAAGCCCGCCCGCTTGACGGCGAAGGCGAGCGACTCGGCGACGTGGAGCTGGAAGGAGTTGGCGGCGTCGCGGTCGAAGGACGCGGCGGAGCAGAGGGCGGCCTCCTGGCGGGTGACGCGGATCTGGCGCGCGATGAGGTCGTCCATGGTCATCTTGCGGCCGAAGGAGCCGGCAGCGGAGAGCGCCTTGGGCGGCGGCGGGACGGCAGAGCGCGCGTCGGGCGGGTAGGCGAGGTAGACGAAGGAGCCGTTGGCGAGCCGGAGGGAGGTGAGGCGGGCGGCCGGGTCGGAGAGGAGCGGGGCGGCGGCGGAGTTGGCGAGGAGGAGGGCGGGGTCGAGGGAGAGGCGCTGGAGCGAGACGGGCACGGTGAGGGCGGACTCGATGAGGCGCTGCAGGTCGGCGACGGTGGCGGTGGCCGGGTCCGGCACCGTGATGCGGTCGGTGCCGTCGCGGCTGCGGATGCGGAGAATCATCGTCGCGGCTGGGGAGAGGCTTTGCTTCAGCTGTGGGGTTTGGCTGGGAACCGGGAGTCCTGGTACCGTTTATAGGGTCGGCCGACCTGGGGTCGATGCGGAATCTGCCTGCTCTGTGTGTGATGGACACGGAAACGGAGCGAGGAAGGCGAGACGGCGCCGGGAGAACGAAGGAGATGACATTCCACAAGGATTTTTTTTTTTTGAAATGGAAATATTTTTCATTAAATCCACCGCTGCTTTCATTAATTTTTTTTTTTGAAATGGAAATACTTTGCTGATGCCCAAATCCTGCTTTCACACCCTGTCAGCACGCCATTACCTCAGCCTGGAAGGCACTCATAAGATACGGTAGTCTTCCTCTCCTAGCGCAGCGCATACCACATCTCCCTCAGCGTCTCTAATCACGAAACCCCAGCCTCCTCACTTAGTATCCGGCGAGAAACTCCCGTCCGAATTGATCTTTAAGACATCTTACGGTGGCTTCATCCATTTCTGTTACCTTGTTTTTTGGTTATGACTTCCCTTTTTTGCAAAGCTTATAATTTCAGCAGCAACAACATTTACATTCTGTGCAAGCCAGGAAGCGTGGTGTGCTCTTTGCTCTTCTCTTATATCACTAGAGTAATACACGTGCGTTGCTACAGACATAAATTATATAATAAATATGTGAAAATACATGTTTTACTATAGTGAATAAAAATATCACATGATAATATAAGCAACAAGAATACAATTATTCTCAATTTATATATTCCATTCTGTCCAGATTCATAAATTGTTCAGTGAATGAACATATGGTTTGTCTAGGTTCAAAGAATATTCAATAAATCTTTTGAAAAACCAATAACAAGTAATTTGAGACAAAGGGAATAAGCAAATAAAACTAAAACTTTATACATAGAATACTCAATTAATTAATCTATTGATATACTAACTTGCTAATATACTAATCTATGCTCATATCGTGCGCACATACAGCTTTTTTCAATGTTGTATATACTATTCCCTCCATCCCAGTTTATTTGTTATGTTAGCTCTGTTTTTTTATGTCTAAGTTCATAGCATCTTCTATGAACCTAGTATATTATATTTTATGAATCTGGCCAGTCTCAAGCCTGGGTAAAGGAGGAGGGTTATGTTAGGTTTGACGAACCAACGTTAAAAACCCAGCCACTCAAATGGATATGAAACCCATAAGAAATTTATTGGGACGTACTCCTCTTAGCGACGCGCTACATCGGAACCCGGGTGTGGTGTCAAATGAGCAAGGGCCGGGTCGTCAGCCCCTTGGTGGCGCGTCGTATCGTAACCTGGGTGCGATAAATAGTGAGCAAGGGTCGGGTCATCGTAATATTAGTGGCGTGCTACATCTACGCTCGGGTGTGGTGAAAAATGAGCAAGCGTCTTCGCACTTTCCTCGACGGGTGCAAAGGGTAAGGAAGTTAGCCGAGCCAATTAGGATTCGTCTAGAGAGTTGGAACGTAGGGTCCCTAACAGGCAAGTTATGAGAGCTAGTCGATGTGGCAACTAGGAGACGTGTAAATATCCTATGTGTCTAAGAGACTAAATGGAAGGGCCAGAAGGCGGAGGAGGTGGAGGATACTGGCTTCAAGATTTGGTACACGGTACAATATCGGGTAGAAATAATATAGGCATTTTGATCGATAGGAGCCTTAAGGATGGAGTCGTAGAGGTTAGGAGACACGGTGACCGGATTATCCTAGTTCGACTGATAGTTGGAGATTCGGCTCTAAATGTGATTAGTGCCTATGCCCCTCAGGTAGGTCTTAGTGAGAGCACCAAGAGTCAGTTTTGGGAATATCTAGATAGCATGGTTAGTGTCATACCTATCAGTGAGAAGCTTTTCATAGGAGGAGACCTTAACGGCCATGTGGGGACGTCTAATATAGGGTTCGAGCAGATCCATGAGGGGTTTGGGTATGGTAGTAGGAATCAGGAGGGGGAGGATATACTTAATTGGACGTTAGCTTATGACTTATTGGTAGCGAATACCCTCTTTAGGAAGAGGGAATCCCATCTAGTAACCTTTAGAAGTGCACAACACTCAAGCCAAATTGACTTTATCCTTGCAAGGAAGAAGGACAAACGTGCCTGCTTGAACTGTAGGGTGATACCTGGGGAGTGTATCGTCACTCAACATAAGCTTGTGGTGGCGGATTTTCGCTTTCGGGTACGTGTATACAGGGACAAACGTACCAAGACCGTGAGAACGAAGTGGTGGAAGTTTAGAGGGGAGCTGGCGCAAACTTTTAAGGAGAGGATGCTAGGAGAGGGACCCTAGGAGGAAGGAGAAGGACCAGATGACATGTGGCTAAAGATGGCAACATGTGTGCGGAAGGTAGCTTCAGAAGTGTTTGGCGTGAGTAGGAGAGGCAAACAAGAAGCAAAATACATCTGGTGATGGAATGATGAGGTGCAAAGGGCTATCAAGAAGAAGAAGGAGTGTTTCAAGCGTCTACATCTTGACAAGAGTGTAGCCAACATAGAAGGCTATAAAATAGCCAAGAGGGCTGCAAAATGAGCAGTGAGTGTAGCAAAGGGTCATACATATGGTAACCTTTATCAGCGACTAGGCACGAAGGAAGGGGAGAAGGACATCTATCGGATGGCTAGGATCCCTGAGCGGATGACGAAGGACATCAACCAAATCAAATGTATCAAGGACGGGGTAGACCGACTCTTGGTGAGAGATGAGGAGATCAAGGACAGATGATGAGAGTACTTTGATAAGTTATTTAATGGTGAGGAGGAGGGTCCTATACTTGAGTTGGATGACTCATTTGATGATAACAACAAACGCTTTATGAGGAGAATTCTGGAGGCTGAGATAGAGCAAGCTTTGAAGAGGATGAAAAGTGGTAAAGCGATGGGCCCTGATGGTATCCCCATCGAAGTATGGAGATGCTTGGGTGTCAGAGCCATAGTATGGTTAACTAAGCTTTTTAATCTCATCTTTCGGTCAAACAAGATGCCGAAAGAATGGAGGAGGAGTATAGTAGTACTGATCTTCAAGAACAAGGGAGATGTTCAGAGTTGTACTAATTATCGTGGGATTAAGTTGATGAGCCATACGATGAAGCTCTGGGAGAGAGTTATCGAGCATCGCCTAAGAAGAGTGACAAGTGTGACGCAAAACCAGTTTGGGTTCATGCCTGGAAGGTCAACCGTGGAGGCGATTTTCTTAATGCGACAATTGATGGAGAGATATCGGGAGCAAAAGAAGGACTTACACATGGTTTTTATTGACCTCGAGAAGGCGTATGACAAAGTGCTAAGAAATGTCATGTGGTGGGCCTTGGAGAAGCACAAAGTCCCAACTAAGTACATTACCCTCATCAAGAACATGTACAGGGATGCGAGGACGTATGTTCGGACATGTGATGGCGACACCAATGACTTTCCGATTAAAATAGGACTACACCAAGGATCAGTATTGAGCCCTTATTTATTTGCTTTGGTGATGGACGAGGTCACACGAGAAATACAGAGTGATGTTCCTTGGTGTATGCTCTTTGCTAATGATGTGATGTTAGTTGATGAGAGTAGGGATGGGGTTAATAGGAAGTTGGAGCTGTGGAGGCACACATTAGAGTGCAAGGGATTCAGACTTAGTAGGGCCAAGACCGAGTATATGATGTGTGAGTTTAGCGCGACTAGACATGAGGTTGGAGACGTTAGCCTTGATAGACAATTGGTGGCCAAGAAGGATACATTTCATTATTTAGGATTGATATTGCAAAAGGATGGTGACATTGATGAAGATGTTAGGCATAGAATTTCAGCCGGCTGGTTGAAATGGCGTCAAGCATCCGACATTTTATGCGACAAGAGGGTGCCATAAAAGTTAAAAGGTAAATTTTATAGGGCGGTAATTCGTCCAGCAATGTTATACGGTGCTGAGTGTTGGCCTACGAAAAGATGACATGTTCAATAATTGAGTGTAGCAGAGATGCGTATGTTGTGTTCGTTTTATGGCAATAAAAGAAAAGACCGAATACGGAATGAAGATATCCGGGACAGGATAGGAGTGGTACCTATCGAGGAGAAATTGGTTCAATATCGGTTGAGATGGTTCAGACATGTCCAACAGAGGCCTCCGGAGGTGCCGGTGCGTAGTGGGGTTCTAAAGAGAGATGCTAATATTAAGAGAGGTAGAGGCCGACCTAACTTGACTTGGGATAAGTCGGTTAAAAGAGACCTGAAGGCGTGGGATATCTCTAAGGAGCTAGCTATGGATAGGAGCGCTTGGAGACTAGCAATAGATGTGCCGGAACCGTGATCTTTTTTTCCTTCCTTCTTGCTTACTCATTTCTTCTTTCCTTTGGCTTTTGTTCCTTTTGTTTTTGTCTCTTTTGTCTCTTTTTTCTTTTTTTTCTCCTTTTTCTTCTCTTTCTTTTGGCTTTTGTTCATTTATCTCTTTTTTTTTTGGGTTCCCATGGGTTTTATTTCTAGCCTACCCTAACTTGCTTGGGATAAAAAGACTTTATTGTTGTTGTTGTTGTTGAATCTGATCTTTGATATCATTGCTGACATTTGCATATAACTGATACTATGATCACAACAAATTTTGAGAACTTATGTCATATTCTTCTGTTTTACACCCTCATACTCACCTCACAACTTGAGAAACACTGCATTACAAGGACACCAACAATTGAGTCATTGGCATGCACTGGTGCAGCCAACCTAAAAAATGTTTCACCGCATCGGCAACTCCAACTCAGTCATACACAGTTCTGCAACCGTGTCATGTCAGGCGCATGTACGACCAGGTCAGGTAGGCACCAACAATTGATGCGTGGCTAAGCTGTTCGATAGTGATTGTTTCAATATTTATGTTGTTTATACACTTGAAAATAAGATTATTATACAACCTTATGTTGCCAGGCAAAAAAAAAATCATCTAGTTCTCATAACTGATCAATGGAAGCTTTTGCTCCTGCTCATTTTCATGCAGTTCAGAAGTAAAAGAGCACATGAGTTTATGCTCTCTTTTTTTTGACACGGCAATCACTGAATATCACATGACTAAGTGGGTTCTTTTCAGCTTGCTAGCATCTCATAAACAAATTATGAACTTGCAATGCAGTGTTACTTCAGCATAAAATGATCTACAAGTACAATTGATACAATTATTCAGAACCACAAACATATAAATCAAAATAAAAGAGCTAATCTATAAGTTTTTCATATAAAATGCAAGAAGCAATTCAGAAGCAATTTGACCAAGAAGCATTTCGGAAGCAATTTGACCAAGAAGCATTTCGGAAGCAATTTGGCCCAGAAGCATTTTGGAAGCAATTTGGCCTAAGCCAAGAACTAATTTTTATAAGATCAAGGAGAACTAACGTTAGTAAAATCGGAACAAGTAGCTAGTTATAGTAAAATCAAGCAGATGGAATGAAGCTTATTTAGTAAAATCAAGCAGAATTAATTTTAGTGAAATCAATTAGAATGCAATTCAATTTAGAGAAATCAACCAAGAACTGGGCATGCTAAACAACAAGTAGTTCATCTTTGTTTTTATACCAGGCAACAACAAAGAATCTAGCACCCATGAGAAACACAAATACATCTCTGTTTCCAAACCAGACAACAAAGGATCTAACACCAATGAGAAACAGAAATACATCTCTTTTTGTTATTTGACCAGTGGGTAAAACAAATGTAGTTCGTATTAAAATCAGACTAAAAGTATGCAGTGAACTTGACTGAAAGTGAGTCCTACCTCAGATTCATGTTACCCCTTACAACTTTCAGATACCAAGCAATGATGTCTCGAGAATGTTATTTGCAGATTTGTGTCAATCTGAAAAGTATATGCAGGATTCAAATTCGATTTATTTAAAAGCTGACATAATATTCAGGGTTGACATCAAACAGACTTAAATATCTATGCATGTTTAAAGGATACATAATTTTACTACATCACCTATGACGAACTGAGGGATCTGATGTCTCTCATTCTACAATCATTCCGTGCTTAAACAAATGTTGAAAGGGAATAAAACAGTCCCCTTTGCAAGAACTATTCGTTTACCTGCAGGAGTCTTGATCTACTGAACCTTGTCATGCCAGGCTGCAGCTATTTGCTAAACTTACTTCCCTTGAATTTTTATTTGTTAATATTAGGATAAAAGTGGCTAAGAAAAACACATGTACAATAGACTGTTTTCACCAATTAATTTTAACAGCATCGCCACTTTATATAGCTTTAGCATAACCAATTTTTTCCCTTGAGTTCCAACAGGCACACAACCTATATTAAAACAGAGGATATTTGAATTTGAAAAAAAAAACAAGGGCTCAAAACATGATTCATTTTTCTCTATGTCAATAGTAGAAACAAAAAACCAAGTCTGAAAACGGTAGGATGTTACCGAAACATTGCGATAGCCGGTCACCAATACATCTAACGGTAGAGAGGAGGACGACGGGTTAGTGGAGCCTATGACGACACACTCGTAATTTATAGATTGGTATAGATATAGATCTCCTGCTCCAATCTTCATTTGTTGGGTATATGCCACAAAAATAAAAAAGATGAGATGAACCAATTTTTGGCAATCTGAAGTGCATTTCACTAATATGCATAGATGTCATTATCTTTTCACAACTGATCAACTATATTTGTTTTTTTAGTTCAAATTTATTTGACGTTAATAATTTAATTAGCTATAAACAAACTTTGTGTCACTTGCAACTAATTCAAGCAGAGAAATGATTCTCAAACATGTAATAAAAAAACGTTACATTTTTATTGGGATGTGACTGTTTTTGCAAGCAAACATGATCTTCTAAATTTACAATACTAAAATTGACTATCCTACAACAGTATTATGACAATCTATTCAGATTAAAAAATAATCATGGATAAAAACTTTTAATTACCATAACTCTCAACCATTCAAATAAAATCTTTCCAAGCTAAATCAGGAGTAACACGCTGCTACTGAACTAAGCTAAATCTTTTAATGGAGCAACACAATCTCAAAATGTACTAACTAATTTAGCAACACAATATTAGTAACATTTTTTTTACAAAGAAGATCCATGCCTGTCGTAAGTAGTGATTTCTCAAAATATACTAACTAATTTAGCAACACAATCTCAGTAACATTTTTTTACACAAAGAAGATCCATGTCTGTCTTACGTAGTGATTTCTAAAAGAGCATGGAAGAGCAAAACTAAGAGAACATAGTGACTCAACAGATCAGAAGTTGTCACCGTAACAGGTGTTATCTTTGAGCACAATAATAAGTTCTGAAAATGAAAATGGGTAATAAAATTCTCAAATGAGAATCCTCAAAAGAGAAATTGACCTATTGACATGACACAATTTTCAGCTCAAAAGGAATTATATGTATGAAAACAGCAACACCACTAATTTTCAAAGAGCTGGGACTCAAGTGTCCCTAGACTTTTTCACATAGACAATACTCAATATTTTCTAAAGTAGACACAATCTGGCAGTGCCAAACATGAAGAGACTGACTCTAGAGCAACAATCGATAAAAGACGCATCAAGTACAAATGCTCACCTCCAGAGTGACGAAGAGGTCGCTTAGGAAGCATGGCTCTCCAATATGGTTCAGTTGATGAAATTTTACAAACAGAAATCCAATGTATATGAGCCCTGCCACTGCCCTGCATCCGAAACTAATCCACATGAATACACCTTTGCACACATCTGAAAAGAAATTTGGCATAAAACTGAGGTGATCATATTTGCCATAAAACTTATCAAGACTCGCATAAAACTGGCAAGTCCTACTCCTCCGAATCCTCTAAAACTTGGACAAACTCAGGTTGCATAAAATTCTGAAGAGAAAAGCTAGTTGGAAATTCATACTTTCATTTTGAGTGATCACAATCAGTCCACTAATTCCTTCCAACCCACAACTGACCACTATCATTACTGACAACCAATTCTTCCAATATCCCACTTCTGGCCTAATTATTCAACCAACCGCATACTGAGAGGGCTCTTTTTTTTTGTGGGACAACCACATACTGACAGTATTGAGGCGTAGAAAGATACAAAATAAAATGCATCACAAAATAATGAGAAGTATAAGAAACATCTAATAGATATCCTATTATCCTTTGTAATCCTCTCTAATTAAGACTACTGGATAGCTTTAGTAAAGGATTCTGTCCACTGGCAGGGGGTTGTCTACTGCCAATCAAAATGAATGTTCTGTTTCCCTCTAACTCCTATAGATTTAGATACAAGCTTTGAATGACCTATCTTACTCGTCGGATATCGGTGTTAGACTGCATATCAATTATTCACAGGAACAATGATAAATTCCGAGAACAACAAGGAAAGTTCATCAAGTTTATAAGGTAGGGAAGAACCAGTAGAATATAAGCATATGTTACCAAAAGTTGTTAATTTATTTTTCAGTGATAAGCTTATAAGGTTTGGTAGTTGATACCTTTGTATTGTACTGCACTCAGATATAGTAAGCCATGGAGTATGACATAAATTTGTATGATTCAAGTAGCTCACATCTCGTTGTTTGACAACCATGAAAAGTCACCAACGTTGTATAATGCACCAGGTCCAGTGGATATGTCATAGAAGCAGCGGTAATTCAAGATAAACCACCACCTAGCAATCTAACACCAACATCAGCACCAAATCCACCATTCTTCTTGAGGCCAGGTACATAGATATGCAAGGAGGCACAGAGATCACAGATCCATCTCACCTCATTGTGGAGGAACAGACGTGGTCGCTGTCTTTCTACACCCTCTCCGTCAGCACATCGATCGAGCTTCTCGAGGAGCGGCGGATCTAGCGGCACCAGGGCCGAGCTCAAAGACTCGACGGGGTTGTCGGGGATCTGTTGGAGGTGTCGGAGGAGGGCAGCAGGGAGAACACGTTGTTGCGGAGGAGCAGCCCGGCCATGGGAGGGGAGAGGAGGCAGGCAGCATCAAGGCGTGAGCGACGTCTCGATGGAGGACCATGGCACGTGGCGGCTGCTTCTGTTCGATGAGGAGGAGGAGGAGGGCGCAGCTTCGCGGTGGCGGCGGTGGCTGTTGCTGCGGCTCGGGTCATGGCTGGGGAAGAGGAGGAGCGGCACCACGACGATTGCTGCTGTGGCTTGGTTGGGGCTGGGGAAGAGGCAGAGCGGCGGCGCGACGACGGCTGCTGCTGGTCGGGTCGGGGCCGGGGAAGAAGGAGATGAGGCGGGGGTGCGGCGGCATGGCAGAGAGAGGAGGCAGGGGGTGCGGCGGCGTGGGGGCTACGCGTTAGGGTTTGGGACGGGTGGGTCGGAGCGGAGGAGAGGAGGTAGGCGGGTGAGTCGCCAGGTCACGTGGGTCCTACTTGTTAGCGCCTGTTTTATTCGGTGAGGGGTGACGGGTCAAAGCATGGGGCGATGGGTTAACCAGAGCTGTTGGATTGAAATCCAGCGGTATATGAGAGGACGACGAGTTAAGGGTTGACGACCTCACCACAATTATAGGATTGGTATAGATTTCTCTCCTGCTACCAAGACCACAACAGCGTTATCACTTTTATCTGAGTTGGATTCGACATGTCCAATATTGCATGCACCACAGAATGCGCAGAAGGCAAGGTCATCAATTTTCACCGAATATCATCCAAACCCATCTCCTCCCAGACACATTGTACATGCTTGCATTTAAAGAAGAGATGTGCTCCATCCTCATGTTGTCTCCCACAGACGACACAATGAGTAGGTATGCGCATCCCCCTTTTCTCCAGATTGACTCGAAGAGCCAATGTGTCATGAGCCAGGCGCCATATGAAATGCTTCATTTTATTTAGAATTGGGAGCTTCCACAGGTTCCCCCAGAATTTAATCTCCTGCACTATGACATCAACATCCGCTACTAGGCTCTGGGAATGGTCTCTATTCTCTAAATCTTTGTGAAGTTTGTATGCTGATTTGACCGAGAAATAGCCCTTTGCTTCAAAGTTCCATGCCGGAGCATCAGCCAAGTCCACATACACTGGTATAGATAGAATGACACTTGCGTCTTCTTCCCAGAAAATTTCCTTCACCAACATCTCATCCTAGGTTCCCGTGACCTGATTAATTAGTTCTGATACTCGATGCAACAATATGTGTTCTCTAGGGGTGATTGGTCGACGACTCCAGTCCCTGGGCAGCCAAAGATCAGACCAAATATTCAGGGTAACACCACTTCCTACCCTCCAGATTACACCTTCTCTCAATAGTTCGATCCCTTTTAGGATGCTCCTCCATGTATATGAGATTCCCTCTTTTGGCCTTGCTTGCAAGCAGCTGCTGTTTGGGTAATATTTAGCCTTAAGGACACTAGAGCACAAAGACTCTGGATGAGTGAGAAGTCTCCAGGCTTGTTTTGCTAGCATTGCTATGTTGAAAGCGTAAATGTCTCGGAACCCAAGGCCACCAAATTGTTTAGGTAGCACTAACTTATGCCAACTTAGCCAATGCATACCTCCTTCCTTATCTTGCTTACTCCACCAAAACTTGGCAATCAAGGCACTGATGTCATCACACACGGTCTTTGTTATGTCAAAACGGCCCATAGCATAAGTTAGAATTGCTTGTGCCACCGCTTTGATTAGTACTTCCTTCCCAGCTTTTGATAACAATTTCTATTTCCAACCCTGTATACGTTGCCACACCCTCTCTTTAAGATATGTGAAGGTTTTCATTTTTGATTTGCCAATATATACCGGAAGACCCAAGTACCTTTCATTCATAGTTTCCTTAGCAACGCCAAGAGCTTGATTTACTTCATCCTTGTTTTGTCTATTTGTATTTGCACTAAAGACAACATCAGATTTTTCCTTGTTTATCATCTGTCCAGAGCATTGCTTATATAAAAGTAGGATACTTTGTAAGTGTGTAAGGATCATGACCATTGAGGTCACCCCAAGGTATGGAGTTTTGGTGATGCATGACAAACATGAAATATGACTAATATCTACACGAGTGTTGTTTGTGTACGAAACCCTTTCTATCTTATGATGATTGTCTACGACATCCTTAGCAATGGATAACAATGACTGTAAGCATGGAGGCTTGTGAGCTTGATAGAGTCCAAGGGTTGATGGAGATGGATCAAAGTGAAGAACAAGCTATGGAGCAAGTGTTTGGTACACTTGTCTAGTTGTTAGGCTTTGAGTCCATAGGAAAAACCGGACTATCAAGGGGGTCTAGGTCTTTCTCTTTGGTCATGTCTAGTCGGTGATGTGCAAGGTTGCTCGGTGAAATCACAGGCACTAGGTGACAGTGGAGAAGCCAAGGAGCTGTTCGGAGAAGCCGGGAAACCAAGTCAAGCGAGGACAACACGTTTCAGCTTCTGGACGTAGTGACCGGACAGAGGGGTCAGAGGTGACCAGACTGTATGGTCACTATGTGGAGTTTTCCAGGACTTAGCATGAGGAGCAAGAACTCTGTCTGCAGGAGACTCCATACAGACCGGATGGTCCGGTCTGCTAACCGGATAGTCCGGTCAGTAGGAGTGCAGGGACGACAGAGAGGATACAATTTGTGGACCTTCCTAGAATGGAGAGAGAAAGTGGACCGGACAGTTCGGTCAGTTAGAGATTCAGCAGGGGCAGGGCCATTTGTGCACAGAGGTGCAGTGACCGGACTGTCCGGTTAGGCAGTGATCGGACTGTCCGCTCAGTGTGCCCAGGAAGTTGATTTCATAGAGCAACGACTAGTTTAAGGTTGGTAGCCTATATAACTTTTTTTCTGGGGTCTTGGAGACCTCTCTTGGCCAGAGGAATACCTAAGGATAATTTGTAAGGTCCAAGAGGAAAAGAGGAGAGCACTAGGAGAGGATATTAGATATCTTGAGAGTGCTAGTGAGAGTAACATGGAGTGATTTTGCACATCTAAGGCTAGGGTATCCTTGAGGGTGTGATCTAGGTTGTTACTCTTGGTCTATGGTGAGACCTAGACCGGTTAGGTGTCGGTGATCGAGCCTATCGTGATTGGTTGTGAAGGCCGTCATGAGTTTGTACATGGTTTGAGCCCGCCGTTGGAAGGGGCATCAATAGTGAGCGCCCGTGTTGGCTTGGGGAGTCTGACAAGTTCTCGAGGAAAGCGAGCTTGTGCTTTGTGCTGTGGTGACGCACACCGTTTCTTCACTCGAGGAGTGATTGCGGGCTTGTGGGCGAGAACTCCACTTGGTGGCGGGAGGGACCGGGACTCCGGCGGGAGTGGTCCAACAAGGAGTAGGGGAAGGCGCCATCCTTCCGAGACCTCAGAAAAAAAATCATGAGCCATCTCTTACTGTACTCCTTACTTTGATGTATTACTTTCCGCATTTACATACCGTGCTATTCATGCTTGTGTGCTTATCTTGCTCTAGTTGACTACCTTGTAGAATTGCATGAATAGGCTTCTTTACTTGCTAGTAGTGCTTAACCTTCATACTTGATCACTAGCATGTATAGGAGTTGCTTGGCTTGATTGATCACCCTAGTATGTATTGTGCTACTCATGCATGTATGCTTTCTATATGCTTGTTGATCTAGTAGCTTTGCTTGAGTAGAACTCCTTGCTAGCTAGTTGTTTGCTTCCGCGTATCTTTGGTAACTAGCTTGCATAGGAGTTGTATTGCGTTTGTGTGATCCACTAGTACGCTTAGGTTGTTGTTCCTTTCATAGGTTCATTATCTTGCTAGTGTGATCACCACTAGGATTGTGTAGGAGTTGTTTTGAGTGGTCGGTTTTAGGAATTGGCGAATTTGGTACATAGTGCGAGTTCCCGATTCACCCCCCCTCTCGGTCACTCGATCCTTTCAAGTGGTATCAGAGCAAAGTGCTCATCATAAGGCTTAACCGCCTTGAGTAGTGACCGTATTGAGTTGGGATATTATCCCATTCGGGGCCGGGTCATGGCTCATAGAAGGATCGCTTTAAAAGCTACCTAAATGCCATGATTCCGGATGAGTTGATGGATACTTTTGTGGACTTTGCCAATACCTTTACCGATGATCATGTGTATGATGATTGTGATGATTGCGTGGATGTGCCTTGTACTAGTGAGTGCCTAGACTCTTCTAGCAATGACTTGATAGGTTGCTTCACTAGTATGCCTAACATGATGATTGATAATGATGTGTCTCTTGATCTTGCTTGCTCTACTGGCATTGATGATGTTTATGAGTCTCCTATTGATCATGCTAGTAGTTCTATTGTTGAGGAGTTCTTTGCTTTTCATGCTAATGATAATGAGGACTTACTTGACTCTCTTATTCTCTTGCGAGGTATTGTGGATAGGATTAGGGCAACTACTATTGATGCTCAAGATCGGCAGTAAATATATAGGGCTACATCGAGACCAAGAACTACGATGGTTACACAAGACGTCGAATTATACAGGTTCAGGCCTCCCGGAGGATAATAACCCTACATCCTGTGTTCTGTATTGTATTGATTGTCATGAGATGTTGTGTCTCTCTAGTTGTGTCTAATTGCCTCTCTCCCTCAATGGGGGGTACCCTGCCGCCTTATATATCTGGTTGACAGAGGGCTTCAGGCAGAGTCCTAGTCGTACTCTACAAGGATTCTATATGGTAAGTCTAATCTTTCTTGTCTTGCACTCCAAGCCGAGTCGGTCAACTTCCTTGTTGATGAAGTACCTGGTCGGCCACCGTCTTAGCCTTGTATGAGGATACCCGCAAAGTAAGTATCCCATAGCAGCCCCCGAGTGCTTTCTGATTTTGAGCTTTAATTCTCCGAATGATCTAAAGATTATAAATTAGGAAGACCTCGTTATCGAAGTTTCTGATAGATCTGGTGCACCGGTTAGGTGCACCTGATCAGGTGTAGCCCCCGACTCTTGTATAATTTGGAAACTAACAAATAATGCAAGAGTCTAATTGTATTAGCTCTTATTAATTTGCTTACAGATGTTCAAACCATCAAGTTTGAATCTTTCAGACCTTTGGTTATCAAACCCTTGGGTCCTATTGCTAAGTGACCACTTTGCCGACCGATCATGAAACCGACCGAGTGGCACATATTATTTCCGAGTGATGGGCCAGTCGGAATTTTATGACTCTAGTCATATTCAGTATTAAGCTAAATGACTTTAGTCATAATATAGCTTTTTCCCTAGTTCCAATCACCTGTTTAAGTCCAAATTTGGTAATTCTGGTTATTTGACTTTAGTCAGTACCATAACCTTTGAACTTGTAACCATATGACCATCAAGTTCTTTGCCACATGATCATCAAATCACATAGATATGGTGAAATAATTCTCGGGTACTTCTCATCAAAGAAGCCCCCGAGTCTCATTTTTCTGGGTTTGTAACCCTAATGGGCTAAAGCCCTTAATTAACCTTTAAGTTAATATTAGGGTCACACTATAATACGGCCCACCCGGCCCATGGGACCCTTAGGTAAAAAAAGGCAAGGGTATAAAAGGCTGCACCAGGTTGACCTTCAGTCCACGCCGCATTTGCCCGTGAACTCTTCGACTTCCTTGCGCCTTCTCTACTCTTGTGACTCCTCTGTTTTTCCGGCTACGGTTAGCTTTCTCGCTTCCAGCCGTCACAGATCCCGCCGCGTTTAGCCCCCGAGCTTTGGCGAAGTTTCTCAATCTCCTTCACCATGTCCAATCCTGTTCATGATGGATCGCAAGAGGACTTCCATTTCAATCCCAGCTTCTTCCGCCGCGTCGTCCTCGTCGGAGGTCGACACCCCGGAGCAACTTCGGGAGTTCTCGAAGAGCAGCCTTTCACAGGCTGACATGAACCAGATGGTGGTGGATGGCGTCCTTCCAGAGCAGGCCTGGATCGATTGGAAGGTACCTCGCGAATCCTGCCCCATCCCCATTCACCAGCAGATCGTAGTGTTTCGCTCATTCTTTGAGCATGGCTTTGGAGTTCCCTGCTATAGTTTTTTGCACGAGCTCCTTTTTTTCTATGGGATTGAGCTTGTCAACCTCAATCCCAACTCCATTCTTCATATTGCCATCTTCGTACATTTGTGCGAAGCTTTTCTTGGCACTCTCCCCCATTTCAATCTCTTCCGCCATCTGCTTGTCCTTTGACCGCTGCCAACCAAGGATAACCAAGTGGCCATAGGCGGAGTCGGCATCAATTTACGCAAGAAGGAGGCCTACATCAATGTCCCATTGGAGACCGGAAACAAGAATTGGAAGAATGAGTGGTTCTATTGTGACAACCCTCCCCCTATTCTTGCCGACTTCACTGGTGCGAAGGCTATTCCCCAAGTGCATTGGACAGAAAGGCCCGATTCGACCGATCCTCAAGTGGTCGCTCTGCTTATTAAAATTGCCGGTCTGAAGGCTGAAGGCGTCGATGGCATCACAGTCGCAAAAAGTTTTATCATCCGACGAGTTCAGCCCCTGAAGCTTCAATGTCACCCGGCATGGGACTATGTTAATGAGGATGAGACCAGGGAGGTGCCGGACCCATCGAATGGTGAACTCCGCCGAAGACGCTTGTTGAAGATGTTTGAAGGGGATATCCTTCAGGACCATTCTTTGGTAAAAAAGGCGTATAACAAGAGCACAATGCGAGCCCGAGTAAGCCTCAGTCTGCCTTTAGCTATCCCTTGTTATCCTATCTTGATGTTGTACTCAATGTTTTGATCTTCATGCAGGTGCTGGATACTTATGTATCTCATCCCCCACTCCCTCAGACCGATACTGAGGGACCTGATTATGTCAAGAAGACATCGCTGATCGGCGCTGGGGGTTCAAGTTCCTCCGTAGGCGCTCAGCCAGTCAGCATCACTCCCGTCGTTACTCTGGCCTCCCCTAACAAGCTCCAGAAATGGACTATCGGGCGCCGACGCCAATATGTGGGGGATCAGGACAACGATGAAGAAATAACTGCCGCAGATGCTGGTCAACCTGCTCCTGCAACCTCCAACCGACCTTCAGACTGACCGGAGCCCCCGAGTCCAACTCAGAGGTCATCAGAAGAGGTGGTGCAGACTGGCAAGACTAACCAACCCTCTCAAAAGAGGAAGGAGACTGATTTTCAGTCGACTTATTCAAAGAAGAGGCTATGCCGGATCAAGCTCAAGAAGGCTCCTAGGTTTAATCTTTAAACCCTATACTCCTTGTCTCTTATTGCTGATCTCAACATCTCTTGATCTCTTCCTTCTATGTTTTTTCCTTGGCAGTCGGACAAGTGATTCTCAGAGTGCTCAGGGATCTGAGGATACTCGGTCTGAGCTCCCACCTCATCCGACTGGTGTGTCCCATTCGGTTGGCAAGTCTTCAAACACACTGAACGAAGTGGATAAACCATTTGAAAAGACGGTTCCTGCCTCCACTCCCGAGCTTCTGCCTCAGACCACTCCAACTAATGTCTCTTTGCCTCTTGACAAAGGTAAAAGGACTCTTCCTGTAGATATGCTTGGTCGGCCTGAGGTGGAGGATGTGGAGATTTTGCACCAACACCGGGAGTCCAGCAAGGTAACTCAACATTATGCTTTTACCTTGCTTCGCTCTCATCTTTTAGCTCATTTATCTTCTGCATATCAGAAAGTGTATGCTCTTGTAGAGCGAAAGCAGGCTAGAGTGGAATATCTTGAAGCCGAAACTTTCGGTATGTCCTTGGTCACCTAATCTTCTTGTCTTTATGTTTTAGACTAACTTCTTATTCATTGTCTTGCTAGTCACCGGTCAGCAACTCTCCAAGGCCCTAAAGGAAAACAAGAAGCTGTTGGCCGACCGACAAGAGATAAACAAGGTCTTATACCAAGTTCGTGCAGATCTGGCTGGTAAGTTTTCCTACCATCCATATTTAGGCAATCTGCTGACCACTCTAACGCTAAAAGTTTTACTTTTAGCTCGATATCAAAGAATCACCAGTCTGGAGAAGTTGACTTCCAACCAGCAGAGGTTCGTTGATGCCTTGAAGGTTGAGAAGGAAAGTCTCTCCAAATTGGTTGAAGACCAGAAGATCGAGATCACTCGGCTATAGGAGGAGCTGAAGGGGACTGAAGCGAAGATAAAGGAGGCTAAGACTGTCTCCAAATCCATCAAATGTAAACTCGCCAGTAAGCCTTCGACTTCTTCCTTCTGCTTGATTCTTCTGTTGATCATACTGACCAATAATTATTATTTGCAGCTCTATCTTACGCCGCTCGGCAAGCAATGAACTATGTTCATGCTAACCGAGTAGAGCAGACCGGTTACTCTCTAGACTACTTGTTGGAGCATGTATCGGAAGCCATTGCTCATAACACTCGGTGAGTGGCGACCGAAGCCGGGAGTCAAGTGCTGGCGATTTGTCAATCCTGGTCTCCTGCTCTGCCATTGGACAAGATCAAAGAGGGCTTTAACCCCGACCTGATCGATGACCAATGTCAGCTGCTCCTGGATTCCATGATAGAGACTTCCTAGGCCTTGGTCGAAAATATAGAAATCAATTCGACTGTGCTGACTCCTCCAGCAACTCCAGAGGTCGAACCTTTGGCTGACTCTTGCTCTCCTTCAAAGGAGATATAAACCTGTAATAGTGTAAAACATTAGTAGTGTTTCAGTAATGATACTTGTGTATAAACTAATCTTATGCTTTTATAGCTTTAGAAGTTTGACAAAGATATCATTGACATGTTTCTATCAAGAGAAACAAAGATTGCATCGGTCTACCATAACATATTAGGTTGTAACCCGTAACCGTGTAACAAACAGAATTGACCAATCGACACATGACCTCTCACACTTTTGGCTCTGGGTTTAGTGTAGTGGTAGTCTGTTGTGCAGCACAAAGTATTTAACCATGATGTATAAGCATAAGACCAAAATAATAAAGACCAAAACTCAAGATCTCACGATAATAAGTCGGTCAAAAAATAGGCCATAACCAAAATATGGTTAGACCGAGATGGGACATTATTGCTAGCCCCCTGGCTCGATTGTTTAATAGTATAAATTAAGGAATCGAGACAGATATAGAATGAAAATCATCAGAAAATCTTTCATTTAAAAAAGACTGAAGTTTCATTCTTAAATAATGTATAAATATACAAAATAATAGCTAAGTATAGAAATGACGTAGCTGATTTATGTTCCAGGAGTTTGGAATATCGTCGCCGTCTTCATACTTCACTCGGTAAGCCCCCGGGCGAGTGACTTCCTTCACTATGTACGGTCCTTCCCACTTTGGAGAGAGCTTATGCTGATTCTTTATCGATTGCACTCGGCGAAGCACTAGGTATCCAACTTGAAAGTGGTGACTGCGAACGTTCTTATCATAATAACAACGCAAGCCTTGTTGGTAGGGTGCCGACCAAAACAAAGTGCGATCACGCAACTCCTCCGCCGCAATCAAATCAATCTCTCGGTTCTCCTCAAAAAGTTTTTTATCGTACGCTTGAATTCTTGCCAAGACAAGACTGACCTCAGTCGGCAACATAGCTTCTAAGCCATAGACCAATGAAAAAGTTTTTTGTCTAGTAGCCTGACTGGTGTTTGTCCGAAGCCCCCAAAGGACTGAAGGCAACTCTTTGACCCATCGACCGACATAAGGTTTGAGTCTATCAAATATCCGCGGCTTTAATCCTTGAAGAATCATACCATTGGACCGTTCGACCTGCCCATTGCTTTTCGGATGAGCCACTGATGCAAAGTGGATCTTTATTCCCATCTCATCAGCAAAGTCCCGGAACTCCACTGAAGTGAATTGAGTGCCATTATCGATAATGATATCATGAGGAACTCCAAACCGAGTGAATATATCTTTGACAAACTCGATCGCCTTCTTGGATGTAATCTTGTCGACCGGCTTCGCTTCAATCCACTTGGTGAATTTGTCGATAGCAACAAACAAATGAGTGAACCCGCCTGGCGCTTTCTTGAAAGAACCAACAATATCAAGCCCCCAAACAGCAAAAGGCCAAGTCAATGGTATCATGTGAAGTTGCTGTGAAGGCACATGTGTTTGTTGAGCGAAGAATTGACAACCCTCACACTTCCGAACAACTTGGTGTGCATCTTCGACCGCCGTGGGCCAATAAAACTCTTGCCGGAAAGCTTTGCCAACAAAAGTCCTGGAAGCTGCATGATTGCCGCATATTCCCGAATGAATCTCTTCTACCAACTTCTGGCCTTCAGGAATTAAGATGCATCACATCAAAATGTTGGAACCACCTCTTTTGTAAAGTTGGTCCCCCACCAACAAGTATCCTCGAGATCGGATCTTCAATCTTTGCTGCTCATTAGGATCCGAGGGCAGCGTTCCCTTATCCAAATACTGAATGAGTGGGTCATGCCAGTCGGGCTTGGAGACGTCATCGCCAACAAGATCAGCAACAATACTCATCAACACGTTCGACCGGGGAGAAATTGTTGGGGAATCCAGAACATGTAGGAAAACACCCGGCGGTACTACAGACTGAGATGATCCTATCTTGGCTAACTCATCAGCCGCCTGGATATTATCTCGGAGAACATGTGTGAACTTCAATCCATCAAATTTGTCTTCGAGTTTTCGCACTTCTTGGCAATAAGCACTCATGTTATCATCTACACAATTCCAATCCTTGGTGAACTGATTAATGACCAATGCCGAATCACCAAATATGTTGATGCGCTTAATGCCAAGTGACACAACAATGCGCAGACCATGTAGGAGAGCTTCATATTCCACAACATTATTAGATGCACAAAACATGATTTGAAGGACGTATCAAACCCTCTCTCCAGTAGGTGAGATAAATAAAACTCCCGCACCTGCCCCTTGTAATTGAAGGGAACCATCAAAGTATATTTTCCAGTACTCGATATCTGGGGCAGTAGGAGGATTTTGAATCTCTGTCCACTCGGCAACGAATTCAGCTAACGCTTGTCCCTTTATAGCCGACCGAGGCACGAACATAATAGTATACTGACCAAGTTCGACTGCCCAATTGGCTATTTTTCCTTCAGCTTCTCGGTTATGTAACACTACCCCGAGTGCAAAAGAAGTTTGAACTTCAATTGGATGAGCTTGGAAATAGTGCTTCAACTTCCTCGACGTGATCAATAATACATATAACTACTTCAAGATCTGCTGGTACCTTCTCTTAGAGGCGCTGAGAACCTCGCTCACAAAGTAGACCGGATGCTGTACTTTTTGCACGTGTCCCTCTTCTTCTCGGTCGACTGTCAAACAGTACTCACAACCTGGGTTGTGGCCGAGATGTAAAGCTGAAGTTTTTATCCTGGCTCCGGAGGCACCAACACTGGAATACTGCTGAGATGAATCTTTAATTCGTCCAGTGCTGATTGCGCCTCCTCAGTCCAAACAAAGTCATCGCGCTTTTTATGCAATCGGAAGAGTGGTAACCCCCTATCCCCCAATCGGGAAATAAAGCGACTCAAGGATGCCATGCATCCGGTCAGCTTCTGAACGTCCCTTTGAGAATTAGGCGGCTTTATATCAAGGATTGCCTTGATTTTATCTGGGTTAGCCTCTATACCTCGTTTTGAAACGATGTAACCGAGTAACTTTCCCGATGGAACCCCCAAAACACGCTTTTTAGGATTCAGCTTCATTGAATAATGTCTCAGATTATCAAAGGTTTCTGCCTGGTCAGAGAGAAGTTCTTCGAATTTTTGAGTCTTGACAACGATGTCATCAACATATGCTTCCGCGTTCCGACCGATCTGAGTGGCAAGGCAGCGTTGAATATCTCGTGGGTAAGTCGCGCCAGCATTTTTCAGACAGAACGGCATAGTGATATAGCAATAGGCGCCGAAGGATGTTATAAAGGAAGTCTTGATCTGATCTTCGACTCTTAGTGGGATCTGGTGATAGCCCGAATAGGCATTGAGAAAGCTTAAAAGCTCACACCCGGCTATCGAATCTACAATCTGATCAATACGAGGAAGAGTGAAGGGGTCTTTTGGTAAGACCTTGTTGAGATCGGTATAATCAACACACATCCTCCACTCTTTATTCTTTTTAGGTACAAGGACTGGATTTGCTAACCCGTCGGGATGATACACCTCTTTTATAAACTTAGCTTCTAACAATCTAACTATCTCCTTCTTCATAACGTCTTTGCAATCTTGCACAAATCTTCTAAGCCTTTGGCGAACGGGGGTAGCCCCTAGAGGTACCCTTAACACGTGCTCAATCTTTTCCCTAGGAACTCCTGGCATGTCAGATGGTTTCCATGCAAAGATATCCCTATTTTCCTGGAGGAAAAGAGTGAGCGCGAGTTCCTATTTTTCATCAAGATTGACCCTAGAATAAGTCACCTTATCGGGGTCCTCAGGATCGAGCGAAATCTCCTTGGTTTGGATGTCATTGGTCCGGATCTTGTCCTTGGTAGGTTTCTTTGTCGGAACCTCCGTTCCAGTCTACTTCTCTATACCGACTGCCTTCTGGATCTCCTTTTGGTCTGACAGCATCAACTGTTTGGTAGCCATCTCACAACTCTACACATCGCAATCAAAATAATTCCAAAGATCAGAGTGTAGGGAGATTATTCTGTTTGGGCCTCGTATCTTAAGGGTGAGATACGGATAGTGCGGAACAGCCATAAACCTAGCCATCGCCGGTCGACTGATGATAGCATGGTATGCTGACTTGAAGTTTGCCACTTGGAAGAGGATACGCTCTGTCCTAAAATTATCACGAGTGCCAAAGGTGACTGGCAGACTGATTTGTCCAATTGGGACTGAAGTCTTGCCAGGCACAATCCCATGGAAGGGTGAAGAACTCGGTTGGAGGTCATTGATTGATAGACCGAGCTCTTGAAGAGTCCTGGTGAAGATTAGGTCCAAACTGCTTCCTCCATCGATGAGTACTCTGTTGAACTTCACCTCCTTTATAGTTGCAGCAAGCACCAATGGGTAGCGACCTGGTTTTGGTAGATGTTTTGGATGGTCCGACCGATCAAAGGTGATTGGCATCTCAGACCACCTCATGTACTGAGGCGTAGCTGGCTCCACCGAGTTAATCTCTCAAAGCTCTAACTTTTGCTTGCGCTTGGATGTATAGGCATCCGGGCCTCTGAAGATGAAGTTTACTTCTTTGCGGGGCTCCTGGAACTCTCCAGAATCATCCTTGTCATCATCATCCATAGGTTTGTCTTTGTTGCTGTTGTTGCGCCTCGAGGGATCTTTGGCCACCTTGAGCGGAGCTGTTACAAAACCCTTCAGATAATAGCAATCCTTTGCTTTGTGGTTTCTCTTGGGGTGCCAAGGGCAAAGGCCACTCAACAACTCATCAGTAGACGACTAGTTCATCCGAGGATTCTTCTGAAACCGGTCCACTGTGTTGACAGCATTGTCAGGTTTTCTCTTCTTGTCCTTCTTGGAGGACTCAGGCTTGTCCGACCGCTTCTCCTTGCCCTTTCCTCGGATATCATCAAGTGCAGACTCTCTTGATGCATACTTATCTACAATCTTGAAGCACTCTTGAGCGGTGAGCTTGAGGTCATGGTTCCTTTGATCGATTTCCTGGACCAGATCATCACTGCGAATTCCACCCAGGAAGGTAGTAATGATTTGCTGATCGGGGATGTTGGGGATCTCAGTCTTCTTAGCGCAAAACCGCTTGATGTAGTTGCGAAGTGGCTCGTCTCCTTTCTGCTTGATCCAAGTGAGGTCGAAGTGGTTGCCCGGTGTTGACGGCTGTTAAGTACCATTTTTAACCGTCAACTATATTCAAATAAAGGAGAATTTGGCATTTCATACACGCATGCTTTAGCACAATAATATAGTTCCACTTGTACTTGGAGAACTTTGTGCATGCAGGAGGAAATGTGAAGGAAACACCTCAAAAGGCAAGAAAACACACTTTCGACCAATCAGAGAGTGCCACATGGACGTCACACGGATTGAAGGGCCCATTTTCAGCACTTAACCAACGTAACTCCCTGTAATACCGCACAAACCGACGTCAGGGCCCACAGGACAGCCACCTGGAGAAAGCACAGGCCAGGAGGGGCCACCCCCAGGTCGGCCGACCTGGTCAGGTCGGCCGACCCGGCCGGGCGCCCTCTCCGCCTGGGCTTCCACGTGTTGGCTCCTCCGCGACTCCTGATGACGGTTTGAGATGCCTTCCGTGGCGGTTACGCTCCCTTGCCGACCTATTGAGGCTATAAATAGGAGGGTGTGCCTTCACACTTAACACACACCACAAGAAGCATTTCTCTCTTGCTAGTAGTAGTTCTTGGAGTTTTAGTGGAGTTAGGCTGAGTCTAGAGCTCTCTAGTCCCAAGTCTTCACTTGGAATTGGTATGGCTCTTGTATCTTTTCCCTTTTGTAAGACTTTGCTCTTATCAATATATATATCTTTTCTATATAGTTGTGCTTGGGTCATGAGTTTCTTGTTTGATATTGTGATCCATATATGTGATAGTATAGTCTACTTGTGTGATAGTAGTTTATATTTATTATACTACTATTGTCATGCTAGTTATATACCGTCACTATAGTCTAGTTTATATGTTATAGTCTCTATGCTTAGTTTTAGCTGATAAAGTATAGCATGGGTTTGGTGATCGTATTCGTACGGTAGCTCTGCCTCGTTAATAGTAATCGCGGAGGGGCAGAGTGCTCTTTGGTCATGCAAGTATGGTATTTGGGTGACTGATTTGCATCAATTATTCGTTAGTCTACTGGTTCGTTGAGGTAGGCGGCAGGTGGTGACAGCCCTGTCCGTCCTTTGAAATCCTCCCCGCTAGGCTAGTGCGTAGGCTCTTGGCGGAAGTCGCCTGTGGATGCAGGGGTAAGTCCGTGCCTGAAGTGCTATATTATTGACTGCTGAACCTGAGTGTGGGTCTGTATGTATTCTACTTAGGCTATGCAACTGTATAGGAATGTATAGTAGGAGTAGCTTAGCCTAGTCTTTCCTCCACTAGACTTTATTTATTTAGTAGGAATCTTCTGTGTGTGTCACACTACCCGGTTATTATCATGTACCCGCCTGTCTTGGCTAGATATCCTTGCTAATTGTTAACATGATCTTATATGTTAGTAACGCTTCTTGATCATACCCTTCCTTTGGGATAAACAAATACGATACCCTGAATACTTACGGGTGAAATGCTACAGCGGTATTCTCCGTGCGCTTGTGGATTTTACCTACTTGACTCTGGGACATATTAGTGAACCGTTTCTGGCCCCGTGCCGGGAATGATTTATTAATATGGCTTAGCAAAAGTCAACAAGCATTTCTGGCGCCGTTGCCGGGGAAGGCGTATGATTCAAGAAAAATTACTAATGTATATAGTAGTGTTGCAATTATTAAGGCTATCTCCTAAGCAGGTTAACCTTGCTTTGTTTTCTGCATTTTGTATGAAAACAGGGTAGTGTATGACTGGTTTCGACTTGCCGACAAACTTCACTGAAGATCCTGAGTCACTCCTGAGAAGGACACGAGCTAGGCTCACCCCTCCTCGTAAGGAGACTCGGCCAATCGAACCTGTCATTCCCGCACCATCAAGCTCTGAGCAAATGGCCGACAAGACCCTTCGCGAGTTCTCCGCTCCCTCCGCTGCCAACATCCCTACGGGACCAGCTGGCAATGTGGGAGATGCGAACTTTGAGATCAAGACCGGTCTCATCACCATGGTGCAGGCTAGCCCATTCTGTGGGAAAGCCAATGAGGACGCTAGTGCTCGTCTCCAGCAATTCCTGGAGATTTGCAACACGTTCAAAATGAAGGACGTCACCCCCGACGCTATTCGCCTTCGACTGTTCCCGTTCTCTCTCCTTGGGAGAGCAAGACAGTGGTTCTACGCAAACCCTGAAGCTGTGAACACTTGGGAGAAGTGTTCAGCTGCGTTCCTTGCAAAGTTCTTCCCGCTGGGCAAGACCAATGCCCTCCGCGGAAAGATCTCAAGCTTCCAGCAGGAGTCGAAGGAGTCGATTCCTGAGGCATGGGAGAGGCTCCAGGAGTACATCCTGGCATGTCCCCACCCCGGGATGGATGATTGGCTGATCATCCAGAACTTCTACAACGGGCTTACTCCGTCGGCCCGCGACCACCTCGATGCTACTGCTGGTGGAGCCTTCTTCTCGCTCACTGTGAGCAAGGCAAAAGATTTGATCGAGAAGATGGTGTCCAACCAAGGTTGGAATGAAGAGCGCCTCCAACCTCGCCAGCGAGGCATGCACTCCGTCAAGGAGGTTGACATGCTCGCCGCCAAGATTGACCTTCTCATGAAGAAGATGGACGACCAAGCCAATGGAGAAGTGAAAGCCCTAGACGCTCGTATGACTTGCGAGGTCTGTGGCAACATGGGACACTCGGGCAATGACTGCCCTGAGACCCGTGAGGGCGCAATGTTCATGGGCAACAACAACAACAATGGCTACCGTCCACAAGGAGGTCAAAGTTGGGGTCCACCACGTCCCAACTACCAATGAGGTAACTCTGGCAACTTCTCTGGTTTTAATTCCGGTTATAATCAGCCCTCCTTGAAAGATCTTGTGCTTGGTCAAGCTAAGGTTAATGATAACATCAGTAAAAGGCTTGCCACCACTGATAGGACTCTTGAGAGCATCCACACTAAGATAGAGGGTGTTTCCTCTGCTCTCAAGAATCAGCTGAGCTTTAATAAAATGATAGAAACCCAATTAGCTCAGTTAGCTGCTGCTGTTCCTACTGCTGAGTCGGGGAAAATCCCGGGGAAACCCGAGACCCCCTTAGAAAATGTTAATGCGGTTACCACGAGAGGAGGTAAGTCCACTCGGGATCCGCCATACCCTAACCATGCAGGAAAGGACACATCAGCTGAGAAGCCGGCAGAAGAAGAAGAACTGCCGCCCAGGAAAACGGCCCCACATGAGTTCTATGACACGAACCTCATGCCGTTTCCTGAAAGAAGAAGGAAGCCCACTGTGGACGAGCAGTTCACACGTTTCGTTGAGGTGATCCAGAAGCTGCACATCAACGTGCCCTTGCTGGATGCGATACAAGTACCCACGTACGCTCGCTACCTTAAGGATCTTATCAGCAACAAGCGCCCACTACCGACCATAGAAATTGTCAAGCTGACGGAAGAGTGTAGCACTGCTATACTCAACCGGCTTCCTGAGAAGAAGAAAGATCCGGGGTGTCCCACGATCACCTGCTCGATCGGGACACAGAACTTCGACCATGCCTTATGTGATCTTGGGGCAAGTGTGAGCGTCATGCCGAAGGATGTCTTCGACAAGCTCAACTACACCACACTATCCCCCACGCCGATGCAGCTGCAGCTGGCCGATTCAACGGTCCGCTATCCGGCAGGGATCGCCGAAGATATTCCGGTGAAAATCCGGGATTGCTTCATCCCCGTCGACTTCGTAGTGCTTGACATGGACGTCGGGAAGAGCACACCGCTCATCCTGGGACGCCCATTTCTCAGCACTGTGGATGCTCGCATCGATGTAGGAGCCGGAGAAATCCGCTTCCACATCAATGGCAAGGAGGAGAAGTTTGACTTTCGGCCACGGAAAGAACAGTGCAACATGATCCGTATCAAGTACGGGCCGAACCCAAGCAACATCTAGGAAGTGGAGGTCACTCCGCCAAAGAAGGACAGCCTCATCACATTCATGAAGAACTTCCTTGAGAAGGAAAAGGTTGCACAGCAACAACTGATGAAGGCAAGGGGGCAAAGGTCACACATTAAGCAACAGCCTCCGAAGTCCACAAGGCAGCAACCTCCGAGGTCTGCAAAGAAACAGGCTGTGAAGCCTGCAAAACCACAGCCTCCGAAGCCCGAAAAGCCACCGACCGCAACAAAGACCAAGAAGGTGTGGCGAGTGAAACAAGAAGCATCATCCGTGTCTTCATCTCCGGGACCGGACAACGCTTCATCGAGCTGAATGCCGGAGAAAAGTCCCGCTCGTCGGACTTTAAAAGGTGAGTCCTCGCCGGGAGGTTAAACCGGTATTTATCCATATTTGCTCTTTTAATTGCATATTTGCTTTCCACCACATTTTGATTTTTTCCGACCACTGCATTTCTGCATTTTTGAATTTTTCCAGCTACTTTGAAATTTTTCAAAACTCATTCGCATTTCTGAAAATTTAGAAAATAGGTTTTTGGGCTTTCCATTTTGAAAATATTTTTTGTCGAGCTTTTTGAGCAAAAAGGCAGCAGGGGACAAATCCCCTAGCCGTTGGGGAACACATAGGAAAAAGGGGGCTGCCAGGAGGCCCACCTGCCAGGTCGGCCGACCTGGTGAGGTTGGCCGACCCCCTGGCCCCACCTTTTCCTGTGCTCCTTTCTCCAAACGGCTATATGGCCATTGCTCTGTCCCTTTCTAACGGCCATCTTGCTATAAAAACCACCCAGGAGGAGGAGCTTCACCATTCCAAGTTCATCTTTGACTCCCCTCGTTTGCTCACTTGTTGCTCTCCCAAAATTTCGTGTTCTTCAACTTTACTACAGCCCCAAAAACCCAAAAAAAATATTTCCCCTCTATTTTAGTGCATTTGCAAGTTGTTGTGAGAAGAAAACCAATTTCGGAGAAGCTCGGGTTTGTCGTTTTCACTAACGCTCACCCGAACACTTGTTCGATCTTGTTTTTGTTCTTGTCTTGTGTTTGTTCTTGTGTGCAGCCATGTTCAAACGAATGAAGCAAGTCGCCGGAATCAAGCGGAGAAAAAGCACTCGTGCAAGCACGAGTCAAGCATCCTCCGTCGAGCTCACACCAAGTCCGGGGCATGGTGACCCCGAAGCTGAAATTCCGGAGGAAAGGCCGGCCTTGCTCATCACCGAGGAGCATCTCGACATCAAGGATGACCGCGAGGGCCAAGCCATCGCGCTCATGAGAGAACGGCCATTCGCCCACACCCGACGCTTCGATCCGGACTTCCTCGAGAAAATAGGTATGAGAGAAGAATTTGCCTCTATTTTTCGCACTATGGGTTGGCTAAATTTCGTAGAAGTAGATGAGCCGGGTTCTCGTTTGCTTACTATGCAGTTTTTATGCACCCTTAGAAACTATGATGAAGGCATTTCTTTTCGCTTGTTTGGGCAAAAGCGCTTGGTCACATGGGGTGATCTTCATGCTATGCTAGGTCTAAATCCTAAATGTAGGCTAGACTTAGATAAAGCGCTAAAGGGGTTCCATAAAGAAAGTTTTTGGAAAAAGATTTCCGGAAACGAGTGGGTTCCCAAGCCTAGAACAAGTGCCATCCATAATCCTACACTTAGATTTATGCATGTGTGGTTGGCTATGACCTTGTTTCCTCGAGGTGACATTAGGGTTGTCCGGCAAGATGAATTGAAAATACTTTATGCCATGGTTAAGAAAATTAGGGTGTCACCCGTGGAATGCATGATTGATCAATGGTTAGACAATATAAAGTTGACAGGACCAATTGAGTGCACCTCTTTAGTTACTCGCATTGCGCAGAAGTGTGGTCTGCTTGAGAATGTTTATGTTGAATATTTGACGGTAGATAGAGAATTTCTAGGCGAGGACTATTTTGTGCAAGGACATACTTTGAAACATGGTCCAAATAATACCTTGATCTATCACTTTCCCGGGTATACAAATGAATTCTCGTTACCTAACCCGGGTCTTCGTTTGTATCACTATCGGGCACTAACCCTCCCACTTGAGCCAGTGGGAGAAGTTCGCAGGCATAGTGTTTCAGGGCGACCGACACGTTCCCGTAGGCATATGGAGCCTACACCGGAGTTTCACACTCCGACCGGAGATCCGGTATGGGAGCAGCCCCCGCCACAGGACGAGGCGGGTGCATCAGCATGGCAGGCCGGAGCATGGGAATCTCAGTACGATTACCCCATGCAGACGTCATCAAGTTCAAGCGGACCGCCATCCTTTGCCACTCGGTCATTCTCATCCCGTGGGTTCCGTGAACTCAACTATGGGATGGCCGAGTTGACAAGGAGGGTGAACGACATTGATTTGCGCACCGAGAGCATGCAACAAACTCTCACGCAACATGTCACCGACACCCAGCAATGGCAGAATTTCAGCGACAACCAATTCCGCCAGCTGAACGCGATGATGGCTCAGAATCAGAACAATTGGGATGCCTTCTTCCGCTCCCAAGGCTACGACCCAAACCAGCAGATATGAGCAAGAAAAAGCTTGGGGGAGGACCCCCCTTCTCACGGTAACTTGTATCTTTCCCCTTCCCTTTATTTCTTGCATTTGCTAAATCTGAAAATCCATAAAAAATTGCAAAACATAAAAAGAACAAAAATATTTCCCTTTTTCATGCGCGGTATGAATGTGTATAATTTTCCTATGTTGAGATGATGAATAGTTGCTCTGTCCTTTATTCCTCTCTAATGCTAGTTTACAACTTAGTACTCTCTCAAGAGTTAGGTTTGTTGGTAAATCTTGCCTTGAACTTGAATCTTGTGGGTAGCATATGCATTCTCTAGTTCTAAGTTGTTGGAGGTATGATATGATAGATAGGGCTGCTATGATCTTGCTCAACGTAAAGCTTGAATTTCGGAGTTTTATTTTTCAAAATGACAAATTGACAAGTTCCTCAATGATGAAATTCCCACCACAGCCATATGTAGTGTTTACATTTGAAAACCTTTACACATATGCTGCTTGTTTCACATTGAGCTTAGTCAAAATTGATGTGACCCTAGTAGAACTCTTTTCATGCTTTCTTGATCATGATCATATACACACATCCACCGCCATGAGCTATCCTTCTAAATCAAGAAGATAGCATCCACCATATCCACCATATCCACCATATCCACCGTGAGCTATTCTTCTACACCGGAAGAAAGCCACTATCCATCCATCCATCCAAAGAAACACTCCATATATCCATTACAAAATTCCTCTCTCAAAGTATTCATTGCAAACTAGGACTATGGCTATGCAAAAAGAAAAGAAAAAAAATGCTCAAAAAAGAGAGCAAGCAAAAGATAGCCATAGCCTAGAAACTCCAAAAGAGAGAAGGAAAATTCAAAAAGGAGTTATTTCTTCCCATCCACCATTCCTCCGTTCTCCCACACACTTGCACATCTTGATCAAGATTGTTTGAATTGATGTTTTTCTTGGATCCGGTCTTTTGACATAGCAATATTATGTGAACATGAGTGCCTCATATATCCCTACCTTGAGCTCCACATAAAGCCTTATTTAGAAATAGGTGATTATAGGCAACACTTTGCCTTGGTGAGGAATCATACACATATTGAGTGATCCGAGAGAATCATTTGAGGAACTTGGTTTTTATTTTCAAAATCTTTTGAAAACCTCCGGAATAACATAGCGGAATCTAGAGCAAGTGATTGGTGCCCTGCAATTGTTCTATCTCTCAACCGCCCAAGACAATGAGGTGTAAAAGCCCCATGGATCGAGGTAAATGGGTAAGTTATGTGCCAACATATTTAATTCTAGGAAGAGTACTTTGTTATGCGCATAGTATTATTGAGGAGTAGGACATTGTAGCAACTCCTGATCAACAACTTAAGTTTATCTTTGCTTCGGGACGAGCAAAGGGTAAGCTTGGGGGAATTTGTTGACGGCTGTTAAGTACCATTTTTAACCGTCAACTATACTCAAATAAAGGAGAATTTGGCATTTCATACATGCATGCTTTAGCACAATAATATAGTTCCACTTGTACTTGGAGAACTTTGTGCATGCAGGAGGAAATGTGAAGGAAACACCTCAAAAGGCAAGAAAACACACTTTCGACCAATCAGAGAGTGCCACATGGACGTCACACGGATTGAAGGGCCCATTTTCAACACTTAACCGACGTAACTCCCTGTAATACCGCGCAAACCGACGTCAGGGCCTACAGGACAGCCACCTGGAGAAAGCACAGGCCAGTAGGGTCCACCCCCAGGTCGGCCGACCTGGTCAGGTCGGCCGACCCGGCCGGGCGCCCTCTCCACCTGGGCTTCCACGTGTTGGCTCCTCCGCGACTCCTGATGACGGTTTGAGATGCCTTCCGTGGTGGTTACGCTCCCTTGCCGACCTATTGAGGCTATAAATAGGAGGGTGTGCCTTCACACTTAACACACACCACAAGAAGCATTTCTCTCTTGCTAGTAGTAGTTCTTGGAGTTTTAGTGGAGTTAGGCTGAGTCTAGAGCTCTCTAGTCCCAAGTCTTCACTTGGAATTGGTATGGCTCTTGTATCTTTTCCCTTTTGTAAGACTTTGCTCTTATCAATATATATATCTTTTCTATATAGTTGTGCTTGGGTCATGAGTTTCTTGTTTGATATTGTGATCCATATATGTGATAGTATAGTCTACTTGTGTGATAGTAGTTTATATTTATTATACTACTATTGTCATGCTAGTTATATACCGTCACTATAGTCTAGTTTATATGTTATAGTCTCTATGCTTAGTTTTAGCTGATAAAGTATAGCATGGGTTTGGTGATCGTATTCGTACGGTAGCTCTGCCTCGTTAATAGTAATCGCGGAGGGGCAGAGTGCTCTTTGGTCATGCAAGTATGGTATTTGGGTGACTGATTTGCATCAATTATTCGTTAGTCTACTGGTTCGTTGAGGTAGGCGGCAGGTGGTGACAGCCCTGTCCGTCCTTTGAAATCCTCCCCGCTAGGCTAGTGCGTAGGCTCTTGGCGGAAGTCGCCTGTGGATGCAGGGGTAAGTCCGTGCCTGAAGTGCTATATTATTGACTGCTGAACCTGAGTGTGGGTCTGTATGTATTCTACTTAGGCTATGCAACTGTATAGGAATGTATAGTAGGAGTAGCTTAGCCTAGTCTTTCCTCCACTAGACTTTATTTATTTAGTAGGAATCTTCTGTGTGTGTCACACTACCCGGTTATTATCATGTACCCGCCTGTCTTGGCTAGATATCCTTGCTAATTGTTAACATGATCTTATATGTTAGTAACGCTTCTTGATCATACCCTTCCTTTGGGATAAACAAATACGATACCCTGAATACTTCCGGGTGAAATGCTACAGCGGTATTCTCCGTGCGCTTGCGGATTTTACCTACTTGACTCTGGGACATATTAGTGAACCGTTTCTGGCCCCGTGCCAGGAATGATTTATTAATATGGCTTAGCAAAAGTCAACACCCGGTCAGTTGCAAGTTGCTTGGAAACTTTCTATGAGTTTCCTGTTGAGGCCTCCCTAAGATGTGACTGACTCCTGAGGTAGAGATGTGAGCCATAACCGAACGGCAGGATCTAAGCAGACCGGAAGGTAATTAGCCATTACATAGGAATCACCTCCAGCCGACCAGATCGCCATGCTATAGAGTTGTAGCCACTCTCGGGGGTTGGTTTGTCCATCATATTTTTTGATGGGAACCGGCTTGAAACCTTTCGGCCATCGAGCAATGCAAAGCCGAGGGACATAAGCCTTGATGCCATCGATCTCGTCATCAGTCAGCGTTGGTGACCGCCTTTGCCGGTCTGGGGACGTAGTTGGCCAACGACGGTGGCATTGGCCGACATCCTCATCATGACGACGTCGTCGATTGCCATCATTATCGCGCTGATCCCGATCGTCATGTCGATGTCGGTCATCGCGGTTGTCTCTTGGAGGAGGATTCTGACGATCGTCCCATTGGTTGTCCCATCGGTCTTCCTATCGGTCGTCCCATCGGTTTTCCCGTCGGGCATCCATCCTTCGTTCACGCTATTCTTCCTCATAGCGTTGGTTGTCCCGAGCGCGCTCCTCGTGGTGAGAGTTGATGGTGTCTCGTCCATCACGGAGGCTGAGAGAATTTCTCAGGTCTTCACGCCTACGCCGACCCTGAGGAGATGCATGGCTGGAACTTGTGACCGACTAAAACTTTGCAGCATCTTGCGCTGCTGCGGCCTTGAGCATAGCCACCGCCTTCTGCATAGCAGGAGTTTGATAGTGGGCATCAACCATTAAAGTGTCAAGCAATGTCTTGGCCCCGGTGATGTTGTTCTATGGGGTGTGGTAGACCTTAACACCATCCACTTCAAGGTCAGGGCCGAGATCCAGTCGGCGTGCGTTACGCAATCCGCGTGACCCTCTTGGTCGACGGCGGTGACCGACCGATAATTCATCAGCTGGCGGGTTATCATCCTGTCGGCCTCCTTCGATCGGCTGGTTTTAGCGACCACCGGCTGGATTCCCTTCTTCTTCGGCATCTGGATCCTCATCCTGGTTTCCAGCAGCAGGATCTACTATATCCACCATGTTGACTGTATGGGGATATGAGTAGGTCGATCCGACCGTATCCTCATCAAAAGACCGATCTGACGTCGAGTCATATCCGAAGGAAGAGTCTTCCTGCTCGGATCCGAGTGGGATCAATGCAGGGATAATGTCAGACGGACTCGATGATCACGCAATGAGACTGGCTATGGTCGAGTCTGATCTGTAGTCATTCAGACCTAGGACTCCATTGTCACCGACTGTGAAGTCAAGTGATCCAAAGATGATCTTGAAATCCGGCGAGTATTGGATGATGGGAAGTTCGGCCATCGTAGTCGACGGAGAATCCCGGCGAGCCTTGTCCCCTATCTGGCACGCCAACTGTCGATGCTCAAGACCGGCAGTAAATATATAGGGCTACGTCGAGACCAAGAACTATGATGGATACACAAGATGCCGAATTATACAGGTTCGGGCCTCCCGGAGGATAATAACCCTACATCCTGTGTTCTGTATTGTATTGATTGTCACGAGATGTTGTGTCTCTCTAGTTGTGTCTAATTGCCTCTCTCCCTCAATGGGGGGTACCCTGCTGCCTTATATATTCACTCGACAGAGGGGTTCAGGCAGAGTCCTAGTCGTACTCTACAAGGATTCTATATGGCAAGTCTAATCTTTCTTGTCTTGCACTCCAAGCCGAGTCGGTCAGCTTCCTTGTTGATGAAGTACCCGGTTGGCCACCGTCTTAGCCTTGTATGAGGGTACCCGTATAGTAAGTATCCCACAACTTCTTTTGAGCTTCCCAAGATCGTGATAGTGGAGAAGATCCTCTCCTTGGTTCCGAGTAGCAAGCTCTTCTACGTCACACTTGACCTTATGATGGAGAAGAGTCTCTCCGTAGAAGATGTGATTGAGCTGCTCTTCAAGGATGAGGAGATTGCTGCAAGCATGGCATGGAAGAGGACATTCAAGGCAACTCATGAAGCATCCTCGAGCAAAGGGAAAGGAGTAGCTTCGAGCTCAAACTTCTTTGATCCCTCCACAAGATTGTCTTGTAACAACTTCTACAACCCCTTTGGAGCAAGACATACATCGGACGCTTCATCAAGCTCTACCTCAATTGTCATTCCAAGTCCTACTCCAAGCACTTTGAGTGGACCAAGCATTGGCATAGGGGGAGCACCAACAACAATGCTCGCTCGATCATTTGAGATGATCAATCTTACGGCTTCAGGTCTGACGCCTCTACCTCCTCCACTCCCCACCACAAGATCATCTTTGGCATCTTTGTCGAGCTCACCAACAAGACCTCCTCTTTGAACTTGTTGAATTTGTGAGAAATCCAAATGATGACCTTTATGAGAATCTATTGAGAATCCATGATCTTGTGTGTAGGATTAACTCTTTCAGGGGACATCACATCCCACCAAGTCATTCATGTCTACATCTCGTCCTCTAGAGCTATCCTCACATCCCACCAAGTCATTCATGTCTACATCTCGTCCTCTAGAGCTCTTGCACATGGACTTGTTTGGGCCAACACATTACAAGAGTCTAGGAGACAATCTATATTTCTTGGTGATTGTTGATGATTTCATGAGATATACTTGGACCTTCTTTCTTGTGGACAAATCTCAAGCCAGTGGTATCTTCAGAAAGTTTGCCAAGAGGGCAAAGAATGAGTTCAATGCTAGTATTGTGATGATAAGGAGTGACAATGGGACGGAATTCAAAAACACCACAGTGGAGGAATATTGTGACAAGAAGGGGATCAAACATGAAATCTCCGCTACATATACTCCCGAGCAAAATGGAGTAGTGGAGAGGAAGAACAAGACACTCATCACTCTTGCTCGTGCCATGTTGGATGAGTATGGAACTCATGAGAGGTTTTGGGCGGAGGCAATCAACACGGCTTGCTACACCTCCAACCGTGTCTATCTCCACTGTTTGTTGAAGAAGACACCATATGAGCTATTGGTGGGACGGAAACCCAATGTTTCCTATTTCTGAGTCTTTGGATGCAAGTGTTACATTCTCAAGAAGAGAAGAAACCCCGGGAAGTTTGAGAGCAAAACTTATGAAGGCATTCTTGTTGGGTACTCTGGAACTTCTAAAGCATATAGGGTCTACAACTCCACCACCGGATGTGTGGAGGAATCCTATAATGTGCAATTTGATGAGTCAAATGGGTCCCAAAAGGAGGATGAATTTCATGAAGTGGACATTGGAGATGAGCCTATGAGGGAGGCTTTGAGAAACATGCCCGTGGGCGAGGTTTTACCCCACGAGGCCAATGATGGTGATGTTGATGAGCCCTCTACTCCACCACCTCAACCTACCTCCTCCCCCGAGGCACAACAAACAACCCAAGATTCCACAAATACTCCCACAAGCTCCTCCCAAGATTCATTGAGAGTACACCCACCAAATGATGAGGAATCTCAAGAGAGAAGTGAGCCACAAACATCCCCACATACTTCATCACAAACCACTTCTTCTAGTTCTTCATAAGATAACCTCCCATCCACCTCAAGCCCAAAGTCCAAAACAAGAAAGCATAAGAGTGACTCCTCCACCTCTCTTAGGATACAAGACACTCATATATCAAGAGAGCAAACAATTCATGATCCACAAGACACTTCACCAAGAGCCTCTCCCTCACAAAGAAAACACCATCCTAGACCCAAGGGCATCAACAAAGATCATTCACAAGCTTTGATCATTGAGAATCCATCTCGTGGAATAAAGATAAGGAGGAATCAATACAATCCCAACTATGTGAGTGAAGAGAATAATGATGAGGCCAATGTTGAGATTGAGAACTTCTGTTTCATCTCTATGATTGAGTCCACTACCATTGATGAAGCTATGGATGATCACAAGTGGGTAATTGCCATGCAAGAAGAATTGAACAACTTCAAGAGGTGTAAAGTGTGGAAATTGGTCGAGAGACCCAAGAATCATAATATGGTTAGCACCAAGTGGATCTTCAAGAACAAGCAAGATGAGAAAGGAGCAATTGTCAAGAACAAGGCTCGCCTAGTGGCCAAGGGATATTCTTAAGTGGCGGGGATTGACTTTGAAGAGACCTTTGCTCCCGTGGCCCGTCTTGAAGCTATTCGGATCTTACTTGCCTATGCATCATATAATGGCTTCAAGCTCTTTCAAATGGATGTCAAGAGTGCCTTCTAGAATGGAGAAATCAATGAGAAAGTCTATGTGGAACAACCTCCGGGGTTTGAGGACCCAAAACATCCAAGACATGTATACAAATTGAAGAAAGCTCTCTATGGTCTCAAGCTAGCACCAAGGGCATGGTATGAACACTTGAGGAACTTCCTACTCAAGAATGGATTCACCATTGAAAGCATTGATAGCACCTTGTTCACGAGGCATGTTGGGAAGGATCTCTTCATGTGCCAAATCTATGTGGATGATATCATCTATGGGTCAACCAATGAGAAGTTCAATGAAGAGTCTCGGGAGATGATGGCTAGGGAATTCCAAATGTCAATGATTGGAGAGTTGCACATGTTCCTTGGATTCCAAGTCAAGCAATTGAGAGAGGGAAACTTCATTTATCAAGAAAAATATACCAAGGACCTTCTCAAAAGAATCAACATGGAGAATTGCAAGTCCTTGCACACACCTATGGCTACAAGCAAACCCTTGGATGATGATGTGAAAGGGAAACCGGTGAACCCCAAGCTATATAGATCAATCATTGGGTCTTTGCTCTATCTCACCGCTTCAAGACTGGATATTATGTTTAGTGTGTTCTAGTGTGCATGCTATCAAGCAAATCCAAATGAGTCACACTTGAAGGCCGTGAAGAGAATAATGAGATACCTCAAGGACACACCTACCATGGGCTTATGGTATCCTAGAGGATCAAACTTTGAGTTACTTGGGTATTCGGATTCCGACTTCACGGGTTGCAAAGTGAATAGAAAGAGTACATCGGGTGGTTGTCAATTTCTTGGAATATCTCTAGTTTCTTGGAGCTCGAAGAAGCAAAACTCAATGGCTCTATCTACCGCCGAAGCGGAATATATAGCGGCAGGAGCTTGTTGTGCACAACTTCTCTATATGAGGCAAACACTCTCGGACTATGGCCTTAACTACTCCCAAATGCCACTATATTTTGATAATGATGCGGCAATCAAGATGGCTCTCAAGTCAGGAGATCATGGTCATGCGAAGCATATTGAAGTGAGACATCACTTCATAAGAGACCATGTTGAGAAGAAGGACATCGAGTTGGTGAACGTGCAAACTCATGAACAATTGGCGGACATCTTCACCAAGCCACTTGATGAGAAGACCTTCAACAAGCTAAGGGGAGAACTCAATGTTCTCGACCTCTCCAACTTCACAAGAGTAACCCTTGAGCTTGTCCTTTGTACATATGTATAGTGCTTTGTTTGTTCTTGTTTGTGTCTTTGTTTGTGCTTGTTTCTCTTCTTTTGTTGGTGAACTTCGGACCTTCTTGAGATAGCAATGGACATGGGTTAAGCTTGGGAAGGTGGTTCATGGTGTACCCAAGGCTTTGAAGAATGGTCCATTGTGAGCAAGCTTGAGAAGGGAACAACTCGTTGTTGACACTTTGGTTTGTAGTGGTTCTCTCTCTTTTTGTTTACCATTGCATCATGCATTGTATACTTGTTGCATTTGCACTCTTTGCATTTTTGCATCCTTGCATTATGATACCATACATGCTCCCAAGCATGTGTCTAGGGGGAGTTGCTCATTTACAATGTGAGTACATGACTCTCTAGACGATCAAATAGTGACATTTGTCCTTCATGCCCATTGAGTCATGTTCGATCGAGCTCCGAGATTAAATCTACTCGCGCGGCTCAAAGACAAGTGGCTCATACATTCCCACCTCCCTAATGACTAACTCTTGCACATTTGAGAAAATCTTTTGTTGAGTCATAAGTGTAGGGGGAGCTACGATGGAACATCACTACACCCAAGAAGAAGCACCATGAAAGGGGGAGTTATTCTAACTCTTGCCAATTATCTTAAGCCTCTTGGTGTTTGTTATGTTTTTATGTGGTTTTTGGTGATAGGTGACAAAGGGGGAGAGAAAACATGAAGATCCAAAAGCCAAGTCGTCTAGGTCAAAGTTGGAGAAGAAACATGAAGACGTCGGTTGATAACACAAAGGGGGGAGAGCAGAACATGAAGATTCAAAAGACAAAACCCATGAAGAATGGAACATGAAGATCACATCAAGATGAACATGAACATGAAGATAACAACGATGGTGCATGTCTACGGCGATAATGAACACCTTCACCGATATGAGCATCTATGTCCTTGGTACGTGTCCACATCAACAAGATCGACTACCATGACACCAAGGCGGGCGCAAATTTGGCTCAAGCTCAATATCTAGTGCGCTACATAATTGGGTAGTCTTCCCTCAACACCTGGCACATCTCAAGGGGGAGACTACTTCCAAGGTAAGGACCAAGGTATGCCCTTCAATCTTTTCTTTTCCTTTGGTTCTTTTTTGCTCATCCGTTTTTGGATCATCATAAGTAGTGGTTGTCGTCCATCACCAAAAAGGGGGAGATTGTAAGGATCATGACCATTGAGGTCACCCTGAGGTATGGAGTTTTGGTGATGCATGACAAACATGAAATGTGACTAATATCTACACGAGTATTGTTCGTGTAGGAAACCCTTTCTATCTTATGATGATTGTCTACGACGTCCTTGGTAATGGATGACAATGACCGTAAGCATGGAGGCTTGTGAGCTTGATGGAGTCCAAGGGTTGATGAAGATGGATCAAAGTGGAGAACAAGCTATGGAGCAAGTGTTTGGTACACTTGTCTAGTTGTTAGGCTTTGAGTCCATAGGAAAAACCGGACTATCAAGGGGGTCTAGGTCATTCTCTTAGGTCATGTCTAGTCAGTAATATGCAAGGTTGCTCAGTGAAATCACATGCACTAGGTGACAGTGGAGAAGCCAAGGAGCTATTCGGAGAAGCCGAGAAACCAAGTCAAGCGAGGACAACAAGTTTGAGCTTCTGGACATAGTGACCGGACAGAGGGGTCAGAGGTGAGTGGACTGTACGGTCACTATGTGGAGTTTTCTAGGACTTAGTGCGAGGAGCAAGAACTTTGTCTGCAGGAGACTCCATACAGACTGGATGGTCCGGTCAGTAGGAGTGCAGGGATGATAGAGATGATGTAGTTTGCGGACCTTCCTAGAATGGAGAGAGAAAGTGGACCGGACGGTCCGGTCCAGTGACCGGACAGTCCGGTCAGTTGGAGATTCAGCAGGGTAGAGCCATTTGTGCACAGAGGTGCAGTGACTAGACTGTCCGGTCAAGCGGTGACCGGACTGTCCGGTCAGTGTGCTGAGGAAGCTGATTTCGTGGAGCGACAACTAGTTTGAGGTTGGGAGCCTATATAACTTTGTTGTTGGGGTCTTGGAGACCTCTCTTGGCCAGAGGAATACCTGAGGATAATTGGTAAGGTCCAAGAGGAAAAGAGGAGAGCACTAGGAGAGGATATTGGATATCTTGAGAGTGCTAGTGAGAGTAACATGGAGTGATCTTGCACATCTAAGGCTAGGGTGTCCTTGAGTGTGTGATCTAGGTTGTTACTCTTGGTCTATGGTGAGACCTAGACCGGTTAGGTGTCGGTGATCGAGCCTATCGTGATTGGTTGTGAAGGCCGTCATAAGTTTGTACACAGTTGGAGCCCGCCATTGGAAGGGGCATCAATAGTGAGCGCCCGTGTCGGCTTGGGAAGTCCAACAAGTTCTCGAGGGAGGCGAGCTTGTGCTTTGTGCAGCGGTGACGCACACCATGTCTTCACTTGAGGAGTGATTGCGGGCTCGTGGGCGAGAACTCCACTTGGTGGCGGGAGGGATCGGGACTCCGGTGGGAGTGGTCCAACGAGGAGTAGGGGAAAGTGCCATCCTTTTGAGACCTTGGGAAAAAAATTATGAGCCATCTCTTACTCTACTCCTTACTTTGATGCATTACCTTCCGTATTTACATACCGTGCTATTCATGCTTGTGTGCTTATCTTGCTCTAGTTGACTACCTTGTAGAATTACATGAATAGGCGTCTTTACTTGCTAGTAGTGCTTAGGCTTCATACTTAATGTTGATACTCAAGACCGGTAGTAAATATATAGGGCTACGTCGAGACCAAGAACTACGATGGTTACACAAGACGCCGAATTATACAGGTTCGAGCCCTCTCAATGAGAGTAAAAACCTTACGTCCTATGTTCTGTATTGTATTGATTGTCACGAGATGTTGTGTCTCCCTCCCCAATGGGGGGTACCCTACCACCTTATATATCCGGTCGACAGGGGGGTGTAGGCAGAGTCCTAGTCATACTCTACAAGGATTCTATATGGCAAGTCTAATCTTTCTTGTCTTGCACTCCAAGCCGAGTCGGTCGGCTTTCTTGTTGATGAAGTACCCGATCGGCCACCGACTTAGCCTTGTATGATGATACCCGTAAAGCAAGTATCCCACAGCAGCCCCCGAGTGCTTTCTGATTTTGAGCTTTAATTCTCCGAATGATCTAAAGATCATAAATGTAACACCCTAATTTTTCAAAATTTGGAATATTTTAAAATTTTCTAGAATTAATTAGGTTATTAGTATTTTACTAAGAAAATAAATTATTTTCAAAAGAAAATAATCAATATTAGGTTATTTTAAAAATGTTGATTGTTACATTCATTTCGAGTAGTTGCATTTTAGACCTTATTGTGTGCCAAAACTATTTCTGAAATTGTGTAGAATTCGTTTTGGGAATTGATTTAGAAATTAGAGTAAGGAAATAGAACACAGAGAAAAGAGGAAAGGGACCCTTGGCCTTTGGGCCGATTTCCCCTCGGCCCAGCCTCCCTCTCCCTTCTCTTCTCTCTCTCTTTCGACCTTGGGCCTCTCTTCCTCTCTCCCCCGAGGCCAAGCTTTTCCCCCTCTCCCCTCCTCCTGCCTGGGCCAGATCCTCCCTACGGCCCACTCCCTTTTCCTCTCGGCCTGCCAGCCGCCACGGCCCAGCCAGCCCCACGCCTCGCTCGGCCCACCCGCGCCCCGACCCACGCCCGTGCCCCAGCCGCCGCCGCCTTCTTGGCGTGCGCGCCACGCCGCCCTCGGGCCTTGCACCCTATAAAGGGCGGGACCCACCCATCTGCGCCCCCTTTGCCCTTTTCCCTGCCCCGCCGCCTCGCTCACCGCCGTGAACCGCGCCGCCATCGCGAGCCCCGGCCTCCCTACCGCCGCCACCGCCCCTGCGCCCTCCCGACCCCGCGCGAGCTCCGGTGAGCTTCCCGCCCTTCGCCGCCTCCCTCCCGCTCCCTTCCCCTCAGCCTTGTGCGCCGGAGCTCCTCCCCGGTGAGCTCCAGGTGGCCACCAATGGCCGCCGCCGCCATGGTCCACCGTGGACCATGGTCCATAGGGTCAACCCCGGTCCACGGGGGCCGTAGACCCAGTCCACGGGTATTTTAGGGTTTTAGAATTTAAAATTAATTCATTAATCTGGATTAATGTTAGATTTACACATAGACCCCTCTCCTTTTATAAAATTATATTTTGAACCTTAGTTTTATGCAAAACCCTACCATTTTATATTTAAGCCCCTAGTCTTTTCCTAAATCATATTTTAGCCCATGAATTTTATAAAAACACCCCTCTACATGTCTTAATTATATTTTAGTTTTGTAATTTTATATAAACAACCCTATACCTTCAAGTAATTTTATTTTAGCCCTAAAGTTTTGTAAGTAATAATTTAGGTTGGGCATTTTACACTTAGGCCCCTGTACTTATTTCTAACTATGTTTTGGTGATGTCTTTTTACACCTAGGCCCCTGAACTTATAAATAATTATATTTTAGCCCTATAAGTTTTACAATTAAGCCCCTAAACTTTTCCAAAATTATATTTTAGTCCTTCAATTATTTATAAATTATATTTTTATATGTATTTTTTACAATATAGTCCCTATACTTTTTATAAATTACATTTTAAACCCTAAAATTTTTATAAATTATATTTCATATGTATATTTTATAGTTTAGCCCTTATATCTTTTTAGAATTACTTTTAGGCCATTTAACTTGTCTATTTTGACATTTTAACTCTTGAAATTTCAAATCGTCATAACTTTTCAATCGTAGCTCCGATTTAAGAAATTCTTTCACCAAAGCGATTGTAGTGTTTAATATTTATTATTCATATTATTTTATAATATTTTACTAATTTATTATTTTAACCCTAGAACTTTAAACATTCGTAACTTTTTACTCGTAACTCGGATTGAGGCGATTCTTATACTCACGTGATCGTAGCAACACGTACTTTTTCATAGTATTGTTTCCCTTGTTGTTTGTTACTGTATGGTGTTTTGTTTCTTAGTGTGTTTGTATGCTTATGTTTTTGGTGTGACGTTGAGTAGGCGAACCGCTGTTAGAGAACTTCCGTGATCTCCATCTTCAAGACTTTGAGCAGCAGCAAAGGGAACCAGGCAAGTGTCCTTGATGCATATTGAACCTATGTTTTACATTCCTCTCTATATCTATGCATGCTTATTAATATTGAATCCTATGTGTCACTATCCTGTTCCATATTATTCCTTGTCACCTAGGTTATGGTGTAGTATAATGGTATGGGTACGTCATGCTTAGTTCGCTTTGTCGGGAATGGAAATGTCTAATGTTAATCTTGATTAATGGTTCACTTTAACATAATCATGAGGGATGGGAAATACTTTTTAGCAACATGGAACCTAGGGTGATCCAAGCAGGAGGATGATGATGATGGTGCGGGTATGCACGTGTACTCGGTACAGTACTGTGGGTTGGTGGTGGTACCTGCTTGGGATCACAAGGGTAGGTTCGTGGAACGTGTGACCATGAAAACCGCACAAAGCACAGGGCTGATATGGGTAGGCTTGGTTTAGTATCGAGATGTCTTCCCAGTTCTATGAGCAGTCGAGGAAGGAGGACGGGAGGGTTTACTCTCGGACTCAGGCGATGGACGGTTTACTCCTAGCCACGTCGCCAGAGGGGGCTTCTATAGGAACGGTTTAATTTCGCAGCGGTGAAACCTTAGCGTGGATTGTTTGCAAGCTGGAAAGCGCTCTGAAAGACCTCGTGGTGATCTCTTGGCCTCACACCTACGGTAGTGTGATTTGGGCAACATGGAGACTCTCTAGTCACTGCATAGTGATGAAATCACCAACCTGTGGGTAACGTTGTGCAACCTCTACAGAGTGTAAAACTGTTATAACAGCCGTGCTCACGGTCACGAGCAGCATGGACCTTTCACACGATTAGTGGGTTGTTTATGGGTGGACTTGGTGGGAAGCCAAGTTGGGTTCTTTATGGGCGGTTTAACCCATGGTTTGCTACAGGCGGTGTAACCTGTAGTGTAGTTTCTCATGGGTGGTTTAACCCATGGTGGGCTACAGGTGGTTTAACCTATAGTGTTGGATAAATAAGACAACTTGGGGTATTTTTCACCTAGTAAATAGGATGGCTTTTCTACTAGGTGTAGGTGCTCATTTATGCAAATAACCTTTATGTCAGCCTTTCTTTTATTAAGCTTGCATGTCATACTTTCCTCCACTTGCTGAGTATGACATGTGCTCACCCTTGCTATTTCCCTTTGTTGTTGTACTATAAACTGCTGCTCAGAAGATGATGGAGATATGGACTACATCGACGAAGACTACTACTAGACGAGCGTGCCCCCGGTCGATTGCTTGTGGTGTTATGGTGTCTTCCGCTATTATTTGTCGAGAGAGTCGATTTAGTCTTTAATGACAATTATTTATGTAATAATGATACACTTTATTAATTACATTGGTTATACTATTATTCACTTTACTGTCAATATGTGTGAAACTTGTTCCTGGGCACACATATGATAAGCACTTGGTTTTGTCCTTAAAATCGGGTGTGACAGAAGTGGTATCAGAGCCAGGTTTGACCGTAGGACGCTAGCTTAGATAGAGTGGCCATGTTCTATGGTCTATTTTGCAAACTATAAATTATTTTCAAAACTCCTTGGCTTAAAATTATAGTCTTGTTTATTCACTTCTGTTGTTGGTCTTATTTTACCGTTTGGCTTACAAAACCCTTTTACTAATTCACCTCTCCTATTCAAAATTTCTTAGATGGCCCGCACCAAGAAGACTTGCCACAGATGTGATCAGTACCCACGTGTTTGGTCTTCACCAGCGCTTGTCCCACTCGGATTTGATGAGAAGTTTGGGATAGAAAGGCTAAACAAGAGATGGTGCCACCACCGAGTCCACCACCTTGTCGTGACACTCAACTCTTCAAGGATGAGGGAAATAATGCTAGAAGGTTACCTCACATGCTTTGGGAGATGCTACAACGGTTAGGTTACGAGAAGCCACCAGAGTATTGTGGTACCGAAGTGACCTATGAAGGTTCTGAGCCTGTATGGAAGGTTCAAGTTCATATTTTTGGCTCCAAGGCCGCTCAGAGGAACTTTTGAGGTGGAAAGGATTCATGAGGCCATTGCTCCACGGAAGACTTTCTCCGCCGGGATTCGTGATGCCGCTCATCAAGCTTGCATGGTCATTCGCTCCTGTTATCGCCAGTATTTTGAAGATATAGAGTATGCTTATTTCCCTCAGCGCGCAAGTGGATCCACCTACATTCATGCAGAGCCTGTACCTGGACAAGGACCCGCGAAGTTTAAGAAGCAAGTCACTCTTACCACGGTGATTTCTAGAGAGTTGGATTTAACCATGGAGCAACTAGGGTTTTGGCAGGAGAAATATGAGGAGGCAATGAAGACAGTTCACCAGCTCAAGCGACGTTTGCCGGATGATGTGGACCTACCTTCGCAGGAAGAGCTAAAGGATGCGACTCCTTCCTCACCACCTCGTAGAATGGCTAGTCATTCCCCACCAGCTTACGTCATCCCCAACCAGGACAAGGATTAGGAAGTTTATCCCTGAGTGGCTTCATAGGCATCGAGTAGTTATATCAAGTCGAATAAAATGTAGTAGCGTAGCGAGAGAGAATTTTAGTGTTTGCATGTCCTTTGGTTGGTTTGCTAGTTTTATTGGTGTGATGAGTGTGATTTGAATCTTTTGTAATGAGTGTCGATGTGATGCAAGGCCTGTCTTGCAACCACATCCTTATACTATACTTTTACTCCTACCTTATTAGAGATTAGTTAATTGGGGTATCTCTTTATCTATCTTTTTATTTCACACCTCTTTTCCTACTTGACCTTATCATATCCTTGCACTTTACCTATATCTTCCACCCATTTTTGCTTACCGTATCCCGACCTATATCAGATGGTGAGAGGTGGGAACCGCAACATGAACAACAACCATGAGGAACAGGAGCAGCCACCCCCGCAGATCTCCATGGAACAACTCATGGCCATGCAGACACAACTTCTCCAGAACATGCACCAGACCCTGGTACAGCCACAACCCAACAATGTCCCAAGAGCTGCTCCCCAGCCTAGAGACAAGCTTGGAGATTTCCTACGGACCAAGCCCCCAACTTTCTCTCACTCTGTGGAGCCCATGGATGCAGATGACTGGCTAAAGACTATTGACAAGAAGCTGCAAGTCACTCAATGCAACAACAGGGAGAAGGTGTTATTTGCCGCACATCAGCTTGTTGGACCCGCTGCTGATTGGTGGGTTGCTTATGTTGCAGCCCATGAGGATCCTGGTAGTATCAACTGGCATGAGTTCCAGAACAGCTTTAGGTCTCACCATGTGCCTCAGGGGGTAATAAGGCTGAAGAAGGAGTTCCAGGATCTAAAGCAGGGATCCATGACCGTGAGTGAGTATGTTGCTCGTTTCACCTAGCTGTCTAGGTATGCCCCAGGAGAAGTGGACACGGATGAGAAGAAGTGTGAGCGTTTTCTTGATGGGTTGAATGATGGTCTCGCCTATGCACTTGAGCCTCGTAACTATGCGAACTTTCAAGAGATGGAGGATAAAGCTCTAGTCCTGGAGAACAGAAGGTCGAGGATGGATCGCAAGCGCAAGCTAGAGCATCAAGGTCAGCAAGGAGGCAACAACACTAGGCCTCGCATTGGATCATCTTCTGGTGGACCTATGTTTCGCTCTGGACAGCGAAGTGGATAGGAAGGAACTCAACCAATAGGTCAGGGTTTTGTCACCCCTCAACATCAGTTTCAACGTCCTAACTCTCAGACGCCTCCCCCGTCAGCTCAAACTCAGCAGAGGACTAATGGCAATCAAACCCCAATGACCAATAGGAACTATGACTGGTGTGGAGAAAAGGGTCACTTTGCTAACCAATGCCCCAATCCGTAGACGCGCCAACCTCCAACCCAAGATGTTGCCCCAACACCCAACCGCAATGGAAACTCTGCCCCGACAGCAGCCAGGCAGAACTATGCGAGAGGTCGAGTCAACCAGGTTGCTCTTGAAGATGCTCAGGAATCTCCAGACGTTGTTCTTGGTATGTTGCTCGTAAACTCAAACCCCTCTATAGTTTTATTTGATTCTAGAGCATCACATTCATTCATATCGTCCAAATATGTGGCCAAGTACAACATTCCCATCACCTTGTTCAGGAATAAGATGAGAGTTAGTTCACCTAAAGGGGAATTGAAAGCAGAACATGGATGTCATAAATTAAGTGTTAGCATAAGGGGGGTAGACTTTACTACGAGTTTCATCGTTTTAGATTCCAAGGGTATAGATGTGATACTTGGAATGGATTGGTTAAACCAAGCACAAGGGAATCATAGATTGTGCTAGAAAGGCTGTCAAGTTGACGCATCCTAATAGAGCAGAGGTGGAATATGTGGCAAAAGCATTGCCACACGACAAGAAAGGTTGGACAAGGATGCACCCAATGAAGTGAGAGCCTAGTTTCCCTCTTTCTTTCTGATCCTGTCCGAATCTCGGGACGAGATTCCTTTTAAGGGGGGTAGGTTTGTAACACCCTAATTTTTCAAAATTTGGAATATTTTAAAATTTTCTAAAATTAATTAGGTTATTAGTATTTTACTAAGAAAATAAATTATTTTCAAAAGAAAATAATCAATATTAGGTTATTTTAAAAATGTTGATTGTTACATTCATTTCGAGTAGTTGCATTTTAGACCTTATTGTGTGCCAAAACTATTTCTAAAATTGTGTAGAATTCGTATTCGGAATTGATTTAGAAATTAGATTAAGGAAATAGAAAACAGAGAAAAGAGGAAAGGGACCCTTGGCCTTTGGGCCGATTTCCCCTCGACCCAGCCTCCCTCTCCCTTCTCTTCTCTCTCTCTTTCGACCTTGGGCCTCTCTTCCTCTCTCCCTCGAGGCCCAACTTTTCCCCCTCTCCCCTCCTCTCGGCTGGGCCAGATCCTCCCCGCGGCCCACTCCCTTTTCCTCTCGGCCTGCCAGCCGCCACGGCCCAGCCAGCCCCGCGCCTCGCTCGGCCCACCCGCGCCCCGGCCCACGCCCGCACCCCCGGCCTCGCCCCCGCCCTGAACCCTAACCCCAGTCGCCGCCGCCGCCTTCTTGGCGTGCGCACCACGCCGCCGTCAGGCCTCCCTACCGCCGCCTCGCTCATCACCGTGAACCGTGCCGCCGCCGCGAGCCCCGGCCTCCCTGCCGCCGCCACCGCCCCTGTGCCCTCCCCGACCCCGCGCGAGCTCCGGTGAGCTTCCCGCCCTTTGCCGCCTCCCTCCCGCTCCCTTCCCCTCTACCTCGTGCGCCGGAGCTCCTCCCCGGTGAGCTCCAGGAGGCCACCAATGGCCGCCGCCGTCGTGGTCCACCGTGAACCATTGATGAGGACATCACTCCTAAGGATACATGCAACACTCCTCCAATTCTGGACTTGCAAGGTCCAATGACTAGAGCTCGTGCACGACGATTAAATTTAGAGGTGAGCTTGTTCCTACGTTCTTTATTATATGTCACTTTTGAGAATGGTTTGCTACCTAATGATTATATTGTAATTAGGAACCATGGAGAGGACCAGGAGATGATGGGAGAAGGACTTGGAGACGTTGTTTTTAGAATTACTTTTAGGCCATTTAACTTGTCTGTTTTGACATTTTAACTCTTGAAATTTTAAATCTTCATAACTTTTCAATCGTAGCTCCGATTTAAGAAATTCTTTCACCAAAGCGATCGTAGTGTTTAATATTAATTATTCATATTATTTTATAATATCTTACTAATTTATTATTTTAACCCTAGAACTTTAAACCTTCATAACTTTTTACTTGTAACTCGGATTGTGACGATTCTTGTGCTCACGCGATTGTAGCAACGCATACTTTTTCATAGTATTGTTTCCCTTGTTGTTTGTTACTGTATGGTGTGTTGTTTCTTAGTGTGTTTGTATGCTTGTGTTTTTGGTGTGACATTGAGTAGGCGAACCGCTATTAGAGAACTTCCGGGATCTCCATCTTGAAGACTTTGAGCAGCAGCAAAGGGAACCAGGCAAGCGTCCTTGATGCATATTGAACCTATGTTTTATATTCCTCTCTATATCTATGCATGCTTGTTAATATTGAATCCTATGTGTCACCTGGGTTATGGTGTAGTATATTGGTATGGGTACGTCATGCTTAGTTTGCTTTGTCGGGAATGGAAATGTCTAATGTTAATCTTGATTAATGGTTCACTTTAACATAATCATGAGGGATGGGAAATCCTTTTTAACGGCATGTGCTCACCCTTGCTATTTCCCTTTGTTGTTGTACTATAAACTGCTGCTCAAAAGATGATGGAGATATGGACTACATCGACGAAGACTACTACTAGACGAGCGTGCCCCCGGTCGATTGCCTGTGGTGTTATGGTGTCTTCCGCTGCTATTTGTCGAGAGAGTCGATTTAGTCTTCAATGACAATTATTTATGTAATAATGGTATGCTTTATTAATGACATTGGTTACACTCTTATTCACTTTACTATCGATATGTGTGAAACTTGTTCCTGGGCACACATATGATAAGAACTTGGTTTTGTCCTTAAAACCGGGTGTGACAATAAATTAGGAAGACCTCGTTATCAAAGTTTCTGATAGATCTCGTGCACCGGTCAGGTGCACCTGATCAGGTGTAGCCCCTGACTCTTGTATAATTTGGAGACTAACAAATAATGCAAGAGTCTAATTGTATTAGCTTTAATTAATTTGTTTATAGATATTCCAACCATCAAGTTTGAATCTTTCAGACCTTTGGTCATCAAACCCTTGGGTCCTATTGCTAAGTGACCACTTTGCCGACCGATCATCAAACCGCCCCAGTGGCATAAATTATTTCCGAGTGATGGGTCAGTCAGAATTTTATGACTCTAGTTATATTCAGTATTAAGCTAAATGACTTTAGTCATAATACAACTTTTCCCTAATTCCAATCACCCGTTTAAGTCCAAATTTGGTAATTCTGGTTATTTGACTTTAGTCAGTACCATAACCTTTGAACTTGTAACCATATGACCATCAAGTCCTTTGCCACATGATCATCAAATCACATAGATATGGTGAAATAATTCTCGGGTACTTCTCATCAAAGAAACCCCCGAGTCTCATTTTTCTAGGTTTGTAACCCTAATGGGCTTAAGCCCTTAATTAACCTTTAAGTTAATATTAGGATCGCACTACAGTATGGCCCACCCCGGCCCATAGGACCCTTAGGTCAAAAAAGGCAAGGGTATATAAGGCTGCACCAGGTTGACCCTTAGTCCATGCCGCATTTGCACGCAAACTCTTCGTCTTCCTTGCGCCTTCTCTGCTCTCGCGGCTCCTCTGTTTTTCTGGCTAGGGTTAGCTTTCTTGCTTCCGACCGCCACAGATCCTGCCGTGTTTAGCCCCCGAGCTTTGGTGAAGTTTCTCAAACTCCTCCACCACGTCCAATCCTGTTCGTGATGGGTGGCAAGAGGACTTCCATTTCAATCCCAGCTTCTTCCGCCGCCTCCGTCGCCGCGTCGTCCTCGTTGGAGGTCGACATCCCGGAGCAACTTCGGGAGTTCTCGAAGAGCAGCCTTTCACAGGCTGACATGAACACGATGGTGGTGGATGGCGTCCTTCCAGAGCAGGCTCGGATCAACTTGTAACACCCATTTTAAGAAAACAAAATGGGTGTAGCCGTACATGTGTTCAGGATCAAGTTACACACACATACGGTACATCATCAATGGTAAATAGAATAATTATCCATATCCTTTATTTATTACATCATATCTTTATTACAAAAGGACCCGTGGGTCTAGAAGAAAAATACATCCATGCGCGGAAAGTATCTAGCGTAGACATCCCAAACTCCACATGCATCGATTGGAGGATCATCGCCTAGTACTTGCTTCCTTCCTCTTAGTATTGGTTCCAATCTTCTCCTTGGGCTGAATATCAACGTGGTATAGCAAGGGTGAGTACATGTCGTACTCAGCAAGTGGGGGAAAAGATGACATGGGGCTATAGTCAAGAGAAGGCTTTATAGAGTGGGTTGCATGAGCTTTTAATTAACCTAAGCATCCTATTTACTAAGTGGGGTCATCCCACCCCTACTTTCACTAGGTGCTGTACTAACCAAGTCTCAATCCATCCCACCTTTCCAACCATACCAACCCATCCCCAACTAATCTTGTGAGGATTCCAGGCCGCTCTTGACCGTGAGCACGGCTATCATGATAGTTTTGATACTCTGCAGAGTTTGTACCACTTTACCCACAAGTCGTGATTCCCTTGGTGCCCGTGGACGCGACCCACATTACACACTTCCTTTGGTGTGTGGCAGGGTTTCACTACGAGGCTTTTCCAAAGGGTCTCCCAGTACATGCTAGCCACTAAGGTTCCACTCCCGTCCATAAGTGATAGCCCTTCAACAAGCAGCTCATCATCCCGGAAGCCCCCTCTTGAGCCATTCGGATACAAGGATAGTCCTCTCGACTTCCATTCCCCGCTCCACCAAATGCTGCACTGACACTGGGAGAACATCTAATTACTAGGCCAAGCCTTACCCATGTCGGTCTTGTGTTGGCACTGTTTTCCTGGGTTGTCACTCCAAGAACCGGTTCCTAGGATCTACAACAAGCCTACCACCACAAGCATGTGCCCACGGCACCACATCCTTTCCACCTGGCTTGCATAGATCCCTAAGCCATGTTACTAAAAGATTTACCAAACATATCCCACGTGACATTGTTCATTAATCAAAATTAATATTAACCCACATCCCATAAGCCATCTTAAGCATTTTCTACCCACAATTCACCCATTGGTTCAAGGCGACAAGGAACAGGGTAAAAACAATTACTAAGGAAAACCCTAACAATAGGTTCCCAATAAATTGACACAAGCATGCAATTCTATAGTAACATTTCAATAGGTGTAATATGCATCAAGGACACTTGCCTTTGTCCTGCGCAGAAGGCTACTCTAACCCTTCAAATTCCTGCTCTTGAAAATCCTCGTAGGGTGGTCCTTGTGTATGCTCGCCTTTATGTAACGCCATACCAATACAAGCAAAACATACAAAATCAATACACTATATGCAACAGAGGAAAAACAGTATGTAGATGCACGGGATGCAAAGGTTATGCTCCTACGAGAATTTTGGCGCAAGAATCACCTAAGTTGGAGTTATGAGTAAAAAGTTATGCTAGTTTGAAGTTTTAGGGGCAAAAGGGTAAAAACAGAGGCTTTTAAGGACCTATGTGTAATTTTATAAAATTACAGGGACTAAAGTGTAAATTATCAGGGCTGAAAAGTAGTTATAAAAGTATAAGGTTGTTTTTGCAAAAATTCTAGGACTCAAACATAATTAATACTAAGTGCAGGGGTTTAAGTGTAAAAAGACAGGGCCAAAATCTAATTAAAATTAAGTACAGGGATGTTCCTGTAAAAATTTAAGGCTAAAATAATATTTATACAATTAATAAGGATTAAGGTATAATTTTAAAATAATTCTGGGGACTAAAACATAATTAAGATCAGTCCAGGGGTGTTTTATAAAATTACAAGGTCAAATAATAATTTAATTAATGCATAGGGGTGTTTCTGTAAATTTTTAGGGCTAAAATAATATTTATACCATTAATAATATAAAAAGACTGGATTAAAATATAATTTAAAACAATTGCAGGGGTTTTCTACAATTTATAGGGCAAAAATATAATTTCTTAAAGGTATAGGGGCTTTTTGTAAAAATGTAGTGCTAAAAATAATTATTATAAAGTTCAGGGGCCTAAAAACAAACTTTTATTTGTTCTGCACAAAAAGAGGGACCTAAACCTAATTTAAGCTAAGCACAGGGGCTAAAATGCAAAACTGCCACAATATCCAGGAATTAATTGAATTAATTTTAAACTAGAAATGCGTGGACCGGGTCTATAGGTTCTGTGGACCATTGGTCCACTGGTTCACGGTGGACCGATTACATAACCCGAAGGGGTATGTAATCTGGACGGTTGGATCAAGATCCAACGGTCAGAATTAAAGGGCGGGGGAAGGTCGTCGCCGGCGGCCGGTTAGGCGGCGGCGCGCGGCGGGGCTCGCCGGAGACCGGCCGGAATGGCACTCCGGTCGGCCATTCCTCGCCGCGAGAGTCCCGGGAGAGAGAGGGGAGGGAGGGGAGTCTCACCGGCAGGTCGCGCGGGTGCGGGAAGGCCGGGAAGGGGGTCGGCGGCGCGGCTCGGAGGCGGCGGTGGTCGGAGCTCGGTGGGGGAGGTCGTCCGATGGTCGCGAGCGAGCGGAAGAGAGCGGAGGAGCGGCGGCGGAGTAGGGCGGTGCCGAGAGGGTGCTTTATAGGCGCGGAGGCGGGCGAATTGAGCCGGCGCGGGGCTCTCCGGCCATCAATGGCCACTAGCGCCATTGATGCACGCGGGGGGGGGGGGGGGGTTCGTAACGGCCGAAACGGCCGAAAGTTAGGGTGGAAGGGAAGTGGAGGCGGTCGCGCGCGCTCGGGCGCCGGTTTCGGGAGTCGGGGAGGTCGGGGGGAGGGAGATCGACGGCGGCGGCGTCGGTTTTCGGAGACGGAAGAGAGAGAGGCGGAGGAGGGGATGACAGGTGGGGCCTGCGTGTCAGTGAGAGAGAGAGAGACGGAGGAGGGGATGACAGGTGGGGCTCGCGTGTGAGTGAGAGAGAGAGAGAGAGAGAGAGAGCACGCGGGAGGAGCGGGCCGCGCGCGCGTTGGGCCGGCCGGGAGAAGCTGGGCCGTGCGGGGGGGGGGGGGGGGGGGGGGTGGGGGGAAGGAAAGAGAAGGGAGGGGGAGGCGGCCTGGCCGGCTGGGCCGAAAGGAGGAGGTGGGGAGAGGGGAGGGGTGGGCTGAATGGTGGGTTTCGGCCCACTGTTCTAGTTCCTCCTTTTCTTTTCTTTTTCTTTCTCAATTCTTTTCCTTGTCTAATTTCTATTCTAATTCTATTCCTAATATTCCTGGTAAATAAATAATAATTAAACTAAATGCATAATGCAATGAAAATCTATATGAATATGACATGTTATGCAATTGCAATAATTTAATTTATTATAAAAACAATTTTTCCTAGGTTATTTAATTAAACTCCTAAATGCTAATAGTTGGCATTTTTAGAATTTGCAATAGTAGGGTGTTACAAACCTACCCCCCTTAAAAATGAATCTCACCCTCGAGATTCGGAAAGATTGATGAAGAGGTGGGGAAACTTGGCTTTTAATTCTTCTTCGCGCTCCCAGGTGGCTTCTTCTTCCGTGTGATGATTCCAGAGCACCTTGCACATCCGGATCACCTTATTTCTGGTAACTCTCTCAACAACTTCTAGGATCTTGACTGGTTGTTCCGTATATGTGAGGTCTTTCTGAAGGTCTATTTCCTCAACAGGGAGTTGTTCTTCAGGCACTCTTAAGCACTTCTTTAACTGGGACACATGGAACACGTCATGCACATCCGTGAGATGTGAGGGTAGCTCCAACTGATATGCGACTTCTCCTCTTCTATCAAGAATCTTGAAAGGGCCGATGTAACGTGGTGCTAACTTTCCTTTTACTTTGAAGCGTCTAACACCCCTCATGGGTGATACCTTGAGATATACGAAGTCTCTAATCTCGAAGGATAGGTCTCTTCGCCTACGATCGGCGTAGCTTTTCTGCCTTGACTGTGCAACCTTTAGGTTCTCACGTACAATCTTATGTCTTTCTGCTTCTTGTAGTATCTCAGGTCCGAAGACTTGGCTCTCTCCTGTCTCATTCCAGAACAGAGGTGCCCTACACTTTCTTCCATATAAGAACTCGAAAGGCGCCATCCCTATACTTGCTTGATAACTGTTGTTATAGGAAAATTCTGCGTAGGGTAGACTCTTGCCCCAACTCTTGCCATATTTCAAAGCACAAGCTCTCAACATGTCTTCTAGTATTTGGTTCATCCTCTCGGTCTGTCCATCAGTCTGAGGGTGATACGCAAAGCTGAAGTTCAACTTGGTGCCAAGAGATTCATGTACCTTCTCCCAAAACCTCGAGGTGAACTGAGAGCCTCTGTCAGATACTATCTTCTTAGGGACTCCATGTAAACACACTATCCTTGACATGTATAGTTCTGCCAGTTTCGCACCACTATAAGTTGTCTTGACGGGAATAAAGTGTGCCACCTTGGTTAAACGATCAACTATAACCCATATAGAATCGTATCCCGACTGTGTACGGGGTAATCCAATTATGAAGTCCATACCGACTTGTTCCCACTTCCACTCAGGAATCTTTAGAGGTTGAAGTAATCCGACGGGTCGTTGGTGTTCTGCCTTGACACGTTGACATGTGTCACATACCGCAACATACTCTGCGACATCGCGCTTCATGCCATGCCACCAATAACGAGTCTTCAAGTCTTGATACATCTTAGTACTTCCTGGATGAATGGAGTATGCAGAATCATGTGCTTCTCGTAGGATTATGTCACGAAGGGGCTTCTTGTCTGGCACACATATCCTTTTACCTATCCATATAATACCCTTCTCATCTTCTGTAAAGTCGGTAGCTTTGCCTTCCTTGATGAGCGTTCTGATCTCACTTAGCTTCTCATCTTCTAGCTGTCCCTTGCGAATTTCTTCGTCGAGAGGTGGTTCCACTTCCATTGCCACGGCCTCTAACTCATTCACAAATCCAAGGTTCAGTCGCTCAAACTCCTTACAGAGCTCTGGCGGTAGCCTTTCTACGACTAACTGACTACAATAGATCTTTCTACTCAGGGCATCTGCAACAACATTCGCTTTCCCTGGATGATAGTTAATACCCACATCATAGTCCTTAATCAACTCTAACCAACGTCGTTGTCTTATGTTCAACTCTGTCTGAGTGAATATGTACTTGAGACTCTTGTGATCCGTATAGATCTCACAACGATGACCAAGAATGTAGTGCCTCCAAATTTTCAGAGCATGTACCACTGCCGCTAACTCCAAATCGTGTGTTGGGTACTTCTCTTCATGCTTCCGTAACTGCCTAGAGGCATATGCCACAACGTGACCTTCCTGCATGAGCACACATCCTAGTCCTTGCCTGGATGCCTCACAGTATATGTCAAAACTCTTACTGATGTCAGGTAAGATTAAGACAGGGGCTGACGTTAATCTCTTCTTCAATTCTTCAAAGCTGGTTTGACAACGCTGAGTCCATTCGAAAATCTTGTCCTTCCCTAACAGTGTCGTCATTGGCTTTGCTATTTTGGAGAAGTCCTTTATGAATCGCCGATAGTATCCGGCTAATCCAAGAAAACTTCTAATCTCCCTTACAGTCTGTGGTGGTTTCCAATCTAGGACGTCCTTTACCTTGCCTGGATTGACTGATACTCCTCCAGCAGAGATCACATGACCAAGAAATGCTACCTCCTTCAGCCAGAATTCACACTTACTTAATTTGGCATACAGCTGGTGTTCACGTAGCTTCTCTAGAACTAGCCTGAGGTGTCCCTCATGCTCTTCTTCATTCTTTGAAAACACCAAGATGTCGTCAATGAAAACCACAACAAACTTATCCAAGTACTCCATGAACACCTTATTCATAAGGTACATGAAGTAAGCCGGTGCATTGGTTAACCCAAATGACATTACCGTATACTCATATAACCCATATCTTGTTCTGAAAGCCGTCTTGGGTATGTCTGATGGTCTGATTTTCAACTGGTGATACCCGGATCGTAGATCAATCTTGGAGAATACACAAGCTCCTTTCATCTGATCGAACAAGTCTTCAATCCGTGGTAGTGGATACTTATTCTTGATGGTTACATCATTAAGAGAACGATAGTCCACACACATCCTCTGAGTCTTATCCTTCTTCTCGACAAAGATTACTGGAGCTCCCCAAGGTGAGGAACTAGGGCGAATGAAACCTTTCTCTAGCATCTCATGTAATTGCTTCTTTAGTTCTACCAACTCATTAATTGGCATCCTATAGGGCCTCTTAGATATAGGAGCCGTTCCTGGTATTAAGTCGATAACAAACTCTATGTCACGGTCTGGTGGCATACCTGGAAGTTCTTCAGGAAAGACATCAGGGAGTTCACATACTACTCGTATCTCTTCTATGGGTGTGCTGGTGGTTTGGTTTAGTATGACTTCCTTGGTAGTAGAGTTGGCTGCTATGAATTCAACCTTGGTACCCTCTGCACTAGTCAGTTGTACCGACTGCTTGGCGCACTGTATCACTCCATTATACTTGCGTAACCAATCCATTCCAAGTATTATATCTATCCCCTTTGAGTCTAGGATTATGAGATTAACTGAGAAGTCCACCCCCCTTATTTGAAGGGCGACCTTTGGGCATATTTGATTGGTTCTCATTTCTCCACCAGGAGAGCTAACTAGCATGGTACGCTTCATAAGAGCAATCGGTAAGTTGTGCTCTGCCACATATGTGGATGTTATGAATGAATGCGATGCTCCCGAATCAAACAAAATGGTTGCAGGTTGAGAGTTAGATAAGAACATACCGAGCACCACATCTGCAGCTTGCTCAGCTTCTTCTGTAGTGACATGATTGACGCGCCCTCGAGCGTAATTCTGTTGCCCTTGATTACCTGAAGGCAGGTTAGTTGAAGCTTGCCTTGGTGCATTGTTCCGTTGAGGACACTGTCCCATGAAGTGACCTTCCTCTCCACAGTGATAACATCCGCGCTTCACACTATTAGTGTTTCCTGCGGTGGGGCGGTTTCTGGTTTTGTGGAGCTGTTGGGGCTGTGGGCCGGGGTGCTTGCTAATAGGTGGAACGAGGTGCCTGCTGCTGGCTAGGGCGGGGTGCCTGGTAGTTGGAGCGTTGCATTGGAAAGTTTGGGCGTGGAGCTTGCATGGGTGGCCTGACAGTGCTGGGAGCACGGTAGTATAAGTTAGAAGATGGCATCATGCGGGGGCGAGTGTTGCTACCATATGATTGTCCTTGGAATGGCATCTTCCTCTTGCCTTCCCTCTCAATCTCATTGCGCTTGTTCTCCACCACAATGGCCTTGTCCACCAGTTTCTGGAAATTGACATAGTCATTGTTTATGAACTGAAACTGGATGTCATTCTGCAGTCGCCTCATGAACATGTATTGCTTCTTCCCATCGGTGTTCACATCCTCTGGAGCATACCTGGACAGCTGGATGAACCTATTCAAGTATTCACTTACTGACATGTTCCCCTGTCTCAGGTCCTGAAATTCCTGTCTTTTCAGCAATTTGATGCCCGTAGGAATATAGTGGGAGCGGAAATTATCCTTAAACTCAATCCAAGTGATGCTTTCCACATCAGCATTAGCATTGCAATAAGCTTCCCACCAGTCTGCGGCTACACCATACAGCTGATGAGCTGCAAAGAGAACCTTCTCTCGATCATTGCATTGAGCGATTATCAATTTCTTTTCGATTGCCTTGAGCCAATCGTCAGCTTCCATCGGATCCTTAGATTGGGAAAAGGTAGGTGGCTTAGTCCTTAGGAACTCCCCCAATCTATTCTGGGGTGGAGGTGCATTGTGGTTCTGCTGGTTGTTGTGGTTCTGCTGTATAGCGCCCAAAGTTTGGACCATTGTTTGCATGAGCTGAGTCTGTACGGCCAAGAATTGCTCAATGTTCGAAGCATTATTGCCCTCCTCGTTGTTCTGATTGCTACCTCCAGCGTGTCCTCTAGTGCGAACCATCTGATTAGAATAGGTGGTGGAAGTAGTGTGAGACAAGGTGTGGTAATAACTAAAGGAAAGATCCCCATCTAAATGTATCAAGGAGTGATAAGTAAAAGGTAGTTTATTTAATAAGCAAACAAACGATGAGGTTGTGGACAAGGTGCCGAGGCATCCTACAACTCACATCAAGCACACTTATTAACCAAGCCAACGAGTTCATTACATCACACCATGAAAGTAAATCGATGTAAGTGTTTGATTATTACAATCTTTATTCACGGGTAAGGGAATCTCCTAGGCATGGGAGTTCACTTCGTCGGAGATCGAAGGTAGGGAACTTGCGCGCTTCGGGGAGTTTGCAGTCCAAGTGCGGATACCCGATGAGTAGAGGTCACTTTGCTCGCCCATCTTGACTCGCTGGTCGCGCTTCATGTAATCCTCAGTATCGCGCAGCCTCTTCCAAAGGGTGTGGTTCTCCCTCTGTAGTGCCTCCATAGTGCGGCTTAAGTCCACCGCTATTCCCTGAGTCTCGTCCATCTCCCTGGTGCTCACATACCATTCTGTAGGAGCGACGATGTACTTCTCCGTGCCTGGCTTCCGACGGGGAATGTGTGCAAAACTTGTCCTTGCTATTCCATGGAGGTGAGTGTAGCAGAGGCTAGTGAGAGCCCTCCAAGCAACGTCATCTATTGCAGCCCCACGAGTAGCCCTAGGGGTGCGGCCACGGTGCGTAGATATGACGCGGTCGCCGTCGTAGATGTTGACCTCCGCTGTCCATTCCTCACGAGAAGGACGATCCACTTTCTTGATGAAGTACTGGGGCTTGTTGGTGATGCCAATCTTCTCAAGTAGCTTTCGCAGAGTCTTGGAGAAGGTCTCACCCTCTAGTCCAAAAGAGCGGTACTTCTCGGCCATACGGACGGCTAGGTCTTCGTCCTCATCCGAGTTATCACCATTCTTAGGATCTTCGAGGTCCTCGGGCTCTTCTGGTTCTTCTTCCTCTTGTGGTTCTTCTGGGTCCTCTTCTTGCTCATACTCTTCTGGTTCTTCTTCCTCTTCAGGTTCCTCAGGGTCCTCTTCTTGCTCATACTCTTCTGGTTCTTCTTCTTCTTCAGGTTCCTCAGGGTCCTCTTGTGGTTCCTCTGGAAATGTCTCATCCCTTACTGGGGTCTTCTCGCGTTTAGGTTGATTTGCTTCTTCACTTTCTTCCCTTTGAACACGCCTAGGGGCAAGGAGTTCATAGTGGCGTCTAGTCGTACTCTTACGAGCGGTTTGCTTGGTGCGGGCCATCTATATTTTAAAATCACAAGGCATGAATAAGCAATGGTTAAATAAATCTGAAATTCAACAAAAGCAACAAAATGAGAAACGACAAGGATTAGTATTTTGTTAAAATAGTTTGTATTGATGTAAGACAAAATAGGGTCCCTAAATGCATCCATGGCTAACTAGGCTGACGTCCTGCAGTCGATATGGCTCTGATACCACTTCTGTAACACCCATTTTAAGAAAACAAAATGGGTGTAGCCGTACATGTGTCCAGGATCAAGTTACACACACATACGGTACATCATCAATGGTAAACAGAATAATTATCCATATCCTTTATTTATTACATCATATCTTTATTACAAAAGGACCCGTGGGTCTAGAAGAAAAATACATCCATGCAGCAGAAAGTATCTAGCATAGACATCCCAAACTCCACAGGCATCGATTGGAGGATCATCGCCTAGTACTTGCTTCCTTCCTCTTAGTATTGGTTCCAATCTTCTCCTTGCGCTGAATATCAACGTGGTATAGCAAGGGTGAGTACATGTCGTACTCAGCAAGTAGGGGAAAAGATGACATGGGGCTATAGTCAAGAGAAGGCTTTATAGAGTGGGTTGCATGAGCTATTAATTAACCTAAGCATCCTATTTACTAAGTGGGGTCATCCCACCCCTACTTTCACAAGGTGCTGTACTAACCAAGTCTCAATCCATCCCACCTTTCCAACCATACCAACCCATCCCCAACTAATCCTGTGAGGATTCCAGGCCGCTCTTGACCGTGAGCACGGCTATCATGATAGTTTTGATACTCTGCAGAGTTTGTACCACTTTACCCACAAGTCATGATTCCCTTGGTGCCCGTGGACGCGACCCACATTACACACTTCCTTTGGTGTGTGGCAGGGTTTCACTACGAGGCTTTTTCATAGGGTCTCCCAATACATGCTAGCCACTAAGGTTCCACTCCCGTCCATAAGTGATAGCCCTTCAACAAGCAGCTCATCATCCCGGAAGCCCCCTCTTGAGCCATTCGGATACAAGGATAGTCCTCTCGACTTCCATTCCCCGCTCCACCAAATGCTGCACTGACACTGGGAGAACATCTAATTACTAGGCCAAGCCTTACCCATGTCGGTCTTGTGTTGGCACTGTTTTCCTGGGTTGTCACTCCAAGAACCGGTTCCTAGGATCTACAACAAGCCTACCACCACAAGCATGTGCCCACGGCACCACATCCTTTCCACCTGGCTTGCATAGATCCCTAAGCCATGTTACTAAAAGATTTACCAAACATATCCCACGTGACATTGTTCATTAATCAAAATTAATATTAACCCACATCCCATAAGCCATCTTAAGCATTTTCTACCCACAATTCACCCATTGGTTCAAGGCGACAAGGAACAGGGTAAAAACAATTACTAAGGAAAACCCTAACAATAGGTTCCCAATAAATTGACACAAGCATGCAATTCTATAGTAACATTTCAATAGGTGTAATATGCATCAAGGACACTTGCCTTTGTCCTGCGCAGAAGGCTACTCTAACCCTTCAAATTCCTGCTCTTGAAAATCCTCGTAGGGTGGTCCTTGTGTATGCTCGCCTTTATGTAACGCCATACCAATACAAGCAAAACATACAAAATCAATACACTATATGCAACAGAGGAAAAACAGTATGTAGATGCACGGGATGCAAAGGTTATGCTCCTACGAGAATTTTGGCGCAAGAATCACCTAAATTGGAGTTATGAGTAAAAAGTTATGCTAGTTTGAAGTTTTAGGGGCAAAAGGGTAAAAACAGAGGCTTTTAAGGACCTATGTGTAATTTTATAAAATTACAGGGACTAAAGTGTAAATTATCAGGGCTGAAAAGTAGTTATAAAAGTATAAGGTTGTTTTTGCAAAAATTCTAGGACTCAAACATAATTAATACTAAGTGCAGGGGTTTAAGTGTAAAAAGACAGGGCCAAAATCTAATTAAAATTAAGTACAGGGATGTTCCTGTAAAAATTTAAGGCTAAAATAATATTTATACAATTAATAAGGATTAAGGTATAATTTTAAAATAATTCTGGGGACTAAAACATAATTAAGATCAGTCCAGGGGTGTTTTATAAAATTACAAGGTCAAATAATAATTTAATTAATGCATAGGGGTGTTTCTGTAAATTTTTAGGGCTAAAATAATATTTATACCATTAATAATATAAAAAGACTGGATTAAAATATAATTTAAAACAATTGCAGGGGTTTTCTATAATTTATAGGGCAAAAATATAATTTCTTAAAGGTATAGGGGCTTTTTGTAAAAATGTAGTGCTAAAAATAATTATTATAAAGTTCAGGGGCCTAAAAACAAACTTTTATTTGTTCTGCACAAAAACAGGGACCTAAACCTAATTTAAGCTAAGCACAGCGGCTAAAATGCAAAACTGCCACAATATCCAGGAATTAATTGAATTAATTTTAAACTAGAAATGCGTGGACCGGGTCTATAGGTTCTGTGAACCATTGGTCCACTGGTTCACGGTGGACCGATTACATAACCCGAAGGGGTATGTAATCTGGACGGTTGGATCAAGATCCAACGGTCAGAATTAAAGGGCGGGGGAAGGTCGTCGCCGGCGGCCGGTTAGGCGGCGGCGCGCGGGGCTCGCCGGAGACCGGCCGGAATGGCACTCCGGTCGGCCATTCCTCGCCGCGAGAGTCCCGGGAGAGAGAGGGGAGGGAGGGGAGTCTCACCGGCAGGTCGCGCGGGTGCGGGAAGGCCGGGAGGGGGGTCGACGGCGCGGCTCGGTGGCGGCGGTGGTCGGAGCTCGGTGGGGGAGGTCGTCCGATGGTCGCGAGCGAGCGGAAGAGAGCGGAGGAGCGGCGGCGGAGCAGGGCGGTGTCGAGAGGGTGCTTTATAGGCGCGGAGGCGGGCAAATTGAGCCGGCGCGGGGCTCTCCAGCCATCAATGGCCACTAGCGCCATTGATGCGCGTGGGGGGGTTCGTAAATGCATAATGCAATGAAAATCTATATGAATATGACATGTTATGCAATTGCAATAATTTAATTTATTATAAAAACAATTTGTCCTAGGTTATTTAATTAAACTCCTAAATGCTAATAGTTGGCATTTTTAGAATTTGCAAAAGTAGGGTGTTACGGCATGTGCTCACCCTTGCTATTTCCCTTTGTTGTTGTACTATAAACTGCTGCTCAAAAGATGATGGAGATATGGACTACATCGACGAAGACTACTACTAGACGAGCGTGCCCCCGGTCGATTGCCTGTGGTGTTATGGTGTCTTCCGCTGCTATTTGTCGAGAGAGTCGATTTAGTCTTCAATGACAATTATTTATGTAATAATGGTATGCTTTATTAATGACATTGGTTACACTCTTATTCACTTTACTGTCGATATGTGTGAAACTTGTTCCTGGGCACACATATGATAAGAACTTGGTTTTGTCCTTAAAACCGGGTGTGACAATAAATTAGGAAGACCTCGTTATCGAAGTTTCTGATAGATCTGGTGCACCGGTCAGGTGCACCTGATCAGGTGTAGCCCCCGACTCTTGTATAATTTGGAGACTAACAAATAATGCAAGAGTCTAATTGTATTAGCTTTAATTAATTTGTTTATAGATATTCAAACCATCAAGTTTGAATCTTTCAGACCTTTGGTCATCAAACCCTTGGGTCCTATTGCTAAGTGACCACTTTGCCGACCGATCATCAAACTGCCCCAGTGGCATAAATTATTTCCGAGTGATGGGTCAGTCAGAATTTTATGACTCTAGTTATATTCAGTATTAAGCTAAATGACTTTAGTCATAATACAACTTTTCCCTAATTCCAATCACCCGTTTAAGTCCAAATTTGGTAATTCTGGTTATTTGACTTTAGTCAGTACCATAACCTTTGAACTTGTAACCATATGACCATCAAGTCCTTTGCCACATGATCATCAAATCACATAGATATGGTGAAATAATTCTCGGGTACTTCTCATCAAAGAAACCCCCGAGTCTCATTTTTCTAGGTTTGTAACCCTAATGGGCTTAAGCCCTTAATTAACCTTTAAGTTAATATTAGGATCGCACTACAGTATGGCCCACCCCGGCCCATAGGACCCTTAGGTCAAAAAAGGCAAGGGTATAAAAGGCTGCACCAGGTTGACCCTCAGTCCATGCCGCATTTGCACGCAAACTCTTCGTCTTCCTAGCGCCTTCTCTGCTCTCGCGGCTCCTCTGTTTTTCTGGCTAGGGTTAGCTTTCTTGCTTCCGGCCGCCACAGATCCTGCCGTGTTTAGCCCCCGAGCTTTGGTGAAGTTTCTCAAACTCCTCCACCACGTCCAATCCTGTTCGTGATGGGTCGCAAGAGGACTTCCATTTCAATCCCAGCTTCTTCCGCCGCCTCCGTCGCCGCGTCGTCCTCGTCGGAGGTCGACATCCCGGAGCAACTTCGGGAGTTCTCGAAGAGCAGCCTTTCACAGGCTGACATGAACACGATGGTGGTGGATGGCGTCCTTCCAGAGCAGGCTCGGATCAACTGGAAGGCTTTGGAGTTCTTTGAGGATGGCTCCTTTCACCAGCAGATTGTAGTGTTTCACTCATTCTTTGAGCCTGGCTTTGGAGTTCCCTGCTGTAGTTTTTTGTGTGGGCTCCTTTTTTTCTATGGGATTGAGCTTGTCAACCTCAATCCCAACTCCATTCTTTATATTGCCATCTTCGTACATTTGTGTGAAGCTTTTCTTGGCACTCTTCCCCATTTCAATCTCTTCTGCCATCTATTTGTCCTCCAACCGCTGCCAACCAAGGATAACCAAGTGGCCATAGGCGGAGTCGGTGTCCAGTTACGCAAGGAGGCCTACATCAATGTCCCATTGAAGACCGGAAACAAGAATTGGAAGGATGAGTGGTTCTATTGTGACAACCCTCCCCCTGTTCTTGCCGACTTCACTGGTGCGAAGGCTATTCCCCAAGAGCATTGGACAGAGAGGCCCAATCCGACTGGTCCTCAAGTGGTCGCTCTGCTTAAGAAAATTGCCAGTTTGAAGGTTGAAGGCGTCGATGGCATAACAGTCGCCAAAAGTTTTATCATCCAACGAGTTCAGCCCCTGAAGCTTCAATGTCACCCGGCATGGGACTATGTTGATGAGGATGAGACCAGGGAGGTGCCGGACCCACCGAATGGTGAACTCCGCCGAAGACGCTTGTTGAAGATGTTTGAAGGGGATATCCTTCAGGAACATTCTTTGGTCAAAAAGGCGTATAACAAGGGCACAATGCGAGCCCGAGTAATCCTTAGTCTGCCTTTAGCTATCCCTTGTTATCCTATCTTGATGTTGTACTCAATGTTTTGATCTTCATGCAGGTGTTGGATACTTATTTATCTCATCCCCCGCTCCCTCAGACCGATACTGAGGGACCTGATTATGTTAAAAGGACACCGTTGACCGCCACTGGGGGTTCAAGTTCCTCCGTAGGCGCTCGGCCAGTCAATGTCACTCCCGTCATTACTCTGGCCTCCCCTGACAAGCTCCAGAAGCGGACTATCGGGCGCCGACACCAATATGTGGTGGACCAAGACGACGATGAAGAAATAACTGCCGCAGATGCTGGTCAACCTGCTGCTGCAACCTCCAACCGACCTTCAGACCGACTGGAGCCCCCGAGCCCAACTCAGAGGTCAACGAAAGAGGTGGTGCAGACTGGCAAGACTGACCAGCCCTCTCAAAAGAGGAAGGAGACTGATTTTCTGTTGACTTCTTCAAAGAAGAGGCTATGCCGGATCAAGCTCAAGAAGGCTCCCAGGTTTAATCTTTAAACCCTATACTCCTTGTCTCTTATTGCTGATCTCAATATTTCCTGATCTCTTCCTTCTATGTTTTTTTCTTGATAGTCAGACATGTGATTCTCAGAGTGCTCAGGGATCTGAGGATACTCAGTCTGAGCTCCCACCTCGTCCGACTGGTGTGGCCCATTCGGTTGTTAAGTCTTCAAATATGCCGACCGAAGTGGATAAACCGTTTGAAAAGACGGTTCCTGCCTCCACTCCCGAGCCTCTACCTCAGACCACTCCAACTAATGTCTCTTTGCCTCTTGACAAAGGTAAAAGGACTCTTCCTGCAGATATGCTTGGTCGGCCTGAGGTGGAGGATGTGGAGATTTTGTACCAACACCGGGAGTCTAGCAAGGTAACTCAATATTATGCTTTTACCTTGCTTCACTCTCATCTTTTAGCTCATTTATCTTCTGTATATCATAAAGTGTATGCTCTTGTAGAGCGAAAGCAGGCTAGAGTGGAATATCTTGAAGCCGAAACTTTTGGTATGTCCTTGGTTGCCTAATCTTCTTGTCTTTATGTTTTAGACTAACTTCTTATTCATTGTCTTGCTAGTCACCGGTCAGCAACTCTCCAAGGCCCTAGAGGAAAACAAGAAGCTGTTGGCCGACCGACAAGAGATAAACAATGTCTTAGACCAAGTTCGTGCAGATCTGGCTGGTAAGTTTTCCTACCATCCATATTTAGGCAATCTGCTGACCACTCTAACGCTAAAAGTTTTACTTTTAGCTCACGATAAAAAGATCACTGATCTGGAGAAGTTGACTTCCAACCAGCAGAGGTTCGTTGACGCCTTGAATCTTGAGAATGAAAGCCCCTCCAAATTGGTTGAAGACCAGAAGATCGAGATCACTCGGTTGCAGGAGGAGCTGAAGGGGACTGAAGCGAAGATAGAGGAGGCTAAGACTATCTCCAAATCCTTCAATTGTAAACTTGCCAGTAAGCCTTCAACTTTTTCCTTCTGCTTGATTCTTCTGTTGATCTTACTGACCAATAATTATTATTTACAGCTCTATCTTATGTCGCTCGGAAAGCAATGAACTATGTTCATGCTAACCGAGTAGAGCAGACCGGTCACTCTCTGGACTACTTGTTGGAGCATGCATCGGAAGCCATTGTTTATAACACTCAGCGAGTGGCGACCGAAGCCGGGAGTCAAGTGCTGGCGATTTGCCAATCCTGGTCTCCTGCTCTACCATTGGACAAGATCAAAGAGGGCTTTAACCCCGACCTGACCGACGACCAATGTCAGCTGCTCCTGGATTCCATGCTAGAGACTTCCCAGGCCTTGGTCAAAAATATAGAAATCAATCCGACCGTGCCGACTCCCCTAGCAACTCCAGAGGTCGAACTTTGGGCTGACTCTTCCTCTCCTTCAAAGGAGATATAATCCTGTAATAGTGTAAAACATTAGTAGTGTTTTAGTAATGATACTTGTGTATAAACTAATCTTATGCTTTTATAGCTTTAGAAGTTTGACAAAGATATCATTGACATGTTTCTATCAAGAGAAACAAAGATTGCATCGGTCTGCCATAACATATTAGGTTGTAACCCGTAACCGCGTAACAAACAGAATCGACCAATCGACACATGACCTCTCACACTTCTGGCTCTGGGTTTAGTGTAGTGGTAGTCTGATGTGCAGCACAAAGTGTTTAACCATGATGTATAAGCGTAAGACCAAAATAATAAAGACCAAAACTCAAGATCTCAAGATCTCATGATAATAAGTCGGTCAAAAAATAGGCCAAAACCAAAATATGGTTAGACCGAGATGGGACATTATTGCTAGCCCCCTGGCTCGATTGTTTAATAGTATAAATTAAGGAATCGAGACAAATATAGAATGAAAATCATCAGAAAATCTTTCATTAAAAAGACCAAAGTTTCATTCATAAATAATGTATAAATACACAAAATAATAGCTAAGTATAGAAATGACATAGCTGATTTATGTTCCAGGAGTTTGGAATATCATCGTCGTCTTCATACATCAGTCGGTAAGCCCCCGGGCGAGTGACTTCCTTCACTACGTACGGTCCTTCCCACCTCGGAGAGAGCTTATGCTGATTCTTTGTCGATTGCACTCGACGAAGCACTAGGTCTCCAACTTGAAAGTGGCGACTGCGGACGTTCTTATCATAATAACGACGCAAGCCTTGTTGGTAGAGTGCCGACCGAAACAGAGCGCGATCACACAACTCCTCTGCCGCAATCAAATCAATCTCTCGATTCTCCTCAGAAAGCTTTTCATCATACGCTTGAACTCGTGCCGAGACAGGACTGACCTTAGTCGGCAACATAGCTTCTGAGCCATAGACCAATGAAAAAGGTGACTGTCCAGTAGCCCGACTGGTGTTTGTTCGAAGCCCCCAAAGGACTGAAGGCAACTCTTTGACCCACCGACCGGCATAAGGTTTGAGTCTATCAAATATCTGCGGCTTTAATCCTTGACGAGTCATACCTTTGGCCCATTCGACCTGCCCATTGCTTTTCCGATGAGCCACTGATGCAAAGTGGATCTTTATTCCCATCTCATCGGCAAAGTCCCAGAACTCCACTGAAGTGAATTGAGTGCCATTATCGGTAATGATATCATGAGAAACTCCAAACTGAGTGAATATATCTTTGATAAACTCGATCGCCTTCTTGGATGTAATCTTGCCGATCGGCTTCGCTTCAATCCACTTGGTGAATTTGTCGATAGCAACAAACAAATGAGTAAACCCGGCTGACGCTTTCTTGAAAGGACTGACAATATCAAGCCCCTAAACAGCAAAAGGCCAAGTCAATGGTATCATGTGAAGTTGCTGTGAAGGCACCTGTGTTTGTTGAGCGAGGAATTGACAATCCTCACACTTCCGAACAACTTGGTGTGCATCTTCGACCGCCGTGGGCCAATAAAACCCCTACCGGAAAGCTTTGCCGACCAAAGTCCTAGAAGCTGCATGATTGCCACATATTCCCGAATGAATCTCTTCTACCAACTTCTGGCCTTCAGGAATTGAGATGCATCGCATCAAAATGTTGGAACCACCCCTTTTGTAAAGTTGGTCCCCTACCAACAAGTATCCATGAGATCGGATCTTCAACCTTTGTTGCTCATCAGGATCCGAGGGCAGCGTTCCCTTATCCAAATACTGGATGAGTGGGTCGTGCCAGTCGGTCCTGGAGATGTCATCACCAACAAGATCAGCAACAATACTCATCAACACGTCCGACCGGGGAGAAATTGTTAGGGAATCCAGAACATGTAGGAAAACACCCAACGGTACTGCAGACCGAGATGATCCTATCTTGGCTAACTCATCAGCTGCCTGGTTATTATCTCGGAGAACATGTGTGAACTTCAATCCATTAAACTTGTCTTTGAGTTTTCGCACTTCTTGGCTATAAGCACTCATGTTATCATCTACACAATTCCAATCCTTGGTGACCTGATTAATGACCAAGGCCGAATCACCAAATATGTCGATGCGCTTAATGCCGAGTGACACAGCAATGCGCAGACCGTGTAGGAGAGCTTCATATTCCGCATCATTATTAGACATGCGAAACATGATTTGAAGGACGTATCGAAGCCTTTCTCCAGTAGGCGAGATAAATACAACTCCCGCACCTGCCCCTTGTAATTGAAGGGAACCATCAAAGTATATTTTCTAGTACTCGATATCTTGGGCAGTAGGAGGATTTTGAATATCTGTCCACTCGGCAACGAATTCAGCTAACGCTTGTCCCTTTATAGCCGACCGAGGCGCGAACGTAATAGTATACTGACCAAGTTCGACTGCCCACTTGGCTATTTTTCCTTCAGCTTCTCGGTTATGTAACACCGTCCCGAGTGCAAAAGAAATTTGAACTTCAATTGGATGAGCTTGGAAATAGTGCTTCAACTTCCTCGAGGTAATCAATAATGCATATAACAACTTCAAGATCTACTGGTACCTTGTCTTAGAGGCGCTGAGAACCTCACTAACAAAGTAGATCGGATGCTGTACTTTTTGCACATGTCCCTCTTCTTCTCAGTCGACTGTCAAAATAGTACTCACAACCTGGGTTGTGGCCGAGATGTAAAGCTGAAGTTTTTCTCCTGGCTCCGGAGGCACCAACACTGGAATACTGTTGAGATGAATCTTTAATTCATCCAGTGCCGACTGCGCCTCCTCAGTCCAAACAAAGTCATCCTGCTTTTTAAGCAATCGGAAGAGTGGTAACCCCCTAACCCCCAATCGGGAAATAAAGCGACTCAAGGATGCCATGCATCCGGTCAACTTTTGAACGTCCCTTTGAGAATTAGGCGGTTTCATATCAAGGATTGCCTTGATTTTATCCGGGTTAGCCTCTATACCTTGTTTCAAAATGATGTAACCGAGTAACTTTCCCGATAGAACCCCAAAAACACACTTTTTAGGATTCAGCTTTATTGAATAATGTGTCAGATTGTCAAAGGTTTCTGTTAGGTCAGAGAGAAGTTCTTCGACTTTCCGAGTCTTGACAACGATGTCGTCAACATATGCTTTGGCGTTCCGACCGATCTGAGTGGCAAGGCAGCGTTGAATACCTCATTGGTAAGTCGCGCCAGTATTTTTCAGACCGAACGACATAGTGATATAGCAATAGGCACTGAAGGGTGTTATAAAGGAAGTCTTGATCTGGTCTTCAACTCTCAGTGGGATCTGGTGATAGCCTGAATAGGCATTCAGAAAGCTTAAAAGCTCACACCCGGCTGTCGAATCTACAATCTGATCAATACGAGGAAGAGTGAAGGGGTCTTTTGGGCAGACCTTGTTGAGATTGATATAATCAACACACATCCTCCACTCTTTATTCTTTTTAGGTACAAGGACTAGATTTGCTAACCAGTCAGGATGATACACCTCCTTTATAAACCTAGCTTCTAACAATGTAACTATCTCCTTCTTCATAGCGTCCTTGCGGTCTTGCGCAAATCTTCTAAGCCTTTGGCGAATGGAGGTAGCCCCTAGAGGTACCCTTAACACGTGCTCAATGTTTTCCCTAGGAACTCCCGGCATGTCAGATGGTTTCCATGTAAAGATATCCCTATTTTCCTGGAGGAAAAGAGTGAGCGCGAGTTCCTATTTTTCATCAAGGTTGACCCCAGCATAAGTCACCTCATCAGGGTCCTCAGGATCGAGTGAAATCTCCTTGGTTTGGATGTCATTGGTCTGGATCTTGTCCTTGGCAGGTTTCTTTGTCGGAACCTCCGCTTCAGCTGCTCCTCTATACTGACTGCCTTCTAGATCTCCTTTTGGTCTGACAGCATCAACTGTTTGGTAGCCATCTCACAACTATGCACATCGCAATCAAAAGAATTTTGAAGATCAGAGTGGAGGGAGATTATTTCGTTCGGGCCTGGCATCTTGAAGGTGAGATACGAATAGTGCGGAACAGCCATAAACCTAGCCATCGCCGGTCGACCGATGATACCATGGTATGCTGACTTGAAGTCTACAACCTAGAAGAGGATATGCTCTATCCTAAAATTATCACGGGTGCCAAAGGTGACTGGTAGACTGATTTGTCCAATTGGGACTGAAGTCTTGCGAGGCACAATCCCATGGAAAGGTGAAGAACTTGGTTGGAGGTCATTGGTTGACAGACCAAGGTCTTGAAGAGTCCTGGTGAAGATTAGGTTCAAACTGCTTCCTCCATCTATGAGTTCTCTGTTGAACTTCACCTCCTTCATAGTCGCAGCAAGCACCAATGGGTAGCGACCTGGTTTTGGTAGATGTTTTGGATGGTCTGACCGATCAAAGGTGATTGGCATCTCAGACCACCTCATGTACTGAGGCATAGCTGGCTCCACTGAGTTAATCTCTCGAAGCTCTAACTTTTGCTTGCGCTTGGACGTATATGCATTCGGGCCTCCGAAGATGAAGTTTACTTCTTTACGGGGCTCCTGGAACTCTCCTGAATCATCCTTGTCATCATCATCCTTGGGCTTGTCTTTGTTGCTATTGTTGCGCCTCGGGGGATCTTTGGTCACCTTGAGCGCAGCTGTTGCAAAACCCTTCAGATAATAGCAATCCTTTGATTTGTGGTTTCCCTTGGGGTGCCAAGGGCAAAGGCCACTCAGCAACTCATCAGTAGACGGCTGGTTCGTCCGAGGATCCTTCCGAAACTGGTCCACTGTGTTGACAGCATTGTCAGGTTTTCTCTTCTTGTCCTTCTTGGAGGACTCAGGCTTGTTCGACCACTTCTCCTTGCCCTTTCCTTGGATATCATCAAGTGCAGACTCTCCTGATGCATACTTATCAGCAATCTCGAAGCACTCTTGAGCGGTGAGCTTGAGATCATGGCTCCTCCGACCAATTTCCCGGACCAGATCATCACTGCGAATTCCACCCAGGAAGGCAGTAATGATTTGTTGATCAGGGATGTTGGGAATCTCAGTCTTCTTAGCGCAAAACCGCTTGATGTAGTCGCGAAGAGGCTCGTCACCCTTCTGCTTGATCCGAGTGAGGTCGAAGTGGTTGCCCGGTCGGTTGCAAGTTGCTTGGAAACTTTTTATGAGTTTCCTGTTGAGGTCTCCCCAAGATGTGACTGACTCCTCAGGTAGAGATGTGAGCCATATCCGAACGGCAGGATCTAAACAGACCGGAAAGTAATTAGCCATTACGTAGGAATCACCTCCAGTCGACCGGATCGCCGTGCTATAGAGTTGTAGCCACTCTCGGGGGTTGGTTTGTCCATCGTATTTTTTGATGGGAACCGGCTTGAATCCTTTCGACAATCGAGCAATGTGAAGCCGAGGGACGTAAGCCTTGATGCCATCGATCTCGTCATCAGTCGGCGTTGGTGACCGCCTTTGCCGGTCTAGGGACATAGTTGGGCAATGACGGTGGCGTGGGCCGACACCCTCATCATGACGACGTCGTCGATTGCCATCATTATCGCGCCGATCCCGATCGTCATGTCAACGTCGGTCATCGCGGTTGTCTCTTGGAGGAGGATTCTGACGATTGTCCCGTTGGTCTTCTCGTCGGTCGTCCCATCGGTCATCCCATCGGGCATCCATCCTTCATTCACGACGTTCTTCCTCATAGCATTGGTTGTCCCGAGCGCGCTCCTCATGGTGATATTGATGGTGTCTTGTCCATCATGGATGCTGAGAGAATTTCTCAGGTCTTCACGCCTACGCCGACCCTGAGGAGATGCATGGCTGGAACTTGCGACCGACTGAGACTTTGTAGCATCTTGCACTGCTGCAGCCTTGAGCATAGCCACCGCCTTCTGCATAGCAGGAGTCTGATAGTGGGCGTCAACCATTAAAGTGTCAAGCAATGTCTTGGCCCGGGTGATGTTGTTCTGTGGGGTGTGGTAGATCGTAACACCATCCACTTGAAGGTCAGGGCCGAGATCCAGTCGCCGTGCGTAGCGCGATCCGCGTGACCCTCTTGGTCGACGGCGATGACCGACCGATAATTCATCAGCTGGCGGGTTATCACCCTATTCTCCTCCTTCGACCGGCTAGTTTTGGCGACCACCGGCTGGATTCCCTTCTTCTTCGGCATCTGGGTCCTCATCCTGGTTTCTAGCAGCAGGATCTACTATATCCACCATGTTGACTGTATGGAGATATGAGTAGGTCGATCCGACCGTGTCCTCATCAAATTACCGATCTGACATCGAGTCATATCCGAAGGAAGAGTCTTCCTGCTCGGATCCAAGTGGGATCAATGCAGGGATAATGTCAGACGGACTCGGTGATCGCGCCATGGGGCAGGCTGCGGTTGAGTCTGATCTGTAGTCGTTCAGACCTAGGGCTCCATTGTTGCCAGCGATCCAAAGGAGATCTTAAAGTCCGACGAGTATTGGATGATGGGAAGTTCGGCCATCGTAGTCGATGGAGAATCCCGGCAAGCCTTGTCCCCTACCTGGCGCGCCAACTGTCGATGCTTAAGACCGATAGTAAATATACAGGGCTACGTCGAGATCAAGAACTACGATGGTTACACAAGACGCCAAATTATACCGGTTCGGGCCCTCTCAATGAGAGTAAAAACCCTACGTCCTGTGTTCTGTATTGTATTGATTGTTACGAGATGTTGTGTCTCCCTCCCCAATGGGGGGTACCCTTCCGCCTTATATATCCGGTTGGCACGGGGGTTCAGGCAGAGTCCTAGTCATACTCTACAAGGATTCTATATGGCAAGTCTAATCTTTCTTGTCTTGCACTCGAAGCCGAGTTGGTCGGCTTCCTTGTTGATGAAGTACCCGGTCGGCCACCGACTTAGCCTTGTATGAGGATACCCGTAAAGCATGTATCCCACACTTGATCACTAGCATATATAGGAGTTGTTTGGCTTGATTGATCACCCTAGTATGTATTGTGCTACTCATGCATGTATGCTTTCTATATGCTTGTTGATCTAGTAGCTTTGCTTGAGTAGAACTCCTTGCTAGCTAGTTGTTTGCTTCCACGTATCTTTGGTAACTAGCTTGCATAGGAGTTGTATTGCGTTTGTGTGATCCACTAGTATGCTTAGGTTGTTGTTCCTTTCATAGGTTCATTATCTTGCTAGTGTGATCACACTAGGATTGTGTAGGAGTTGTTTTGAGTGGTCGGTTTTAGGAATTGGCAAATTTGGTACATAGTGCAAGTTCCCGATTCACCCCCCCTCTAGGTCACTCGGTCCTTTCAAAGTGCGCAACATCCTCCCCATTTGCCCGAATAAGAATCAGACTATCATCGGCAAAAAGAAGGTGATAGATACTGGGAGCGCTTGGACAAATTTTAACCCCCGCAATCATACCTTCCGCTTCAGCTTTTTTCAATAAGGATGAAAACCCCTCAGCACATAATAAGAATAAATAGGGAGATAAAGGATCTCCTTGTCGTAAACCCCATTCTGGCACAAATTTGTCAGAAAGAGCTCCATTAACCTTGACACAATAGGAAACAGAAGAAACACACTTCATAATGAGATCCACCCAATGATCATGAAACCCCAACCGTCGCATGATGTCCCTCAAAAAGGACCATTCCACCCTATCATAAGCTTTGCTCATGTCTAGTTTTACAGCAGCATAACCAACATCACCCCTCCTTTTATTTCTCATATAATGAGACAACTCATAAGCAATGATGACATTGTCCGAAATCAATCTTCCAGGTACAAAAGCACTTTGAGATGAGGAAATAATATCATCAAGAATCCCTTTTAATCTATTCGTTAGTACCTTAGAGTCAATTTTATATAAAACATTGCACAAACTAATGGGCCTCAAGTCAGTTACCTTCTCCAAATTTGCCACCTTTGGGATCAGCAAGATAATCATATCATCCCACCCCTGAGGTATGATGCCCCCATTGAGAACATCGAGAGCCTCCTTAGTGACTTCACCACCCACGACCTCCCAAAAATTTTTATAGAAAACCGATAGCATACCGTCAGGTCCAGATGCTTTCAAGTCCCCAATAGAATCAAGAGCATATTTTACTTCATCCACTTTAAACCTCACGGAGCAGCTGTTTGTTCATATGTGAAGTTACCCGAGGTTGGACATCATCAAGAATTTGTTGCGTGTTACTCGTAGCTTCAGACTTAAACAGATTTATACAATAATCTGAAATAAACTTGTGCGTTTCTGTTTTTTTCGCCACCCAACCACCATTATCCTTTCTCAATCTCCCAATCATGTTCCGTTTCTTCCTTTTTGAACACGCCGCATGAAAGTACGACGTGTTCTATCCCCACATTGCTTCCATTTAACATGGGCTCTTTGCTTCCAATAGACCTCAACCTGATCCTCCAATCATTCAAGTTTGTACCTAAGCACAGCCTCTCTTGCCACCATATCCGCTCCTATTTTTTGCCTCCTACACAGCTCATCGACTTTCTTAGCTTTCTTTACCTGTTTCTCTAGGTCACCAAGCACATTCGTGTTCCATTTAGTGAGACCACCAGCAACACACTGTAGGGCTGTGTGTACACCGACACTACCCCCAACCAAGCTAGCATTCCAGGCATCCTTCACTACCTGTGTGCACCCTTCCTCCTCAAGCCAATGTGCTTCAAACATAAACTGCTTTCCACCCGGGTTTTGCACAGATCGCAAAGTCTTTTTTGTGGTAATAATAATAGGTCGGTGATCTGAGTGTCGAGGCTCGCCATTTAGTACTCAGACAGTAGGGAATCTTGATCTCCATTGGTTATTAGCCATACTTCGTCTAACCGTTCCCTAATGTACCCATCAAGTGTGTGATTATTATTCCTCCAAGTGAATACGTCTCCCACAAAACCCAGGTCATGTAACTCACAGTCCTCCATAGCTAAATGGAACCGGTCCATACAGCACTGTGGCTGATCCCTGCCTCCTTCCTTGTCATGCACGAAGAGTATCTCATTGAAATCACCGGCACAAAGCCACGGCAAAGAGTCTCAATGCCTTCCATGTTCTATGCTTTAGATTTTCTTGGGACTCACCGTAGAACCTAGTGAAACGCCATTCAAACCCGTCAGCCTCTTTTACCCCCACATCAATGTAGTACTTTGAACGAGCTCGAAGCGATACATCAACTCCTCTCCGCCAAAACACAGCAATCCCCCACCCCATTGTCCTTCACTGTTAACCACCAACATGTTTGCCATCCCCAACTTCCAACAAAATTTCTCCATTCTCCTCTTGTCAAGCTTGGTCTCGGACAAGAATAGAATATCCGGTCCCTCCGACTTTCGGAGGTCTAGAAGCCCACGAACTGCCGGGACCCCCGGCAGTTCCATGCTATGATCTTCCTTTGTCATTGCAGGGCTGGCCCAGCAGCCCCGCTTCATTTTTGTTTGCCATCCTCACCTTCTTCTTTCCCTCCACGTCGACCATCTCAATATCTTCCCGGCCTTGCTTCCTTTAAATCACCAAGTGGTTCTGAACATCAGGCCCTTCACGTGTCACCCGCTCCATTCTCTTGAAGGTATTCTTTTTCTTACTCACCCCGAGTGTTGTCTCATCTTTCTTTATACTTGGCTGTACTTGCATGGTACTGTTCACATGGTTATGATCAGTTTCTATATTCTGTACATCCACTACCACTTCCACTTTTGCCACCTCTAAGGACACCACAGGAGATTCTTCAAGAATGCCTGCCGCTGCACCTGGTTTGGCGATCTCACACTTTCCTTGCTTATCTGTCAGCAAGGGCAGACCTTTTGTCTGAGCAGTTTCATGTGTAATTTGAGTAATATAAGCCTGCACCTCCAATTTCTTCTTGGCCCCATGGATCCCATCAATACCAGACTCTTTTCGCCAGTTTTCCGAATCACTTCCTAAATTATGCCCACTGCCTCATAGGTTGGTTGCACTATATCCACCTCTCTGATTAGATGTACCAACACGCCTTGACAAGGACTGTTGTGAATCACTAAAAAACTTCTTTTGAGGGATGTATCTCATCGCCTTGCTATACTGCTGTTTGTCTCCCTGTAACTCTCGTTTGTCACATATCTTATCAATATGGCCAATGATGCCACATATATAACAGAAGTCTGGCAAAAATTCATACTCCAGCGGGCACCACACCTCCTTTTCCTTACACCTTCCTCCACACACAAGGTCACACCTCGCAATAGTGGTGTCGGTGTTTCGATTACTGACTAGTAGAATTTGTTTTCGGGGTGCGTGCTTCGGGTATGGCAATGACTTAGCAAGATGACACAAGGGTTATACTAGTTCGGGGTGAACCCCTACGTCCAGTTCTCGGGCCTGCTCATGTTACTTGCTCTGGGGTTGAGTACAATAGTGGTGAGAGAGGAGGGGTGCTCCAAGTCTCAGGTCTGAGTGAAGTTGGAAGAGTGTCTCATTTTTTTCCTAGAAGAAGAGAAGGCCTCTCCTTTTTACTTCGAGGAGATGGGCCCAATTTACAGAGAAAAGAGAGAGAGAGAGGGAGAGAGAAAGATTTCTGTACATGCGGGGTTGTTGATGGCGTGCTAAAGGAGGCGGAGTCCTCGGTCGGTGATGTGGCTTTCAATTCTCGTGGTCCCTTCTTCCTAGCTTCCGTGTTTGGAGGAGGGCACTGTGCTCGGTGTGCCCCTGCCTTTCATTGATGGGCTGCGTCCTTCTTGTTCCTGTAGATGGCATATCCCATTGCGCATAGTGAGGCGCGTCATGGGTACCACAACGTTAACCGGACGGTGGGTGGTCTTGTGGCACATTGGCGCCCCTGTCCGTTCACTGTGAGAGAGGTCATCGGGAGTTGGTGCCGAAGAATGCCCCGTCACACCCGCATGCGTTAGCGAACATAGGCAATAATGGGGGGCAGCGAGGCGGTCAGGATGATTTGACCCCCTGATACTGTGTAAGCGGGATGTGCTAGGCATTTAAGGTCGAGTAGTTGGCAGTTGAGCATTACCGACTTGGTCGTCCCCTTCCCCCCGGTCAGAGTTGGGCCTCCCGGTCTGACCTTTCCGGACCTACATAGGGTTTGAACTCCAACCTGCGGGAGTCAGAGATCGCTGGACCTACCCGGCAATCTTGCGGGCCCATGGTAGGTGATCTTGACCCTTGCCGAGGGGTCGGATGGGGCGTGGCGCAGCGTATCGCTTGACCCCTGCCTAGGGGTTGGGCGTAGCGGGGTTGATGAGGAAATCACCATGCTGGATACGCGCATATCATGGCCTTCCCCAAGTTACAAGTCGTCACCAACATGATCGCCGCGTTCGTCTTGGATTCAGACGACACCCCTTCACGGTTTTGATGATATCTCCCACTTCCGACGTCCAAACGAGGCGTTCTTTGATGCGTTGGAAAGGGGACAACGATGCCGTCATTTTGTTTTAGGTCCTAGCTCCAGAAGGGTCGTGAGTCATAATATGTGACCATGACAAGGTGCTGCGACACCTTTTTTGGGCCAACTTGGCTATGTATCGTGTCGGGCCTTAAGCCCATGTTGTGGGTGCCCCCCTGGTCGCCCCCAACCCTAGGACGTCCCTGGTTCCTACATAAACTCAGTAGCCACCATCTTTTAGTTTGGGGTTTTGTTTAGTTCAGTTTTCTAGAGAGAAATTTGATCGAATTATTATAACTGTGGCGACAAGTCCTTTTACAGTAATCCAGGGCCCCTGTTCTGGTTCTACACCACTGTGGCGATTAGTCCTTTTGTGTTCAGAGCTTGAACCTTTTCTTTTGATTCGCTTCATCCATATTTGCAATTTTAGATTGCATGTTTATCCTCTCTTGCTTGTGTTCTCGATTTCGCTTGCAGGAACAATCAAGTTGTGCTTGGTGTAACGGTTGTGGGGTTAGATCGTGTCTGATTCAAGCCGGGTCGTCGACGCTGAGTTCCCCAAATTTGAGTTTATCCCCTAACCTCTCGGAAGATTGGGCCATATCCACATCAGGGGTCGTGGCGCGGCTCGTGCGGCCTAAGGCGGGATCACCACGCGAAGGTTTTTTGGGGTGGGCCCATCCAGGTGGACCCTTGTCTCCTAGGGGGTGCCACGTGGAACCCTGATATTTCCCCCCAACAGTAGTCCCCGAGCCCCAGGGCGAGTCGGAGAGTCGTGCGAGGGATTTTGCTGTTGTTTGAAGGCCGGGGCGAGTCGTAGTTGTTTCATTGCCCGACTCATTCGAGGTGTGCGCGAGCGCACCCGATGGGTGTAGCCCCCGATCCGGGGGGGGGGGGAGTTTTTACTAGAACTCATGCCGCGGCTGAATATGGCTGTAGTAGATTTCTTCATGGCGTGAGAGAGGTGCGCACGAGTGCACCTGTCGGGTGTAGCCCCCAAGCCAGAGAAGGAGTCTGTCTGGACTCGTTCTTCGGCTTTATTCATCAGATGTGGTTTGCGAGGGTACTGAGGCATCTATGACCTCTGAGCCCCAGACCTCGCGGGGCGCTAGCAGAGGAGGGGGCCCGGCCTGCAAAGTTATTGCAAGATGTCTCGCTGCACCTTGCCTAAAGAGGCATGACTTGATGCTGCCCGAGCAGCACGCTTCTTCTTTTCTTCCATTGTGCGGTGCGCAGAGGTATCTTTTTGTGGGTCCCTGGTCTGACGTGACAGCCACTTGGGGGTCTTCGGCCATTGACTCTGCCTGAGGCGGGCTGCCTGCCATACTGGGTGCGTGGCACTGTCGGCAGTGCCAAGCCGTTGTCCTCACAAGGCGTGCTGGTGCCCCATTCGATGCCTCCTCGGGCTCGTCGTTCGGGCAGGGTATCCAAGGGCATGGCTTCGCTTGGCTATTTATGGGCGCGGCCGAGCCGCATGTCGCTTCATCCTTATGCCTATGCTATACACATCAAGGTTCAGGACGCCCGAGGCCCGAGTGACTCCTGCTCAGTAGACCATTGCCTTTATGGCTTCCGAGTGTGATGATGCCCCCGGCGACGGGGATGGAGATGGGGATCCACTAGCGGCAAGCTTTCAACCACTTTGGTGTAGCTGCTTCGTCGGTCGTGAGGGGGTTGGTTCAACCTTTATTATGTTCCCGCCTTATTCGGGCAAGGTGGTGTTTAAGGGGACCTCGCATGGTAGGTTTCCATGGCTTATTAGGTCCCGTCATGTTTGTTCTTGATGGCATCCGTAGGGATGAGGCAAGGGAGAGGCGCCGGGTCAGACTCCTCGCTGGCGGGAGGGTCCTTGGTCCCACGAGGTAGCTCTAGCTGTAGCCGTACGGTGTGGCCGAGCTCCTCGCCTGCTTCGTAGGCGGAAATGGGTGGCCTCAGATGAGGGCATCTTTTGCCGACGACGAAGCATTATAGGCGCTTCACCTCGTATGTACCCGACGAGGTGTGGGTACCGCCTTTTCCCTTGTATTAGGTCTCCTGGGCCGACTCTTTTTTCTCGTTCTCTTTGTTTCTGAGTCGTCGAGACTAACCTTTGTAATGAGGAGAGAGAGAAAATGAGCTTTTGTATAAGTGGGTCTTAAATGGTCCTATTAAGGGATAAAGAATTGTGACCCCGCCGTTGGGTCTTATTTGGCGATGCCGACTCTCGTGTCCCCGCTTGATACGGAGGGAATGGTCGAGAGGCCATTTTGACTTTTTCATTTTCTCCTTCTACGTCCCGTTTGTGGGATGGAGGATAGAGCCGAGCCATGTTTTTGCCTCGACGGCTGAAACACGGCTGCTCGGTGAGCTGCTATCAGGTTCGTTCGAGTGAGACCCCGGTTCCTCGTCGATGAAGTTCTGGCGGACCAGCTGGTGGTTGGTCTCATAAATCCGTCTTTCCGACTCAACTGGTTGTCACAACCATTTGGTAGGTCGTGATGGTTAGATGCCTCTCCTTGGGGAGATACCAAGAGGTGAGTCGGAACGGGACTCAAATGCTACTTGGCGATGCCCATGACTTTCGGGAGTCGGGGTATTGGCCGCTGAGTGTGCCCATCGCTCGTGGCCCTCACTCTATTTTGTGCTCTCGATGGCTGTCGAACCCCTCCGTGGGACCAGCCTTAGAACCATAGCACCGCCGGCCGTCGAGGCAGTTTTTAGCCCCTTATCCCGTCTTACCTGTGTCGTCCGTCCCGCGGTGGGGTCATGCGACTCATCTCTTGCTTCCTTTGTCTGCACTCACCGGGGAACCCATTATGTTGTGGTCTGATTGGTGGAGCCCGCACATCTTACCTATTTCAGAGCTTGAGGTGATGGGCGGGGCTTGGATAGGCCTTGCGTGGCCTGCCCCACTCCGTGAGCGGATAGGAAGAAGTTGAGCAAAAGTGATTTACTTGGCGCTTGTGTCGTGGTGGTCCCCTATGGGTGTTGGCACTTCTTAATGTCGCACCAAAATATTATCTGGTAACAACGCTCGAAGTGTTGATTGATTTTTGTTATGTTTTAAGAGAAGAGTGAACCAATCCGCAAGTGCACAGAACATCTATTGTAGCATTTCACCCGGGAGTATTCCAAGGTATCATATTTATTTTCCTCATGGAAGCCAGGCGTAAGATTATCTTGGTTTAACAAAGATATAACAATAAGAGTTATACCAACTGACCAAAGATGGGGGTAAAGATATTCAATGATAAACAGGGGAGCAGTTGTTGGTAGTCGTAAATTCCCATTTTCGACTACCAATTTCCCATAAAAATGTGGATATTAAGTAATAATATAATGAAAATAATCTTTATACTCATGAGTTCCACAAGTTTTGGTGAAATATGTGTTTACAGGTTCAAAAGGGCCAAAATTATGTAAAAACATGAAGAAACGCCCTGTCGGCCGATTCTGCCTTAAAACAGCAGCCGACAGGGTCATATGAGGTTGAAATCAGGGCCCGGTAGGATCATGATGGCTGAAATCAGAACCTAGCCGACAGGGTCATATCAGGCTGAAATCAACCACCTGACTAGTTAAAACAGAGTCTCATCAGGCTGAACCATCCGACCCAGCCGACCCTACAAAACACTCCACCATGATGTCGTTTTCCATCCCCGGACTAAGGAGGGTAAAAAGTGGAGAAGTAAAAAGGCACCCACGTGGCACAACTTGGACAAGTGAAGGAATGACCCGGAGGGGGACGGCACAAAAAATAAGCCGCCGCACGGTGGGCCTTGCCGCCTGATGAGTTGCGCCGCTCGGCGGACCTTGCCACCTGGCGGGGTTGCCACCGACAGGGGGTAGAAACCCGGCCTAGGCCGCCGCGCGGCAAGTTGTGCCGCCCGGTGGACCTTGCCACCCGGCGAATTGTGCCGCCCGACGGACCTAGCCACCTGGCGGGGTTGCCATTAGGAGGGGGTCGAGACCCGGCCTAGGCCGTTGCCCGGCGAGCCATGCTGCCCGGCGAGTTATGCTGCCCGATGGACCTTGCCGCCCGGCGGGCTTGCCACCCGGCCTACGAAGACATTCGACCCATTAAGCATACAGCCCGGCCTACCGCGCCTACCGACATAAAACCAAAGGAAAAAGGCCAACCAACCCAACAACCGTCTTCGGGACGTAATCCTAGCCATCAGGAGAAGGTCGGTCGGGAAACCGACATGATCCATGGGCCGCCCGGCCTTGCCCGCCGCCCAGCGGTGCATGCCGCCCAGCATGCCCGCCCGCCCGGCACACGTGGCCGCCCGGCATGGCCCACCGCTCGACGGGGGAACTTTTGCCCACTGACTCTCCTCCACCTTGAAGTACCCACCAAGTCTTCGCCACCTATAAATAGAAGTGGAATTCGGCAGAAATGATCAATATTTTAAGAGGAGAACAACTAGCGCCACGCTGCAGAAATGTATTAGAATAGGGAGTGAGAGTTAGAGGTAGAAGTTTGGGAGGGAGCCGGAGATGTCGGCTCCTTCTCTACCTTGTGTCTCGGGGATAAGTCTCCACCAAGAGTAGAGTCCCCGTCCTTTAGCCGGGTAACATGTAGACATTCTTTTGTTCATTTAATCATTAAAGCTTTCTTTATTTATATCTTGTTTATGGGTTCTTAGTCCATGTTAGATAAAGTTAATTACTTTATTTGACTGTGGTTACTCTGCCTTTAGTTAACAAGGTTAGAGTAGTAATTGTAAGTGTATATGTGGTGTATAGACTTAGAATTATCTAAGTTTGCTCCCAACCCCACGGGCTGTGTGGTAGGTAGTTAGGTGGTGACAGCACTGAGCTATCCTCTGTATTCCACCACGTACGGGTTGGGCTCGTAGGCGTTGATGGTAGTTTTACCCGAGGTCCCTTCTCATCCCTTTCCGTACCTCGTACGACTATGCCCCGAAGTAAACAAGAGTAAATATTGGAGTTGGATGATTATGTAGATATAAGTTGTCACAAGAAGCCAAGGCTGGAGGACCCTCACAACCCGTTGTTATCCTTCTCTTTTGTTCACTAGAATTGGATTAGGATAGAATTTCACTGCTCATTCCCCGTGGATTCGATACCTTGGAATACTCCCAGGTGAAGGCTACATCGACATCCGTACACTTGCGGATTTCTCTGTTAGGCATAAGGATCACCAATAAACTTTCTGGCACCGTTGCCGGGGAACGCTAGCTGACATTCATCCGAACCCGATTCTTTTTACCTTTCCTTTTTATTTTCTTCCGGTATTTTCTTTCCTTCAATGAATCCCCTATCCATCCACGACTTCTCAGCCCCTAGTTGTGAATTCCTAGAACCTGTACCCTCATCTCTCAATCATCGCCCCGAGCTATGAGATTCATTCGGATCTCATACTTTTGATTCAGAAGACACCATTTATAGGGGCAGAAAATGAACATCCATATACTCACCTACAACAGTTTGAGCTTTGTTGCTCCACTCTTGCCATTGAAGGGTTTCCTCAAGAAACCATGAAATGTAAGTTGTTCCCTTTTTCATTAGGCGGGGCAGCAAAAACATGGTATATTAACCATGTAGGTGAAGCAAATGGTGATTGGTCCATCTTGCGAGAGAGTTTTTGTCGAATTTTTTTTCCTCTCTACAAGGTTGTAGCTATAAGGAAGAAGGTTATCAATTTTGAGCAACATGACCATGAATCACTTGGAGCATCATGGGAAAGGTTCCAATCCTACACCAGTAATGGGGTATCTATAGGAATAGAGGAGCCTATTAGACTGCAACACTTTTTCTTTGGTCTAAGGCCTGATAGTGCAAATTATTTAAATGCTGCGGCTGGAGGTGCTTTCTTTTGCGCAACACCATCTGAGGGAATGGAGATCCTAAGCAAAATCATCCAAAATCATGCAAATGAGTCATCCATCTCCCTAGAATTTACCAACGAAAGCACCCAAACTTCTAGCCAATCCAAAGAAATAGAAGACAAGTGTCTCCCACAAAAGTCCGAAGCCCCTATGATAGCCCCACTCCACCCACCAGAACCTGAAGCTGTACAAGAAAACACACTTCCTCTCCTACCTCAATCCTTTGATTATGGTGATCAACCTTTTCCAAAATGGGTGAAGAAATGCAGTCAAAAAGGGTCTTGTGGACGAGACTACAGAGAGGTCTACAAAAGGAGAGCGCGAACCTATTGAGGGAATGCAGTAAAATTCAATTCCATAAGAAAAGCATAGATGATGCATGGGTCACTATTGACCATGTCACCCGAGTCACCCAGCGCCAAGCACTACGTACACTTACAAAAGGATTAAATCTGAACCATGTGGCAAAAGTTGAGAGAAAAGATGATGTAAATATGGCCCGATCTTTTGAGAGGTAAGGGGATAAACTCGAATTTGGGGAACTCGGCGTCGACGACCCGACTTGAATCAGACAAGATCCAACCCCGCAACTGTTACACCAATCACAACTTGATTGTTCCTGCAAGCGAAATCGAGAACACAAGCAAGAGAGGATAAACATGCAATCTAAAATTGCAAATATGGATGAAGCGAATCACAAGAAAAGGTTCATGCTCTGAACACAAAAGGAATAATCGCTACAGTGGTGTAGAACAAGAACAGGGGCCCTGAATTACTGTAAAAGGACTTGTCGCCACAGTTACAATAATTTGATCAAGTTTCTGTCTGGAAAACTAAACTAAACAAAACGAAACTAAAAGACGGCGGCTACTGAGTTTATGTAGGAAAAAAGGATGTCCTAGGGTTGGGGGCGACTAGGGGGGGCGCCCACAACATGGGCTTAAGGCCCGACACGGTACATGGCCAAGTTGGCCCAAAATAGGTGGCACAACACCTTGTCATGGTCATATATTATGACTCACGACCCTTCTGGAGCTAGGACCAGAACCAAAACGACAGCATCGTCGTCCTCTTTCCAACGCATCAAAGAACGCCTCGTTTGGACGTCGGATGTGGGAGATATCATCAAAACCGTAAAGGGGTGTCGGCTGAATCCAAGACGAACGCGGCGACCGAATTGGTGACGACTTGTAACTTGGGGAAGGCCATGATATGCACGTATCCAGCATGGTGATGTCCTCATCAAAAGACCATGAGCTGTACTTTGCTTCATCGGCCAATACTACACCAATCCTTGAACCATATAGGCCTTGCCATCCCGCACCAATCCTCCCAAATCCCCCAAGGATCCATGTTCTACCTAATGGAGGCACCGCAAGGCTATCATCTACCAATGGAAAAGAGGCACCGAAGCAACCAAAGGATGATCTACAGAAGGAAAACTTTGAACAGGAACAATCCATGAATAATGAAGGGCAATACAAAGTTTGGTCCATAAAAATTCGTGAGGCTCCAAATTTGGAGTTAAAAGGGAATTCTCCCACCATGCCAAGGAGTCGTACTTTAGAAAATTCACATACTCCTTACTCACACAGAAGTTTTCCCACCACAACAAAGATTTATGATGACGGTATGCAAGGGGCCTACAACCGCTCTATCCTTGATGGACATAGTAATTTCAAAGGGGCGGTTGTAGATACATTTGTCTATCACAAACATTGCAAATTCCGGTATCCATGTCATATGCCTTAGTTGTGCAATGATTAATTAATGTTTGGTGATGGAGGGAGACACATTGCCAACCCAAGCTAGAATATGAACTAGTGCTCCCATGGTGAAACTTACGACCTTAAATAAGTACTAACGGGAGGTAACCCGATTTGTTTCCCTTTACTAGGATTTGTTAGTTTCTCATTTGAAACTTTAAAAAAAATCTTTGTTCCTTCTCAACAATAAAATTTACTCAGCAATAATAGTGGCACAACATTGGGCTTGTTCCTTCGGGTATTTTGTTAGCTAACCTTTGCAGGTTAAAGATCAAAAGGAACAAGAGGACAAGGTACAAAAGAAAACCAACTATTTCATTATTCCTCATATCACCTACCCCTTGTTGTTTTCATGTCTTTCTATGAATTGAAATTTTTTGGCAAGCATGAAAAATGGCATCTGAAATAAAACTTCCTTCTCATTCATACTTGATATATAAAGATTGTTCCTTGCATTCTTTCATCACCCATGGGAAATACACATTGAATAGGAAAACCTTGTCTAAATTGTTGGTAGATGTGATATGACCATAGAGAGCATAACCTTTCTTGGAACCAAGTGAACTTCCTTGATTTTTAATTTTTCAAATCTTATAAATGAGAACTCCAGATTCACAATGTTCTCAATGATGAGCTTATTCCTACCAAAGCCAGATGATTCTCTTAATGAAAGCCTATTCAATTTGCCACTTGAATTTTCATTGAACTTTGTCAAATTGTTGTGATCCTTGTGAGATGCTTGCTATGTGTTATTGATCAAGTTCATGTGCACACCCCAACCACTCCATATGTTGAGACTTCTACACTGGAAGTTCACATTCATCATCCACATTCATCATCCCCATAACCCATCCATTGAATAAAATGCTCCACCAAATATGTCGATCTCTCTCCAAGAATAATTTCAAATGAGATATGGGCTACATGAAAAAGAAAAAAAAGAATCATGAATGATAAAGTAGCCCATGTTCTAAAATATAAATCAAATAGAAGAGAGAGAGATCACTTCAAAAGGGGCATCCACCATCTTCCATCCATCCATACATATCATAACTGTGCAATGGCTTGATCATAATTCATGACTTGTTTTCTCGTAGGATCCAGTTTTTGACTTAGTGATATATGAAATACAAGTACACAACCTTAATATTTCCTACCTTGAGCTCCACATAAGCCTTAGTATATAGGAAAATTTTGTCCACTGGCCTAAGTGAGGAATCAAAACCACACTGAGTGATTTGAGAGCATCAATTGAGAATAACTTATGATCTGGAGCTCTATTTTTATTGAAAAGAGCAAACAAAATTGAAGTTCCTTGGGAAAAAGAAAGGTAAGACCTCTCTATGTTGTTCCATCTCTCAACTTTTTAAGACAAGGTATTTAGCCACCTAAAATCCTATGGGCATGAGGAGTCATGGAGTAGTCTTTATATATACAAAGCATGATGAGAATTACCCTAGATCTTGCTCACTCCTACTCTTCATTTCTTACTTTGCTCGGGACGAGCAAAGTCCTAAGCGTGGAGGGGGGGGGGGTGTTGGTAGTCATAAATTCCCATTTTCAACTACAAATTTCCCATAAAAAAGTGGATCTTAAGTAATAATATAATGAAAATAATCTTTATACTCATGAGTTCCACAAGTTTTGGTAAAATATGTGTTTGCAGGTTCAAAAGGGCCAAAATTATGTAAAAATATGAAGAAACGCCCCATCGGCCGATTCTGCCTTAAAACAGCAGGCCGACAGGGTCATATCGGGCTGAAATCAGGACCCGGCAGGGTCATGATGGCTGAAATCAGAAGCCAGCCGACAGGGTCATATCAGGCTGAAATCAGCCACCCGGCTGGTTAAAATAGAGTCTCATCAGGCTGAACCATCCGACCAGCCGACCCTGCAAAACACTCCACCATGAGACCATTTTGCATCCCCGGACTAAGGAGGGTAAAAAGTGGAGAAGTAAAGAAGGCACCCACGTGGCACAACTTGGACAAGTGAAGGAATGACCCGAAGGGGGATGGCACCAAAAATGGGCCGCCGCCCGGCGGGCCTTGCCGCCCGGCGGACCTTGCCACCCGGCGGGGTTGCCACCGACAGGGCGTAGAAACCCGGCCTAGGCCGCCGCCCGATGAGTTGTGCCACCCGGCGGACCTTGCCACCCGGCGAGTTGTGCCGCCCGGCGGACCTAGCCACCCGGCAGGGTTGCGATCGGGAGGGGGTCGAGACCCGGCCTAGGCCGCTGCCCGGCGAGCCATGCCACCCGGCGGACCTTGCCTCCTGGCGGACTTGCCACCCAGCCTACGAAGACATTTGGCCCATTAAGCCTATAGCCCAGCCTACCACACCTACCGACATAAAACCAAAGGAAAAAGGCCAACCGACCCAACAACCATCTTCGGGACGCAATCCTAGCCATCAGGAGAAGGTCGGTCGGGAAACCGACATGATCCAAGGGCCGCCCGACCTTGCCCGCCGCCCGGTGGTGCTTGTCGCCCGACATGCCTGGCCGCCCGGCACACGTGGCCACCCGGCATGGCCCGCCGCCCAGCGGGGGAACTTTTGCCCACCGACTCTCCTCCACCATAAGTACCTGCCAAGTCTTCGCCACCTATAAATAGAAGTGGAATTTGGCAGAAAAGATCAACATTTGAAGAGGAGAACAACTAGCGCCATGCTGCAGAAATGTATTAGAATAGGGAGTGAGAGTTAGAGGTAGAAGTCCGGGAGGGAGCCGGAGATGTCGGCTCCTTCTCTACCTTGTGCCTCAGGGATGATTCTCCACCAAGAGTAGAGTCCCCGTCCTTCAGCCGGGTAACATGTAGACATTCTGTTGTTCATTTAATCATTAAAGCTTTCTTTATTTATATCTTGTTTATGGGTTCTTAGTCCATGTTAGATAAAGTTAATTACTTTATTTGACTATGGTTTCTCTGCCTTTAGTTAACAAGGTTAGAGTAGTAATTGTAAGTGTATACGTGGTGTATAGACTTAGAATTATCTAAGTTTGCTCCCGACCCCACGGGCTATGTGGTAGGTAGTTAGGTGGTGACAGCATTGAGCTCTCCTCTGTATTCCACCACGTTCGGGTTGGTCTTGTAGGCGTTGATGGTAGTTTTACCCGAGGTCCCTTCTCATCCCTTTCTGTACCTCGGACGACTATGCCCCGAAGTAAACAGGAGTAAATATTGGAGTCGGATGATTATTTAGATATAAGTTGTCACAAGAAGCCAAGGCTGGAGGACCCTCTCAACCCGTTGTTATCCTTCTCTTTTGTTCACTAGAATTGGATTAGGATAGAATTTCACTTCTCGTTCCTCGTGGATTCGATACCTTGGAATACTCCCGGGTGAAGGCTACATTGGCATTCGTACACTTGCGGATTTCTATGTTGTTCATAAGGATCGCCAACAGCAGTGATACAGGAGGAATCCACACTAAGATAGATAAAGAGATCGGTTAAGCTAGCCGGGAGGTCAGCGAGTCTAAGTCTAAAATTCCTAAGATTAAATTTCCTAAATCTAGTCAAGCGTCAAAATTCCTAGTTACTCGGGTTGAGTGCTTACACCAAATCCATGGTAGAGCCTTGAGTCTTTCACCAATAAGCTTACTTCGGGGCCCGACAACGATCCACTAATAGGGTCGGTAACTAACCTCATGCACTAGTGAGCACATTACAACTAAACAACCCTACTTGAGACTTCCCGAATGTGGTGGATTACTAAATGGATGAACAGGGCTGTCACCACCTGTCGCCTACCACACAGCCCGTGGGGACGAATGCAAATCTTGCTAGTGTTAACTTAGGCACCGCGCCTACATCTTCACTAGATATTTTCTTCCGTTGGCCTAGCGGAAGAATAGCTGGGGAATAACCAAGTCTAAGTTCTATTCAAGAACTAAACTTAATTAATCCCTAGCTGGGAATCCAGTAAACTATGCTTCAAAGTTCTTTCCCTATAATTGTAACTTGAGGAAATTGACTAAGTAAAGATAAATACTTGATAAGATAAATAAGGAAAAGATAATTGTATTTAATAAAAAATAAGTCTCACAAAAGGAGAAATGATACAAGAGAGCTCATACCAAAACTCTGAGACGATTCCCGGAATCCTGAGCTAAGCTCCCGACTAACTAACCTACTCTATTAGTAAGAAAAGTAGTAGGGAATGGACTTCAATGTGCTTCACTTGCTTGCCTCTTCATTTCTGCCAAATCCACCCTCTATTTTTAGGTGGCGAAGGCTTGGCGGGTACTTCAAGGTAGAGGAGAGTCGATGGGCAAAATTTCCTCCGTTGGGCGGTGACATTGGCCAAACGGCCGCACATGTCGGCCGGCGTGGCAGGCTGGGCGACAGGGGGTGCCGGGCGGCCCTCAGATTTGGTCGGTTTCCGACCGACTTCCTTCGGATGGCTCAGATGCGGTCCGGATGACAGTTGTTGGGTCGGTTTTGACCGTTTTATCCACTTGGCGTCGGTTGGCATAATGGGCCGAGTGGGCTGGACACCTCGGGTGGAAAACCCCAGGCCGGGCGGCCTGACAGGCTGGCTGGCGGCCTGTGTCGGGCGGCGGCCCCTTTTGGGTGCTGGCCCCCTCCGGGTCATATTTTCATTTGTCCATGTTGTGCCATGTGGATGTCTTCTTTATTTCTCCACTTTTTACCTTAGTCCGGGGATGGAAAACGGCCTTATCTTGGAGTGTTTTGCAGGGTCGGCCGGGTCGGATGAACGGTCAGGAGATGATCCCGTCTGATTGGTCGGGTGGTCGTCCGACCGGTCAATTAGGCTTCCGGCCTTCGTCCAGGTGATCACCTTGATCATTAAGCCTAGTGATGATTTTGGCCTCATACGACCCTGTTGGCCGGCTGTTTTATGGCATGATTGGCCGACAGGGTGTTTCTTCATGTTTTTACATAAGTTTGGCCCTTTTGAACCCGCAAACACATATTCCACCAAAACTTGTGGAACTTCATTAGTTTAAGCAAATTTTTATTTATACCTTAGTCTTTACCTTGCAATTCCCGACCGGTTGGTGGCCGATATTGGGTATTAAGGGCCACCAACACCTCCCCAAGCTTAAACCTTTGCTCGTCCCGAGCAAATTAAAATTGGAAGTGATGGATCAGGAGTTGCTTCAATATTAGAGCCCTGCAAGGATCAAGTGCAGAAACACATACTCCTACAACATAGGGGTAATAGTAAACCAGCACAAGGTTATCACAAAGTCTTTCTCTTTGTAAGTGGGGCTCTTAGGCATTTTATGACCTTGTCATGAGTGGTTGGAACTCAGAACAACTAGTTTAGATTTTTTCACTCAACCTCCTACATGATCATGAGTCCAAAGTTTTTTTTGTAATGCTGCATAAGATTGAAAATTTTCCCTCTTGGTGCAATTTTTCACTATGACTGATCTCTCAAAATAAGTGCTCATCATACTTTATGAAATTTGGCTTTATATGTGGAGCTTGGTAGGATGGCAGATCTAGTATGCATATTTTGTTAAGTTAAGAGATGGTCCTAGCGAAAAGACTTTGCACTTTCTTATTCCAACCATTTGGAAATAATGTCCAGGGGAGAGGGAGAGAATGGACTCACTCGAAGGAGTGGACTAGCACAATAGCGAAAATCTTTAACAAAGACCGGATTTTTGTACTAGAGTGAAAGGATGGTCCTTTATTTTGCTCAAAGGATTTTGAATGAACCTTGAAACTTGACATTTGTCCATCTATGAGAGCTGATAATGTTTCTCATTTTTCTCTTTCTTTCTTCTTTTCTTTCTTTCTTTTTCAGCTCTCATAGTGTAGGGAAGCTAGTTCAATGGTTCAAATATTTTTGCAAACTTTTTCTGAGCACTTATTTTGAGAGGACCAAAATGTTTCTTGTAGGATCAAGATTTTCGCAAAGGAGAAATTTTTGGCTAACACTCTTGGTGAAGTGGATGCTTGAATCCAATGTGGAAACCGCATAACCAAGCAAAATGAGAAACATGAGGAGATCATAGACTCATCCAAAACATGCTATATCATGAATTCCAACAACTAGACTTGGTGTTTATTAGCCATTTTGCACCCACTAAAACATAGAGAGACTAGCGTTGTCATCATGCCGGTCTACCATTACCCACCAAAATGAGGAGTGGAGGTTGTATACTTGAGACTCACAGGGAGCTAACAGAGCAACTATTCATCATTTCCATAGGCAAGGTAGAGACTAAGTTCTCATGTTTTATTTGAAACAAGAAATCTTTTTGTTTTTTTTGGTTTTGCAAATTTTTATTGTTTTCCTTGAAAGCTAAAAATCTTTTTGGATTTTTTTTCTTAATAAAATAGAATGATTAAACTTGAGAAGAGGGCAAGAGGGTAGGACAAATGGCGCACCTTGTTTCACGTACCTCCCCAAGCTTAGGTCTTTGCAAGACTTAAGCTTCAATGGCATTCATTGCAGCGGTTGATAATGGATGTTGAAGTGGCCGAACAGTTGGTCCATCATGGAGATGTTCGTCTGAAGTTGTTCCAATGTCTGCTGGTGCCATTCTTGTTCCCTCCTCATGGCTGCTTGTATTTTTTGAGTTCGTACATTGGTTTCATAAGCATTAGCAGCCAAGTATTGCATGTCTTCTTGCAACTCCAAAAAGTTGTAAGATGTGAATCGAGCAGAGCGAGAGGTGCCTATTCCTCCATGAGCTTGGTGGTAACTCTCCATCCCGTAAGGCTCGTAGTTGTCATGGGAGGAAGAGGTGTAGATCGATGAACTTGCAAAACCGGGAAACTGTGGCTGTTCCCAACTGTATTGGGGACCTCCTGATTCACCCGATTGAGGTGTGTTCATTGTTGTTTTGTGTTGTTGCTCTTCTCGACAGAGTTGGGCTCTGGTTTTTGTTCTTGGCCTATCCCCTGCAACACTATGTCGTGCATATTGCACGGAAGCTTGCAATTTGTACAAAAAGTTTCTTTTTCCAATGATGGTGAGCTAGGGATTAGGCAATTCAATTTTTGTGTCATGCCCCGGATAAAGCATGAAGTATCTATTATTTTCCACTCTCAACAAGTGCGCTTGCGAGAAATGATCTTCTCCTAACAAAGGTGCCTTAGGGAGACGATCTTTTCTAGCTCGGTGGAGCACACCAACCTTCCTAGCAATTCTAGTGACAAAAGGGGTAAAAGAGATGGGTCCTTGCTGTCTGAATGCTAAAGTGAGCGAGTGGTTGATGAGGAAAAATGTGGGGTTTGTTTTAATCTTTTTAATTATAGCATGAACATAGGCTTTATCCAAACTATTCACCGAGCGTATGTCACCTCGAGGGGTTAAGAAGTGAGTGATAAAATGATGAATGGTACAGAGCGAGGGGTTGTGAATGCCACTAGTGCGTTCTTGCCCTATAACGGGATTTCCTTTCTTAGCCCAAAGTCCTTGTGGTGTGAAACCTTTGAAGGACCGAGAAGGTGACCAGAGGGGGGGGGGGGTGAATGGGAGCCAATCAAAATCCTCCAAGAGAACTTGGCCTATATCCCAAAAACAACCCAAGCCAACCTCCGAACTGATCACCAAGACTACACACAACAACTAGTGGTGTACTAGCCCTAGGAGTGATCAACCACAGCAAGAAACACAGCGGAAACAAAAAGGAAACAACAGAGACTTGAGATAGTCAAAAACCTCACAAACTGCACCTTACTGAACCACCACCGGCAGTGTCGATCAGGACCATCGGCAGTGCCGGTTGGCCCCATCAGCAGTGCTGGTGCAGGGTTCTGAGACCCACCAGCAGTGCCGGTCCTGTTCGTAGGTAGTGTCGATCGACCCCGATAGAACAGCAGAAACTTTCGGGAATTTGGCAAATCTTCTCTAAAACCTAACCAAACGAATCCCAAAGGATGCGATTATTGGACCAGTGAATCCTCATCATATCACGACCCTAATCCTAGAAAATCATCTCAATTGGCTCAAGGAATCATCACGAATTTCAGATCTTGTGCCAAGAACACCAAAAAGGGGAAACTTGAGAAATCCTTGAAATCGAAGGTGCTAGAGCTATTGATTCGGTCAAGGATCCATAGAGGATTGTTCTAGCTCATCCTAGCAACAAGTTTCTCAAGAAATCCGAGCTAAAAACTCATCCAAAAATGAGACCGAAAATCACCACGAAAATAGCTCCGAAAATAGGAAAAAGGGAATTTTGGGATTCAAGTGAAGAGGGAAATCTTGAGCACGAAAATACTTCTCATATCATAGAAAGGTGCTTACAAGATTCATAGGTACAAGGCTAGGAAGCCACCCTCTTCCTCCCACTATTTGGAAGAGCAAGAGATGTCTCTCACACACCCTTTCCTCTCCTCTAAAACATAAAGTCCTCTCCTAGCACTTTGAATAGAGTCCTAATACAAGGCTAATGGAAAGAGAGACACCTCTCCCACTAGCCACACCTCTCCTTATATAGGCCTAGGGTCTGTTGTACACATGACCACTCTACCCTTGACCTACATAACACACCCACCTACCACCAGGGGCATAACCATCCATCTTTTTCCTCATCGCCCAAATGCCATCGGACGCTTCACGTCTTTGCTTCATCTCGAAGCAAGCTCCGTGATGGTGCCACGTGCACCACCAACCACCGCCACCAGTTTTGAGGCCCAAACCGAGAAACCACCTTGCACGCTTCTCAAAGTGTGACTTCTCAATGTCGATGTGTGTCACCTTGTCCCGCGATCCTGACCACCGGCAAGTCTCTCCCATTCCCTGTTCATCGGGCCCCCTTGTCACTTGTACCGGCATCCCGTTCGCCTTGACTTGGTCAACATGCCGTCTTCATCACCACCACAGTTTTGAGGCTCAACCGCGAAACCGTCCGTGCTTCTTGCCTCTCCACGTGTACGGTGTGGATCACCCTTGACTTCACCCGGCATCCCGATCGTCTGGCCCCAAGTCCCCTACTTGTGCCCGATCCTCTCGCTGTTGACCGCCAAGTTGACTCTAGTGACTTACACAACATGAGACAAGCAAACACATTTCCCCTCTCCTGCAATATGACCAATATCTCCATCAACTCCGGTTAGTCATAACCATGATATGCAAGCCCATGCAATCCCTGGATTCCCGCATTTCAACTCAAATACAAAATCCGCTCAAGTCAATTACTCATCACAAATATAGCAAACCATGGCACATATCCACATGGTTTCTCAATCTCCCCCTTGATGAGTACATTGACAACCTCAAATGCACAAAGATTAGAGATTGAAATGCGAGACCGAATAAGCACATCCAAATGGCCAAACCCAAAGAAAAGGTGAAAACAAGCCATCTAGCAAGTAGGGATCACAAAACCAAGAGTTGGCAAAGAAAGCGACTTGAGACGTAAAGAATGTGAAAAGCGCAAGAAAATGCTCAAGGTCATGATATGCTCCCCCTCAAGTTGTGGTAGGTCTCATGTGATGCAAAATGGTTCATATAAGTTTCTTAGCATCATTTGTGCATGACCCCAAAATTTTCTCCCCCTTTGGCAATGAACTTATCAAAGAGGCAAAAGAACAAGCAAACATGCAATGCATAAAATGCAAACCTAAGGAGCTTGAACAATTATGCAAACAAGCATTTAACTTTGCTAACAATAACCATAGTGCCATGAAGTGTAAAGGCAATAGCTCCTAATCATGCAAAGATAAAAAATAGATAGCAAGGCATAAACAACATGAGCTATACAAGCTAAGCAGAAAGATTGACTAGCTTAGATAGAATCAATTTTTGCTTATCATGAGAAAATCTGCCACCACATGTATAAGTACTCCCATCCAAGGCAAAACAAGCACCAAGTGAATCAAAAAGATACTAGCCAGTCTCTATCTCAACTAGGGCAACAAGCATTCGTAGAAAATAAGCTCTACAAACGCTCACATATGTAACAGAGACTCAGTTGATCAAGTGATTATTGTTTATCCTCATGTGTCCTCTTATCCATGCGAAGGGTCGTATGACTAGGTACGGCAAATACCCCGAGGCTTCAAGTCACAATGCTTGGATTTAGCATTATGAGTAATTCTTGATCAAAGCACTTAGCAAATTTTTCAAGATTATGCACAAGACAAAAGAGCATGCCTTTGCAGCAAAAGGAATACATGTTCCCACACTGTTACATCATGAGCTAAACATTTGCAAAGCCTGCCATTTCGCAAACATAAGGTGCAAGTTTCAACAAAGATAAGAGCGATTATACACATGGTGAGCAAGATTTGACAAGATTAGATCATAAGGTTCACAAGAAGCTCAGTTTACCTTTAAGATTAGCAAGTTGCTCACATGAATCTATAACAGGCCATCTAGAAAATCTAAGCATGAGAGATTACCATCACATCCACACAACTTAACTCAAGCTCAAACATAGCAAAGAGAAATGCAAGAAAGCATAAGAATCAAAGCTCATCTACCAATGCATATATTACATATGAGATGCAAAACAAAAATGGTAAGATACATATATACAAGTGAACACCAACTCCCCCTCAAATGATGCCATACGGATGACAAACACCAAGTTCCCCCTGAAGAAAAGCATGTCTCGTAGCATCTAAGGGCTTGGTGAGGATATCAGCTAGTTGGTTTTTGGTATCAATGTATATGAGCTCAATATCCCCCTTCTCAACATTGTCTCTCAGGAAATGGAATTGCACATTGATGTGTTTGACCTTACCTTGTTGGACTGGGTTTTTGGCTAAGCATATGGCACTGGAGTTATCACACATGAGTGGAACACCCTTAAAAGTCAACCCATTGTCTCTCATGGTAGACACAATCCATAGGATTTGCGAGCAGCAGCTAGCAGTAGCTACATACTCAGCCTCTGTGGTGGATTGGGCAACACTCGACTGCTTACGAGAAGACCAACAGATCAAAGAAGTACCCAAGAAATGGCAAGTACCAGAAGTGCTCTTCCTATTAATTCTACACCTAGCAAAGTCCGCATCCAAATACCCAATAAGATCAAGAGATGAAGATGCAGAGTACCAAAGTCCGAACTCAAGGGTGTATTTGAGATACCTAAATATGCGCTTGACAGCCTTGCGATGAGTCACCCTTGGGGATGCTTGAAAACAAGCACAAAGACACACCGCAAAGTGTATGTCGGGTCTTGTCGCTATCAGGTACAAGAGGGAGCCAATCATGCTCCTATACTCTCTTTGATCCACCGCTTCACAGTCTTCATCGGGGCCAAGAGCCGTTGTAGTGGACATTGGTCTAGACAACGGCTTCACATTGACCATGTCGAACTTCTTTAGGAGATCCTTTGTGTACTTGGCTTGATGTATGAAAGTGCCGTGCTTGCACTGCTTGATTTGAAGCCCAAGAAAGAAGGTGAGCTCTCCCATCATCGACATCTAAAATTCACTTTCCATAGCTTCCTGAAATCTGGACACAAGAGCATGAGAGGAACCACCAAAGATGATATCATCCACGTAAATCTGAACCATTAGAAAGTCATTGCCATGCTTTAGAGTGAACAAGGTTTTATCAACACACCCTATGACATACCCACGCTCTAGCAAGAAGGTTTTAAGCCTAGCATACCATGTCCTAGGTGCTTGCTTTAGCCCGTACAAAGCCTTCTGAAGCTTGTACACACGATTTGGGTATTTGTGGTGCTCAAAGCCAGGGGGTTGCCTCACATACTGTCGAGAGATATTCTCGATAGTAGATCTAGGTATGCGTATGAGTATGAAAGATCGATGGACACACAAGACGCAAGGTTTAGACAAGTTCGGGCCTCCCGGAGGATAACAGCCCTACGTCCTGTGTTCTATAGTGTATTATTTGGGATGACCTCTCCGAAAGAGCCCCTGCCCCTCCTTATATATCCGGGGGGCAGGGTTACATGGTAAGTGTCTTAGTCAGTTACAACGTGATCTCCGACTAGGACTCTATCTCTAACTTTCTATCTCTAGTATTGACTTGTCGTGTACTCCAAGTAACAATCCGAGTAGTTATCTTCATGGGTCTTTATCTTTATTGGACCCTGGCCCACTTAGCAATATATCCGAGTGGCGAGGTATCCCTGATATATACATACCATAGTAGCCTCCAAGCACTTCCCGTATTGAATTGTCGTCTTGGTTTGCCTCGACATCTTATAAAATTGGGAAGTGCTTTTTCTATTAATTCTTATTCATAAATCCCTAAAAAAGATATAGCCTATGCATGTAGCCCCCAACTCAGAAGATTGTTAAGGCTACACCGAAGCAACTTTTGAGTTATCGAAAAATATCCAATTAACCTTGTCCCTCCACATAAAAGGGCATAATGAGGTCTGAGTCTTCCAATTTTATCTTAACAAACTCCATTTTTGGCACAATTCTCTTACTCATCGAGTGATACATCACCAAATTAATATTTACATCCCTAATTCTGAAGTGCCCTTAATCCGAATGATTAACGACAAACTTCAATTGTCATAGCCCCCAAGATTGGTGATGTATCAATAGTAATAATATAACACGGAAATGCAGCCCCCAAGATTGGTGCCGAGATAATCCAAGTGACTTATCTCGTAATTTCGGAAGGTACCATTTCCAAGGCTGAAGCTACAGTAATCCGAGTGATTTATCACGAAATCTCAAAAGGTACAATTTCCAAGGCTGAAACTACAGTAATCCGAGTGATTTATCACAAAATCTCAGAAGGTACAATTTTCAAGGCTGAAACTGCAGTAATCTGAGTGATTTATCATGAAATCTCGAAAGGTTCAATTTCCAAAGTTGAAACCAGAACAATCCGATTATTAAAACTAGACTTAACAGATTACGAGAAGCCTCGGCCAAATAGGTCATCTAGCCCTTATAAAAAGGGCCTCCAAACAGCCGCACCCCTTCGTCTTCATTTCGCCGCCGCCGCCTTCTTGCGCACACAAACCCTAGATCTCAGAATTCCATTTCCACCCTAAAGCTCCACGCAACTGCTTCCCACCGGACTCAAACAAGAGCGATGGCCCCGAAGCGCACCCGCCAAAGCTATAAGGCACAATCCCAGAAGCAATCTTCCCCTGAGAAGGGCGAGGAAGAAGAGCCAATTTTCGACATCCCCGCCACCATCAAGGAGTTCCCCGTGTCAGCCATGGATTCAGAGAATGTCAACAGACTGGTGATTGATGGCGTGTTGCAGGATCATCAGACTGGAGGATGGATCGAGGCCATATTTCAAAAATTTTCCCAACCTCCCATCGATCAAATCACGGTTTTACCCTCCTTTTTCTATCATGGATTTGGGATCCCTTGTTGCGACTTCTTTCACGGTCTTCTGTTCTTCTATGGCATCAATCTTGTCAATCTGAATCCATATTCCATCTTACATATTGCTATCTTCATCCACCTGTGTGAGGTGTTCTTGGGGATTCATCCTCATTTTGATACCTTCAAAGAACTGTTTGTCTTGAAGTCAAACAGCAATAATGTTATAGGAGGGGCCGGATTCCAACTAAGGAATAAATCCAAATACGTTGATATACCACTTCCATCAACGAACAAAGGTTGGCACACGGACTGGTTTTACCATGGAAACCATGCTCCACCTTTTTCAGATACTACGGCCGAAGCCCCCAAGCCACGACTCGAGTGGTCAACAAAGGCCCATCCAAACAAGAAGTCTCAAGTTGATGCCATATTAGAGCACATTGCCTATCTCAAGTCCCAAGGTTATACTGGCATACATGTTGCCGCAAGCTTCATTTATCACCGCGTGCAGCCTATTAAGAAATGTCATGTTCCTGGATGGAAGTTCGAACTAGGTTCAGACCCCACCATGGAAGTGGCAGAAACATTGTTAGAAAGGGAATTAACATTGCGGCTGGAAAACATATTTTCTTCACTCCTTGGTTGGACTCCAGGTAGTGCGAAATATGGAAATCATTCCAAGACTGGCAGGAGTTCAGTAAGTTATCCACTTCTGTGCTTAAAAAGTCAAAACTTCATGCATTATGTTCAGCAATGAATAACATGTAACATATATTGCAGAACCTTGATGTATACGTGTCCAACCCCCCACTGCCGCCAATGCCGCAAAAGAAATCTCCCACTCAACCATCAGCTCCCAAGCGCCGCAAGGCGCATATTGAGGATTCTGATGAAGAAGAATCACTGGCTGAAAGAGTAGCTAGACTTCAAGAAGAGGCAAAGAAGAAAACTCCAGAGAAAACATCCACCACTTGGCGGGCCATGGATGATAAAGGACAAAATCGTCCAAGTGAAGCAAGCAAGGCAGACACCTATGAGACGGCGCCAGACATGACAGGTGCCCCATGGCCAACCAGCCCCCAACCAAGAGTGTCAGGCATTAAATTTAAACGCCGCTCAAGGTAAACAAATCAATATAACTTGAAGCTTAACTATCCATTTGAAGTAAATATATAATTCTTTGTTTAATTGGCAGGTCATCCGGGCGGTCATCCTTTGAAGAAGTATCGACGCAAATTCCAGTTCCTAAAAAAGACCAGGAGACACGACAGGCCGGGTCATCTAGAGATGATGTCCCAGACCACTCGGCAAAGAAACCGAGTGATTTGAAGAGTGCACCCGAATCCACTCAGCCAAAAGATAACTAAGCTAAATCACCCAATATCCCTGACCTAAATAAATCTGAGATGGCAACGGGTGCTGATACTCCTGCCTCCATCGTGCCTGAAGAGCCATCACTGGTTTTTGAATCTATGCCAGAACCAACATATGAATATCCAATCAGGCCAGAGGAAAATGTCACACCGACTCCTATTCACCGAGTGGTAAGAGAAGGTGCCTCAGAACAGCCAATGCCAACTAGATCAGTATATCATATTGGCCGATTTGCCATCACCGGATTTGATGAGTCAGCAGAGCAATCGGAATTGAAAAATTTTGAAGAACATACTGAAAAAGCCTATCATTCCTTCCAGGTATTCCTTCCTTCTTGTCAATAATAATCATCGTTCCTGGCTGTGCAGTTTCAAACATATAATTCGCCATCATTGCAGGCTCTGAAAACCCATATGGCCAACAAAAGTAAGCTTCTGCAACTTGTCAAAAGGCATTGTGCTAAAGCCGTTGACTTAGAAGATCAGCTTGCCAAAGAGAGACTGGAAGTCGGGCGCTTATGAGTAGCGCTAAAAGCCCGTTCATCTCAAGTTGATGAACTTCAATTCGAGCTAAAAGGTATGAGACCAATATAGCCTATACCTCACATGTTATCTGTGTAATATGAACATTTAACCTCGTCCATACAAAGGCATCACGGTCGCTAGAATTGAAACAAAACCAAGATGCCCAGGCGACCGCTCAAATCGCAAGTCTTGAAGGTCGTATAAAAGAACTAGAGTCATCTGCCCAAGCTCTTGAAACTTTGAAGTCCGAGAATCAAGGATTAAAGAAGCAGATCCAAGACTCGGCAGAGATCAAGAAAAATTTTGAAAAGCTAAAAGACAACCTCAAGACAATGCAAGAAAAACAAAATTCATGGAAGAAAAGGGCTGAAGGTAAAAAATGAATATACTTATACATACAGGAAAATATATATATATGTACTAAAATGTTCGTTACTGACAGGCGCTGAGGAAACAATAAAAAGCCAGAAAGAAAGAAACATAAAGCTAGAAACTGAAGTTATCAAAGCTGAGAAGATCTTCAAAAAGGATGTGGATGAGCTAAACCAATTCCAAAAAGCCTTCAAAGAAATTGAAAAGCAAAAAGAAGAATATAAGGAAAAAGTCGCCACCCTTGAGGCTGAGAAAGTAGAAGCCGAGAAACGCCTAAGAGGTAAGTGTTTATTCAACTAATACCTTGATATTGAATTTCATTTTGCTGGACATATATGATTATTGTGCTCCGGTAGGATCAAAGAGGTCCTATGAACTATTGTAGAAGAAATTTATAGAGGGTGATGAAAACCTTTGATGGTCTCTTGTAGCTCTTCAAAAGGATGCAGAGGTGGTCGCCCAATACATATATCCTGAAGAAAAACCACCTCGATGTCGAGACCTGATGACAAGGCTACAAGGGGCACCCGGTCGACTGAAAGAACATGCTCGACATGTTGCAGAGCTAGCCGGCGCACAGGTCCTGGCATTGCAAAGTCCAACATCCCGAACATAGAGTTAGATGTGGTAGCCGAGGGCTTCCATGAAGATTTCTCTGATGAACAATGTGAAGCTCTCATGACTGAGGCGCAAAAAATAGCTCACATATTAGCCGACCAATAGAGCTAGATCCCTTACCTAAATTGTAAAGAATTGTAAAGCTTAAAATACTGTGTTACAGCTCCGATACTGTAATATAACCAATGTTTGATAGACCGCTAAGGTCTAGATTTATTACCAGTATTGTAATAAATTCTTGGTTCGCGCTGCTTCGTATATGTATTGTATGAACTCGTGTTAAACACTCACAACCAATACAAACCTCATGTCAGACCTCTAAACAATGCCCCCAATAACCGATATGAACCATGGAGACTAAGAACTCACTCGGTCAAGCATATGCGAATTAGGAGAATTGCCTTGGTCCCTAACAGACGGCAAGAACCCTGGGGACTAAGTAACCCGCTTGGTCAACATGCGCGAGTTAGGGTGATACCAAGTATCAGAATTTGAGTCATGATGTAAACAATAACAACAATTATTCACAGAAATCATAAATTGTGAAATCAAATATCATGACTACTGTGTATATATATTTAATAATAGAAATACAATAAATTATAATTACTAAGTATAAAAACAACGTAGCTGTGAAACATTCCAGGAACTTTGAAGGTCCGATCCGTCCTCATTCATCAATCGATAGGCGCCTCGCCTGGCCGAGTGATTTCCTTTATAATAAAAGGTCCTTCCCATGGAGGCGACAGCTTGTGCTTGCCGACCTTAGACTGAACTTGCTTCAAAACAAGGTCGCCGATAGAAAACCCCCATGTTCGAATGTTTTTATCTTGATAACGTCGCAAACTTTGCTGGTACTTTGCCGACCGAATTACGGTGGCATCTCGTTGTTCCTCCAACAATAACAAGTCGTCACACCTATAGTGGTTGGAGGTTTTTTCGTCATACGCTGCCACACGGCGGGAGGCAAAAAGAATCTCGGTGGGTGACATGGCTTCTGAGCCATAAACCAGAGAAAAAGGGGAGTGTCCGGTGGCACGACTTATGTTGGTTCTAAGCCCCCACAACACAGATGGTAATTCTCGAACCCATCATCGAGCGTACTTCTCCAATCGATCAAATATACAAGGCTTAATTCCAGAAAGCAGGATGCTGTTTGCCCTCTCAACCTGACCATTGCTCTGTGGATGGGCGGCCGAGGCATAACCAATCTTAAAACCGACTCGGTCCACAAACTCTTTAAACTCCTCTGCCGTGAATTGAGTACCGTTGTCAGTGATTATCTTGTGTGGGGCATCGAACCGAGTGACTATTTCGATCATAAACTTGATGGCCTTCTTTGCCGAAATATTATCGACTGGCTTTGCTTTGATCCATTTAGAAAACTTGTCCACTGATATGAAAAGGTGAGTAAAACCCCCTTGAGCTTTCATGAAAGGTCCGACAATGTCTAAACCCCATACTGAAAACGGCCAAGTTATTGGTATATTTTGAACCTTTGCAGTAGGTACATGCATCTGACGGGTGAAGAACTGACAACCTTCACACTTTTGGACAATTTCTTTGGCATCGGCGCTGGCGGTCGGCCAATAAAACCCTTGCCTCATTGCTTTGGCCACAATTGTGGATGGGCCTGCATGATTCCCACAAATACCAGCATGGATGTTTCCTAATATAGCTATGCCTTCATCTTGAGACAAGCATTTCATTAGTACTCCATGTGGGCTTTGCTTGTACAGGTGATGGTCAACTATATGATATGAACGCAACTTGCGAATAATCCGGAGGGCTTCATCTTTGTCGGTCGGTAGTGTATCACGATCTAGATAATTAATGAAGGGAGTTCGCCAATCTACCTCAATGACAGCTACATGCAGTGCTACCCCCGCCTTTAGTGCCGACTGCTCTATAGTTTGCTGGGTTAGTACAGATGGCTTATGTAGATCATCAAGGAATACTCCGTCGGGTATTTTAGATCTGCTAGACCCAAGTTTGGCCAGCTTGTCCGCCTCCTCGTTATACTTTCGCAGGACGTGTTTATACTCAATGCCATCAAACGTGTCTTCGAGCTTCCAAACTTCGGTGCAGTAGGCGGTCATGCTTCCGTGGGAACAACACCACTCCTTCGTTACTTGATTTATAACTAGCACCGAGTCGCCAGAGACGCTTATCCTTTGGACGCCGAGTGAGATAGCTGTCCGAAGTCCATGTAGCAGCGCCTCATACTCTGTAGCGTTGTTAGAGGCACGGAAGTGCATTCGAAGAATGTATCGCAACTTGGCTCCGCCAGGAGATACCAGTATGACTCCTGCTCCGGCGCCTTCCAGTTGTAAGGAGCCATCAAACGCCATCTTCCAATAGCATACTTCTTGTGAGTCAGGAGGTAACTCACATTCTGTCCACTCGGCGACGAATTCTGATAAAGCTTGACCTTTGATCGAATGTGATATCATATGATCCGAGCTTGACAGCCCATTTAGCGATTTTCCCAGTGGCCTCTCTATTGTGAAGCAATTCGCCAAGGCCGAACGACGTGTGGACCTCAATTAGATGAAACTCAAAGTAATGCTTCAACTTCCTAGATGTCATCAATAATGCATAAATTAATTTCTGAAGCGGGAAGTATCATACCGTGGATTCTGATAAGACTTCACTGACGAAATATATTGGTCATTGCACCTTTTGAGCCTTGCCATCTTCCGCCCGTTCCACCACCAGCACAGTACTGACAACATGTTTGGTTGCAGAAATGTACAGCTGCAAAGGTTCCATTGGCTCTAGGGGAGTTAAGACTGGAGGACGACTAATATAAGACTTAAAATCATCCAAAGCTTTCTGTGCGTCGTCATTCCAGCTGAATGATTCTTGCTTCTTGAGTAATCGAAAAAAGGGTAACCCTCGAACGCCGAGTCGCGATACAAACCGACTGAGCGAAGCCATAAAACCAGTGAGCTTTTGAATGTCTTTTTGCGAGTGTGGAGGTCCCATTTGTAATGCATTTACCTTTTCTAGATTAGCTTCAATCCTCCTGTGTGATACCAAAAAACCAAGTAATTTTCCTGATGGGACCCCAAAGATGCATTTTTCAGGATTTAACTTTATGTTGTATTTACGAAGGTTGCCGAATGTTTCATCTAGGTCGGATATTAATTCGGCGGAGAGCTGAGTCTTGACTACCACGTGATCAACGTAAGCCTCGACATTCCTTCCTATCTGGTTGTCCAAACATCGCTGCATAGTCCGTTCGTAGGTGGCGCCAGCGTTTTTCAGGCCAAAGGGCATTGTCGTGTAACAGAAGGCTCTGAACGGTGTGATGAACAAGGTTTTAAGCTGGTCGGATTGGTTTAAGGGAATCTGATGGTACCCTGAATAGGCATCTAAGAAGCACAACAGAGCGCATCCAACCGTCAAATCGACCACTTGATCAATTCGTGGGAGAGTGAACGGATCTTTCGGACAAGCTTGGTTAAGGACGGTGTAATCCACACACATCCGCCACTCCTTATTCTTCTTCCGCACCAGAACTGGGTTAGCCAACCAGTCGGGGTGGAAAACTTCTTTGATAAAACCGGCTGCCAGCTGTCGGCCAATTTCTTTCCTAATCGCATCCTTTCGGTCTTGCGAGAATCGTCTAAGCCATTACCTTACTGGCTTGGCATTTTCCCGAACGTGAAGTTTGTGCTCAGCCTTTTCCCTTGGAACACCTGGCACGCTTTCCTATTTATCTCCTAAATTGACCCCAATATTGGTGGTCTTGGATACATCATTGTCATCTAGGCTAATCTTCTTGGACTCCACCGCATCTGCCTCTACCGTAGTCTTCATCGTTTTCTTCGGAGCAGGGTCAAGCATGGCCTCCTCCGCTGTTGCAATTGCTTAATTCAGCTCGTCCAGCTCCGATGCTGATACTATCTTCTCGGTCAACTCACAACTGCCGTTGTCGCAGTCGTATGAGGTCCGCACATCCGAGTGGATTGATATGACACCGTTTGGTCCTGGCAGCTTCATCATCATATAAGGATAATGAGGTACCGCCATGAATTTAGCGATGGCTGGCCGCCCTATAATGGGGTGATACGTAGATTCAAGGTCGGCGACCTTGAAGGTAATTTGCTCCGTCCTGTAGTTTTCCCGAGTGCCGAAAGTCACGGGCAAAGTGATTTGTCCTAGAGGGACTATTTGCATGCCCGGGATCACACCATGAAACGGCGACCAACTCGGCTTGAGGTCCATCAAGGGTATGCCAAGCTCCTTGAAAGTTTTCACAAAAAGGATGTCCAGACTGCTACCACCATCTACCAGTACCCGATTTAGCCGGACTCGGTTAACAGTCGGCGTTAGCACTAAGGGATATTTCCCAGGCCTGGGGATGTGATCCGGATGGTCAGACGAATCAAAAGTAATTGGAACCTCTGACCATCGCAGATATTGAGGTACCACTGGTGAGACTGAGTGGACCTCTCGGTAGAGGACCTTCTGCTGACGTTTCGAGTCGGCCGTAGACTAGCCATGGATGTAATTGGCCTCATGTTCGGGGTCTTGGAAGTCCTCCTTGTCCTTGTCTTGGTTATCCTTATCCGAATCCTTTTTGCCACCCTTGGGGATTCAGGGGCGTTCTTTACAGACCTTCAAGGCGTGATGGGCGAAATTTTTTAGCTTGAAACATTCCCTAGCTTTGTGAGCTCCATCATGTAGCAGGCAAGGGCCATCGAGCATCTTATCGAAGTCATCCTGAGTGACTGGTTTCCTCCTGATCGGGCGCTTGGTGTTGGCCACCGTTCGGTCGTGCTTGCGCTTCCTATCGCCGTCCTTGCTATAATCGGATGGACCTGACTTGTTCCTTGGGGTCACCTCCTTGTACTGGCAAACTTGAAATAGTGCTGAATTGCCAGCAGCATATTTGTCGGCCATAGTGAATAATTCTTTGGCTGACAGTCTGTCGGCAGCATCCAACCTTCTAATCTTCTTTATTAGGTCGTCGTCGCGGAGTCCTCCCTGGAAGGTGGCGACAACTTGAGCATCCGAGATGTTAGGGATGGTATTTTTCACTCGGCGAAAGCGTTGGATGTACTCTCGAAGTGGCTCCCGATCTTGCTGCTTGATCCGGCCGAGTTCCCAGTGATTCCCTGGTCTGTCGAAGGTGGCTTGAAAATTAGCCATGAACTGCCGACAGAGATCTTCCCAGGAGGTGATAGAGTTGTCGGGCAGATTAGTGAGCCAAGTTCTTGCTGCTTGGGCTAAGCACACATGCAAGTAGTTGGCCATCACAAAGCTATCGCCGCCGAGAGCTCATATCCCTGTCGAATAAACATGAAGCCAGTCGCGTGGGTCTGTCTTGCCATCATACTTATCAATGCCGACTGGCTTGAAGATGACCGGCTAGCTGACGGTTCAAAGTTCTCGAGTGAAAGCTCGGATGCCAGCCTCCTCGTCATAATCGTCGGCAGCCGAAGTACGTTCTCGTTCGTGGCCAGCTTCTCGGTAATATCTATCATTGCGGTGGCCCTCGTCACGTCGATCGTGGTAATGATCTTCTATATGTGGCTGCCGCCTACTGTCACGCTCATAGTCGACATAACCGCGCCGACGCTGTTCATATTCATACTCTTGGCAGGACACATCATCGCGCTCCCGGTGTCTGTTGTCCAATCGGACCCGTGCATCACGTGGTGGTATGCCATTGCGCAGGTTGGCGCTTGGATGTAAATCATGGTACTCTGCAATGGGCCTGCGCCTGGGAATAGTAGGCGATGTTGCCTCTCGGTTGGAGTGCTGTCGGTCTCTTCTATCCTCCCTAGGCACTGAACTAGCGGCTCCAGAGACTGATTTAGTTGGCGTTGATCGTGCCGCATGCATCCCCAGTACAGCCGCGGCCCTGATGTGTGCTTTCAATTGGTTGACCTGAGCTGTCAACTCTGGGGAGACTTGGAGCAGGGGCTCTATTGTTTGTAGGAGGGTTGCCGCAGCAGTAATGTTGTCTTGTGGGGTCTTGAAGACGTCTTCACCATTATGTTTTAAGATGAGGTATCCCATATCTAAGTTTTGCAGGACTCGGGGTCTCTGCTGAGCATCAGGTCTTCGAAGCGGAGGAGTGGTGGCGTCTGGATCACCGTCTTCGAGGTCGGTTTCATGTCCGTCTACACGCGGTGCAGTACCGCGCGCGGCAGCATCCACCGATGTTTTGCCGTCTGCTTGCCCCTGAGCGTCGGTGCTACCTTGAATACCTCGTGGAAATCAGAGGAACACCTATCTGAATCACTCGGCTCTTCAATCAAGTCCAGGAGTGACTCGCTTTCGAGGCCGATTGCTGCGACGAATCTTGATTCGTCAAAAAATTTGGGATCTTTGCCTGACTGGTCCATGTGGTGAGCCGGGAGATCAACCGTAGTGTAACCCGAATCGACCAAGGTTGCCAATCGGGGTATTGCGGACAACATTGAGTTGCCACCCGGAAGGGTTTCCGCCTGGAAAGCTGTTGCCGTGTTGTTGAGGCCAAGCGAGAATCGGCCAGCCGGACTGCTCTGGTCAGTCGAGGCAGCGTCTGAGTGGACCGCGCCCTCACGCTTGACGAGGTTCTCATGCTGATCAGCGATGAGGCTGACAGTGCCAAAGCAGATCTTGTCTCCCGGGCAAAACTTGATGTCGACAAAAGTCATCGATTTCGACGAAGCTACACTCAACGCTGCCCCTACCTGGCACGCCAAATGTCGAGAGATATTCTCGATAGTAGGTCTAGGTAACTTCTTCCTCCAGTTCTTCCTCTATGAAACTATTTTAGAAAGCACTCTTGACATCCATTTGATATAGTCTAATGCCCATGGAGGCAGCAAATGCAAGCAAGATCCTAATGGCTTCTATGCGAGCAATAGGAGCAAAGGTTTCACCATAATCTAAGCCCTCCACTTGGCTAAAACCTTGAGGAACTAGCCTAGCCTTGTTTCTCACAACCTCACCATCCTCCCCATTTTTGTTTTTGAACGCCCACTTGGTTCCTATGACATTGACATTTTTGGGAGACACTACAAGGGTCCAGACTTTGTTTCTCTCAAAGTTTTCCAACTCCTCATACATGGCATTAACCCAATGTTCATCAAATAGTGCGTGTCCAACATCTCGGGGTTCAAAGGTTGCAACAAAGAGAGAATTGGTAAAGCAAGCAAGATATGCAGACCTTGACTTTGTTGTCCTCTCATAGAGATTACCGATCATCTGGTGGGGTGGATGTTGATGCTGAATGTGGTGAGGAGCCTCTCTCTCAGAGTGTACCTCCCCCTCAACCATAGCTGGAGCTTGCTCACCAGCTGCTGAAGTCGACGTAGAAGCTTCTGGACCCTCTGCTGGAGTAATGATAGCAGCAGGAACAAGCTTAGATGAGAGATGAAGTGAATCATCATCATTATCATCAAAGCCCTGTAGGTCCTCTTCTACAAAGATGCTCTCCTTCATCTCCTTGTCACCTGTAGACTCAATCACATTCCTTGCACAAGAGTTTGATTCATCAAAGGTTACATCGCAGGATTCTACGATGGTGTTAGTCTCCAAATTCAAAACTCTGTAGGAATGACCATGAAGAGAGTAACCAAGAAAGATTCCATCGGAAGACCTTGACTCAAACTTATCAAGATTGCCATGCTTGAGAATAAAGAACTTGCAACCAAAGGCACACAAATGAGAAACCGAGGGCTTTCTCCCAAAACACAACTCATAAGAAGTCACATTTAGAATTGAGCACAAGAAAATCTGATTGGAAACATAGCAAGCAGTGCTAATGACCTCAGCCCAGAACCGCCTCGGAGTCCTATGCTCATCGAGCATTGTCCGGGCCATCTCCACTAAGGTTCTGTTCTTTCTTTCAACCACACCGTTCTGCTGGGGAACACGAGGTGCTGAAAACTGATGCTCAATACCATGATCAAGACAGAAAGCATCAAAGGAGGAGTTCTTGAACTCGGTGCCATTATCACTGTAAATTGCTCATAATGCACCAGGGAGTTCCTTGAACAACCTCAAAGCTAAGCTCCGAAAGTGATGAAACACTTCATCCTTACTCTCAAGAAAGTAGACCCAAGAGTAGGGAGAATAGTCGTCAATAATCACAAGAACATGTCACTTCTCACCCGCCGAACAAACCCGAGAAGGACCAACAGTGTCCATATGAAGCAACTCTCCAGGGCGTTCAGTCATCACCAAATTGATTGGTGGATGAGAAGCGGCAATCATTTTCCCATGACGACAAGGAGCACAAACCAAATCCTTATCAAATTTGAGCTTAGGCAATCCTCGGATCAAACCTAGGCCACTCAAGTGACATAACAAGTCAAAGCTCATGTGACCCAGTCTCCTATGCCATTTCCAGAGCTCAAAAGAAGATTGAGCAAACAAGCACTTGTGAGAACCAGGAGAACCAGCAAAATCAGCCTGAAAAACTCTGCCCATATGAGAAATCCCATAAACCAAGGAACCACTCGAATCAAGAACATAAGAAGCATTCGACTTAAAGCACACTTCCAAACCAACATCAAGAAGCTAAGAGACAGAGAGGAGATTGTACTTGAGATACTCAACCAAACCAACATCCTTGAGAGTGAATTTTTCATTTACCTTTACCGCACCTCTTGCCTTCACTCTCCCTCTCTTGTCATCTCCAAAGGTCACATACTCCCGCCGCTTCAGGGGAGTGAGGCTGGAGAACCACTTTGCATCTCCGGTCATGTGCCGCGAACACCCAGAGTCTATCAACCATTTGTTCTCCAGGCCTCCACCTGCTTCCTACAAAGAACAAGAAGGAAAAGTCGATGGCTTAGTGCTCGGGTTAGTCAAAAGAGGTTTGAGAATTCAGCACTTAACCATACGACCGGTAGTAGTCATCACAGTTCTTTGCACATTATCATTTGAACGCATAGGACGAGAACCACGACGGGAAAATATGGCCTGTCAAAGCATCTCGACTCAAACCTTGGGTTGTGAGGATAGAAATCATCAATGCCAAAGCCAAATCCACGCAAATGATGCTCACCACGATGAGGAAAATGTGGGGCGCCAAAGCGCTGCTACACAAAGCCTCTGTTTCGTGAATCAAAGCCATATGAGGAGTGATCCTATCCACGATAGGCACGAGAAAAAGAGCGAGGCTGAAAGTCAACAAAATCATCAAAAAATGCATCCCTAGTCAACTCAGCTTGCTTCGTCTCAATCCTCTTACGCCTATAACAGAATTCATCCAAGTGGCCCTTGCGACCACAAAACATGCAAATGTAGGCACTCTTAGGATTAGCCTTGGTTTGCATTGCAGGTTTGGGTTTTGGCTTCTCTGTTTGCTTTGGGTTAAAAGAGGGTTTTGGATTGGGTGGACAGTATGTGTTAGTGGGTTTAATGGTGTTTTCCTCATCCTTATAGCTGGAGCTGGGAACAAACTTACCCACATTCTCACTCTCCTTGTCACACCTCTGAAATCCCAAGACCAAGTTATAGGTTGACCTAGAAGCACTCTCCTTTACTCTTGCCAAATCACTCTCAATCTTTTCCTCACTCACTAGGGTTCTTTAGAGCCAAGAAACAAGATCGTCATTTTCCTGAACTAGGACTTTGTTTTCTTCCCTAGTGATTACTAGCTTGTCCTTGAGGGTGACACACACTTCATACGAATGTGGAAGAACTTTCGAGCGAGTCTCATGAAGCAACTTGGACTCGAGCTCTTTGACTTTGAGGGACTGAGCTTCCAACTCATTTGTGAGCTTGGGGCACTTCTGACATGCACCCAAAAGAGTTGGTCTAGCTTTGAACTCATCAAGCTCCCTAAGGGCACTCTCAAACTGACTGGCAACTTGAGCATGCACACTCTCCCTCTATTTAAGATCACTCATCACAACTTGACAAGACTCGCACTCTACAACCATGTCATCCTTAGCAATCTTATACCTAAGCGAAGCAATTTCAAAATCAGCGCTCTCCAACTTAGACTTAAGCTCTCTACTCTCACGAGCAGCCCTGCGAAGCTTATCATCTTGCAAAAGCAGAACATCGCGCAAATGATCAAGTTCCGAAGAGAGCTCATCAAGAGTGGGAGGTACCTCCCTTGTCTCGGAGTCGGATCCAGAGTCGGTGTCGTGGTTGTTCTTTGCCATGAAGCAAAGCCCGGTGTCACACCCAGTTCCAACAACCGAAACAAAGTGCATTTGTATGCGTGCCTAGGAACAAGTTTTCACGCACACGGGACAATTATTGTGATAAAAGAACAATATCTTTATTCAATCGATAACATTATTACAAAGGTGACCCATAGGTCAAAGAAAAAGATTACATTGCAGCGGAATAACTATGCGTTGGCATCCTTCAGCTCCCACAGGAAGTCGACCGGAAGACCGCAGGCCTAGAGCTCTTCTCCACTTTCTTCATAGTTCTACCTTCATTCTCCTGTAGCTGAACAGCAATATGGTATAGCAAGGGTGAGTACGTGTCGTACTCAGCAAGTGGGGGAAAAGATGACATGGGGCTAAGTCAAGGAAGACATAATGGGCATTATTGCATGAGCTTTTAATTTCCTAAGCATTCTAATTACTAGGTGGGGTCATCCCAACCCTCAATCCACAAGGTACTATCCATGCCAAGTCCGAATCATCCAACCATCCCAACCATTCCAAACCACATCCAATTAATCTTTTGAGGATCCATGCCGCTCTTGACCGTGAGCATGGCTGTCATGATAGTTTTCACTCTAAAGAGGTTGTACACATTCCCCACGAGAAGCGATTTCATCCCCTGTTTCCAGGTGACTAACTCTCCATCCTACCGTGCCGGCCAAGAACATGCACACTTCCTATGGTGTGTGGCCAAGAGATCACTTCAAGGCTTTTCAGCGGCTGAGGTTTCACCCATCGGGAAGTAAACCCTTTACCCGAGAGCCCCCTCTTGAGCCAGATGGTTCTAGGACCTCGTCCCTTAACCAGACCTCCCCTTGGGACTACCGGTGAACCCCTGCATAGTCCCTCCATCTTCACATGCACCAGCTGGTCTCCACTGCATACTACGCCAGGCCGCGCCCATAACTTGGCTCGTGGTTGTATGGTTCATATGGGTTGCCGCTCCAAGAACCGGTTATTAATGTGATTTAGGTGATAAACAAACCAGGGGACCACCAGTGAACCCCTGCATTGTCCCCGGACTACGGGTAAACCCCTGCACAGTCCCCATACCGCTCACCCAAATCTTAAGTCCTGGGCTATGTTGCTAACATAGTTTACCATTCCAATCACGAAGTGACATAATTCATTAATCAGGATTATTTAACCCAACATCCCACAAAGCAACCTAAGCATTATCTACCCCTAATCAACCCACCAACTAGTCCAAGGCGACAAGGAAAAAGGGGTAAAACAGTACTAGGAAAATCCTAACAATAGGTTCCCAATCAATTGACATGAGCATGCAATTCTACGATAATTATTGTAATAGGTACAAGATGCATCAAGGACACTTGCCTTATATTAGATGTTGCTACTCAGTGAAAACATAACTTGATCTTCGTCCTTGTACGATTCCCATGCGTAAAACTCCTATTTGCGCAAGACATACAAAGCATACACACAATAAATACACAATGCAAGGTATGGGACAATTGGATATGGTTGGACAAAGGTTGCAATTAGATACTTTATTTGGATGTAAGAATGTAGGTGGAAGAATCATCTAGATCGGGGTTGTGGATCACAAGATACGCAAGGTTAAAGCTGCAAGGATTGCGGCTGTGCACAGATAGTGCAAACTCTATGTGCGCGTTTCCAATGATTGGATCTGGTTATAAAGGAATTGTTTAAATAGAAATCTTCCTAGTGGTGTGGGACATGTCAAACTCGAGGTGAATTGGATTATAAATTAGCTATACTGGAGATTGGTTGGCTGCATCATGAGGAGGTCATCCAGCAGCAGATGACGCACAGATCGCGTTCCTGGTCGCACTAGGGCCGTTCTATTAGAACCCTTTGGTGGAGGTGATCACAAGACCCTGGAACACAATTAGGAGTGGCGGTGGTATCAAGAAAATCTCTGCATTGGGAGAAAAGGTGATGGTTTTACCGTCGCGCGTGCTGGATGCGCCCAGATCAGGGAGCAGCTGACATTGCGATGCAGCTCCTGGAGGCTTACGACCTCCAATGGTGCTGAATTTTGGATATGTTGTAGAGGACATCTGTGCGCACGTCCATGTAAAATTTGGCGGCATTTTGATCGGTGGATCACCAGGAACGCCAAAGCCAACCAGCAGAACTATTGCTAGACACGAGGGCAGGGTGGCGTGGCGGTAGCCTTGCGGCGTGGTGAGGGTTTGAGGGGGGTGGGGAGGACGTGGGAGGGCTGCTGCTATTTATAGGAGGGGTGGGGCTGGTGGGGGGAGAAATTTGGAAAGACAATTTAGAGGAATTAATGCATTTGTTGGAGGCAAACATGGAAGGCATAAGAAATATGGAAAGGATGTTATTCTCTTGTTCTTTCCTTATGAATGTTTATAGAAGGTAGAATTTATTTCCATAGAAATGTTTATGGAAGGTGGGTTTACTTCCATAAGATGTCTATGGAAGGAGGGGTTTCTTTCCATAGGAATATTTATGGAAGGTGGGGCAAACATGGAAGGTCTGACGCCTACGTACGTCCATGCGGTAGGTGAAATGAATGAGGATGAAAATGAGTATAGATACACCAACGGCATGTAGGGTGAAACATTTGAGAACAAAGATACAATGTGATGAAATAGGTTTGGAAGTCAGTGTTCGACAATGCATATAGTTGAGCCCCAATTTAAAACAGAATGTATATTTATAAAATTTGATTGAAAGGATTTCAATTTTCTTAAATTATCATGGAATCAAAAAATGACAAAATATTGAAATAAAATAGAATAAAATGATTTTACTTATTTGAAATGGTTTTGGTTTCAAACTGAAAACTTTTGTGACATAGAGCAATTTCTTCAACCCAACAAAATCTTTGTTAATTTGCAAAGTGTCTTATAAATAGTTTCAAAATTTGAGAAATCTACCTCTATTGTTTGAAATTGGTTCACATTCCAAAATGGGAAATTTTGGGATGTGACAATCTACCCCCCTCAACAGGAATCTCACCCCGAGATTTGAAGAGATTAGGTTAAGATGCTTGGATCGGAGAGCAATGATAGGTGAATCATATATGGGTTAATGGATCACACTATATGCATCAAGGAAGATAGATACATTTCAAGGATGAAATGATGGTCAAGGAAGATAGGCACAAAGAACCTATATCACACAATGCAAACAAAACATGGCTCAATAAATTATGACTCATGACGATGCCTTAGCTTTATCTTCAACTTCCATATTAAGAGCTTCACTTCTTGATGTAGAGGTACTTTGCTGGTATATCTTGTTACTTGACTTGTTGCTGATAATAACGTCCCTCTTTGACTTGGCCATCTCATCAAACCGAAAGGTAGTATTAGACTCGACAAACAAAATAGGATCAATGTGGCCATGGACAAGGGTAAGGCTTAAAGAAAGGTGTTTGAAACAAGAAAATGATCACACAAACACATCACAATAAAACAACCAATCGCAATTGCACGTAGAACTAATACAATCTAGGGCACCTTCCTAATATCAAGTATTGGTAGGCCTGGGTGAAGTGAACCTAAACTGAAATTATATACAACCTATTGGCTGGGCCAGTCGATAAAACATTTTATCTCAAAATACAAGGAGAAAATGAAATAGCCAAAGAAGTAGGGGAAAGAAGTGGAGTTTCCAAAATTGTACATTAAAAACTGACCATTTCTAACTAGGCTTGCATCCTACAGTCGATATAGCTCTGATACCAACGGGCACACCCGGTTCCAACAACCAAAACCGAGTGCATCTATATGCGTGCCCAGGAATAAGTTTTCACGCACACAGGACAATTATTGTGATAAAAGAACAATATCTATATTCAATCGATAACATTATTACAAAGGTGACCCGTAGGTCAAAGAAAAAGATTACATTGCAGCGGAATAACTATGCGTTGGTGTCCTTCAGCTCCCACAGGAAGTCGACCGGAAGACCACAGGCCTAGAGCTCTTCTCCACTGTCTTCATAGTTGTACCTTCATTCTCCTGTAGCTGAGAAGAAATATGGTATAGCAAGGGTGAGTACGTGTCATACTCAGCAAGTGGGGGAAAAGATGACATGGGGCTAAGTCAAGGAAGGCTTAATGGGGATTATTGCATGAGCTTTTAATTTCCTAAGCATTCTAATTACTAGGTGGGATCATCCCATCCCTCAATCCACAAGGTACTATCCAAGCCAAGTCCGAACCATCCAACCATCCCAACCATTCCAAACCACACCCAATTAATCTTTTGAGGATCCATGCCGCTCTTGACCGTGAGCACGGCTGTCATGACAGTTTTCACTCTGAAGAGGTTGTACACATTCCCCACGAGAAGCGATTTCATCACCTGTTTCCAGGTGACTAACTCTCCATCTTGCCATGCCAGCCAAGCACATGCACACTTCCTATGGTGTGTGGCCAAGAGATCACTTCAAGGCTTTTCAACAGCTTCCTCCAGCTTGTACGTGCCCACTAAGGTTTCACCCATCGGGAAGTAAACCCTTTACCCGAGAGCCCCCTCTTGAGCCAGATGGTTCTAGGACCTCGTCCCTTAACCACACCTCCCCTTGGGACTACCGGTGAACCCCTACATAGTCCCTCCGTCTTCACATGCACCAGCTGGTCTCCACTGCATACTACGCCAGGCCGCGCCCATAACTTGGCTCGTGGTTGTATGGTTCATATGGGTTGCCGCTCCAAGAACCGGTTATTAATGTGATTTAGATGATAAACAAACCAGGGGACTACCGGTGAACCCCTGCATTGTCCCCGGACTACGGGTAAACCCCTGCACAGTCCCCATACCGATCACCCAAATCTTAAGTCCTGGGCTATGTTGCTAACATAGTTTACCATTCCAATCACGAAGTGACATAATTCATTAATCAGGATTTATTTAACCCAACATCCCACAAAGCAACCTAAGCATTATCTACCCCTAATCAACCCACCAACTAGTCCAAGGCGACAAGGAAAAAGGGGTAAAACAATACTAGGAAAATCCTAACAATAGGTTCCCAATCAATTGACATGAGCATGCAATTCTATGATAATTATTGTAATAGGTACAAGATGCATCAAGGACACTTGCCTTATATTGGATGTTGCTACTCAGTGAAAACATAACTTGATCTTCGTCCTCGTACGATTCCCATGCGTAAAACTCCTATTTGCGCAAGACATACAAAGCATACACACAATAAATACACAATGCAAGGTATAGGACAATTGGATATGGTTGGACAAAGGTTGCAATTAGATACTTTATTTGGATGTAAGAATGTAGGTGGAAGAATCATCTAGATCGGGGTTGTGGATCACAAGATACGCAAGGTTAGAGCTGCAAGGATTGCGGCTGTGCACAGATAGTGCAAACTCTATGTGCGCGTTTCCAATGATTGGATCTGGTTATAAAGGAATTGTTTAAACAGAAATCTTCCTAGTGGTGTGGGACATGTCAAACGCAAGGTGAATTGGATTATAAATTAGCTATACTGGAGATCGGTTGGCTGCATCATGAGGAGGTCATCCAGCAGCAGATGACGCACAGATCGCGTTCCTGGTCGCACTAGGGCCGTTCTATTAGAACCCTTTGGTGGAGGTGATCACAAGACCCTGGAACACAATTAGGAGTGGCGGTGGTATCAAGAAAATCTCTGCATTGGGAGAAAAGGTGATGGTTTTACCGTCGCGCGTGCTGGATGCGCCTAGATCAGGGAGCAGCTGACATTGCGATGCAGCTCCTGGAGGCTTACGACCTCCAATGGTGCTGAATTTTGGATATGTTGTAGAGGACATCTGTGCGCACGTCCACATAAAATTTGGCGGCATTTCGATCGGTGGGTCACCAGGAACGCCAAAGCCAACCAGCAGAACTGTTGCTAGACGCGAGGGCAGGGTGGCGTGGCGGTAGCCTTGCGGCGTGGTGAGGGTTTGAGGGGGGTGGGGAGGACGTGGGAGGGCTGCTGCTATTTATAGGAGGGGTGGGGCTGCTATTTCAATTTTCTTAAATTATCATGGAATCAAAAAATGACAAAATATTGAAATAAAATAAAATAAAATGATTTTACTTATTTAAAATGGTTTTGGTTTCAATCTGAAAACTTTTGTGACATAGAGCAATTTCTTAAACCCAACAAAATCTTTGTTAATTTGCAAAGTGTCTTATAAATAGTTTCAAAATTTGAGAAATCTACCTCTATTGTTTGAAATTGGTTCACATTCCAAAATGGGAAATATTGGGATGTGACACCCAGTGAAGTCATCCTTCCTCTTGATACGTGGCTTTTCAATCTCCTCCTCCGAGCTTGTAAGGCCTTCGCTTGATGTGAGGTCGACATCGCTCAAGGCGGCAACGCAGGCGCGTTCAACGGCCTTGGTGAACTCCTTGGAGTTCTTGCCCTTGTTGTAGAAGCGGTTCTTCTTCTGCTTGAAGTCTTTAGTGTTGTTGTCGTCGTACCCAGCCTTCTTCTTCTTCTTGGGACAATCAGCGATGAAGTGTCCTGGGTCACCGCACTCGAAGCAGGTTCTTGAACCACCTCCTCTTCTCTCCTTCTGGTTGTTGTAGAACCTCCTGAACTTCCTTGTGAGCAAGGACAACTCCTCGTCATGAATGCACTCCATCTGTTCATCGAAAGCTACAACAAGAGAACACAAAGCAAACTCCAAGGAAGACTTGTCAAGTGAGGGGTTAGTTCCATAAGAAGCACAACTGTGATCACCCTTCTGAGAACTAGAAAGCGAAGCCATGCTAGAAGCAGGAATAGCAAGATTAGGATGAGATTTCCTAGACAGTTCATGAGATTTCAGCTTGCTATATAGTTGCTCACAGTTCAAGTTATTGAATTCAGCAGTTTCATCTAAAGCAGCAATTTTAACCCCCCAAACATTTTCATCAAGTGAGTACAACAGTTGCTTAGCTCTATCATTGTTATTGTACACAAGGTTACCACAAGCTCGCAAGTTGCACACAATTGCCTCAAACATACAAAAGGTGTCATTTAGTGACTCGCCAGGTTTTTGCGCAAAGGTTTGGTACTGTCTATTGTAAGAATCCTTACGCATAGACTGGACTTGGTTGGTACCCTCATGGTAAGTATAGAGCTTAACCCACATAGCATGAGTAGTGTCAAGGTGTGCAACCCTATCATATTCACTCCTACCAAGAGCAGAGAGCAAAATATTGACAGCTTTGGAGTTTTTCTCATACCTGACTAACTCACCTGCAGATGTAGTGTTCTGGTCATGTGGTACAACATACTCCTACTCAACAATCTCCCAAATTGCACGTCCTTGACTCAGCAGATACGCCTTGGTCCGCAACTTCCAGTCGGAGAAGTCCTCTCCATCGAACATCCACAGTTTAACAGCGCACTTCTCCATGTTGCATTCGGATCACAAAGCCGGTGAAGGTCAACTAGTGATCAAACCGGCTCTGATACTAATTGAAGGACCGGCAAGGCGACCAGAGGGGGGGGGGGTGAATGGGAGCAAATCAAAATTCTCCAAGAGAACTTGGCCTATATCCCAAAACAATCCAAGCCAACCTCCGAACCGATCACCAAGACTACACACACCAACTAGTGGTGTACTAGCCCTAGGAGTGATCAACCACAACAAGAAACATAGCGGAAACAAAAAGGAAACAACAGAGACTCGAGATAGTCAAAAACCTCACAAACTGCACCTTACTGAACCACCACCGGCAGTGCCGATCAGGACCATCGCCAATGCCAGTTGGCCCCATTGGCAGTGCCGGTGTGGGGTTCTAAGACCCACCAGCAGTGCCGGTCTTGGTCATCGGCAGTGCCGATCGACCCCGATAGAACAACAGAAACTTTTGGGAATTTGGCAAACCTTCTCCAAAACCTAACCAAACGAACTCCAAATGATGCGATTTTTGGACCAGTGAATCCTCATCACATCACAACCCTAATCCTAGAAAATCATCTCAATTGGCTCAAGGAATCATCACGAATTTTAGATCTTGTGCCAAGAACACCAAAAAGGGGAAACTTGAGAAATCCTTCAAATCGAAGGTGCTAGAGCTATTGATTCGGTCAAGGATCCATAGAGGATTGTTCTAGCTCATCCTAGCAATAAGTTTCTCAAGAAATCCGAGCCAAAAACTCGTCCAAAAATGAGATCAAAAATCACCACGAAAATAGCTCCAAAAATAAGAAAAAGGGAATTTCAGGATTCAAGTGAAGAGGGAAATCTTGAGCATGAAAATACTTCTCATATCATAAAAAGGTGCTTACAAGATCCATAGGTACAAGGCTAGGAAGCCACCCTATTCCTCCCACTATTTGGAAGAACAAGAGATGTCTCTCACACACACTCTTCTCTCCTCTAAAACATGAAGACCTCTCCTAGCACTTTGAATAGAAACCTAACACAAGGCTAATGGAAAGAGAGGAACCTCACCCACTAGCCACACCTCTCCTTATATAGGCCTAAGGTCTATTGTCCACATGACCACTCTACCCTTGACGTACATAACACACCCACCTACCACCGTGGGCATAACCGTCCATCTTTCACCTTATCGCCCAAATGCCATCGGACGCTTCACGTCTTTGCTTCTTCTTGAAGCAAGCTCCGTGATGGTGCCATGTGCACCACCAACCACTGCCACCGGTTTTGAGGCCCAAACCGGGAAACCGCCTTGCACGCTTCTCAAAGTGTGACTTCTCGATGTTGACACGTGTCACCGTGTCCTGCGATCCTAACCACCGGCAAGTCTCTCCTAGTCCTTGTCCATCGGCCCCCCTTGTCACTTGCACCGGCATCCCGTTCGCCTTGACTTGGTCAACACGCCGTCTTCATCACCACCATGGTTTTCAGGCTCAACCGCGAAACCGTCCATGCTTCTTGCCTCTCCACGTGTACGGTGTGGATCACCCTTGACTTCACCCGGCATCCCGATCGTCTAGTTCCAAGTCCCCTACTTGTGCCCGATCCTCTCGTCGTTGACCGCCAGGTCGACTCTAGTGACCTACACATCATGAGACAAGAAAACACATTTCCCATCTCCTGCAATATCACCAATATCTCCACCAACTCCGGTTAGTCATAACCATGATATGCAAGCCCATGCAATCCCTGGATTCCCGTATTTCAACTCAAACACCAAATCCGCTCAAGTCAATTACTCATCACAAATATAGCAAACAATGGTACATATCCACATGGTTTCTCACTCTACAACCATGTCATCCTTAGCAAGCTTAGACCTAAGAGAAGCAATTCAAAATCAGCACTCTCCAACTTAGACTTAAGCTCCCTACTCTCACGAACAGCACTGCGAAGCTTATCATCAGGCAAGAGCTGAACATCGCGCAAATGATCCAGTTCAGAAGAGAGCTCATCAAGAGTGGGAGGTACCTCGCTTGTGTCGGAGTCAGATCCAGAGTCGGTGTCGTGGTCGTTCTTTGCCATGAAGCAAAGCTCGGTGAAGTCATCCTTCCTCTTGACTAGTGGCTTCTCAACCTCCTCCTCCGAGCTTGTGAGGCCTTCGCTTGATGTGAGGTCGTCATCACCCAAGGCGGCAATGCAGGCACGTGCAATGGCCTTGGCAAACTTCTTGGAGTTCTTGCCCTTCTTATAGAAGCAGTTCTTCTTCTGCTTGAAGTCTTCAGTGTTGTTGTCGCGGTACCCGACCTTCTTCTTCTTCTTGGGACAGTAAGCAATAAAGTGTCCCGGGTCACCGCACTCGAAGCAGCTTCTTGAACCACCTCCTCTTCTCTGCTTTCGGTTGTTGTAGAACTTCCTGAACTTCCTTGTGAGCAAGGACAGCTCCTCATCAGGAATGCACTCCATCTGTTCATCGGAAGCTGCAACAAGAGAAGACAAAGCAAACTCCAAAGAAGACTTTTCAAGTGAGGGGTTAGTTCCATAAGAAGCACACCTGTGATCACCCTTCTGAGAGCTAGAAAGCAAAGGCATGCTAGAAGCAGGAATAGCAAGATTAGGACGAGATTTCCTAGACAGTTCATGAGATTTCAGCTTGCTATACAGTTGCTCACAGTTCAACGTATTGAATTCAGCAGTTTCTTCTAGAGCAGCAATTTTAACCCCCCAAACATTTTCATCAAGTGAGTACAACAGTTTCTTAGCTCTATCATTGTCATTGTACACAACATTACCACAAGTCCGCTAGTTGCACACAATTTCCTCAAACCTGTGAAAGGTGTCATCTAGTGACTCGCTAGCTTTTTGTGAAAAGGTTTGGTACTGTCTATTGTAAAAATCCTTACGCATAGACTTGACTTGGGTGGTATCCTTATGGTAAGTATAGAGCTTAACCCACATAGCATGAGCAGTGTTAAGGTGTGCAACCCTATCATATTCACTCCTACCAAGTGCAGAGAGCAGAATATTGACAACTTTGGAGTTGTTCTCGTACCTGACTAACTCACCTGCAGATGCAGTGTTCAGGTCCTATGGTACAACATACTCCTGATCAACAATCTCCTAGATTGCACGTCTTTGACTCAGTAGATACGCCTTGGTCCACGACTTCCAATAGAAGTCCTCTCCATCGAACATCCATAGCTTAACAGCGTGCTTCACCATGTTGCCTTCGGATCACAAAGCCGGTGAAGGTCAACTAGTGATCAAACCGGCTCTGATACCAATTGAAGGACCGAGAAGGTGACCAGAGGGGGGGGGGGGTGAATGGGAGCCAATCAAAATTCTCTAAGAGAACTTGGCCTATATCCCAAAAACAACCCAAGCCAACCTCCGAACCGATCACCAAGACTACACACACCAACTAGTGGTGTACTAGCCCTAGGAGTGATCAACCACAGCAAGAAACACAGCGGAAACAAAAAGGAAATAGCAGAGACTCGAGATAGTCAAAAACCTCACAAACTGCACCTTACTGAACCACCACAAGCAGTGCTGATCTAGCCCATCGGCAGTGCTGGTGCGGGGTTCTGAGACCCACCAGTAGTGCCGGTCCTGGTCGTCGGCAGTGCCGATCGACTCTGATAGAACAACATAAACTTTTGGGAATTTGGCAATTCTTCTCTAAAACCTAACCAAACGAACTCCAAATGATGTAATTTGTGGATCAGTGAATCCTCATCACATCATGACCCTAATCCTAGAAAATCATATCAATTGGCTCAAGGAATCATCACAAATTTTAGATCTTGTGCCAAGAACACAAAAAAGGGAAACTTGAGAAATCCTTCAAATCGAAGGTGCTAGAGCTATTGATTCGATCAAGGATCCATAGACGATTGTTCTAGCTCATCCTCACAACAAGCTTGTTAAGAAATTCGAGCCAAAAACTCATCTAAAAATGAGATAAAAAATCACCACGAAAATAGCTCCAAAAATTGGAAAAAGGGAATTTCGGGATTCAAGTGAAGAGGGAAATCTTGAGCATGAAAATACTTCTCATATCATAGAAAGGTGCTTACAAGATCCATATGTACATCGCTAGGAAGCCACTCTTTTCCTCCCACTATTTGGAAGAGCAAGAGATGTCTCTCACACACCCTTTCCTCTCCTCTAAAACATGAAGTCCTCTCCTAGCACTTTGAATAGAGTCCTAACACAAGGCTAATGGAAAGAGAGGCACCTCTCCCACTAGCCACACCTCTCCTTATATAGGCCTAGGATCTATTGTCCACATGACCACTCTACCCTTGACCTACATAACAAACCCACCTACCACCGGGGGCATAACCATCCATCTTTTTCCTTATCGCCCGAATGCCATCAGACGCTTCACGTCTTTGCTTCATCTCGAAGCAACCTCCGTGATGGGGCCAGTGCACCACCAACCACCACCACCGGTTTTGAGGCCCAAATCGGGAAACCACCTTGCACGCTTCTCAAAGCATAACTTCTCAATGTCGATGCATGTCACCTTGTCCCGTGATCCTGACCACCGGCAAGTCTCTCCCAGTCCCTGTCCATCGGGCCCCCTTGTCAGTTGTACCAGCATCCCGTTCGCCTTGACTTGGTCAACATGCTGTCTTCATCACCACCACGGTTTTGAGGCTCAACCGGGAAACCATCCGTGCTTCTTGCCTCTCCACGTGTACGGTGTGGATCACGCTTGACTTCACCCGGCATCCTGATCATCTGGCCCGAAGTCCCCTACTTGTGCCCGATCCTCTCGCCGTTGACCGCCAAGTCGACTCCAGTGACCTACACATCATGAGACAGGCAAACACATTTTCCATCTCCTGCAATATCACCAATATCTCCACCAACTCCGGTTAGTCATAACCATGATATGCAAGCCCATGCAATCCATGGATTCCCGCATTTCAACTCAAACACCAAATCCGCTCAAGTCAATTACTCATCACAAATATAGAAAACCATGGCACATATCCACTTGGTTTCTCAACCTTTAAGTCTATCAATGTCTAAAGTGGCCTTCCTATCAAAACCAATATAAGTGCTAATTTCTTTTAAAGGTCGTTCATAGGTTTCACCATAAAGACGAAATTCATAGAGGGTGCCCATTTTATTTGATTCATGAGTGTGAACTTTCAGCATGAAAATGAATTCAATAGTAAGCCATTTATAACCGTACTCATTAAGGTTGTAGAAATCATACCATCCGACCGTATTGAGTGCGTACTCAAAATCGGCGAGAACGTCGATTCGCTCGAGGAAGTTTTGGTCGAACTTGCGCACGGACATGAATTCCCGGTCTCGAATGGCGGTGAATTTGCTTTGCTCGTTGTAGTCATTGAACACCATATTCTCTTCACTCTCCATGATTTTCTCGAACTCTTCATTTTGCACACTTGCCACTGTTGGAGCATCTGATATGGGCATTGTTTCCGAGTGGTAACTCGGAGCATGCCCATATGAAGCTCCTGAATGTTCAGCTTCTGAGTGCTCACTCGGTGTGCGCCTCCCACGGCTTGAGCTGCTGCTACTGAACTTTGTGTAGAGGCCTCTCCAATTGTTTGCCATTCTTGCAACAAGGTTACTTGGACATGATACACGAAGGACAATAAGATAATAGTGGTTAGTGGTTAGTCATCCGAGTGTTAGTCGTCCAAGTGTTAGTCGTTCAAAGGTGCAAGAGCGGCAGAAATTCTGCGCTAGTAAGTTTTAGTTCAGCACACTTTTATCTAGGTTCAAAGTGTTCTTGCTAAGGAATGTGGTGGAAAGGTGAGAGGAGAAGGGAGAGCAAAGTGAGTGAGTAGGAAATTTTCAGCTGAAGGGATGGTGGTGGAGAACCAAAGGAGAGTGAACCCTCTACTTATAGGCTCAAGAAGAGCCTTGGGAGGAGAGTGGCCAGGCCGGGCGGCGACCCATGTCGGCCGACAACTCTTTTCCTCCCACTTGGGTGCATTATTGGTTGCCAAGTTGCTTGTATAGGTGTCATGTGAAATGCATGCCTCCATTATTCTGAAAAAGGAGAGAGGATAGGGAGCAAGGAGGGATTGATGGGATGACCAAAGTTAGAATTTTGTAATGAGTGTTCTGCACTATATGGTGCCTAGGTGAATAGGGTGGTAGGTGAGAGTGGATGATTAAAAGATGGAGTGGTTTGTGAGGCTCTCATTCACTTGTTTTTGGCATGTAGGGCTCTAGGTAAAATTTTTTCACATGTGAAGTGGTATCCACTCATGGCCATCTTCCTTGCTAAGGTAGAAAGGAGAAAGTAAGAGAAAGTGTGGCCGGGCGGCCATTATTTTCTGGGTGGCAGTACAGGGTCGAAAAACACGGAAAACACCTAGCCGGACGGTCGTTTTGACCCTGTAATTAGCTTTTCAGCCGGCTGAGTTAGTCGGGTGCTCACCCAAAAAATATTTTACTGCAAATTTTAAATTTTCATATTTTTATTTCTTTATCTTTATTGCCTAAATTTAATGATAGTGAGGGAAAAAAATCAATCTAATTTAACGAGAGGTAAAGAAAAAGAAAGGGGGTGGGGGGATAATATCGGTTACCATCCGATAAGGGTTCAAATTTTTCATCTCGAACAAGACATTCTCCGCGTTTAGTTCTTCATGCTGCCCATCGTGGATGGAGAATTTTCCACAATCAGTGCAACTTCTTTCTTCCGTCACTCTTGTTTGATTTTCTATGGCTTGGCGGCGACCTTTCTCTTCATTTCTTGAGGCTCGTTCTTCTTCTTGAGCAGCGGTGGCGCGTTCGCAACTTTTACCACCGGTGCACCCGATTATGGTGCAATCAGGTATACTTCTATTTTCTGCACTGTGTTAGGATTTTTACTATAAAAGATGCGTACCTGATTGCATTGTTCCATTCGGGGCTTGAAGGCGAACTTCTCATCGTGCCCGTTAATGATGAGGTGGATTTCTCCGGCCCCAACATTAATATTGGCATTTGCGGTGCTAAGGAACGGTCTTCCTAGTATGAGAGGCGTCTTCACATCGGCGTCTATGTCTAGCACCACAAAATCGACGGGGACAAGACAATTTCTTGTCCTCATGGGTACATCCTCCGTGATGCCCGCTGGGTAGTGAACTCATTGATCGGCTAGCTACAAGCACATGGCTGTGGGGGATAATGATTGACATTAAGTTTATCATACACCACCTTTTGCATGATGCTCACGCTCGCCCCCAAGTCACAAAGCACGTTGTTGAATTGTTGTAGTCCAATGGAACATGGGATGGTTGGGCATCCCCGGATCTCGCTTCTTTTCTGGGAGGGAGTTCAGGATAGCAGCGCTGCACTCTTCTGTTAATTTGACAACCTCCATGGATGGCATTGGGCGTTTGTTTTTGAGGATGTCCTTTAGGTACTTGGAGTATGTAGGAACCTGTATAGCATGAAGTAGTGGTATGTTGACATATAATTTCTTTATTACCTCCACAAACTTCTTGAATTGTTTGTCCACTGTTGGCTTCCTCTGGCGAGAGGGAAATGGTAACACCGGGGTATCATAGAACTTATGTGGCTCCTTCTTGGGGGTGCTTTTGCCTCCTCAACCTCAATTTCTTCCTCCCCTTCTGACTCTTCATCGGTTTCCCTGATCTTCCCTGTAGTGTTAGGATTTAGCGGATTGTTTGTAGATTTTCTGCCTCTAGTTGTGACCGTATTAAAATTTTCTTTGGGGCTAGCTTCCGGCTGATCGGGGAGCTTGCCCGTGTTAGGATTAACAATAGAGGCGGCCAGCTGAGCAATTTGCGTTTCTAGTATTTTGTTATGGTTAAGCTGGTTTTGCAGAGAGGTATTAAATGCTTCCATACGGGAATCTATGGTTTCTAGGACTTTATCAGTAGCAATAAATTTCCTACTAATACTTTCATTAATTTTAGATTGTCCTAGAACAAGATCACGAGAGGAAGGTTCATTACGTGTAAAGTTGCTCGAGTTACCCATATTCTTGTCGAAGGAAAGGTTTGGCTTGGATTCCCATCTGAAGTTGTTCGTACAGGGCCTAAACCCGTTGTTGTTGCTGTTATTGAGGTAGTTCACTTCTTCTTCATGGGTCTCCGGACAGTGGCTTCCCATGTGTCCAAGGTTCTCACAGAGCTCGCAGGTCATGCGAGAGTCCTAGGATTGGACAGTCTGCGGTCCATCCATCTTCTTCAATAATCGATCCATCTTGATGGCTAGCATGTCAAAACCATCAACGTTGTGGAGTCCCCTTATCTTGGATTGTGGCTGGCTCTGCCTCTCATCATAGCCACTATAGTTGGCGACCATCTTTTCTATGAGAGTGTGAGCTTCCTTGACCTTCAGAGAGAAGAAGGAACCACCAGCGGCTGCATCTAGGTGCTCACGAGTGGGAAGATTATGCCCATGGTAAAAGCTCTAGATTATAACCAATCTTGCATTCCATGATGTGGGCATGCCAGAGTATACTCTTGGAAATTCTCCCATGCCTCAGAGATGCTTTCATCGGTTAGCTGTTGGAAACTTGAAATCTTATTCTACAGGGCATTGATTTTTCCTAGCGGGAAGAACTTGGCAAGTAAAGCGTTGGAGCACTTGTCCCATGTGGTCAGATCGTCTTGGTTGCTATAGAACCACTGCTTGGCCTTCCCCATCAGTGAAAATGGAAAAAGGCGAAGCCGAATAGCTTCATGAGTCACATCCCTTATGGTGAAGGTGCTGCACACCGCCAAAAATTGTTGGAGGTGGGCGTTTGCGTCTTTCGATGCCTTGCCACAGAAAGGACTGGCCAAAACCTTGTTGATTAGGGCCGGTTTCAGCTAATAACCTCTATTTCCCATGTTTGGGTTCGGTCCTGCACGGATGTTGTCAGCAGACGGGGCGGAGTAGTCACGGATCATCCTCTCAGCCATGATCAGTTGAGCGGACATGGAGGCGTCTTGCTGTTAAGCTAGTGGGATCGGAGGTGCTTCAAGAGTAAATATAGGTCAAGGAGGGGTGAGTCGTTGATGCACTCTCCTCAACAAAGCCTCCAGATCATTGTGGTAGTTGTCTGGTAGGTCAAAACTAGTCATAAAGCGTCCTGTTTACACCACAAATAAATAGAACAAGGGTAAGCCCGCTAAGAAAAACGGTAACTTCTTGATAGAAATATCAGTATTAAATTTCCGATATCTTAGCCTATTGCTTCCCCGGTAACAGTGCCAGAAATGTTTGTTGGAACTTCTTAACGTCACACCAAAATATTATCTGGTAACAACGCTCTAAGTGTTAATTGATGTTTGTTATGCTTTAAGAGAAGAGTGAACCAATCTGCAAGCGCACGGAACATCTATTGTAGCATTTCACCTAGGAGTATTCCAAGGTATCATATTTATTTTCCTTAGGGAAGCCAGGTGTTAGAGTATCTTGGTTTAACAAAGATATGACTATAAGAGTTATACTAACTGACCAAAGACAGGGGTAAAGATACTCAATGATAAACAGGGAAGTAGTGATACAGGAGGAATCCACAATAAGATAGATAAAGAGATCGGTTAAGCTAGCTGGGAGAACAGCGAGTCTAAGTCCAAAATTCCTAAAATAAACTTTCCTAAATCTAGTCAAGCGTCAAAATTCCTAGTTACTCGGGTCGAATGCTTATACCAAATCCATGGTACAGCCTCGAGTCTTTCACCAATAAGCTTACTTCAGGGCACGACAACGATCCACTAATAAGGTCGGTAACTAACCTCATGCACTAGTGGGCACGTTACCGCTAGACAACCCTGCTTGAGGCTTCCCGAACATGGTGGATTACTAAATGGACGGATAGGGTTGTCACCACCTACCGCCTACCACACAGCCCATGTGGACGAATGCAAATCCAACTAGTGTTAACTTAGGCACCGCGCCTACGTCTTCACTAGATATTCTTCCGTTGGCCTAGCAGAAGAATACCCGGGCAATAACCAAGTCTAAGTTCTATTCGAGAAATAAACTTAATTAAATCCTAGCTGGGAATCCGGTAAACTATGCTTCAAAGTTCTTTCCAGACAATTGTAACTTGAGGAAATTGACTAAGTAAAGATAAATGCTTGACAAGATAAATAAGGAAAAGATAATTGTATTTAATAAAAGATAAGTCTAACAAAAAGAGCAAAGATACAATAGAGCTCATACCAAAACTCCGAGATGATTCCCGGAATCCCGAGCTAAGCTCCCGACTAGACTCTAACTCCCGACTAACTAACCTACACTACTAGTAAGAAAAGTAGTAGGGAATAGACTTCAATGTGCCTCACTTGCTTGCCTCTTTATTTCTGCTGAATTCCACCTCTATTTATAGGTGGCGAAGGCTTGGCGGGTACTTCAAGGTAGAGGAGAGTCGGTGGGCCAAATTTCCTCCACCGGGCGGCCGCACATGCCGGTCGGCATGGCAGGCCGAACGGCAGGGGGTGCCGGGCGGCCCTCAGATTTGGTCGGTTTTCGACCGACTTTCTTTGGATGGCTTAGATACGGTCCGGATGGCGGTTGTTGGGTCGATTTTGACCGTTTTATCCGCTTGGTGTCGGTTGGCATAATGGGCCGAGTGGGCTGGACACCTCGGGTGGAAAACCCCAGGCCGGCCGGTGGCCTGTACCGGGCGGCAGCCCCTTTTGGGTGCTGACCCCCTCTAGGTCATATTTTCACTTGTCCATGTTGTGCCACGTGGCTGCCTTCTGTACTTCTCCACTTTTTACCTTCCTTAGTCCGAGGATGGAAAACGGCCTTATCTTGGAGTGTTTTGCTGGGTCGGCCGGGTCGGATGATCGGCCGGGAGATGATCCCGTCTGACTGGTCGGGTGGTCATTCGACCAGTTGATTAGGCTTCCGGCCTTTGTCCAGGTGATCACCTTCATCATTAAGCCTGGTGATGAGTTTGGCCTCATACGACCCTGTTGGCCGGCTATTTTACGACAGGATCAGCTGACGGGGTGTTTCTTCATGTGTTTACATATATTTGGTCCTTTTGAACCTGCAAACACATATTCCATGAAAACTCATGGAACTTCATTAGTTTAAGCAAGTTTTTACTTATACCTTAGTCTTTACCTTGCAATTCCCGACCAGTTGGTTGCCGATATTGGGTTTTAAGGGCCACCAATAGTGAGGCGCGTGGCCGTTCCATCTTCTGTGTAGCGGCAGTTGAGGGAGCATCCTTTTCGTCAAAGTGGAAGCAGTGGTGGGGCCTGTGGTATGCAGAGCCATTCGTGGGAGCCGAGGAGTTTTCGACATGGTGGATGGGTGGAGTTATGGAAGTATGTGGGGCATTGCGCCCGCGGACGTGGTGCGGACTAGGAGTTAAGGGATTTGTTACCTGGTGGACGGCGGATGGATTTCTCGCAGTCTATTTCGATCGTGCGCCAGGCGCTAACCCCTATTTAAGCCTTTTGATGCCAAATCCTCCCTCTTCCTTCCACTCGCTTCGCTCACATGATTTCGCCTTCCTCATCTCTTCCTTTTCGCTCCTCCTTGCCGCCGTCTTGCCACCACCATGTCGGTCTTCTCTAGATCCACGTTGATGAAGAAGGAGTTAGAAGGGCTTGTCTAGGCTGGGCTCCTCGCGCCTCTCACCGTGGCGGCGGAGTGGATCGTGCCGGGGAACGAGCTGCGGCCGAAGCCCTCGATGGGCTATGTGGTTTTGTTCGTCCCCTTCCATGAGCGGGGGTTAGGGAGGCCGGCGCAGGACTTCCTCAGGGCCTTGCCCTATCATTACGGGCTGGAGCTACAGCACTTGAATCCCAGTGGGGTTCAGCACATCTCGGCCTTGGTGGACTTGTGCGAGGGGTTCCTCAGCATCGTGTCCAACTTTGATCTGTGGTGCTATTTCTTCCTTGCCGTCTACATCCGGCGCAAGGCCGCCGGGGCTGCCTTGCTCCCCTACACCATTGGGTGTGTGGGAATCCACCTTCGCAACGACCGTGCGGGCAAGTACATCCAGATGCCAACTGAGGTGGTTCTACCTGAGGAACGAGGAGTCGCACCCTCTTCCTGAGTTCACCAGGCGCGACATTGCCGAGGCCCCGAGCCATTGGAACTAGGGGATCGGGAAGAACGGGAAGAAATGGATCGTTAGCGCACTCGCGGCCATCACCCTCCTGAAGGAGTCGGGGATTGACGACGTGGGGGTTGTCAGGTGGTACCACAAGAGACAGTTTGCGCCGTTGTGGCGAAGCGGGTGAAGGTGGCGCTGGGTCCGTCCGCGCCAGCCTGGCCCGTTCCGGGTGCTCCACCAATGCGCCCCGATCCACACGCGGTTGATGTGGTATGGATTCGCCCCCTTTTCTTTCTTCTTTGCTCCGGTTGTGATTTGATTCCATCGAATTATCCTCACTTTCTTGCGATTAGTCCTAATGGGTGTGTCTCATCAGGACACCCTCCCTCCAGCTGTCGAAGGGGGTGGTGGATCAGACCGCCAATCATTTCAGTGATGTGGCACAGCGGGAGGCGCGGAGGGAGGTGAGGAGGAACAAGGACGCTGACATCCGAGCCAAGCTTGAGAAGGAGGAGAGGTCACGGCGGCGCCAAGCGCTACAAGAGGAGAAGGAGCGGCGAGGGGAGAACCCGAACACCCCGTCGACTGAGTCGACTGAGGAAGAGGACTCCGACGACTCAAAGGGCCTGAGCGGGATTGAGGACTCCGCCGGGGATCACGGCGCCGACGAAGGGGAGTACGTCGGCGACGAGGGTGATGGCCATGGCAACGACGATGACGACAACGACATTCTTGGCGGTGACGCCGATCTGGCAGCCGGCTTGGGCTATGTGCCCTTTGCGCGCCCGACCCTCAGGATGGGGTTGTCCCTGGTCTCGTTGGCCTCTGCCGGCTCGGGCACACTGAGTCGGTCCGGTTCGGTCGAGAGCTTCTGAGCCACGACACCGACCGGGCACGTCTATGTTGTGCCGACCCTGGCGGCCGGCTCCCCCATCTTGGGGGTGGTCGAGTCACCGTGGGCTGAGAAGCCGGTCATGGCCGATGCAGCCAAGACGGTGTCCCCTACCGCGGCCACGGAGAAGCACCCTAGAGAGGAACAGGAGGGTGATGACATGCCCGTCGTGAAGTGTCGGGCCCTGGGCCAGGATCCTCGCCGTCCAAAGTTGTCTGTCATGAAGCAATTGAAAGTGGGTGTCGCAGACGAAGCGCAAATGCATAATGCGGCAGCTCGCGCTGCAGAGAAGGCGCAATCATGTGATGCCGTGGTCGCAGCCATGGAGGAGGCGCGGGCGTGCGATGCCGCGGCCACTGCCACTGAGGAGGTGCGGGTGCAGGACATCACGGCCGCTACTGCGGCCAGAGCAGGCTCGGAGGTGGCTGCAGGTTCGGCGGCGACCGAGGTTGCCGGAGGCGCCATTTTGGCCGGTGTGGTGATGGATGAGGTGGTGGCGGGTGGCGGTGATTTTACCATCGTCCCGGCCCGCTCCGATGTGAGGGACTTCACCCTGATCGGCGTGAGGCTTGCTGCAAATGCTCTCGACCGCAAGGTGTTGCCTCTGTCGGTTGAGGAGTACGTGTTGCTGGAGGGCGAGCTTTGGTAAGAGGAAGGAAGGTAAGATTCATTTCGCATTTCTTTACCTCTTGTTGTTCCATTTCCTTCAGCTCTGTTGACTCGGGCGGATTTGCGCAGACCTCGGGTCTAGGCTGGCAGCGGTTGAAGGTTCGCTCCGCCAGGAGGTCGAGGTGGGAGGCGCACTTTGCGCATTGATGGGCCAAGCCGTGCGAGAGCTCCAAGTGGACCTTCCCCCTAACACCGCCCCTGTGGAGTTAGTCGGAGGGCTGATGGAGGCGGGTCACGAGTGGATTTGTCGAGGCATGCGCTTTGGCGTTCGCCTTGCCTTCAGCGTGTTCGCTACTCACTTCGACTTGGTCGAGGCTGAGGTCGAGGTCCTAAGCACGGGTCATGTTGAAGGCCATACCCCTGAGCAGATGGAGGCGATCCGGGTTCACACCACCCCCCACGCCGACACCCTGGGCCGCGCGCATGAGGAGGAAGTGCTTCCTAGAGCTGAAGAGGAGAACTAGTCAGTGATTGCTTTTAGTTTCCTTGATTGTTTTGGTGGGTCATCATGCCCATGTAATAATTTAGATTTGAACTGATGCTTGCTTAGTTTCGTTGGCCCGTGGTGATGAGGACATCACCATGCTGGATACGCGCATATCATGGCCTTCCCTAAGTTACAAGTCATCACCAACTCGGTCGCCGCGTTCGTCTCGGATTCAGCCGACACCCCTTCACGGTTTTGATGATATCTCCCACATCCGACGTCCAAACAAGGCATTCTTTGATGTGTTGGAAAGGGGACGACGACACCGTCATTTTGTTTCTGGTCCTAGCTCCAGAAGTGATGAGAACATCATACCTATGGATACACACAACACTTCCAACTAAGATGAAAGTTCATGTGCATCACCTGAATTTACAGGTGACTTTGTTTTGAATGTTTTGTTTATGCGATTTTGAGAATAGATTGCTACCTAATGATTTAATTATTGTTAGGAACCATGGAGATGATGATGATATAGCTGAGGAGGTGATTGGAGGCGTGATGGGCCAGCAAGGACGTCCAAGCCAAGGTGGAAGCCCAATCCAAAACTGACTTCGAGTCTGTTTCGGAGCCCAGGACCAGTCTGCACAAAAACAGATGTCCAGGACGCATACGAACTCGGATTTGGACGTTCTACATATGCCTGGAAATATAAAAAAAAGATCTTTCCAACCCAACTGGTCCCATATCAAAATTTGTCGCGAGCCATCGGCAATCGTCGAAACAAGTTGATGTACAGAATCTGTCCTGGTGCTGCGACACCGTAATCGGTCTTTGGGCCATGTATCGAGTTGAGCCCACTTAGGGCTCCTTCTAGGGGGTCTTGCACGACCCTAGGGTCCTCATATATAGCCGCCGCCTCTTCATTAGGGTTTGGGTTTTGCTTAAATTATTCTGTTCATAACAGTTTCGCCGCCATCACGGTTTGTGAGACCCCAACTTCGTGAGATTCATAATACATCTGCAATTGTGTTGCATTCTTCTTTGTTCTTGCTTGTGTTCTTGATTTGCAGGCAGGGATTAGCCTTCTCGGCGAGGTCAATCATTTTAGGACGGTTGATAACCAGAGGAGACGTCGTGCTGCAATTGCGGGGTTTAGAACATGCTGTTCTAAAGCCGGATCGATTTGTGTGTCGTCTCTGACCAAATCAACGTATCCAGAACCTTTCGGAAAATCGGGAATCCTTGTCCATATCAAGAAGCATCGTGAGTCATAATATGTGACCATGACAAGGTGCTGGGCCACCTATTTTGGGCCAACTTGGCCATGTATCATGTCGGGCCTTAAGCCCATGTTGTGGGCGCCCCCCCTGGTCACCCCTAACCCTAGGACGTCCCTGGTTCCTACATAAACTCAGTAGCCATCGTCTTTTAGTTTCGGGTTTTGATTAGTTCAGTTTTCTAGAGAGAAACTTGATCGAATTATTGTAACTGTGGCGACAAGTCGTTTTACAGTAATCCAGGGCCCCTGTTCTTGTTCTACACCACTGTGGCGATTAGTCCTTTTGTGTTCAGAGCTTGAACCTTTTCTTGTGATTCGCATATTTGCAATTTCAGATTGTGTGTTTATCCTCTCTTGCTTGTGTTCTCGATTTCGCTTGCAGGAACAATCAAGTTGTGCTTGGTGTAACGGTTGCGGGGTTGGATCATGACTGATTCAAGCCGGGTCGTCGACGCCGAGTTCTCCAAATTCGAGTTTATCCCCTTACCTCTCGGAAGATCAGGCCATATCTACATCACGCGGTGGCCCTAAACATTTTTAGTTTATTGAAGTGTTGGCTCTTCGCTACTCCTAATTTTATTCATGAAGTTTGAGTCCCTGAGCCCTTTGAGGTTTGGTTTCATCAGTGAGCATCGTCATCGTGGCCGCTGGGGCTAGCACGATGTTGTGCCGTCCGACCGACTTGACCGCGAACCTGTCAGGTGCGAGACTTGCTTTGCTTGTCACCACAGTTGGCCGCAAGGTCCAATGCAGTTTGAAAATGAATGAGGGAAAGAAAAGGAAGCGTGTGGTGTCGTGCCCCTCGTAGCCCTTGAGTGATTCCCGACGCCTGGGGAGGGGTTGGGTGTCACTTGAGAGCGAGCGAGGGTTGCAAAGAGTGTGTGGAACAGATTGCTAAGGATAGAATTTACATAGCTATGAAATGTTCCACACATTCTTGAGTTCGATGCCATCCATGGTCTTCAGCTTGTAGGTGCCGGGTCGAAGTACTCGGGAGACGGTGTACGGTCCTTCCCAGGGCGGTGAGAGCTTGTGCCGACCCCTATTGTCTTGAACCCTGCATAAAACAAGATCATCCACGAGTAGGCCCCTGTCTCTCATGTTTTGATCGTGGTAGCGCCGGAGCGCCTGTTGGTACTTGGCCAAATGGAGGAGCGCGACATCTCGTGCCTCGTCTATTTGGTCCAGCGTGTCTTGGAGCGATGTCTCGTTGCTTTGCTCGCTGTACGCACCCATTTGCGGTGCCCCATAGTCTAAGTTGGTGGGTAGGACTACCTCAGACCCATAGACCATGAAGAAAGGCGAGAAGCCCGTCACGCGACTCTTTGTCATGCGTAGGCTCCAAAGTATGGCGTGCAGTTTGGCCACCCACCGACCGCTGAACTGCTTCAGGCGGTTGAAGATGACAGTGGGGTCGAAGATCCTTGGCTTCAATAATCCCTGGAGTATCATGCCGTTCGCTCACTCGACTTGGCTGTTTGTCTCGGGGTGGGCAACGGCGGCCCAGTCAACCCGGATGTGATAATCATCGCAAAACTTTAGGAATTTCTTCCCCATGAATTGCATCCCGTTATTGGTGATTATAGAGTTTGGGACCCTAAATCAGAGGATGATGTCAAGAAAGAACTCGATCGCCTCTTCAGAGACGATCCTTTCTAACGGGCGTGCTTCGATCCACTTAGAGAACTTGTCGATCGTGACAAGAAAGTGAGTGTAGCCCCCGAGCGCTTTCTTGAACGGACAAACCAGATCCAGGCCCTAAAATGCAAAGGGCCATGTAATGGGGATCGTCTAATGAGCTTGAGCCAGGAAGTGTGTCTGCTGAGCGTAATACTGGCAACCTTTGCGGGTCTTGACTATGTGAGTTGCGTCACCCACAACAGTCAGCCAGTAGAAGCCTTGGCGAAAGGCGTTGCCCACGAGAGTTCGAGGTGTCGTGTGAAGGCCACGGACCCCCCGCCCCCCCCCCCCCCCCCCGTGGATGTCGATGAGAAGCTGAACGCCCTCGTTGATGGGGATACAGCGCTGCGTGACTTTGGTGATGCTGCACTTGTAAAGTTCCCCATCAACCAGAGTGAACGACTTGGCACGGTGATAGAGCCGTTTTGCCTCGGTCCCATCAACGGGTAGTGTGCCGTCAGTCAGGAACTCAATGTACGGGATTCGCCAATCATAGGGAGGTGAGTCCTGCTCGACCTGGGGGTCGATTCGCTTGACCCCCAAGTCGCCCGACTGGTGGTCTGACTCGTGCGAGTCATCCGACCTATCAATCTCCATTACTTACGTGAGTGGTGAAGCTTCTGGGGGTGATTCTTCGGTCAATCATCCGAGCCCCTCGAGGTTGCCTGACCCCTCGTGGGGCAGGGGGGGGGGGCGTTTGTTGGGCTAGACCGAGGGACAATGTTGATCATTCACAAAGACACCAGGCGAGATCTGCCCACGACCGGATGCCATTTTTACCAATGCGTCAGCCACCTCGTTGAGACGTCACGGGATATGTTTGAGCTCGAACCCATCAAATCGGCCCTCGAGCTTGCGAACCTCCTGGCAATAGAGTGCCATAATGTCTGTCCAACAGCTTGCGAAGTCCCTATTTTGAATAATTTCTCAAAGGGAGAAGGAACTCATGATGTGTATCGGGTGGGATTCGAAGTAGTGCCTGAGCTTGCGCCTCACCACCATCACGGCATAGAATATCTTGAGGATATGAGGATATCTGGTCTTCAAGTCAGATAGGACTTTGCTGACATAGCAGACGGGATGTTGGACTTTGAGGGCCTGGCCCTCCCTCTCTCGCTCAACTATGAGCGCAGAGCTCACGACTTGAGTCGTTGCCACCACGTATAGCAATAACACCTCTCCTGGGGTCGGGGGATTCAGCACCGGAGCGTCGCTCAAGATGCGCTTGACCTCGTCGAGAGTGTACTGCACCTCCAAGGTCCACTCGAAGCGGTCGGACTTCTTCAGGAGCTTGTACAGCGGGAGCACCCTCTCACCGAGTCATGAGATGAAGCGGCTTAGTGCTTCTAGGCAGCCCGTAAGGCGCTGCAGCCCCTTGAGGTTTTGAATCCAGCCCATACGCTCGATTGCAGAGATCTTCTCGAGGTTGGCCTCGATGCCTCATTCGCTCAAAAATGATGAACCTGAAAAGCATCCTCCTAGGGACCCCGAAGACGCATTTCTCGAGGTTGAGTTTCACGCCGTTCTCGTGTAGTTTGGCGAAAACGCGTTCAAGGTCGGCTACGAGGATGTCGGCCTTCGTGGATTTGATGATGATGTCATCCATGTAGGCGTCAACCGTGCGGCCGATCTCGTGATGCATACAACATTGAAAGGTTGAGCCAGTGTTTTTCAGCCCAAAAGGCATTGTCACGTAGCAGTAAGAACTGAAAGGGGTGATGAAAGATGTCGCAGGCTGGTCGGATTCTTTCATTGCGATTTGATGATACCAGGAGTACGCATCAAGGAAGTAGAGGGTTTTGCATCCCACAGTCGAGTCAACTATCTGGTCTATGCGTGGCAAAGGAAATGGATCCTTCGGACATGCCTTGTTCAGGCTGGTATAGTCAACACACATTCTCCATTTCCTATTCTTTTTTCGTACAAGGACGTGATTAGCTAACTAGTCGGGGTGATATACCTCCTTGATGAATCCGGCTGCCAGAAGCTTCGCGATCTCCTCACTGATTGCCCTGCGCTTCTCCTTGTTGAAGCGGCGCAGATGTTGCTTCACCGGTTTGGAGCTAGGCCTGACGTTCAAGGAGTGCTCGACGACTTCCCTCGGTAGCTAGGCATGTTCGAGGGTTTCCACGCAAAAATGTCGACATTGGCACGGAGGAAGTCGATGAGCGCATCTTCCTAATTGGGGGAAAGGGAAGCCCCCACTCTCACCGTCTTGCTCTTCTCGCCATCGACACCGACCCACACCTCCTTGGTGTCCTCCACGGGCTTGAACGTGGCATTCTTGTGGTTGGCGTCGGGAGCTCCCTCGGAGGCAATAGTAGCCGAGGCAAGGTCGTCATTCTCCATTTCACATTGGAAGGTGCACTAGAGAGAAGCGTTGATAGTGATGACTCCTTTGGGGTCCGGCATCTTGAGCTTGAGATAGGTGTAGTTGGGGACGACCATGAACATGGCGTAGCACGGACGCCCCAGAAGGGCGTGGTATACTCCCGAGAAGTCGACGACCTCGAAGACGAGGGTCTTAGTTCGGAAGTTCAATGGAGTCCCAAACCTGACAGGGAGACTAATCCGCCTGAAGGGCATGGCCTGCCGCCCTGGAACGAACTCGTGAAAGGGTGCGCGGGCTGGCTAAAGGCTTGGCCGGTTGACACCAAGGAGATCAAGCGTGTCGTCGTACAGTATGTTGATGCAGCTGCCCCCGTCCATCATCACTTTGGTCAGTCGAACCTCGGCGGTGATGGGGTTTACCACGAGTGGGTATCGACCCGGTCGCTGCACATGTTGGGGGTGGCCCGACCGATCGAAGGTGATTAGCAAGTCCGACCACTTGAGAAAGGCCGGTGTAGCAGACTCGGCTGCAAAGACCGCACGCCGCTCGACCTTCGACATGTGGTGGCTTCCATGGGATATAGGCCCCATGAAAATCATATGGCAAGCTTTTAGGTTAGGAAAAACTGGCCCCCTTGCTCATCGTCATCATCTCCCGTGGGGTCCTGCGCCCCGGGCTCTGGCGGCTTCTCCGCATCTCCCGTCTTGGCCTCCTCTCGGAGGAACATCTTCATTATGGAGTAGTCTTTGAGGAGGTGCTTGATGAGAAACCCGTGGTTGGGGCACGGGCCGTTGCATTTCTTCTCAAAGTGGTTCGGCGCCTCTCCAGCCGTGGGTCTGGGTGGCTTGCGGTCGGTGGTGGCCACGACTGGACCACGCGTCCACCGCAACTTGTTCTTCTTCTTCTTCGGGTGATCGGGTGCATTGTTAGCGGCTCCCTTGTCTAACGTTTGCCTTTTCCCTTCCCCTCTGGCGTGCGCTGGAGGACTGGTCCAATGCATTCCTCACCGGAGGCGAAGCTCATGGCAATGTTAGGGAGCTCTGAAGCTGTGCGCGGGCCTTTTCACCCCAGCTCATGGATGAGCTGCTCTGAGGTGGTGCCAGAGATGAAGGCCCTGACGATATCCGTTTCGCCCATGATGGGGAGCTCGTTGCACTTCTTGCTGAAGCGCCGAAAGTAGTCCCTGAGGGACTCGCCAACCTTCTGTCGGCAGTTCTTGAGATCCCAGGGGTTACCTGGTTGAACGTATGTCCCTTGAAAATTGCCAACAAAAACGTCTCTCAAGTCACCAAAGTTGTAGATCTGGCCCTCTGGGAGGTGCTCGAGCCAGGCGTGGGCCGAGTCCGTGCGTACAATGGGAGGTTGCGGATGATGTCCAGGTCGCCGATGGCTCCCCCCGCAAGGCATGTGGGGTGGTAGTCCTCGAGCCAGAGGCTAGGGTCTGTCTCTCCCGCGTACTTGGTGATGATCGCAGGGGCTCGGAAACGCTGGGGGAACTCGGTGCTATGGATGTGCTGACTGAAGACCCGCGGCCCAGGAGGGCTCAAGCTTCAGCTCTGCTCCTCGTCGGTATTGTCATACCGGCCCCCACGGCACTGCTGATGACCCCTCTCCTTGTTGAGTAGTTCCCTTTCCCACTCGTGCGCTTTGATGGTGTGACGTGCGTTGCGCTTTGCCCCGACCCGGTCGTAGACTGAGGCTCTCTTGGGCGCACCACCCGTGGGAACCGGCTGCTAGACCGACCTCTGTTGCGATCCAGCAGCGCTCGCGGCTCCCCCGTGCCGGGACGTGGAGATCTGCTGACTGGACTGGGCTGCTCACCTTAGACAGCTCCCGGCCTGAAGTTCGGCCGCCCTGGCCAAGAGCGCCGCAACTTTGCATTGGGCTTGCTAGGCTTCTGGGGTAGCTGGCTCAGGGAGGGTTTTGAGCAGCGTAGAGGCTGTTGCAATGTTCTGCCCCGCGCGGGCGAACTGTGGGGATCCTGGGTCACCGGCAATGATGCGTTGCTAGACGTCGCGAGCCATGGCACGAGCTCACCCTCCTATGGCGGCACGGGCCAGCTCGCGATCTATCTCAGCCTTTTTGTCCTCTAGCTGGCGTCGGGTCTCTACCAGCTCCATTTACCGGGCCTTCAAACGCTACTGGATGTGCTCGTGGTGGTGCGCTGGCTGAGGCTCACCCGCATCAATGAAGGGAATGTTGACGAGCGTCTCTCCCGCCTTCGTACCCATCATCGGGTTCACTGCAGCGGGAATCCCGGGGTTTTCCTAAGCCCTAGCGGCTGAGGTGCCAGGGTCTCCCGCGGCCGTCGCAGCCGCAAGCTACACCATAAGGCATCCGCGTGGGGGGTCGCAGCTCCCTGCAGAGCTGTCAGAGTTGGAGTCACAGTCTCCAGCAACCCGACGTCGAGGAGGTTGAAGAGGGAGTTGTTAGGGTGTTCGATCACGCCGATGAAGCCCTGATCCATGAGGACGGAGGGTGCGGGTCCGAGAGCGACCTCTTGGAAACACCCTATGGCGTTCCGCAGGCTGTTTGGGTAGCCCCTCGGGGAGGTTTCGGCGAGGCGGCTTGGGTGAAGAGGCTCTCCACTGAGGAGGTGCCTGTGTACGTTCGCTAGGGCGAACACGAAGAGGCGGAGGTCGTCGTGGCTGGGTGTAGGGCCCAGGTAGGACTCCAAGTGCAGCCATAGCTGGTCACTATGTCCAAGAAATGGTGCGAGGCGGTCAGTGATGCATGGCATGGCGGGCTCGAGCTGAACAGCATCCATCACCTTGGTGGCAATCATGATTGCTACTGTAATGGCGTCTGGGAGGGACTCATCAGCGAGCCTAAATGCCCCGTCCTACGCGATCACAAAGCCGGGCATATCGGCCGTGTCATCCAGCCACCACGGGCGTGCCGCCTCGTTGGTGGCCGCCGGGGCTGGAGGCGGCAAATGTGCCGGAGTGCTGATGCACAACAACTTTTGGTCCGCCGTGGTGACGAACTCAAGGATTCTGAAGAACATGCTGCTGCCGGGAGGCCAGAAGGAGGGAAGAGTGGCCATCCAAACAAGGAGTTTGTGAAGCAAAGCACGCGAAAGTCCCCTTCCTAGTGGGCCAACTGTCAGTGTTTCGATTACCGACTAGTAGAATTTGTTCTCAGGGTGCACGCTTTGGGTTTGGCGATGGCTTAGCAAGATGACACGGGGGGTTATACTGGTTCGGGGCGAACCCCTACGTCCAGTTCTCGGGCCTGCTCGTGTTACTTGCTCCGTGGTTGAGTACAATGGTGGCGAGAGAGGAGGGGTGCTCCAAGTCTCAGGTCTGAATGAAGCTGGAAGAGTGTCTCGTTTTTCTCCTAGAAGAAGAGAAGGCATCTCCTTTAGAAGAGAGAGGGAGAGAGAAAGATTTTTGCATGTGTGGGGTTGTTGATGGCGTGCTGAAGGAGGCGGAGTCCTCGATCGGTGACATGGCTTTCAATTCTTGTGGGCCCTTCTTCCTGGCTTCCGTGTTCGGAGGAGGGCACTGTGCTTGGCGTGCCCCCGTCTTTCGTAGATGGGCTGCGTCCTTCTTGTTCCTGTAGATGGCGTATCCCGTTGCCCACAGTGAGGCACGTCATGGGCATCACCGCATTAACCGAACGGTGGGTGGTCGTGTGACACATTGGCACCCATGTCTGTTCACTGTGAGAGAGATCATTGGGAGTTGGCGCCGATGAATGCCCTGTCACACCCGCCTGCGTCAGTGAACGTAGGCAATAATTTGGGGCAGCGAGGCGGTCAGGAGGATTTGACCCCCTGATACTGTGTAAGCGGGATGTGTTAGGCATTTAAGGCCGAGTAGTTGGCAGTTGAGCGTTACCGACTTGGTCGTCCCCGTCCCCCCGGTCAGGGGTGGGCCACCCGGTCTGACCTTTCTAGACCCACTTGGGGTTCGAACTCCAACCTGCGGGAGTCGGAGATCGCTGGACCTACCCGGCGATCTTGCGGGCCCATGGTAGGTGATGTCGACCCTTGCTGAGGGGTCGGATGGGGCGTGGCGCAGCTTATCGCTCGACACCTGCTGAGGGGTCGGGCGTAGCGGGGTCGTGGGTCGGCTTGCGCAGCCTAAGGCGGGATCACCATGAGAAGTTTTTTTGGGTGGGCCCATCCAGGTGGACCCATGTCTCCCAGGAGGTGCCACGTGGAACCCTGATATTTCCCCCCGACATGTGGCTTCTGAATATCTAGCCTGACCTTGATTCTAAGAAACTGTCCTACATTCCACAAGAATTGATTGTTGCGATACTTGTATTGCCATATGATGCTCCTGCCATATGATTGCTACTGGACTAGGCTGCTGCAGCAGCAACCAAACGAACCCTAAAGATTGCAAAGTTACTATTGCGGGTCGACTCTGTCTAATTTGAATTACTTCCTCCACGTCCTTAAAGAAATTTCTTTTGACATCATCTTTCATACCAAAAAGTAATTAATTATGGTGTACTGGTTTACTATGTTGGAGTATTAAATACCAACAAATATGAATCTATTCATCAAGACCTTGTAGTTGGACTGGTTACAGCTCACTACCCAAGGCTATGCAACCCAAGTTCAGTTCCTGGCAGTTTTCTTTTGTTGGAAATCATCATTATTAACACATCTTTTTTGTCAATCATCATTACTGTGACAAATAAATATACAAAGCGACATGTATTAAGAACCAACGGAAAAAATCCTCCAGCGACTTTCTTTAGTGACCTGGAGGGAGTAGCATTTTAGAGTCCAATACAGAAATTAAGAAAGAAGTGTAAAAGGTAGGTACACAAAAAACAAAGAGAAAAAAGATAAAGTGAGAATGTTAATTATTAAAAAAACTAAAGAGGACTAAAGTGTCAATTATTTTGACATGGAGGGAGTACATATCTTGTGCTACCTCTTTAAACTCATTCATCTGGTCTTTTGTAAATATTAATTTAATAACTTTCAAAAGCAAATAATAATATTGTCCAAAAAATTGGGATTCGAGATTATATTCTCACACGCTTCTTTATTCCTTCCGCATTTTAATGTGAGAGTAACCAATGTAACACAGAAAAGATGAAAATACCATATATTGAATAAGTGTACCATATATGTCCCGCGGCATTTCGTCCAGATCTATGGTAACCGATGTATAATATTTGTAAGAAGATAATAGTCAAGGTGCTTATATTTTTACAATTGCGTGTCTATATTCATTTATTAACAAAATATTACAGATCTTTATTAACAAAAGATTATAGACATTGGATCGAGCATGCTCCAAGTATAAAGCTCCTAAAAAGATGCGGAATACAAGGCTCTCAAAGAACAGAGTACACGTTACCACTAGAAGGGATATCAACAGGCTAGTCCCTAAAGTGTTGTTGAAGGGGCCTCGCTTAGAACAATCAAGGCTGGTGGCTTCTGCCTATGTGAAAGGATATCGTCAGTGAAGGATATGGTTGACATTCATCTGGATGCATAAGTGAGGCAAAAACGCCACCTTTGGTTGGCAACACATGAGAAGCTAGACATACTAGATCCGCATCGCATCGAACGAGGCACCCGTAGCGGTCATCGTTCTTCAGAACGTGAGTACGGAATGTCATAGAGGACATAGAGGACCTAGGTACCACGAGTAGCCTGAATTGAAGTTCTTGATACCCTACAAGAGCACTATACTCACTGAGGACACCTTGCATGTCACATGCCTGGGAGAAGCAATGCATGCACATCACGCGTCGGCCGATGTCGAGGTGGGAGGCAGGTCGGCGTGAATAATGCTGGAGTCGTCGCCTAAGAAAGTTGGCTCATCAAGGAAGGAGGACAGCTATGCTAGATATCACCATTTGACATGTCGATGAAGTTTGTCAACAACAGTGTGTGAAGATGCCATCCTTCTTCTTCGGAGGTAGGCGATGAGGGCGAGGCATGAGCATGACAAGGCGACCAGAGGGGTGACGCCGGCTTGGTGGGGGGGGGGGGGGACGTAGAGGTGGACATGTCCGGCATAGAGGCGGCCAAGCCTGGTGGAGGTGATAACTGTCTACATCGGTGAGGGGCGGAGACGGAGCCGACGGTGGAGAGGAGGGGGTGCGTCGGAGGCAGCAAAATTGGGAGCTCCATCGCCGTGTCTTGAATCTGGAGACATGGGTCTAGCGTCGACCAGACCTCTTACAGCTCGGGCGAGTTGTAGAGGGGAAGAGGAGCAGTCATCAAAGCTGGATCGAGCAGGCCGCTTGCCAGATTTAGCATAGAGGCGCATGGATCTACAAGGATGCCGGGCTCCGGCGCCGGCGACGGGAGCAAAGACGGAGGATGGCTGGTGGGGGAGAGGACCTAAGACTACTTTATTGGAGCTCCCTTCCGAGGCCAGGAGCACACCAACGAGGACGCCGATGACGAGCAGGAGCTCGAGCCCGACGACCATGATGGCCCAGCTAGAGAAACGGAGGCGGCGGCAGATGGCCCATAGCTTCAGCAAAACTGGAGCAAAGCAGCTAGCACTACCTAGATCTACAGGAGGGTAGGGGGCGTCCCTCTCCATTCCATCGTCAGCAAGGTCGCAGAAGGAAGGAAGGAGGGGGTGAGGTGGCAGCGGTGAAGGAACCCTAGGCGGAGGACTGTGTTGGGCGAGAGCGAGGACAGACAAGGTGCTTTGACAACTCTACTAGGGCAGAACTGGTGTGAGTGATTTTGAGTATGTAGGCATATAAACAATAATATGGAGAGTTTGATGAGTTTAGGACAAAAAGACAAGGCATAGTATTTTTAGCCCAATTAGTCTAGTGTTATCTATGTTGGGTACAAAATAAAAGAATTAAAACCATCAACGTTAGCAGTTCTTAGCGGGACTCAGCGTTCCTAACAATTGTTGAGCTCTTGAAGTATAAGATCAACATTACATCTTGATGTGGACAAGGGTTCCCGATCATCCAAAAGATTCTAGATACGTTGATTTGGTCGGAGGCGACACACAAATCGATCCGGGTTCAGAACAGCATGTTCTAAACCCCGCAATCGTAGCATGACGTCTCCTCTGGTTATCAACCATCCTAAAACGATTGACCTCACCGAGAAGGCTAATCCCTGCCTGCGAATCAAGAACACAAGCAAGAACAAAGAAGAATACAACACAATTGCAGATGTATTATAAATCTCACAAAGTTGGGGTCTCACAACCCGTGATGATGGTGTGATGGCGGCTGTATATGAAACCCTAGGGTCATGCAAGACCCTCTGGACGTGCCCCTAATTGGGCTCAACTAGATACAAAGCCCAAAGGCCAAAAACAGGCAACGTAGCACCAAAACAGATTCTGGACTCTCTTTTGTTTCGATGATTCCCGATGACTCGTGATGAATTTTGATATGAGACTTGCGGCATTGGAAAGTTCTTCTTATCTTTCCGTGCATATGTAGAACGTCCAAATCCAAGTCCGTATGCGTCCTGGGCATCGGTTTTAGTGCAGACTGATCCTGAGCCCCGAAACAGACTTGAAGTCGGTTTTGGTTGGGCCTCCACCTTGGCTTCCACGTCCTTGCTGGTCCTTCACGTCTCCAAGTTCTTCTCCCATCATCTCCTGGTCCTCTCCATGGTTCCTAATTAAAATATAATCATTAGGTAGCAAACCATTCTCAAAAGTGACATATAATGAAGAACGTAGGAATGAGCTCACCTCTAAATTTTGTCATCATGCACAAGCTCTAGTCATTGGACCTTGCAAGTCCAGAATTGGAGGAGTATTGCATGTATCCTTAGGAGTGATGTCCTCATCATCCTCCCCTTCTTGAAGTGGAGTCGTCATCGACTCAAGCTCATTCTCTTCTCTCAAGTATGGTTTCAAATCTGAAATGTTAAAAGTAGGACTAACCCCGAACTCGGGAGGCAACTCAAGTTTGTATGCATTATCATTAATCTTCTCAATTATTTTGAAAGGATCATCAGCTCTAGGCATTAATTTAGACTTTCTCAAATATGGAAATCTATTTTTCTCAAGTGTAACCATACTAAATCTGCTACATCAAGTTTTACTTCTTTTCTACCTTTACTACCAGCAATTTTATACTTGTCATTCATCTTTTCAATGCTAAGTCTAGTGGTCTCATGCATTTTCAAAATAAATTCAGCACGTTCCTTAGCATCAACATGAACTCTCTCATAAATAGGTGGAGGAAGTATATCAAGTGGAGTACGGGGATCAAAATCATACACTACCTTGAAAGGACTTACCTTGGTAGTAGAATGTGTTGCCCGATTATATGCAAACTCAACATGAGGCAAACATTCTTCCCATTGCTTCAAATTTTTCTTCAAAATAGCTCTCAACATAGTACCCAAAATGCGGTTCACCACCTCAGTTTGTCCATCAGTTTGTGGGTGACAAGTTGTAGAAAACAACAACTTTGTACCCAACTTATTCCAAAGCGTGCGCCAAAAGTGACTCAAGAATTTTGCATCATGATCTGAAACAATAGTAGAAGGCATACCATGCAAACGTACAATTTCTTTGAAAAAGAGATGAGCAATATAACTAGCATCATCAGTCTTATGACATGGTATAAAGTGTGCCATCTTAGAAAATCTATCCACAACAACAAAAATATTATCACTCCCCCTGTTAGTCCTAGGTAGTTCTAAAATAAAGTCCATAGAAATATCCGCTCAAGGAATAGAAGGAACAGGAAGTGGCATGTATAAACCATGTGGATTCAAGCGAGACTTAACTTTTTGACATGTAGTGCAGCGAGCAACAAAGCGCTCAACATCTTTACTCATCCTTGGCCAAAAGAAGTGTGTGGCCAAAATATCCTCCGTCTTCTTGGCACCAAAATGACCCATCAATCCACCTCCATACGCCTCCTGTAACAACAAAAGACGAACGGAACCAACTGGAATGCATAGGCGGTTAGCTCTAAACAAGAATCCATCATTCAACACAAATTTATTCCATGCATGACCTTCTTTACAATGCAGCAATACATCCTTAAAATCAACATCAGCAGCATATTGTTCTTTAATTGCCTCAAGTCCAAAAATTCTACAATCAAGTTGAGATAATAAAGTATAGCGCCTAGATAAAGCATCAGTGATCACATTATCCTTCCCTTTCTTATGTTTAATAATGTAAGGAAAAGACTCAATAAACTCAATCCATTTTGCATGTCTACGGTTCAAATTACATTGAGAACGAATATACTTAAGTGATTAATGATCAGAATGAATAACAAATTCTTTGGGCAACAAATAATGACGCCACGTCTCTAAACAATGTACAAGTGCATACAATTCCTTATCATACGTGGAGTAATTCAAAACAGGCCCAGTAATTTTCTCACTAAAGTATGCAACAGGTTTACTATCTTGCACCAAAACACCACTAATGCCTATACCACTAGCATCACATTCAAGCTCAAAAATCTTATCAAAATTAGGTAATTGCAGCAATGATGCATGTGTAAGTTTATCCTTCAAAGCATCAAAAGACTCATGATGTACCTTACCCCAATGGAAAACAATGCCCTTCTTTGTCAACTCATGCAAAGGTGCAGCAATGGTGCTGAAATCTTTGACAAAGCGACGGTAGAAACCTGCAAGACCAAGAAAACTCCTCACCTGTGTGATAGTTTTTGGTACAGGCCAGCTCTTTATGGCTTCAATCTTCGCCTCATCCACCTCAATTCCCTGTGGAGTCACAACATAGCCAAGAAAAGAGACTCGATCCGTGCAAAAGATGCACTTCTCAAGGTTACCAAATAAACGTGCATCTCGTAAAGCATCAAAAACAGCACGCAAATGATTCATATATTCATCTATAGATTTTCTATAAATCAAGATATCATCAAAGTAAACTACCACAAATTTGCCAATGAAAGCTCTTAAAACCTCATTCATCAAGCGCATGAAAGTACTAGGTGCATTAGTTAAACCAAAAGGCATTACTAACCACTCATATAATCCAAATTTGGTTTTGAAAGCTGTTTTCCATTCGTCTCCAAGTTTCATTCTAATTTGATGGTAGCCACTACGCAAATCAATTTTAGTGAAAATTATAGCACCACATAACTCATCAAGCATGTCGTCTTGCCTAGGAATAGGATGACGATACCTAATAGTAATATTATTAATGGCTCTACAATCTACACACATACGCCAAGTACCATCTTTCTTAGGAACCAAAAGTACAGGAACAGCACAAGGTCTAAGTGATTGACGAACATACCCACGATCCAAAAGGTCTTGAACTTGTCGTTGTATCTCCTTAGTCTCCTCAGGGTTGGTCCTATAAGCAGCACGGTTTGGCAATGTAGCACCCGGAATCAAATCAATTTGATGCTCAATCCCTCTCAAAGGTGGCAATCTCGGGGGTATCTCAGCTGGAAAAACATCCTCATACTCCTGCAAAAGGTTAGTGACAGCAGGAGGCAAAGCACTAGAAGCAATATCATCAAGCAAACACAAAGCTTCTTTGCATATCAAAGCATAGCAAATATCATCATTATCAAAAATTTTAGCAAGCTCAGATTTTGTTGCAAGACATGAACGACCTTGTAATTTAATTCCGGCACCCTTAGAACTTGAAGAATCATTAACATTACTAGGTGTAGAATTAGAATTAACATGTTGTTGAATTTTAGGACCTTTAATTTTCAAACTAGCAGCTCTTTCTAAATCAGCTTGTATAATTTCAGTAGGGGTCATTGGTAACAAAGTAATTTTAGTTCCTTTATGCATAAAAGTGTACTTATTACTTCTACCATGGTGTATAGCATCATTATCAAATTCGCAAGGTCTACCCAATAAAAGTGAACATGCTTGCATGGGTACGACATCACAATCAACAGAATTCACATAAGAATCAATGGAAAAAAGAACTCTGCAAGTTTGTGTTACCTTAGCTTTTCCAGAGTCGTTTAACCACTGAATATAGTATGGATGTGGATGTGGACGTGTGGTCAAAGCAAGCTTGTTGACCACATCAGAACTCACTAAGTTATTGCAGCTCTCTCCATCAATGATGACACGTGCTTGGCGGTTCTTGATGACGAAAAAAATCTAGAACAAGTTGTGGCGCTGCATCGTCTTGGGCTGATCAACTTGTGTGCTAAGGACACGTTGAACAATAATGTTCATGTATCCTGTGGTGTCTCCGCCTCCAAGGACGAGGTCACTGCTGGTGGCAGTGACGTCCTCCTCCTCATCCTCCACATCGGAGGTGCTCATGTAACCGCCATCGTCTGTCGCCACATATGCCCGCCTACTTGGACAATCTTTCTGCACATGACCAAGTCCATGGCAACGGTGGCACTGAATCCCTGTAGTGCGCCCCGTCGAAGCAACAGAGGAGGCACTACTAGCTGGTACCTGCATAGAAGTTTTACATAAGCGAGTAGAAGTTGCAGGGGCTGATCTTGGGGCTGCAGAAACAACACCGGTTCCCTTCGTAGCTGCTGGTGGGGGCGGCCGGAAAGATGGCCTAGGCAGCCCCAAAGTCCCCGTCGAGCGTGGGGGGGTAGGAGTTCCTTGACTTGCTGTACTCCTCAAAAGCCTGGAAAAGTCCCTATGATTCTTTCTCTGCAAGCATAGCATACTGGAAACACTGGGTGAGGGTATAATATTCTTTATAATCAAGGATGTCTTGAATTTCTTTTCTTAAACTAGAATAAAAGCGACAAATATGATCCTCTACTTTTTCAACTACAGCACAACGAATCAAACCCTTCTGAAGCTCACTAAAGTACTGCTGAACAGTTTTATCTCCATGTTCTAAATGGTGTAGTTTATTATGAATCTCTCTATAAAAAGAAGGAGGAACAAAATGATCATGCATTGCTACCTTAAGTTCTTCCCAAGTAGTAGGCAAATCAGTTTCAGTAGCTAGACCACTCCACCAAACAATAGCAAAGTCCTTAAACTCACTAGTGGCTTGTCTAACTCTATGTTGTTCAGGAACAAGGTGGGCATTAAATTTTTGTTCTACAGTCATCTCCCAATCAAGATAAACATCACCATTATACTGACCCGAAAACGAAGCAATTGAAAACTTAATTTTAGCATACGGGTCATCTGGAGCATAGTTACCATGTGAACGACGATTGTAGTTATGGAACCCACTCATACCTTGAGTATTATGTTGCAAACGATGTCGTAATCGTGTGGTCCTTGTAGCTGACCTATCCACGGTGCCATCAGCCTTATACACCGTGTCTTCATCATGGACGTCTTCAACGTCGTTGTTGTTGTTATTGGTGTTTGTATTGTTGGTTTTGGGAGCGGTCTCCAACATGACAACCTGATCGATTAACTTAGAGACCCGCTTCTCCAACCGCTCGATGCTTTCTCCAATGTGAAGCTTGCTGATCGCATCAGTAACGGCTCTGGTGATCGTCTCTGCCAAATCACTCTAAGCAGCCTGTAAAGCCTTCTGGAGCTGCTCTTGGCTCATGCACTCAGCAAATTGTGAGGGTGAAGCCATCTCTCCGTCATCACTTCCTGCCATCACAAACACCAAAACAGGAAACAAACAGTGAAGGTTATCCCTACAAAACAGCTAAGCAGTGGTGCCTCTCAACACAGCAAAAGGAAACTCCTTACAAAGCTCTTACAAAGTTCTGAAAAGCAAAACAAAGGATACCAGGGAGGTGTGTTCCATGATTGCAAGGGTCACAAAAGAACCTATGTGCTGTGTAGAAGAAATATGTAGAGCTAGGAAGGCCAAATATATATATGTGAGTGACACACAAATCAAAAACAGATAGTAAAGCTCAATAAGTGCCCAAGTAACTTGTCCCTAGTTGCTGGTCTAAATATGTCCTAGAACAGTAGTGATAGCAAAGTAGAAACAAGGAAACAAAGGCACACTGGCGATAACAGGGGGCTACATACAAAACAGCCAAATCCAGAAATTTCAGGGGGCTAGATGTAGCACTAGTAGAAATCCCAAATTTCTTTTTTTTATTTTATTTTTTTGATATTTTTCTCCAACTTACTAACAATGGGGGAGAATCCACAGAAAATTTCAGATCAAACAGAGGTAGGATGTGGCCTACAGAAAATCTTGAAGTTGCAGAAAACATCGGGTTTAAACTTAAATCAACTTTTTTTTATCTTCCCGATTTTTTTTGAATTTTTTGATGAGGGCACACAGGGCATAGCCAAGTGTGGGTATGCTCAACTTTGGCTCAAGAATCTCCTATAAAAATTTTAGCCAAAACGGATAACCGAGCGAAAAGTTATGCCCGTTTTACCGAAGGGGGGTTCGGAGTCGGTTTTCCAGAAACCCGAGTCGGGTTTGGGGTCGGGTTTGGAATCGGGTAGGATTTTTTTTTTGCTGGCGTGGAGGCAGCGGAAAGTGGAATTTGTGGAGATTGGTATGGGGTGTTGACGGTGTGTTTAGGGTGGGATTAGGGTGGGACTAGGCTAGGTGTGTTGATCAATCAACCCTAGAATAAAAAGCCAACAAAACAGAGGATGCTGAAGGGGATGGCGGCTAGGGTTGCAAGGGAAACACTACTGACGATAAAGACACAAACTAAACCAGTGACTAAACAAGAACTAGGGCACAAACTTAACACTACGGACTCTGAAATTTAAATATGCAGAGGCTAAACACGTGGTTATGGGCGGAGGGAAATTTTTTTTGGGCTTTTCTGTGGACGATAGGATGAACACAAAACGAAATTAACTAAGGATAGTGCGAACCTGATGGTGCATCTGAAGCTCTGATTACCACTTGATGTGGACAAGGGTTCACGATCTTCTGAAATATTCTGGATACGTTGATTTGGTCGGAGGCGACACACAAATCGATCCGGCTTCAGAACAGCACGTTCTAAACCCCGCAATCGCAGCAAGACGTCTCCTCTGGTTATCAACCGTCCTAAAATGATTGACCTCACCGAGAAGGCTAATCCCTGCCTGCGAATCAAGAACACAAGCAAGAACAAAGAAGAATGCAACACAATTGCAGATGTATTATGAATCTCACGAAGTTGGGGTCTCACAACCCGTGATGACGGTGAAAATGTTATAAACAGAATAATCTAAGCAAAACTTGAACCCTAATGGTGCAGAGGCGGCTGTATATGAAGACCCTAGGGTCGTGCAAGACCCTCTGGACGTGCCCCTAATTGGGCTCAACTAGATACAAAGCCCAAAGGCCAAAAACAGGCGATGCAGCACCGAAACAGATTCTGGACCCTCTCTTGTTTCAACGATTCCTGATGACTCCTGATGAATTTTAATATGAGACCGGCGGAAATGGAAAGGTCTTCTTCTTATGTTTCCATGCATATGTACAACGTCCAAATCCGAGTCCGTATGCGTCCTGGGCATTCGTTTTAGTGCAGACTGGCCTTGAGCCCCAAAACAGACTCGAAGTCGGTTTTGGTTGGGCCTCCATCTTGGCTTCGACGTCCTTGCTGGTCCTCCATGTCTCCAAGTTCTTCTCCCATCGTCTCTTGGTCCTCTCCATGGTTCCTAATTACAATATAATCATTAGGTAGCAAACCATTCTCAAAAGTGACATATAATGAAGAACGTAGGAACGAGCTCACCTCTAAATTTAGTCGTCGTGCATGAGCTCTAGTCATTGGACCTTGCAAGTCCAGAATTGGAGGAGTGTTGCATGTATCCTTTGGAGTGATGTCCTCATCACATCTTTTTTTTTTCTTTTGTACATCATCTTAAGAATCTAGAATGGTTATTCACTTCTATGATTTAAAAGCTTCTAAAATCATTTTTTTTTCTTGAAAATGGGGAAGAGCTACACTTTGTCCAACTCTAAAATCAGTTTTTTGAAGTGATGTTCAAAACTATTGGAGATGCCTCAGCTACCTCCACCAAGAGGATAGAAGACTTTCACTACCACAAAACAGAGATTTAGTGACACGAGTTTAGAGATGGGTAAAATAGTCAGGTCACTAGATCACTTATAAAGACGGGTTTCTAGAAACGTGTCACTGCTATTTGGTTGAAGGGAACTTATAGTGACAAAAAATCTGTCTGTAGCAAAATATTTAGTGATGTGTACAAAAAATCCATCTCTATAGGTCCAAGCAATAGGGACGGGGTATAGATTAGAGACATGACTTTAAATCACCATCACTACTTATTTCAAGAATTAGAGACGGGGTTTTAGATCCCCGTCACTACTGCTTCAAGCTATATAGAGACGGGGTTTACTTGTAGCGACATGTTTTAAATCCCCGTCTCTATTATATAACGATATAGTGATGGGTATAAGTACCAAGTCACTTGGTGGCCTGCTGGTGAAACATTTTGGACTTAAGGCACACGGATACCCCAGATCCTTTTTTGTTTTTTTCCTCTGCCATGCCCCCTCACATGGCTTGAAAGCAGAAACCTAGCCCCGTTCCTCGTGCTCTCCTCGCTCCTCCTTCTCCCACCGTGGCTCTCTTCTTCCCTCCTCACCGTCCTTCTCCAGCCGCTCTCTCCTCCCCCTCAGTTGGCGATGGCTCGATATCCTCCCCTCACGTTGACACCTTCCTCCGCCCACCTCGCCTCCACCTCCTCTCTCATGGTTGTTGCCTCCCCTCCCCTCCTATAGCTTTGGGATCGACATATGGGGTCATGCATGGCATGGAGCTAGCAGGCAAGCCCTGCCCGGGCGAGCTCCGTGACGAGCACCTCTCGATGAGTCGATGACAGTGCGCGAAGGGGTTGTGCACCCGTGGCCATGAGAGGGTGATGGCAGTGGTAGTACACCATCGCTGCCCTTGGCGAGATCCAGTGCTAGGATGCATGTCGACATCGGGTGGTGCTAGATCCAGAGTAGTGACATCGGTTGGCACAGGATTGGTAATTCTACCATCTCCCCCTTCCGCGTGCTTCCACTATGACGAGGCGCTCGACTGCTTTGTCATTCTCCTCAATGCCCAGGTCTCTCTCGCTCTTCCTTTGCATATGACTTCGATTACAGTGCTTCGGCCTCCCCCCTCACCCCCTCTGCGACCCGCCCGCGACGTGACCCTGCTCACCTACTACTCTATTCTTTGTGTTCTGTTCTATTGCTACTCTATTCTGCTCCCCTGAAATGGTCAGATTAGTTTCAGCGCTGGTGACATAGTTTTCCATGATTTCATCAGGTTACATATCTCAGATGGTGAAATGGGGGATCCTAGGCATTTTTGCGTGCAGATGGTTCTCGCGGGTTGAGCTCGAAGCTGCAACCAACAATTTCAAGGTGTCCTGTCTCATGGGACAGGACGCGCACGGCCAGGTATGTACTTCTACACTTGCAGTGTCACAATCTTTTGCCTATTAAGTACTACTCAGTAGTACCTGCGCTAGTAGAATCCACCTGTTTCATGTGAAATTCCTATATTGCAGCTTGAGCACCAACTGTTCGACAAAATGCTCAATTCTAAATCATACCTAGAACACTTTTTTTTTAATTTCTATTTGAAAGGTAGAGGGGGGGGGGTTGAATAGGCAATCTAAAAATTATCATGAAATAATGCACTTAAGGATAGTTAAACAGACCACGATGGAACTTCTGTCACTCTTGACAGAACTTCCGTCACCATAGAAGTTCTATCACCCAATATCTATTTAATACTTATTCAAATGCGGATAAATAAAGAGATAGAGATACAATACTTGTTTAGAAATGAAGCTAGCACGATGTATAACTAGAATCCTTTAATGAAAAGCTAGCAATAGAAGAACAAGTGAACAAGCTTCTGCAGGTAAAGACCGGAAAAAGAGGTCTTGGAGACCGTACGGTCCGATGATCAGAGGGAAATTCTCTACAGAGAAGATGTTGGACGCGAGGAATTCTATTCGCAGAGGAACCATAGAGACCGGACAGTCCGGTGTGCAGACCGGATGGTCTAGTCTGATGAGGACATCCTCCACTATTACTGTGACATCCCATGTCACAAAATGAAGTTAACTAAGCCTAACCTCAATTAAGGACTAAGCCAGAGTATGACTAATCCATGTGCCAAAGGATAAAGAAAAGAAACCTAGTTAATTAAATTCCAAAATATTCAAATATGGGTCACTCACAAAAATCATCAAAACCCATGAAAGTACCCAAATGTTTTTACATATTCTGAATGACCATAATAAAATATAATTTTGAGAATTTTTCCAGAATTTTTGGTAACCATTTAATACCCTTAAAAATTCCCCCAAAGTCAGAAAAGTGTATTTCGAGTTTGGAATTTTCATAATTTCTCAAAGCAAAACTAGCAGGTGCACCCAAAAGAAAAGTTGGAGCACACGTTTTTCTGAACACCCACAAAAATTGGTGTTCAGTTTGGATCAAGGGAACGTGGCGAATTGTATCAAACCCCAGTCCTGGTTCAAGTCAAGCCGGGTCAACACGCCCCTTCTCTCTTCTTCTCTCGCCGACCAGTCTCCGTTCGACACCGATGGCACCGTACAAGCCACCGTCGGTTCCTGTAGACCCATTCTGGCCACTGCTCCGCTGAACCGCGCTTGTGCCACTGGCCAGCATTGAAGCCCCGCCGGGGGAGCCACTCCCTGCCCGACAGCTCGCCGCCCGCTCTCTCTCCCTCCCTCGGTTCTCTCCTCCGCCGGCCGGGTCAAAAGGGCAGCAGCAGCAGCAGCAGCACCCAGCTTCATCTCTCTCATTCTTTCAACTCACAACCCGTTCTCACACACCCCAGATCAACCCCCGAGCATCGGCACCCTCTCCTCCTCCCTGTCCCCGGCGAAAACCGTGCCAGCGCTCTGTTCTTCCCCGCCATGACCGCCGCCGTGTCCAGCTCCGACTAGGTGGCTTCCCACTCCCTCTTTCTTTCGCAAATCGACGCGCAAGGTCACCACCTCCCTCCCCTCTGACCCGCTTCCTCCCTCATACAGTGTGCTCACCGAATTTCGCGAAGCCCAAGCCACCGCCGTCGGGATCTTCTCCCCCCCCCCCCCCCCCCCCGCCGATGAGAGCCCCCCTCCGGCCTTCCCCCTCGACGAGTTCATCGACGCCGACCGTCCCCAAGCCTCCGCGGAGCTCTTCGACCGCACCCTGATCTCCCTCTCCCTCGGCACCGTCGCGTGGACCTCGGCGGAGCTGCCTCTGCCGCCGCGCATCGTCGCCGGCGATCTCCAGTGAGCCACTTCTCCCTCTGACCCCCTCCACGAGCTCCCCTCGGCATGGAGACTCTCCAAGTCGCATGCGAGCCCCGGCCGTGCCGCCGATCGGCCGCTGGGCTGAGCTCGCCGTCGCCGGCCGCCGCGAGCGCGCGCACGCGTTTGAAGGATTTGAACTCAGTGGCATTTTTGTAAATAACAGTGAACTTTGAATAAACATCAAAATTCAATATCTCGAGAAATACAAGGCCAAAAATTGTGAAATTAATTTTGTTCAACTCCTAAAATCTTGCTCTGCCAGAAAAACAGGATCAAGTCCAAGTTTATTTAGTAAATTAATTTAATTAATTCACCAAAGTCACAACCCTAATTTGCTTAATAAATCCATAAGTAATTATGTGTAAATGGTATATTCATGAAATTTTCTCAGTAAGCATGTCATGGCATATCCAAACTTTCTGCAAAAGCGCATTTCCATTTTGATGCATATTTTTAGTAGTATTGCATAATCCTTATTTTCAGCAATTGAATTTGTATAAATTATTGGCTAGGAATTTAATTATGATATTTGACATTCCTGTTCCTTATGCACTTGTACACTTATGAAAAATCCCATGAAAAATTTGAAGTTACTTAAGTATAGATTTGCTGTCGAAATTGATCATTTGCTAAGTAACTAGGAAAGTCTTCATATAAATGTTACTTTATGTGTGTATTTCAGGAAAATAAGAATAAATTAAATTCTGGAAGTCCATGGAAAATAACTCATCTTTACATTGCTGTAGGATTTCTCCTTGTGTAATTATATACTTTGGTTCTTGATTAACTATATGAACTAGAACTAGTGATGCAACTAAAGAGCCATTTTATGTATAGTATTAGTTTGCATATGCTCACTTTAGCTAAGTGGCTCAAAAAAATGAACTTTCTGAAATTTAACCCTAAGTACTAGATTGTCATGTCATCATCAGCCTATGATGTCAATTAATCAGCATTTAGGCCATGCTCATGTTAAAGTGGACATACACCAAGAGTGTGATGATTAAGAAATTGCATTCTAGTAGCTAGAAGTTTGTCCCTTCAAAATTCAGTGGCTACCATGTCATACTTAAGTATGCAACCCTAGTCATGGATGAGTGATTAGTCCATTAATTTATTTGTTGAGGAAGTACCATGAATCTTCATGCCATGCATTCCATCTTTAGTTACGAAAACTCCATGAAACCTTGTGTATTCCTTAGCATTGATGCATGTCCATTCCATATAGGAATCGAGACCGTGGAGATCACACCGGACCAACAAGGAGCTGAAGTGCACTTCGGTGACGACGCTAACTACGATCACACCCAAGGCAAGCCCCGGTGCATAACCCATTTTTTTCACTCGAGTCCTTTTTCTTTATCACAAGTTAGGAATATTGTATTGTGCATTAAGTGTAGGACTGGGATGAAACACACTTGCATACTCCCGCCCTGACCTATGATTAGTATGTTAGTAAGCTTTCTGTTAGCAAATGCTATGCTTAAACTAGTGGAGTCAACGGTAGGTTATAGATTCAACTATGATTCAATGGTGGATGAACGGGTTTGAGGACCGCTGGAGAGTGCATGGGTTAAGCCTCGGATACGAAATACTGTATCGCGGGGAGGACGTGTACTCGGGATCGATGGCCCCGGACCGAATTTATAGCAATCTTGTGAACGGTGGCCATACGTGTTCTTAAATGATGTGTATGTCGTGTATTTGGGTTTTCCCTGCAGGATGTAAATCGATTCGAATTGCCGTCCCTCGCGGTTATGAGTACCTCTTGTTCGAGCAGCGGCAATGATATGTTAAGTAGTAAAGTTATGGTTAAGTTTCTGAAATTTATTTATGCTATGGATACATGTTGCTATGATGTATTTCTCTTTAGCTATATTCATGTCTTAGCAGCTAGCTAGACTCACCGTAGCTGTGTTCTACAATAAGCAAAGTAAAATCTTGTTTAAGGAAATTGAAAGTGCAGCATAGAACTAATAGGAGCTTTTTATGCAATTATCAAATAAACCCGGTCAGCCCCCTGCATACTAGGAGTCAGTTTTAGGAAACCGGTTGACAGGTAAGTCTTGCAGAGTATGTTAGATACTCAGGCTTTGCGTCGATGTTGTTTTTTTCAGGTTTTCCTCAAGCAACCTACTGTGATTGTTGTAATAAGGTTGTGTGGTAAGGTGAGGAGCCTCAGAACTGGACCATCGAATGAGTCCCCAGTTCTCCTAATCTGGATGAGTGAGCCATCGCCATAGGGCCGGCATGGTTCACGTAGGACTAAACATTGTGTTTTGTCGTTTCATCGCTTCCGCAAATTTGTGTAATATGTACTAAGGACATATGCATGCAGATCTGAACTTAATTATATGTTACCTCTGGACTTGTAATATCATGCACTTAAGTGATGTAATGTTGTAAATGATGAATGTTCATGTGTGAATGCTGTGTGTGGTTACTTCGTTAACCATCTCCCGAGACGATCCTGTACGATATACTCTACTTTTCGGAGTAGGGTTGTCACAATTACCCGCTAGGGCGGCGACCGTGTGAGCCTCTAAATAATCCCACCTTGCTTAGCTTGGGAGGTGGAAGCCACCTTAAAAGGGAGAGCCACCCTTCCCCTATCAGACTAGTCTTTTAGGGAGATTGGGCCTTTCCCTGAGTGGGAGCGCCGGAGTTGCGGTGCAAAGTCTGCGGATTCGGGTTGTGGACCTAGAATTGGACCGGTGTGTCGGGCTTTCGACAGGAATTGCGGTGCTAAGATTACGGGATTTAGGGAATCTGGATTGGTGTGTCGGGCTTCGTTCCACCCCACCTAGGCCGGTTGTATCATTTGGTATTAGAGATGGGCCCTTGTTAAGAAGGAGAGAATGATGAGGACATCCTCCACTATTACCCGCTAGGGTGGCGACCGTGTGAGCCCCTGAATAATCCGACCTTCCTTAGCTTGGGAGGTGGAAGCCACCTTAAAAAAGAGAGCCACCCATCCCCTATCAGACTAGTCTTTTAGGGAGATTGGGCCTTTCCCTGAGTGGGGGCGCCGGAGTTGCGGTGCTAAGACTGCGGATTCGGGTCGTGGACCTAGAATCGGATTGGTGTGTCGGGCTTTTGGCAGGAGTTGCGGTGCTAAGATTGCAGGATTCAGGGAATCCGGATCGGTGTGTCGGGCTTCATTTCACCCCACCTAGGCTGGTTGTATCACAGTCTATATGGAGAAGGTTCGGACAGAAGAGGAAGCATTGACAATGTCTCTGTTTGGAGAAAGGAGAGAAGAGATCGAACAGTCCAGTGTGAAGATCAGACTGTACGGTCATTACAGGAGGTGACAGAACAGAGGAGAAGTTGGCTACCAGGAAATCTGTTGGAGCAGAAATGTAAAGACAGGATTGTACGGTCTGTAGACCGGACTGTACGGTCTGTAGGAAGAAATTTTGGACAGACGAGGAAGTGGCTGCAACGGCTCTGGAGCTATGAAGACCGGACTGTACGGTCTATTGAATGAATTGTCTGGTCAATATGAAGGAAAGAGTGGACAGAGAGTAACAGCTCTGGAGGAGCCATCCGATGGAGACCGGACTGTTCGGTCTGGACAGTGACCGGACTGTCCGGTTAGTACGTCCAGAGAGGCTGTTTAGAGGAGCAATGACTAGTTTGAGGTTGGAGGCCTACATAAACTCATTGCTGGGGTCTTGGAGACTGCCTTTGGCCATGGGGATTGCTGGAAGCATCTATGGGGAGCCAAAGTATCAAGAGGAGAGCACTAGGAGAGGATATTGGATATCTTGAGAGTGCTAGTGAGAGTAACATGAGCATTGATGCACATCTAAGGCTAGGGTGTCCTTGAGGGTGTGATCTAGGTTGTTACTCTTGGTCTATGGTGAGACCTAGACCGGTTAGGTGTCGGTGATCGAGCCTATGGTGATTGGTTGTGAAGGCCGTCACACGTTTGTTATTTTGGTTTGTTTCTTTTTCATTTTGATGTAATGTTTATGAAATGGATCTCTTGCAGGTACACTAACCACGTGTAGTTCGCTTAGAAACGTGTGAGAGGTGTGTGTGCCACCGAAAAGATCGAGTATATAATCGGTCAAGTGTTCTTTTTGTGAGGATGTAGGAAATCGTCATATTGAGCATTGGCATCCATACATATCATATGCATTAAACTTTACCAAAACCTGTAAAAATGTCATTGATACTGTGAACATGCAAAATGACTAAGTTTTGGACGAAATTGAACCCCTTTTGCAAACAGATTAGAAGTTCGAACCTAACCGGTGAGTGTACCACCTTACCAGAAAAATCAGTATCACTAAAACAAGCATAACTTCCTCAATTTTAATTCAATGAAGGCAAATAAGTACTCGTTGGAAAGATAAGGTTTTGCTCTACAATTTGTGTTTAGGAAGATTGTCTTGTAAAAATCTGGAACTAGGTCGAATATTGCGAAAACTGTAGCCTTTTTCTGGAAATCAGAAACTGCCTCATTTCTGTTCCCTGTCTTTAGATGAGCATAACTCCCAGGGATTTTATGGGGTGGATATGTGTGAGTATGCATTGGAAAGAGGATGAAATTCCCCACAACAATGGTAAAGCACAAAAATTTTAATATTGTCCAGAAACTAAGTGTTTTTTCCCGTTACTGCGGCTCACTCCGTCGACCGCAGAAGTTCGACTTTACCGGTCATTGAACGGATCGGGAACCTCGTGACTTTCTTTTACCAATCATACCTTATGATGTTTTGAGCATGTGTGCTTAGTGGAATATTAAGTTTTGACTCACCGTTGCAAAACTTTATTCCGGCAGATGGATGATGGCAAGCGCATGTTGGACCCGGAGTACCTTGCCGCTCGCATCCTCGAGTTGGAGCGAGAGCGCGAGGCGCTGCAGTCCATGCTTGTTTCCCGTGATGCCCAGCTCGTGGAGTGTGATGCTAAGGTTGCAGCCCTTGTGGACAAGCTGCACGCTAGCGAGTTGGAGCGGGCTGACCTTTTCGAGCAACTCTATGATGCTCGGCTCATCATCGAGGATGATGCAAGCGACGTGTTGCAGGAGCAGCTGCACCAACGCAACGCCCAGCTCACCGCTGCCCAAGGAGAGATTTACTCTCTTCATGGTCAGGTCACCACTCTCTTGGAGGAGCAAAGCGAGCTCCAGGCCCAACGCGAAGAAGCTCAAGATGATCGTGATGTCCTGGAAGGGAACCTCAACGACGCTCACGAGGTCATCGCACAGCAAGAGCAGCTCATTGGACAGCTCCAAGCTGCTAATGATCAGCTGAACGCCATCCTTAACAATGAACCACCCATCCCACTCGCGGTGATTCCCCCCGATGACGCCGATCTGAGTGAGAACGGTGATTCTGGCACCGACTTCGAAGCACCCACGGGACCAGCTGCTATGGACGTTGAGTCCGATGGTGACAGTCACGCCGGGTGACCAAGTAGCCTTATGTACGTAGGGTGAAATCTCGTGAGACATCGTAGTCGTGTGTACATGGTGTGGTAATGCTAAGCTAAGTTGTAACCTAAGCTCTCCGAGATCGTATGGTGTAGTGATCCGAGTGATGTAACCGAAAGACTTGCTATGTATCAAAAGTTGCATCACATGTATCTATGGTTTTATCATGAATATGCTGGTTATGGTGTGGAAATTATGGAATTTAAGTCACCCCTTATGTCCGCACCGTGTAATTGTCCAGCATTTCAATTCGAGCAATCTAAAATTTTAATTTGTCACTATATTGTAGCCTTATTATCATGTTGTCTCATATGATGACCGGGCTAACACATTTGTTCATATGTTAGATGGTGCAAACTCGCCGTGGTGGAGAGAACGTCGGTGATGCTCCCGGCACCTCGAACGTTGGCGGGACTGGGCCGCTGCCCAACGCATCACCTCTGACGGCTATGGAGCAGCTCATCCACAATCACAACAAGATGTTCCGCATGTTCATGGAGAACATGAACCGTCAGGGAGCTCACGGACCACCACCACAGCAGCAGCGGGAATCCTCTTACGCCGACTTTTGGGCGACTCACCCGCCCACCTTCGGAGAAGCCGGTGATCCTCTGGAAGCGGACATCTTCATTCGCACGTTAGAGTCGAAGTTCGCACTCCTCCACTGCACCGAGCAGCAGAAGCCCCTCTTCGCTGCGCAGCAGGTCCGTGGCTCCGCAAGTGCTTGGTGGGCCAGCTTCAACGCCGCTCTCGCCGTGGGTCACCAAGTTACTTGGGCGGAGTTCTGCACTGCCTTCCGTGCACACCACATACCCGCTGGACTCATGAAGCGCAAGTTGCAGGAGTTCCTCAACTTGAAGCAAAGCTCCGGAACCGTGCAAGAGTATGCACGAAAGTTCAACTACTTGGCCCAGTACGCGTCGTATCACGCCGATACGGACGAGAAAAAGAAAGACTGCTTTCGTTCGGGACTTACCCCGAAGCTGCAAGACCGATTGGCGCAAGTCACCGCTCTCACATTCAATGACTTGATGAGTGCCGCCATTGTGCAAGAAGACGCCATCCGTGCCAATCAAGAGGACAAGAAGAGGAAGCGTGCTATGGGAAGTTCATCCGGCTCTGCACCGCCCAAGTACAAGCTAGCAATCACTTCCCTGACCGGACAGAAATTCCGGGCTGCAGTACCCTCGCGAGGAGGACCTCGCCCGTTGTTCTCGCAGCAACACTCGAGATTCCATGGGGGAAACCAGTAGCAATCTTTTGGTTCTCGCCCACTGCAGCAAAGCAATCAAGTGGTGAAGACCAACTCCTCACAGCCATGCTACAACTGTGGCCGCACCGGTCACTTTGTTAAGGAATGTCGGTTCCCGAAGTGCAATCCGAGCAACAACAACAACTCCAACACTACCGGGAACAACAACAACAACCACAACAGCGGCAACAACAATAATGGCAGCCATGGGAGTCGTCCTCAGTCGTCTACCCCCACTCACAAGAATGGCCGAGTCAACTATACCACGGTCGAAGAGACCCAAGCTGGAGAACCCGTTCTCACGGGTACGTTCTCGATCAACCAACATGCTGCCATGGTTCTTTTTGATTCAGGAGCAACACATGATTTCATTAGTCAAGCATGTGCAAATCATCTGAAAATTACCCCCACCACTATGGGAACCCCGTATGTTATTACGTCTCCTGGTGGAAAAATAAGGGCTCATCTCGAGTTAAGGAAAGTGCCACTTAAGCTAGCCAACAACATATATCCCACTTCCCTAATCGTATTAAATGGCCAAAGCGTCGACATAATTCTCGGTATGAAATGGATGACTAGTCACAAGGCTGTATTGCACCTTGAGGACCGAGAAGTCCATTTGAACTCACCATTACACGGCCCTTCTATTCTCTGATTGCCGTATCCCCAGTCGTCCACCTCTCAAGTATGTCATGTGGAAGGAAAGGAGCTAGCAAATATTCCAGTGGTTTGTGATTTTCCCGACGTCTTTCCAGACGATTTGCCAGGCATGCCTCCGATCAGGGATGTTGAGTTTAAGATTGAACTCGTCCCTGGTACAGCGCCTATCGCTCGTAGGCCGTACAAAATGGCTCCTAATGAATTAGCGGAGTTGAAAGATCAGTTACAAGAGCTTATGGACAAGGGCTATATCCGACCAAGTTCATCTCCCTAGGGTTGTCCCGCTCTCTTTGTGAAGAAGAAAGACAAAACCCTATGCCTATGTGTCGACTATAGACTGTTAAACGCGGTAACCATCAAGAACAAGTACCCTCTACCTCGAATCGATATCCTTTTTGATCAGCTAGTAGGTGCTAAAGTCTTCTCCAAGATTGATCTCCGATCCGGTTACCATCAAATAAAAATCCGAGCCGAAGATATTCCAAAAACAGCATTCTCCACCCGATATGGTCTTTTCAAATATCTGGTCATGTCTTTCGGTCTCACCAATGCTCCAGCCCATTTCATGTATTTGATGAATTCTGTATTCATGCCTGAGTTGGATAAGTTCGTGGTGGTATTCATCGACGATATTCTGATCTACTCTAAGTGCGAAGAAGAACACGCTGAACACCTTCGCATTGTTCTACAACGACTCCGAGATCACCAACTTTACGCCAAATTTAGTAAATGTGAATTTTGGCTAAAGCAAGTTCCATTCTTGGGCCACATCATATCAGCAGAAGGAGTAGCCGTGGACCCTAGCAAAGTAGAGGATGTGCTGAATTGGAAGGCTCCAAAATCAGTCAGACAAATTCGCAGCTTCCTTGGTCTTGCCGGTTGTTATCGGAAATTCATCCCCAACTTCTCAAGTATTGCCAAGCCTATGACCAAGCTGCTGGAAAAGGATTCTAAGTTCAAGTGGAGTGGTGCATGTGAAGAAGCTTTTCAGTCACTCAAGAAGCATCTGACAACCACTCCGGTTTTAGCTCAACCCGATATCACCAAACCATTCGATGTTTATTGCGATGCCTCCGGAACCGGATTGGGTTGTGTGCTTATGCAAGAAGGTCGTGTCATTGCCTATGCCTCACGACAGCTCCGGAAGCATGAGCAGAATTATCCCACTCATGACTTAGAATTGGCCTCCGTTGTTCTAGCCTTGAAAACTTGGCGCCACTACCTACTCGGTAATCTTGTCAACCTCTACACCGACCACAAAAGTCTCAAATATATCTTCACTCAACAAGAACTGAATATGCGGCAACGTAGATGGTTGGAACTGATCAAGGATTATGAATTGGAAATTCATTATCACCCCAGAAAAGCAAACGTGGTTGCCGACGCCTTGAGTCGAAGGGACCAATGCAATCACGCGATTGTTTGCTCTATGGAAGCTCGCCCGATTTCAGATCCGAGCGAACCAAGTCTTCGTGTCATTCCACATGGATCCTTATATAATTTGGCTCTCATTCCTACTCTTCGGGAAGAAATCGTGGAAGCCTAGAAGCAGGACAAAGGAATGGAGTATATCCGCCAAAAAATCGGGAAGGAAGAAGCTACATGTTTTCGACAAGATGAAGATGGAGTACTTTGGTTCAACAATCGCCTTGTTGTTCCGAAGAATGAGGAGCTAAGAAAGAAAATTTTGGATGAGGCTCACTTATCCAAATACTCCATACACCCCGGCAGCAATAAAATGTATCGCGGGTTAAGGGAAAAGTTTTGGTGGACACGCATGAAACGAGAGGTTGCTCGTTATGTCTCCGAATGTGACACTTGCCAACGTGTGAAGGCCGATCATTTGAGAACAGCCGGTATTTTGCACCCATTGAAAATCCCCGCATGGAAATGGGAAGACATTGCTATGGACTTCATCGTTGGACAACCCCTCACACCCAAGAAGCACGATTCCATATGGGTTATTGTGGATAGGTTGACCAAATCTGCTCATTTTATCCCCGTCCATACAACCTACTCTATGAAGCAATATGCCGAGCTCTACATTGTGCGGATTCTATGCTCACACGGTGTGCCCAAGACGATCATCTCCGATCGAGGCCCCCAATTTATTGCTCATTTTTGGGAGCAATTGCACGCTTGTCTTGGCACCACTCTCATCCGCAGTTCCGCTTATCATCCACAAACCAATGGACAAACCGAGAGACTAAATCAATATTTGGAAGATTTATTAAAAGCTTGTGTGCTAGACAATTGTGGAAATTGGGAATCCCGCCTCCCGTTCGCTGAGTTCTCCTACAACAATAGTTATCAAGAAAGTTTGGGAATGTCTCCATTTGAAGCTTTGTATGGTCACTCGTGTCGAACCCTACTGAATTGGTCAGAGTCGGGAGAAAGAATTACTTTCGGTCCTAATCTGGTCACGCAAGCCGAAGAGAAGGTACGACAAATCCAAGCTAACATGAAGGCCGCACAATCCCGCCAAATAAGTTACTCTAATAAAAGGAGACGTCCAATAGAGATCAAAAAGGGAGATCATGTCTATCTTCGGGTTTCTCCCAACAAGGGTGTATCTCGTTTCGGAATCAAAGGGAAATTAGCACCCCGCTATATCGGACCTTTTCCGATCATGGAAAAGCATAGCGCCGTTGCTTATCGGTTGCAACTATCAGAAAATCCTGAGCGGGTGCACAACGTCTTCCATGTCTCCCAACTCAAGAGATGTTCGAAGCCTCCGATCGACGTGGTTATCTCCGACACCGAGTAATTGGAAGAAGATCTCTCCTACCCCGAATACCCCGTTCGCATCCTCGATCGAAAGGACCAGGTAACTCGCAGCCGCACTATCACCTTCTACAAGGTGCAATGGAGTAACCATACTGAAGATGAAGCTACGTGGGAACAAGAAGAGTTTCTGAGGACCAACTTTCTGGAATTCTTGGCCTCCCAAAACCGGTAACCACCCGCAACCCTCCCTCTCGTTCGTTCTTTTGCAAATCTCGGGGCGAGATTTCCTTAAGGGGGGTGTGCTGTGACATCCCATGTCACAAAATGAAGTTAACTAAGCCTAACCTCAATTAAGGACTAAGCCAGAGTATGACTAATCCATGTGCCAAAGGATAAAGAAAAGAAACCTAGTTAATTAAATTCCAAAATATTCAAATATGGGTCACTCACAAACATCATCAAAACCCATTAAATTACCCAAATGTTTTTACATATTCTGAATGGAAATAATAAAATAGAATTTGGGGAATTTTTTCAGAATTTTTGGTAATGATTTAATACCCTTAAAAATTCCCCCAAAGTCAGAAAAGTGTATTTCGGGTTTGGAATTTTCATAATTGTTCAAAGCACAACTAGCAGGTGCACCCAAAAGAAAGGTTGGAGCACACATTTCACTGAACACCCACAAAAATTGGTGTCCAGTTTGGAGTAAGGGAACATGGAAAATTGTATCAAACCCCAGTCCTAGTTCAAGTCAAGCCGGGTCAACACGCCCCTTCTCTCTTCTTCTCTCGCCGGCCAGTGTCCGTTCGACACCGATGGCACTGTACAAGCCACCGTCGGTTCCTGTAGACCCATCCCGGCCACTGCTCCGCCGAACCGCTCTTGTGCCACAGGCTAGCATTGAAGCCCCGCCGAGGGAGCCACTCCTTGCCCGACAGCTCACCGCCCGCTCTCTCTCCCTCCCTCGGTTCTCTCCTCCGCTGGCTGGGACAAAAGGGCAGCAGCAGCAGCAGCAGCACCCAGCCTCATCTCTCTCACTCTTTCAACTCGCAACCCGTTCTCACACACCCCAGATCAACCCCCGAGCGTCGGCACCCTCTCCTCCTCCCTCTCCCCGGCGAAAACTGTGCCAGCGCTCTGTTCTTCCCCGCCATGACCGCCGCTGTGTCCAGCTCCGACTAGGTGGCTTCCCACTCCCTCTTTCTTTTGCAAATCGACGCGCAAGGTCACCACCTCCCTCCCCTCTGACCCGCTTCCTCCCTCGTGCAGTGTGCTCACCGGATTTTGTGAAGCCCGAGCCACCGCCGTCGGGATCTTCTCCCCCCCCCCCCCCCCCCCCCCCCGTCGAGGAGAGCCCCCCTCCGGCCTTCCCCCTCGACGAGTTCATCGACGCCGACCGTCCCCAAGCCTCCGCGGAGCTCTTCGACCGCACCCCGACCTCCCTCTCCCTCGGCACCGTCGCGTGGACCTCGCCGGAGCTGCCTCTGCCGAAAAACAGGATTAAGTCCAAGTTTATTCAGTAAATTAATTTAATTAATTCACCAATGTCACAACCCTAATTTGCTTAATAAATCCATAAGTAATTATGTGTAAATGGTATATTCATGAAATTTTCTCAGTAAGCATTTCATGGCATATCCAAACTTTCTGCAAAAGCGCATTTCCATTTTTATGCATATTTTTAGTAGTATTGCATAATCCTTATTTTTAGCAATTGAATTTGTATAAATTATTGGCTAGGAATTTAATTATGATATTTGACATTCCTGTTCCTTATGCACTTGTACACTTATGAAAAATCCCATGAAAAATTTGAAGTTACTTAAGTATAGATTTGCTGTCGAAATTGATCATTTGCTAAGTAACTAGGAAAGTCTTCATATAAATGTTACTTTATGTGTGTATTTCAGGAAAATAAGAATAAATTAAATTCTAGAAGTCCATGAAAAATAACTCATCTTTACATTGCAGTAGGATTTCTCCTTGTGTAATTATATACTTTGGTTCTTGATTAACTATATGAACTAGAACTAGTGATGCAACTAAAGAGCCATTTTATGTATAGTATTAGTTTGCATATGCTCACTTTAGCTAAGTGGCTCAAAAAAATGAACTTTCTGAAATTTAACCCTAAGTACTACATTGTCATGTCATCATCAGCCTATGATGTCATTTAATCAGCATTTAGGCCATGCTCATGTTAAAGTGGACATACACCAAGAGTGTGATGATTAAGAAATTGCATTCTGGTAGCTAGAAGTTTGTCCCTTCAAAATTCAGTGGCTACCATGTCATACTTAAGTATGCAACCCTAGTCATGGATGAGTGATTAGTCCATTAATTTATTTTTTGAGGAAGTACCATGAATCTTCATGCCATGCATTCCATCTTTAGTTACGAAAACTCCATGAAACCTTGTGTATTCCTTAGCATTGATGCATGTCCATTCCATATAGGAATCGAGACCGTGGAGATCACACCGGACCAACAAGGAGCTGAAGTGCACTTCGGTGACGACGCTAACTACGATCACACCCAAGGCAAGCCCCGGTGCATAACCTATTTTTTTCACTCGAGTCCTTTTTCTTTATCACAAGTTAGGAATATTGTATTGTGCATTAAGTGTAGGACTGGGATGAAACACACTTGCATACTCCCGCCCTGACCTATGATTAGTATGTTAGTAAGCTTTCCGTTAGCAAATGCTATGCTTAAACTAGTGGAGTCAACGGTAGGTTATAGATTCAACTATGATTCAATTGGTTGATGAACTTGAGAAAAATGGAGCACCTATCGTTGCAACTCCGCGAACAAGTATTGAACTGTACCAAGTGCATACCTTTATTATGGGAATTGGTAAACCTAGTAACTTGGGCACTGTATTGTTGGACGGCCATACTCATTGATCCAGAGGTGATGTGAACAGCATGGTGGATGCACGGGTTTGAGGACCGCTGGAGAGTGCATGAGTTAAGCCTCGGATACGAAATACTGTATCGCGGGGAGGACGTGTACTCGGGATCGATGGCCCCGGACCGACTTTATAGCAATCTTGTGAATGGTGGTCATACGTGTTCTTAAATGATGCGTATGTCATGTATTTGGGTTTTCCCTGTAGGATGTAAATCGATTCGAATTGCCGTCCCTCGCGGTTATGAGTACCTCTTGTTCGAGCAGCGGCAATGATATGTTAAGTAGTAAAGTTATGGTTAAGTTTCTGAAATTTATTTATGCTATGGATACATGTTGCTATGTTGTATTGCTCTTTAGCTATATTCATGTCTTAGCAGCTAGCTAGACTCACCGTAGCTGTGTTCTACAATAAGCAAAGTAAAATCTTGTTTAAGGAAATTGAAAGTGCAGCATAGAACTAATAGGAGCTTTTTATGCAATTATCAAATAAACCCGGTCAGCCCCCTGCATACTAGGAGTCGGTTTTAGCAAACCGGTTGACGGGTAAGTCTTGCGGAGTATGTTAGATACTCAGGCTTTGCGTTGATGTTGTTTTTTTCAGGTTTTTCTCAAGCAACCTACTGTGATTGTTGTAACAAGGTTGTGTGGGAAGGTGAGGAGCCTCAGAACTGGACCATCGAATGGGTCCCCAGTTCTCCTAATCTGGATGAGTGAGCCATCGCCATAGGGCCGGCATGGTTCACGTAGGACTAAACATTGTGTTTTGTCGTTTCATCGCTTCTGCAAATTTGTGTAATATGTACTAAGGACATAGGCATGCAGATCTGAACTTAATTATATTTTACCTCTGGACTTGTAATATCATGCACTTAAGTGATGTAATGTTGTAAATGATGAATGTTCATGTGTGAATGCTGTGTATGGTTACTTCGTTAACCATCTCCCGAGATGATCCTGTACGACATACTCTACTTTTTGGAGTAGGGTTGTCACAATTACCCGCTAGGGCGGCGACCGTGTGAGCCTCTGAATAATCCCACCTTGCTTAGCTTGGAAGGTGGAAGCCACCTTAAAAGGGAGAGCCACCCTTCCCCTATCGGACTAGTCTTTTAGGGAGATTGGGCCTTTCCCTGAGTGGGAGCGCCGGAGTTGCGGTGCAAAGTCTGCGGATTCGGGTTGTGGACCTAGAATTGGATCGGTGTGTCGGGCTTTCGACAGGAATTGCGGTGCTAAGATTACGGGATTTAGGGAATCTGGATTGGTGTGTCGGGCTTCGTTCCACTCCACCTAGGCTGGCTGTATCATTTGGTATTAGAGCTGGGCCCTTGTTAAGAAGGAGAGAATGATGAGGACATCCTCCACTATTACCCGCTAGGGTGGTGACCGTGTGAGCCCTGAATAATCCGACCTTCCTTAGCTTGGGAGGTGGAAGCCACCTTAAAAAAGAGAGCCACCCATCCCCTATCAGACTAGTCTTTTAGGGAGATTGGGCCTTTCCCTGAGTGGGGGCGCCGGAGTTGCGGTGCTAAGACTGTGGATTCGGGTCGTGGACCTAGAATCGGATTGGTGTGTCGGGCTTTCGGCAGGAGTTGCAGTGCTAAGATTGCGGGATTCAGGGAATCCGGATCGGTGTGTCGGGCTTCATTCCACCCCACCTAGGCCGGTTGTATCACAGTCTATATGGAGAAGGTTCGGACAGAAGAGGAAGCATCGACAATGTCTCTGTTTGGAGAAAGGAGAAAAGAGATCGAACAGTCCGGTGTGAAGATCAGACTGTACGGTCATTACAGGAGGTGACAGAACAGAGGAGAAGTTGGCTACCAGGAAGTCTGTTGGAGCAGAAATGTAAAGATAGGATTGTACGGTCTGACTGTACGGTCTGTAGGAAGAAATTTTGGATAGATGAGGAAGTGGCTGCAATGGCTCTGGAGCTATGAAGACCAGACTGTACGGTCTATAGAACGAACTGTCTGGTCAATATGAAGGAAAGAGTGGACAGAGAGTAACGACTCTGGAGGAGCTGTCCGATGGAGACCGGACTGTTCGGTCTGGACAGTGACCGGACTGTCTGGTTAGTACGTCCAGAGAGGCTGTTTAGAGGAGCAATGACTAGTTTGAGGTTGGAGGCCTACATAAACTCATTGCTAGAGTCTTGGAGACTGCCTTTGGCCATGGGGATTGCGGGAAGCATCTATGGGGAGCCAAAGTACCAAGAGTAGAGCACTAGGAGAGGATATTGGATATCTTGAGAGTGCTAGTGAGAGTAACATGAGCATTGATGCACATCTAAGGCTAGGGTGTCCTTGAGGGTGTGATCTAGGTTGTTACTCTTGGTCTATGGTGAGACCTAGACCGGTTAGGTGTCGGTGATCGAGCCTATGGTGATTGGTTGTGAAGGCCGTCACACGTTTGTACATGGGTTGAGCCCACCGGTGAAATGGGCATCAATAGTGAGCGCCCGTGCCAACTCGGGGAGTCCAGCAAGTTCTCGAGGGAGGCGAGCTTGTGCTTTGTGCAGCGGTGACGCACACCGTGTCTTCACTCGAGGAGTGATTGCGGGCTCGTGGGCGAGAACTCCACTTGGTGGCGGGAGGGACCCGGACTCCGGCGGGAGTGGTCCAACGAGGAGTAGGGGAAGGCGCCATCCTTCCGAGACCTCAGGAAAAAATCATGAGCCATCTCTTACTCTACTCCTTACTATGATGCTCTACTTTCCGCATATACATACCATGTTATTCATGCTTGTGTGCTTACCTTGCTCTAGTTGACTACCTTGTAGACTTGCACGAATAGGCTCCTTTACTTGCTAGTAGTGCTTAGCCTTTATACTTGATCACTAGCATGAATAGGAGTTGCATTGGCTTGATTTATCACCATAGTATGTATTGTGCTACTCTTGCTTTGTATGCTTTCTATATGCTTGTTGATCTAGTAGCTTTGCCTGAGTAGAACTCCTTGCTAGCTAGTTGTTTGCTTCCGTGTATCTTTGGTAAATAGCTTGCATAGGAGTTGTATTGCCTTTGTGTGATCCACTAGCATGCTTAGCTTGTTTTTCATTCCATATGACTATTATCTTGCTAGTGTGATCACCACTAGAATTGCATAGGAGATGTATTGCCTTTGTGTGATCCACTAGCATGCTTAGCTTGTTGTTCATTCCATAGGACTATTATCTTGCTAGTGTGATCACCACTAGAATTGCATAGGAGTTGTATTGCCTTTGTGTGATCCACTAGTATGCTTAGCTTGTTGTTCCTTACATAGGACTATTATCTTGCTAGTGTGATCATCACTAGAATTGCATAGGAGTTGTATTGCGTTTGTGTGATCCACTAGTATGCTTAGGTTGTTGTTCCTTCCATAGGATCATTACCTTGCTAGTGTGATCACCACTAGGATTGTGTAGGAGTTGTTTTGAGTGATCAGTTTTAGGATTTGGCGAATTTGGTACATAGTGCGAGTTCCTGATTCACCCCCCCTCCTCTCGGTCACTTAGTCCTTTCAAGTGGTATCAGAGCCAAGTGCTCATTATAAGGCTTAACCGCCTTGAGTAGTGACCGCATTGAGCTGGGATGTTATCCCATTCAGGGCCGGGTCATGGCTCATGGAAGGATCGCTTTAAAAGCTACCTAAATGCCATGATCCGGGATGAGTTGATGGATACTTTGTGGACTTTGCTAATACCTTTGCCGATGATCATGTGTATGATGATTATGATGATGGTGTGGATGTGCCTTGTTCTAGTGAGTACCTAGATTATTCTAGCAATGACTTGATAGATTGCTCTACTAGTGTGACTAATGTGATGATTGATGATGTGTCTCTGGATCTTGCTTGCTCCACTAGCATGACTAGGATTGATGATGATTGTGAGCTTTTTATTGATCATGCTAGTGACTCACTTGTTGAGGAGTTCTTTGCCTTTCATGATGAGGACTTACTTGACTCTCTCATTTGCTTTCGAGGTATTGTGGACCGAATTGAGGCAACTGAAGAACCTTCCAAGTTTCCAAAAATATTGATTGTCGAGAAGATCCTCACCTTGCTCCCTAGCAGCAAGCTCCTCTACATCACCCTTGATCTCATCATGGATAAGAATCTTTCTATTGATGATGTGATCAGGCTATACTTCAATGATGAGGAGATCACTGCAAGCTTAACGGGGAAGAAGACGTTCAAGACAAACAATAAAGCATCTTCAAGCAAAGGGAAAGAAGTAGCTTTGAGCTCAAACTTCTTTGATCCCTCCACAAGATTGTCTTGCAACAACTTCTACAACCCCTTCGGATCAAGACCTACACCAAGCTCTTCATCAAGCTCATCATCAAGCTCTACCTCAAGTGCCATTCCAAGTTCTATTCCAAGCACTTCGGGTGGACCACGCATTGGTGTAGGGGGAGCGCCGACCACAATGTTCACACAATCATTTGAGATGATCGATCTCACCACTACGGCTCCGGCATCTCCACCTCCTCCACCATAAGATCAACATTGGCATCTTCGTTGAGCTCACCAATAGGATTACTTCTTTCAATTTGATGAATTTGTGAGAAATCCGAATGATGACCTTTGTGAGACTCTATTATACATTTATGATCTTGTGTGTAGGATAAACTCTTTTAGGGGGCTACGGAGGATTGCACCACATGAAGTGATTGACAAGTGCCTCATGCAAATCACAACTCATGAGATGGGTTTCTTGGTTGAGGAGGTAAATAGAAGGCATGATGAGGTTAGTGCAAGTCAATCGAGCAATGCTTCGGATACTAACCCTTCTTCCTCTAGTACTTGTCTTATGGCTACCACCAGGGTCAACTACAAGAGTGGAGGTACTCATTGGTCTCTTGACAGTGGGTGCACCCGACATATGACTGGGAAGCCAACCATGTTCACCAATGGTCAACTTTGTAACATGGGATTCAAGTGCATATTTGATGAGGATGGTGCAATCTTTGATAATGCGAAGAAAGGGCTAGTATTTCATGAAGCGAGCATTGGAGATGAACCAACGAGCAAACCTTTGAGAAACATGCCCGTGGGCGAGGTCTTACTCCATGATGGTGATATTGATGAGCCCTCTACTCCACCACCTCAACCAACCCCATCCTTCGAGGTACAAGAACCAACCCAAGATGCTAATGATACACCTCCCACATCCTTCCAAGATTCTATGAGAGTGCATCCACCTAGCCATGAGGAAAATGAAGAGAGAAGTGAGCCACAACCCTCTCCACATACTTTACCTCAAGCTACTTCTCAAAGCTTTTCACATAACACCCCCACATCCACTCCAAGCTCTAGCTCCAAGACAAGAAACCATATAAGTGATTCCCCCACCTCATTGCAAATTCAAGACACTCATATCTCAAGAGAGCAAGCAATCCATGATGCACAAGATACTTCACCTAGAACTCCTCCCACTCAATAAAAATACCATCCTAGACCCAAAGCCAAGTAAAAGAAAAGGAGGTACTTTACCAATGACAAGGGCAAAGGAAAAGAGCTCAAGAAGAAGTTTTCACACAAGGCTCTTGTTGGGGAGTGGACAAGCGATAACTCAAGTGAAGCATCCTCCTCTTCAAGTGATGATGATGAAGTGGTCGGCCTAGCCATGATCAAGACCACACTTTCATGAGCTCTTCCTCCACCTCCCATGTGCCTCATGGCCACGAGCCAACATGGGGAGAGTGAGGATGAGAGCAGCTATGGTAGCGATGATGAGGAGCTCGCCTGCGCCGAGCTTTGGAGTATGCTTGAGCAAGCTCGTGACATCACCGTCAAGAAATACAAAATATTGGAAGTGGTAAGAAAAGAATGTAAGTTGGCTATGGACCAGGTTGGTGATTTTGAGAGTGGGCTTAAGGACCTTGTCACATCTCATAAAGCCCTAAACAAGAGTTATGACAAACTCAAGGGTGATCATGTAGAGCTTCATGAGAAGTACAAGGCCCTTGAGATTAGTTACGAGGCCATCAATATTGAGAATCTTGCCTCTCACTCCTCTAGTTTATCTAAGAGTGATGCTTCTACTATGTGTGATGAACTAACCACCTCCGTAGAGGTTTCTTCCTTTGAGTCATTTGTTTTGAAGGAATATCATAAGCTCAAGGAAGAGAGGAAGATGGTGATGGACGGCTTCGAGAGGCTCATACATGGTAGAGCCATCCACATGGAGACTCTTGGGAGAAATCTTGTGAACAATGTCTCCCACCGGGGAATTGGCTCATATCCCACCGCCATCGACATCATCGGGATGAGTGATTCCATCCACGAATGGATCAAACCCCTACTCGCCGATGACTACTATTGCGAGAGGTGTTGCAAGGATGGTCACACCATCAAGGATTGCCCTATGGTGAGAAGTTCAATTATTTTACCTAATGCTAACTTGTTTCGTGAGAACACCCATTTCAAGATTTTTAGGGACAAGGATGGCAAGGTGAAAGCAAAGGCTTTGGGACCACCAAACAAGAAGAGAAAGGTCAAGAGCATATGGATGCCTAAGTGCATTGTTGATCTTGAGAGGTCAATGAAGTACAAGTGGGTGCCCAAGAACAAGATCTAGATGATGGTGGTGGTGGTGGACTAGGAGTTTACTTGAAGATCAAGTGAAGTCCACCACAAGTGACATGGACCTCAATGACATATCTACTCATGAGGAAGGTATTCGTGTTTGTTCTTGGTAGTTGTAGTGTGTTCTTTCTTTTCTTGAATTGCATGGTAATTAAGACTCCTTTGTGACTAGAATGTTTTGCATCCATGCATGTGTAAAGAAAAACCACATAAAAAATTAGTCAATGTCTAACCCATCCAAGATAGCTATAAGAAAGGGGGAGTGCTTGAGATGGTGGTTTGGCTTCTCTCAAGGCAAGGGTATGGCTTATAGTGAGTAAGCTTGGGAGGGGTTCAAACTTGACATTGTTAGGTTTCCTTTGTGTCTTGTTTAATATTGCTTGCATCCACATGGCATGTTTACTTTCGTTGCATATGTAAAACGCTTGTTGCATGCATCATATAGGAAACACAAAGGAGGCTTGTCACATTTGGAGATATTTGTGCCTCATGCTCTATATGAGATTACATCTCCATAAGTGTGACCAAAGGAAAGGATTGTGCTTCATGCCCATTGAGTTATGTTCAAATGAGCTCCAAGGTTAAATATACTTGCGTAGCTCAAAGACAAGTGACTCATACATTCCCATCGCACTAATGACTAACCATTGCTTCTTGAAGAAATATTTTGTTGAGTCATGTGTGTAGGGGGAGCTATGGTGAAACACCATCGTGACCAAGGAGGAGCACCATGAAAGGGGGAGTTTCCTAACTCTTGCCATTTATTATTTGCTCCTTGGTTCTCTTGTGTTTTGTCTTTGGCTTGTGGTTTTTGGTGATAGGTGACAAAGGGGGAGAAGGAACATGAAGATCCAAAAGCCAAGTCTAGATTGATAACATAAAGGGTGAGAAGAACATGAAGATCCAAAAGCCAAGTCGAGAAGAACATGAAGATCAAAAGAAGATGAATATGGAGATCATGAAGGAAGAACATGAAGATCAAAAGAAGAGGAACAAAAGAAGATGAATATGGAGAACATGAAGATGATCAAGACAATGGTGCATGTTCACTTGGAGTACATATGAAGATCATGACAAGATGAACATCGACATGGAGAAGAACAACAATGGTGCATGTCTACAACAACAATGACATATACACCGACATGAACATCTATGTCCATGGTGCGTGTCTACATCAACAAGATCGACTTCCACGACACCATGACGGGCGCAAAATTCAACTCAACCTCAATATCTAGTGCACTACATATTTGGGTAGTTCTCCCTCCACACCAAGCACATTCCAAGGGGGAGACTACTTCTAAGGTAAGGATCAAGGTAATCCATTCAAACCTATCTTTTCTCTTGGCTCCTTGTTTTTGTATGAGTCTTTTGTCCCTTCCTTCTTATTCTTTCGAGACTCGTTCGTTTTGGATCATCATAAGTAGTGGTTGTCATCCATCACCAAAAAGGGGGAGATTATAAGGTTCATGACGATTGAGGTCACCCCAAGGTATGATTGTTTTGGTGATGAATGACAAACATGAAATGTGACTAATGTCTAGACGAGTGTTGTGCGTGTAGGAGACCTTATCTATCTTATGATGATCATTGATGGTTGCCTTGGCAATTGATGACAATGACAGCAAGCATGGAGGCTTGTGGGCTTGATGGAGTCCAAGGGTCAATGGAGATGGATCAAAGCTGAGGACAAGATATGTAGCAAGTGTTGGGAACTCTTGTCTAGTTGTTAGGGCTTTGAGTCCATAGGAAAAACCGGACTATCAAGGGGGTCTAGGTCATTCTCTTAGGTCATGTCTAGTCGATGATGTGCATGGATGCTCGGTGAAATCATAGGCACTAGGTGATAGTGGAGAAGCCAAGGAGCTGTTGGAAGAAGCCGCGAAACGAAGTCAAGGGGAGACGAGGACTTTCAGCTTCTGTAGGTAAAGACCGGACAAAGAGGTCTTGGAGACCGGACAGTCTAGTGATCAGAGGGAAATTCTCTATAGAGAAGATGTTGGACGCGAGGAATTCTGTTGGTAGAGGAACCATAGAGACCGGATAGTCCGATGTGCAGATCAGACAGTCCGGTCTGTATGGGGAAGGTTTGGACAGAAGAGGAAGCATTGACAATGTCTCTATTTGGAGAAAGGAGAGAAGAGATCAGACAGTCCGGTGTGAAGACCAGACTGTGCGGTCATTACAGGAGGCGACAGAATAGAGGAGAAGTTGGCTGCGAGGAAATCTGTTGGAGCAGAATTGTAAAGACAGCACTGTACGGTCTGACTATACGATCTGTAGACTGGACTGTACGGTCTGTAGGAAGAAATTCTGGACAGACGAGAAAGTGGCTGCAATGGCTCTGGAGCTATGAAGACCGGACTGTACGATCTGGAGACCGGACTGTCCGGTCAGTATGAAGGAAACAGCGGACAGAGAGCAATGGCTTTGGAGGAGCCTTCCGGTGGAGACCGGACTGTCCGGTCTGGACAGTGACCGGACTGTCCGGTTAGTACGTCCAGAGAGGCTGTTTCGAGGAGGAACGGCTAGTTTGAGGTTGGAGGCCTATATAAACTCATTGCTGGGGGTCTTGGAGACTGCCTTTGGCCATGGGGATTGCAGGGATCATCAATGGGGATGTAAGACTGAAGGCCTACCGAGAGGGGGGGGGGGGGGGGGGTGAATCGGTAGCCGACCACGAATCTGAAAACTTCAGTTTCACGCTTCTCAAAACCTAACGAATCATTGCAACCTAAACAATTCTAGTAGGCCAAGACCCTACACATGCTAGTGTTCATGATGCAAAGCAATGCGCGGAAGCTATTCACACTAGCCTATGCAAGCCACAAGTTACCCTATCACTAGAGCACACAGTTTTGGAATAATAAAGAGAGGGTCAAGGAATGCTCATGATTTTTTTCCGAGGTCTCGGAAGGATGGCGCCTTCCCCTACTCATTGGACCACTCCCGCCACCAAATGGAGTTCTCGCCCATGAGCCTGCAATCACTCCTCGAGTGAAGACACGGTGTGCGTCACCGCTGCACAAAGCACAAGATCGCTTCCCTCGAGAACTTGCCGTACTCCCCGAGCCGGCACGGGCGCTCACTATTGATGCCCCTTCCAACGGCGGGCTCAAACCGTGTACAAACTTGTGACGGCCTTCACAACCAATCATGATAGACTCGATCACCGACACCTAACCGGTCTAGGTCTCACCATAGACCAAGAGTAACAACCTAGATCACACCCTCAAGGACACCCTAGCCTTAGATGTGCAAGGTAGCTCCTTGTTACTCTCACTAGCACTCTCAAGATATCTAATATCCTCTCCTAGTGCTCTCCTCTTTTCCTCTTGGATCTTACCAAATGTTCTTAGGTATTCCACTGGCCATGAGAGGTCACAAAGACCCCAGCGACGAAGTTATATAGGCTCCCAACCTCAAACTAGCAGTTATTCCACAAAATAGCCTCTCTGGACGTACTGACCGGACAGTCCGGTCACTGTCTAGACCGGACAGTCCGGTCTCTACCGGATGGCTCCTCCAGAGCCATTTCTCTCTGTCCGCTGCTTCCTCCTGTAGTGACCGGACTGTCTGGTCACTGGACCGGACCTTCCGGTCCACTTTCTCTCTCCTGTCCAGGAGCCTCAATGAAATGCACCTCTTCTACCGTCCCTGCACCTGTACTGAACAGATCATCCGATCTATATAGACTTACCTGTTGACAGACTCCTGCTTCTTCGCGCTTAGTCCCGGACAATCTCCACATAGTGACCGTACAGTCCGGTCTCCACTGACCCATCTGTCCGGTCTCTATATCCAGAAGCTAAAATTCGTCGTCCTCACTTGACTTGGTTTCCAGGCTTCTCCAGACAGCTCCATGGCTTCTCCACTGTCACCTAGTGCCTGTGATTTCACCGAGCAACCTTGCACATCACCGACTAGACATGACCTAAGAGAATGACCAAGACCCCCTTGATAGTCCAGTTTTTCCTATGGACTCAAAGCTCTAACTACTACTCAAGTGTACCAAACACTTGCACCATAGCTTGTTCTCCGCTTTGATCCATCTCCGTCAACCCTTGGACTCCATCAAGTTCACAAGCCTCCATGCTTGCGGTCATTGTCATCAATCACTAAGGACACCATCATCCATATGATTTGCAATAGAGTTAAGAGATGATTCCTACATAGACAACACTCGTGTAGATGTTAGCCCACAATTTCATAGTTGTCATCTATCACCAAAACATCCATACCACGGGGATCCAATCATCAATGGTCATGAAGCTTACAATCTCCCCCTTTTTGGTGATTGATGACAACACAACTTAAAATAAACTTTAAGGAATAACCGGGCTAAAACAAGCTACACAAAGATTGAGAGGAACCAAGACAACATAAGAGAGAAATGCATAAGGTCCTGCTCAATCAAGTAACATCTAGAGATATAAGGAAAAGAGAGAAGAGCATACTCTAGATGAAACATGCATGCATGCCATGGCAATATATTGAATGAAAGCATAATGACATGCAATGCAAAGAATAAATGATGAGATGCAACAAATTAGCATGAAAATGCATAAGAATTAAGAACAAGCATCCATCATCATGATATCATACACAGGCATACAAGATAATCAATAAATACAAGCACTGCATATGAAAAGGAAATAAACCAAGTGAGATCAAAATGAGTCAAAAACAAGCGAATGAAAGCCATGACTGATCATAATCCACGAACAATGAATAACACCACAAAATAAGATCCAAATGGTCTATCTCCCAAAAACCTCATAGCTCCCCCTAGATACAAGCTACTCTCGATCGTAACAAGATCACACTCCCGCTCCCCCTAGGCCTAGTATCTTCTCCCCCTTTGGCAACAAGCACCAGAAAGCCAACAAGGCGGGAAAATATGAACATCTAAACACTCGTGGTCGAAGGAGGTGGTGCAGCGACGTCCTCTGTGGGCTCTGCTCCTGGCTGCTCCTGAGATGGATCCTACTGTGCTCCCTGACCTTGTGCCGCCTGAGCATCCAGCTGCTCAAAGAAACCAAGGTCTATAGGCGACTCAGACCCGTTGTCCTGTGCTGCTGTAGTGACTGTGGCAGTCTCCTAAGCTGAAGTCTAGAGTAGTATGAGGTCTGCCACATGCTGCTGAGAGAAACCTCCATGGACAAGATCCTCTGTTGCCTGAGTAGTTAGAGTGGAAACTATGGCAGTAAGAGGTGGAGCTGAAGCTGTAGCTATCTCTGGGGCAGTCTGGGAATCTGCACGAGTAGTGTGGACTATGTCTGAGAACAGACTTCTGACCGGTACGTGCTGGGAACTGGAGGGTCCTGCCATCTACGAGCTAGAAGAGTGTGAGGGTGAGACAAACAACGCAGACACAGAGAAGGCTGACACGGGAGAGAGCTGTGCTGAAGATAAAGTCTATCCTGCTCCCCCTGTCGGTAAGACCCCTGAGAGTGACAGTCTGCTGGACTGTGCTGTCATCAGTGCAGTGAAGGGTCCTGGCTGAGTCTGCAGCTACTGAAACTGTGGAATCACTGAAGGTCTTGGCTGCTGACCGGCCTGCCTCTGAGTAAGCTCCATCATCTGAGTCACTAGAGTGGAGACAAGGGCCATCTACTGACACTAAAGCTCTGCCTATCCTCTGATCAGCTTCATCATCTGACGTCTGTTCTCTGACACACTTTGTATAAACTCAGCCAACCGTCCTGCAAGTGCTATCACTGTGACAGTGTCCTCAGACTGCGAACCTGTCGGCTAGGGAGCCGCTCCTGTACTGGCTGACTTAGGAATCACCGTCTCTGGCTGAGTTGCCTGCTTGTGTAGTACGTGACTCCTGCTCCTCCTCTCTTGTGTGCTGGCTGGAGGTAGAATGGGATCCCCTGGGGACTCTAGGTGAGTAGCTGGTGGTCACCTCAGGAAAAGCGTCGTACTGCTCCTCTGTCACTAGGCCCATCCTCCTCAAGAGATAGCACATGTAGGGCCCGTAGACCAAGTGACGTCCTCCAACCCTCTCAGAGATCACCTCCTCCATCTCTCCAATCAGAAGGTCTGCCAAGTCAAACGGCTGTCTCCTCAGAATAGCTGCTATAGACCACTGATGGAGAAGTGTGAACTCCTCCCTGTACCCTGACCTAGGGATGATAGTCCTGGTGACTATCGCTCTCACCATCTTAGCCTCTGCAGTGAGTCTCACAGGGCTTCTGTCAAAGCCTGGTGTGTGAGGTGGTGGAAAGGCAATCGACACCATCTCGTCTATCGGCATCTTCCCTCCCCGTGATCTGCGAGGTGGTGTAAGTGTACCATAGGCACTCCTGTATAGTATGAAGTCTGATGAAAGAAGTCCTAGGTTATAGATCAGATCCTGTCTAGTCACACACTGTGGCTGCCCTCTAAAGAAGAACCAGAACTCTGAGAAGTCTCTAGCAACCCAAAGTGTGGTGTAGAACTCTAGCACCACGTCCTCTCTGAACCTGTGTGGAGCAGTAACTAGCTCTGCTAGCCCTGGCAAGTACGTGAAGTACTGCTCCATCTCTGTGCCGGTGGCCCTCCTCATGGCCTCATACATCGTTTACTGCTGCAGCACGAAGAGTCTGTCCTTGCCTCTCAGGCCAAGGTAACGTCTCAAACACTCACCAATCCTCCTCTAGAGGCCAATCCAGTAGCTCTCTCCAGCAGCGAGATCTCTGGGAAGTGGAACCCACTGCTCGAAGGGTACTAAGCGAAGCGCCTTAAGGTCCTTGGCAGGAACCTTATGGATATCTGGCTCTCCGGCTGCCTGTACAAGTCTCTGCAGCCTCCTCGTGCACACTGCATAGGTGCACCTCGGGTCTCCTGCCCGGTGAGTTGTCCTCTGTGGGATAGCCTGCTCAGCCTCCTCCTCTGACTCCTCCTCTTCAACCAGCTCCTCAGACTCTGACTCTGAGGTCTCCTCTCCAGTCTCATCCTCCTCGGACTCCTCCTCCTACTGCCTGGAGGATCCCTGATCCGCAGTTCTCAATGATCTCCCCTGATGGGAAACCGGAGTATGTTGTGGCCACGGTGGTGGCACAACTCCAACTGCTAGAGGTACAGTCCTCTGCCTGGTGCTCCTCCTCAAGCCCTGGTCCTCACCTGGTTGGCAGATCGTCAGACGGGAGCCAGGTGTCCTGCGTGACTGCTCCATGGCATCCAAGTGCTGAGCCAACCTCCTGGCTCTCTTTGACTCTAGATCCAGTCTCGGTCTCTTCTTGGTTTTAGGCTTCTCTGGCATCTTCCCCTTGCCCTTATCCTGTCCTAACCCTACCATGTCTGCCTGCTGACTGTACTGCTGTCACTGCACGCACGTAGGTAAAGGTAGGATAAGCATAGAGTCCTATATAAATCTATAAGCAAAGCACCGCTAGGAGAGAATGTGCAATAGAAACCCTAGCACTGAATGAAGGACATGATCACTAGACAAATATGCAAAGCAACAACAGTGATCATCGACTCTAAGTTGCTGGTGCGAATCATCTAGTGTATAGTCAAATAATGGGAAATCAATCTAACTGTAGACTAGACAAGGAGACAAACCCTAGATATGCAATTAACAGATAGGTATGGAATTAATTGCATCTAGGTTGTGCTAATTAATTAATTAATGCAACTAATGATGGGAATTATTGCTAATTGAATCAATTAACTAACTACTCAATAATTAGGGCATAATTCGATGAAGAAGGAGATAGGCTCAATGCCTAGGGGATGTATCAACACCGAGAACCGAACACTCTGCACGCGATCACCGAAAAAAGGTCAAAGCTTGGAACTTTTCCGGCAATGGAGGTGGGCAAACCTTGTCCTAGTACAGTGTAGCGGCAGCGCTGATGGTGGAGCTCGGGGGCGCGCACAGCGACAGAGGCGGGTGCGCACACGGGGAGGAGCTGCGACGCACGGGGCGAGCCGGTGGCGCACGGTGGCGGCGGCTCGCGGCTCCGGTGTGCGGGAGCGGGAGCTGGCGGCGGCGCGTTGGTGCGGCGGTGCGAGTGCATGGACGAGCGCGGGCGGGGGCGGCTGTGCGAGGGGGAGCGTGTGGCGGTGCTGGTCGGCAACGGCAGCGCGACGGCGAAGAGAGGCGGCGGCATCGGCGGTGGAGGCGAGGCGGCGAGGTCTTGGACGTGTTCTTGGCATCGGAAGAACGAACTGAGATGAAGCCAAATCGGTTCTAATTGATTTTGACCTAGGTCAAATCCTGAATGGACGGCTGAGATCCATCAAGAAAAGATCAATGGCTCAGATCGGAAAGCATACCGCTCTATCAACCCAAGTGACCGGACAGTACGGTCTCTGGACCGGACTGTCCGGTCTGCTCTGGGTCTGCTGGCGAACCATACAGACCGGACGGTCCGGTCAGTAGGACCATACTATCCAGTCTCTACGACCAGACTCTCCAAAACACTATGCCCGAGGGCACTGACCGGACTGTATGGTCCGAAGATCGGACTGTACGGTCACTACCAGGAAAATGCTGAGTCAAGGAATTTCTCCATTTTCCAAGTGCCCTCGCTAAACACACAAAGGAACACCACACTTGGAATATAGAGGGAGCTCTCAAACACTCCTTTTCAAATAGTGGCACTCTATGGCCTCATAGTTTTCACAAATGCCAATTGAAAGATCGAGAAAATAAGAACCAAGGCAATAAAGAACCAAAAGGGTATGTATGATCCTTAGTCCATGAACCGCACGAGTAGATTTAACCTCGGAGTACATAAGATCTTGCTCAATGGGCATGAAGCACAATCCTTTCCTTTAGTCACACTTATGGAGATGTAATCTCATATAGAGCATGAGGCACAAATATCTCCAAATGTGACAAGCCTCCTTTGTGTTTCCTATATGATGCATGCAACAACCATTTTACATATGCAATGAAGGTAAACATGCCATGTGAATGCAAGCAATATTAATCAAGACACAAAGGAAACCTGTGGTATATATATACCAGGGATACCTCGCCATTCGGATATATTGCCGAGTGGGCTGGGGTCCAATAAAGATAAAGACCCATGAAGATAACTATTCGGATTGTTACTTGGAGTACACGACAAGTCAATACTAGAGATAGAAAGTTAGAGATAGAGTCCTAGTCTGAAATCATGTTGTAACCGACTAAGACACTTGCCATGTAACCCTGCCCCCCCGGGTATATAAGGAGGGGCAGGGGCTCTCTCATGGAGAACATCCGTATAATATACCACAGAACACAGAACGTAGGGTTATTATCCTCCAGGAAGCCTGAACCTATCTAAACCTTGCGTCTTGTGTGTCCATCAATCTTTCATACTCATACGTATACTTAGATCTACTACCGAGAATATCTCTCGACAGTTGGCGCGCCAGGTAGGGGCAGCATTGAGTGTAGCTTCATCGAAATCGATGGCTTTCGTCGACATCAAGTTTCACCCAAGAGACAAGATCTACTTTGGCACCATCAGCCTCGTCGCCGATCAGCACGGGAACCTCGTCAAGCATGAATGCGCGGCCCACTCGGACGCTGCCACGACCGACCAGAGCAATCCGGCCAGCCGATTCCCGCTTGGCCTCGACAACGCGGTGACAGCTTTCCAGGCGGAAACCATCTCGGGTGGCAACTCAACGTTGTCCGCAACGCCTCGATTGGCAACCTTGGTCGATTCGGGTTACAATATAGTTGATCTCCCGGCTCATCACATGGATCAGTCGGACAAAGATCCCAAATTTTTCGATGAATCAAGATTCGTTGCAGCAATCGGCCTTGAAAGCGACTCACTCCTGGAGTTGATTGAAGAGCCGAGTGATTCAGAGAGTTGTTCCTCGGATTTCCACGAGGTATTCATGGTAGCACCTACTGTTCAGGGGCAAGCAGACGGCAAAACATCGGCAGATGCTGCCGTGCGCGGTACCGCGCTGCATGTAGATGGACATGAAACCAACTTCGAAGACGGTGATCCAGACACTGCCACTCCTCCGCTTCGAAGACTGGATGCTCAGCAGAGATCCCGAGTCATGCAAAACATAGATATGGGAGACCTCACCTTAAAATTTGATGGTGAAGACGTCTTGAAGACTCCACAGCACAACATCACGGCTGCGGCAACCCTCCTGCAAACAATAGAGCCCCTACTCCAAGTCTCCCCAGAGTTGACACCTCAGGTCAACCAATTGAAAGTGCACATCAGGGCCGCGGCTGTACTGGGGATGCATGCGGCACGATCAACGCCGACTAAATCAGTTTCTGGGGCCGCTAGTTCGGTGCCCAGGGAGGATAGAATAGACCGACAACGCTCCAACCGGGAGGCAACCCCACCTACTATCCCCAGGTGCAGGCCCATTGCAGAGTACCATGATCGACATCAAAGCGTCGACCTACGCAACGGCATACCACCACGTGATGCGCGGGTTCAATTGGACAACAGATATCGGGAGCGTGACGATGCGGCCCATCGAGAGTATGAAGATGAACGGCGCCGGCGTGGTTATGTCGACTAGGAGCATGACAACAGGCGGCAGCCACATATAGATGATCATTACCGCGATCGATGGTACGAGGGCTGCCGCAATGATAGATATTACCGAGAAGCCAGCCGCGAACGAGAATGGACTCCGGCCGCCGATGATTATGATGAAGAGGCTGGCATCCGAGCCTTCAGTCGGGAACTTCGAACCGTCAACTGGCCGGTCGGCTTCAAGCCAGTCGGCATTGAGAAGTATGACGGCAAGACAGACCCGCGCGACTAGCTTCACGTCTATTCGACAGTCATACGAGCTCTCAGCGGCGATAGCTTTGTCATGGCCAACAACTTGCATGTTTGTTTAGCCCCACCAGCAAGAACTTGGCTCACTAATCTGCCCGACAACTCTATCACCTCCTGGGCAGATCTCTGTCGGTAGTTCATGGCCAATTTTCAAGCCACCTTTGACAGGCTAGGGAATCACTAGGAACTCGGCCGGATCAAGCAGCGAGACCGGGAGCCACTTTGAGGGTACATCCAATGCTTCTGCCGAGTGAAAAATACCATCCCTAATATCTCAAATGCTCAAGTTGTCGCCGCCTTTCATGGAGGACTCCGCGACGACGACCTAATAAAGAAGATTGGAAGGTTGGATGCTGCCGGCAGACTGTCAGCCAAAGAATTATTCACTATGGCCGACAAAAATGCTGCTGGCAATTTGGCACTATTTCAAGTTCGCCAGTACAAGGAGGCGACCCCAAGGAACCAGTCGGGTCCATCCAATTACAGCAAGGACGGCGATAGGAAGTGCAAGCAACACCGAACGGTGGCCAACACCGAGCGCTCGACCAGGAGGAAACTGGTCACTCAGGATGACTTCGACAAGATGCTCGATGGCCCTTGCCTGCTACATAACAGAGCTCACAAAGCCAGGGAATGCTTCAAGCTGAAAAATTTTGCCCATCATGCCTTGAAGGTCTACAAAGAACGCCCCTGGACCCCCAAGGGTGGCAAAGAGGATTCAGATAAGGATAACCAGGACGAGGATAAGGAGAACTTCCAAGACCGACTTGAAGCGCCAGCAGAAGATCCTGTACAGAGAGGTCCACTCGGTCTCTCCAGCGGTACCTCAATATCTACGATGGTCAGAGGTTCTAATTACTTTTGATCGGTCCGACCATCCGGATCACATCCCTAGGCCTGGGAATTATCCCTTAGTGCTAACGCCGACTGATAACCGAGTCCGGCTAAATTGGGTACTGGTAGATGGTGGTAGCAGTCTGGACATCCTTTTTGTGAAAACCTTCAAGGAGCTTGGCATATCCTTGATGGACCTCAAGCCAAGTCGGTCGCCGTTTCATGGTGTCATCACGGGCATGCAAACAGTCCCTCTAGGACAAATCACTCTGCCCGTGACTTTCGGCACTCGGGAAAACTATAGGACGGAGTGAATTACCTTCAAGGTCACCGACCTCGACTCTACGTATCACGCCATTATAGGGTGGCCAGCGATCGCTTAATTCATGGCAGTACCTCATTATCCTTATATGATGATGAAGTTTCCAGGACCAAACGGCGTCATATCAATCCACTCGGATGTGCGAACCTCATATGACTGCGACATCAGCAGTTGTGAGTTGATCGAGAAGATAGTAGCAGCATCGGAGCTGACCGAGCTAAAGGAAGCGATGACAATAGCGGAGGAGGCCATGCTTGACCCTGCTCCAAGGAAAGCGCTGAAGACTGCGGTACAGGCAGACGCCATGGAGTCCAAGAAGATTAGCCTAGATGACAATGATGTATCCAAGACCACCAATATTAGGGTCAATTTAGGAGATAAATGGGAAAGCGCACTCATCCTTTTTCTTAGAAATACAACAACAACAACAACAACAAAGCCTTTTTATCCCAAGCAAGTTGGGGTAGGCTAGAGATGAAACCCATGGGAACCCAAAAAAGAAGAGACAAAGAAACAAAAGCCAAAAGAAAGAGAAGAGAAAAAAAGAGAGAGAGAGAAAAAAGGACAAAAACAAAGAAAACAAAAGCCAAAAACGAGTAAGCAAGAAGGAAGGAAAAAAGATCACGGTTCCGACACGTCTATTGCTATTCTCCAAGCGCTCCTATCCATAGCTAGCTCCTTAGGGATATCCCACACCTTCAGGTCTTTCTTAACCGACTCATCCCAAGTCAAGTTAGGTCGGCCTCTACCTCTCTTAACATTAGCATCTCTCTTTAGAACCCCACTACGTACCGGCGCCTCCCTGAGGTCTCCGTTGGACATGTCCGAACCATCTCAATCGATGTTGAACCAATTTCTCCTCGATAGGTGCCACTCCTATCCTGTCCCAGATATCTTCATTCAATATTCGGTCTCTTCTTGTATGCCCGCAAAACCAATGCAACATACGCATCTCTGCTACACATAGTTGTTGAACATGTCGTCTTTTCGTAGGCCAGCACTCAGCACCGTATAACATCGCCGAACAAATTGCCGCCCTATAGAATTTACCTTTTAGCTTTTGTGGCACCCTCTTGTCGCATAAGACGCCAGATGCTTGACGCCATTTCAACTAGTCGGCTGAAATTCTATGCCTAACATCTTCATCGATGTCACCGTCCTTTTGCAACATCGATCCTAAATAACGAAATGTATCCTTGTTGGCCACCAATTATCCATCAAGGCTAACGTCTCCATCCTCATGTCTAGTCACGCTAAACTCACACATCATATACTCGGTCTTGGCCCTACTAAGTCTAATGTGTGCCTCCACAGCTCCAACTTCCTATTAACCCCATCCCTACTCTCGTCAACTAACACCACATCATCAGCAAAGAGCATACACCAAGGGACATCACTCTGTATTTCTCATGTGACCTCGTCCATCACTAAAGCAAATAAATAAGGGCTCAATGCTGGTCCTTGGTATAGTCCTATTTTAATCGGAAAGTCATTGGTGTCGCCATCACATGTCCGAACACACGTCCTCGCGTCCCTGTACATATCCTTGATGAGGGTAATGTACTTAGTTGGGACTTTGTGCTTCTCCAAGGCCCACCACATGACACTTCTTGGCACTTTGTCATATGCCTTCTCGAGGTCAATAAAGACCATGTGTAAGTCCTTCTTTTGCTCCCTATATCTCTCCATCAATTGTCGCATTAAGAAAATCGCCTCCATGGTCGATCTTCCAGGCATGAACCCAAACTGGTTTTGCGTCACACTTATCACTCTTCTTAGGCAATGCTCGATGACTCTCTCCCAGAGCTTCATCGTATGGCTCATCAACTTAATCCCACGATAGTTAGTACAACTTTGAACATCTCCCTTGTTCTTGAAGATCGGTACTACTATACTCCTCCTCCATTCTTCCAGCATCTTGTTTGACTGAAAGATGAGGTTAAAAATCTTAGTTAACCATACTATGGCTCTGGCACCTAAGCATCTCCATACTTCGATGGGGATACCATCAGGGCCCATCGCTTTACCACTCTTCATCCTCTTCAAAGCTTCCTCTATCTCTGTCTCCTGAATTCTCCTCACAAAGCGTCTGTTGTTATCATCAAATGAGTCATCCAACTCAAGTATAGGACCTTCCTCCTCTCCGTTAAACAACTTATCAAAGTACTCTCGCCATCTGTCCTTGATCTCCTCATCTCTCACCAGGAGTCGGTCTACCCAATCCTTGATACATTTGATTTGGTTGATGTCCCTCGTCTTCTGCTCATGGATCCTAACCATCCGATAGATGTCCTTCTCCCTTCCTTCGTGCCTAGTCGCTGATAAAGGTTATCATATGCCTAACCCTTTGCTACACTCACTGCTTGCTTTGCAGCCCTCTTGGCTATTTTATAGCCTTCTATGTTGGTTGCACTCTTGTCAAGATGTAGGTGCTTGACACACTCCTTCTTCTCCTTGATAGCCCTTTGCACCTCATCATTCCACCACCATGTGTCTTTTGCTTCATGTTTGCCTCCTCTACTCACGCCAAACACTTCTGAAGCTACCTTTCGAACACATGTTGCCATTTTCAGCCACATGTCATCTGGTCCTTCTCCTTCCTCCCAGGGTCCCTCTCCTAGCATCCTCTCCTTAAAAGTTTGTGCCAGCTCCCCTCTAAACTTCCACCACTTCGTTCTCGCGGTCTTGGTACGTTTGTCCCTGTATACACGTACCCGAAAACGAAAATCCGCCACCACAAGCTTATGTTGAGTGACAACACACTCCCCAGGTATCACCCTACAGTCCAAGCAAGCACGCCTGTCCTCCCTCCTGGCAAGGATAAAGTCGATTTGGCTCGAGTGTTGTGCACTTCTAAAGGTCACTAGATGGGATTCCCTCTTCCTAAATAGGGTATTCGCTACCAACAAGTCATAAGCTAGCGCCCAATTAAGTATATCCTCCCCCTCCTGATTCCTACTACCATACCCGAACCCCCCATGGACCCGCTCGAACCCTACATTAGACGTCCCCACATGGCCGTTAAGGTCTCCTCCTATGAAAAGCTTCTCACTGATAGGTATGGCACTAACCATGCTATCTAGATCTTCCCAAAACTGACTCTTGATGCTCTCACTAAGACCTACCTGAGGGGCATATGCACTAATCACATTTAAAGCCGAATCTCCAACTATCAGCCGAACAAGGATAATCCGGTCCCCGTGTCTCCTAACATCTACGACTCCATCCATAAGGCTCCTATCGATCAAGATGCCTACACCATTTCTACCCGATGTTGTACCCGTGTACCAAAACTTGTAGCCCTTATTCTCCACCTCCTTCGCCTTCTGGCCCTTCCATTTAGTCTCTTGAACGCATAGGATATTTACACGCCTCCTAGTTGCCACATCGACTAGCTCTCGTAACTTGCCTATTAGGGACCCTATGTTCCAACTCCCTAGACGAATCCTAGTTGGGTCGGCTAACTTTCTTACCCTTCGCACCCGTTGAGGAAAGTGCGAAGACCCTTGCTCATTTTTCACCACACCCTGGCGTAGATGTAGTGTGTCACTAAGGTTGCGATGACCCGACCCTTGCTCACTATTCATCGTATCCAGGTCACGATATGACACGCCACTAAGGTTGTGACGACCCGGCCCTTGCCCATTTGACACCACACCCGAGTTTCGATGTAGCGCGTCGCTAAGAGGGTTACGCCCCAACGAATTTCTTATGGGTTTCATATCCATTTGAGTGGCTGTGTTTTCGACGTTGGTTTGCCAAACCTAACATAACCCTCCTCCTTTACCCAGGCGGAGTTCTTTTTCTTAGAAATAATAAAGATATATTTGCATGGAAACCTTCTGACATGCCAGGTGTTCCAAGGGAAAAGGCTGAGCACAAACTTCACGTTCGTGAAAATGCCAAGCTAGTAAGGCAACGGCTTAGACGATTCTCGCAAGACCGAAAGGATGCGATTAGGAAAGAAATTAGCCGATTGCTGGCAGTCGGTTTTATCAAAGAAGTTTTCCACCCCAACTGGTTGGCTAACCCAGTTCTGGTGCGGAAGAAGAATAAGGAGTGGCGGATGTGCGTGGATTACACCGGCCTTAACCAAGCTTGTTCAAAAGATCGGTTCACTCTCCCATGTATTGATCAAGTGGTCGATTCAACGGCTGGATGCGCTCTGTTGTACTTCTTAGATGCCTATTCAGGGTACCATCAGATTCCCTTAAACCAATCCGACCAGCTCAAAACCTCGTTCATCACGCCGTTTGGAGCCTTTTGTAACACAACAATGCCCTTTGGCCTGAAAAACGCTGGCGCCACCTACCAGCGGACTATGCAGCGATGTTTGGACAACCAGATAGGAAGGAATGTCGAGGCTTACATCGATGATGTGGTAGTCAAGACTTGGCTCTCCATCGACTTAATATCCGACCTAGATGAAACATTCGGCAACCTTCAAAAATACAACATGATGCTAAATCCGGAAAAATGCGTCTTTGGGGTCCCATCAGGAAAATTACTTGGTTTTCTGGTATCACACAGAGGGATTGTCACACCCGGTTCCAATGACTGAAACCGAATGCATCTGTATGCGTGCCCAGGAACAAGTTTTCACGCACACAGGACAAATACTGTGATAAAAGAACAATATCTTTATTAAATTAATAAGATTATTACAACGGTGACCCGTAGGTCAAAAGGAAAAGATTACATTGCAGCGGAATAAACTAAGCGTTGGCGTCCTTCAGCTCCCACAGGAAGTCGACCGGAAGACCGCATGCCTAGACTCCTCCATCGTCTTCATAGTTGTACCTTCATTCTCCTGTAGCTGAGCAGCAATGTGGTATAAAGCAAGGGTGAGCACGTGTCGTACTCAGCAAGTGGAGGAAAAGATGACATGGGGCAAGACAAGGAAGGCTTTAAAGGGTTTTATTGCATGAGCTTTTAATTTCCTATTCATCCTAATTACTAAGTGGGGTCATCCCAACCCTCAATCCATAGGGTATTATCCAAACCAATCTCATCCATCATCCAACCATTCCTAACCATTCCAACCCATAACCCACTAATCTTGTGAGGATTCCAGGCCGCTCTTGACCGTGAGCACGGCTATCATGATAGTTTGATACTCTGCAGAGTTTGTACCACTTTACCCACAAGTTGTGATTTCATCCCCTGTTGCCAGGTGGACTAGAGTCTCCATGTTGCCATGCCGGCCAAGCACTAGCACACTTCCTTAGGTGTGCGGCCAGGAGATCACTACGAGGCTTTTACAAAGGGTCTCCCAGTACATGCTAGCCACTAAGGTTCCACTCCCGTCCATAAGTGATAGCCCCTCAACAAGCAGCTCATCACCCCAGGAGCCCCCTCTTGAGCCATTCGGATACAAGGATAGTCCTCTTGACTTCCATTCCCCGTTCCACCAAAATGCTGCACCGACACTAGGAGAACTCCTGATTAGTCAGCCAAGCTGTTCCATAGCAGCCTTGTGATGTCACTGTTGTCCTGGTTTATCGCTCCAAGAACTGGGTCCTAGGATCTACAACAAGCCTACCACCACCAACCATGTGCCCACAGCACCACATCCATTCCACCCGGCTTGCGTAGATCCCTAAGCCATGTTGCTAACATCAATTATCATTCCACCAATGAAGTGACATAGTTCATTAATCAACATTTATATCAACCCAACAATCCCACAAGCAACCTAAGCATTATCTACCCACAACCAACCAACTACTAGTTCAAGGCGACAAGGAAAAGGGATAACACAATACTAAGGAAACCCTAACAATAGGTACCCATTCATTTGACTCAAGCATGCAATTCTAAAAAATGTTATAATAGGTACAAGATGCATCAAGGACACTTGCCTGGAAATAGGGGTTGCTGCTCAGGTCTTCAAGTCATGCTCTTGCGATTCCATGAACAACCCATTCTCTAATTAACGTCACGCAGGCACAACATGCACACAATCATATAAACAAACTAAGAAACAGTACACCAAGCAATAATAAAGTACTATGAAAGCAATTTCAAAAGATAGTACTCGTTGCTACGATCGCGTGAGCGCAAGAATCATCTAAACCGGAGTTACGAGTAAAAGTTACGAAGGTTTGAAGGTGTAGGGTTAAAATAGTAAATTAGCAAGTTACTGTAAGATAGTATAAATAAATAATATTAGTCACTACGATCGTGTTGGAGCAAGAATTACTTAAATCCGGGCTACGGTTGAAAAGTTATGAAAGTTTGATGTTTTAGGGCTAAAATAGTAAAAATAGATAGGTTTAATGACCTAAAAGTAATTTTAAAAGAGTATAGGGACTTAATTGTAAAATAACAGGGTGAAAATATAGTTCCTAAAAAATTTAGGGACAAAAATGTAATTTTGGTGAAGTCTAGGGGTTAAAGTGTAAAAAGACAGGACTTAAAATAATTAAAAACAAGTCCAGGGGTGTTTCTATAAAATTACATGGCCAAAATAATAATTTTAATAAAGTACAGGGGTGTTTCTATTAAAATACAGTGCTTAAAATAATTATGTGAAAAGTTAGGGCTCTAAATATAATTTTATAAAGGTTTTCCAAATTTTTCAGGATTAACTATAATTAAAATGAAGAGCAGGGGCCTAAATATAATTAAATAAAGGTTCTGGATAAAAATCAGGGGCCTATTTGCAATTCTATAAAATTATAGGGACTAAAGTGTAAAATATTAGGACTAAAAAATAATTATCAAAAAGTATAAGATTGTTTTTACAAAATTTTAGGACTTAAACCTAATTTTATTTAAGTACAGGGCCCTAAGTGCAAAAAGGCGGGACTAAAATATAATTAAATATAAGCTTAGGGGTGTTTCTGTAAAATTGTAGGGCCAAAATATTATTTATGAAAAGTTCAGGGGCTAAAATATAATTTACTAGAGGTTCTGCAAAAAGATTGGGGTTAAAATCTAATTTAAACTAAGCGCAGGGACCTAAATGCAAAAAGCTAACATTATCCAGGAATTAAATGAATTAATTTTAAACTAAAAACCTATGGACCGGGTCTATGGTCTCTGTTGACCAGGGTTGACCAGGGGGTCTATGGTCCACGGTGGACCCTTCGATCAATATCCAGTGGCCAGGAAGGGGCTCAGCGGGATGGTGGTCGTCGGCGGCCAGAAAGGCGGCGGCGCCATGGGTGGCTCGTCGGAGATAGCTGCCGACGGTGCTCCGGTGGCCGGGCATCGACGGGGGAAGGGGAAAACGGAGAGGAGGCTACGACGCACTCACCCAGGGGCTCGCGCATAGAGATCGAGGGCCGGAGGCGGGTCGGCGACGAGGCGAAGAACGACGGGGTTCCGGCGACATCGTGGCGGCGGCTCGGGTGCCGTGGCTCGTCGCGGACGGGTTGGCCGGGGGCGGCTCGGCGTCGGGCTCCTCGGCAGGGAGCCAGTGGGGCTCGGGCCAGCCGGCGGGGCTCGGGCGCGGAGCTCACCGAGCTTCCATGGCGGGGCGGCAGTGCAGGCGACGACGGGGAGCCGGGGCGGGGTCGCGGCGATGGCGGCGGCAGGGGAAGGCCGAAGGGGGGGTGGTGCGAGGGGCTGGTCCCGCCCTTTTATAGGGCGCGGTGCCCTAGGCGGCCGGGCACGCACGCCGAGGGGCGGCGGCGGCTAGGGTTTCGGCGGGGGAGCGCGCGGGTGGGCTGGCCGAGGTGGCGAGCTGGGCCGGGGGCGCGGCATGGGTCGGGCGGAGAGGAGGGAGGTGGGCCGCGCGCTGGTGGGCTGCGGGGCTGGTGGCCCATGCGGGAGGCAAAGGAAGGAGGGGAGAGGGGGAAGTGGGCCTCGGGGGGGGGGGGGGGGGGGGGGGGGTGGGGGGATTCGGGCCAAGCCAAGGGGAAAGGGGGGAAAGAGAAGTGGGCTGCGGGAATTTGGCCCAAGGCTGAGAAGGTTATTTTCTCTTCTTCTTCTTCTATTTCTTTTCCCTTTCCTAATTTCTAAATCCAACTAAATTCAATTAAAAACATATTTTTAAATACTTTTTCTCACAATAAAAACCTAATGCATTTAACCAGCATGAATGCAACAAACTAAATATTAATAACCTAAATTAATTTATTTAATTTAGAAAAATAGCTCTTTTGCCTAAAATAAATTATAGTTATCTAATTAATTTATGATAAAATTTTAATTTATTATAAAAATGTTGAAATTTAGTGGAATTGGGTCACAAACCAAAATTTGAAATTTTGGGGTGTGACAGGGATTGAAGCTAATCCAGAAAAGGTAAATGCCATATTACGAATGGGACCTCCACACTCGCAAAAAGACATTCAAAAGCTCACTGGTTGTATGGCTGCGCTCAGTTGGTTTGTATCACGACTCGGCGTTCGAGGGTTACCCTTTTTTTGATTACTCAAGAAGCAAGAATCATTCACCTGGAATGACGACGCACAGAAAGCCTTGGATGATTTTAAGGCTTACATTAGTGGTCCTCTAGTCTTAACTCCCCCAGAGCCAAAGGAACCTTTGCAGCTGTACATTTCTACAACCAAACACGTTGTCAGTACTATGTTGGCGGTGGAACGGGTGGAAGATGGCAAGGCTCAAAAGGTGCAACGACCAGTATATTTTGTCAGTGAAGTCTTACCGGAATCCAAGGTACAATACATTTAGCTTCAGAAATTAATTTAGGCATTACTGATGACATCTAGGAAGTTGAAGCATTACTTTGAGGATCATCCAATTGAGGTCCACACGTCGTTCGGCCTAGGCAAATTGCTGCACAATAGAGAGGCCACTGGGAAAATTGCCAAATGGGCCGTCGAGCTCGGATCATATGATATCACCTTTAAGTCACGCGACTCGATCAAAGGTCATGCTTTGTCGGACTTCGTCGCCAAGTGGACAGAATGTGAGTTACCTCCCGACTCATAAGAATTATGCTATTGGAAGATGGCGTTTGACGACTCCTTACAACTAGAAGGCGCCAGAGTAGGAGTCATACTGGTATCTCCTGACGGAGCCAAGTTGCGGTACGTTCTTCGAATGCACTTCCGTGCCTCTAACAACGCTATAGAGTATGAGGCGCTGCTACATGGACTTCGGACAGCTATCTCACTCGACGTCCAAAGGATAAGTGTCATTGAGGTAGATTGGCGCACTCCCTTTATTGAGTATCTGGATCGTGATATACTACCGATCGACAAAGACGAAGCCTTCCGGATTATTCGCAAGTCACGTTCATATCATATAGTTGACCATCACCTATACAAGCAAAGCCCACATAGAGTAGTGATGAAATGCCTGTCTCAAGATGAAGGCATAGCTATATTAGGAAACATCCACGCTGGCATTTGTGGGAATCATGCAGGCCCATCCACAATCACGGCCAAAGCAATGAGGCAAGGGTTTTATTGGCTGACCACTGGTGCTGATGCCAAGGAAATTGTCCGAAAGTGTGAAGGTTGTCAGTTCTTCGCCCGCCAGATGCACGTACCTGCTACAGAGCTCCAAAATATACCAATAACTTAGCCATTTTCAGTATGGGGTTTAGACATTGTCGTACCTTTCACGAAAGCTCAAGGGGGTTTTACTCACCTTTTCGTAGCAGTGGACAAGTTCTCTAAATGGATCGAAGCAAAGCCAGTCGGTAAGATTTTGGCAAAGAAGGCCATCGAGTTTATGACCGAAATAGTCACTCGGATCGGTGCCCCACACAAGATAATCACTGACAACGGTACTCAATTCACAGCAGATGAGTTTAAAGAGTTTGCGGGCCGAGTCGGCTTTAAGATTGGTTATGCCTCAGCCGTCCATCCATGGAGCAATGGCCAGGTTGAGAGGGCAAACGACCTCCTGCTTTCTGGAATTAAGCCTCGTATATTTGATCGGCTAGAAAAGTACACTTGACGATGGGTTCAAGAATTACCTTCTGTGTTGTGGGGACTTAGAACCGACGTAAGTCGTGCCACTGGGCACTCCCCTTTTTCTCTGGTTTATGGCTTGGAAGCCATGTTACCAACCGAGATTCTTTTTGCCTCCCCTCGTGTGGCAGCGTATGAAGAAAAAACCTCCAACGACCACAGGTGTGTCGACTTGTTATTGTTAGAGGAACAGTGAGATGCCACTGTAATTCAGTCGGCAAAGTACCAGCAAAGTTTGCGATGTTATCATGATAAACACGTTCGAACACGGGGTTTTTCCATCGGCGACCTGGTTTTGAAGCAATTTCAGTCTAAGGTCAGTAAGCACAAGCTGTCGGCTCCATGGGAAGGACCTTTTATTATAAAGGAAATCACTCGGCCAGGCGCCTATCGATTGATGAATGAGGACGGATCAGACCTTCAAAGTTCCTAGAATGTTTCACAGCTACGTCGTTTTTATACCTAGTAATTATAGTTTATTATACTTTTATTATTAAATATATATACATACTAGTCATGATATTTGATTTTGCAACTTATGATTTCTATCAATAATTGTTGTTATTGTTTACATCATGATTCAAATTCTGATACTTGGTTTCACCCTAACTCGTGCATGTCGACCAAGCGGGTTACTTAGTCCCCAGGGTTCTTGCCGTCTGTTAGGGACCAAGGCAATTCTCCTAATTCGCATATGCTTGACCAAGTGAGTTCTTAGTCTCCATGGTTCATATTGGTTATTGGGAGCGTTGTTTAGAGGGATGACATGAGTTGTGTATTTGGTTGTGAGTGTTTAACACGAGTTTATACAATACATATACGAAGCAGCGCGACCCAAGAATTCATTACAATACTTGTAATGAATCTAGACCTTAGCGGTCTATCGAACATTGGTTATATTACAGTATCGGAGCTGTAACACAGTATTTTAAGTTTCACAATTCCTTACAATTTAGGTAAGGGATCTAGCTCTATCTGGTCGGCTAATATATACGCTGTTTTTTGGGCCTCAGCCACGAGAGCTTCACATTGCTTATCAGAGAAATCTTCATGGAAACCCTCGGATATCACATCTAACTCTATGCTGGGGATGTGGGACTTTGCAATTTCCAGGACTTGTGCGCTGGCTAGCTCTGCAACATGTCGAGCATGTTCTTTCAGTCGGCCGGGTGCCCCTTAAAGCCTCGTCATCTGGTCTCGACATCGAGGTGGTTTTTCTTTAAGATATATGTATTGGGCGACCACCTCTGCATCCTTCTAAAGATCTGCAAGAGACCATCGAAGGTTTTCATCACCCTCTATAAATTTCTTCTGCAAAAGCTCATAGGACCTCTTTGATCCTACAGGAGTACAATAATCATATATGTCCAGTACAATGAACTTCAATATCAAGGTATTAGTTGAATAAACACTTACCTCTTAGGCATTTCTCGGCTTCTACCTTCTCAGCCTCAAGAGTGGCAACTTTTTCCTTATATTCTTCTTTTATCTTTTCAACTTCTTTGAATGCTCTTTGGAATTGGTTTAGCTCATCCACAACCTTTTTGAAGATCTTTTCAGCTTTGATTACTTCAGTTTCTAGCTTTATGTTTCTTTCTTTTTGGCTTTTTATTGTTTCCTCAGCACCTGTCAGTTACGAACATTTTAGTACATATATATTTTTTGTATGTTTAAGTATATTCATTTTTACCTTCAGCCCTTTTCTTCCACGAATTTTGTTTTTCTTGCATTGTCTTGAGGTCGTCTTTTAGCTTTTCAAAATTTTTCTTGATCTCTACCGAGTCCTGGATCTGCTTCTTTAATCCTTGATTCTCGGACTTCAAAGTTTTGAAAGCTTGGGCAGATGACTCCAGTTCTTTTATACGGCCTTCAAGACTTGCAATTTGAGCGGTCGCCTAGGTATCTTGTTTTTGTTTCAATTCCAGTGATCGCGACGCCTCTGTATGGACGAGGTTAAATGTTTATATTACATAGATAACATGTGAGGTATGGGCTTTATTGGTCTCATACCTAGTAGCTCGAATTGAAGTTCATCAACTTGAGATGAACGAGCTTTTAGCGCAACTGATAAGCGCCCGACTTCCAGTCTCTCTTTGGCAAGCTGATCTTCTAAATCGATGGCTTTAGCACAATGCCTTCGACAAGTTGCAGAAGCTTACTCTTGTTGGCCATATGGGTTTTCAGAGCCTGCAATGATGGAAAATTATATGTTTGAAACTTCACAGCAGGGAACGGTGATTATTATTGACAAGAAGGAAGGAATACCTGGAAGGAATGATAGGCTTTTTCAGTATGTTCTTCAAATTTTTTCAATTCTGCTTGTTCTGCCGACTCATTAAATTCGGTGATGGCAAATTGGCCAATATAATATACTGATCTAGTCGGCGTTGGCTGTTCTGAGGCACCTTCTCTTACCACTCGGTGAATAGGAGTCGGCGTGATATTTTCCTCCGGTCCGATTGGATATTCATATGTTGGTTCTGGCATAGATTCAAAAACTAGTGATGGTTCTTCGAGCTCAGTGGAGGCAGGAGTATCAGCACCCGTTGCCATCTCAGATTTATTTAGGTCAGGGATATTGGGTGATTTAGCTTGGTTATCTTCTGGCTGAGTGGATTCAGGTGCACTCTTTAAATCACTCGATTTCTTTGCTGAGTGGTCTGGGACATCATCTCTGGATGACCCGGCATGTGGTGTCTCCTAGTCTTTTTTAGGAACTGGACTTTGCGTCGGGACTTCTTCAAAAGATGACCGCCTGAATGACCTGCCAATTAGACAAAGAATTACATATTTACTTCAAATGTATGATTAAGCTTCAAGTTATATTAATTTGTTTACCTTGAGCGGCGTTTGAATTTTATGCCTGACACTCTTGTTGGGGGTTGGTTGGCCTTGGGGCGCCTGTCATGTCTGGCGCAGTCTCGTGGGTGCCTGCCTTGCTTGCTTCACTCGGACGATTTTGTCCTTTATTATCCATGGCCAGACGAGTGGTGGAGGCTTTCTCTGGAGTTTTTTTCTTTGCCTCTTCTTGAAGTCTAGCTACTCTTTCAGCTAGCGATTCTTCTTCATCAGAATCTTCAATATGCGCCTTGCGGCGGATGGGAGCTGATGGTTGAGTGGGAGATTTCTTTTGTGGCATAGGCGGCAGTGGGGGGTTGGACACGTATACATCAAGGTTCTGCAATATATGTGACGTATTATTCATTGCTGTACATAATGCATGAAGTGTTGACTTTTTAAGCACAGAAGTGGATAACTTACTGAACTCCTGCCAGTCTTGGAATGATGTCCACTTTTTGCACTACCTGGAGTCCAACCAAGGAGTGAAGAAAATATGTTTTCCAGCCGTAATGTTAATTCCCTTTCTGACAATGTTTTTGGCGCTTCCATGGTGGGGTCTGAACCCAATTGGAACTTCCATCCAGGAACATGACGTTTCTTAATAGGCTACACGTGGCGATATATGAAGCTTGCGGCAACATGTGCGCCAGTATAACCTTAGGACTTGAGATAGGCAATGTGCTCTAATATGGCATCAACTTGAGACTTCTTGTTTGGATGGGCCTTTGCTGACCACTCAGGTCGTAGCTTGGGGGCTTCGGTTGTAGTCTCCGATAAAGGTGGATCATGGTTTCCATGGTAAACCGCGTGCCAACCTTTGTTCGTTGATGGAAGTGGTACATCAACATATTTGGATTTATTCCTTAGTTGGAATCCGGCCCCTCCTATAACATTATTGCTGTTTGATTTCAAAACAAACAGTTCTTTGAAGGTACCAAAATGGGGATGAATTCCCAAGAACACCTCACACAAGTGGATAAAGATAGCAATATGTAAGATGGAATTTGGATTCAGATTGACAAGGTTGATGCCATAGAAAAACAGAAGACCGCAAAAGAAGTTGCAACAAGGGATCCCAAATCCACGATAGAAAAAGGAGGAGAAAACCGTGATTTGGTCGACGGGAGGTTGGGGAAATTTCTGACCTATGGCCTCGATCCATCCTCCGGTCTGTTGATCCTGCATCACGCCATCAATCACCAATCTGTTGATTTTCTCTGAATCCATGGCTGACACGGGGAACTCCTTGATGGCGGCGGGGATGCCGAAAACTGTCCCTTCTTCCTCGCTCTTCTTAGGAGAAGAATGCTTCTGGGTTTGTGCCTTAGAGCTTTGGCGGGTGCACTTTGGGGCCATCGCTCTTGTTTGAGTGTAGTGGGAAGCAGTTGCGTGGAGCTTTGGGGTGGAACTGGAAACCTGAGATCTAGGGTTTGTGTGCGCAAGATGGCGGCAGCGGTGAAATGAAGACGAAGGGATGCGACTGTTTGGAGGCCCTTTTTATAAGGGCTACATGACTACTGAGCCGAGGCTTCTCGTAATTTGTTAAGTCCAGTTTTATTAATTAGATTGTTGCGGTTGCAACCTTGGAAATTGTACCTTTCGAGATTTCATGATAAATCACTCGGATTGTTGTGGTCTCAACCTTGGAAATTGTATCTTTCGAGATTTCATGATAAATCACTCGGATTGTTGCGGTTTCAACCTTGGAAATTGTACCTTTCGAGATTTCGTGTTAAATCACTCGGATTGTTGCAATTTCAGCTTTGGAAATTGTACCTTTCAAGATTTCATGATAAATCACTCGAATTGTTGCAATTTCAGCCTTGGAAATTGTACCTTTTGAGATTTCGTGATAAATCACTCGGATTACTGTTGTTTCAGCCTTGGAAATTGTGCCTTTTGAAATTCCGTGATAAAGCTCTTGGGGGCTGTGTTTCTGTGTTAAATTATTACAATTGATACATCACCAATCTTGGGGGCTATGACAACTGAAATTCATCATTAATCATTCGGATTAAGGGCACTTCAACATTAGGGATGTAAATATTAATTTGGTGATGTATCACTTGGCGAGTGAGAAAATTCAGCTAAATATGGAGCTTGTTAAGACAACATTGGAAGATTCAGACCTCATTATGCCCTTTTCTGTGGAGGGATACGATTAATTGGATATTTTTCAATAACTCAAAAGTTGCTTTGGTGTAGCCTCAACAACCTTCTGAGTTGGGGGCTATATGCATAGGCTATGTCTTTTTCAGGGATTTATGAATAAGGATTAATAGAAAAAGCACTTCCCAATTTCATAAGATGTTGAGGTTGACCAAGACGACAATTCAATATGGGAAGTGCTTGGGGGCTACTGTGGTATATATATACTAGGGATACCCCGCCATTCGGATATATTGCCCAGTGGGCCGGGGTCCAATAAAGATAAAGACCCATGAGGATAACTATTTGGATTGTTACTTGGAGTACACGACAAGTCAATACTAGAGATAGAAAGTTAGAGATAGAGTCCTAGTCAGAAATCATGTTGTAACCGACTAAGACACTTACCATGTAACCCTGCCCCCCGGATATATAAGGAGGAGCAGGGGCTCTCTCATGGAGAACATCCGCATAATATACCCCAGAACACGGGACGTAAGGTTGTTATCCTCCGGGAGGCCCGAACCTGTCTAAACCTTGCGTTTTGTGTGTCCATCGATCTTTCATACTCATACGCATACCTAGATCTACTATCGAGAATATCTCTCGACAAAACCTAACAATGTCAAGTTTGAACCCCTCTCAAGCTTACTCACTATAAGCCATACCCTTGCCTTGAGAGAAGCCAAACCACCATCTCAAGCACTCCCCCTTGCTTATAGCTATCTTGAGTGGGTGAGACATTGACTAATTTTTATGTGTTTTTCTTTTAGTTATTTACACATGCATGGATGCAAAGCATACTAGTCACAAAGGAGTCCTAATTACCATGCAATGCAAGAGAAAGAAAAAACACACTACAACTACCAAAAACAAAAACAAACACGGTTACCTCCCTCATGAGTAGATAGGTCGTTGAGGTCCATGTCACTTGTGGTGGACTCCACATGATCTCCATGAATGCGCTTGGTCCACGACCACCACCATCTAGGTCTTGTTCTTGGGCACCCACTTGTACATAGCCGATCTCTCAAGATCAACAATGCACTTAGGCACCCATATGCTCTTGACCTTTCTTCTCTTGTTTGGTGGTCCCAAAGCCTTGGCTTTCACCTTGCCATCCTTGTTCCTAAAAAGCTTGAAGTGGGTGTTCTCATGGAACAAGTTAGCATTAGGTAAAGCAATGGAACTTCTCACCCTAGGACAATCCTTGGTGGCGTGGCCATCCTTGCAACACCTCTCACAATAGTAGTCATCGGCGAGTAGGGGCTTGATCCATTCGGGAATGAAGTCACTCGTCCCGATGATGTCGATGGCGGCGGGATATGAGCCAAGTCCCCGGTGGGAGACGTTGTTCACAAGGTTCCTCCCAAGGATCTCCTTATGGATGGCTCTACCTCGTGTGAGCCTCTCAAAGACGTCCATCACCATCTTCCTCTCTTCCTCGAGCTTGTGATATTCCTTCAAAACAAGTGGCTCAAGAGAAGAAACCTCAACCGAGGTGGTTAGTTCATCACACATAGTAGAAGCATCACTCTTTGATGAACTAGAGGAGGGAGAGGCAAAGTTCACAATATTGATGGCCTCATAAGTGACCTCAAGGGCCTTGTACTTCTCATGAAGCTCTACATGATCACCCTTGAGTTTGTCATAACTCTTGTTTAGGGCATCATGAGATGTGACAAGGTCCTCGAGCTCACTCTCAAGCTCACCAACATGTTCCGTAGCCAACTTACACTCTTTTCTTACCACATCCATCATTTTGGATTTCTTGACAGCGATGTCGCGGGCTTGCTCAAGCATACTCCACAACTCGGCACAAGTGCACTCCTCGTCATCGCTGTCATCACTACTCTCATCCTCACTCCCTCCAAGTTGGCTCGAAGCCATGAGGCATGTGGGAGGAGGAAGGAGAGTACGTGGTGATGTGGTCTTGATCATGGTTATGCCGGCCACTTCTTCATCACTTGAGGAGGTGGACTCATTACTTGAGTTGTCGCTTGTCCACTCCCCTACAAGGGCCTTGCGAGAGAACTTCTTCTTGTAGTATTGGGCTTTGACTTTGCCCTTGGACTTGTCTTTGTTGAAGACTCTCTTCTTCTTTTGCTTGGCTTTGGGGTCTTCTTCTTCTTCTTTACTTGAATCTTGTGACTTGAATGCTTCTTTCTTGGGCTTTTGGCACTCACGAACAAAGTGATTCTTTGACCCACAATTGTAGCATTTGCCCTAGGACTTGGAAGCAAACTTGTTTTTGAATGTCTTCATCTTCTTCATGAGAAGGGCCATGTCCTCGGTCAAGTCACCCTCATCATCATCTTCTTCTTCATCATCGGTGTCAGCCTTCTTCTTGCCTTTCTTGCTCTTGCTTGATTCTTGCTTATCAGCTTGTAGAGCATGATTGGTTGGTTGAGGATCATCCATCCCTAGCTGGTAGCTCTCGAAGGAAGTGATCTTGCCAAGCATATCCTTCATGGTCTTGGTCTTGAGGTCACTCTGCAAGGTGTATGTGATGATGGACTCATACTTGGGGTCTTTGAAAAGCCTCAAGAATCTTCTGATGACTTCCATGGGCTTGAGCTTGAAATCATCCCCAAGTGCATTGATCTCCTCCACTAGCACGTGAAAACGAGAATAAACAACATTAGCTCTCTCATGTGGTAATCTAGCAAAGTTATTATACTTGTTCTTCAGCACATAGTATCTTTCCTCTTTGACATCACTAGTACCCTCGTGGATACTCTGAATCTCAGTCCAGATACCGTGCTCTGTCGAACTAGCATCCAATCTAGCAAACACATCCTTGGAAATGCTTGAAAACAAAGCATTCTTGGCCTTAGCATTGTTCTTAACAAAGTCAGGCTGAAGAAGGTTAGCATTCGCATCGGACTCATGGGTCACCGTCCATGTCTCCGGATCAAGGGACTCAAGGTAGGCTTGCATACGAGCCTTCCAATACGTATAGTCCTCCCTATCGAATATGGGTACACTCCCCACCTTTCCCGGCATCCTTACTCAAGGCGGTGAAGCCTCAAATTGAGCACTTGGCTCTGATATCAATTGTAAGGACCGAAGGCCTACCGAGAGGGGGGGGGGGTGAATTGGTAGCCGACCACGAATCCGAAAACTTTAGTTTCACGCTTCTCAAACCTAATGAATCATTGCAACCTAAGCAATTCTAGTAGGCCAAGACCCTACACATGCTATTGTTCATGATGCAAAGCAATGCGCGGAAGCTATTCACACTAGCCTATGCAAGCCAGAAGTTACCCTATCACTAGAGCACACAATTGTGGAATAATAAAGAGAGGGTCAAGGAATGCTCATGATTTTTTCCCGAGGTCTCAGAAGGATGGCGCCTTCCCCTACTCCTTGTTGGACCACTCCCGCCAGAGTCCTAGTCCCTCCCGCCACCAAGTGGAGTTCTCGCCAACGAGCCCGCAATTACTCCTCGAGTGAAGACATGGTGTGTGTCACCGCTATACAAAGCACAAGCTCGCCTCCCTCGAGAACTTGCCATACTCCCCGAGCCGGCACGGGCGCTCACTATTGATGCCCCTTCCAACGGTGGGCTCAAACCGTGTACAAACTTGTGATGGCCTTCACAACCAATCACGATAGGATCGATCACCGACACCTAACAGGTCTAGGTCTCACCATAGACCAAGAGTAACAACCTAGATCACACACTCAAGGACACCCTAGCCTTAGATGTGCAAGGTAGCTCATTGTTACTCTCACTAGCAGTCTCAAGATATCCAATAACCTATCCTAGTGCTCTCCTCTTTTCCTCTTGGACCTTACCAAATGTTCTCAGGTATTCCACTGGCCAAGAGAGGTCACAAAGACCACAGCAATAAAGTTATATAGGCTCCCAACCTCAAACTAGCCGTTGCTCCATGAAACAGCCTCTCTGGACGTACTGACCGGACAATCCGGTCACTGTCCAGACCAGACAGTCCGGTCTCCACCGGACGGCTCCTCTGGAGTCGTTGCTCTCTATCCGCTGCTTCCTCTTGTAGTGACTGGACTGTCCGGTCACTGGACCGGACCGTCCGGTCCACTTTCTCTCTCCAGTCCAGGAGCCTTCGCGAAATGCACCTCTTCTGCCGTCCCTGCACCTGTACTGACCGGACCATCCGGTCTGTACAGACTTACCTGTTGACAGACTTCATGCTAAGTCCCGGACAATCTCCACATAGTGACTGTACAGTCCGGTCTCCACTGACCCACCTGTCCGGTCTCTATGTCCAGAAGCTGAAACTCGTGGTCCTCGCTTGACTTGGTTTCCCGGCTTCTCCGGACAGCTCCTTGGCTTCTGCACTGTCACCTAGTGCCTGTGATTTCACCGAGCAACCTTGCACATCACCGACTAGACATGACCTAAGAGAATGACCAAGGCCCCCTTGATAGTCCAGTTTTTCCTATGGACTCAAAGCCCTAAGAACTACTCAAGTGTACCAAACACTTGCACCATAGTTTGTTCTCCACTTTAATCCATCTCCGTCAACCCTTGGACTCCATCAAGTTCACAAGCCTCCATGCTTGCGGTCATTGTCATCAATCGCCAAGGACACCATCATCCATATGATGTGCAATTGAGTTAAGAGATGATTCCTACATAGACAACACTCGTGTAGATGTTAGCCCACAATTTCAGAGTTGTCATCTATCACTAAAAAATCCATACCACGGGGATCCAATCATCAATGGTCATGAAGCTTATAGGGGAGCCAAAGGGCCAAGAGGAGAGCACTAGGAGAGGATATTGGATATCTTGAGAGTGCTAGTGAGAGTAACATGAGCATTGATGCACATCTAAGGCTAGGGTGTCCTGGAGGGTGTGATCTAGGTTGTTACTCTTGGTCTATGGTGAGACCTAGACCGGTTAGGTGTCGGTGATCGAGCCTATGGTGATTGGATGTAAAGGTCGTCACACGTTTGTACACGGTTTGAGCCCATCGGTGAAACGGGCATCAATAGTGAGTGCTTGTGCCGGCTCGGAGAGTCCGTCAAGTTCTCGAGGGAGGCGAGCTTGGGCTTTGTACAGTGGTGACGCATACCATGTATTCACTCGAGGAGTGATTGTGGGCTCATGGGCGAGAACTCCACTTAGTGGCAGGAGGGACCGAGACTCCGACGGGAGTGGTCCAACAAGGAGTAGGGTAAGGCGCCATCCTTCTGAGACCTTGGGAAAAAATCATGAGCCATCTCTTACTCTACTCCTTACTATGATGCTTTACTTTCCACATTTACATACTGTGCTATTCATGGTTGTGTGCTTACCTTGCTCTAGTTGACTACCTTGTAGACTTGCATGAATAGGCTCCTTTACTTGCTAATAGTGCTTAGCCTTCATACTTGATCACTAGCATGAATAGGAGTTGCTTTGGCTTGATTGATCACCCTAGTATGTATTGTGCTACTCTTGCTTTGTATGCTTTCTATATGCTTGTTGATCTAGTAGCTTTGCTTGATCACTAGCATGAATAAGAGTTGTATTGCCTTTGTGTGATCCACTAGCATGCTTAGCTTGTTGTTCATTCCATAGGACTATTATCTTGCTAGTGTGATCACCACTAGAATTGCATAGGAGTTGTATTGCCTTTGTGTGATCCACTAGTATGCTTAGCTTGTTGTTCCTTACATAGGACTATTATCTTGCTAGTGTGATCACCACTAGAATTGCATAGGAGTTGTATTGCCTTTGTGTGATCCACTAGTATGCTTAGCTTGTTGTTCCTTCCATAGGATTAATATCTTGCTAGTGTGATCACCACTAGGATTGTGTAGGAGTTGTTTTGAGTGATCGGTTTTAGGATTTGGCGAATTTGGTACATAGTGCGAGTTCCTGATTCACCCCCCCCCCCCCTCTCGGTCACTCGGTCCTTTCACAAATATTTTGAATAAGATGAATGCTCAAAGATAACGAAAAAAGTCAATGGTGACAACAATTTTGGAAGGAAGGGAGTATGCTATGACGAAACTTCCATCAATGGGTGGCGGAACTTCCGTCCCTATCAAGTTGGCTCGCTTTGAAGGCAGAAACAAGACAAAACTTCTGTGAGGGCCACAAAAATTCTTGTGATGGAACTTCCATCAAAGGGCGACGGAACTTCCGTCACTCTCGGGTTGGTAAGGATGATGGAAGTGCAAGTGATGGAACTTCCGTCAAGAGGTGATGAAACTTTCGTCACTCTCTGTTTGGCTCAATAGACATGGCTCTTTTTGGGTTTTTTTGGCTAGTTATGCTCTCTTAGGTTTTTAAGGTTTGCTCAAGCACATGAAATCCCTGCAAGTAAAATATGTTTACCGCTCTTGATAGTTCAGCATACCTATGACTCAAATAAATTAGCAAAAACTAAACTTGAAGCACGAAGAGTCTTTTTCCTTTTCTTCTTTTTGTGGAGGGATGAACTTTCTCACAAATGTGGGTAATCAATTTTGTTTTGATAATCTGCACATATTCTTGATACCCATGTTAGCACATTTTAATTCAATGTCATTAATCACCAAAACCCACTAGGGGACAATAGATTAAAAAGGATATAAGAATTAATCAAAAGGAACAACAACAAGATGTTGCGGTGCTCCCCCTAAAGGTATGCGTGAGTCACAAAAACATGTGAGAGGGCTCACCCTATATTTTTCAACAAGTGGGGTGCCTAAAAGTGTACAAGTGTGCAATAAGTGATAAAACAATAAGAGCACAAACACACTTTACACAATCGGCAAGATCATAAAGCAAAGAGCAAGCACCACATAAGATCATAAAGCATAGTGAATATTACAATGAGGTTCACAAATAGTTTTCAAGCACATAAGCAAATAAAAAACTCGTCCTTAGGTTCACCGCAAGCCTATTACAATAGATAGAGAGATAGATAGAAGCACACACAAGCTCACATATCCTTTTTCATCACATCTCTCCCCCTTTGGCATCAAGGCACCAAAAAGAATAAAGGGAAGAGAGCCATGCTAAGAAAAAAGAATCACTCTTCATCGTCGTCCTAGGTGCTTTCTTCTTCTTCTTCACCTTCTTCTTTATCTCCTTCTTCTTCATCTCCTTCCTCATCTTCATGGGCCTAAGGAGGAGTAGCAGTGGAAGGTCCAAGAGCAACATTGTCCCAATCGTAGGCTGCAAAGGGGTCCTCAAAGACCGGTGGCTCACCATCGGGCTCACACTCGGAGCCATCCGGAGACACCTCAAGGACTTGAGCCATTTGGTCTCTCTTAAAGCGTCAGACTTGCTTCTTGATTCTCCTCTTGTTCTCCCAATTTTCTTTATCATTGAAGCAACAGGCATTAAAGATGCTTTTGAGGAAGGAAGCAATGGGAGAGGATGGACGGTGATGAGCTTCTAAAGGGGGGAGGCGCTGAAGATGATGCACGCTGTTCAACTACTACTGCCACCTCTCCTCGAGTGGCGGCATAGTGTGGGTGGTTCATCTTTGGCACACGAGGTCTCAAAGGCTGATGCTTACATTCCTTTTCAAATAGCAACCCTGTCTCTGAGTCAATCATCCTCATAAGATAGGGTGTAAAAAGAAGGACTTTTCTGGTATCTAGAGATGAGGAGTAAATTTCTTGGACAATGAAGTCCGTGACACAAAAGGAGCATCTGCATCCTTGAATCTAACAAGAATGTTCCTTGAATGCTCAATAAGAGAAGTAGCATACCCTGCCTTAGGAGCTATGGTGACTCTGAGCATCCTGTTGAGGGTGAAGTAGAAGTTGTGCATCCCATCGGTGGTGCCATGATACTTTGGATTTTGATCCACATACATAAAGGCCAACTGCGCGCATCCTTTAGGACTGACTCATATGAGATCTTCTCTCCGTTACCATCATCACCATCTTGAAAGAAATAAGTTGCACGTCGAGAGGGAGATATCACATACTGCACACCCTGAGTCATCTAATAGAAATATCCTTTGCCATCAATAAAGAGTGTGGAGTAGAACTGACAAATGGCATCCTCATTCCAGTCATAGCTAAACCCCATGAGGTCATAAACATTCTTGTCCTTACAAGCTGCAATGATTTCCTTTAATGTGGTGTCATCCTTCTCCTCTATGTACTTCCAATCAATCCACTGATGAGTGGCCAACCGGTTCTTCTTGTTCATCTCAATGAGCATGGACATATAATAGTCCTGCTAAAACCATGTGAGAACCCGGTAGTCACTAGCCTCCTTGTCAGCCACAACATAGTGATTATGCTTCCGTGCCTCACTAATTGCCTCTTCAGCCTTCTTGTAGTCTTTGAAGTCATGGTGAGGTGGATACTCAGGAGCACAGACTCGAAGGTCCCTCACAATGTTCGAAGACTCATTTCTCTTGCTCTTGATCTTGCGAGGTTTAATGCTCTTCTCCTTAGCTGGTCACTTGCCCTTGTCCACTGCTCTCCTAGGTGGGAGAGATCCTCCTTGCTCCACTGTTACAGTCTGAGTATCTCCACATGTGTCTTGCCCCTATTTTCTAGAAAGCACTGCCTTTCTTCTCTTGGCAATGGGCATTAGGTATTGGCTGGAGGAGAAGGATTAAAGTTGCTCCACAGTTGGCTCCTCCTCACTTGATTCCTTTTGGGCAAGTGCATTGGAGGCATGCTTGGTGCGGACCATCTTCACGGGCCTATGGGATAGCAAGAAGGTCAAGAGGATTAGGTATGAGTCACAAGCAAGAGTAGAGAAGCAAGCAAAATTCAGTGCAGTGAACTACAGGCGACGGAAGTTCTGATGGAACTTCCGTCACTTGCAGTTTGCACCAAACTTGACCTAGCTACTAAACCTACCATGAGAACGCAAATGCCTCTAGGAAATGATAGACTAGATACAGTGATGAGGACATCACTCCTAAGGATACATGCAACACTCCTACAATTTTGGACTTCCAAGGTCCGACTAGAGCTCGTGCACAACGACTAAATTTAGAGGTGAGCTCGTTCCTACATTCTTCATTATATGTCACTTTTGAGAATGGTTTTCTACCTAATGATTATATTGTAATTAGGAACCATGGAGAGGACCAGGAGATGATGGGAGAAGGACTTGGAGATGTGGAGGACCAGCAAGGACGTGGAAGCCAAGGTGGAGGCCCAACCAAAACCGACTTCGAGTCTGTTTCAGGGCTCAGGATCAGTCTGCACTAAAACGGATGCCCAAGACGCATACGGACTCGGATTTGGACGTTCTACATATGCACGGAAAGATAAGAAGAAGACCTTTCCAATGCCGCCGGTCTCATATCAAAATTCGTCCGAAGTCCACAGGAATCATCGAAACAAGAGAGAGTCCAGAATCTGTTTCGGTGCTGTGTCGCCTGTTTTTGGCCTTTGGGCTTTGTATCTAGTTGAGCCCAAGTAGGGGTGCGTCCAGAGGGTCTTGCATGACCCTGGGGTCTTCATATACAGCCGCCGTCGCACCATTAGGGTTTGAGTTTTGCTTAGATTATTTTGTTCATAACAGTTTCGCCGTCATCACGGTTTGTGAGACCCCAACTTCGTGAGATTCATAATACATCTGCAATTGTGTTGCTTTCTTCTGTGTTCTTGCTTGTGTTCTTGATTCGTAGGCAGGAATTAGCCTTCTCGGCGAGGTCAATCGTTTTAGGATGGTTGATAACCAGAGGAGACGTCGTGCTGCGATTGCGGGGTTTAGAACGTGTTGTTCTGAAGCCGGATCGATTTGTGTGTCGCCTCCGACCAAATCAACGTATCCAGAACCTTTCAAAAGATCGAGAACCCTTGTCCACATGAAGTGGTGTCAGAGCTTCAGGTGCACCATCAGGTTCATACTACCCTTAGTTAATTTCGTTTTGTGTTCATCCTATCGTACAAAAAAAAGCCCAAAAATTTTTTTTCCCTCCGCCCATAACCACGTGTTTAGCCTTTGCATATTTCAATTTTAGAGTTCGTAGTGTTGAGTTTGTGCCCTAGTTCTTGTTTAGTCGCTGGTTTAGTTTGTGTTTTTGTCGTCAGTAGTGTTTCCCTTTCAACCCTAGCCGCCATCCCCTTCACCATCCTCTGCTTTGTTGGCTTTTTGTGCTAGGGTTGATTGATCAACACACCTAGCCTAGTCCCACCCTAATCCCACCCTGAACACACCATCAACACCCCGGACCAATTCCCATAATTTCCACTTTCCGCTGCATCCACGCCGCCAAAAAAAATCTTACCCGATTCCAAACTCGACCCCTAATCGACTCGGGTTTCTGGAAAACCGACTCCGACCCCCCTTCGGTAAAACGGGCATAACTTTTCGGTCGGTTGTCCGTTTTGGCTGAAATTTTTACAGGAGATTCTTGACTCAAAGTTGGGCATACCCACACTTGGCTTTGCCCTATGTGCCCTCGTCAAAAAATTCAAAAAAAAATCGGGAAGATAAAGAAAAAATTGATTTAAGTTTAAACTCGACGGTTTCTGCAACTTCAAGATTTTCTGTAGGCCACATCCTACCTCTGTTTGAGCTGAATTTTTTGTGGATTCTCCTCCATTGTTAGTGAGTTGGAGAAAAATATCAAAAAAATAAAATAAAAAAAAGAAATTTGGAATTTCTACTAGTGCTACATCTAGCCCCCTGAAATTTCTGGATTTGGCTGTTTTGCACTTAGCCCCCTGTTATCGCCTGTTGTGCCTTTATCTCCTTGTTTCTACTTTGCTATCACTATTGTTCTAGGACATACTTAGACCAGCAACTAGGGACAAGTTACTTGGGCACTTATTCAGCTTTACTATCTGTTTTTGATTTGTGTGCCACTCACATATATATATTTGGCCTTCCTAGCTCTACATATTTCTTCTGGATAGCACACAGGTTATTTTGTGACCCTTGCAATCATGGAACACATCTCTCTGGTATCCTTTGCTTTGCTTTTCAGAACTTTGTTATTTTGGACTTGAGGCAATTAAAGAACAATATGCTGTTGATGTTGATTTTAAGGATGTATTGTTGCATTGTAAAGAAGGTCGTGCATGGAATAAATTTGTGTTGAATGATGGATTCTTGTTTAGAGCTAACCGCCTATGCATTCTAGTTGGTTCCGTTCGTCTTTTGTTGTTACAGGAGGCGCATGGAGGTGGATTGATGGGTCATTTTGGTGCCAAGAAGACGGAGGATATTTTGGCCACACACTTCTTTTGGCCAAGGATGAGGAAGGATGTTGAGCGCTTTGTTGCTCGCTGCACTACATGTCAAAAAGCTAAGTCTCGCTTGAATCCACATGGTTTATACATGCCACTTCCTGTTCCTTCTATTCCTTGGGCGGATATTTCTATGGACTTTATTTTAGGACTGCCTAGGACTAAGAGAGGGAGTGATAGTATTTTTGTTGTTGTGGATAGATTTTCTAAGATGGCACACTTTATACCATGTCATAAGACTGATGATGCTAGTTATATTGCTGATCTCTTTTTCAAAGAAATTGTTCGTTTGCATGGTATGCCTTCTACTATTGTTTCAGATCGTGATGCAAAATTCTTGAGTCACTTTTGGCGCACGTTTTGGAATAAGTTGGGTACAAAGTTGTTGTTTTCTACAACTTGTCACCCACAAACTGATGGACAAACTGAGGTGGTGAACCGCACTTTGGGTACTATGTTGAGAGCTATTTTGAAGAAAAATTTGAAGCAATGGGAAGAATGTTTGCCTCATGTTGAGTTTGCATAGAATCGGGCAACACATTCTACTACCAAGGTAAGTTCTTTCAAAGTAGTGTATGGTTTTGATCCCCGTACTCCACTTGATATACTTCCTCTACCTATTCATAAGAGAGTTCATGTTGATGCTAAGGAACGTGCTGAATTTATTTTAAAAATGCATGAGACCACTAGACTTAGCATTGAAAAGATGAATGACAAGTATAAAATTGCTGGTAGTAAAGGTAGAAAAGAAGTAAAACTTGATGTAGGAGATTTAGTATGGTTACACTTGAGAAAAGATAGATTTCCAGATTTGAGAAAGTCTAAATTAATGCCTAGAGCTGATGGTCCTTTCAAAATAATTGAGAAGATTAATAATAATGCATAGAAACTTGAGTTGCCTCCCGAGTTCGGGGTTAGTCCTACTTTTAATATTTCAGATTTGAAACCATACTTGGAAGAAGAGAATGAGCTTGAGTCGAGGACGACTCCACTTCAAGAGGGGGAGGATGATGAGGACATCACTCCTAAGAATACATGCAACACTCCTCCAATTTTGGACTTGGAAGGTCCAATGACTAGAGCTCGTGCACGACGACTAAATTTAGAGGTGAGCTCGTTCCTACATTCTTCATTATATGTCACTTTTGAGAATGGTTTGCAACCTAATGATTATATTGTAATTAGGAACCATGGAGAGGACCAGGAGATGATGGGAGAAGGACTTGGAGACGTGGAGGACCAGCAAGGACGTGGAAGCCAAGGTGGAGGCCCAACCAAAACCGACTTCGAGTCTGTTTCAGAGCTCAGGACCAGTCTGCACTAAAACGGATGCCCAAGACGCATACAGACTCGGATTTGGACGTTCTACATACGCACGGAAAGATAAGAAGAAGACCTTTCTAATGCCGCCGGTCACATATCAAAATTCGTCCGGAGTCATCGGGAATCGTCAAAACAAGAGAGAGTCCAGAATCTGTTTTGGTGTTGTGTCGCCTGTTTTTGGCCTTTGGGCTTTGTATCTAGTTGAGCCCAAGTAGGGGTGCATCCAGAGGGTCTTGCACGACCCTAGGGTCTTCATATACAGCCGCCGTCGCACCATTAGGGTTTGGGTTTTGCTTAGATTATTCTGTTCATAACAGTTTCGCCGTCATCATGGTTTGTGAGACTCCAACTTCGTGAGATTCATAATAAATCTGCAATTGTGTTGCTTTCTTCTTTGTTCTTGCTTGTGTGCTTGATTCGCAGGCAGGGATTAGCCCTCTCGGTGAGGTCAATCATTTTAGGACGGTTGATAACCAGAGGAGACGTCGTGCTGTGATTGCGGGGTTTAGAACGTGCTGTTCTGAACCCGGATCGATTTGTGTGTCGCCTCCGACCAAATCAACGTATCCAGAACCTTTCGGAAGATCGGGAACCCTTGTCCACATCATACAGAGTAACCATTCTATCCAATAGATATGAAGATACTATGAGATTTTGCCCTAAAACAAGAAATCTAGGTCAAAGCTCATACCTAGGGCAATAGAGAGGAAGACATCAATGGAGATCATGGAACTTCCCTAGGGAAAGAGTTGAATCTCCTCCGAATCCAGAGAAAATGCTGGTGGAATCCTTAAATCATCGCAAATCACCTTCTAGGGTTCGTGGAGAGGAGAGAAAGAAAGAAAGTGTCGGTTGACTTAGGGAAGAAGAAGGGCTCAGGCCACTTAATCACGGAGTCACAGAAGTTCTATCAATGGGTGACAGAAATTCCGTTGCTCTCGGGATTGGACAGTGGGGGCAAGAGTTTTCCAACTGGCAGAAGTTCTCCTTGGAACTTTCATGACAACGGAAGTTTCATCATTGGGTGACGGAAGTTCCGTCGTTCTCCATTTGAACCAAAAAATAAACTCTCTCTCTTGCTCTAAAGATGAACTATGAACAAGGTTAAGGAGTTGTATATATACTTGTCTCAAGCTTGTGAATAGGAACAATCAACAATTCAAAGCTATACTCACAAGCTCCAACAATATGATCTATTGATCAAAAGCATTATTTGTTTTTGAAATCAAGGACATGAATAATTTTTTTTTGAAGAATTTAGGTTTCAAAACATTTTACATGAGGAACAACACATCAAGCAATGTACAAGGTTGTACTCCACATTGGATGAATCTAAGATATTCAGTTCACTCCTAAGCTCACAAAGTCACTTCTCATCTAGGGTTTTGGTAAACATATCGGCAAATTGTTTATTGGTTCTCACATAGCTAATCTCAATATCCCCTTTTATAGAATGATCTCTCAAAAAGTGGTGCCGGATATCTATATTCTTTGTCCTATGATGATCAATAGGGTTATATGCAATCATGATGGCACTCTCATTGTCACATAGGAGGGGAACTTTGGTCATAGTGTATCCAAAGTCGTTTAGAGTGTGTCGCATCCAAAGTAGTTGAGCACAACAATTTCCAGCTATGATATACTCCGCTTCAGCTGTGGATAGGGCAACCGAATTTTGTTTCTTGGATGACCATGACACAAGGGACCTACCCAAGAATTGGCAAGTCCCAGAGGTACTCTTTTTGTCAACCATACATCCGACGTAGTCGGCATCGGAATAACCGACTAACTTGAACTTGGAACCCTTTGTATACCATAATCCTAGGTTGGGAGTGTGAACTAAGTATCTCAACATCCTTTTGACAACCACTAAATGACTTTCCTTTGGAGCCGCTTAGAACCTTGCTCACATGCACACACTAAGTATGATATCGGGCCTAGATGCACAAATATAAAGCAAAGAGCCAATCATGGATCGATATACCTTTTGGTCCACGGGCTTATCGCTTACATCTAGTCCGAGGTGTCCATTTGCCTTCATGAGAGTCTTGTTTGGTTTTGCATTCTCCATGTCAAACTTCTTCACTATATCTTGAGTGTACTTGGTTTGACTTAGGAATGTTCCTTCTTCAAGTTGCTTGAATTGAAAACCTAGAAAGAACTTCAACTCCCCCATCATAGACATCTCAAATTTCCTAGTCATAATCTTGGCAAACTAATCACAAAAAGATTGATTAGTAGAACCAAATATAATGTCGTCAACATATATTTGGCACATAAATAAATCATTATCAACTTTTCTTGTGAGGAGAGTAGGATCAGCCTTGTCAATTGCAAAGCCTTTGTTGATCAAGTATCCCTTGAGATGTTCATACCAAGCTTTAGGAGCTTGCTTGAGACCGTAGAGAGCTTTGTGAAGCTTGTAGACATGGTTTGGCTTCTTTGGGTCTTCAAACCCCAGAGGTTGTTGTACATCATCCCCCGACCATGTCAATTCCAAGTGAGATCATCACCCAGCCGGGTGACTAGAACCATCACTCGAATGAAGGCCGGAGGCCTGATCGGCTGCTCGGATGACCACCCGGCCGATCGATCGGGACCGTCACCCAACAATACCCAGCTGGTCACCCAACTCCCTGAAATGTGCCAAGGACTTCATCAACATTCAAGATGATTTGGTCTGATCATATCTTGGCCTTACAAACAATTTTGGGTGACCTAGGAACAAAGTGCAGAAAATAGGCTGCGGGCCTGTGAAAACAGGCCGCCTGGCAGAACAGGCCACCTGACCCATGATTTTTGACAACTCTGGCCAACCGGGAGTGGGCTATCGCCCAGGCTAGGCTAGCGCCTGGCCTAGCCCACCGCCCGGCATGGGTTGTCGCTTGGCAAGGTCTGCTGGCTGGCCTGGCCTGGGATGGCCACCTGGGGTTGCCAGCCCATGAGGCCAACCACCCGCCAAAGGAGGGAGTCGGTGGAAACCGACCCAACAACCGCCTTTGGGACAAGATCCGAGCCATTGTAAGAGAGTTGGTTGGGAACCAACCCAATCTAACGGCCGCCCGGCCTACCCCACCGCCCAGCACACGTGGTCGCTCGGCATGGCCCGCTGCCCGGCGGACCGACTTTGGCCTACAGACTCCACTTCGCCTACAAATTCCCCCTGGCCCATCGCCACCTATAAATAGTGAAGAATTCGGGAGAAAATCAATCAAGCAACACATCAAGGAGTCTCGGAGTTAGAGTCTAGTCGAGAGCATCACTCGAGATTTCAGAATTGTCTCGGAGTCTTGGTATGAGATCTCTTGTATCTTTTCTCTTTATGTAAGACATATCTCTTATCAATTAAAATATCTTTCCTTTTCTCTCTTGTCAAGTATTTATTTTAATTTAGTCATTTCCTCAAGTTACAATTATCGGGAAGAAACGTTGTTGCATAGTTCGCGGGTTTCCCGGCTAGGATTTAATTAAGTTTAGTTCTTTCTGGGACTTTGACTTGATTATTTGCCAGCTATTCTTCCGCTCGATCAATAGAAGAATATCTAGTGAAGGCGTAGGTGCAGTGCCTAAGTTAATGCTAGCTGGATTTGTATTCGTCGCCATGGGCTATGTGGTAGGCGGCAGGTGGTGACAGCCCTGTTTGTCCCTTTAGTAATCCACCATGTTCGAGAAGTCTCAAGTAGGGCTGTCTAGTGATAGCGTACCTACTAGTATATGATGTTAGTTAATGACCCTTATTAGTGGATCATTTTTGTGCCCTGAAGTGAGCTAACAGGTGAAAGACTCAAGGTTGTACAAAGAAATTGGTGTAAGCACTCAACCCGAGTAACTAGGATATGACGCTTCACAAAGATATATTAGGAAGATATATTTTAGGAATCTTAGACATAGATTCGCTATCCTCCCGGCTAGCTCAACAATTCACTTTATTTATCTTAATGTGGATTTCTCCTGTGTTACTACCCCACTCTATCATTGATTATCCTTACTCCCGTCTTTGGTTAGTTGGAATTATTCTTTAGTCATATCTTTGTTAAGTCGAGATAATCTTACGCCTAGGTTCCTTATGGAAATAAATACGATACCTTGGAATACTCCGAGTGAAATGCTACAATGGTGTTCCGTGCGCTTGCGGAATTAATTTATTTATCTTTAGAGCGTATCAAACACCAACAGGGGTGATCCTTTTGAATGCTTTTTCGGACTCGTGGGTGTATTAGCCTAGATACATCTTCTTCTGCTTGGTGGTTGATATCTTGAGTATCTTCTTCACCATCATCTTGAACTTGATCTTGGTCATCACCTTGAACATGATCATCACCATGAGCTTGGCCATTTCCTTGATTTTGTTCGTCTTGAAGGAGACTCATCTTGATTTAAAGAAGATGGTTCATCTTGACTTGAGTTTGGGTCTTGTGGTCGTATTTCACCGATAGCCAAGTTTCTTATTGCATCACAAGGAGCATCATCACCTACATCACTTCGATTAATGTGCTCTACTTGAAAGCCATTAGATTCATCAAATTGCACATCTCGAGTTATATCAATAACTCCGGTGTCTTTGTTAAAGACACGATATGCATAGACATTAGTTCCATAACCAAGTAGAAAACCTTCACGAGTCTTAGGAGCAAATTTAGAAGATTTGGGTTTCTTGTTAAGAATAAAACACTGGCTCCCAAAAACCCAAAAATTGGAAACGTTGGGAAGGTTACCCTTGAGGAGCTCATAAGGTGTTTTCTTCAAGATCTTGTGAAGATATAATATATTAGTTGAATGGCATGCAGTGTTGATGGCTTCGACCCAAAAGGTGTCCGGTGTCTTGTACTCAGCAAGCATTGTTCTTGCCATCTCTATGAGTGTGCAGTTCTTACTTTCGGCTACACCATTATGTTGTGGAGTGTATAGAGTAGAGAATTCATGCTTGATGCAGTCTTCATCAAGATATTCTTCAACTTGGGTGTTCTTGAATTCGGTTCCATTGTCACTCCTTATCTTCTTGATCTTCACTTCATATTCATTTTGTGCTCTCCTCAAAAACCTCTTTAGGATACCTTGTGTTTCACTTTTATCCTTCAAAAAGAATACCCAAGTGAAACGAGAATAATCACCAACAATTACAAGACCGTATTTGTTACCGCCAATGCTTATGTAGGTGACCGGTCCAAATAGGTCCATGTGTAACATCTCCAGCGGTCTTGTTGTTGTCATCATGGTCTTGGATGGATGTGATGCTCCAACATGCTTTCTGGCTTGGCATGCGCTATATATTTTGTCCTTCTCAAATGCAACATCCTTTAGTCCGACAACATGACCACCTTTTAGAAGCTTGGAAAGATTCCTCATCCCAATATGAGCTAGCCGGCGATGCCAAAGCCAACCCAAGGTGGTTTTAGCGACCAAACAAGCATTTAGGTTAGATCCCTCATTGTTGGTGAAATCAACAAGATGGATCTTATCCTCTAAATACCCTTTGAATGCAACAACTCTACCATAAGCATTACAGGTTAGCACATAAGAAGCATCAAAATCATTAAATGATATGGTAGAGGTCTTGTTGTTCTTGTTGACTTGAGCAACACTGCTCTTGGCCTTTTTGACCATCCCTTGTGCCACTTGCTTTCCTTCGCCTTCGAGCTCAAAGTTGGGTCTCTTGTTGTAGCACTTCTTGGGTGCATTTTTGTTGTACCCCAATCCTCTCTTGTCATGAGAGGCTCTTGGCTGACCAACAATTTTTCTTGTTGCTTCAACTTGATCCTTCTTCATAAGCTCATTGACTTGCTTAGTTAGCTTCTCAGTGATTGCATCTTGCTTGACAATCATCTCAACATCAATGTTGTGGCACCTTCTATAACCCTTGCTTGTCGAAGCTTAGGAGGATTCCAATCTCTTCAACAAGGAGCGTGAACTCAACTTGAAATCTTCAATTGATTTTACAAGAGCCTTGTTCTCCTCAATCAATGAGCTACACCTCTCTTGAAGCTTCTTTTTGGTTGAGGTGATAAATCACTTGGCTCATTGACCTTGACAAGATCATTTGTCAACCTCTTGTTCTTTTCTCTTTCTTGTTCAAGTTGTCTTGTGAGTTCAAGGTTCTTCTCTTTTTCCTCAATGAGCAGCTCCTCTGGCCTTAGGAGGATTCTTTCTTGATCCTCAATCTCCTCATTGAGTTTACCTAGCATTTTCACCATTTCTCACAAATGTGGGTAATCAATTTTTTTTCATAATCTACACATATTCATCATACTCATGTTAGCAAATTTTAATCCTATGTCATTAATCACCAAAAACCACCAGGAGACCTAGATGCATCTTCAATCTCCCCCTTTTTGGTAGTTGATGACAATTGATTAAAAAGGATATAAGAATTAATCAAAAGGAAAAACAACAAGATATAACGGAGCTCCCCCTAAAGGTATGCATGAGCCACAAAAACTTCCAGTATATCAATCTACATCCGGTACATACCTGTATGGATCATGACCATTGAGGTCACCCCAAGGTATGAATGTTTTGGTGATGAATGATAAACATGAAATGTCACTAATGTTTACCTTTAGGGGTCAGCTGATCGTACAGTACGGTCTGTACGAAGATCAGCAGGGGCAGAGCCGTCAGAGCTGAAGACTGCGGTGACCGGACGGTCCGGTCAGGCAGAGACTGGACAGTCTGGTCAATATGCCGAGAAGGCTGATCTTGTGTAGCAATGGCTAGTTTGAGACTGGAAGCCTATATAAACTCGTTGCTGGGGTCTTGAAGACCACTCTTGGCTAGTGGAATTGCTTGGAGCATTTGGTGAAAGCCAAGAGGAAAAGAAGAGAGCACTAGGATGATATATTGCATATCTTGAGAGTGCTAGTGAGAGTAACTTGAGCATTGATGTACATTTAAGGCTAGGGTGTCCTTTGAGGGTATGATCTAGGTTGTTACTCTTGGTCTATGGTGAGACCTAGACCGGATAGATGTCGGTGATTGAGCCTATCATGATTGGTTGTGAAATCCATCACACGTTTGTACATGGTTTGAGCCCACTGATGAAATGAGCATCAATAGTGAGTGCCCGTGTCGGCTCAGGGAGTCTAGCAAGTTCTCGAGGAAGGCGAGCTTGTGCCTTGGTGGCAGCGGTGACATGCACCATGTCTTCACTCCGGGAGTGATTGCGGGCTCATGGGCGAGGACTCCACATTGGTGGCGGGAGGGACCGGCACTCCGATGGGAGTGGTCGAACGAGGAGTAGGGGAAGGGGCCATCCTTCTGAGACCTCTGAAAACAAAATCATGAGCCAGCTCTTACTCTACTCCTTACTTTGATGCACTACTTTCCGCATTTGCATATCGTGCTATTCATGCTTGTATGCTTACCTTGATCTAGTTGATTACTCGTAGACTTGATCTAGTTGTGTCTAGTTTTCACTTGATCACTAGCATGTGTAGGAGTTGCATTGGCTTGATTACTCACCCTTGATTGTGTTGTACTACTCATGCTTATGTGTTTATCTTGTACTTGATGATCTAGTAGCTTTGCATGAGTAGGCTCCTTTTCTAGCTTTTTGTGTGCTTCTGCATGCTCTATAACTAGCTTGCATAGGAGTTTTATTGTCTTGTGTGATCCACTAGTATGCTTAGGTTGTTGTTCCTTCCATAGTACTATTATCTTGCTATTGTGTTGTGATAGCCAGGTGTCTCATTTCTTGCTTAGCACAAAATTTTCAAAAATTTTGAACTCAAGAATGAGCATGAAATAATGGGAGCAAGTTAAAAATGGAATTTTCTCAAGCCAAAATAAAACCCTACAAGCAAAAATTCTGAAGCAATTTAAATCTCTATAAATCTTAGGCCAAATAATTACATCAGAACTATGGTAATAATAAAATAGAATTTTGGGCCAAAAGCCAGAATTTTATTCCAATAAGAAATCAATCAATTAAATGGTTTAAACCTATAATTGATTTAACTTTAATTAATAATTCTAATTAAATTATTTTCCTTCTGGCCAATTAGAATTCACTAATGAAATGTCCATATTCTAATTAACTCACCCTCAAAATTTCAGATTAATTGGAATTAAGGAAGTATTTGAAATCAATTAAAACAGAACTCGGGACTTCTTTGCAAGCCTTTCAAAAAGCCGAGGACCTCTCTGCAAAAATCGCCATCGTCTTCATCCTGGCGCTGGTCGATTCCCGCCCGCGCGTGCCTGCACGATTCTCTGCCGCCGCTGCTTCTCGGAAGCTGGCACCGCACTCCCGCGCGCTCTCACTCGCCGCCGTCCCTTTGCCCTGCTCGGCTCTCACGCCCAGCCACTAGCTGCCGCCGAGGCGAGTTACCTTCGCCCTGCACGAAGCCGACTCCTCTGCCGCCTCGATTCTCCCCGCCTGACCGCTCCTGCCCTTCCGACCGAAGGCTAGCCCCTCGTGCCCGCTCCGTCGTGTCACCTGCCTGCTCGGTCACCCGCTCACCGCTAACTGCCACCGCTCCACGTCCCTTTTTTCCTGCCCGAAGCCGGCGCAGCTCTGCCGCGCTCCTCGTTTCCCGGCTCCCGACCGCTCCCTGTCGCCCAGCAGCACCAGAGCCTGCGCGTGATCGCCCCGTCACCTCACCCTGCCCTTCTCCCTCGCCGCACGCTGCTACCAGCCAAGCCCGCGAGTTACTTTTCCCTTGCCGCGCTCTGCCTCTGCTGTCGCGCCCTCGCTGCTTTCTCCCCGCGCACTCAACGGCTCCCTGAGTCCCGGCATTGCTCAAAACCGCGCGCGCGCACCTGCATTCGGTGTCCGACTGAGAACTCAAACTCTTGGGCCTATAAATAACCCCCCTGTTCGCCCTTTTCTCTCCCATCCATCTTCCCGCCATTGCGAGAGCCGAGCCTGAGCTCAACTCTCGGCCACTCCCTCACTCCGGAGCCACACCAAGAGCACTAAAACCCGCGCTTACTTCCCTGCTACCCTTCCACCCCTTGGCTTGCACAATCTTCCGGTGAAGCTCGGCTAATTTGGAGGATCTCCAAATTCTGTTCCCCGATGGCCGCCGCCGACGCGCTCCCGAATTCTGGCGACCCTGGTGAACCCCAAATTACGCAAGCTTCTTACGATCACTCCTGACCCCTCATTTCTTTGATTCCTCGAGCAATAACGCCGGCCTTGAACTTTTCCCCGGCCGATCCTCTCTGTGTCGCCGTGTTCGTGCCGCCTCCATGGTGAGCCCTACCTTCCGGCCTTCCCCGACGTTGCTCGACCTGATGCCGATCCCCGCCGTGCCCCCGTGATGCTGTAGAAGCCGGTCGCAGTCAGTTTGCTGCCCTGAGTCCACCCCGCGACGTCATCGGACTTCTGCCTTCCACCGCCTCTTGTCGACGACCACTCTCCGGTGAGTTTTCCACCTCGCGAACCCCTCCAATCCTTTCACCTGGTCTCGCGCATCACGCCTACACCTTCGCGATGAGCTTTCCCCCACCGCAGCCACTACTAGAAAACACCCCCTATAGATACGCTTTATTTTGGGTTTAGATATGCTTATACCGCCTTTATCAAAATATAGATACGTTTTCATAACTCGTGTCCGAGGCGTCTCCGCACGTATCGTGTCGGAGCTTGGTTGATATGCTTTTTGAAAACATGATTACAAACAAACAAGATGTTTCCTTGAGATGCTATAAATGATACATATGTTTGTAGATACGTTTTCATAAATGTGTTTATATGACATAGGTATTAGAGTAGACACGTTCGTTCTGTGATGTGTTGAAAAGTTTAGACACAATTTATTGATATGTTTGTATTGTGCTGCTACTAGCATATTATTGTTTTAGAACCTCTTCTAAGTGATTGATTTTTTTTACGTAGTTAGCAAGAGTCGAACCTGAGACCTCCTTGTTTTTTACATGCTCATCTAACCAGCTCACCTTTGAAGGAAACTTGATTAGATTGAGATATTCATTCTTTTATACCCATATTTTCTTAGTGTTTTGGTGTTCCTAGGAGTTTACATAGCGTGCCAAAAATGTCTCTAGAGAGGATTGATACGATCAAAACGTGTCTATTATCATCTCATGTTTTATATGTTTTCAATAGCATCTCAAAAAGCATGTTTGATGTGGCTAGATACGATTAAAGCGTATCTAAATTTCTGATGTCTTTAGAAACATGTCAAAATGTGTCTTTTCTGTGGCTACCAATGGTTAAAAGCGTGTCTAAAATCGTAATACTTTGTGATGTTTTACAAAAAGTGTCAAAAAACATGTTTATTATATTCTTGACATTAAAGCGTATCTAAAATTATATCATATTGATATGTTCTTAAAATCGTATTGAAAAGTATCTCTAGCTATTAATATAGAGACGATTATAAAAACATAGCAATATAACCGTGTCTAGAAGATATTTTTGTTGTAGTGCACTCTGCAGCGAGCCCTCCAACAAGCCCTGGCCGCACGCCGCCGCGCTCTAGCGAAGCTGACTGGCAGCTGAGCTGGCATCCAGTTGGTGCTGATGTGGCTGACACATGGCGCTGACGTGTTAAAAGATAAAACCTGAAATTCTCTAGAAATTACAGAAAAACCATTAGAACTTTTAAAATGCATAGTAAATTTGTTTTAAGTCCAAATGAACTAAAATCAATTTTGTTAGCTTCATAATAATGTGCCTTATTTTAATAAAATAATAACCAACTGCCTCTATTAATATAATTTAGTTAATTAAATAACTTGTCCAAACACCAAATAAATCCTAAATAATTTTAGGAATGGAATTTAATTCTTATCTTTTGCATGCACTGTTGTTCCATGTTAATGCATCACCCTGATTTTTGGCTAAGTCAAATCTGCAGTATTTAATATTCTATTAGTTAAGTAATGCTTTAACTTGAATAAATTCTAGTACAACAACAACAACAACAACAAAGCCTTTTTATCCCAAGAAAGTTGGGGTAGGCTAGAGATGAAACCCATGGGAACCCAAAAAAGAAGAGAATCACGGTTCCGGCACGTCTATTGCTAGTCTCCAAGCACTCCTATCCATAGCTAGCTCCTTAGGGATATCCCACGCCTTCAGGTCTCTCTTAACCGACTCGTCCCAAGTCAAGTTAGGTCGGCCTCTACCTCTCTTAACATTAGCATCTCTCTTTAGAACCCCACTACATACCGGCGCCTCCGGAGGTCTCCGTTGGACATGTCCGAACCATCTCAACCGATGTTGAACCAATTTCTCCTCGATAGGTGCCACTCCTATCCTGTCCCGGATATCTTCATTCCGTATTCGGTCTCTTCTTGTATGCCCGCAAAACCAACGCAACATACGCATCTCTGCTACACTTAGTTGTTGAACATGTCGTCTTTTCGTAGGCCAGCACTCAGCACCGTATAACATCGCCGGACGAATTGCCGTCCTATAGAATTTACCTTTTAGCTTTTGTGGCACCCTCTTGTCGCATAAGACGCCGGATGCTTGACGCCATTTCAACCAGCCGGCTGAAATTCTATGCCTAACATCTTCATCGATGTCACCGTCCTTTTGCAACATCGATCCTAAATAACGAAATGTATCCTTCTTGGCCACCAATTGTCCATTAAGGCTAACGTCTCCATCCTCATGTCTAGTCACGCTAAACTCGCACATCATATACTCGGTCTTGGCCCTACTAAGTCTGAAACCCTTGCACTCTAATGTGTGCCTCCACAGCTCCAACTTCCTATTAACCCCATCCCTACTCTCGTCAACTAACACCACATCATCAGCAAAGAGCATACACCAAGGGACATCACTCTGTATTTCTCGTGTGACCTCGTCCATCACTAAAGCAAATAAATAAGGGCTCAATGCTGATCCTTGGTGTAGTCCTATTTTAATCGGAAAGTCATTGGTATCGCCATCACATGTCCGAACACACGTCCTCGCGTCCCTGTACATATCCTTGATGAGGGTAATATACTTAGTTGGGACTTTGTGCTTCTCCAAGGCCCACCACATGACACTTCTTGGCACTTTGTCATATGCCTTCTCGAGGTCAATAAAGACCATGTGTAAGTCCTTCTTTTGCTCCCGATATCTCTCCATCAATTGTCGCATTAAGAAAATCGCCTCCATGGTTGATCTTCCAGGCATGAACCCAAACTGGTTTTGCGTCACACTTGTCACTCTTCTTAGACGATGCTCGATGATTCTCTCCCAGAGCTTCATCGTATGGCTCATCAACTTAATCCCATGATAGTTAGTACAACTTTGAACATCTCCCTTGTTCTTGAAGATCGGTACTACTATACTCCTCCTCCATTCTTCCGGCATCTTGTTTGACCGAAAGATGAGGTTAAAAAGCTTAGTTAACCATACTATGGCTCTGGCACCTAAGCATCTCCATACTTCGATGGGGATACCATCAGGGCCCATCGCTTTACCACTCTTCATCCTCTTCAAAGCTTCCTCTATCTCTGTCTCCTGAATTCTTCTCACAAAGCGTCTGTTGTTATCATCAAATGAGTCATCCAACTCAAGTATAGGACCTTCCTCCTCTCCGTTAAACAACTTATCAAAGTACTCTCGCCATCTGTCCTTGATCTCCTCATCTCTCACCAGGAGTCGGTCTACCCCATCCTTGATACATTTGATTTGGTTGATGTCCCTCGTCTTCCGCTCACGGATCCTAGCCATCCGATAGATGTCCTTCTCTCCTTCCTTCGTGCCTAGTCGCTGATAAAGGTTATCATATGCCTGACCCTTTGCTACACTCACTGCTCGTTTTGCAGCCCTCTTGGCTATTTTATAGCCTTCTATGTTGGTTGCACTCTTGTCAAGATGTAGGCGTTTGAAACACTCCTTCTTCTCCTTGATAGCCCTTTGCACCTTATCATTCCACCACCAGGTGTCTTTTGCTTCTTGTTTGCCTCCTCTACTCACGCCAAACACTTCTGAAGCTACCTTCCGAACACATGTTGCCATTTTTAGCCACATGTCATCTGGTCCTTCTCCTTCCTCCCAGGGTCCCTCTCCTAGCATCCTCTCCTTAAAAGTTTGCGCCAGCTCCCCTCTAAACTTCCACCACTTCGTTCTCGCGGTTTTGGTACGTTTGTCCCTGTATACCCGTACCCGAAAACGAAAATCCGCCATCACAAGCTTATGTTGAGTGACGACACACTCCCCAGGTATCACCCTACAGTCCAAGCAAGCACGCCTGTCCTCCCTCCTGGCAAGGATAAAGTCGATTTGGCTCGAGTGTTGTGCACTTCTAAAGGTCACTAGATGGGATTCCCTCTTCCTAAATATGGTATTCGCTACCAACAAGTCATAAGCTAGCGCCCAATTAAGTATATCCACCCCCTCCTGATTCCTACTACCATACCCGAACCCCCCATGGACCCGCTCGAACCCTACATTAGACGTCCCCACATGGCCGTTAAGGTCTCCTCCTATGAAAAGCTTCTCACTGATAGGTATGCCACTAACCATGCTATCTAAATCTTCCCAAAACTGATTCTTGATGCTCTCATTAAGACCTACCTGAGGGGCATATGCACTGATCACATTTAAAGCCGAATCTCCAACTATCAGCCGAACAAGGATAATCCGGTCCCCGTGCCTCCTAACATCTACGACTCCATCCTTAAGGCTCCTGTCGATCAAGATGCCTACACCATTTCTACCCGATGTTGTACCCGTGTACCACAGCTTGTAGCCCGTATTCTCCACCTCCTTCGCCTTCTGGCCCTTCCATTTAGTCTCTTGAACGCATAGGATATTTACACGCCTCCTAGTTGCCACATCGACTAGCTCTCGTAACTTGCCTGTTAGGGACCCTACGTTCCAACTCCCTAGACGAATCCTAGTTGGCTCGGCTAACTTTCTTACCCTTCGCACCCGTCGAGGAAAGTGCGAAGACCCTTGCTCATTTTTCACCACACCCGGGCGTAGATGTAGCGCGCCACTAAGGTTGCGACGACCCGACCCTTGCTCACTATTCATCGTACCCAGGTCACGATACGACGCGCCACTAAGGTTGTGACGACCCGGCCCTTGCCCATTTGACACCACACCCGGGTTCCGATGTAGCGCGTCGCTAAGAGGGTTACGCCCCAACGAATTTCTTATGGGTTTCATATCCATTTGAGTGGCTGGGTTTTTGACGTTGGTTTGCCAAACCTAACACAACCCTCCTCCTTTACCCAGGCTTGGGACTGGCTATATTGAGACTCAACATAGGCGGAGTTGAATAAATAATATTGTCCAGAGGCTATAACTTTGTAAAAATGCACTTCATACATGTCCCTGTTCATGATAAATCACTCAAGTCTAGAATCATCTTGTTACTATTTTAAATTGTTTAATTGTTCTCAAGCTATAACAATCCTAATTAAAATGATCCACACACATGAAATAATGAAAACCTAATTTGTTTCTTTGAAGCATATGGCTTCAAGAACTTGTTAATAAGGTTGTTGGAACCCACACCCTAATGCAATATGCATCCATCACTGTTGCATTCATCATGTTATTGCATGTAACGGTATTTCAACACTACCGTTAACCCTTGTTCATCAATAGGTAACGACACTCAGGAGCAGGAGCCCGACGTCCAGCAGGGCCAAGAGCCTGAGGACCAAGAGACTATAGTAGCTAACACTTCGTGGATCCAGGCAAGCCCCGGTTTGCATTAGCCTCTTTATAAAGTTTTGCTAGTTTAATTCACTACTAGTGTCTATGCTTGAATTGTTGCATTAGGTCATAGGAGTTGATTGGAACCCAACTTGCATGTTTTCCCCAAATGACCTATGTTGTTTTTATTAGAAACTTGGTAGGTTCGGTACTAAGATGCTATGCTTAGTAATTGATAAGTCTCGATAGTTATCATGATTACTAGGGAATAAACTTGGTCACTAAAATGGAACTTATGTAAAAGAAGTTTATTTTGATGTTTGGCCGGACAGGGAATTTGCATGTGTAGGTTTGCAGCAACACATGGGTGTTGGCTGCGGTAGCCCTGTCTTGCCCACCGTAGGACCCGTCCGTGGTCGGCCCCTTGATAAAGTTTTGAACAGTACTAAATGCATGCTAGTTTCATGGGCACTAGTAAACCAATGTAGCATTAAAGATCGGTTATATCAAGGACGGTTAAGTTGCGTTGGTCTTAGGACCCCTCGGTTGCGGGAGTGGGCGGTCCATACCACGAAGTACTGTTGGCAGGACGGCATGCCCACTCGACGTCACCACACCTGGGTCTGGATGTGGTTGGTTTTTCTTGTGAAAGGTTGCCATATACGACCTTAATTGGTGCGTATGTGTCGTGTTATTCGGGTTTTCCTAGCTGATGTAAATCAATTGCAATTACTATCCCTTGCAGTAATGAGTACCGCTTGTTCACCGCGCCAATCATATACTTGCACATGATATCATGGATATGGATTTGTATTGGTTATTACTGGTATATTTTATTGTTTTATTGTTGCACTTATTTTTATGTATTGTTTTATTATCTTATTGTTGCAACTAATGTTATATTCAGCACAACCCATTTAATCTGAAAATAAAACTTGATAGAACTAATAGGTTGCTTAGTACGAGTCCTTTTTAAACAAGCCACCTATTAGAGCCATTGCATGTCTAGGTTTTTGACGGGTAACTCTTGCTGAGTAATTAGTACTCAGGCTTTATGCTTATGTGGTTTTCAGGTACTGAAGAAATAGAATTGCCTGTAGATGTGTTGCCTTAGGACGTGCATGTCCCTGAGGGTTGGACTGCCCATTGGGAGTCTGATCTACCGCCGCAGTGATTGTGAGTGCTGCTAGGGTGTTGATTCTTCGGGCATGAATCATCACCACGTTGCATCGTCGAGCTCGTAGATTTTATCGTTATTTCGCTTCCGCTGTTTTCAAAACTTCATGAACTTGTAATTCCGCTGCACTTTGATGTAATAATTTGACTTAAATTTGGATCATTATTGTATTATCAAGTGTCTGCGTTATCAGCACCTTCGGGACCTCGATCCTCCGGGAAGGGGTGCCTCAGCTGGTATCAGAGTTGTGGTCTATGATAATACAACAATTAAAATGTATTCTCAAAAAACTACGCGTTACATGTGAGGATACGTTAGTACTGCCCCTAGTAGTTATTAGGGTTAGTGACAATGCTAACGGGTTATGCTTGAGTTGGCTTTTAGTTGGTTCATCTTTTGGCATTTAAAGTTCACTCGCATGGACTATGGCTTTGCGGGACGATTCCTTCCATGAATCGTTGCCGACATTTTTATTTTTGGCTCCTTGACAAGTGTTGGGGCGTAGAGTTCACTCGCGAGGGCTATGGTTTCGCGAGACGGTTTCTTCCACCAACCGTGCCAACTTTTTATTAGTAATGCTCATCAGAATAGGTTTATGAGCATTGGTTCGCTTGCGAGAACCGTGGTTTCGCAAGGCGGTTTGTTCCATGAACCGTTGTAGAGTTACCCTTATTTTTGTAGTTTCTTTTAATTTAATGTAATGTTTCTGCAATCAGTTTTCTGCAAGTACACTAACACCGTTAGTACAACACTTAGTGACTACGTGATGAGTGCGGGTCGTCACCAATTTTCGTGCCGCTAAGTACCGGCAATATAGGTGTGTGTTGTGAGGAACGCTAGGTAAATAAATTGAATTTTGCATCATTGCATTCCTTATAACTTCAATAAAATTTTGTTCTCCCCTTACTTACCCACCTTTGAAATAAAAGTTTGCAAGTTTGATAAGTACAAAATTCGAAATACACGTTTGAATTATTAAGTTAACAACAATCTGTCAACTCTCTATTTTCAACACATCTCTGAACTTGCAAAAATCATAAGTCCAGTTCTACTTGGGATTATTGGGAATACAAACACCATCTGAAAAGCTATGAAAGTCTACTGTAACGTGGTACCAAGAACCAGTTCTGCAGATTTTGTTTTCTGGGCACAATACTTGATTTTTAACTGCCGCACAGTCAAGACCGAATCTGTTAAAAATCCATCTCCGTATTAATACCCCTTGAGGCTGGAAAATGGAAACTAAAAATTTGTTTCTATATTTTATGAAGTTGAACATGAAATGCACTTCACTTAAGGAAGATTCTGACTCATTCAGATTTCGCCCTTGTAGATGGCTGAAAACAATTTCCAAGCTCCACCGGGTTGGGAAATCACCGATGGTCTGGAGATCCCTGGGATGACTCAACTCTTTTGGAGTGTCCTTCAGGGTTATGGACATGATATCCCTCCCACCTACGTTGGAAAGACCATTGAGGAGAATGGAATCACTTCCTGTGTAGTCCATGTCGCAGTTCCCACCAACAATTCCTTCTTACCGGCATGGGAGTCATGGACTATCAATGTCACTGGCGTGGACCTACTCACTACTTGGAGTGTTGCTGCCATCAAAGCCCTCACTCTGTTTTGCGAACTCCACAAGCATGAGGTCACTGGAACACCGGTAACCTTGATACCCATTGACAATATGGAAGATGCTGAGTGGAACCGTCGTCTGGATTTTGTCTTGGATCCAAACCACCCACTGTATCGCCCAGCGCTACATGTGGCAGAGTGTTATGGACTCTCTCTATTTGGCATATGCAAGAATTTGTACCGTCAACTGGACATGTTTCGGGCCGCACTTCGGCTTTCCGAAGTCGAAAAGCAAGCCAAGATTCTAGAAATTACAGAATTAAACCAGCAAGTACAAGCGAAGAATAAAGAGATGGATATGATCATCGAAGAGCGTGACCAAGCTATTGGAGATGCTGACATCATGGAGTCTGAACTGCAGGAGCTTCAAGTCGAATTTGACGCCTTCAAGGCTACCCACCTTCCTATCATAGATAATTGGGATGAGATCCCTATGGAGTATGGAAAATAAGAGGATGAAGAGATGGAGCAAGCCAAAAATGTTGGTGTAGAGCTGATAGAACCGGGAGCTCCAGAAGAACCGTTGGGACCGCCAGAACCCAACGAGCCGATAGTTGTAGACCAGGAGTAGATGAGTTGGTCGTATATGAGCCATAGTGCGTCCGCAATACCATAGTTAGGCATCGAGGCACGTTTGGATGAGTTAGTGTGATGATTATCCTTTTAATAACCATGTACCCAACTTTGATTTGTGAAAATGGTTGTCATTTCTTAACCCTTAGAGCACCCATGCAAGTTTATACACCTATGTCTTATGGAACACTTGAAAGAATGACTAATGTGTAGGGTGTAATTTGCAGCATGGTGCAAACTCGAAATCAGGATGATCCTGAGAGCTCTCAGCAGGGAGCTAATGCTCAGCCTTCGCTAGCAGATGTTCTGGCTGCAGCACTCAGTCGATAGCATAACGACTCCGAGTTGCTCTGCCGGTTAGTTGATATCACGTCCCATCTGGCTGGACATGGGGGCAACCGCAACAACAACTAGCCCCGACAGTGCACTTACTCAAACTTTCTGGGTACGCACCCGCCGACCTTCGAGCATGCTAGAGAGCTCCTCGACGCCGACCACTGGCTGCATCAGACCGAGTCTAAGTTTGGTCTACTTGACTACACTAAGCATCAGAAGGTGCTATTCGCTGCCTAGCAACTCCAGGGCCCTGCTGGTGCCTGGTGGGCGAACCACGTCGCTTCACTACCCGCTGGGACCTGTGTCGAGTGGAATGAGTTTCGAACTACCTTTCGAGCTCATTTCATACCTGCCGGTCTTGTGCAGAGGAAGTTTCAGGAGTTCATGGACCTGAAACAAGGAGGGAGGAATGTCCTCCAGTATTCTGAGGCGTTCAACCATCTTGCTCAGTATGCCACTGAGTATGTCAACACTCAGGAGAAGAAGAGGTATGCCTTCCTGTGTGGCATGAATGCCGCACTGAAGGAGCGTCTGACCTGGCAGACAACCGGCACCTTCAACGACCTGGTCAATGCTGCTATTGTCCAGGAGGGTGCCATGTGCCAAGTTGAGGAAGATGAATGCAAGAGGAAGACCCCTGCTAGTGCATCTGCTGCCCCACAGGCGAAGCATCGCCTGGTGTATACTTCACCGTCTGGACAGCGGTATCGGACATCTCCGCAGCAGCAGTATCAGCGCTCGAGGCCACAACAGCAGCAGTACTTTCCGCCCCGAGCACCACAGCAGCAGCAACAAAACACTCAGTACCGTGCACCCAACCTGCAGCAGGGAAGTCAGAATGCATGTGCTCCCTAGCCTGTCAGTCGTGGAGGTAACTACCCGTGCTACAACTGTGGTCGCACCGGCCACCTCGCCAGAGAATGTACAGCACCTAAGCGCAACAACAACAACAACCATCAGCGCCCTCCGTAGAACAAGACTGTGAATGCACCACCTCGTGGTGCCCAATTGAACTACACCAGCGCTGACGATATTCCCCAGGGTGATCCCATGCTGACCGGTATGCTCTCACTCTACCACCAGCCTGTCCTCACTCTTTTCGATTCTGGTGCTACTCATAATTTTATTAGCAGAACTTGTGTGCAAAAACATAATCTCCACACCACCACTATAAATCAGTGCTTTACTGTCCGTTCCCCAGCAGGACAAATTCTAGCTAATGAAATAGTAAGCAAAGCTCCACTAGAAATCAATTAGAAAATCTACTCCGCTGATTTTATCATGCTCCATAACCAAGATATTGACCTAATTATTGGCATGGAGTGGATGAAAACCCATAGAGCCATGTTGGATATAGAGCCCCGTGTGGTCCATTTGAACTCTCCCCTACATGGTCCAGACACCCTTTCTCTTAGCACCATCTCCTCGAGGGATCTGGTTGTCTATCATTTGGAAGGACCATCGCTTGAGAACATCCCTATTGTCTGTGAGTATCCCGACATATTTCCGGAAGATATTTCTGGACTTCCACCTGATCGCAAAGTAGAATTCAAGATTGAGCTCCAGCCAGGAACTTCTCAAATATCCCGACGTCCCTATAAAATGGCTCCAAATGAGCTAGCTGAATTGAAGAAATAGTTGAATGAGTTGCTGGAAAAAGGATTTATTCGCCCAAGTACTTCACCTTGGGGCTGTCCCGCCATTTTTGTGAAGAAGAAGGACAAGTCTCTGCGTCTTGTTGTTGATTACCGGCCTCTGAATGAAGTCACCATCAAGAATAAATACCCGCTGCCCCGTATTGATATTCTTTTTGATCAATTGGTTGGTGCCAAGGTCTTTTCCACAATTGACCTTCGGTCGGGTTATCATCAGATCAAGATCAGAGTGGAAGATATTCAAAGACTGCATTCTACTAGATATGGATTATTCGAATATCTAGTGATGTCCTTTGGATTGACAAATGTGCCTGCCTATTTCATGTACCTCATGATTTCAGTCTTCATGCCAGAGCTAGACAAGTTCATGGTAGTATTCATTGATGACATTCTTATCTATTCGAAGTCCAAGGAAGAACATCTCGAACATCTTCGTATTGTTCTTCAGCGTCTACGAGATCACAAGCTGTTTGCGAAATTCAGTAAGTGTGAATTTTGGTTGGACCGTGTGCCCTTCCTTGGTCACATAGTTTCAGCCGAAGGTATCTCTGTAGACCCAAGCAAGGTCCAAGATGTGCTAGATTGGAAGCCACCAAAAACCGTCCACCAAGTTCGTAGTTTCCTCGGACTAGCTGGATACTATCGGAGGTTCATTCCTAATTTCTCTCAGTTGACCAAACCCATCACCGAGCTGCTAAAAAAGGATAGGAAGTTCAATTGGAGCAACAATTGTGACGAAGCTTTTCAGAAATTGAAGACATTGTTGACTACAGCCCCAGTATTGGCTCAACCAGACATCACCAAGGTGTTTGACGTATATTTTGATGCATCTGGGACCAGACTTGGATGTGTGATTATGCAGGATGGTCGTGTTATTGCCTATGCTTCTTGACAACTGCGGAAGCACAAAGAGCACTATCCTACCCATGATTTGGAACTAGCTGCCGTTGTCCTTGCCTTAAAAATTTGGAGACATTATTTGCTCGGTAATTTAGTACACATCTGTACAGATCACAAGAGCTTGAAGTACATATTTACTCAGACTGATCTTAACATGAGACAACGTCGATGACTAGAATTAATTAAGGACTATAATCTGGAGATTCATTACCCCCCAGGCAAGGCAAATGTGGTCGCCGACGCTCTGAGTCGGAAGATACACTGCAATAATCTAGTGATAGACCGCAGCATTGAAGCGAGTACCACAGAACCCAGCCTACATATATTGTGTGCCCTAGTGATCAACAATCTCAGTATTCATTCCACCATTCATGATGAGGTCATTGCTGCACAAAAAGGAGATGTTGGAATGAAGTACATTCGGGAGAACCTTAAGAATGGCAAAGCAAAATGCTTCACACAAGATTCAGATGGTACTCTGTGGTTCCATAACCGCCTAGTAGTACCCAAGGATTTTGAGCTTCGTCGCAAAATCTTGGATGAAGCACATCACTCTAAGTATTCCATTCATCCTGGAAATAACAAGATGTACCAGGACCTGAAGAAAAATTTCTGGTGGACCAGAATGAAGCGAGAAGTTGTTTGATATGTCATGGAGTGCGACACCTGTCAGAGAGTTAAGGCCGACCATTTGAAACGGGCCGGACTACTTCAGCCATTGAGTATCCCTGCCTGGAAATGGGAAGATATAAGTATGGATTTCATTGTTGGCCTCCCTCTCACATCTCAGAAGCATGATTCGATTTGGGTTGTTGTTGATAGACTCACAAAGTCTACTCAGTTTCTACCAGTAAACACCAGATACAGCATACGGCAGTATGCAGAACTATACATAGCAAGAATTATGTGTCTCCATGGAGTACCCAAGACCATTGTTACAGATCATGGCTCGCAGTTTGTTGCTCGTTTTTGGGAGCAACTGCCTGCATCTCTGGGTACTAAGTTGATCCGAAGTTCTACTTATCATGCCGCTACTGATGGACAAATTGAGCGTGTCAACCAAATCTTAGAAGATATGCTCAGAGCATGTGTCTTAACACATGGTGGTAACTGGGATGAGTATTTACCATATGCAGAATTCTCATACAACAACAGTTACCAAGAGAGTGTAAAAATGTCCCCTTTTGAAGCACTCTACGGTCGGAGTTGTAGAACACCGTTGAATTGGTCTGAATCAGGAGAACGAGTAACTTTTGGTCCTGACCTCGTCAAGGATGCAGAAGAAAAGGTTCAGACAATTCAAGCAAATCTCATGGCTGCTAAATGTCGTCAAGAAAAATATGCAAACCGATGATGCAGGCCATTGTTTTTCCACAAGAATGATTTTGTCTATCTCCGAGTGTCACCAATGAAGGGCATTCAATGATTTGGAATCAAAGGAAAATTAGCACCCCGCTACATTGGCCCATTTAGAATCTTGGACAGATGTGGTCCAGTCACCTACAAGATGGAGTTACCACCAAATCTGTGTGGAGTACATAACACGTTTCATGTGTCTCAACTGAAACGATGTCTCAAACCTCCAATTGATGTTGTCTTGGAAGAGTATGATCATCTTTAACCGGACCTCACATACTCCGAGCACCCAATACAAATCCTTGATGAAAAAGAACGCACAACCCGCAAAAGAACCATTAAATTCTATAAAGTGCAATGGAGTAATCACTCAGAAGATGAATCCACCTGGGAATCGAAAGAATTTCTGAGTACTCATTACCCGGAATTCTGGTCCTCGTTCACAGGTAAATTTTTGCCCCTCTCTAGTCTGCCTTGTTCTTAATCTCAGGACGAGATTTCTTTAAGGAGGGAGGGCTGTGACACCTAGGTGTCCCATTTCTTGCTTAGCACAAATTGCCAAAATTTTGAACTCAAGTTGAGCATGAAATAACAGGGACAAGATAAGAAAGGAATTTCTCCAAGTTAAATTAAAACCCTGCTAGCAAAAACTTTGAAGCAAATTAAATTTCTATAAATCTTAGGCCAAATAATTACATCAGAACTATGGTAATAATAAAATAGAATTTTGGGCCAAAAACCAGAATTTTATTCCCATAAGAAATCAATCAATTAAATGGTTTAAACCTAGAATTGATTTAACTTTAATTAATAATTCTAATTAAATTATTTTCCTTCTGGCCAATTAGAATTCACTAATGAAATGTCCATATTCTAATTAGCTCACCCTCAAAATTTCAGATTAATTGGACTTAAGGAAGTATTTTAAATCAATTAAAACAGAACTGGGGACTTCTTTGCAAGCCTTTCAAAAAGCCGAGGACCTCTCTGCAAAAATCGTCGTCGTCTTCCTCCTGGCGCTGGCCGATTCCCGCCCGCGCGTGCCTGCGCGATTCTCTACCGCTGCTGCTTCTCAAAACCCGGTACCGCACTCCCGCGCGCTCTCACTTGCCGCCGTCCCTTTGCCCTGCTCGGCTCCCGCGCCCAGCCACTAACTGCCGCCGAGGCGAGTTACCTTCGCCCTGCACGAAGCTGACTCCTCTGCCACCTCGATTCTCCCCGCCTGACCGCTCCAGCCCTTCCGATCGAAGGCTAGGCCCTCGTGCCAGCTCCATCGTGTCACCTGCCTGCTCGGTCACCCGCTCACCGCTAACTGCCACCGCTCCGAGTCCCTTTTTCCCTGCCCGAAGCCATCGCAGCTCTACCACGCTCCTCGTTTCCCGGCTCCCGACCGCTCCCCGTCGCCCAGCAGCACCAGAGCCCGTGCATGATCGCCCCGTCACCTCACCCTGCCCTTCTCCCTCGCCACACGCTGCTACTAGCCAAGCCCGCGAGTTACTTTTCCCCTGTCGCACTCTGCCTCTGCTGCCGCGCCCACATTGCTTTGTCCCCGCGCGCTCAACGGCTCCCCGAGTCCCGACATTGGTCAAAACCGCGCGCGTGCACCTGCCTTCGGTGTCCGACTGAGAACTCGAACTCTTGGGCCTATAAATAACCCCCCTGTTCGCCCTTTTCTCTCCCACCCATCTTCCCGCCATTGCCAGAGCCGAGCCTGAGCTCAATTCTCGGCCACTCCCTCACTTCGGAGCCACACCGAGAGCACCAAAACCCGTGCTTACTTCCCCGCTACCCTTCCACCCCTTGGCTTGCACAATCTTCCGGTGAAGCTCGGCTAATTTGGAGGATCTCCAAATTATGTTCCCGGACGGCCGCCGATGACACGCTCCCAAATTCCGGTGACCCTGGTGAATCCCGTCTCCCTTTCTTCTTCTCATTGATGCGCAAACTTCTTACGATCACTCCTGACCCCTCGTTTCTTTGATTCCTCAAACAAGAACGCCGGCCTTGAACTTTTCCCCGGACGATCCTCTCTACGCCGTCGTGTTCGTGCCGCCTCCACGGTGAGCCCTACCTTCCGGCCTTCCCCGACGATCGTTGACCTAATACCGATCCCCGTCGTGCCCCCGTGATGCTGTAGAAGCCGGTCGTAGTCGGTTTGCTGCCCCGAGTCCACCCCGCGACGTCACCGGACTTTTGCCTTCCACCACCTCTCGTCGACGACCACTCTCCGGTGAGTTTTCCACCTCGTGAACCCCTCCAATCCTTTCGCCTGGTCTCGCGCATCACGCCTACACCTTCGCGACGAGCTTTCCCCCACCACAGCACTCTGCGGCGACCCCTCCGACAATCCCTGGCCGTGCGTCGCCGCGCTCCAGCGAAGCTGACTGGCAGCTGCGCTAGTGTCCAGTTGGCGCTGATGTGGCTGCCACATGGCGCTGACGTGTTAAAATATAAAACCCGAAATTCTCTGGAAATTACAGAAAAACCATTGGAACTTCTAAAATGCATAGTAAATTCTTTTTAAGTCCAAATGACCTCAAATCAATTTTGTTAGCTTCATAATAATGTGCCTTATTTTAATAAAATCATAACCAACTGCCTCTGTTAATATAATTTAGTTAATTAAATAACTTGTCCAAACACCAAATAAATCCTTAATAATTCTAGGAGTGGAATTTAATTCTGATCTTTTGCATGCACTGTTGTACCATGTTAATGCATCACCCTAATTTTTGGCTAAGTCAAATCTGCAGTATTTAATATTCTATTAGTTAAGTAATGCTTTAACTTGAATAAATTCTAGTAATTAAAATAGTACTGTCCAGAGGCTATAACTTGGTAAAAATGCACTTCATACATGTCCCTGTTCATGATAAATCACTCAAGTCCAGAATCATCTTGTTACTATTTTAAATTGTTTAATTGTTCTCAAGCTATAACAATCCTAATTAAAATGATCCACACACATGAAATAATGAAAACCTAATTTGTTTCTTTGAAGCATATGGCTTCGAGAACTTGTTAATAAGGTTGTTGGCACCCTAACTCTAATGTAGTATGCATCCATCATTGTTGCATTCATCATGTCATTGCATGTAACGGTATTTCAACACTACCGTTAACCCTTGTTCATCAATAGGTAACGACACTCAGGAGCAGGAGCCTGACGTCCAACAGGGCCAACAGCCTGAGGACCAAGAGACTATAGTAGCTAACACTTGCGTGGATCCAGGCAAGCCCCGGTTTGCATTAGCCTCTTTATAAAGTTTTGCTAGTTTAATTCACTACTAGTGTCTATGCTTGAATTGTTGCATTAGGTCATAGTAGTTGATTGGAACCCAACTTGCATTTTTTCCCCAAATGACCTATGTTGTTTTTATTAGAAACTTGGTAGGTTTGGTACTAAGATGCTATGCTTAGTAATTGATAAGTCTCGGTAGTTATCATGATTACTAGGGAATAAACTTGGTCACTAAAATGGAACTTATGTAAAAGAAGTTTATTTTGATGTTTGGCCGGACAGGGAATTTGCATGTGTAGGTTTGCAGCAACACATGGGTGTTGGCTGCGGTAGCCCTGTCTTGCCCACCCTAGGACCCATCCGTGGTCGGCCCCTTGATCAAGTTTTGAACAGTACCGAATGCATGCTAGTTTCATGGGCACTAGTAAACCGATATAGCATTAAAGATCGCTTATATCAAGGATGGTTCAGGTGTGTTGGTCTTAGGACCCCTCGGCTGCGGGAGTGGGCGGTCCATACCACGAAGTACTGTTGGCAGGACGGCATGCCCACACGACGTCACCACACTCGGGTCTGGATGTGGGTGGTTTTTCTTGTGAAAGGTTGCCATATACGACCTTAATTGGTGCGTATGTGTCGTCTTATTCGGGTTTTCCTAGGTGATGTAAATCAATTGCAATTGCTGTCCCTCGCAGGAATGAGTACCGCTTGTTCACCGCGCCAATCACGTAGTTGCACATGATATCATGGATATGGATTTATATTGGTTATTACTGGTATATTTTATTGTTCTATTGTTGCATTTATTTTTATGTATTGTTTTATTATCTTATTGTTGCAACTAAAGTTATATTCAGCACAACCCATTTAATCTGAAAATAAAACTTGATAGAACTAATAGGTTGCTTCGTGCGAGTCCTTTTTAAACAAGCCACCTATTAGAGCGATTGCATGTCTAGGTTTTTGACGGGTAAGTCTTACTGAGTAATTAGTACTCAGGCTTTATGCTTATGTGGTTTTCAGGTATAGAAGAAATAGAATTGCCTGTTGATGTGTTGCCTTGAGACGTGCAAGTCCCTGAGGGTTGGACTGCCCATTGGGAGTCTAATCTGCCGCCGCAGTGATTGTGAGTGCTGCTAGAGTGTTGATTCTTCAGGCATGAATCATCACCATGTTGCATCATCGAGCTCGTAGATTTTATCGTTATTTCGCTTCCACTGTTTTCAAAACTTCATGAACATGTAATTCTGCTGCACTTTGATGTAATAATTGAACTTAAATTTGGATCATTGTTGTATTATCAAGTGTCTGCGTTATAAGCACCTTCGGGACCTCGATCCTCTAGGAAGGGGTGCCTCATGTGTTCACCACTAGAATCGTTATAGGAGTTGATTTAGTGTTTGGTTTTAGGAATTGGCAAATATGGTACATAGCGCAAGTTCCCGATTCACCCCGCTCTCGATCACTCGGTCCTTTCAAGTGGTATCAGAGCCAAGTCCTCATTATAGGGCTTATTGTGACACCCTAGGTGTCCCATTTCTGTTTAACAAACATGCTAAGCACAAAACATGAATTACCTAGCATGAAATGATAAGAGCCCACTTATTGAATTAATTCCCAGGTAATTAAAAACCCTGCAAACCAATTTGTGAGCCAAATAAAATTTTATTATACAACTTGTGCCAAATAAATTCATAATCATGTTTGTAATAATAAAATAGAATTTTATGAATTTAATGAGTATTTTACCATATATAGAAAGGCCCTAAATAATTAATTAAAGCATAAAAACCTTTCACTTTGGAGATTTAATTATAAAATAATTATTCAATTTCTGACCACTTGGGTCCCACCAGAGCCCCACAAATATCTCCAAGGGCCTATGTGCAAAATCCCACGAATTTAGGAGCTCCCTAGCTATTTTAATTAGAAATATCTTTCACCAGGGACCTTTTTTTGTAAGGTTCCATTTCTCCAGGGGGTTCAGAGGAAAATCTTTTTCCTTTCTTCTCGCTTGGGCCGGTGCGGCACTGTTCCCTCCCCTGCCGACGCCAGCACCCTGCCCGCTCCTCCCCGCATGCCACCGGCTTCGTCTCGGGACCCCGCGAGCTACAGCGCGCCTGCACCACTCTGCTCCTCCACTCTGTCCTCTCAGCCGCGTGCCCGCCCAACGGCCTCCGCTCTTCCTGCCTGCACACCATTGACATGGCCGACCAACCGAACTTCAATTCTCGCTGATTCTTCCGCTCTCACCCCCACTTGCTTCCTCTACTATCTGTGCAACTTGAAGGCGCACCCGTCGGTCACAGACTCACTTCCCCTCTCACTCCCGTTGCTCTCTGCTCTCCTCATTTTTCTCCTCTCTACGCTATGCTCCTCTCCACCATCACCGAGTGAAAAGCTTGAGTTGAGTTTCCTCTTCACTGCCCCCCCCCCCCCCCCGAGCCGAGCAGAAACTCAGACCACGCGCGCACATCCCCTCGACCGGCAACTCCTCGTGTGAGCATCAAGTAATCAAAAGAAATATTCATCTTCTCCTTTCGTCTTGTCTCCCCCTTTCTTCTTGCTCGTGTGCGCAACACCCAGACGAACTCTCCTAACCTTCTTCTCCTTGATTTTGCGCACAAAGTCGTCAGTAGTTCACGTTTTCCCCGGCGGCCGCCTCTGAGCCGCCACACTAACGAGCACCATCTTCCGCTCATCCCCGACGCACGCCGACTTGATGCCGCTCTTCGTGGTGCCCCCGTGAAGATGTAGGAGAAGTCAGAGTCAGGTTTGGTGCTCCCTGCCGATTCCGCGACTCAGTCGAAGACCACCGCCCCGTCGCCACTCATCGCCGACCATCCTCCGGTGAGAACCCCACCTCATGAACCCCTCCACCCCCTCCGCCTCGGTGCGCACATCGTTTATTTGCTCCCGGGATGAGCTTTTCTCCTGCGTAGCGCCCGCCGACGAGCCCTCCGGTGAGGCCAGCCTCTGTTCCAGTGCGCCAACTGGCATTCGACTGGCCGCCTACGTGTCGCCGCTGTGGCTCTAACATGGCGCTGAGCCGTCACTGACGTGTCATTAGATAAAACCAGAAATACCCAGAAAATGTCAGAAAAGTGCTAAAAATTCCAGAAACCATAGTAAATCGAATATAAATCCAAAGGAGCCCAAATAAATTTTGTTAGACTCGTCTTGAAGAGCTCTATTTTAGTAAAATGATAAATCACTACCTCCGTACATATATTTTTATCAATATATTAAACTATCCAAACAATAAATAATTCAACAAAAATTCTAGGAGTAAAATTAAATCCTGATTTTTGGCATGCTTAATAAATACATAATTATCTACCACCACAATTTTTGGGTTAGTAAATATGAATTGATTTAGGCTCTGGAATTTAATTAGTGTGTTTGCTTAATTTAATTCTCGTAATTATTCTGTAAATAATTTGACCATGCCACTTAGCCTAAAATTCACTCATATAAGTCTCTATACACAGTAAATCACACATGTCCAGGAACATAAATTTACTTAAGTAATTAATTTAATTACTCATATCACTCTTTTACTTTGTTTAAATGCATAAAAGAATGTATGTACCTAAATTCTTAATTAACAAGCCAACTTCTCTGAAGCATATGGCTTCGAGAACATAATAATAATTTTAATTGACATTAAAACACAAGGTGCTTGCATGCATGATATCATTTCCAATCAACGGTACATCGATAATGCCATTAATACAATTCGATCATATAGGCAACGACGACCAGGAGCAAGAAGAGGATATTCAGAAGGACCTTGATCCTCAGGAACAAGAAATTGTAGTTGCTAGCACTAACATCGATCCAGGCAAGCTCCAGTTTACATTCGCCTTTTTCATAAAGTTTGCTAGTTTTGAATATTACTCGTGTCTGTGATGATTGTTGCATTAGGTCACAGGAGTTGATTGGAACCCACTTTGCATGATACCCAAATGACCTACGCCACTGTCAGTAGAACTTTGGTAGTATCGGTACTGTGTCGCTATGCTAGTAATTGCTAGACTTGGTAGATATCATTACTAGAAATGAACTTGACCACTGGAACGGGAATTAATAAAAAAAAGTTTATTTTGATGTTATGACCGGGCAGGGATGATCCATGTGTAGGTTTGCAGCAACACATGCGTGTTGACTGCGGTAGCCCTACCTTGTCGAACCTAGGACCCGTCCATGGTCGGCCCCTTGGTCAAGTATTGAACAGTACCGAATGCATGCTAGTCTACGGGCACTAGTAAACTGATGTAGCATTGACGCGGCAATGAGGACAGTACCTAGTACAGTGGTCGTTCATACCGAGAAGTACTATTGGCAGAACGGCATGCCCACTCGCTGAGACTGGACCTGGACCAAGTTGTTTTTCGTCCTTGCGAAAGGTTGCCATATACGACCTTAATTGGTGTGTATGTGTCATATTTTTCGGGTTTCCCAGCTGGTGTAAATCAATTGCAATTGTTGTCCCTCGCAGTAATGAGTACCACTTGGTCACTGAGTCGTCATGTAGTTGCACATGGTACTTCGAAATTGATTATGATGCTTATTGTTGATATTACTATTATTGCTCTTATGTTGCCTTTACTTTATGTATTGCTTTGTAACCTTATTGTTGCAACTAAGGTTACATTTCTGCTCTACCCAATTAAGTTGAGAACTAAAACTTAATAGAACTAATAGGTTGCTTAGTGTGAGTCCTTTTAAACAAGCCACCTATTAGAGCCATTGCATGTCTAGGTGTCTGACAAGTAAGACTTGCTGAGTAATTAGTACTCAGTCTTTGTGCCACCGTTGTTTTCAGGTAATGAAGATCTAGAACTGCCTGTAGATGTGCTGCCGTAGGACATGCAAGTCCCTGAGGGTCGGACCACCCACTGGGAGTCCGACTCACTGCTGCAGTATTAATGTGTGTTGCTAGAGTGATGGTTCTTCGGGCATGAACCATTCCTATGCTGTATCGTCGAGCTCGTAGCTGCTTATCGTGATTTGCTTCCGCTGTTTTCAAAACATTATGAACTTGTAATATTCCGTTGCACTATGGTGACTTTAATGATGTAATATTCAACTTAAATTTGGACCAATATTGTATTATCAAGTGTCTGTGCTATCAGCACCCTCGGGACCTCGATCCTCCGAGAAGGGACGCCACAGCTAGTATGAGAGCCACAACAAATAAATTATATTTTCAAAAACTACGATGTTTGCGGGTGAGGATACGTTAGTATTGCCCATATAGATAATAGGGTGGTGACAAAGCTAACCTGGGTTATGTTTATTTACATTATTTGCATCTACGGCTTCTTCAAACGAAGGTACGTGCATGCTTAACCGACACGTGTGATACCGGTGCCTGTGCTCGCAGGCGGATACGAGACACTGTTGGCTCGTGACTTATCACGGGGCGATCCTTTCCCATAGATCGTTACTAGTAGTACTGTGCTTATTTTTGTAGTTTCTTTTGAATTTGATGTATTGTTTCTGCAATGGATCTTCTGCAGGTACACTAACGCTGTTAGTATAACATTTAGAATGACTTAGGTGTTGAGTGCGGGTCGTCACCAAGTATCCGTGCCGCTAAGTATCGGCAATGATAGGCATTGTGTTGTGAGGAATGATAGGTTAATAAAATGAAGGTTTTGCATCATGCATCCCATTATAACTAAAGTAAAATTTGGTTCTCTCCTTGCTCACCAACCTCTGAATAAAAATTTTCTAAACATAATAAGTATAAAATTCTGAATAACAAGGTTAACAAGAATTTGTCCTGTTTTTAGCTGCCAACTTCAAAAATTCATAACTATTAATTTACTCAATCAAATAAGGCATACAAATACTTTTTAGAAAGGTCACAACATCTCCTGCCACCTCGAATTTAAATTAAAAATTCGATCATAACAATAACAACCTCAGAAACAAGGAACAAGTACAGTCTGTCCATTCACTATTTTCAGCAAGGAACCTTGAAGTCTATTTTCATCTCCATTAGGTTTCATAATTTTTTGTGTTCCCTTTGTCCAGTAGATCCAAAATACTCAGCCTCTGTCATCCTGAACCAGAATCTGCCAACCTGAACTTGCACAATTCATAAGTCCAGATTTACTTGGGATTTTTTAGGGTATAAATATAATTTGGAAAGCTGTGAAAGTGTAGTATAACCTTGTTCTAGACCCCAATTTTTAAGACCTTGTTTTCTGTTCAAAATACCCACTTTTCAAATTGTTGTACAGCCAAGACAGAATTTGTTTTAAAACCCATTGCCGTATTATTGACCCTTGAGGCTGGAAAATGTGAACTAAAACCTTGTTTCTATATTTCATAGCACTTTATATGAAATGCATTGTTACTCATGGAACACTGTACTTACCATTGGGTTTATGTTCCAGATGGGTGACCCCGGTTTTGCGGAGCTTTCGCACGATGGGTGGTGCTACACCACCGGTCTCCACCACCGTGGCTTTCCTACACTTTTGTGGGATCTTCTATGCTTGTTGGGCTATGATGGGCCGCCCTCCTACAAGGACCGTGAGATCTACTGCCACGGCATGACTCTTGCAGAGGTGCACATCAGCGTGCTCACCCACCCGCGCAAACCTCGACATGGCGGGTATGGAGAGCACGGCGACTAGTGGGAGCCTTTGTGAGGGCTTGGAGAGAGTCGCCCACAGGGCTCTCACCCACTTCTGCGGGCGCCACACAGTAGCGCTCTCTGGGACTCCATTTGAGATGATCCCCATCTGGCACCAGGCCAACCCGGTCTAGCAGAGGCGAGTGAGGCGCATCGGCCACAACGATTACCCGACGTACCACGCAGGGTACCACCATGTGTCCTACTACTCCGAGTACCTCCTCAACTTTGATGAGGAGGCTAGTAGCCTTAGTAGGATCCTACTGGCTGAGGCCGAGCAGGTCTGGGTGCAGAGGGATGAACTGTAGGCATAGGCCGACGCACACCAGAGTGAGATTCAGTGGCTGACCGCTGCTCTTGAGGCAAGTGAGACTCACGTTACTGAGGTGACTGGACAGCGCGACACCCTCGCGTAGGAGGTTGACAGATGTGGTGTGATTATGTAGCAGCGCACCAACCACAACGAGCACCTGCAACATCAGTTGACGGCTACATAGCACGAGATGGAGCTTATGGGAGAGGATTTAAAGACCCTGACTCAGGAGAACCAGGGCCTGCAGCAGCTGCTAGAGGCGGCCCTTGCACCACCGGAGGAGGAGGAGCTACAGGAGGATATGGACGAGGAGTCGGACATAGACTACGATGCTCCAACCGGAGGCAGGACTTAGGAGGATCGTGGTAGACTAGATTAGTCTCTGAAGTTAGGACCGGTTGGGTAGGTAGCTTTTGTCGACCACGCGAGGATGTGGTATTTTGGGGGATCACTGTGTGAGATGCTTTTGTAACTCGATGGTCACATGTTCTGAGTTTATGTACTTAAGGCTATGTTGACTCATGATATGTATTGGTTGTATCATTTCCGCTATTGTTATTGCACCAGAGTTTCATAAGAATTCTAGCTTGATAGTACTCTTTGACTCAATCAAAGTACTTTCCTTGTAGATGGCTGAAAACCCCAATCAACCACCACCATGTTGGGAGATCACCGACGGCCTAGAGTTCACAGGGATGGTTCACCTATTTTGGAGAGTTCACTAGAGATTCGGATATTCCATTCCTCCCACCTATGTTGGCAAGGAATTTCAGGAGCATGGAGTTCCCTCATACGTCATCCATGTGGTGGTTCCCGCCAATTACTCGGTTCTGTGAAGACCACAAACATGATGTTGCTGGAACACCCATCGCCTTGCTACCCATTAATGATGTGACGGACTTCGAGTGGATGAGGCGTGTTGATTTCATCTTTGATCCAAACCATCGCCACCATGATCCTATGCTGCCCATAATAGAGTATTATGGCTTATCCACTTTCGCCTTGTGCACAAACTTGTGCTGGCGTCTGGATGTATTCCATGCTGCACTTCGACTTTCTGAAGTCAAAAAATGAGCTAAGGATGAAGAAATTGTAGAACTGAACCAACAAATCCAAGCCAAAAATAAAGAGATGGATGCGATTATAGAAGAATGTGACCAAGCCTTACAGGATGTAGCATATTTTGAGCATGACATGATTGAGGCTCAAGATGACTTGATCGCATTCAAGGCTACCCATCTTCCTACTAAAGGAAATTAGGATGAGATCTTCATAGAGTATTGAGGACAAGACGATGTTGAGATGGCACCTGCCGGTATTGATGACGTGGAAATGATGCATTTGGAGGAACTAGAAGAACCTATGGAACCAGAAGGACCAGAAGAGCCGAAAGACTTAGTCCAAGAGTAGATGATTCGCTACACCCCTGTGTGCGGTCGTGTAGTGTATGTATCCCTAGTTCGATGTAGGAGTGTGAATCTTGCATAATGTGTCCGCAATACCGTAGTTAGGCGTTGGCACATATATGTAAGGAATCGCGTGATGATGTCCTTTAACAACCATGTAGATTGAATTGAATTAATGGAGATGGTTGCACTCTTAATTTTTATTGGTGCTTCTGCGGATTTGTATTCTTGCACATTTGCTTTAAGGATTATTTTGAGAAATAATTAATGTGCAACCATATAAATTGCAGCATGGTGCGTACTCAGAATCAGGAAGATCCTGAGAGCTCTCAGCAAGGAGCTAATGCTGAGCCCTCGCTAGCTGAGGTCTTAGCTACTGCGCTAAACCGGCAGCAAAATGACTCTAAGCTACTTCGTCGACTGGTCGACATCACGACTCGTCTGGCTGAACAAGGAGGCAACCGCCACAACAATAACCAGCCCCGACAGAGCACCTATTCAGATTTTCTGGGTACCCATCCACCAACCTTCGAGCGTGCCAGAGAGCCGCTGGACGCCGACCACTGGCTACGCCAGACTGAGTGTAAATTCGGTCTGCTGGACTGCACTATGCACCAGAAGGTGCTATTCGCTGCCCAACAACTCTAGGTATCTGCTAGTGCCTGGTGGGCCAACTATGAAGCTTCTCTGCCCACTGGTCACCGCCCCGAATGGAATGAGTTCAAAGCTACTTTCCGTGCTCATTTCATCCCCGCTGGACTCATGCAGAGGAAGTTCTAGGAATTCATGGATCTAAAACAAGGAGTCAGGAATGTCTTCCAATATTCTGAAGCTTTCAATCATCTTGCTCAGTATGCCACTGAGTATGTTAATACCGAGGAGAAGAAAAGATACGCATTCCTGCGTGGGATGAATGCCACGCTTAAGGAATGTCTGACTTGGCAGACAACCGGTACATACAACGACTTTGTCAATGCTGCTATTATCCAGGAAGGTGCCATGCGCCAAGTTGAAGAAGAAGATTGCAAGAGGAAGGCCCCTGCTAGTGCCACTGCTGCCCCGCAGGCGAAGCATCGCCTGATTTATACTTCCCCCATCGGACAGCATTTCCGGGCATCACCGCAGCAACAGTTTCAGCGACAGTTTGGTCAGAACTACTCAAGGCCCCCACAGCAACAGAACTTCCTACCTCATGCACCGTACCAATAGCAGAACAATCAGTACCGTGCACCATATCAGCAGCAAGGGAACCAAAATGCTCATGCCCCACCGCCTGCTGATCGAGGAAGCAACTACCCATGCTACAATTGTGGTCGTACTGGCCATTTTGCTAAGAACTGCACTGCACCAAGGTGCTACAATAACAACACCAAACCGCGTCAGAACTAGAACAAGACTGTGAATGCACCGTCTCGTGGTGCCCACGTGAACTGCACCAATGCTGAAGATATTCCTCAGGGCGAACCCGTGCTGACCGGTACGCTCTCGCTCTATTGCCAGCCTGTCATTGCACTTTTTGATTCTGGTGCTACGCATAATTTCATTAGCCAAGCATGGGTGCAAAAATTTAATCTTCAATCCCAGACTATAGAAAAATGCTACATAGTTCGTTGCCCCACTGGACAAATCCGTCCCAATCAAATAGTATGCAAAGCTCCACTAGAAATAAATCAGAAAATCTACCCCACCGATTTTATCATGCTTAGTCACCAAGGAATTAATTTGATTTTGGGTATGTTCTGGATGAAAACCCATAGAGCCATGCTAGACATCGAGCCCCGTATCGTTCACATCAACTCTCCTTTGCATGGAAATGATAGAATTTCCTTAAACATCAATTCATCAAAAGCCTTGGTTGTCCATCACTTGGAAGGGCAATCACTCAAGAACATTCCCATTGTTTGTGAGTTTCCCGATGTGTTTCCCGAAGATATCTCTGGCCTACCGCTTGATCGTGAAGTGGAATTTAAGATAGAGCTACAGCCAGGAACTTCTCTGATATCTCGTCGACCCTATAAGATGGCCCCGAATGAGTTGGCCGAATTGAAAAAGCAATTGAATGAGTTATTGGAAAAGGGATTCATTCACCCAAGCACTTCACCTTGGGGCTGCCCTGCTATTTTCATGAAGAAGAAGGACAAATCTCTATGTCTAGTTGTTGACTATTGGCCATTGAATGAAGTCATGATAAAAAATAAGTACCCGTTGCCCCGAATTGATATCCTTTTTGATCAATTGGTGGGTGCCAAGGTCTTTTCCAAGATCGACCTTCGCTCGATTTACCATCAGATAAGGATTAGAGCAGAAGATATTCCGAAGACCGCCTTCTCTTCTAGGTATGGGCTATTTGAGTACCTAGTAATGTCCTTCGGATTGACAAACGCTCCAGCCCATTTCATGTACCTCATGAATCCGGTATTGATGCCAGAGTTGGACAAATTTGTGGTAGTATTCATTGATGACATCCTCATCTACTCTAAGTCCAAGGAGGAGCATGCGGAACATCTTCGCATTGTTCTTCAACGCCTCCAAGATCACAAGCTGTATGCAAAATTTAGCAAGTGTAAATTTTGGTTGGACCGTGTGCCATTTCTTGGTCATATAGTTTCTGCAGAAGGTATCTCGGTGGACCCTAGAAAAGTTCAAGATGTGCTAGATTGGAAGCCACCGAAGACAGTTCACCAAGTACGCAGATTCCTCAGGCTAGCTGGATATTATCGTAGGTTCATTCCAAACTTTTCTCGGCTGACCAAACCCATCACAGAGCTGCTGAAAAAGGAGAAAAAGTTCGATTGGAACAACAGTTGTGAAGATGGATTTCAAGTATTAAAGAAATTATTGACCACTGCCCCAGTATTGGCTCAACCAGAAATCACCAAGTCGTTCGACATATATTGTGATGCGTCTGGGACAGGACTTGGATGTGTGCTCATGCAAGAAGGTCGTGTCATAGCCTATGCATCTCAACAGCTACGGAAGCATGAAGAGCACTATCCAACTCATGATTTGGAGCTAGTTGCAGTTGTACTTGCACTGAAAATATGGAGGCATTATTTGCTCGACAACTTAGTGCACATCTACACAGACCATAAGAGCTTGAAATATATCTTCACCCAGACTGATCTGAACATGAGACAGCATTAGTGGCTAGAACTGATTAAGGATTATAACATGGAGATTCATTATCATCCAGGCAAGGCCAATCTAGTCGCCGATGCGTTAAGTAGGAAGGTACACTACAACCACTTAATGCTGGAATATCACAATGATGACGATGACATCACTACGTCAGAACCCGGCCTTCACGTTTCACCTGCTGTGGTGATTAGCAACCTAAGTGTACATTCTACTATTTGTGAAGAAATCATTGTTGCACAGAAAAAGGATGTTGGTATGACTCATATTCATCAAAACATTAAAGATGGTAAGGCAAAGTGTTTCACCCAAGACTCAGACGGTACTCTATGGTTCGATAACCGTTTAGTAGTACCAAAAGACTTTGAACTCCGACGAAAGATCTTGGATGAAGCGTATCACTCCAAATATTCTATCGATCCCGGTAGTAATAAAATGTACCAAGAGTTGAAGAAGAATTTTTGGTGGACAAGGATAAAGCAAGAAGTTGCTCGATATGTCGCAGAATGCGATACTTGTCAGAGAGTTAAGGCTGATCATTTGAAATAGGCTGGATTACTTAAACCATTGAGTATTCCCACCTGGAAATGGGAAGACATCAGCATGGATTATATTGTTGGTCTCCCTCTCACCTCTCGGAAGCATTATTCAATTTGGGTCATTGTGGACCGACTCACAAAATCTGCCCACTTCCTACCGATCAATAACACCTACAAGATAAAGCAATATGCGAAACTATACATAGCAAGAATTCTATGTCTTCATGGAGTACCCAAGACCATTGTTACAGATCATGGCTTGCACTTTGTTGCTCGTTTCTAGGAACAACTGCATGCATCTCAGGGTACCAAGTTCATTTGGAGTTCAGCTTACCATGCCGCTACTGATGGACAAACCGAACATGTCAATCCGATTTTGGAAGATATGCTTAGAGCATGTGTTTTAACCCATGGTGGTAATTGGGATGAGTATTTGCCTTATGCGGAATTCTCATACAATAATAGTTACCAGGAGAGTCTAAAAATGTCACCATTTGAAGCACTCTATGGTCGCAGTTGTAAACACCGCTAAACTGGTCTGAATCTGGAGAAAGAGTAACCTTTGGTCCTGAGCTTGTAAAGGATGCTGAAAAAAAAGGTTCGTACCAGTCAAGCAAATCTTAAAGCTGCTAAATGCCATCAAGAGAAGTATGCAAATAGACGATGTAGGCCACTATATTTAAACAAGGGTGACTACATCTATCTTCGAGTGTCGCCTATGAAGGCTATCCAACGGTTTGGAGTCAAAGGAAAGTTAGCTCCCCGTTATATTGGACCGTGCCAAATTTTGGAACGATGTGGAAATGTAGCCTATAAGCTGGAGTTACCCACAAATCTATCTGGAGTTCATCACACCTTTCACGTCTCTCAGCTAAAGCAGTGCCTCAAACCACCCATCGACAAAATCTTGGAAGAATATGACCAACTTCAACCCGATCTCACATACTCCGAACAACCCATAAAGATCCTCGATGAGAAAGAGCGCACAACCCGTAATAGGAGCCTCAAATTCTAGAAAGTTCAATGGAGTAACCACTCAGAGGACTTGGGAATCGAAAGAATTTCTGAGTACTCACAACCCGGAATTTTGGTCGTCATACACAGGTATGTTTTGACCACCGTACTTCCCTCTAGTTTGTCGTGTTCTTAATCTCGGGATGAGATTTCTTTAAGGAGGGAGGGCTGTGACACCCCAGGTGTCTCATTTCTGTTTAACAAACATGCTAAGCATAAATCACGAATTACCTAGCATGAAATGATAAGAGCTTATTTATTGAATTAATTCCCAGGTAATTAAAAACCCTACAAACCAATTTGTGAGCCAAATAAAATTTTATTATACAACTTGTGCTAAATACATTCATAATCATGTTAGTAATAATAAAATAGAATTTTATGAATTTAATGAGTATTTTACCATATTTAGAAATGCCCTAAATAATTAATTAAAGCATAAAAACCTTTCACTTTGGAGATTTAATTACAAAATAATTATTCAATTTCTGACCACTTGGGTCCCAACAAAGCCCCACAAATATCTCCACGGGCCTATGTGCAAAATCCCACGAATTTAGGAGCTCCCTAGCTATTTTAATTAGAAATAACTTTGACCAGGGACCTTTTTGTAAGGATCAATTTCTCTAGAGGGTTTAGAGGAAAATCTTTTTCCTTTCTTCACCATTGGGCCAGCGTGGCACTGTTCCCTCCCCTGCCGATGCCAGTGCCCTGCCAGCTCCTCCCCGCACGCCCCCGGCTTCGTCTCGGGACCCCGCGAGCTATAGCGCGCCTGCACCACTCTGCTCCTCCGCTCTGTCCTCTCAGCCGCGTGCCCGCCCAACGGCCTCCGCTCCTCCTGCCTGCACGCCATTGACATGGCCGACCGGCCGGACTTCAATTCTCGCCGATTCTTCCGCTCTCACCCCCACTTGCTTCCCCTACTCTCCGCGTGACTGGAAGGCGCACCCGCTGGTCACAGACTCACTTCCCCTCTCACTCACATTGCTCTCTGCTCTCCTCATTTTTCTCTTCTCTGCGCTCTGCTCCTCTCCACCATAACCGAGTGAAAAGCTTGAGCTAAGTTTCCTCTTCACTGCCCCCCCCCAGCCGAGCAAAACCTCAAACCACGCGCGCACATCCCCTCTAGCTTCCCAGGCCACTCGACCGGCAACTCCCCGCATGAGCATCAAGTAATCGAAAGAAATCTTCATCTTCTCCTTCGGTGAACAACTCTGACATCACCGTGAAATTCATCAATCCCGGTTCGTCTCACCTCCCCCTTTCTTCTTGCTCGTGTGCGCAACTCCCAGACGAACTCTCCTATCCTTCTTCTCCTTGATTTTGCACACAAAGTCGTCAGTAGTTCGCGTTTTCCCCGACCGCCGCCTCTGCTCTGATGGAACTGAGCCACCTCGCCGACGAGCACCATCTTCCGCTCATCCCTGTTGTACGCCGACTTGATGCCGCTCTTCGTGGTGTCCCCGTGAAGCTCCAGGAGAAGTCGGAGTCAAGTTTGGTGCTCCCTGCCGATTCCGCGACCCAGCCGAAGACCACCGCCCCGCTACCTCTCGTCGCCGACCATCTTTCGGTGAGAATCCCACCTCACGAACCCCTCCACCTCCTCCGCCTCGGTGCGCACATCATTTATTTGCCCCAGCGATGAGCTTTTCCCCCGCGTAGCGCCCGCCGACGAGCCCTCTGACGAGGCCAGCCTCTGTTCTGGTGCGCCAACTGGCATCCGACTAGCCGCCTGCGTGTCGCCGATGTGGCTCCGACGTGGCGCTGAGCTGTCACTGACGTGTCATTAGATAAAACCAGAAATACCCAGGAAATGCCAGAAAAGTGCTAAAACTTCCAAAACCATAGTAAATTGAATATAAATCCAAAGGAGCCCAAATAAATATTGTTAGACTCGTCTTGAAGAGCTCTATTTTAGTAAAATGATAAATCACTGCCTTCGTACATATATTTTTATCAATATATTGAACTGTCCAAACAATAAATAATTCACCAGAAATTCTAGGAGTAAAATTAAATCCTGATTTTTGGCATGCTTAGTAAATACATAATTATCTACCACCACAATTTTTGGTTTAGTAAAATATGAATTGATTTAGGCTCTGGAATTTAAATAGTGTGTTTGCTTAATTTAATTCTAGTAATTATTCTGTAAATAATTTGCCCATGCCACTTAGCCTAAAATTCACTCATATAAGTCTCTATACACAGTAAATCACACATGTCCAGGAACATAAATTTACTTAAGTAATTAATTTAATTACTCATATCACTCTTTTACTTTGTTTAAATGCATAAAAGAATGTATGTACCTAAATTCTTAATTAACAAGCCAACTTCTCTGAAGCATATGGTTTCGAGAATATAATAATAATTTTAATTGACATTAAAACACAAGGTGCTTGCATGCATGATATCATTTCCAATCAACGGTATATCGATAATGCCATTAATACAATTTGATCTTATAGGCAACGACGACCAGGAGCAAGAAGAGGACATTCAGAAGGACCTTGATCCTCAGGAACAAGAAATTGTAGTTGCTAGCACTAACATCGATCCAGGCAAGCTCTAGTTTACATTCGCCTTTTTCATAAAGTTTGCTAGTTTTCAATATTACTAGTGTCTGTGATGATTGTTGCATTAGGTCACAGGAGTTGATTGGAACCCACTTTGCATGATACCCAAATGACCTATGCCACTGTCAGTAGAACTTTAGTAGTATCGGTACTGCGTCACTATGCTAGTAATTGCTAGACTCGGTAGATATCATTACTAAGAAATGAACTTGACCACTGGAACGGGAATTAATAAAAGAAGTCTATTTTGATGTTATGAACGGGCAGGGATGATGCATGTGTAGGTTTGCAGCGACACATGGGTGTTGACTGCGGTAGCCCTGCCTTGTCGAACCTAGGACCCATCCGTGGTCAGCTCCTTGGTCAAGTATTGAACAGTACCGAATGCATGCTAGTCTAGGGGCACTAGTAAACTGATGTAGCATTGGCGTGGCAATGAGGACGGTACCTAGTACAGTGGTCATTGACCCTTCTGTTGCTGGAGTGGGCGGTTCATACCGTGAAGTACTATTGGCAGAACGGCATGCCCACTCGCTGTGACTGGACCCGGACCAAGTTGTTTTTCGTCCTTGCGAAAGGTTGACATATACGACCTTAATTGGTGTGTAGGTGTCGTGTTTTTCGGGTTTCCCAGATGGTGTAAATCAATTGCAATTGTTGTCCCTCGCAGTAATGAGTACCACTTGGTCACTGAGTCGTCACATAGTTGCACATGGTACCTGGAAATTGATTATGATGCTTATTGTTGATGTTACTATTATTGCTCTTATGTTGCCTTTACTTTATGTATTGCTTTGTTTCCTTATTGTTGCAACTAAAGTTACATTTTTGCTCTACCCAATTAAGTTGAGAACTATAGGTTGCTTAGTGCGAGTCCTTTTAAACAAGCCACCTATTAGAGCCATTGCATGTCTAGGTGTCCGACAGGTAAGACATGCTGAGTAATTTGTACTCAGGCTTTGTGCCACCGTTGTTTTCAGGTAATGATGATCTAGAACTGCCTGTAGATGTGCTGCCCTGGGACATGCAAGTCCCTGAGGGTTGGACCGCCCACTGGGAGTCCGACTCACCGCCGCAGTATTGATGTGTGTTGCTAGAGTGATGGTTCTTCGGGCATGAACCATTCCTATGCTATGTCATCGAGCTTGTAGCTTCTTATCATGATTTGCTTCCACTATTTTCCAAACATTATGAACTTGTAATATTCCGCTGCACTCTGATGACTTTAATGATGTAATATTCAACTTAAATTTGGACCAATGTTGTATTATCAAGTGTCTGCGCTATCAGCACTGTTGGGACCTCGATCCTCTGGGAAGGGACGCCACATTATCACCTTGTGTAGTGACCGTATTGAGTTGGGATGTCATCCCATTCGGGGTCGGGTCATGGCTCATGGAAAGATCGCTTTAAAAGCTACCTAAATGCCATGATTCCATATGAGTTGATGGATACTCTTGTAGACTTCGCCAATACCTTCACTGATAATCATGTGTATGATGATTGTGATGGTTATGTGGATGTGCCTAGTTCTAGTGAGTGCCTAGATTCTTCTAGTATTGACTTGATAGGTTGCTCTATGAGTGTTCCTATTGTGATGATTGATGATGTGTCTCTTGATCTTGCTTGCTCCACTAGCATGACTAGGATTGATGATGATTGTGAGCTTTTTATTAATCATGCTAGTGATTCACTTGTTGAGGAGTTCTTTGCTTTTTGTGCTAATGAGAATGAGGACTTACTTAACTCTCTTATTCACGTGTGAGGTACCATGGACAAAATTGCAGTGACTACTTTTGAGCTTCCGAAGATTGTGATAGTTGAGAAGATCCTCTCCTTGCCCCCTAGTAGCAAGCTTTTCTACATCACCCTTATCTTCTCATGGAGAAGAATCTCTCCGTCGAGGACATGATTGGACTCCTCTTTGAGGATGAGGAGATCACCGCGAGTTGGTCCAGGGGGAAGACTTCCAAGGCAAGCAATGGAGCATCTTCAAGCAAAGGGAAAGTAGTAGCTTCAAACTCAAACTTCTTTGATCCCTTCACAAGATTGCCTTGCAACAGCTTCTACAATCCCATTGGATCAAGACCTTCACCAAGCTCATCATCAAGTGCTTCATCAAACTCTACCTCTAGTGCCATTCCAAGTTATACCCCAAGCACTTTGGGAGGACCATGCATTGGTGTAGGGGGAGCGCCAACAACAATGCTCACTCGATCATTTGAGATGATCAATCTCACAACTACAGCACCTATGCCCCAACTCTTCCACCTCCTCCACCACAAGATCATCTTAGGCATCTTCGTCGAGCTCACCAGCAGGATCTCTTCTTCAAACTTGGTGCATTTGTGAGAAATCTAAATGATGACCTTTGTGAGAATCTCGTAAGCATTTACAATCTTGTGTGTAGGATAAACTCCTTAGGAGGATTGCACGACATGAAGTGATTGACAAGATGCTCTAGCAAATTACAAATTCTGAGAGAGGTTTCCTACTTGAGGATGCAGTCAACAGAAGGAATGAGCTCTCAATTGAGAGGAGAATAGAGACGATACTTGTGCTCCACTCACAGGTGGGACATGTGCTTGAGCACATCATTGGTCTATATGACCCTCCCCATTACTACATCGGCCTCGACAATGTACACATGGTGTATGGTGATGGACATTAGAGGTATGGTGCTTCTCACTATCCCAACAGGAGGAGACTTCAGGAAGAGATTGCAAGGATCCCTATCTATGAGGATGGTCTTATCATTCGACGCGATGATGTTAGTGCTACTCAATCAGGTACTGCTTTGGACACTGACCCATCTTCCTCTAGTGCATGTCTTATGGCTACCACTAGGGTCAACTACAAAAGGGGAGGTACTCATTGGATACTTGACAGTGGGTGCACTCAACACATGACCGGGAAGCCAACCATGTTTACTACCATTAATGAATACGAAGACAGTGAGAAGGTGACTTTTGGGGACAACTCAAAGGAGAGAGTTAGAGGATCAGGCAAGCTGGCCATTACTAAGGACCTCCATCTCTCCAAGGTATTTCTTGTGGAAACCCTCAACTTCAATCTCCTATCTATCGTTCAACTTTGTGACATGGGTTTCAAGTGCACATTTGATGAGGATGGTGCAAAGATTGAAAATGCAAAGAAGGGACTAGTATTTCATGGAGTGAGGCATGGAAATCTGTATGTCATGGACTTCAAATCAAACAATATGCCACCAAGCACCAGCCTCTTCACTAAGGCAACAAAGGGATGGTTGTGGCATAGAAGACTCGCACATGTTGGAATGAATCAACTCAAAAAGTGGCCAAGAGGAATCTAGTTGAAGGAATCAAGGATGTCACCTTTGAGAAGGATAGATTGTGTAGTGCTTGTCAGGCTGGGAAGCAAGTTGTATCATCTTATCCCACTCCATGTCATTCATGTATACATCTCGTCCTCTGGAGCTCTGGTACATGGACTTGTTTGGGCGAACACATTACAAGAGTCTGGAAGGGAATCTATATTGCTTGGTGATTGTGGATGACTTCACAAGATACACTTGGACTTTCTTTCTTGTGGACAAGTCTCAAGCAAGTGACATCTTCAGAAAGTTTGTAAGGAGAGCAAAGAATGAATTCAAGGCTAGCATTGTGAAGATAAGTAGTGACAATGGGACTAAGTTGAAGAACACAACACTGGACGAATATTATGACAAGAAAGGGATCAAACATGAATTCTCTACTACATATACTCCCAACCAAAATGGAGTAGTGGAGAGGAAGACCAAGAAACTAGTCACCCTTGCTCATGCCATGTTGGATGAGTATGGAACTCATGAGAGGTTTTGGGCTGAAGCAATCAACATAGCTTGCTACACCTCAAACCGTGTCTATCTCCACCGATTGTTAATGAAGACACCATATGAGCTATTGGTTGGATAGAAACCCAATGTTTCCTATTTTTGGGTCTTTAGCTGCACTTGCTACATTCTCAGGAAGAGGAGGAAGCCCGGAAAATTTGAGAGAAGAACTGATGAAGGCATTATTGTTGGGTATTCAGGGACTTCCAAAGCATGTTGGGTCTACAACTCAGCCACAGGATGTGTGGAAGAATCTTATGATGTGCAATTTGATGAGTCAAATGGTTCTAAAAAAGGAGATGAGTTTCATGAAGTGAACATTGGAGATGAGCCTATGAGGGAAGCCTTGAGAAACATGCCCGTGGGCGAGGTTTTACACCACGAGGCCAATGATGGTAATATTGATGAGCCCTCAACTCCACCACCTCGACCAACCTCTTCCTCTGAGGGGCAAGCACCAAACCAAGATTTCATTGCATCTTCCACTAGCTCCTCCCAAGACTCATTGAGAGTGCATCCACCTACCTATGAGGGAACCCAAGAGAGAAGTGAGTCCCAAGCCTCTCCATATACTTCACATCGAGCCACTTCTCCAAGCTCTTCACACAACAGCCCCACATCCTCACCAAGCTCTAGCTCCAAAACAACAAAGCGTATGAGTTCTCAAGAGTAAGCAATCCATGATGCACAAGATACTTCACCTAGATCTCCTCCAACTCAAGAAGAACATCATCCTAGACCCAAGGTCATCAACAAGGATCACTCACATGACCTAATCATTGGGAGTCCATCTCAAGGAGGTAGGTCAAGGAGAAATCAATACAGGCCCAACCATGTGAGTGAAGAAAATGATGAGGAGGCAAATGTTGCAATTGAGAACTTCTCTTTCATCTCCATGATTGAGCCTGCAACAATTGATGAAGCTATGGATGATCACAAATGGGTTATTGCTATGCAAGAAGTACTGAACAACTTCAAGAGATGCAAAGTATGGAAATTCGTTGAGAGACCCAAGAATCATAATGTGGTTGGCACCAAGTGGGTCTTTAAGAACAAGCAAGATGAAAAAGGGGCAATTGTCAAGAACAAGGCTTGTCTAGTGGCTAAGGGCAATTCTCAAGTGGCGTGAATTGACTTTGAACAAACATTTGCTCCCGTGGCCCGTCTTGAAGCAATTTGGATCTTTCTTGCCTATGCATCACACAATGGCTTCAAGCTCTATCAAATGGATGTCAAAAGTAACTTATTAAATGGAGAGATCAATGAGAAAGTCTATGTGGTATAACCTCTGGGGTTTGAGGACCCTAAACATCCACGACATGTGTACAAATTGAAGAAAGCTCTCTATGGCCTCAAGCAAGCAACAAGAACATAGTATGAACACTTGAGGAACTTCCTTCTCAAGAATTGCTTCAAGATTAGAAGCATTGATAGCACCTTGTTCACAACACATGTTGGGAAGGATCTCTTTGTGTGCCAAATCTATGTGGATGATATAATCTATGGGTCAACCAATGAAAAAATCAATGAGGAATTCTATGAAATGATGGCAAGGGAATTTCAATTGTCAATGATTGGAGATTTGCATGTGTTGCTTGGTTTTCAAGTGAAGCAATTGAGGGAAGGGAACTTCATCTATGAATAAAGTACACCAAGGACCTACTCAAGAGATTCAACATGGAAAAGTGCAAGCTGTAAGGACCGAAGGCATACCGAGACGGGGGGGGGGGGGGGTGAAATGTTAAGCCGCTCACGAAACCAAATACTTCAGTTTACACTACTTGAGTCTAACAAGTGTTGCAACCTAAACAATTCTAGTAGGCCAAGACCCTACACGTGCTAGTGCTCATGATAAAAGCAAGCACGGAAGCCAAACACACTAGCCTATGCAAGCCACAATTCAACCTAATAACTATAGCACACAATTGTGGAATAGTAAAAGGGGGTCAAGAAATGCTCGTGATTTTTTTTCCCGAGGTCTCGGAAGGATGGTGCCTTCCCCTACTCCTCGTTGGACCACTCCTGCCACAGCCCCGGTACCTCCCGCCACCGATGTGGAGTTCTCCCCCACGAGCCCGCAATCACTCCTGGAGTGAAGACATAGTGCGCGTCACAGCTGCCATCATGTCACAAGCTTGCCTCACTCGAGAACTTGCCGGACCCCCCAAGCCGACACGGGCACTCACTATTGATGCCCCTTTCACCGGCGGGCTCAAACCGGGTACAAACTTTTGACGGCCTTCACAACAAATCACGATAGGCTCGATCACCAACTCCTAACCGGTCTAGGTTTCACCATAGGCCAAGAGTAACAACCTAGATCACACCATCAAGGACACCCTAGCCTTAGATGTGTAAGATACTCTAGTTACTCTCCTTTAGCACTCTCAAGATATGCAATATCTCCTCCTAGTGCTCTCCTCTCTTTCTCTTGGACCTTACCAAATGCTCTCAGATATTCCACTATCTAAAAGTGGTCTCCAAGACCCCAGCAACGAAGTTATATAGGCTCAAACCTCCAACTAGCCGTTGCTCCATGAAATCAGCTTTCTAGGCCTCTTAACTGGACTGTCCGATCACTGACTGACTGGATTGTCCGATCACTCCATAATCTTGCTCCAATAGCTCTGCCCACTACTGATCTCCTGCTGACCGGACGGTCCGGTCCATTTCTCTATCCAGTTCCGAAACATTTCAGACTTTGGCTTCCTCTCTACCTTGTGCACCTCATGCTCACCGGACCGTTCGGTCAGTAGACCATACTGTCCGGTCTCTATGGATTCTAGCACAGATAGATTCCTCGCTGGGTCGCTATATTTTCCAGACATCTTCACCTAGTGATCATACAGTCCGGTCATCACTGACCCCTCTGTCCGGTCACTATGTGCAGAAAGCTGAAACTTGTCGTCTTCGCTTGACTTCGTTTCCCGGCTTCTTTGAACAGCTCCTTGGCTTCTCCAGCGTCATCTAGTGCCTATGATTTCACCGAGCAACCTTGCACATCACCAACTAGACATGACCTAAGAGAAATGACCTAGACCCTCTTGATAGTTCGGTTTTTCCTATGGGCTCAAAGCCTTAACATCTAGACAAGTGTTCCCAACACTTGCTTCATAGTTTGTCCTCAGCTTTGATCCATCTCCGTCTACCCTTGGACTCCATCAAGCTCACAAGCCTCCATGCTTGCGGTCATTGTCATCAATCGCCAAGGCAACCCTCATCCATGTGATTTGTAGTAGAGTTTAGGGATGAATCCTACATAGACAACACTTGTAGATATTAGCCCACAATTTCATAGTTGTCATCTATCACAAAAACATTCATAGTTGTCATCTATCACAAAATCCATCAGCGGTCATGAAGCTTACAATCTCCCCCTTTTTGGTGATTGATGACAACCACTACTTATCATAATCTTATCAATGAACAACAAGGCTGAAAGAGCTACACTACGATCGAGAGGAACCTCAAAAACATAAGAGAGAAATGTATAAGGTCCTACTCAAACAAACATCATCAAGAGCTAAGAGAATTAAGGAAGAATGGCGCACTCTACATGATATGCATGCATGTCATGTGAAGATATTTAATAAAAGCTCAAGGACATGTGTTGGTGGTTTCTAGATGCCTCTTTTATCTACCAAAAAGGGATGCGTCTTAATTTGGTAGTTGGGACTAACAATTAACCCTATATTTGCATATATTTGTAGTTGTTCTATTTTGGATGTAATCACAGGAAATAGGTGTATCAAAGATGGGCCAGATACGGAGCCGCGCCGATCGGTGCGGAAGGAAAAGATGACGAGAACACGACCCAGTCCGAGAAAAACGATGGCCTAGCCCAGTATGAGTTGGAGTCGGTGGAAGTTGACCTAATCCCGTCGGGTATAAAAGGAAGATAATTATCAAGAGCCAAAGGAGGATGGCAATCGTGAGAATCAGTTATTAGAACTAGGGTTCTAGAATATTGGCAGCGAAGGTTGGTCAACACCGACAAGATCCACCAGAAGGGAGGTCACGCTAATCGGCACTACACTTGCGCCGATCAGCTCGTGCGATTCTAGCGCTATTTCTCATCCCTCTGCTATGTCTAGCGGAAGGATGAGTGAGTAGTCTCATATTCTCTTCTCCGATGCGGAGATCTGGTCATGTAACTCTCATACTTATTTATACTCTCTCGATGAATTTAGTCTATGTAAGGAACTTAATTGCACATCTATCTATCCTTTTTATTAGTGTATCGGCCTATACACTTTTGCTCATTACATAGTGCAAGAAACTAGTGGGGAGCTAATAGCCTCTGTAGTAACAGTCGGGGTGAACGAAACCACCATGTCTTGTAGAATATTAGAGTCATCACTTGAGTTGATAAGAATAAGGTTGCATGGTAGTGAACCAATCCTAAGGAGAGAATTCCTCATTATCCTGTTACCTCTTTAATAACATTCACCCTCCACTCTCTCACCGTCGTCATTCACACCAACAAACCCATTGCAATTTGTTAGTAACCCTTTAATAGTAAGTGTTCCGCTGGTTCCTTATGGATTCGATAACCTTGGAATACTCTGAGGGAAAAAGAGCTACAACTGTACACCGCCCTCTTGCGGTATATAAGTGGGTGCATAATTACGACCAACAACATGCAATGCAGGACATAAATGATGATATGCAACAAATCTAACTGCAGACTAGAAATGAGACAAACCCTAGATATGCAATTAATAGATAATCATGGAATTTAATTGCATCCTAGGTTGAGCCTAATTTACTAATTAATGCAATTAAAGATGGGAATTTGATCTAATTGCATTAATCAACTAAATTGCTCAAAATTAGGGCATGATCAAAGAAGGGAGAGATAAAGTACGATACCCTAGGAATCACGAAGCCGAGACCGAGGAACGCACAATCGAATGCCAAAAAGATCAACACTCGGACTTGGCTAGCAATGGAGGAAGTAAGGGAATGAGCAAGCTTTGCCCTTGGCTTTGCGGTGGAGCTCAGTGGGAGCTCTAGAGTGTGCGCGAGTGAAGGGGGTAGGCGGCACTAGTCAGTGCCGAGGAGCTGGCGCACGGCAGTGGCCTGCACGGGTGGAGGCGACGGCGAGCTGTGATGTGGCAGTTCGATCTTGGGCAGCTGCGGCGCCTCTAGTTTGCGGCTGCGCATGAGAGTGAGCGCGGCAGGGAGAAGTGACACGCGATGTGCTTGATAGGGCGGGGTCGGCGACCGTGGCGGCGTCGGCGCGACATCGGTGAAGAAGGAGTGGCGGCTCGGGCGTGAACTTGGCGGAGACTCAGCGTCGGGAGAAGAACAATGATGAGGCCAAAGAACTTGACCGATTTTGACCTAGGTAAAAAAGAGACGAACGACTGAGATTCAATGACGACCGAATCAACAGTCATAGATTGAAAGGTTACTCGTGATTCAATCATAGTGACCGGATAGTACGATCTCTAGACTAGACCATCCAGTCACTTTAGGGTCTGCTGATCCTTTTGCAGACCAGACGGTACGGTCACTAGTACCATTCTGTCCGGTCTCTACAACCAGACTCCCTCTAGGCACTATGCACAGAGCCACTAACTGGACTGTATGGTCCAGTGATCGGACTGTACGGTCACTTCAGAAAATTTGCTGATTCAAAGAATTTCTTCATTTTCCAAGTGCCCTCGCTAAACACTCAAATAAACACTACACTTGGAATACGAAGGGAACTCTCAAACACTCCTTTTCAAATAGTGGCACTTTATGGCCTTATAATTTTTGCAAATGCCAAATGGAAGAGCGAGCAAATAAGAACCAAGGCAATAAAGAACCAAAGGCGTATGTATGAGCCTTAGTCCATGAACCACGCGAGTAGATTTAACCTCGAGTTCATAAGAGCTTGCTCAATGGGCATGAAGCACAATTCTTTCTTTTGGTCACACTTGTGGAGATGTAATCTCATATAGGGCATGAGGCACAAATATCTCCAAGTGGGACAAGCCTCCTTTGTGTTTCCTATATGATGCATGCAACAATCATTTTACATATGCAAAGAAAGTAAACATGCCATATGAACACAAGTAAAGTTAAACAAGACATAAAGTAAACCTAACAATGTCAAGCTTGAACCCCTCCCATGCTTACTCACTATAAGCCATACCCTTGCCTGGAGAGAAGTCAAACCACGATCTCAAGCACTCCCCCTTGCTTATAGCTATCTTGGATGGGTTAGACATTGACTACTTTTTATGTGTTTTTCTTTTAGTTATTTACACATGCATGGATGCAAAGTATAATAGTCACAAAGGAGTCCTAATTACCATGCCATGCAAGAGAAGGAAAAACACACTACAACTACTAAGAACAAACACGATTACCTCCCTCATGAGTAGATAAGACATTGAGGTCCATGTCACTTGTGGTGGAGTTCACTTGATTTTCAAGTAAGCCCATGGTCCACCACCACCACCATCTTCTTGGTCTTGTTCTTGGGCACCCACTTGTACTTCATTGACCTCTCAAGATCAACAATACACTTAGGCACCCATATGCTCTTGATCTTTCTCTTCTTGTTTGGTGGTTCCATTGCCTTAGCATTCACCTTGCCATCCTTGTTCCTAAAAAGCTTGAAGTGTGTGTTCTCATGGAACAAGTTAGCTTTAGGGCAAAAAATGGAACTTATCACCATAGGATAATCCTTGATGGTGTGGTCATCCTTGCAACACCTCTCGCAATAGTAGTCATCGGCGAGAAGCGGTTTGATCCATGAGGGAATGGAATCACTCGTCCCGATGATGTCGATGCCAGCGGGATATGAGCCAAGTCCCCTGTAGGAGACATTGTTCACAAGGTTCCTCCCAAGAATCTCCTTGTAGATGGCTCTACCACGTGTGAGCCTCTCGAAACCATCCATCACCATCTTCCTCTCTTCCTTGAGCTTGTGATATTCCTCCAAAACAAATGGCTCAAGAGAAGAAACCTCAACCGAGGTGGTTAGTTCATCACACATAGTAGAAGCATCGCTCTTAGATGAACTAGAGGAGGGAGAGGCAAGGTTATCAACATTGATGGCCTCAAAAGTAAGTTCAAGGGCCTCGTACTTCTGACGTAGCTCTACATGATCACCATTGAGTTTGTCATAACCCTTGTTTAGGGCCTCATGAGAAGTGACAAGGTCTTTGAGCTCACTCTCAAGCTCACCAACACGGTCCTTACCCAACTTACACTATGTTCTTACCACATCAAACATTTTAGATTTCTTGACGGCGATGTCGCGGGCTTGCTCAAGCATACTCCAAAGCTCGGCACATGAGATATCCTCATCATTGTTGTCGTCGCTACTCTCATCCTCACTCACCCCAAGTTGGCTCGTGGCCATGAGGCACGTGGGAGGTGGAGCAAGAGCTCGTGGAAGTGTGGTCTTGATCATGGCCAGGCCGACCACTTCTTCATCATCACTTCAGGAAGAGGATGTGTCACTTGATTTGTCACTTGTCTACTCTCCAACAAGGGCCTTGAGTGAGAACTTCTTATTGTGGTCTTGAGCTTTGCCTTTGCCTTTGCCTTTGTTGAAGTACTTCTTCTTCTTTTGCTTGGCCTTGGGGTCTTCTTCTTCATCTTCACTTGAGTCATGGGACTTGAAAGCTTCTTTCTTTGGCTTGGGGCATTCTCGAACAATGTGGTTCTTGGACCCGCAATTGAAGCACTTGCCCCTGGACTTGGAGGCAAACTTGTTCTTGAAGGTCTTCATCTTCTTTATGATAAGAGCCAAGTCCTCGGTCAAGTCATCTTCATCATCTTCTTCTTCTTCTTCTTCAACCTCTGCATTCTTCTTACTTTTCTTGCTCTTGATAGGTTCTTGCGTCTCGGCTTGAAGACCAAGGTTGGATGGTTGAGGGTAATCCAAACCCAGCTGGTAGCTCTCAAAGGCAGTGATCTTGCCAAGTACATCCTTCATGGTCTTGGTCTTGAGGTCACCTTGCAAGATGAAGGTGATGATGGACTCATACTTTGGCTCTTTGAATAGCCTCAAGAATCTTCTTATCACCTCAACAGGCCTCAACTTGAAGTCATCCCCAAGAGAATTGATCTCCTCCACTAGTACATGAAAACGAGAATACATAGTGTTAGCTCTCTCATGTGGCAATCTAGTGAAGTTATCATACTTGTTCTTTAGCAAATAGTATCTTTCCTCTTTGACATCACTGGTGCCCTCATGGAGCCCCTGAATCTCAGTCCAAATACCGTGTGCTGTGAAACTAGCACCCAACCTAGCAAAGACATTCTTAGAAATGCAAGCAAACATAGCATTGTTGGCCTTAACGGTGCTCTTAATGAAATCAGGATCAAGCAGGTTCACATCCGCATTAGACTCGTAAGTGACCATCCATATCTCTGGATGAAGGGACTCTAGGTAGGCTTGCATGCGAGCCTTCCAATACCCGTAGTCTTCCCCATTGAATATGGGAACACTCCCCACCAGTCCCGACATCCTTAGTCAAAGGCAGTGAAGTCTCAAAGATGAGCACTTGGCTCTGATACCACTTGTAAGGATCGAAGGCGTACCGAGAGGGGGGCGGGAGGTGAATCGGTAAGCCACTCATGAAACCAAATACTTCAATTCACACTACTTGAGTCTAACAAGCATTGCAACCTAAAGAATCTAGTAGGCCAAGACCCTACACATGCTAGTGTACATGATAAAAGCAAGCACGGAAGCCAAACACAGTAGCCTATGCAAGCCACAATTCGACCTAATCACTACAGCACACAATTTCGGAATAGTAAAGAGAGGGTCAAGACATGCTCCTGATTTTTTCCTGAGGTCTCAGAAGGATGGTGCCTTCCCCTACTCGTTGAACCACTCCCGCCGGAATCGTGGTCCCTCCTGCCACCGATGTGTAGTTCTCGCCCATGAGCCTGTAATCACTCCTGGAGTGAAGATACGGTGCACGTCACCGCTGCCATCATGGCACAAGCTCGCCTCCCTCGAGAACTTGCCGGACTCCCCGAGCCAAAACGGGCACTAACTATTGATGCCCCTTTCATCGGCGGGCTCAAACCGGGTACAAACTTGTGACGGCCTTCACAACCAACCACGATAGGCTCGATCACTATCGAGGCTTGATCTCGGCGGTAAATATATAGGGCTACATCAAGACTTAGAACTATGATGGTTAACACAAGACACTGAGTTATACAGGTTCGGGCCCTCTCGATGAGAGTAAAAACCCTACGTCTTGTGCTATGTGGATTGTATTGATTGCAATGTTGTCGATGTCCCTTGAGGGGGTACCCTACCGCCTTATATATCCGGTCGGTAGGGGGTTCATGAAGAGTCCTACTCGTAGTCTACAAGGATTTACATAGAAAGTCTATCTCTAATTGCCTTGTGCTCCAAGCCGACTCGGTCAGTTTCCTTGTTGATGAAGTATCTGATCAGCTACCGACTTTGGCATGTCTTTGGATACCCGTAAGACAAGTATTCCATAGCAGCCCCCGAGTGCTTTCTGATTTTGAGCTCTCACTCGCTGAGTGACCCTCAATGTCGATATGAACATGTCATAAATTAGGAAGACCTCATGACCCAAGTTCCTGATAGATCTGGTGCACCGGTCTGGTCCACCTGATCAGGTGTAGCCCCTAACTCTTGTATAATTTAGAGACTAACAAATAATGCAAGAGTCTAATAACATTAGCTCTTAACATTTTGTTATATATAATGTACTCAAACCATCAAGCTTGAGTCTAATAAGCCTCTGGTCAACAAACCAGGAGGTCAATTCGCAAGATTTCAATCTTGCCGACCGACTGTTAAAAAGGCCGAGTGATATATACTATTATCTGAGTGACTTATCGGTCTGAATTTCACGACATCAATCATGTTCAGGCCATGTATAGGAGTATGACATCAATCATACAATAGTACTAAGCTAAATGACATCAATCATAACATAGCTTTTCCTTAATAATTTGTCACTCTATTTGTTTATAAGTCCAATTTTGGTGATTTAATTATTGACATCAATCAATAGCACAACCTTTGAACTTATACCCGTATGACCATCAAGTCCTTTGCTACATGATCATCAAATCACATAGATACGGTAAGTATTTTCAAGTGGATTAACCATCACTTCTCATCAAAGAAGCCTCCAAGATTATTTCCCAGAGTTAATAACTTTAGATCTTTTTTAAAGATTAAATTATTTACGTAATTTTTGTTCAGTTGAAAAAGCATACTACTGTACGGCCCATACCAGCCCATGGGACCCTTAGGTAAAAAAGCAAGGGTATAAAAAGGGCTCAACATGTTGACTCTAAGTCCACGCCATCATTTCGCACACAAGCCTTTCGTCTTCCTCGTGCCTCCACCGGGTCTTCCTCGTCGAAGATCGATGTCCCCGAGCAGCTTCGGGAGTTCTCGAAGAGCAGCATCTCTACCATCGACCTGAACAAGATGGTGATGGATGGCATTCTTCTCGAGCAGGCTCAGATCGATTGGAAGGTACCCAAGGAAAATTGTCCCATTCCAATTCCCTGCTGCAGCTTCTTGCGCGGGTTCCTTTTCTTCAACCTCAATCCCAACTCAATTGTCTACATCGCCATCTTTGTGCACATGTGCGAGGCCTTCTTGGGCGTTCTCCGCCATTTCAATTTTGTTCCACCACCTCTTCGTCCTCCGACCACTGCAAAAAGGAGGCCTACATCAATGTGCCGTTGAAGACCGGTAACAAGAATTGGAAGGACAAGTGGTTTTACTGTGACAACCCTCCCCATGCTCTTGCTGACTTCTCTGGCGCAAAGGCGATTCCACAAGCGCATTGGATCAAAAAACCCAACCCATCTCATCCCCAGGTGGTCGCTCTGCTAAAGAAGATTGTAGATCTAAAGAAGGAAGGCATTGATGGTATTACCATCGCCAAAAGCTTCATAGTGCACCGAATGCAACCTATGAAACTTTAGAGTCACCCAGCGTGGAATTATGCCACCAACAACAAGACCAGGGAAGTTCCTGACCCTCCCAATGGTAACTTTCATCGGACACGTTTGACAAAGATGTTTAAAGGAGATATCATTGAAGACCATTCATTAATCAAGAAGGCATACAACATGGGCACTCTACGGGCCCGAGTAAGCCTCGGTCGACTTCGAATGATTTTGTCATTATATTGTTTTGATGTCCTGCTTGATGTTTTGGTGTTTATGCAGGTTTTGGACACTTATGTGTCCCATCCTCTGCTCCCTCCGACTGACACGAAAGGACTGGACTATGTCGATAAGCCACCTTAGACCAGCACTGGCGGTGAAGGGACTTCATCAGGAGTTCGACCGACTGAAGAAACGGGTGGTGATGCTTCCCTTGCTCCTCCTCGCCCTAACTTACCATCCCCTGGCCGCTAGCAAAAGCAGACCGCTCATCGCTATCGGAAATATGTGGGCCAGGATGAAGATGACGAAGAGGAGCTCACCCCAGATGCAAATCTGACCACCTCTACTCACTCCGACCAACCATCAAGTCAGTTGGAGCCCCCGAGAAAAGTGTCGAGTGATGCAGAAGTGGCACAGAAGACTGATGAAGTCGACAAATCTTCCCAAAAGAGGAAGGAGACTGATTCACAGTCTACTTCTTCAAAGAAGAGGCTTTGCCGAGTCAAGATCAAGAAAGCTTCCAGGTTAGCCTTTTGATCTCTTGACTGTTGACTCACATAGGTAATGACCATAATCCAACTTTAATCAATATGTTCTCCGATGCTTGTAGCGGTCGATCGAGCGATGCTCACAGTACTCAAGGGTCCAAGGACACTCGGTCTAATCCAAACCCTCATCCGATCAACTTGCCTCGACCGGTCAGCAAGCCATCAAGCACACTGACCGAGTCAAGGAAGCCTTCTAAAGAAGCAGCTCCCGCATCAACACCAGAGCCAACACCACAAATTGTCAATCCTTCACTAGTCAGTGCCTCTTCCCCTCTTGACAAAGGAAAAGCTGCACTAGCTATGGATACACTTGGTCGGCCTGAAGTGAGTGATGTGGAAATAATGCTCCAACACCAAGAGGCCTACAAGGTACATCTATACCCTGTTTTATTGGTCTCAGTCTTGATTCTTAGCTTAACCATCTTTTCTTTATCGAGAAAATGTATGCTCTTGTGGAGAGGAAACAGGCTAGGGTGGTACACCTTGAAGCCGAAACCTTTGGTGTGCCCCAGACTTCTGTTGCAATCAATCCTTTACTTATGATACTGTCACACACCCCAAAATTTCAAATTTTGATTCGTGACCCAATTTCACTAAATTTCAATATTTTCATAATAGATTTAAAATTTTATTATAAATTAATTATAGAATTATAATTTATTGTAGGAAAAAGGGCTATTTTCTAAATTAAATAAATTAATTTAGGTTATTAATATTTTGTATGTTGACTCCAAAACTTGTTTCGGTTCGATCAAATCACCACCACGAAGGTCATCATCACGACAACAAGAGCAATAAGACAAGGCACTAAAGACATTCAATAAGAGAAGTGAAGTACTTCAGCCACAACAAGACACGAAGCAATGGATGTCAGCATAGACTATTGTTTGTAGAGTAATGAGTGATTGTGTGTTATGATTGTGTTAGGTTGTTTTAGCCTATCCTTCCTTAGTCAACATTTTATCCTTGGAACCTAATGCATATAGTGTGGTCCTATTTTCACATTCATAATTCTTTAGCTCATCATTCATTGTCCATTCTATTATTTTCTTTTGATCTTTACAAACTGTAGTCTTGTATGTTCAAATTTCTAAGTCCCACTATCTTTGAATCTCGGGACGAGATTCTTTTTAAGGGGGGTAGTTTGTCACACCTCGTATTTTTCAAATTCGGGTTGTGAGCCTTTCTGAGACTCAAAAGGCATAATTCTCATAATATTCTCACTCGAATCCTTCCACACATCCCTTTTTTTCCCTTAACCTTATGATTATCAAAACACCGAGTGTCATTATTATTTTTTCTCACATCCTTGCTTTTCCTAGCTTTGCTTAATATCTCTTCCCATCAAGTGTAAACTAACCTAACGACCAATAGTCAGCTCATAACCTTGTCTGACATGTTGTCCCAATCGAACCCGCACACCACGAAACCGTGTTCATCAATACATCCCTTTGAGGCGACAAGTCTTCTCTTACTCTTGGTTTTGCACATACCAATGCCAACAATATCTGGACTATACTTGAATTCCAATCACAACCAATGTCCAACTCGACAATATCATGTTCATTAATTTCCTCTCGATGTTTTCACTTTGTTCTATGGGTCATACAGCACACTAGGCTCATGCTAGTGGTCAAATAAACATCACCCACATACCACTTAATGAGGAATATTTGCGGGTCACTAGCTCATCTATAAATCCCCACAAAAAAGGAGATGAAACAATCAACATAATGGCCACCATTCATGGCTGGTAGTTTTACTTGCTTCTTGGCCTCTCCCCTCCCCTCCCTACCCTTTCCTCTCCCCTTTCTAGGCCTCTAAAGTCACACCTGGACATCCCTTGGCCTGGCTCACGAGCTCCCTTGCCCCCTCACCTTCATTCCCATCCATAAGCATCAAGTTCAACTCTTGCCATCGGTCTGTCCAGCCACAACGCCCCAAATTCCAATCCACGTTCCTGTTGACCCAACCAACAAAACATCACGAAATTTTACCAGAAGATGCACCTTGATGCAGCCTACAACATATCCAGAATTCATGGCCATAGAAGCAGTGATGTGAGCAGGATCATGTTTTGAATGATGACTGCTCTCTATTCTGAGCGCATCCAGCACGTGCATCGGTAATTCCCCTTCTATTTTTCCCAATTCTGATGTGTCCTCGATACATAATCATATCCTGAATGTGTTCCAGAAAGTTATGATCATCTTGACCAAAGAATATGCTAAGATCTGTCCTGATGCTTCCAGAAACGCGTTTGGCCCACCATCTATCGCGTCGTGACCTTGCCTGTTTTCACCCCTGCGATCTCCAGATCAGGTGAGCTAACATCGACACTAGATTACTAGTATTGTGTCCCACAACTTATTCAACATATAGGTTCAAGTTATAGCTCGATTAGTATAGCCAATCAGCGGGAACGCACAAGTCTTTTGTCGTGCTGTTTTGTCCACAGCAGCAGCCCACTGCCTACCCAGTCCCGGTCCAACATGGACCTATGAACCATTGCCCCAGAGCCGGTCCATGAACCCATGAACTCGGTTCACCTGTTTTAAGATTTATTTTAATTCAAATAAATCCAGGAAATGGCCGTTTGCACCTAGGCCCCTCTGTTTCATCCTAATTAGTTTTTAAACCTGATTTCTTCACATAAGCTTTAGTTATTTCTGTTTTAGCCCCTAATATTTTTATAAATATTATTTTAACCCTCCACTTAATTTTAATTATATTTTAGTCCTATCATTTTACACTTTGGTCCCTGAGCTTATTATAAATTACATTTTAGTCCCTAAACTTTTTATAAACTATATTTTCATCCTATTATTTTACAGTTTAGTCCCTATACTTTTCTAAAATTACTTTTAGGTCCCTAAACCTATTTGTTTCTACTATTTTAACCATACACCTATAAACCTTCGTAACTTTTTACTCGTAACTCCGATTTAGATGATTCTTGCGTAGAAATGCATACCATCTTTTGTGATTGATTTTAAAGTATTTTATTATTGTTTGGTGTATTGTTTTTTAGTTTGTTTATATGATTGTGTGCATGTCGTGCCTACGTGATGTTAATTAGAGAACATGTTGATCCTGGAATCGCACGAGCGTGAATTGAAGACCTGAGCAGCAACATCCATTTTCAGGCAAGTGTACTTGATGCATTTTGTACCTATTATAATGTTATTGTAGAATTGCATGCTTGTGTTAATTGATTGGAAACCTATTGTTAGGGTTTACTAGCATTGTTTTACCTTGTCCTTGTCGCCTTGAACTAGAGTCTTGGTTATCAATGAGTAGACATACTTAATTGCTTATTGAGTGGTTGGGTCCAATTTAATATTGACTAATGAACAATATCACATGGGGAATGATTGGTAATTCTTTTAGCAACATGGATTAGGGATCTATGCAAGCCGGATGGAATGATGTGGTGCCGTGGGCACATGGTTGGTAGTGGTAGGCTTGTTGTAGATCCTAGGACCCGGTTCATGGAGCGGTAACCCAGGACAACAGTGCCATCACAAGGCTGCTATGGAACAGCTTGGCTGATTAATTAGGAGCTCTCCCAATGTCGGTGCAGCATTTTGGTGGAGCAGGCAATGAAAGTCAAGAGGATTTTCCTTGTATCTAAATGGCTCAAGAGGGGGCTCCTGGGGTGATGAGCTGCTTGTTGAGGGGCTATCACTTATGGACGGGAGTGGAACCTTAGTGGCTAGCATGTACTAGGAGTTCCTTTATAAAAGCCTCGTAGTGATCTCCTGGCCGCACACCTAAGGAAATGTGCTAGTGCTTGGCCAGCATGGCAACATGGAGACTCTAGTCCACCTGGCAACAGGGGACGAAATCACGATTTGTGGGTAAAGTGGTACAAACTCTGCAGAGTATCAAACTATCATGATAGCCGTGCTCACAGTCACGAGCGGCCTAGAATCCTCACAAGATTAGTTGGTTATGGGTTGTGGTTTGGAATGGTTGGGAATGGTTGGTTGGTGGATGGGATTGGATTTGGTTTGGATACTACCCTATGGGTTAATGGTTGGGATGACCCCACTTAGTAATTTGGATGCATAGGAAATTAAAAGCTCATGCAACAAACCCCCTTTAAAGCCTTCCTTGTCTTTAGCCCCATGTCATCTTTTCCCCCACTTGCTGAGTACGACACGTACTCACCCTTTTTATATCCCACATTGCTACTCAGTTACAGGAGAATGAAGGTACAACTATGAAGACGATGGAGGAGTCTAGGCATGCGGTCTTCCGGTCGACTTCCTTTGGGAGCTGAAGGACGCCAACGCTTAGTTTATTCCGCTGCAATGTAATCTTTTTCTTTTTGTCCTACAGGTCACTGTTGTAATAATATTATCACTTTAATAAAGATATTGTTCTTTTATCACAATAATTGTCATGTGTGCGGGAAAACTTGATCCTGGGCACGCATATAGATGCATTCAGTTTCGATGGTTGGAACCGGGTGTGACAAGTGGTATCAGAGCTATATTGACCGCCGGACGCAAGCCTAGATAGAATGACCGTGCCATAGGTTCTATTTTCAAAACTAGTATTTGAAAAAAACACTTTTATCTCTACAAAACTCTTTTATCTTCGATCCTCTCTTCTTATTTTCTCATTAATTATCTATTCTAAAATGTTTGACAAAATGCTATTTCTACTATTCCTTTCCCCTTTCAAGATATTAGTTGGTCAACTTAAACTATCACGAACAAGATGAATGACATTGAAGATTCTACAAGCTGATTCTACCTAATATAAAGATGAAGAATGGATAGTCAAACTTGAAGACTCTTCACAACACTAAGGACATTGGTCATCACTGCATAGGAAGAAAGTCTTCCTGACGAATCATGGTATAGGATCCCTCCCATCATAGGAGAATAAACGCTAGATAGAACAACGTTGCTAATTGTGTGCTTGTGTTGCTTGTGGTGTGCTATGTTTGAGTTGGATCTATGATTGAGTGTTGGTATGCTTGCAAAGCGTTTAGCTTTGTTATCACATCATTAGTTATACCTAGTTTAGTTTAGTTGGGGTAACGTCTCCCTCTATTCTTTGCTATCTTACCTTCACTCTATCCTATTCTAGCCTATTATGACCTAACCAAATTCAAGAGATGTTGATGTCAACCATTATAGGCTTTGGAGGTAGCACCGACAAAAGGACGCCAAGTCCCAAGAAAGTTCACACTTACCCTTGCTCTAGTCAACAATCGTAACATCGTGATCTCCTCATGGAGAAGGGCAACACACGACTACTAGCTTCAAGAGAATGACTTCCCTTGTGACACCAATGGAAGAGTAAGATCAAGAGACGTACAAAAAGAAGGATGTCAAGTTTCCTTTGGAGAAGTTGCAAAAGTAAACACAAGGGGTCAATCAAGTGAATTGTGTTCAAGATGGAGAATGAAAATTGAACATATCTCTAACCTTTTCTTGCTAACAACGTAGAATCTCGGGGCGAGATTCCTGTTAAGAGGGGTAGTATTGTCACACCCCAAAATTTCAAACTTTGGTTTGTGACCCAATTTCACAAAATTTCAACATTTTTATAATAGATTTAAAATTTTATTATAAATTAATTATAGAATTATAATTTATTGTAGGAAAAAAGGCTATTTTCTAAATTAAATAAATTAATTTAGGTTATTAATATTTTGTATGTTGACTCCAAAACTTGTTTCGATTTGATCAAATCACCACCACGAAGGTCATCATCACGACAACAAGAGCAATAAGACAAGGCGCTAAAGACTTTCAATAAAAGAAGTGAAGTACTTCAGCCACAACAAGACACGAAGCAATGGATGTCAGCGTAGACTATTGTTTGTAGAGTAATGAGTGATTGTGTGTTATGATTGTTTTAGGTTGTTTCAGCCTATCCTTCCTTGGTCAACATTTTATCCTTGGAACCTATCTACAATCTTTGATGCATAAAGTGTGGTCCTATTTTCACATTCATAATTCTTTAGCTCATCATTCATTGTCTATTCTATTATTTTCTTTTGATTTTTACAAACTGTAGTCTTGTATGTTCAAATTTCTAAGTCCCACTATCTTTGAATCTCGGGACAAGATTCTTTTTAAGGGGGGTAGTTTGTCACACCCCGTATTTTTCAAATTTGGGTTGTGAGCCTTTCTGACACTCAAAAGGCATAATTCTCATAATATTCTCACTCGAATCCTTCCACACATCTCTTTTTTTCCCTCAACCCTATGATTATCAAAACACCGAGTGTCATTATTATTTTTTCTCACATCCTTGCTTTTCCTAGCTTTGCTTAATATCTCTTCCCATCAAGTGTAAACTAACCTAACGACCAATAGTCAGCTCAAAACCTTGTCCGACATGTTGTCCCAATCGAACCCACACACCACGAAACCGTGTTCATTAATACATCCCTTTGAGGTGACAAGTCTTCTCTTACTCTTGGTTTTGCACATACGAAGGCCAACAATATCTGGACTATACTTGAATTCCAATCACAACCAATGTCCAACTCGACAATATCATGTTCATTAATTTCCTCTCGATGTTTTCACTTTGTTCTATGGGTCATGCAGCACACTAGGCTCATGCTAGTGGTCAAATAAATATCACCCACATACCACTTAATGAGGATTTTTTGCGGGTCACTAGGTCATCTATAAATCCCCACCAAAAAGAAGATGAAACAATCAATATAATGGCCACCATTCATGGCTGGCAGTTTTACTTGCTTCTTGGCCTCTCCCCTCCCCTCCCTACCCTTTTCTCTCCCCTTTCTAGGTCTCTAAAGTCACACCTGGACGTCCCTTGGCCTGGCTCACGAGCTCCCTTGCCCCCTCACCTTCATTCCCATCCATAAGCATCAAGTTCAACTCATGCCCCAAATTCTAATCCACGTTCCTGTTGATCCAGCCAATGAAACATCACGAAATTTTACCAGGAGATGCACCTTGATGCAGTCTATAACATATCCAAAATTCATGGCCATAGGAGCAGTGATGTGAGCAGGATCATGTTTTGAATGACGACTGCTCTCTGTTCTGGGCGCATCCAGCACGTGCATCGGTAATTCCCCTTCTATTTCTCCCAATTCTGATGCATCCTCAATACGTAATAATATCCTGAATGTGTTCCAGGAAGTTATGATCGTCTTGACCAAAGCATATGGTATGATCTGTCCTGATGCCTCCAGGAACGCGTTTGGCCCACCATCTATCGCGTCGTGACCTTGCCTGTTTTCCCCCCTGCGATCTCCAGATCAGGTGAGCTAACATGGACACCAGATTACTAGTATTGTGTCCCACAACTTATTCAATATATATGTTCAAGTTGTAGCTCGATTAGTATAGCCAATCAGCAGGAACGCGCAAGTCTTTCATCGTGCCGTTCTGTCCACAGCAGCAGCTCACTGCCTACCCAGTCCCGGTCCGCCATGGACCTATGAACCAGCGCCCCAGAACCGGTCCATGAACCCATGAACTCGGTCCACCTGTTTTAAGATTTATTTTAATTCAAATAAATCCAGGAAAATGCCCCTTTTGCATCTAAACCCCTCTGTTTCGTCCTAATTAGTTTTTAAATCTGATTTCTTCACATAAGCTTTAGTTATTTCTATTTTAGCCCCTAATATTTTTATATATATTATTTTAACCCTATAATTTTGTAGAAACACCTCTCCACTTAATTTTAATTATATTTTAGTCCTCTCTTTTTACGCTTTAGTCCCTGAGCTTATTATAAATTACTTTTTAGTCCCTAAACTTTTTATAAACTATATTTTCATGCTATTATTTTACAATTTAGTCTCTATACTTTTCTAAAATTACTTTTAGGTCTCTAAACCTATTTGTTTTTACTATTTTAACCATACACCTTTAAACCTTCGTAACTTTTTACTCGTAACTCCGATTTAGATTATTCTTGTGCTCACGCGATCGTAGAAATGCGCACCATCTTTTATGATTGATTTTAAAATATTTTATTATTGTTTGGTGTACTGTTTCTTAGTTTGTTTATATAATTGTGTGCATGTCGTGCCTACATGACGTTAATTAGAGAACATGTTGATCCTAGAATCGCAAGAGCGTGAATTGAAGACCTGAGCGGCAACATCCATTTTCAGGCAAGTGTCCTTGATGCATTTTGTACCTATTATAATGTTATTGTAGAATTGCATACTTGTGTCAATTGACTGGGAACCTATTGTTAGGGTTTACTAGCATTGTTTTACCTTGTCCTTGTCACCTTGAACTAGAGTCTTGGTTATCAATGAGTAGACATGCTTAATTGCTTATTGGGTGGTTAGGTTCAATTTAATGTTGACTAATGAACAATATCACATGGGGAACGATTGGTAATTCTTTTAGCAACATGGATTAGGGATCTATGCAAGCCGAATGGAATGGATGTGGTGCCGTGGGCACATGGTTGGTGGTGGTAGGCTTGTTATAGATCCTAGGACCCGGTTCTTGGAGCGGTAACTTAGGACAACAATGCCATCACAAGGCTGCTATGGAAAAGCTTGGCTGATTAATTAGGAGTTCACCCAGTGTTGGTGCAGCATTTTGGTGGAGCGGGGAATGGAAGTCAAGAGGACTGTCCTTGTATCCGAATGGCTCAAGAGGGGGCTCCTGGGGTGATGAGCTGCTTGTTGAGGGGCCATCACTTATGGACAGGAGTGGAACCTTAGTGGCTAACATGTACTAGGAGATCCTTTGTAAAAGGCTCGTAGTGATCTCCTCGCCGCACACCTAAGGAAATGTGCTAGTGCTTGGCCGGCATGGCAACATGGAGACTCTAGTCCACCTGGCAACAGGGGATGAAATCATGACTTGTGGGTAAAGTGGTACAAACTCTCCAGAGTATCAAACTATCAGGATAACTGTGCTCACGATCACGAGCGGCCTAGAATACTCACAAGATTAGTTGGTTATGGGTTGTGGTTTGGAATGGTTGGGAATGGTTGGTTGGTGGATGGGATTGGACTTGGTTTGGATACTACCCTATGGGTTAATGGTTGGGATGACCCCACTTAGTAATTAGGATGCATAGGAAATTAAAAGCTCATGCAACAAACCCTCTTTAAAGCCTTCCTTGTCTTTAGCCCCATATCATCTTTTCCCCCACTTGCTGAGTACGACACGTACTCACCCTTGCTATATCCCACATTGCTGCTCAGCTACAGGAGAATGAAGGTACAACTATGAAGGACCCCACTTAGTAATTAGGATGCATAGGAAATTAAAAGCTCATGCAACAAACCCCCTTTAAAGTCTAGGCATGCGGTCTTCTGATCGACTTCCTGTGGGAGCTGAAGGACACCAATGCTTAGTTTATTCCGCTGCAATATAATCTTTTTCTTTTTGTCCTACGGGTCCCTGTTGTAATAATATTATCGCTTTAATAAAGATATTGTTCTTTTATCACAATAATTGTCATGTGTGCGTGAAAACTTGATCCTGGGCACGTATATAGATGTATTCGGTTTCGGTTGTTGGAACCAGGTGTGACAGATACTAACTTGTTGATGGTGTTGAGCTAGTTACCAGTCAGCAGCTCTCCCAGGCCATAAAGCAGATTGATAAGCTACAGACCGATCATAAGGAGATGACCAAGGCCTTAGAACAGAGTCGTGCTGAAATTGCCGGTAAGATCGCTTACCACGCCTTCTTTTCTTTCTGACCACTCTAATGCTAAAGATTCTATATATGTCTTTAGCTCGAGATTGGAAGGTCGCCGACCTGGAGAAGTTAACTTCCAATCAGCAGAGGTTTGTAGATGCTCTGAATGCAGAGAAGGAAAACCTCTTTAAGTCGATCGAAGAGTAGAATGCTAAGATCACGAAGCTGTAGAAGAAGCTAGAGGAGGCTGACAAAAAGATAGAGGAAGCTAAATGCACCTCAAAAACCTTTAAATGTAATCTCGCCAGTAAGCTTCTCCATCATGTGTTGACTATTCTTCAATTAGCTTTCGATCTTAATAACCAAAAATATATTTTGCAGCTCTGTCTTACGACGCTCGGAAAGCATTGAATTATATTCATGCTAACCAAGTAGAGCGGACCGGCAACTCCTTGGAATATTTGCTGGAGCACACATCAGTAGTCATCACAGACAACACTCGGAGTGTGGCGATCGAGGCTGGGAGTCAAGTACTGGCATTGGACAAAATCAAGGAGGGCTTCTACCCATACTTGACCGAAGACCAATGCGAGTTGCTTATGGGTTTCATGCTAGAGACTTCCCAAGCTCTGAGCAACAACATAGAAGTGGATCCGACCGCGTCTACTCCTCCAGCAACTCCAGAAGCTGAACTACAAGACGATGCCTCTTCTCCTCCAAAGGAGCTGTAAAATCTATAATATTGAAAAACATTAGTAGTATCTTTGTAACAAAACGTTATTACATTTATGTAAATTAATCTTATGCTCAGTATCTTAGAAAATTGATAAATAGAACATAAATATGATTCTGTCATTGAAAGACAAAAGTTGCATCGGTCTGCCTTAACATATTAGGCCGCAACTCGTAACCGCATAACAAACAGAATCGACCAGTCGGCACATGACCTCTCGCACTTTGGCTCTAGGTTTAGTGTAGTGGAAGTCTGATGTACAGTATGGAGTATATAACCATGATGCTTAGACATTAGACCAAAAAATCTGAAAACCATGTCAAAAGATGAGAAATCAGTCAGAAAAATCCAAAACCATATTTAGTAAGGTTAATAAATAGTAGGAAATTATTACTAGCCCCCTGGCTCGATTGTTTAATAAAATAAATTAAGGAATTAAGACAAATTAGAATGAAAATCATCAAATAATCTTCCATCAAAAAGACCGAAGTTTCATTCATATAAAAATACAAAGTATAAACTAAGTATAAAAATGACGTAGCTGATTTATATTCCAGGAGTTTGGTATATCATCGCCGTCTTCAAACATCAGTCGATAAGCCCCCGGTCGAGTGACTTCTTTAACCACATAAGGTCCTTCCCACTTAGGAGATAACTTGTGCCGCCCTTTGGTTGATTGCACCCGTCATAGTACAAAATCCCCAACATGAAACTGGTGACTACGAATGTTTTTGTCCTAATGACGTTGCAAGCCTTGTTGGTATACTGCCGATCAGAACAAAGCGTGATCATGCAACTCCTCTGCCGCAATCAACTCAACCTCCCGGCTATCTTCAGAAAGTTTCTCATCATATCCTTTGACTCGTGCTGATACCAAGTTTACCTCGGTTGGCAGCATAGCCTCGAAACCATAGACCAACGAGAAAGGTGACTAGCCAGTAGCTCGACTGACATTGGTGTGTAGCCCCCAGAGTAACGAAGGCAACTCTCGAACCCACCGACCGGCAAACGGCTTGAGTCTGTCAAATATCCGGGGCTTCAATCCTTGAAAAATCATACCGTTGGCCCATTCAACCTGCCCATTGCTTTGAGGTTGAGCCACTGATGAAAAGTGGATTTTTATTCCCATCTCATCAGCAAAGTCACGGAACTGCTCAGATGTAAACTGAGTACCATTGTCACTGATGATATCATGAGGAACTCCAAACTGAGTAAAGTCCTCCCTGACAAACTCCATCACCTTCTTGGAGGTTATCTTGCCAACCGGCTTCGCTTCAATCCACTTGGTGAATTTGTCAATAGCAACAAATAAGTGAGTAAAACCTCCTGGCGCTTTCTTAAAAGACTGACAATATCAAGCCCCCAGAGTGCAAAAGGCCATGTCATAGGTATCATCTGAAGTTGCTATGAAGGTACATGTGTTTGTTGAGCAAAAAATTGACAACCTTCATACTTCTAAATGACTTGGTGATCATCTTCGACCCCCGTAGGCCAATAGAACCCTTGCCGGAAAGCCTTACCGACCAAAGTCTTGGAAGCCGAATGATTGCCACATACTCCTGAATGGATATCTGCCATCAACTTTTGTCCTTCGGGTATCGAGATGCATCACATCAAGATATTCGATCCTCCTTTTCTATAAAGTTGGTCGTCCACCATCAAATATCCTCGGCATTGAGCTTTCAACCTTTGTTTCTCGTTGGTATCCGTAGGCAACGTACCCTCAGTCAGATACCTGACTATTGGATCGCGCCAGTTAGTCTACGTGTTGATATCCTCGACCAACTCTGCAACATCGGTCATCATAACATCTGGTTGGGGAGAAATAGTGGGAGAATCTAGGATGTGTAAGAAAACATCAGGTGGGACAATCGATCGAGATGATCCCACCTTGGCCAATTCATCAGCCGCTTGATTATTGTCTCGGAGAACATGTGTGAACTTTAGTCCATCAAATTTGTCTTCGAGCTTCCTTACTTGTTGGCAGTAAGCAGCCATATTATCATCCACACAGTTCCAATACTTTATGACTTGGTTGATGACCAAAGCCAAGTTACCGAAGATGTCCAGACGCTGGATGCTGAGTGACATAGCAATCCGCAGACCGTGTAGAAGGGCTTCGTACTCCACAACATTATTAGACGTGCAAAACATGATTTGAAGGACATATCAAAGCTTCTCTCCTTGTGGTGAGATAAACAGAATTCCCGGACCGGCTCCAGGTAACTAGAGAGACCCATCAAAGTACATTTTCTAGTACTCTATATCTTGTGATGCGGGAGGCATTTGAATCTCTGTCCATTCAGAAATAAAGTCGGCCAACGACTGTCCTTTAATCGCCGACCGAGCAGCAAACATAATAGTGTACTGACCGAGTTCAACCGCCCACTTAGCAATCTTTCCTTCAGCCTCTCGATTGTGAAGCACTGTGCTGAGTGCAAAGGATGTTTGGACTTCGATGGGATGAACTTGAAAATAATGCTTCAACTTCCTTGAGGTGATCAGAAGCACATATAGCAACTTCAATATCAGATGATATCTTGTTTTGGAGGCACTGAGAACCTCACTAACAAAATAGACCAGGTGTTGCACTTTTTGTATATGACCCTCTTCCCCTCGGTCGACCGTTAAGACAGTACTCACAACTTGAGTGATGGTTGATATGTAAAGTTGAAGCTTTTTTCCTGGCCCTGGGGGCACCAATACCGGAATAATGCTGAGGTGCACCGTCAACTCATCCAGTGCCGATTGCGCCTCTTCTGTCCATACGAAGTCATCAAGCTTTTTAAGCAGTCTAAAAAGCGGTAACCCTCTAACCCCTAGTCGGGAGATAAAGCGACTTAGGGATGCCATACATCCGGTCAGCTTCTGAACATCCCTTTGAGAATTAGGTGGCCCCATATCAAGGATCATCTTTATTTTATCTGGGTTAGCCTCTATACCCCATTTTGAAATGATGTATTCGAGTAGCTTTCCAGAAGGAACCCCAAAAACACATTTTTCGGGATTTAACTTCATCGAGTAATGTCTCAAATTGTCAAAGGTTTCTGTCAGGTTAGAAAGAAGTTCTTTGACATTCCAAGTTTTTACAACGATGTCATCAACTTAAGCCTCTGCATTCCGACCGATTTGTGTAGCTAGGCAGCGTTGAATACCTCGTTGGTAAGTCGTGCCAGCATTTTTCAGACCAAAGGGCATAGTGATGTTGCAATTAGCACCGAAGGCTGTTATAAAGGAAGTTTTGATCTGATCTTCGACTTTCAGTGGGATCTGGTGATAGCCAAAATAGGCATTCAGAAAGATTAAAAGCTCACACCCGGCTGTTGATTCTACAATCTGATTAATGCGAGGTAGAGCGAAAGGGTCTTTAGGACAGACCTTGTTGAGATTGGTATAATGCACACACATCCTCCACTCTTTATTCTTCTTAGGTACAAGGACTGGATTTGCTAACCAATCGGGATGATATACTTGCTTTATAAATTTAGCATCTAACAACCTAAGTATCTCCTTCTTCATGGTGTCCTTGCGGTCATGCGCAAACCTCCTAATCCTCCGTCGAATGGAGGTGGCCCCAGGAGGCACCCTTAACTCATGCTCAATCCTTTCCCAAGGGATCCCGGCATGTCTGATGGCTTCCATGCAAAGATGTCTCTATTTTCCTCGAGGAAACGAGTGAGCGCGAGTTCCTATTTTTCGTTGAGGTTGGCTGTTGGTCATAATTACGCATCCACTAATATATCGCAAGAGGACGGTGTACAGTTGTAGCTATTTTCCCCTCAGAGTATTCCAAGGTTATCGAATCCACAAGGAATGAGCGGAACAATTACTATTAAAGGGTTACTAACAAATTGCAATGGGTTGGTTGGTGTGAATGATGACGGCGAGAGAGTGGAGAGTGATTGTTATTGAAGAGGTAACAGGATAATCAAGGATTCACTCCTTAGGATTGGTTCACTAGCATGCAACCTTATTCTTATCAACTCGAGTGATGACTCTAATATTCTACAAGACATGGTGGTTTCATTCACCCCGGCTATCACTACAGAGGCTATTAGCTCCCCACTGGTTTCTTGCACAATGTAATGGGGAAAAGTGTATTGGCCGATACACTAATGAAAAGGATAGACACATATGCAATTAAGGTCATCACATAGATTAAATTCATCGAGAGAGTATCAATAAGTATGAGAGTTACATGACCAGATCCCCGCACCGGAGAAGAGAATATGAGACTACTCACTCATCCTTCCACTAGACATAGCAGAGGGATGAGAAATAGCGCTGGAATGCGCATGAGCCGATCGACACAAGCGTCGCGCCGATCGGCATGACCTCCCTTCTGGTGGATCTCGTCGGTGTTGACCGATCTTCGTTGCCAATATCCCGGAACCCTAGTTCTAATAATTGATTCTCGCGATTGTCGTCTTCTGCGGTCTATCATTGGCTATTGATAATTATCTTTCTTTTATACTTGACAGGATTAGGTCAACTTCCACCGACTCTAACTCATACTGGGCTAGGCCTTCATCTTTCTCGGACTGGGTCATGTTTTTTTCATCTTTCCCTTCCGCGCCAATCGGCGCGGCTCTGCGTCTGGCCCATCTTCATTACTCTTTAGTTCTTTATCCATAATTACCCTATTTTACACCTGTTTCCTGCGATTATATCCAAAATAGAACAACTACAAATATTTGCAAATATGGGGTTAATTGTTCGTCCAAACCACCAATTTATGACGCAAAACATCCCTTTTTGGTAGATAAATTAGGCATCTAGAAACAATGCAATAATTCAAGTAATCAACCAATCGATCATAAAAAAGACAAGAATGGGGCACTTTCAATTTGACAATCGACACTAACTTTGTTAAAGACAATGCAATAATCCAAACTACATAAAAGACCTTGAAGCAACTCTCAACATGACTCATGACTCTCTTAAGCACACACACAAACTTAAATAAACACTCATAAGCACACACAAACTTAAATAAACACTCATAAGAAAAACAAACGAGAAATTAGACTCAAAAACACTTAAAAACTATGACTAATGGCACAGCCCTTCCCCCACACTCAAAATTTGCAATGTCCTCATTGCAAGAGAAGAAACTCAACACACTAATCACGCAGACCATGCCTGTTCAAGACTCGGAAAATTCGTCTTATATTCCTTTTTCAAAAAGTGTAGTCCGCTTTGTTCATCTCGATTGTATCCAGGATTCTGTGATCCATATCCTTTGATGCCCGTAAGCACAATCTCTGTCTAGATAAATGCGCTCAATGTTTCTTCGGCAAACAGGACAGCAAGCAGGCGGTTGCAGGTTATGATTTTCAACACTGTAAGGGGGGAGGAACTGTTCGAACTCCTCTGTGCCGATCTGTGCAAAGGCTGAGCCGATCGACGTAGTGGTGTTCTTTCACCATTGAGACTTCCTCCACGCCCCACTGCATTACCATTAACTCTTGTTGAAGTTCCTGCTGCCTGTCATTACTACATTCTGTAGGTGTTCCCCAATTTTCAAACTTAGGACTACCAAAGCTTCTTCACATATCAGAATCATCACCAAAATATCCAGACATACTAGGATCACCACTCTCCAAAGTTTCTAGATAGTATGATGAATCAAAGTCGCTATCCCATTCAGAATACTTTCGAATTGGCTTACCCAATAGTCTGGCAGATCTACGAACCTCTGGTGTAGTCTTACACTTCTTTGCAGTAGGCTCTTCGTCTTCACTTGGCAGAGCCATCAGATCAATAAATAAGACCATCTTCAGGTCGTGCCGATCGGCTTCCGTGTCGTGCCGATCGACGCAGCTGGCAGCTTCCTTAATATACTCAGCTAACTGCTCTAGATTATGCTCACGGACCGCCTTATTCCACTGCCTTTGTAAAATCTCATCATTAATCTTCTTAGGAGTCCTCCCTCCAGGAACTGCATGATAGCCATCATCATATAATAAATCTCTAGGTATGAAAGTTGGATCTTCCGCCAACTAGAGTTCAACCTTGTGTTGAAGATCTTTAGCACAAAAGAAACACATGCAACCCTCAATACAACTGTTCCTATAAATCTCATTTTCTTGAAAACTTTCCAAGTCGGTAAGAACCCTGGGAAAGGATTCATTCCTTTTAGCTTGAAGATCCTTTTCCGCATCCCGCTCATACATGGCTTCTTCGGCTTCCTCTTGCAGCTTGAGTTCATACTTGGTGGCAATGTCATGTTCACTATAAAGTTGGCACCTATGGATTGTGAGAGAGCTCTCCTCGGCTAGCTCTTTGAAGGACCGAGAAGGCGACCAGAGGGGGGGGGGGCGAATGGGAGCCAATCAAAAAATTCTCTGAGAGAACTTGGCCTATATCCCAAAAACAATCCAAGCCAACCTCCGAACCAAGCACCGGGACTACACACACCAACTCGTGGTGTACTAGTCTTAGGAGTGATCAACTACAGCAAAGAAACACAACAGAAACAACAGAAAAATAGCAGAGACTCGAGATAGTAAAAAACCTCACAAACTGCACCTTACTGAACCACCACCAGCAGTGCCGATCAGGACCATCGGCAGTGCTGGTTGGCCCCATCGGCAGTGCTGGTGTGGGGTTCTGAGACCCACCGGTAGTGCTGGTCCTGGTCGTCGGTAGTGCTGATCGACCCCGATAGAACAACAAAAACTTTGAGGAATTTGGCAAATCTTCTCCAAAACCTAACCAAATAAACTCCAAATGATGCAATTTTTGGACCAGTGAATCCTCATCACATCATGACCCTAATCCTAGAAAATCATCTCAATTGGCTCAAGAAATCATCACGAATTTCAGATCTTGTGCCAAGAACACCAAAAAGGGGAAACTTGAGAAATCCTTCAAATCGAAGGTGCTAGAGCTATTGATTCGGTCAAGGATCCATAGAGGATTGTTCTAGCTCATCCTAGCAATAAGTTTCCCAAGATATACGAGCCAAAAACTCGTCCAAAAATGAGATAAAAAATCACCATGAAAACAGCTCCAAAAATAGGAAAAAGGGAATTTCGGGATTCAACTGAAGAGGGAAATCTTGAGCACGAAAATACTTCTCATATCATAGAAAGGTGCTTACAAGATCCATGGGTACAAGGCTAGGAAGCATCCCACTATTTGGAAGAGCTAGAGATGTCTCTCACACACCCTTTCCTCTCCTCTAAAACATGAAGTCCTCTCCTAGCACTTTGAATAGAGTCCTAACACAAGGCTAATGGAAAGAGAGGCCGCTCTCCCACTAGCCACACCTCTCCTTATATAGGCCTAGGGTCTATTGTCCATATGATCACTCTACCTTTGACCTACATAACATAGCCACCTACCACCGGGGGCATAACCATCCATCTTTCACCTCATCACCCCAAATGCCATCGGACACTTCACGTCTTTGCTTCGTCTGGAAGCAAGCTCCATGATGGTGCCATGTGCACCACCAACCACCGGCACCGGTTTGGAGGCTCAAACCGGGAAACCGCATCGCACGCTTCTCAAAGCATGACTTCTCAATTTTGACGCGTGTCACCTTGTCCCACGATCCTGACCATCGGCAAGTCTCTCCAAGTCCCTGTCCATCGGGCCCCCTTGTCACTTGCACCGGCATCCCGTTCGCCTTGACTTGGTCAACACGCCATCTTCATCACCACCACGGTTTTGAGGCTCAACCACGAAACCGTTCGTGCTTCTTGCCTCTCCACATGTACGGTATGGATCGCCCTTGAGTTCACCCGGCATCCCGATCGTCTGGGCCCAAGTCCCCTACTTGTGCCCGATCCTCTCGCTGTTGACCGCCAAGTCGACTCCAGTGACCTACACATCACAAGACAAGCAAACACATTTCCCATCTCCTGCAATATCACCAATATCTCCACCAACTCTGGTTAGTCATAACCATGATAACCATGATATGCAAACCCATGCAATCCCTGGATTCCCGCATTTCAACTCAGACACCAAATCCGCTCAAGTCAATTACTCATCAGAATTATAGCAAACCATGGCACATATCCACATGGTTTCTCAATCTCCCCCTTGATGAGTACATTGACAACCTCAAATGCACAAAGATTAGAGATTGAAATGCGAAGCCGAATAAGCACATCCAAATGGCCAAACCCAAAGAAAAGGTGAAAACAAACCATCTAGCAAGTAGGGATCACAAAACCAAGAGTTGGCAAAGAAAGTGACTTGAGACACAAAGAATGAAAAGCGCAAGAAAATTCTCAAGATCATGATATGCTCCCCCTCAAGTTGTGGTAGGTCTCATGTAGTGCAAAATGGATCATACAAGTTTCTTAGCATTATTTGTGCATGACCCCAAAATTTTCTCCCCCTTTGGCAATGAAATCATCAAAGAGGCAAAAGAACAAGCAAACATGCAATGCATGAAAATGCAAACCTAAGGAGCTTCAACACTTATGCAAACAAGCATTTAACTTTGCTAGCCATAAACATAGGGCCATGAAGAGTAAAAGCAATAGCTCCCAATCATGCAAAGAACAAAAATAGATAGCAAGGCATAAACACCAAGAGCTACACAAGCTAAGCAGAAAGATTGACTAGTTTAGATAGAATCAAATTTGCTCATTATGAGAAAATCTTCCACCACATGTATAAGTACTCCCATCCAAGACAAAACAAGCATCAAGTGAATCATAAGAATCTAGCCAGTTTCAATCTCAACTAGGGCAACAAGCATTCACAGAAAATGAGCTCTACAAACACTCACATATGCAACAGAGACTCAGTTGATCAAGTGATTATTGTTTATCCTCATGTGTCCTCTTATCCATACGGAGGGTCGCACGACTGGGTACGGCAAACACCTTGAGGCTTCAAGTCACAATGTTTGGATTTAGCATTATGAGTAATTCTTGATCAAAGCACTTAGCAGATTTTTCAAGATTATGCACAAGACAAAAGAGCATGCCTTTGCGGCAAAAGGAGCACATGTTCCCACAATGTTACATCATGAGCTAAACATTTGCAAAGCCTTCCATTTCGCAAACACAAGGTGTCAAAGCCAAGACATCCTCTAGACTAGCCTTAATGCAAGTTTCAACAAAGATAAAAGCAATTATACACATGGTGAGCAAGTTTTAACAAGATTAGATCATAAGGTTCACAAGAAGCTCAGTTTACCTTTAAGGTTAGCAAGTTGCTCACATGAGTCTATAACAAGTCATCTAGAAAATCTAAGCATGGGAGATTACCATCACATCCACACAGCTCCTCAAGCTCAATCATAGCAAAGAGAAATGCAAGAAAGCATAAGAATCAAAGCTCATCTACCAATGCATATATTACATATGAGATGCAATGAATAAAAGGTAAGATACATATATACAAGAGAACACCAACTCCCTCTCAAATGATGCCATAAGGATGACAAACACCAAGTTCCCCTCGAAGAAAAGCATGTCTCGAAGCATCTAGGGGCTTGGTGAGGATATCTGCTAGTTGGTTTCTGGTGTCAATGTATTTGACCTCAACTTCCCCCTTTTCAATATTGTCTCTTAGGAAGTGGAATCGCACATTGATGTGTTTGACCTTACCATGTTAGATTGGGTTTTTGGCTAAGCATATGGCACTGGAGTTATCACACATGAGTGGAACACCCTTAAAAGTTAACCCATAGTCTCTCATGGTAGATACAACCCATAGGATTTGTGAGTAGCAGCTAGCAGCAGTAACATACTCAGCCTCTATGGTGGATTGGGCAACACTCGATTGCTTACAAGAAGACCAACAGATCAAAGAAGTGTCCAAGAAATGGCAAGTACCAGAAGTGCTCTTCCTAACAATTCTACACCCAGCAAAGTCTGCATCCGAATACCCAATGAGATCAAGAGATGAAGATGCAAAATACCAAAGACTGAACTCAAGGGTGCATTCGAGATACCTGAAGATGCGCTTGACAGCCTTGTGATGAGTCACCCTTGGGGAAGCCTGAAAGCGAGCACAAAGACACACCGCAAAGTGTATGTTGGGTCCTGTCGCCGTCAGGTACAAGAGGGAGCCAATCATGCTCATGTACTCTCTTTGATCCACCGCTTCATAGTCTTCATCAGGGTCAAGAGCCGTTGTAGTGGACGTTGGTGTAGACAACGGCTTCACATTGACCATATCAAACTTCTTCAAGAGATCCTTCATGTACTTGGCTTGATGTATGAAAGTGCCTTGCTTGCACTGCTTGATTTGAAGCCCAAGAAAGAAGGTGAGCTCTCCCATCATCGACATCTGAAATTCACTTACCATAGCTTCCTGAAATTTGGACACAAGAGCATGAGAGGAACTACCAAAGATGATATCATCCACATAAATCTGAACCATTAGAAAGTCATTGCCATGCTTCAGAGTGAATAAGGTTTTATCAACACACCCCATGACATACCCACGCTCTAGAAAGAAGGTCTTCAGCCTAGCATACCATGCCCTAGGTGCTTGCTTTAGCCCATATAAAGCCTTCTGAATCTTGTACACACGGTTTGGGTATTTTCTGGTGCTCAAAGCCAGGGGGTTGCCTTACATACACTTCTTCCTCTATGGAACCATTTAGGAAAGAACTCTTTACATCCATTTGATAAAGTCTAATGCCCTTGGAGGAAGCAAATGCAAGTAAGATCCTAATGACTTCTATGCAAGCAACAGGAGCAATGGTTTCACCATAATCTAAGCCCTCCACTTGGCTAAAACCATGAGCAACTAGTCTAGCCTTGTTTCTCACAACCTCACCATCCTTCCCATGTTTGTTTTTGAACACCCACTTGGTTCCTATGACATTGACATTTTTGGGAGGCTCTACAAGGGTCCAGACTTTGTTTCTCTCAAAGTTTTCCAACTCCTCATGCATGGCATTAACCCAATGTTCATCAGATAGTGCGTGTCCAACATCCCGAGGTTCAAAGGTTGCAACAAAGAGAGAATTAGTAAAGCAAGAAAGATGTGTAGACTTTAACCTTGTTGTCCTCTCATAGAGATTACCGATCATCTGTTGAGGTGGATGTTGACGCTGAATGTGGTGAGGAGCCTCTCTCTTAGAGTGTACCTCCCCCTCAACCACAGCTGGAGCTCGCTTGACAGCTGCTGAAGTCGATGTACAAGCTCAGATGAGAGATGAAGTGATTCATCATCATCATCATCAAAGCCTTGTAGGTCCTCTTCTACAATGATGCTCTCCTTCAGCTCCTTGTCACCTGCAGACTCAATCACATTCCTTGCATAAGAGTTTGATTCATCAAAGGTTACATCACAGGACTCTACGATGGTGTTAGTCTCTAAATTTAAAACTCTGTAGGAATGACCATGAAGACAGTAACCAAGAAAAATGCCATCAGAAGATCTCGACTCAAACTTATCAAGATTGCCACGCTTGAGAATAAAACACTTACAGCCAAAAGCACACAAATGAGAAACTGAGGTCTTTCTCCGAAAACATAGCTCATAAGAAGTCACATTAAGAATTGAGCGCAAGAAAATCTGATTGGAAACATAGCAAGCAGTGCTAATGGCCTTAGCCCAGAACCGCCTCGGAGTCCTATGCTCATCAAGCATCGTCCGGGCCATCTCCACCAGGGTTTTGTTCTTTCTTTCAACCACTCCATTCTGCTGGGGAACACGAGGTGCTGAAAACTGATGCTCAATACCATGCTCAAGACAGAAAGCATCAAAGGAGGAGTTCTTGAACTCGGTGCCATTATCACTGCAGATTGCTCATAATGCACCAAGGAGTTCCTTGAACAACCTAAAAGCTAAGCTCCAAAAGTGATGAAACACTTCATCCTTGCTCTCAAGAAAGTAGACCCAAGAGTAGCGAGAATAGTCATCAACAATCACAAGAACATACCACTTCCCACCTGCCGAATGGACCCGAGAAGGACCAACAGTGTCCATGTGAAGCAACACTCCAGGGCATTTAGTCATCACCAAATTGATTGGTGGATGAGAAGCGGCAATCATTTTCCCACGACAACAAGGAGCACAAACCAAATCCTTATCAAATTTGAGTTTAGGCAATCCTCAGATCAAACCTAGGCCACTCAAGCAACATAATAAGTCAAAGCTCGTGTGACCTAGTCTCCTATGCTATTTCTAGAGCTCAGAAGAAGATAGAGCAAACAAGCACTTATGAGACCCAGGAGAACCAGCAAAATCGGCCTAAAAAACTCTACCAATGCGAGAAATCCCACAAACCAAGGACCCACTCGAATCAAGAACACAAGAAGCATTCGACTTAAAGTGCACTTCCAAACCAACATCAAGAAGCTGAGAAACAGAGAGCAGATTGTACTTGAGATACTCAACCAACCCAACATCCTTGAGAGTGAATTTTACATTTACCTTTATTGCGCCTCTTGCCTTCACTCTCCCTCTCTTGTCATCTCCAAAGTTCACATACTCCCAGCGCTTCAAGGGAGTGAGGCTGGGAAACCACTTCGCATCTCCGGTCATGTGACACGAACACCCGGAGTCCATCAACCATTTGTTCTCCAGGCCTCCACCTACTGCCTACAAAGAACAAGAAGGGAAAGTCGATGGCTCAGTGCTGGGGTTAGTCAAAAAGCATTTGGTAACCCAGCACTTAACCATACGACCGGTAGTAGTCATCACAGTTCTTTGCACATTATCATTCGAATGCGTAGGACGAGAAACATGATGGGGAAAACGTGGCCTATCAAAGTGTCTCGACTCAAACCTTGGATTGTGAGGATAGAAGTCATCAGTGTGAAAGCCAAATCCACGTGAATGACGCTCACCACGATGGGGAAAACATGGGGCGCCATAACGCTACTACACAAAGCCTCTGTTTTGTGAATCAAAGCCATATGAAGAATGACCTTGTCCATGATAGGCACGAGAAAAAGAGCGAGGCTGAAAGTCAACAAAATCATCATAAAAAGCATCCCTAGACAACTCAGCTTGCTTCCTCTCAATCCTCTTATGCCTATAACTGAATTCATCCAAGTGGCCCTTGCAACCACAAAACATGCAAATGTAGACACCCTTAGGATTAGGCTTGGTTTGCATGGCAGGCTTGGGTTTTGGCTTCTCTGTTTGCTTTGGGTTGAAGGAGGGTTTTGGATTGGGTGGATAGTATGTGTCAGTGGGTTTGATGGAGTTTTCCTCATCTTTGTAGCTGGAGCTAGGAACAAACTTACCCACATTCTCACTCTCCTTGTCACACCTCTCAAATCCTATGCCCAAGTTATAGGTTGACCTAAGCGAAGCAATTTCAAAATCAGCACTTTCCAACTTAGACTTAAGCTCTCTACTCTCACGAACAGAACTGCGAACCTTATCATCTTGCAAGAGCAAAACATCGTACGAATGATCAAGTTCAGAAGAGAGCTCATCAGGAGTGGGAGGTACCTCACTTGTGTCGGAGTCAGATCCAGAGTCGTTGTCGTGGTCATTCTTTGCCATGAAGCAAAGCTCGGTGAAGTCATCCTTCCTCTTGACTCATGGCTTCTCAACCTCCTCCTCCGAGATTGTGAGGCCTTCGCTTGATGTGAGGTCGACATCGCTCACGGCGGCAACGCAGGTGCGTGCAATGGCCTTGGCGAATTTCTTGGAGTTCTTGCCCTTCTTGTAGAAGCGGTTCTTCTCCTGCTTGAAGTCTATAGTGTTGTTGTCACGGTACCCAGCCTTCTTCTTCTTCTTGGGACAGTCAGCAATGAAGTGTCCTGGGTCACTGCACTCGAAGCAGGTTCTTGAACCACCTCTTTTCTCTTGTTCCGGTTATTGTAGAACTTCCTGAACTTCCTTGTGAGCGAGGTGTGGGATACTTGCCTCACGGGTATCTTCATACAAGACTAAGTCGGTAGCTGACCGGGTACTTCATCAACAAGGAAGCCGACCGACTCGACTTGGAGCGCAAGGCATGTAGAGATAGACTTTCTATGTAAATCCTAAAGGGTTACGATTAGGACTCTTCATGTATCCCCCTGCCGACGGATATATAAGGCGGCAGGGTACCCACCATCGAGGGAAGAGTAGTAGCGATAGAACAACACAAGATCAATACAATACATAGAACACAGGACGTAGGGTTTTGTAACACCCTACTTTTGCAAATTCTAAAAATGCCAACTATTAGCATTTAGGAGTTTAATTAAATAACGTAGGACAAATTGTTTTTATAATAAATTAAATTATTGCAATTGCATAACATGTCATATTCATATAGATTTTCATTGCATTATGCATTTAGTTTAATTATTATTTATTTACCAGGAATATTAGGAATAGAATTAGAATAGAAATTAGACAAGGAAAAGAATTGAGAAAGAAAAAGAAAAGAAAAGGAGGAACTAGAACAGTGGGCCGAAACCCACCATTCAGCCCACCCCTCCCCTCTCCCCACCTCCTCCTTTCGGCCCAGCCGGCCAGGCCGCCTCCCCCTCCCTTCTCTTTCCTTCTCCCCCCCCCACCCCGCCCCGCACGGCCCAGCTTCTCCCGGCCGGCCCAACGCACGCGCAGCCCGCTCCTCCCGCGCTCTCTCTCTCTCTCTCTCTCACTGACACGCGGGCCCCACCTGTCATCCCCTCCTCCATCTCTCTCTCTCTCACTGACACGCGGGCCCCACCTGTCATCCCCTCCTTCGCCTCTCTCTCTCTCACTGACACGCGGGCCCCACCTGTCATCCCCTCCTCCGCCTCTCTCTCTCCCGTCGCCGGAAACCGACGCCGCCGTCGTCGATCTCCCTCCCCCCGACCTCCCCGACTCCCGAAACCGGCGCCTGAGCGCGCGCGACCGCCTCCACTTCCCTTCCCCCCTAACTTTCGGCCGTTTCGGCCGTTACGAACCCCCCCGCGCGCATCAATGGCGCTAGTGGCCATTGATGGCCGAAGAGCCCCACGCCGGCTCAATTCGCTCGCCTCCGCGCCTATAAAGCACCCTCTCGGCACCGCCCTGCTCCGCCGCCGCTCCTCCGTTCTCTTCCGCTCGCTCGCGACCATCGGACAACCTCCCCCACCGAGCTCCGACCACCGCTGCCACCGAGCCGCGCCGCCGACCCCCCTCCCGGCCTTCCCGCACCCGCGCGACCTGCCGGTGAGACTCCCCTCCCTCCCCTCTCTCTCCCGGGACTCTCGCGGCGAAGAATGGCCGACCGGAGTGCCATTCCGGCCGGTCTCCGGCGAGCCCCGCCGCGCGCCGCCGCCTAACCGGCCGCCGGCGACGACCTTCCCCCGCCCTTTAATTCTGACCGTTGGATCTTGATCCAACCGTCCAGATTACATACCCCTTCAGGTTATGTAATTGGTCCACCGTGAACCAGTGGACCAATGGTCCACAGAACCTATAGACCCGGTCCACGCATTTCTAGTTTAAAATTAATTCAATTAATTCCTGGATATTGTGGCAGTTTTGCATTTTAGCCCCTATGCTTAGTTTAAATTAGGTTTAGGTCCCTGTTTTTGTGCAGAACAAATAAAAGTCTGTTTTTAGGCCCCTAAACTTTATAATAATTATTTTTAGCACTACATTTTTACAAAAAGCCCCTATACCTTTAAGAAATTATATTTTTGCCCTATAAATTGTAGAAAACCCCTGGAATTGTTTTAAATTATATTTTAATCCAGTCTTTTTATATTATTAATGGTATAAATATTATTTTAGCCCTAAAAATTTATAGAAACACCCCTATGCATTAATTAAATTATTATTTGACCTTGTAATTTTATAAAACACCCCTGGACTGATCTTAATTATGTTTTAGTCCCCAGAATTATTTTAAAATTATACCTTAATCCTTATTAATTGTATAAATATTATTTTAGCCTTAAACTTTTACAGGAACATCCCTGTACTTAATTTTAATTAGATTTTGGCCCTGTCTTTTTACACTTAAACACCTGCACTTAGTATTAATTATGTTTGAGTCCTAGAATTTTTGCAAAAACAACCTTATACTTTTATAACTACTTTTCAGCCCTGATAATTTACACTTTAGTCCCTGTAATTTTATAAAATTACACATAGGTCCTTAAAAGCCTCTGTTTTTATCCTTTTGCCCCTAAAACTTCAAACTAGCATAACTTTTTACTCATAACTCCAATTTAGGTGATTCTTGCGCCAAAATTCTCGTAGGAGCATAACCTTTGCATCCCTTGCATCTACATACTGTTTTTCCTCTGTTGCATATAGTGTATTGATTTTGTATGTTTTGCTTGTATTGGTATGGCGTTACATAAAGGCGAGCATACACAAGAACCACCCTACGAGGATTTTCAAGAGCAGGAATTTGAAGGGTTAGAGCAGCCTTCTGCGCAGGACGAAGGCAAGTGTCCTTGATGCATATTACACCTATTGAAATGTTACTATAGAATTGCATGCTTGTGTCAATTTATTGGGAACCTATTGTTAGGGTTTTCCTTAGTAATTGTTTTTACCCTGTTCCTTGTCGCCTTGAACCAATGGGTGAATTGTGGGTAGAAAATGCTTAAGATGGCTTATGGGATGTGGGTTAATATTAATTTTGATTAATGAACAATGTCACGTGGGATATGTTTGGTAAATCTTTTAGTAACATGGCTTAGGGATCTATGCAAGCCAGGTGGAAAGGATGTGGTGCCGTGGGCACATGCTTGTGGTGGTAGGCTTGTTGTAGATCCTAGGAACCGGTTCTTACAGTGACAACCCAGGAAAACAGTGCCAACACAAGATCGACATGGGTAAGGCTTGGCCTAGTAATTAGATGTTCTCCCAGTGTCAGTGCAGCATTTGGTGGAGCGGGGAAGTATGTAATGTGGGTCGCGTCCACGGGCACCAAGGGAATCACGACTTGTGGGTAAAGTGGTACAAACTCTGCAGAGTATCAAAACTATCATGATAGTCGTGCTCACGGTCAAGAGCGGCCTGGAATCCTCACAAGATTAGTTGGGGATGGGTTGGTATGGTTGGAAAGGTGGGATGGATTGAGACTTGGTTAGTACAGCACCTTGTGAAAGTAGGGGTGGGATGACCCCACTTAGTAAATAGGATGCTTAGGTTAATTAAAAGCTCATGCAACCCACTCTATAAAGCCTTCTCTTGACTATAGCCCCATGTCATCTTTTCCCCCACTTGCTGAGTACGACATGTACTCACCCTTGCTATACCACGTTGATATTCAGCACAAGGAGAAGATTGGAACCAATACTAAGAGGAAGGAAGCAAGTACTAGGCGATGATCCTCCAATCGATGCCTGTGGAGTTTGGGATGTCTACGCTAGATACTTTCCGCTGCATGGATGTATTTTTCTTCTAGACCCATGGGTCCTTTTGTAATAAAGATATGATGTAATAAATAAAGGATATGGATAATTATTCTGTTTACCATTGATGATGTACCGTATGTGTGTGTAACTTGATCCTGGACACATGTACGGCTACACCCATTTTGTTTTCTTAAAATGGGTGTTACAGGTTTTTACTCTCATCGAGAGGGCCCGAACCTGTATAACTCGGCTTCTTGTATTACCATCGTAGTTCTTAGTCTCCATGTAGCCCTATACATTTTACTACCAATCTCAAGCTTTGACACAAGGACAACTCCTCATTAGGAATGCACTCCATCTGTTCATCGGAAGCTGCAACAAGAGAAGACAAAGCAAACTCCAAAGAAGATTTGCCAAGTGAGGGGTTAGTTCCATAAGAAGCACAACTGTGATCACCCTTCTGAGAACTAGAAAGTAAAGCCATGCTAGAAGCAGGAATAGCAAGATTAGAACGAGATTTCCTAGACAGTTCATGAGATTTCAGCTTGCTATATAGTTCTCACAGTTCAAGGTATTGAATTCAGCAGTTTCTTCTAGAGCAGCAATTTTAACCCCCCAAACATTTTCATCAAGTGAGTACAACAGTTGCTTGTCTCTATCATTGTCATTGTACACAAGGTTACCACAAGCCCGCAAGTTGCACACAATTGCCTCAAACCTACGAAAGGTGTCATCTAGTGACTCGCCAGGTTTTTGTGCAAAGCTTTAGTACTGTCTATTGTAAGAATCCTTACGCATAGACTTGACTTGGTTGGTACCCTCATGGTAAGTACAGAGCTTAACCCTCATAGCATGAGCAGTGTCAAGGTGTGCAACCCTATCATATTCACTCCTACCAAGTGCAGAGAGCAGAATATTGATAGATTTGGAGTTGTCCTCATACCTGACTAACTCACCTACAGATGCAGTGTTCACGTCCTGTGGTATAGCATACTCCTGCTCAATAATCTCCCAAATTGCACATCCTTGACTCAGCAGATACGCCTTGGTCCGTGACTTCCAGTAGGAGAAGTCCTCTACATCGAACATCCATAGCTTAATAGCACGCTTCTCCATGTCGCCTTCGGATCACAAAGCCGGTGAAGGTCAACTAGTGATCAAACCGGCTCTAATACCAATTGAAGGACCGAGAAGCCAACCAGAGGGGGCGGTGAATGGGAGCCAATCAAAAAATTCTGTGAGAGAACTTGGCCTATATCCCAAAAACAACCCAAGCCAACCTCCAAACACATCACCAAGACTACACACACCAACTCGTGGTGTACTAGTCTTAGGAGTGATCAACTACAGCAAAGAAACACAGCAGAAACAACAGGAAACAGCAGAGACTCGAGATAGTCAAAAACCTCACAAACTGCACCTTACTGAACCTCCACCGGCAGTGCCAGTTGGCCCCATCAGTAGTGCTGATCTGGCCCATCGGCAGTGCTGGTGCGGGGTTCTGAGACCCATCGGCAGTGCCGGTCCTGGTCGTCGGCAGTGCCGATCACCCCCAACAGAACAATAGAAACTTTTGGGAATTTGGCAAATCTTCTCCAAAACCTAACTAAACGAACTCCAAATGATGCGATTTTTGGACCAGTGAATCCTCATCACATCAGAACCCTAATCTAAGAAAATCATCTCAATTGGCTCAAGGAATCATCAAAAATTTTAGATCTTGTGCCAAGAACACCAAAAAGGGGAAACTTCAGAAATCCTTCAAATCGAACGTGCTAGAGCTATTGATTCGATCAAGGATCCATAGAGGATTGTTCTAGCTCATCCTAGCAACAAGTTTCTCAAGAAATCTGAGCCAAAAAGTCATGCAAAAATGAGAGAAAAAATCACCACAAAAATAGCTCCAAAAATAGGAAAAAGGGAATTTCGGGATTCCAGTGAAGAGGGAAATCTTGAGCACGAAAATACTTCTCATATCATAGAAAGGTGCTTACAAGATCCATAGGTACAAGGCTAGGAAGCCACCCTCTTCCTCCCACTATTTGGAAGAGCAAGAGATGTCTCTCACACACCCTTTCCTCTCCTCTAAAACATGAAGTCCTCTCCTAGCACTTTAAATAGAGTCCTAACACAAGGCTAATGGAAAGAGAGGCCGCTCTCCCACTAGCCACAGGTCTCCTTATATTGGCCTAGGGTCTATTGTCCACATGACCACTCTACCCTTGACCTACATAACACACCCACCTACCACCGCGGCATAACTGTCCATCTTTCACCTCATCGCCCGAATGCCATCGGATGCTTCAAGTCTTTGCTTCGTCTTGAAGCAAGCTCCGTGATGGTGCCCTGTGCACCACCAACCACCACCACCGGTTTTGAGGCCCAAACCGGGAAACCGCATCGCATGCTTGTCAAAGCGCGACTTCTTGATGTCGACGCGTGTCACCTTGTCCCACAATCCTGACCACCGGCAAGTCCCTCCTAGTCCCTGTCCATCGGGCCCCCTTGTCACTTGCACTGACATCCCGTTCGCCTTGACTTGGTCAACACGACATCTTCGTCACCACCAAGGTTTTGAGGCTCAATCGTGAAATCATCCGTGCTTCTTGCCTCTCCACGTGTATGGTATAGATCACCCTTGACTTCACCCGGCATCCCGATCGTCTGGCCCCAAGTCCCGTACTTGTGCCCGATCCTCTCGCCGCTGACCGCCAAGTCGACTCTAGTGACGTACACATCATGAGACAAGCAAACATATTTCCCATCTCCTGCAATATCACCAATATCTCCCCCAACTCTGGTTAGTCATAACCATAATATGCAAACCCATGCAATCCCTGGATTCCCGTATTTCAACTCAAACACCAAATCCGCTCAAGTCAATTACTCATCACAATTATGGCAAACCATGGCACATATCCACATGGTTTCTCACTCTTCCTTCTCTTGCTCAGTCAATGATCTTTCAAAAAATAGGAAATCCTCATATGTAAGGGCTTAGCAAGATCAAGAAGACTTTCCACTTTCAGAAACAACTTCACTTTTAATAGGCGCTATAGATTTTCCTTTGTGCACCAACACTCTCTTCATTATCTGCCGAAGTTCATTGTCCATCTTCACCTTGTCGGAGTTACACGCGTTAGCTTCGCTTTTCCTCATGAATTTCTTCCGTAGGTTTGACCGGATGACAAGATCATCTGGTGTTGGCGTCAGCACTTTGTCGACTTCTTCCCAGGACCAATTTGTAGAGGGTTGCAGAAATCCGCCGCCGAGCCGATCGACATAATGGTCATGCTGATCGGCGCCGCCTTGGTTGCTACCAGATGCGCCGCTTTCCATTGCTTCTGCTCTTAGGGTTTTGTTCTGGTGATGGTGTAATGCGAGTTGATCCGTGGGTTTGCTATCCTCTCATATTTGTATCCCTTGATCTCCAACTGGACTAGGACTCTATCTCTTATTCGTGGAATTTAACAAGTCTTAAAAGAGCAAGGTCCAAAACCGACTCCGAAACCAAAAAGACTCCGCCGTGCCGATCAGTGCAGGGCTGCGCCGATCGGTGCAGCAATGCGCCAATTGGCATAGTACACTAAATTACCAAATCAGAAATAGAAAAATCACAGAAATCAAAATACATACAGAGCTTTTGTTTTACGTTGTTAAGCTCGAGTACACGGGGCACTAAGCAGTGAAATACACATCAAAAGATTTTAATTCAAATGTGTCGGGTTCTAGATATACCTCTAGACGTTGTCCATTCACCGTGTACTTGTTTCTCTTCCATCCATTATGATTACAGCTCCCGAAGGTAACACCATATTCACAAGATAAGGTCCCTCCCATTTACTTCATAGTTTGCCTTTACCAAATAATCTAAATCATGAATTAAATAGGAGCACCCGATCTCCTTCCTTGAATTCCTTCTTCAAAACCTTCTTATCATACCACATCTTTCTCTTCTCTTTGTATATGGCCGCATTTTCATATGCACGCAATTGCATCTCTTCCAATTCGCTTATCTGTATCTTTCTTTTCATGCCGGCGGCATGAAGATCCAAATTCATTTCCTTTATAGCCCAATAAGCCTTATGTTCCAATTCCCCTGGTAGGTGACACGATTTCCCATAGATGAATTGATATGGTGTCATACCAATTGATGTCTTGAATGCCGTCCTATATGCCCATAATGCTCCATTAAGCTTCGTGACCTAATCTTTTCCTTCCTTTATAACAATCTTCTGCATAATCCCCTTTAATTGCTTATTTGATGTTTCTGCTTGTCCATTCGTATAGGGATGGTAGGCTATTCCATTTCTATGCTCAACTCTAGATTTAGTTAAAAACCTAGTAAATTCTCCTCCTGTAAAGTGGGATCCTCCATCTGTAATTATTACCCTCGATACTCCATACCTAGGAAATGTCTGCTCCTGAAGTATACTCCTTGATTCTCTTGTAGTATTGGCCTTGCATGCCATTGCTTCGACCCACTTGGAGACATAATCAGCGGTGACAATATGTACTCGAAACCATGAGAATTCACAAAGGGTCCCATAAAATCCATACCCCAAACATCAAAGATTTTGACTTGAAGATTGTACTTAAGAGGCATTGCATTCCTACTGTTAACATTCCCTATTCATTGGCATTGAGCACGTGTTGCAACATACCTCTTTGCATCTTCAAGCATGGTAGGCCAATAGAACCCACTCGCTCATACCTTTGCCTGTGTTCTGAAGTAGCCATAACGTCCCCCATAATCCGAAGAATGACACTTTGCTAAAATGCTCGCTCTTTCTTCTTTGGGTACACATCTCCATATTGTTCCATCCTCGCAATACCTATACAAGTATGGGTCGGCCCATATAAATTTTCTCATTTCACTCTTAATTCTTTTCCTTGTCTTCTTGTTCATCAAATCAGTTTGTCCCTTGAAACCTTTGATAATATCCATCATCCAATTCTCTCTACGATCAAATGCGGCAAACAACTGCTCTTGTTGCATTTTATCTCTTATTGGCTCAGTTGATGATGATTCAAGATGAGATAAATGATCTACTACAGAATTTTCTACTCCTTTCTTATCTCTTATCTCCAAATCCAATTCTTGCAGCATCAATACCCATTGCATTAACCGAGGCTTAGACTCCTTCTTTGAAACCAAGTATCTTATAGCAGCATGATCAGTATATACAATCACCTTAGAATTTAGAATGCAGGATCTAAACTTCTCAAAAGCAAATATAATAGCTAACATGTCTTTTTCAGTTGTTGTATAATTGATCTGTGCCTCATTCAATGTTTTGCTAGCATAATAAATAGCATGCACTTTACTTTCCTTCCGTTGTCCAAGAACAGCTCCAACTGCATAGTCACTTGCATCACACATAATTTCAAAAGGTAAACTCCAATTAGGTGGCTGCATAATGGGTGTAGAGCATAGAGCTTCCTTAAATCTTCTAAAGGCAAAGAGTCTTTCATCGTTCATGACAAATTCTGTATCTTGCTTCAACAATTCTGTCAGGGGCTTAGCAATCTTCGAATTATTCTTAACAAATCTGCAATAGAAGTTGGCATTTCCAGGAAAACTCCTCAAAGTTGTAAGATACCTTTGCTTTATCAACCTCTATCCCTCTATTAGGTATGACATGACCAAGTACTATCCCTTCTATTACCATGAAGTGAAACTTCTCCCAATTAAGAACTAAGTCGCATTCAACACACCTTTTCAAAACCTTCACCAAATTCTCCAAACAACTATCAAAATCAACACCATGCACGCAGAAGTCATCCATAAATACCTCCATAATCTCTTCTATGAATTCAGCGAATATTGCATTCATGCATCTTTGAAATATGGCGGGCGCGTTGCAAAGACCAAATGGCATCCTTCTATATGCATATGTCCCAAAAGGGCAAGTAATAGTAGTTTTCTGCTGATCATTGGGTCTTACCGGTATTTGAAAGAAACCACCATATCCATCCAAATAACATAAGTATGAATTCATTGCTAACCTTTCAAGCATCTCATCAATGAACGGAAGAGGATAGTGATCTTTCTTTGTCACCTTGTTCAAACTTCTGTAATCTATGCACATTCTCCATCCAGTTATAGTCCTTTGATGGATCAACTCATTGTTCTCATTAGGCACTACTGTCAACCCTCCTTTCTTGGGCACACAATGTACTAGACTAACCCATTCACTATCAGCAACAGGGTAGATCATACCTACATTAAGTAGCTTCAAAATGTCCTTTTTAAACACTGGCTTCATTGATTCCTTCAACCTTCACATCCCTTCAACCACTGGTTTAGCATTCTCCTCCAAGTTAATCTTGTGGGTACAAAGTGTGGGGCTGATTCCCTTGATATCATCCAATGTGTAACCAATGACTTTCTTGTACCTTTTGATCACAGCAAGCAGCTTCTCTATTTCTTCTTGCATTTTGAACCTCTTGCATTGTTCACAATAACTGGATATATTCTATTCTTCCCTAGATATTCATAGCATAGCTCCTTCAGAAGATCCTTCTGTTCCACTTCTGGTGCTTCATTTGGATCTAGCTCCCCAAGAGGTTCAAAATCAGGATTTTCCTGGTTGAGCCGATCAGCACAAGCGTCACGCCAATCGGTGGGATTTTCCTGGTTGAGCCGATCGGCGCGAGCGTCGCGCTGATCGGCGTTGGCAGTATGCTTCTCACTTTCGCGCAGGATGTGGTCCAGTGGGTCTCCCATATCCATCCCTATCTTCTCGACTTCCTCCGGGTAGAAATCCTGATAGTAAGAAGGGTCTTCATGAGACGGATTGTTAAGTTGAAATTGCACTTCTTCTGATGTGGACAAGGGTTCCTGATCTTCTAAAAGGTTCTGGATACGTTGATTTGGTCAGAGGTGACACACAAATCGATCCGGCTTCAGAACAGCACGTTCTAAACCCCGCAATCGCAGCACGACATCTCCTCTGGTTATCAACCATCCTAAAACGATTGACCTCGCCGAGAAGGCTAATCCCTGCCTGCGAATCAAGAACACAAGCAAGAACAAAGAAGAATGCAACACAATTGCAGATGTATTACGAATCTGACGAAGTTGGGGTCTCACAAACTGAGATGATGGCGAAACTGTTATGAACAGAATAATCTAAGCAAAACCCCAACCCTAATGGTGCGGCAGCGGCTGTATATGAAGACCCTAGAGTCGTGCAAGACCTTCTGGAAGTGCCCCTAATTGGGCTCAACTAGATACAAAGCCCAAAGGCCAAAAACAGGCGACACAACACCGAAACAGATTCTGGATCCTCTCTTGTTTCGATGATTTCTGATGACTCCGGATGAATTTTGACATGAGACTGATGGCATTGGAAAGGCCTTATTCTTATCTTTCCGTGCATATGTAGAACGTCCAAATCCGAGTCCGTATGTGTTCTGGGCATCCGTTTTGGTGCAGACTGGTCCTGGGCCCCGAAACAGACTCGAAGTTGGTTTTGGTTGGGCCTCCACCTTGGCTTCCACGTCCTTGCTGGTCCTCCATGTCTCCAAGTCCTTCTCCCATCATCTCCTATTCCTCTCCATGATTCCTAATTACAATATAATCATTAGGTAGGAAACCATTCTTAAAAGTGACATATGATGAAGAACGTAGGAACGAGCTCACCTCTAAATTTAGTCGTCGTGCACGAGCTCTAGTCATTGGACCTTGCAAGTCTAGAATTTGAGGAGTGTTGCATGTATCCTTAGGAGTGATGTCCTCATCATCCTCCCCCTCTTGATGTGGAGTCGTCCTCGACTCAAGCTCATCCTCTTCTCCCAAGTATCGTTTCAAATCTGAAATGCTACAAGTAGGACTAACCCCAAACTCGGGAGGCAACTCAAGTTTGTATGCATTATCATTAATCTTCTCAATTATTTTGAAAGGACCATCAGCTCTAGGCATTAATTTAGACTTTCTCAAACCTGGAAATCTATCCTTTCTCAAGTGTAATCATACTAAATCTCCTACATCAAGTTTTACTTCTTTTCTACCTTTACTACCAGCAATTTTATACTTGTCATTCATCTTTTCAATGCTAAGTCTAGTGGTCTCATGCATTTGCAAAATAAATTCAGTACGCTCTTTAGCATCAACATGAACTCTGTCATGAATAGGTAGAGGAAGTATATTAAGTGGAGTACGGGGATCAAAGCCATACGCTATCTTGAAAGGACTTACCTTGGTAGTAGAATGTGTTGCCCGATTATATGCAAACTCAACATGAGGCAAACATCCTTCCCATTGCTTCAAATTTTTCTTCAAAATAGCTCTCAACATAGTACCAAAAGTGCGGTTCACCACCTTAGTTTGTCCATTAGTTTGTGGGTGACAAGTTGTAGAAAACAACAACTTCGTATCCAACTTATTCCAATGCGTGCGCCAAAAGTGACTCAAGAATTTTGCATCATGATCTGAAACAATAGTAGAAGGCATACCATGCAAACATACAATTTCTTTGAAAAAGAGATCAGCAATATTGTGGGATACTTGCCTTATGGGTATCTTCATACAAGACTAAGTCGGTAGCCGACTGGGTACTTCATCAACAAGGAAGCCGACCGACTCAACTTGGAGCGCAAGGCATGTAGAGATAGACTTTCTATGTAAATCCTAAAGGGTTACGACTAGGACTATTCATGTACCCCCTGCCGACTGGATATATAAGGCGGTAGGCTATCCCCCCATCGAGGGACAGAACAACACAAGATCAATACAATACACAGAACACAGGATGTCGGGTTTTTACTCTCATCGAGAGGGCCCGAACCTGTATAACTCGGTGTCTTGAGATATCATCGTAGTTCTTAGTCTTGATGTAGCCCTATACATTTTACTGGCGATCTCAAGCTTCGACAGTTGGTGCGCTAGGAAGGGGGTTAAGACTCACAGGGATTCTCTGTCGACTACGATGGCCAAAATTCCCATCATCCAGTACTCGCCGGACTTCAAGATCTCCTTTGGATCGCTCGACTGTATGTTTGCATGGCCGAAATTCCCATCATCCAGTACACGCCGGACTTCAAGATCTCCTTTGGATCGCTCGACTTCACAGGGGCCAAAACTAGGACTATTCATGTACCCCCTGCCGACTGGATATATAAGGCGGTAGGCTATCCCCCCATCGAGGGACAGAACAACACAAGATCAATACAATACACAGAACACAGGATGTCGGGTTTTTACTCTCATCGAGAGGGCCCGAACCTGTATAACTCGGTGTCTTGAGATATCATCGTAGTTCTTAGTCTCGATGTAGCCCTATACATTTTACTGCCGATCTCAAGCTTTGACAGTTGGCGCGCTAGGAAGGGGGTTAAGACTCACTGGGATTCTCTGTCGACTACGATGGCCGAAATTCCCATCATCCAGTACTCGCCGGACTTCAAGATCTCCTTTGGATCGCTCGACTTCACAGTCGGTGACAACGGAGCCTAGGTCTGGAGAACCACAGATCCGACTCGGCCATAGCCGTATCCATGGCGTGATCACCGAGTTCGTCTAGCATAATCCCCGCATTGGTTCCACTTGGATCTGAGGAAGAAGATCCTTCCTTTGGGAATGATTCAAAATTGGATCGGTCTTTTGATGAGGACTCGGTCGGATCCGCTTACCCATACCCCCATACTGTCAACATGGTGGATATAGCAGATCCCGCAGGTGGAGACCAAGATGGTGACCAAGACGGTGAACAAGAAGGTAACCCCATTGATGGCCACCTGAATCAACTAGCTGAAGGAGGTCAACAAGAGGAGGACCCCCCAGTTGATGACTTATCGTTCGGTCACCGCCGTTGACCAAGAGGGTCACGCGGTTCACGCAACGCACGCCGACTGGATCTCGGTCCAGAACTCGAAGTGGATGGCGTCAAGGTCTACCACACTCCTCAGAATAACATCACAGGGGCCAAAACTTTGCTCGACACTCTAATGGTCGATGTGAATTATCAGACCCCTGCGATGCAGAAGGCGGTGGCTATGCTTAAGGCCGCTGCGGCTCAAGAGGCCGCAAAATCTTAGTCGGTCACAAGCTCTAGTCACGTATCTTTGCGAGGTTGGCATAGGCGTGAAGATCTGAGAAATTCTCTTAGCCTCCGTGATGGAGGAGATACCATCAACTCTCACTATGAAGAACGTGCTCGGGATAATCGACGCTATGAGGAAGAACGCCATGATTGGAGAATGGATGACCGACGGGACGACTGATGGGACAACCAACAAGAGGACTGTCAAGATCCTCCAAGGCACAACCGCGATGACCGTCGTCGACGTGATGATCGGGATCGGCGTGATAATGATAATAACGACCATCAGCATTGTCGTCATGATTATGATGTTGGTCCGTGACACGGCTGCCATGCAACTCCGTCCCCAGACTGGCATAGGCGGTCGATGATGCCGACCGACGATGAGATTGATGGCATCAAAGATTACATCCCTAGCCTTCGCATTTCTCGATGGCCACAAGGAATCAGGCCAGTCCCCATCAAAAATACGATGGTCAGACCATCCTCGAGAATGGCTGCAGCTCTACAGCACGACGATTCGGTCGGCTAGAGGTGATTCCTATGTAATGGCTAATTACCTTCCGGTCTGCCTAGATCCAGCTGTCCGGATATGGCTTGTGGCGCTCCTTCCCGAAGGATCGAGGTTTTGACGGTGCGGGTAACGCAGACACTTGATAATACAACATTGATTCAAATTTAAGTTGAATATTACATCATTAGAGTCATCAGAGTGCAGCGGAGTATTACAAGTTCATATGTTTTGAAAATAGCGGAAGCAAATCAAGATAAGAAGCTACGAGCTCGATGATACAACATAGTAATGGTTCATGCCCGAAGAACCATCACTCTAGCCACACACATCATTACTGCTGCGGGAGTCGGACTCCCAGTGGGCGGTCGAACCCTTAGGGACTTTCATGTCCTAGGGCAGCACATCTACAGGCAGTTCTAGATCTTTATTACCTGAAAAACAACGGTGGCACAAAGCCTGAGTACTAATTACTTAGCAAGTCTTACCCGTCGGACACCTAGACATGCAATGGCTCTAATAGGTGGCTTGTTTAAAAGGACTCGCACTAAGCAACCTATTAGTTTTATTAAGTTTTAGTTCTTAACTTAATTGGGTAGAGCAGAAATGTAACTTTAGTTGCAACAATAAGATAACAAAGCAACACATAAATTAAAGGCATCAAAGGAGCATTAATAGTAACATCAACAATAAGCGTCATAATCAATTTCCAAGTACCATGTGCAACTACGTGACGACTCAGTGATCAAGTGGTACTCATTACTGCGAGGGACAACAATTGCAATTGACTTACAACAGCTGGGAAACCTGAAAACACGACACATACACACCAATTAAGATCGTATATGGCAACCTTTCACAAGGATGAAAAACAACTTGGTTCGGGTCCAGTCTCAGTGAGTGGGCATGCCGTTCTGCCAATAATACTTCACGGTATGAACCGTCCACTCCAGCAGCAGAAGGATCAACAACCACTAGGTACCGTCCTCATTGCTGCGCCAATGCTACATCAGTTTACTAGTGCCCATAGACTAGCATGCATTCGGTACTGTTCAATACTTGACCAAGGGTCCGACCACGGACAGGTCCTAGGTTCGACAAGGCAGGGCTACCGCAGTCAACACCCATGTGTTGCTGCAAACCTACACATGCATCATCCCTGCCCAGTCATAACATCAAAATATACTTCTTTTATTAATTCCCATTCCAGTGGTCCAGTTCATTTCTTAGTAATGATATCTACCGAGTCTAGCAATTACTAAGCATAGCGACACAGTACCGATACTACCAAAGTTCTAATGACAGGGGCGTAGGTCATTTGGGTATCATACAAAGTGGGTTCCAATCAACTCCTGTGACCTAATGCAACAATCATCACATACACTAGTAATATTGAATAGTAGCAAACTTTATGAAAAAGGCGAATGTAAACCAGGGCTTGCCTGGATTGATGTTAGTGCTAGCAACTACAATTTCTTGTTCCTGAGGATCAAGGTCCTTCTGAATATCCTCTTCTTGCTCCTGGTCGTCGTTGCATATATGATCGAATTGTATTAACGGCATTATCGATATACCGTTGATTGAAATGATATGATGCATGCAAGCACCTTGTGTTTTAATGTTAATTAAAATTATTATTATGTTCTCGAAGCCATATGCTTCAAAGAAGTTGATTTATTAAATAAGAATTTAGGTACATACATTCTTTTATGCATTTAAACAATGTAAAAGAGTGATATAAGCAATTAAATTAATTACTTAAGTAAATTTATGTTCCTGGACATGTGTGATTTACTATGTACAGAGACTTATATGAGTGAATTTTAGACTAAATGGCATGGGCAAATTATTTATAGAATAATTACTAGAATTAATTTAAGCAAACAAACTAAATAAATTCTAGGGCCTAAAATAATTCATATTTTGCCAAACCAAAATTTGTGGTGATAGATAATTATGTATTTATTAGGCATGCCAAAAATCAGGATTTAATTTCATTCGTAGAATTTCAGGTGAATTAATTTGTGTTTGGGCAATTAAAGGAATCAACAAAAATATATTAACAGAGACATTAATTTACCATTTTACTAAATTAGATCACTTCAAAATGAATCTAACAAAATTTGTTTGGGCCTCATTGGGTTTAAACTCGATTTACTATGAGTTTTTGAAGTTTGTAGCCTTTTCTAGTAATTTCCTGATATTTTTCTGGTTTCAGAGGAGGCCACATATGCGACACGTTGACGCCACGTAGGCGACACGTCGGCTGCCAGAAGGCTCCAGTCAGCACCGCCGCAGGTCAGGGCAGCTCGTCGGAGTTGGGTGGGCTAGCATGGTGCGCAGGTCGAGGCGAAGAGTTGGGTGGGGTTCGCGAGGTCGGATTCTCATCGGAAGGTTGCCGACGTCAAGGGGCGACGGGAGAGGGGTCTTCGGTGGTGTTGCAGGAGCGGTAGGGGGCACCAACTTGGACTCCGTCTTCTGCTGCAGCTTCACGGAGACGAGGCGGCCATTGGCATCGCGTCGGCTTGGTTCGGGAGGGGCCGGAGGGTAGTGCTCACCGTGGGGCGGCTTCAGGTTCGGCTGCGGAGGGGAGAACAGCCGAGGAAAAAGCCGAGGCGCCGGCGATCTTACAAAGAAAACTAGGGAAGGAATGATTAGGAGCATTCAGCATTGAGTCGCGCATGCGAACGACGAGGAGCAAGGGAACGAGGCTCACCAATTTGGAAGAAATCGGGGTTGGCATCAATGGAGCTCGACCGGAAGCGGTTCTCAGTTTTTCTCCAAATTGATTCAATTCTCGATGGATGATGGCCGAGCGATGGGCACGGAAGGGATAAGAGGTGTGAGCGAAGTTGGTGGTGCTCTGGGCTCGGCGAGGGAGTGTACAGATGGCCAGGAAACGCGCTCGAGCTTGAGGCAGTGATGGTGGAGGGAAGCAGAGTTCGGAGAGGAGAAATGAGAAATGGGAGAGAGTAGGGAGCAGTGGGCAGAGATGGAGTGTGGTCAGGAGCTCGCGAGTGTGCTTTCAAGTCGCGCAGAGGGGGAAGGGAGTGAGTGGGGGAAGGGAACGGGAAGAGCGACGGGAATTGAAGCCCGGCCGGTCCTTGTGATGGCGTGCGGAGGGGGAGAAGAGGTCGTTGGCGTGCGTGGCCAAGGGCAGAGGGGTGGGACAGGGCGGAGGCAGAGAGGGGGCTCAACGACGGCTGTAGCACGTGCGGTCCCGAGGTGGAGTGAAGGCGGGCCGAGGCGTGTGCCGGCAACGGAGCTCTGCTCCTGCTGTGCCAACGAGAGGAGAGGGAAGAAGATTTTGCACTGCAACCCTTCTAGAATTTGATTCTTTATAAAACAGTCCCTAGTCAAAGATAATTCTAATTAAAATAGCTAGGAAATTCCTAAAATGGTGAAATTTGGTGGACTGACCAATTAAATGGTGGAGAACACTCTGGTGAAGTTTATTTGAAATTTTCATGAAAATATTTTTAGATTTTTAATAAATGCATTAATTAGTTACTAAAGAATTAATTAATTAATTATGGGTCTTGCTAATCAGATAAAATGCCCAATAAATTCATAAAATTCTATTTTATTATTACCAAACTGTTGATGAATTTATTTGCCATGAGTTGTATTGAAATTTTAAGTTGCTTCAATAACTTGGTTGCAGGGTTTTTATTTCCTAGAAATTAATTCAATAGTTAGGTTCTATCATTTCATGCTAGGTAATTCATGATTTGTGCTCAGCATGTTTGTTAAATAGAAATGAGACACCTGGGGTGTCAGATGGCTCACATCTCTTCCAGAGGAGTCAATCATGTCTTGGGGAGACCTCAACAGGAAGCTCATAGAAAGTTTCCAAGCTACCTGCAATCAACCGAGCAACCACTTCGACCTCACTCGGATCAAGCAGAAGACCGATGAACCTCTTCGTGACTATATCAAGTGATTTTGCGCTAAGAAGACTGAGATCCCCAATGTCCCGGACCAACAAATCATTGCCGCCTTCGAAGGAGGGATCCGTAGCGATGATTTGGTTTGTGAGATCGGTCGGAGGAATCATGACCTCAAGCTGACCACTCAATAGTGCTTCGAGATCGCTGGCAAGTTCGTGTCTGGTGAGTCGGCATTGGATGACATCCGGGGAAAAGGCAAGGAGAAGCGGTCGAACAAGTCCGAGTCCTCCAAGAAGGACAAGAAGAGGAAGCCTGATAACATGGTTCACACGGTGGACTGACTTCAGAAGAACCCTCGAACAAACCAACTGTCCACAGACGAGCTGCTGAGTGGCCCATGCCTTTGGCACCCAAAGGGAAACCATAAAGCAAAATATTGCTATCTGATGTAAATATGGCCCAATCTTCCGAGAGGTAAGGGGATAAACTCGAATTTGGGGAACTCAGCGTCGACGACCAGGCTTGAATCAGACAAGATCCAACCCCGTAACCGTTACACCAAGCACAACTTGATTGTTCCTGCAAGCGAAATCGAGAACACAAGCAGGAGAGGATAAACACGCAATCTAAAATTGCAAATATGGATGAAGCGAATCACAAGAAAAGGTTCAAGCTCTGAACACAAAAGTACTAATCGCCACAGTGATGTAGAACAAGAACAGGGGCCCTAGATTACTGTAAAAAGACTTGTCGCCACAGTTACAATAATTCGATGAAGTTTCTCTCTGGAAAACTGAACTAAACAAAACCCGAAACTAAAAGACGGCGGCTACTGAGTTTATGTAGGAAACAAAGACGTCCTAGGGTTGGGGGCGACCAGGGGGGGCGCCCACAACATGGGCTTAAGGCCCGACACGATACATGGCCAAGTTGGCCCAAAATAGGTGGCATAGCACCTTGTCATGGTCACATATTATGACTCACGACCCTTCTGGAGCAAGTACCAGAACCAAAACGACGGCGTCGTCGTCCTCTTTCCAACGCATCAAAGAACGCCTCGTTTGGACATCGGATGTGGGAGATATCATCAAAACCGTGAAGGGGTATCGGCTGAATCCGAGACGAACACAGCGACCGAATTGGTGACGACTTGTAACATGGGGAAGGCCATGATATGCGCGTATCCAGCATGGTGTTGTCCTCATCACTATCGACTGAAGGGTTTTGCAATGGCTGCGCTCAAGGTGGCTAAAGATCCCTCGAGGCGCAATAGCAAAGACAAGACCAATGAGGATGGCGACAAGAACGACTCAGGAGAGTTCCAGGAGCCCCGTAAGGAAGTCAACTTCATATTTGGTGGCCCGGATGCCTACGTGTCCAAGCGCAAGCAGAAGCTGGAACTTAAGGAGATCAACTCAGTGGAACCGGCTGCGCCTCAGTTCATGTGGTGGTCTGAGATGCCAATCACCTTCGATCGGTCGGATCATCCCAAGCATGTCCTGAAGCCGGGTCGATACACGCTGGTTCTTGCTGCTACAATGAAGGAGGTAAAGTTCAACAAAGTACTCATTGATGGAGGAAGCAGTTTGGACTTAATCTTCACCAAGACTCTCAAAGAGCTTGGTCTGTCAATCAATGATCTTCAACCAAATTCTTCACCTTTCCATGGGATTGTACCTGGCAAGACTTCAGTTCCTATTGAATAGATCGGTCTGCCTGTCACCTTCGCGACCCGTGAGAACTTCAGGACCGAGCGCAATCTCTTCTAGGTGGCGGATTTTGACTCAGCATATCATTCTATCATCGGTGGACCGGCGATGGCTAAATTCATGGTTGTCCTGCATTATCCATATCTCACCCTCAAGATGCCTGGCCCGAATGGAATAATCTCCCTCCACTCTGATTTTTGGAATTCTTTCAATTATGATGTACAGAGTTGTGACATGGCCAATAAACAGTTGATGTTGTCCGACCTAAAGGAGATCCAGCAGGCAGTCCGTATGGAGGAGCAGACTGGAACGGCGGTTCTAGCAAAGAAGCCTACCAAAGACAAGATTCAGACTGATGACATCCAAACCAAGGAAATCATGCTCGATCCTGAGGACCCTGATAAGGTAACTTATGCTGGGGCCAACCTTGACAAGAAATAGGAACTCGTGCTCACTCTTTTCCTCTAGGAAAATAGAGACATCTTTGCATGGAAACCATCTGACATGCCAGAAGTTCCTAGGGAAAAGATTGAGCATGAGTTAAGGGTACCCCTGGGGCTACCCCTATTTGGCAGAGGCTTAGAAGATTCGCACAAGATCGCAAGGACACCATGAAGAAGGAGATAGTTAGACTATTAGATGCTAAGTTTATAAAGGAGGTGTATCATCCTGACTGGTTAGCAAATCCAGTCCTTGTACCCAAGAAGAATAAAGAATGGAGGATGTGTGTTGATTATACTGATCTCAATAAGGTCTGTCCTAAAGACCCCTTCGCTCTTCCTCATATTGATCAGATTGTAGACTCGACAACCGGGTGTTAGCTCTTGAGCTTTCTGGATGCCTATTCAGGCTATCACCAGATCCCACTGAAGGTCGAAGATCAGATTAAAACTTCCTTTATAACACCCTTTGGCGCCTATCGCTATATCACAATGCCTTTCGGTCTGAAGAACGCTGGCATGACTTACCAACGGGGTATTCAACGCTGCCTTGCTACTCAGATCGATCGGAACACAGAAGCGTATGTTGATGACATCGTTGTCAAAACTCAAAAAAATAAGAACTTATTTCTGACCTGGCAGAAACCTTTGACAACCTGAGGCATTATTCAATGAAGCTAAATCCTAAGAAGGCTACTCGATTACATCGTTTCGAAACGAGGTATAGAGGCTAACCCGGATAAAATCAAGGTGATCCTTGGTATGGGGCCACCTAATTCTCAAAGGGACGTATAGAAGCTGACCGGATGCATGGCATCTTTAAGTCTCTTTATTTCCCGACAGGGGGTTAGAGGGTTACCACTTTTCTCACTGCTTAGAGAGTAGGAAGACTTCGTTTGGACCGAAGAGGCGCAATCGGCGTTGGACGAGTTGAAGGTCTACCTCAGCAACATTCCAGTATTGGTGCCTCTAGAGCTAGGAGAAAAACTTCAACTTTACATATCGGCCACAACTCAAGTTGTGAGTACTATTTTAACAGTCGACAAAGAAGAAGAGGGACATATACAAAAAGTACAACACCCGGTCTATTTTGCGAGTGAGGTCGTTGGAGCCTCTAAGGCAAAATATCAACAGATCTTGAAGTTGTTGTATGCATTGTGGATCACCTCCAGAATGTTGAAGCATTATTTTCAAGCTCATCCAATCGAAGTCCAGACCTCCTTCGCACTTGGCACAGTGCTACAGAATCGAGAAGCCGAAGGAAAAATCGCCAAGTGGGTCGTCGAACTTGGTCAATATACCATCATGTTCGTGCCTCGGTCGGCTATAAAGGGACAAGTGCTAGCTGATTTCATTGCTGAGTGAACAGAGATTCAAAACCCACCTACTACACAAGATATCGAGTACTGGAAAATGTACTTTGATGGTTCTCTTCAATTACAAGGAGCTGGTGTAGGTGTCATGTTTATCTCACCTACTGGAGAGAATCTTTGATATGTCCTTCAAGTGATGTTTCGCGCGTTCAATAACGCTGCGGAGTATGAAGCCCTTCTACACGGTCTGCGCATTGCTGCATCATTCGGCATCAAGCGCCTTGACGTCTTTCGTGACTCAGCTTTGGTTATTAATCAGGTCACTAAGGATTGGAACTGTGTGGATAATAATATGAGTGCTTATTGCCAAGAAGTAAGGAAGCTCGAAGACAAATTCAATGGATTGAAGTTCACGCATGTCCTTCGAGACAATAACCAAGCGGTCGATGAATTGGCCAAGATGGGATCATCCCGATCTACGGTCCCACCAGGTGTTTTCTTACACACTCTAGGTTCCCCCATGATTTCTCCTGGGTCGGACGTATTGATGAGTATTGTTACTAATCTCGTTGGTGATGACAACATGGAGACCAATTGGCGCGACCCGCTCATCCAATATTTGGACAAGGGAACGCTGCCTTCGGATCCTAATGAGCAACGAAGGTTGGAGACCCGATGCTGAGGATATTTGTTGGTGGGAGACCAACTGTATAGAAGAGGAGGTTCAAATATCTTGATGAGATGCATCTCGATACCAGAAGGCTAGAAGTTGGTAGAAGAAATTCATTCCGGGATATGCGGCAATCATGCAGCTTCCAAGACTTTGGTCGGCAAAGCTTTCTGGCAAGGGTTTTATTAGCCCACGGTGGTTGAATATACACACCAGGTTGTTCGGACATGTGAAGGTTGTCAATTCTTCGCTCAGCAAACGCATGCGCCTTCACGACAACTGTAGATGATACCTTTGACTTGGCCCTTTGGTCTCTGGGGCCTCGATATTCTCGGTCCTTTCAAGAAAGCGCCAGGCGGGTTCACTTATCTATTTGTTGCTATTGATAAATTCACCAAGTGGATTGAAGCAAAGCCGGTCGGCAAGATTACATCAAAGAAGGCAATCAAGTTTGTCAAGGATATCTTCACTTGGTTTGGGGTTCCTCATGATATCATCACTGATAATGGCACTCAATTCACATCAATGGAGTTCCGTGACTTTGCCGATGAGATAGGAATAAAAATCCACTTTGCATCAGTGGCTCATCCTCAATGCAATGGACAGGTCGAACGGGCCAATGGTATGACTCTTCAAGGATTGAAGCCGCGGATATTCGATAGACTTAAGCCTTATGTCGGTTGGTGGGTCAAAGAATTGCCTTCAGTTCTTTGGGGGCTTCGCACAAACACCAGTCGGGCAACTGGCCAGTCCACTTTCTCATTGGTCTATGGCTCAGAGGCTATGCTGCCGACCGAGGTCAGCTTTGTTTCGGCACGGGTTCAGGTATATGATGAACAACTTTCTGAGGAGAATCGAGAGATTGATTTGATTGCAGCAGAGGAGTTGCGTGATCGCGCTCTATTTTGGTTGACACTTTATCAACAAGGTTTACATCGATATTATGATAAAAAAATACGTAATCGCAACTTCCAAGTTGGAGATTTAGTGCTGCACCGAGTGCAGTGAAGAACCAGCATAAGCTTTCCCCAAAATGGGAAGGACCATATGTGGTAAAGGAAGTCACTCGCCTAGGGGCTTACCGACTGATGTACAAAGACGGCGATGATATACCAAATTCCTGGAACATAAATCAGCTACGTCATTTCTATACTTAGTTATTCTTTTGTATACTTATACATTATTTATGAATGAAACTTCGGTCTTTTTGATGAAAGATTTTTTGATGATTTTCATTCTATATTGTCTCAATTCCTTAATTTATTTTATTGAACAATCGAGCCTCATTATGGTTATAAGTATTTATTTTTTTTATGTCCCACCTCAGTCTAACCTCATTTTGATTTTGGACTATTTTTTGACCGATTTCTTCTCTTTGAATACAGTCTTCGTTTTCTTGGTCTAACGTCTATACATTATGGTTATGCACTTTATACTGCACATCAGACTACCACTACACTAAACCCAGAGCCAAAGTGCGAGAGGTCATGTGTCGATTGGTCAACTCTGCTTGTTATGCGGTTACGAGTCACAACGTAATATGTTAAGGCAGACCGATACAATTTGAGTTTCTCAATGACAGAAACATACTTATGATATTTTTATCAATCTTTTAAATATGATAAGCATGAAACTAGTTTACATATAGGTAACATTGTTTCATTACATAGATATTACTAATGATCTCTAACATTACAGGATTTACAACTCCTTTGAAGGAGAGGAAGAATCAGCTCGTAGCTCAACCTCAGGAGTTGTCGGAGGAGTAGGCACGATCGGATTGATCTCTATGTTGTCGACCAAAGCTCGGGAAGTCTCCAGCATGGAATCCAAGAGCAGCTGGCATTGGTCGTCAGTCAAGTCGAGGTTGAAGCCCTCCTTGATCTTGTCCAATGGCAGAGCAGGAGACCAAGATTGGAAAATCGCTAGAACTTGACTCCCGGCCTCGGTCGCTACTCGTCGAGTGTTATGAGCAATAGCTTCCGATGCATGCTCCAGCAAATACTCCAAGGAGTGGCCAGACTGCTCCACTCGGTTGGCATGAACATAGTCTATTGCCTTTCGAGCAGAGTAAGATAGAGCTGCGAGTGATGATTTTTGGTCAGTATGATCAAAAGAGGATTCAAGCAGATGTGAGAAATAATGAAGGGCTTACTGGCAAGTTTACATTTGAAGGATTTGGAGATGCTCTTAGCTTCCTCTATCTTGGCGTCAACCTCCTTCATCTCCTTCTACAGCCGAGTGATCTCGGCCTTTTGATCCTCGACCGACTTGGAGAGGTTTTCCTTTTTAGTATTCAAGCTGTTGACAAATCTTTGCTGATTGGAAGTCAACTTCTCCAAGTCGGCAATCTTCTGGTCACGAGCTAAAAACAAACATTTGAACTTTTAGAGCTAGAGTGATTGGTTGATTATTTCAACACAGATGGTGGGTGATCTTACCAGCTAAATCTGCATGGCCTTGGTCTAAGGCCTTGGTCATCTCTCCTTGGTCGGTCTACAGCTTTTCAATCTCCTTTTGTGCTTTGGCGAGCTGCTGACTAGTGACTAGCAAAACTCCAGCCATATGTCAGTCTTGAACTTAAAGACATGAAGACCGAAGAGTTTTAGGACATACCAAGAGTTTCGGCTTCAAGGTATTCCACCCTAGCCTGTTTCCTCTCTACAAGAGCATACATTTTCTATATACAAGAAGGGGTTAAGCTTAAGGATAAGATTGAGACAAAGCAAAAGCAGAGTACTGAAGTACTTTGCTAGCTTCTCGATGTTGATGCATAATTTCCATGTCCTCCACTTCGGGCCGACCGAGTATATCTACAGAAAATGTCACCTTACCTTTGTCAAGAGGCCAGAGCAGGTTGGGGTGCAGGCACCGAAATGGAGGCAGGAGTTGTCTTGTCAGACAGCTTATCCACCTCGGTCGGCGTGTTTGATGACTTGTCGACTGATTTGGGCAGATTAGTCTGACGAGGAGGAGGTCCTGACCGAGTGGCTTCGGACTCTTGGGCTCTCTGAGAATCACTCGTCCGACTACTGTCAAAATTAAGATGGAGGATATTAGACTGTGTAATAGATGGCCATAAGAAGCAAGGAGTAAAAGGTTAAAGAACTAACCTGGGAGCCTTCTTAAGCTTAATTCGGCACAATCTCTTCTTCGAAGAAGTCGACTGAGAGTCAATCTCTTTCCTCTTCTAGGCAGATTTTTCTACCTTGTCGGTCTGCTCCAACCACCCCAGCATCACTCGGACTTTCGCTTGGGGGCTCTGACTGGCTGGAAAGTCGGTCGGGGGGAGTAGGGGTGGGCTGACCGGCATCAGTAGATGGCATCTCTTCACCATCACTCTGATCCCCAATATATTGCCGTCGGCGCCCGACAGTCTGCTTCACTAGTCGACTAGGGGGAGGCAGGGTGATAGCTGGATCAACATGTTTTGGTTGAGGGCCTGTGGAAGAGCTTGAGCCTCCAGCGCCAGTCTGCTGTGGCTTCTCAACATAATCCGGTCCCTCGGTGTCGGTCGGAGGGAGCGGAGGATGTGATATATAAGTATCCAAAACCTGTACAAAGATCAAGATATCAAGTAGGACATCAAGACAAGAAAATAAAGGATTGCTCAAAGTAGACTGAGGCTTACTCGGGCTCGCATAGTGCCTTTGTTATACGCCTTTCTGATCAACGAGTCATCCTGAAGGATATCCCCTTCAAACATTTTTGATAGGCGCTTCTTACGAAGTTCACCATTTGGTGGGTCAGGCACCTACCTGGTTTCGTCATTGTTAACATAATTCCATGTCGGGTGACACTGAAGCTTTATGGGCTGCACTCTGTGTACTATGAAGCTTTTGGCAACAGTGATTCCGTCAATGCCTTCAGCCTTCAAGTCGGCTATCTTCTTCAGCAGAGCGACCACCTGAGGGTCGATCGGATCAGGCTTCTCCGTCCATTGCGCTAGGGGAACTGCTTTGGCACCAGTGAACTCAACAAGAACAGGGGAGGGTTGTCACAGTAGAACCACTCATCCTTCCAGTTCTTGTTTCCAGTTTTCAATGGCACATTGATGTAGGCCTCCTTCTTGCGCAACTGGAAGCCAACACCGTCTATAGCTACATGATTGTCCTTGGTCGGTAGCGATCGGAGGATGAACAGATGGTGGAATAAATTGAAGTGGGGAAGGATGCCCAAAAATGCTTCGCACATGTGCACGAAGATGGTAATGTAAAGGATGGAGTTAGGATTGAGGTTGACAAGCTCAATCCCATAAAACAAAAGGAGCCCATGCAAGAAGCTGCAACAGGGGACTCACAAAACCATGCTCAAAGAACGAGCGGAACACAACTATCTGTTTATGAATGGGGATGGGGCAAGATTCACGGGGTACCTTCCAGTCGATCCGCACTTGCTATGGAAGGATGCGGTTGACCACCATCTGGTTCATATTGACTTAGGAGAGGTTGCTCTTCAAGAACTCCTGAAGCTGCTTCGGGATGTCGATCTCCGATGAGGACACGGCGGCGGTGGTGGAAGTTGCAGGAATCAAGGTGGAAACCTTCTTGCGACCCATGGCAATAGTTGTTTTGGGCGCGGCGGATCAAGTACTGAACCCTAGCAGAAGCTTGGGGGCAAGTGCGGCGAGATCTGTGGTGGCTGGAAGCAAAGGCGCTAACCCTAGCTGGAAAGCGGAGGAGTCACTGAAAGCAGAGGAGGCGCAAGGAAGACGAAGAGTTCATGCGCAAATGCATCGTGGACTGAGGGTCAACTCGACGCTGCCCTTTTATACTCCCGCTTTTTGACCTAAGGGTCCCATGGGCTGGTATGGGCCGTATAGTGACACTGCTTTTTGATTAATCAAAAGATTAATTAAGGGCCTTAAACATGTTTAGGGTCTAAAACCTTGAGAAGTAAAACTCGGGGGCTTCTTAGATGAGAAGCATTTGAAAAATGTTTAACCATATCAATATGATTTGATGATCATGTAGCAAATGACTTGATGGTTGTATAGATATAAGTTCAAAGGTAATGGTATTGATTAAAGTCAATAACCAAATTGCCAAAGTTGGACTTATGAATAGATGGAGTGGCTAATTATTAGGAAAAGGCTATATTATGATTGATGTCATTTAGCCTAGTACCATTATATGATTGATGTCATATTGGTTCACATGAATTGAATATGATTGATATCATAAAATTTAGACCGACCAGTCACTCAGACATAGTGTATATCACTTGGCCTTTGTAATAATCGGTCGGCAAGGTTGAAGCCTTGCAAGTTGTCTTACTAGTTTGATGACCAGAAGTCTGTTAAACTCAGGCTTGATGGTTTGAGTAAAATACATACAAAATAATAAGAGCTAATATAATTAGACTCTTTCATTATTTATTAGTCTCCAAATTATACAAGAGTCAGGGGCTACACCTGATTAGGTACACCTAACCGGTGCACCAGATCTATTAGAAACTTCAATAAAGAGGTCTTCCTAATTTATGATCTACATTAAAGATCACTCTGAGAATCAAAGCTCAAAATCAGGAAGCACTCGGGGGCTGCTGTGGGATACTTGCCTTACGGGTATCTTCATACAAGACTAAGTCGGTAGCCGACCGGGTACTTCATCAACAAGGAAGCCGACCGACTCGACTTGGAGCGCAAGGCATGTATAGATAGACTTTCTATGTAAATCCTAAAGGGTTACGACTAGGACTCTTCATGTACCCCCTGCCGACCGGATATATAAGGCGACAGGGTATCCCCCCATCGAGGGACAGAACAACACAAGATCAATACAATACACAGAACACAGGACGTAGGGTTTTTACTCTCATCGACAGGGCCCGAACCTATATAACTCAGCGTCTTGAGTTACCATCGTAGTTCTTATTCTCGACGTAGCCCTATACATTTTACTGCCGATCTCAATCTGCGACAAATATAACTAGCATCATTAGTCTTATGACATGGTATAAAGTGTGACATCTTAGAAAATCTATCCACAACAACAAAAATACTATCACTCCCCCTCTTAGTCCTAGGCACTCTAAAAAAAGTTCATACAAATATCCGCCCAAGGAATAGAAGGAACAGGAAGTGGCATGTATAAACCATGTGGATTCAAGCGAGACATAGCTTTTCGACATGTAGTGCAGTGAGCAACAAAGCGTTCAACATCTTTCCTCATCCTTGGCCAAAAGAAGTGTGTGGCCAAAATATCCTCAGTCTTCTTGGCACCAAAATGACCCATCAATCCACCTCCATGCGCCTCGTATAACAACATAAGACGAACGGAAACAACTGGAATACACAGGCCATTAGCTCTAAACAAGAATCCATCAGTCAACACAAATTTGTTCCATGCACGACGTTCTTTACAATGCAGCAATGCATCCTTAAAATCAACATCAGCAGCATATTGTTCTTTAATTGCCTAGATAAAGCATCAGCGATCACATTATCCTTCCCTTTCTTTTGTTTAATAATGTAAGGAAAAGACTCAATAAACACAATCCATTTAGCATGTCTACGGTTCAAATTACATTGAGAACGAATATACATAAGTGATTCATGATTAGAATGAATAACAAATTCTTTAGGCAACAAATAATGACGCCACGTCTCTAAACAACGTACAAGTGCATACAATTCCTTATCATACGTGGAGTAATTCGAAATAGGCCCTGTAATTTTCTCACTAAAGTGTGCAACAGGTTTACTATCTTGCATCAAAACACCACCAATGCCTATACCACTAGCATCACATTCAAGCTCAAAAATCTTATCAAAATTAGGTAATTGCAGTAATGGTGCATGTGTAAGTTTATCCTTCAAAGCATCAAAAGACTCATGATGTACCTTACCCCAATGGAAATCAATGCCCTTCTTTATCAACTCATGCAAAGGTGCAACAATGGTGCTGAAATCTTTAACAAAGCGGCGGTAGAAACCTGCAAGACCAAAAAAACTCCTCACCTATGTGATAGTTTTTGGTACAGGACAGCTCTTTATGGCTTCAATCTTCGCCTCATCCACCTCAATTCCCTGTGGAGTCACAACATAGCCAAGAAAAGAGACTCGATCCGTGCAAAAGGTGCACTTATCAAGGTTACCAAATAAACGTGCATCTCGTAAAGCATCAAAAACAGCACGCAAATGATTCATATATTCATCTATGGATTTGCTATAAATCAAGATATCATCAAAGTAAACTACCACAAATTTACCAATGAATGCTCTTAAAACCTCATTCATCAAGCGCATGAAAGTACTAGGTGCATTAGTTAAACCGAAAGGCATTACTAACCACTCATATAATCCGAATTTGGTTTTGAAAGCTGTTTTCCATTCATCTCCAAGTTTCATTCTAATTTGATGGTAGCCACTACGCAAATCAATTTTAGTGAAAATTATAGCACTACATAACTCATCAAGCATGTCGTCTAGCCTAGAAATAGGATGATGATACCTAATAGTAATATTATTAATGGCTCTACAATCTACATAGATACGCCAAATACCATCTTTCTTATGAACCAAAAGTAAAGGAACAACACAAGGACTAAGTGATTGATGAGCATACCCACGATCCAAAAGGTCTTGAACTTGTCGTTGTATCTCCTTAGTCTCCTCAGGGTTGGTCCTATAAATAGCACGGTTTGGCAAAGTAGCACCTGGAATGAAATCAATTTGATGCTCAATCCCTCTCAAAGGTGGCAATCCCGGGGATATCTCAACTGGAAAAACATCCTCATACTCCTGCAAAAGGTTAGTGACAGCAGGAGGCAAAGTACTAGAAGTAATATCATCAAGCGAAAACAAAGCTTGTTTGCATATCAAAGCATAGCAAATATCATCATTATCAGAAATTTTAGCAAGCTCAGATTTTGTTGAAAGACATAAACGACCTTGTAATTTAATTCTAGCACCCTTAGAACTTGAAGAATCATTAACATTACTAGGTGTAGAATCAAAATTAATAGGTTGTTGAATTTTAGGACCTTTATTTTGCAAACTAGCAGCTCTTTCTAAATCAGCTTGTATAATTTCAGCAGGGGTCATTGGTAACAATGTAATTTTAGTTCCTTTATGCATAAAAGTGTACTTATTACTTCTACCATGGTGTACAACATCATTATCAAATTCCCAAGGTCTACCCAATAAAAGTGAACATGCTTGCATGGGTACAACATCACAATCAACAGCATCCACATAAGAACCAATGGAAAAAGGAACTTTGCAAGTTTGTATTACCTTAGCTTTGCCAGAGTCGTTTAACCACTGAATGTAGTACGGATGTGAATATGGGCATGTGGTCAAAGCAAGCTTGTTGACCACATTTGAACTCACCAAGTTATTGCAGTTCCCTCCATCAATGATGACACGTGCTCGGCGGTTCTTGATGACAAAGAAAATCTGGAACAAGTTTTAGCGCTGCATCGTCTCGGGCTGATGAACTTGTGTGCTAAGGACACACTGAACAATAATGTTCATGTATCCCGTGGTGTCTCCGCCTCCAAGGATGAGGTCACTGCTGGTGGCAGCGACGTCCTCCTCCTCATCCTCCACATCGGAGGTGCTCATGTAACCACCATCGTCTGTTGCCACATATGCCCGCCTACTTGGACAATCTTTTTGCACATGACTAAGTCCATGGCAGCGGTGGCACTGAATCCCTGTAGTGCGCCCCGTCGAAGCAACAGAGGAGGCACTACTAGCTGGTACCTGTATAGAATTTTTACTTGAGCACGAAGAAGGTGCAGGGGCTGATCTTGGTGCTGCAAAAACAACACTGATTCCCTTGGTAGCTGCTGGTGAGGCGGCCAAAAAGATGGCTTGGGCAGCCCCGAAGTCCCCGTCGGCCGTGGAGAGTAGAAGTTCTTGGACTTGCTGTACTCCTCAAAAGCCTGGAAAAGTCCCTGCGATTCTTTCTCTACAAGCATAGCATACTAGAAACACTGGTTGAGGGTATGATATTCTTTAAAATCAAGGATGTCCTGAATTTCTTTTCTCAGACTAGAATAAAAGCGGCAAATCTGATCCTCTACTTTTTCAACTATAGCACAACGAATCAAACCCTTCTGAAGCTCACTAAAGTACTCCTGAACAGTTTTATCTCCTTACTCAAAACACTGCAGTTTATTATGAATCTCTCTATAAAAAGAAGGAGGAACAAAACGATCACGCATTGCTACCTTATGTTCTTCCCAAGTAGTAGGCAACTCAGTTTCAGCAGCTATACCACTCCACCAAACAATAGCAATGTCCTTAAACTCACTAGTGGCTTGTAGCTCTATGTAGTTCAGGAACAAGGTGGACATTAAATTTTTGTTCTACAGTCATCTCCCAATCAAGATAAACATCACCATCATACTGACCTGAAAACGAAGCAATTGTAAACTTAATTTTAGCATACGGGTCATCTGGAGCATAGTTACCGTGTGGACGACGATTGTAGTTATGGAAACCACCCATACCCTGAGTATTATGGTGCAAACGACGTCATAATCTTGCGGTCCTTGTAGCTGACCTATCCACGGTGCCATCAGCCTTATACTCCGTGTCTTCATCATGGTCGTCTTCAACGTCGTTGTTGTTATTGGTGTTTGTATCATTGGTCTTGGGAGCGGTCTCCAACATGACAACCTGATCGGTTATCTTAGAGACCCGCTTCTCCAACTGCTCGATGCTTTCTCCAATGTGAAGCTTGCTGACCGCATCAATAATGGCTCTGGTGATCGTCTCTACTAAATCACTCTGAGCAGCCTACAAAGCCTTCTGGAGCTGCTCTTGGCTCACGCACTCAGCAAATTGTGAGGTGAAGCCATCTCTGTATCGTCACTTCCTGCCATCCAAACACCAAAACAGGAAAGAAACAGTGAAGGTTATCCCTACAAAACAGCTAAGCAGTGGTGCCCCTCAACACAGCAAAAGGAAACTCCTTACAAAGCTCTTACAAAGTTCTGAAAAGCAAAGCAAAGGATACTAGGGAGGTGTGTTCCATGATTGCAAGGGTCACAAAATAACCTATGTGCTGTCCAGAAGAAATATGTAGAGCTAGGAAAGGCCAAATATATATATGTGAGTGGCACACAAATCAAAAACAGATAGTAAAGCTGAATAAGTGCCCAAGTAACTTGTCCCTAGTTGCTGGTCCAAGAATGTCCTGGAACAGTAGTGATAGCAAAGTAGAAACAAGGAGACAAAGGCACACAGGCGATAATAGGGGGCTAAGTGCAAAACAGCCAAATCCAGAAATTTCAGGGGGCTAGATGTAGCACTAGTAGAAATCCAAAATGTCTTTTTTTTAATATTTTTCTCCAACTCACTAACAACAGGGGAGAATCCACAGAAAATTTCAGCTCAAATAAAGCTAGGATTTGGCCTACAAAAAATCTTGAAGTTGCAGAAAATGTCGGGTTTAAACTTTAATGAATTTTTTCTTTATCTTCCCAATTTTTCTTGAATTTGTTGACGAGGGCACACAGGGCATAGCTAGTGTGGTATGCTCAACTTTGGGTCAAGAATCTCCTGTAAACATTTCAGCCAAAACGGACAATTGAGCGAAAAGTTATGCCCATTTTACCGAAGGGGGGTCGGAGTCGGTTTTCCAGAAACCCGAGTCGGGTTTGGAATCAGGTAGGATTTTTTTGGGCGGCGTGGAGGCAGCGGAAAGTGGAATTTATGGGGATTGGTCCGGGGTGTTGACGGTGTGTTTAGGGTGGGATTAGGGTAGGACTAGGCTAGGTGTGTCGATCAATCAACCCTAGCACAAAAATCCAACAAAGCAGAGGATGGTGAAGGGGATGGCGGCTAGGGTTGCAAGGGAAATACTACTAACAACAATAACACAAAGTAAACCAGTGACAAAACAAGAACTAGGGCACAAACTTAATACTACAGACTCTGAAATTGAAATATCCAAAGGCTAAACACATGGTTATGGGCGGAGGGGAATTTGTTTTTTTGGGCTTTTCTGTGGACGATAGGATAAACACAAAACGATATTAACTAAGGGTAGTGCGAACCTGACAGTGCACCTGAAGCCATGATTACCACTTTATGTGGACAAGGGTTCCCAATCTTCCAAAAGGTTCCGGATACATTGATTTGGTCAGAGGCGACACACAAATCGATCCGGCTTCAGAATAGCATGTTCTAAACCCCGCAATCACAGCATGACGTCTCCTTTGGTTATCAACCGTCCTAAAATGATTGACCTTGCCGAGAAGGCTAATCCCTGCCTGCGAATCAAGAACACAAGCAAGAACAAAGAAGAATGCAACACAATTGCAGATGTATTCTGAATCTCACGAAGTTGGGGTCTTAAAAACCATGATGACGGTGAAACTATTATGAACAGAATAATCTAAGCAAAATCCGAACCCTAATGGTGCAGTGGCGGCTGTATATGAAGACCCTAGGGTCGTGCAAGACCCTATGGACGCGCCCCTAATTGGGCTCAACTATATACAAAGCCCAAAGGCCAAAAACAGGCGACGCAGCACCGAAACAGATTTTGGACCCTCTCTTGGTTCGATGATTCCTGATGACTCTGGATAAATTTTTATATGAGAACAATGGCATTGGAAAGTTATTATTCTTATCTTTCCATGCATATGTAGAACGCCCAAATCCGAGTCCGTATGCCTCCTGGGCATCTGTTTTAGTGCAGACTAGTCCTGGGCCCCGAAACAGACTTGAAGTCGGTTTTGGTTGGGTCTCCACCTTGGCTTCCATGTCCTTGCTGGTCCTCCATGTCTCGAAGTCCTTCTCCCATCATCTCCTGGTCCTCTCCATGGTTCCTAATTACAATATAATCATTAGGTAGCAAACCATTCTCAAAAGTGATATATGATAAAGAACGTAGGAACGAGCTCACCTCTAAATTTAGTCGTCGTGCACGAGCTCTAGTCATTGGACCTTGCAAGTCCAGAATTGGAGGAGTGTTGCATGTATCCTTAGGAGTGATGTCCTCATCATCTTCCTCTCCTAGGTGTAGTGTAATTTGACCTTTCCCAGCATCCATAACAGCTTGTACTAATCTTAAGAATGGCCTTCCTAGAATGATATCTTCAATCCCAGTTTCTTTATTGTCTAGAACGAAGAAATTTGCCGATATTGTTATCGAGCTGATCTCAATTTCAACATTCCTGATCACTCCCAGTGGCTTGGTCTTCCCTCCATCCTCCATGATGAGCTCAAGTTCAGTCCCCATCAGCCGCTGTTGAGTTCCATAACGCATGCTCATGAATCCATCGTAAGTCATCAAGCTGACATGGGAACCAAATTTCTTCCCCGATATCTCACATGGTATGTATGGTTCTTCTCCTTCCTCTTCAGTGAGACCTACAACATACACACCACATAATCCTTTGTAGGGAGATGGCTCAAAGCAACTATCTAGCAATCTCTTCGCTTGTTTCACCTCTGTTCCATCAAGCTCTATATCATCCTTGTAAAGCTTCCCTAAAACTCTCCCAATATTCTCTTGATCAAAAAATTCCAACTTGAGGCGATTACTTGAGAAATTATACTCAATTCCAGCTTTGGAAGCGTCTTGTGGATTGAAGGATCTTCTCATATTGAACAACTCGCACGAAAAATTAATACGAATCCAGTCCATCCGCTCAAATTCATCAAGTGGTTTAGCATTCGCCAATGTTCTATCCCCCTTTGGTTTAGCAAAGTTGCCTTCAAATTCCTTTAGGTGGTTATCGAGAATTGCAGCTTCTATCTTGGTATATTCCTTGCAACTTTACGGAGTCGTCAGGGTGATCGGTTCTCCTGTCGTCACGACTGCGCCGATCGGCGCACATGTCAAATCCCCAGAGGCGAGTCTGAGGGGCTCTATTTCTTCAAAGTTATGCTCTAAAGTAATCATTGCTCTACTCTCAGACATCAAGATCTGTTCAGCCGGTGACTCTTCCTTCTGCACAACTTCTGGGCATTGCCGATTTGGTTGTAGATATTCTTCCCAATGCTTGTGCAAAGCTTCATTCTCGGCAATTTTACTTAACAATTCGTTCCCTTCCTTGGCTGTCGATCTTAGAAAACTTCCTCCAGCCGATCCATTCAAATGTACCCTCGATGCCTTGTTTATTGCCATGTAGAAGGTTTGAGCACACATATTCTCATTAATGCCAAGGTCAGGTCCTTGTTTCAACAATGTTTGAAAACACATCCAGGCTTCCGTGAGAGATTCTTCATCTTTTTGTAAGAAGTTCACCACCTCTCTTCTCAACTTCTGCACCTTTGGCAAAGGAAAATAGTGGAGACAAAAATTCCCAACTAACTCACTCCACTTACATTTTGCTTCTCGGGATGTAGCCTTGTGCCACTCTTTGGCTTTTCCTCCCAAAGAGAATGGGAAAAGCAGCCACCTGTAAAGATCCTGAGGCACTCCTTCATGATGGAATGTTTGACAAAGTGCATCCAAATCTTGTAAGTGAGTATATGGGTTCTCCTCTTTCACTCCAAAGAACTTGTTTGGTTCAGCCATGCTAATGATAATGGGGTTCAACACATAAGAGGAGGCCGTGGCCTTCTCATCTGAGGATTGAGGCACCAGCACATCTGGAGATGGTAGAGAAAGCTCCCTGAGCATCGGAGAAGGTCCTGTCATACTCATCCTGAAAATTCACACAAAACACAAAAATAGAAACAACTAGAAAAGAGAGGATTAGACGTTAGAAAAATATTTATAGTAAAAGAACTGGCTTGTTCCCCGGCAATGGCGCCAGAAAAAGGGCTTGTTGGTCGTAATTACGCACCCACTTATATACCGCAAGAGGACAATGTACAGTTGTAGCTCTTTTTCCCTCAGAGTATTCCAAGCTTATCGAATCCATAAGGAATGAGCAGAATAATTACTATTAAAGGGTTACTAACAAATTGCAATGGGTTGATTGGTGTGAATGATGACGGTGAGAGAGTGGAGGGTGATTGTTATTGAAGAGGTAATAGAATAATGAAGGATTCTCTCCTTAGGTTTGGTTCACTAGCATGCAACCTTATTCATATCAACTCGAGTGATGACTCTAATATTGTACAAGACATGGTGGTTTCGTTCACCCCGATTGTCACTACAGAGGCTATTAGCTCCCCACTTGTTTTTTGTACTATGTAATGGGCAAAAGTGTATTGGCCGATACACTAAGTTCATCACATAGATTAGATTCATCGAGAGAGTATCAACAAGTATAAGAGTTACATGACTAGATCCCCACACCGGAGAAGAGAATATGAGACTACTCACTCATCCTTCCGCTAGACATAGTAGAGGGATGAGAAATAGCGGTGGAATGCACACGAGCCGATCCGCACAAGTGTCGCGACGATCGATGCGACCTCCCTTCTGGTGGATCTCGTCAGTGTTGACAGACCTTCACCACCAATATCCTACAACCCTAGTTCTAATAACTGATTCTTGCGATTGTCGTCTTCTGCTGTCCGTCCTTGGCTCTTGATAATTATCTTCCTTTTATACTTGATGGGATTAGGTCAACTTCCACCAACTCTAACTCATACTGGGTTGGGCCTTCATCTTTCTCAGACTGGGTCGTGTTTTTGTCATCTTTCGCTTCCATGCCGATCGGCGCAGGCCCGCGCCAATCGGCGTGGCTCCACGTCTGGCCCATCTTCATTACTCTTTAGTTCTTTATCCATAATTACCGTGTTTTACACCTGTTTCCTGTGATTACATCCAAAATTGAACAACTACAAATATATGCAAATATGGGGTAAATTGTTAGTCCAAGCCACCAATTTAAGACACAAAACATCCCTTTTTGGTAGATAAAATAGGCATTTAGAAACCACCAACATTGGCCCCAGCATAAGTGACCTTATCAGGGTCTTCCGGGTCGAGCACGATCTCCTTGGTCTGGACATCGTCCATCTGGATCTTGTCCTTGGTGGGCTTCTTCACGGGGACCGCCGCATCGGTCTGCTGCTCTACGCCAACTGCCTTCTGGATCTCTTGTCGGTCAAACAGCATCAACTGCTTATTAGCCATCTCACAACTCTGTACATTGCAATCAAAAGAATTCTGAAGATCAGAGTGGAGGGAGTTTATTCCATTGGGGCCTGGCATCTTGAGGGTGAGATACGGATAATGTGGAACTGCCATGAATTTAGCCATCGCCGGTCGACCGATGATAGTATGATATTCTGAATCAAAATTGGCCACCTGGAAGAGAATGCGTGTATGGTTCATGACCATTGAGGTCACCCCGAGGTATGGTGTTTTGGTGATGAATGACAAACATGAAATGGGTCTAATATCTACACGAGTGTTGTTCGTGTAGGAAACCTCCTCTATCTAATGATGGTTGGCAACAGTGTCCTTGGCGATGGATGACAATGACCACAAGCATGCAAACTTGTGAACTTGATGGAGTCCAAGGGTTGATGGAGATGGATCAAAGTGGAGAACAAGCCATGGTGCAAGAGTCTGGAACACTTGACTAGTTGTTAGGGCTTTTAGTCCATAGGAAAAACCAGACTATCAAGGGGGTCTAGGTCATTCTCTTAGGTCATATGTAGTCGGTGATGTGCAAGGTTGCTCGGTGAAATCACAGGCTCTAGGTGACAGTGGAGAAGCCAAGGAGCTGTTCAGATAAGCCGGGAAGTGAAGTCAAGCGAGGACGACAAGTTTTAGCTTCTGGACATAGAGACCAGATAGAGGGGTCAGTGGTGACCAGACTGTATAGTCACTATGTGGAGTTGTCTAGAACTTAGAGCGAGAAGTAGGAAGTCTATCAGCAGGAGACCCTGTACAGACTGGACGGTCCGGTCTGCTGACTGGACGGTCCGGTCAGTAGGGGTGTAGCAGGACAGAGAGGATGCACTTTTGCGAAGGCTCCTGGACTAGAGAGAGAAACAGACTGGACGGTCCGGTCCAGTGACCGGACAGTCCGGTCAATACAGGGAAATTGTCTAGACAGTGCAGCCAAAGGCTGGGAGAGCCGTTAACAGAGTGACTAGATGGTCCGGTCAGATAGTGATAGGACAGTTCGGTCTGGATATCCAGAAAGACAATTTCGTGGAGCAACGGCTAGTTTGAGGTTGGGAGCCTATATAACTTTGTTGTTGGGGTCTTGGAGACCTCTCTTGGCCAGTGAAACACCTGAGAGCATTTGGTAAGGTCCAAGAGGAAAAGAGGAGAGCACTAGGAGGATATATTACATATCTTGACAGTGCTAGTGAGAGTAACTTGAGCATCTTGCACATCTAAGGCTAGGGTGTCCTTGAGGGTGTGATCTAGATTGTTACTCTTGGTCTATGATGAGACCTAGACTGGTTAGGTGTCGGTGATTGAGCCTATCATGATCGGTTGTGAAGGCCGTCACATGTTTGTACACTGTTTGAACCCGCCGTTGAAAGGGGCATCACTAGTGAGCACCTGTGTCGGCTCGGGGTGTCCAGCAAGTTCTCAAGGGAGGCGTGCTTATGCTTTTTGCAGCGGTGACGCACACCGTGTCTTCACTCTAGGAGTGATTGCGGGCTCGTGGGCGAGAACTCCAATTGGTGGCGGGAGGGACCGGGACTCTGGTGGGAGTGGTCTAACAAGAATTAGGGGAAGGCGCCATCCTTCCGAAACCTCGGGAAAAAAATCATAAGCCACCCCTTACTCTACTCCTCACTATGATGCTTTACTTTCCGCACTTACATACCTTTCTATTCATGCTTGTGTGTTCTATTAGTTCTCTTTGACTATCTTGTAGACTTGCATGTTTAGACTCCTTACTTGCTAGTAGTGTTTAAGCTTCTGTATATGATGACTAGCATGAGTAGAAGTTGCATTGGTGTGCTTGATCACTAGATGTGCATAGGAGTTGTATTGACTTTTGTGATCTATTAGTATGCATAGGGTGCCTTTCTTTCATAGGAGCATATTGTTAGTATGATCACCACTAGAATTGTGTAGGAGTTGCTTTGAGTGCTATCGGTAGTTTGTGATTGGTAATTGGTTCATAGTGGTAGTTCCTGATTCACCCCCCCCCTCCTCTCGGTCACTATGATCCTTTCAAGTGGTATCAGAGCCAAGTGCTCATTATAAGGCTTAACCGCCTCGAGTAGTGACTGTACTAAGTTGGGATGTCATCCATTCGGGGCCGAGTCATGGCTCATGGAAGGATCTCTTTAAAAGCTACCTAAATGCCATGATTCCGGATGAGTTAATGGATACTCTTGTGGACTTTGCCAATACGTTTACCAATGATCATGTGTATGATGATTGTGATGATGGTGTGGATGTGCCTTGTAGTAGTGAGTGCCTAGATCTTTCTAGCAATGACTTAATAGGTTGCTCCACTAGTGTCCTAATATGATGATTGATAATGACGTGTCTTTTGATCTTGCTTGCACTACTACCATGACTAGCATTGATGATGTTCGTGAGCCTCCTATTGATCATGCTAGTACTTCTCTTGTTGAGGAGTTCTTTGCTTTTCATATTAATGATAATGAGGACTTACTTGCGAGGTATTATGGATAGGATTAGGACAACTTCTTTTGAGCTTCCTAAGATCGTGATAGTGGAGAAGATCCTCTCTTTGCTTTTGAGTAGCAAGCTCTTCTACATCACCCTTGACCTTCTCATGGAGAAGAGTCTCTCCATCAAGGACTTGATTGAGCTACTCTTCAAGGATGAGGAGATCACCGCGAGCATGGCGTGGAAGAAGACTTACAAGACAAATCATGAAGCATCTTCAAGCAAAGGGAAAGAAGTAGCTTCGAGCTCAAACTTCTTTGATCCCTCCACAAGATTGTCTTGCAACAACCTCTACAACCCATTCAGGTCAAGACATTCTTCGGGCGCTTCATCAAGCCCTACTTCAAGTGCAATCCCAAGATCTACTCCAAGCACCTTGAGTGGACCAGGTATGGGCGTAGGGGGAGCACCAACAACAATGCTCACTCTATCATTTGAGATGGTCAATCTTGCGGCTTTGGCTCCGACGCCTCCACCTCCTGCACTCTCTCCACCACAAGATCATTTTTGGCATCTTCGTCAAGCCCACCAACAGGATCTCTTCTTTGAACTCGATGAATTTGTGAGAATTCCGAATGTTGACCTTTGTGAAAATCTATTGAGCATCTATGATCTTGTGTGTAGGATAAACTCTTTCAGGGGACTTTGGAGGATTGCACCACATGAAGTGATTGACATGCTCCTCGAACAAATCACAACTCCTAAGAGCGGTTTCTTACTTAAGGAGGTAGTCAACAGGAGACATGGGCTCTCAATTGAGAGAGCAATGGAGATGATACTTGCGCTCCATACACATGTGGGGAATGTACTTGAGCGCATCACTGGACTCTATGACCCTCCCATTACTACATCAACCTTGACAATGTGCACATGGGGGATGGTCATGGACAATGGAGATACTGTGCTCCTCACTACCCCATTAGGAGGAGACTACTAGATGCAATTGCAAGAATCCCCATCTATGAGGATGGTCTTATTGCTCAACACGATGAGGTTAGTGCTAGTCAATCAAGTAATGCTTTGGATACTAACCCTCCTTCCTCTAGTGCTTGTCTTATGGCTACCACCAGGGTCAACTACAAGAGTGGAGGCACTCATTGGATTCTTGATAGTGGGTGCACTCAACATATGATCGGGAAGCCAACCATGTTCACCACCATTGATGAAGACAAAGATAGTGAGAAGGTGACTTCCGGGGATAACTCAAAGGGGAGAGTTAGAGGCTCGGGCAAGGTGGCCATCACAAATGACCTCCATCTCTCCAAGGTCTTTCTTGTGGAAACCCTTAACTTCAACCTTCTGTCTATTGGTCAACTATGTGACATAGGTTTGAAGTGCATATTTGATGATGACGGTGCAAAGATTGAGAATGACAAGAGAGGGCTAGTATTTCATGGAGTAAGGCATGGGAACTTGTATGTCACGGACTTCAAGTCAAGCAACATGCCACCAAGCACTTGCCTATTCACTAAGGCATCCATGGGATGGTTGTGGCATAGAACACTGGCACATGTTAGAATGAATCAGCTCAAGAAGATCATCAAGAGGAATCTAGTTGAAGGAATCAAGGATATGGCCTTTGAGATGGATAGACTGTGTAGTGCTTGTCAGGCAGGAAAACAAGTTGCATCTTCACATCCCACCAAGTCATTCATGTCTACATCTCGTCCTCTAAAGCTCTTGCACATGGATTTGTTTGGACCAACACACTACAAGAGTCTAGGAGTCAATCTATATTGCTTGGTGATTGTTGATGATTTCACGAGATATAGTTGGTCCTTCTTTCTTGTGGACAAATCTGAAGCCTGTGGTATCTTCAGAAAGTTTTCCAAGAGAGCAAAGAATGAGATCAATGCTAGCATTGTGAAGATTAGGAGTGACAATGGGACGGAGTTCAAGAATACCTCAGTGGAGGAATATTGTGACAAGAAAGGGATCAAACATGAATTCTCTGCTACATATACTCCCGACCAAAATGGAGTAGTGGAGAGGAAGAACAAGACACTCATCACTCTTGCTCGTGCCATGTTGGATGAGTATGGAACTCATGAGAGGTTTTGGGCGGAGGCAATCAACATGGCGTGCTACACCTCCAACCGCGTCTATCTCCAGCGGTTGTTGAAGAAGACGCCATGTGAGCTATCGGTGGGATGGAAACACAATGTTTCCTATTTTTGAGTCTTTGGCTGCAAGTGTTATATTCTCAAGAAGAGGAGAAAGCCCAGGAAGTTTGAGAGTAGAACTTATGAAGGCATTCTTGTTGGGTACTCTAGGACTTCTAAAGCTTATGAGGCCTACAACTCAGCCACAGGATGTGTGGAAGAATCCTATGATGTGCAATTTGATGAGTCAAATAGGTCTCAAAAGGAGGATGGATTTCATGAAGTAAACATTGGAGATGAGCCTATAAGGGAAGCCTTGAGAAACATGCCCGTGGGCGAGGTTTTACCCCACGAGGCCAATGATGGTGATATTGATGAGCCCTCTACTCCACCGCCTCAACCCACCTCCTCCTCCGAGGTACAACAAACAACTCAAGATGCCACAAATACTCCCACAAGCTCCTCCCAAGATTCATTGAGAGTACACTCACCAAATGATGAAGAGTCCCAAATGAGAAGTGAGCCACAAACCTCCCCACATACTTCACCACAAACCACTTCCCCTAGCTCTTCATAAGATACTCTCCCATCCACCACAAGCTCAAAGTCAAAAACAAGAGAGCATAGGAGTGACTCTTCCACCTCTCTTAGGACCCAAGACACTCATATATCAAAAGAGCAAACAATCCATGATGCACAAGATATTTCACCTAGAGCTTCTCCCACTCAAAGAAAATACCATCCTAGACCCAAAGCCATCAACAAAGATCAGGCACAAGACCTGATCATTCGGAGTCAATCTCAAGGATAAAAACAAGGAGAAATTAATATAACCCAACTATGTGAGTGAAGAGGATGACGATGAGGCAAATGTTGAGATTGAGAACTTCTCCTTCGTCTCTATGATTGAGCCCACTACCATTGATGAGGCTATGCATGATCACAAGTGGGTTATTGCCATGCAAGAAGAGTTGAATAACTTCAAGAGGTGCAAAGTATGGAAATTGGTTGAGAGGCCCAAGCATCATAATGTGGTTGGCACCAAGTGGATCTTCAAGAACAAGCAAGATGAGAAAGGAGCAATTGTCAAGAACAAGGCCTGCCTAGTGGCTAAGGGATATTCTCTAGTGGCGGGGATTTACTTTGAAGAGACCTTTGCTCCCGTGGCCTGTCTTGAAGTTATTCGGATCTTACTTGCCTATGCATCACACAATGGCTTCAAGCTCTTTAGAATGGATGTCAAGAGTGCCTTATTGAATGGAGAGATCAATGAGAATGTCTATGTGGAACAACCTCCAAAACATCCAAGACATGTGTACAAATTGAAGAAAGCTCTCTATGGCCTCAAACAAGCACCAAGGGCATGGTATGAACACTTGAGGAACTTCCTACTCAAAAATGGATACACCATTGAAAGCATTGATAGCACCTAGTTCACAAGGCATGATGGAAGGATCTCTTTGTGTGCCAAATCTATGTGGATGATATCATCTATGGGTCAACTAATGAGAAATTCAATGAAAAATTTCGGGAGATGATGGCTGGGGAATTCTAAATGTCAATGATTGGAGAGTTGCATATGTTCCTTGGATTCCAAGTCAAGCAATTGAGAGAGGGAAACTTCATCTATCAAGAGAATTATACTAAAGACCTTCTCAAGAGATTCAACATGGAGAATTGCAAGCCTTTGCACACACCTATGGCTACTAGCAAACCCTTGGATGATGATGTGAAAGGAAAACCAGTGAACCCCAAGCTATATAGGTCCATCATTGGATCTTTGCTCTATCTCACCACTTCGAGACCAGACATCATGTTTAGTGTGTGCTTCTATGCACGCTATGAAGCAAATCCAAAGGAGTCACACTTGAAGGCCATGAAGAGAATTATTAGATACCTCAAGTACACACATACAATGGGCTTATGGTATCCTAGTGGAACAAACTTTGAGTTGCTTGGGTATTCGGATTCGGACTTCGCGGGGTGCAAAGTGAATAGAAAGAGTACACCGGGAGGTTACCAATTTCTTGGAAGATCTCTAGTATCTTGGAGCTCAAAGAAGCAAAACTTAGTGGCTCTATCTACCGCTGAAGCGGAGTATATGGCGGCGGGAGCATGTTGTGCACAACTTCTATACATGAGGCAAACACTCTCGGACTATGGCCTGAGCTATACTCAAATGCAACTATATTGTGATAATGAGGCGGCAATCAAGATGGCCCTCAAGACAGGAGATCATGGTCATGCAAAGCACATTCAAGTGAGGCATCACTTCATAAGATACCATATTGAGAAGAAGGACATCGAGTTGGTGAGTGTGCGAACTCATGAACAATTGGTGGACATCTTCACTAAGCCACTCAATGAGAAGACCTTCAACAAGCTAAGGGGAGAACTCAATGTTCTCGACCTCTCCAACTTCACATGAGTAACCCTTAAGCTTGTCCTTTGTATATATGTAGTGTTTTGGTTGTTCTTGTTTGTGTTTTTGTTTGTGTTTATTTCTTTTCTTTTGTAGGTTGACTTCGGACCTTCCTGAGATAGCAATGGACATGGGTTAAGCTTGGGAAGGTGGTTCATGGTGTACCAAAGACATTGACGAATGGTCCATTGTGAGAAAGCTTGAGAAGGGAACAACTCGTTGTTGACACTTTGGTTTGTAGTGGTTCTCTCTCTTTTCTTTAGCATCGCATCATGCATTGTATACTTGTTGCATTTGCATTCTTTGCATTTATGCATCCTTGCATTATGATACCATGCATGCTTCCAAGCATGTGTCCAGGGGGAGTTGCACATTTACAATGTGAGTACATGACTCTCTAGATGATCAAATAGTAATATTTGTGCTTCATGCCCATTGAGCCATGTTCGACCGAGCTCCGAGGTTAAATTTACTCGTGCGGCTCAAAGACAAGTGGCCCATACATTCCCACCTCTGTAATGACTAACCCTTGTGCATTTTAGAAAATCTTTTGTTGAGTCATAAGTGTAGGCGGAGCTACGTTGAAAAGCCATTTCGACCAAGGAGGAGCACCATCAAAGGGGGAGTTATTCTAACTCTTGCCAACTATCTTATGCCTCTTGGTTTTGTTACATTTTTGTGTGGTTTTTGGTGATAGGTGACAAAGGGGGAGAAGGAACATGAAGATCCAAAAGCCAAGTCTAGATCAAAAAGGGAGAAGGAACATGAAGATGATCGATAACACAAAGAGAGAGGAGAACATGAAGAAGAAACGTGAAGATTTGATGGAGATGGAACATGAAGATCACATCAAGATCAACATCTACACCGACATGGAGAAGAACAACGACAGTGCATGTCTACGGCGACAATGACGAAGATCACATCAAGATAAACATCTACACCAACATGGAGAAGAACAATGTACACCTTCACCGACATGAGCATCTACATCCTTGGTGCATGTCTACATCAACAAAATGGACTACCACAACACCAAGGAGGGCGCAATTTCAGCTCAAGATTGAAATCCAATTGCACTAAATGAGTGGGTAGTTCTCCCTCAACACCTAGCACATCTCAAGGGTGAGACTACCTCCAAGGTAAGGACCAAGGTATGCCTTTCAATCTTTTCTTTTTCTTTGGTTCTTTCTTGCTCGTTCGTTTTGGATCATCATAAGTAGTGGTTGTCATCCATCACCAAAAGGGGGAGATTGTATGGTTCATGACCATTGAGGTCACCCCAAGGTATGGTGTTTTGGTGATGAATGACAAACATGAAATATGACTAATATCTACACGAGTGTTGTTCGTGTAGGAAACGTCCTCTATCTTATGATGGTTGGCAACGGTGTCCTTGGCGATGGATGACAATGACCACAAGCATGGAGACTTGTGAATTTGATGGAGTCCAAGGATTAATGGAGATGGATCAAAGCGGAGAACAAGCTATGGTGCAAGTGTTTGGAACACTTGGCTAATTGTTAGTTCTTTGAGTCCGTAGGAAAAACTGGACTATCAAGGGGGTCTAGGTCATTCTCTTATCTCATATCTAGTCGGTGATGTGCAAGGTTGCTCAGTGAAATCACAGGCTCTAGGTGATAGTGGAGAAGCCAAGGAGCTGTTCAGAGAAGCCGGGAAACAAAGTCAAGTGAGGACGACAAGTGTTAGCTTCTAGACATAGAGACCAGACAGAGGGCTTAGTGGAGATCAGACTGTATGGTCAATATGTGGAGTTGTCCAGGACTTAGAGCGAGAAGCAGGAAGTCTATCAGCATAAGACCCTATACAGACCGGACGGTCCGATCGGCTAGCTGGATGGTCCGGTCAGTAGGGGTGCAGCAGGATAGAGAGGATGCACTTTCACGGAGGCTCCTGGATTGGACAGAGAAACAAACCAGACGGTCTGGTCTAGTGACCGTACAGTTTGGTCAGTACAGGGAAATTGTCTGGACAGTGCAGCCAACGGCTGGGAGAGCCGTTACCAGAGTGACTAGACGGTCCAGTCAGGCAGTGACCAGACAGTCCTGTCTGGATGTCCAGAAAGACAATTTCGTGGAGCAATGGCTAGTTTGAGGTTGGGAGCTTATATAACTTCGTTGCTAGGGTCTTGGAGACCACTCTTGGTCAGTGAAACACTTGAGAGCATTTGGTAAGGTCCAAGAGGAAAAGAGGAGAGCACTAGGAGGAGATATTGCATATCTTGAGAGTGCTAGTGAGAGTAACTTGAGCATCTTGCACATCTAAGGCTAGGGTGTCCTTGAGGGTGTGATCTAGATTGTTACTCTTGGTCTATGATGAGACCTAGACCAGTTAGGTGTCGATGATCGAGCCTATCATGATTGGTTGTGAAGGCCGTCACACATTTGTACACAGTTTGAGCCCGCCGTTGAAAGGGGCATCACTAGTGAGTGCCCATGTCGGCTCGGGGAGTCCGGCATGTTCTTGAGGGAGGCGAGTTTGTGCTTTGTGCAGCGGTGACGCACACCATGTCTTCACTCTAGGAGTGATTGCGGGCTCGTGGGCGAGAACTCCAGTTGGTGGCGGGAGGGACCGGGACTCTGGTGGGAGTGGTCCAACGAGGATTAGGGGAAGGCGCCATCCTTCCGAAACCTGGGGAAAAAAATTATAAGCCACCCCTTACTCTACTCCTCACTATGATGCTTTACTTTCCGCACTTACATACCTTTCTATTCATGCTTGTGTGTTCTATTAGTTCTCTTTGACTATCTTGTAGACTTGCATGTTTAGACTCCTTACTTGCTAGTACTGTTTAAGCTTCTGTATATGATGACTAGCATGAGTAGAAGTTGCATTGGTGTGCTTGATCACTAGAAGTGCATAGGAGTTGTATTGACTTGTGTGATCCACTAGTATGCATAGGGTGTCTTTTTTTCATAGGAGCATATTGTTAGTGTGATCACCACTAGAATTGTGTAGGAGTTGCTTTGAGTGCTATCGGTAGTTTGAGATTGGTAATTGGTTCATAGTGGTAGTTCCTGATTCACCCCCCCCCCTCCCTCTTAGTCACTACGATCCTTTCAATATGCTCGGTCCTGAAGTTCTTATGAGCCCCAAAAGTAACAGGCAGACTCATCTACCCAATGGGAACCGAAGTCTAGCCTGGCACAATTCCATGGAAGGGCGAGAACTCGGCTAGAGGTCATTAACTGAAAGACTGAGCTCCTCGAGTGTCTTGGTGAAGATCAAGTCTAGGCTACTTCCTGCATTGATGAGTACTCTGTTGAACTTGACTTCCTTCACTGTTGTAGCAAGTACCAGCGGGTATCATCCTGGCTTTGGTAAGTGCTTGGGGTGATCCAACCGATCAAAAGTAATCGACATTTCGGACCACCTCATATATTGAGGTGCAGCCGGTTCTATGGAATTGATATCCCGTAGTTCCAACTTTTGTTTACGCTTGGAAACATTGGCATCCGGGCCTACGAAGATGAAGTTGACTTCCTTGCGGGGCTCCTGGAACTCTCCTGCATCATCCTTGTCGCTACAATCCTTAGCTTTGTCCATGCCATTGCGCCTCGGAGGATCCTTGGCCACCTTGAGCACAGGAGTCGCGAAGCCCTTTAGTCGATAGCAATATTTAGCCTTGTGGTTTCCCTTAGGATGCCAGAGGCACGGACCACTCAGCAAGTCATCCATGGTTGGTTGGTTTGTCCGAGGATTCTTCTAAAATCGGTCTACCATAGCAACCATGTTGTCAAACTTCCTCTTCTTGTCCTTCTTGGAGGACTCTAGCTTGTCCGATCGCTTGTCCTGGCCTTTTCCCCGAATATCGTCTAACACCAAATCGCCCGAAGCGAATTTGTCACCGATCTCAAAGCACTCCCGAGCGGTCAGCTTAAGGTCATGATTCCTCCGACAGATTTCCAGGACCAAATCATCGTTGCGGATGCCTCCTTGAAAGGCGGCAATGATCTGCTGGTCTAGGACATTGGGGATCTCGATCTTCTTGGCGCAGAACCGCTTGATGTAGTCTCGAAGAGGTTCATCAGACTTCTTCTTGATTCAAGTAAGGTAGAAGTGGTTTCTTGGTCCGTTGCAGGTGGCTTGGAAACTTTCAATAAGCTTCTTGTTGAGGTATCCCCAAGAGGTAATTGACTCTTCCGAAAGAGACGTAAGCCATATCCGAATGGCTGGATCCAGACAGATTGGCAAGTAATTTGCCATTACATAGGTGTCATCTCCGGCCAACCGAATCACCAAACTGTAGAGTTTAAGCCACTCTCAGGGATTGGTCTTACTATCATACTTTTCGATGGGGACCGGCTTGAATCCCTTCGGCCATCGAGCTATGCGAAGCCTTGGAATGTAAGCCTTGATGCCATTGATTTCTTCATCATTAGGAGTTGGCAACCACCTATGCCGGTCGGGAGATGGAGTTGGGCGATGACGGTGTCGCGGACCAACATCATCATCATGACGACGAGGATGATTGTTGTCATCATTATTATCATGCCGATCCCAATTGTCTCGTCGATGTCGGTCGTCGCGGTTGTCTCTTGGAGGGGGGTCGTGTCGGTCTTCTCGCCGGTTGTCCCGTCGGTCGTCCCATCAGTCGTCCCATCGGTTGTCAGTTCTTCGATCACGGCGTTCCTCCTCGTAGCGTCAGTTGTCCCGAGTGCGTTCTTCATAGGGAGAGTTCATGGTATCTCATCCATCACGGATGGTGAGAGAGTTTCTCAAATCTTCACGCATACACCGACCATGTGAGATTGCGTGGATAGAACTTGTTGCCGACTGCGATCTATCCTTGGCAGCATCTTGAGCTGCGACAGCCTTAAGCATAGACACTGTGTTCTGCATCGTGGGGGTTTGATAAGTTGCATTGGCCATTAAGGTGTTGAGCAACATTTTGGCCCCGGTGATGTTATTTTGAGGGGTGTCGTAGACCTTGACGCTATCCACTTCTATGTCCGGTCCAAGATCTAGTCGGCGTGCATGGCGTGATCCGTGCGATCCTCTCGGTCGATGGCGGTGTCTGGCCGACAAGTCATTGTCTGGAGGGTTATCCTCCGGTGGACCTTCTCCGGCTGGTTCTTTTGTGTAGCCATCTTCTTCATGACTGTCTTTGGGGTCATCCTCCTCATTATCGTCCCCTGAAGGATTTCCTTCTATGTCAACCATGTTGACAGTAAGGGGGTATGAGTAGGCAGATCTGACCGAGCCCTGATCAAAGGATCGGACCGACTTTGAGTCGTTCCCTGGGGATGAATCTGCTTCATCAAATCCGAGTGGGACCAATACGGGGATCAGATCTGATGAGCTCGGTGATCGCACCATAGAGACGGCAGCAACTGAGTCGGATCGGTTGTTTTCCAGACCTAAGGCTCCATTGTCGCCGACCATGAAGTCGAGCGATCCGAAGGAGATCTTGATGTCCGGTGAGTACTGGATGATGGGAATTTTGGCCATCGTAGTCAATGGAGAATCCCGGTGAGCCTTGTTCCTCTACCTGGCGCGCCAACTGTTGGGGCTTGATCTCGGCAATAAATATATAGGGCTACACCTATACGGTCTAGGTCTACGTCGAGACTAAGAACTATGATGGTTAACACAAGACGTAGCAGGCCATTATTTTCTTATCTCCACCATGCTTATGACAAATCTCATAGTACCTTTATTTCTTCATCAACCCTTTTCTAGAATTATTAGATCATGTTTTAATAGCACCCTTTCATCCTGTATTTGTACTTCGGAGTTCAAGAACCAGATCTGCATCCCCTTTGATGGCAATCAGAATCGCTTTCTCTTAGGCCCTTTTGGCAATTTTGACCCAACTGAGTTCATTAACTATGAAACCAACCAGCTCCCCTTTAAGTCAGCTTTAGCTAGACTCGACCCTTGGATGGACGCCTTTAGGTCATGGCCATCGTCAGTCCCAGGGTGGAGAAACTGGTACCATAGAATCACTTTTGCGCGTGCCTCCGTTCTCCTTGATGCTCAAATCGACTTGGCCCTTCCTCTGTCCTTGGTCGATATGGACTAGAATGAACCACTTTTAGCAGCAGCTGCTAATTTTTGTTTTGATGCCCTGAATGCCTTCATGTTCGGCCAGGGACCCATGTCTCCTTCTCTCATGGATGTGATGATGTCGACTGGTTTAAGTGTCAGCCAATATTATGATCCATTCTACATTCTAAACAATCACAAAAATTGAAAGTTCCTAGCCAAAGATTCAAAAACATGGCCTGCGTATATCATGGATCATAATAAAACCAAATCTGTTTCTGATCGAGAATTATCTGCTATCCTAAATCTTTGGCTTGAACATTTCGTCTTTTGCGGCTCCTCTTGCATGCTTACCATGAACATCCTTGGCATAGCTGACATTCTGGCCGGTGGTAACAAATTCCCTTTGGGCAGATTCTTATTGGGGTTTGTATATAAACTCCTACATTAAACCTCTGTATGCCTTCAAACCAACCAACCTATCCTAGCAGGTGGTCCATGGTGGTTCATCCAATTATAGCTTATAGTCTATTATTCTCAAGCCATGTATCTGGCGCCCTTCATAGAGAGCTCATTCCCATCAGAAAATGCCTCAGAGAATAAAGAGATCCTGACTCGTCGTTGCAGGTCACTTGGAGAAGCAGCCATGGTCATACCCGGGCAAAGGATGACTTTGAAATACTTTAACTCCTCCTTCGTCCTCTTCTATAATGGACTCCAGTCGGATATGCGGGTATGGTTCCCGTATCATGAACTAGAGTTTGAAAATCCTTCTGTCTTCGGTCCAGATAATCCCCTGCAGGATGAAGAATCGACTCTTATCTTTCAAGCCTACATTAGGCCTGCCATTATGCCTGTTGACTTTCATGTGGGATAGCTCAGGGTTTGTTCATACGAATTCTACAACCCTGCTGCATTTCCTTGTCAACTCGGATTCACCCGGCTGCCCGTTAGCTCCTTTTTCTTTGGACGACTCCAGGCCCGTCAAGAACCCAAGAGTGCACTAGAATACAATAAAATCTATAACATGGCTCAAGAAATCCTGATGGGTGACCTAGTTGGTATTCAGCTGATTCCATTCAGCACCACCTTGTTTAAGAATTGGTGGAATGAATGTAGAAATCATTTTCTCTGTAATTCATTGGCTAGTCACCTCATCGACTTTGAAGACAAAGTAAGCATGTTTTCCTTAAAATTGTTTTCATCCCATTGAATCGATTACTGTAACTAACCCTCATTGAAAATGTAGGAACCAGCTGTCATCCCTCCACTAGTAACCCGTAGTGGGAAGCTGTTCAAATATCTACGAACATCTAACAACCCAATCATTGGATCTGACGACCCAACACCTGTGCAAATCCTCAGTGGTCATGGTTTGAAGAATCCTCGCAGAGCTGTAGCCAAGAGAAGAGGTGTTCCTTTATCGATTTTGGCTGCTGAGCAACAGAAATGGGTCAAACTAGTAACAGACACACCGACTCCAATCCATCAAGTAACTTTATTAACAATTCTCAATATATCCATATTCATATCTTCTATTCTTATTCGTTTCTTCATATTTTAGTTTGTCTCATCGACTCCGGCTGTCCTCCCGGAAGTGGCTCAAGAAGTCGTCTTCGAGCTTGCCCACTCTGTATAGGTATCACTGTTGTTGTCATATCACCTTTTATGCCCTTTTTATCTTATACTTTTCCTCTCTCAGATTCCTTCATCAACTCCCGGAACCCCATCAACTCAGATGGACCCAACTCGCCAAGAAGAATCAACACTTTGAGAATCGATAGAGCACCCTTCTTCCATGATTGAGGTACAAAACTTTATTTATAATTTAAAGAATTATTTCAACCAACCTCTGATCTTCAAATCCCTTTCAGGAATCTGCTCATCATTCTGAAAACCAATCTAGTAGTGCGACACTGTCAAACATTCCTTCGGCACATGCATTATCTATCGACCCTGATCATAATGATACAGCATGTACGGAAGAACACTCAACTACTCCAAGCGTGATTTCATCCTTGTCAGTGCTAGACATTGTTCCATGGATCCATCCACAGGTATCCATATAATACCCCTTATCTTGACTACTTCATTTCATCCCCTAACCTTTTGATATCCAGGAATTTTGATCTTTGGCTGTTGGTACATAGATCCATGAACCTTTGAGCATCCCAACACCTCCATCGATTCCTATTTATGACACCTCAACACCTTCATCGGATCTGGAAACTACTGTGTGATCATTACCTTTATGTTGTATTATTATTTATCATCGACTTCCTGTAATCATACTTGTTTTCAGGCACAAATTTCTCGGTGTACATCTTCAATCATCCTTCCTCCAAAGATTAAGGCTACGCTTCTGTAAATCCGTGCACGCCTTGATGAAGTTCCAATTGAACAACTTGTGTTGGATGCAACCCCAATTAGGCAACTATGACACCCCAGGTGTCTCACTTCTATTTAACAAGCATGAACAGCACAAATCATGAATCATATAGCATGAAATGATGAAGCCTCACTTCAATTATTTGAATTAATTCCAGGTAATTAAAAACCCTGTAATCAAACTATGAAGCAACTTAAAAATTTCAATACAACTTATGCCAACTAAATTCATAATCATATTAGTAATATTAAGATATAATTTTATGAATTTAATGAGACTTTTACCAATTGTGGAAATACCCCAATTAATTAATTGAAACATAGAAACCTTTCATAATGGGGAATTAATTATAGAATAATTAAAGAAATTCTGACCAAATGGGTCCCACCAGGGCACCAGAATTTTCACAAAGGACCAATGTGCAAAATCCCAAATCAATTGGAGGTCCCTAGCTATTTTAATTGGAAATATCTTTGACCAGGGACATAGTTGCAAAGAATCCAAATCTTGGAGGGCTGTAGTGCAAAATCTCTTTTCTTCTTCCTCTCACTGGCGCAGAGCTCCTCCCCGGTGCCAGCTCCCCCTCTGCCGACGCTAGCGCCTACTCTTTCTTCTGGACCGCGCGCGCTATAGTCCCGTTGACCCTCCTCTATGCCCCGCGCTGTCCTCTAAGCCGCGAGCTCGCCCAACGGCTTCCATTTACCCCTTTTCTCTCTGCACGCCATCGACATGACCGACCGGCGACTTCAATTCCACCCCCTCTTCTCGCTCTCGGTCTCCAACCACCTCGCCTCTTCTGCACAACTTGAAAGCGCACCCAGATCCTCGATAACACTCTCCAACCACCCTCTCTGCTCTCTACTCTTCCCATTTTTCTCTCCTCTTCCCCTCTGTCTACCATTGCTGAACCAAGCGCAAGCTTAAGCTTGAGTTCCCTATTTCCTTGCCCTTCAAGTCGAGATGAGAGCTCCAACGCACTCGCGTACTCCCCCTCTACCTTCCTCTGACCCTGCCTAGCCGAATTCGTGCACAAATAGAGTGAATTGAAGGAAAACCAGAAGATACTTCCCCGGAGACGTCCCCTGCCCGTTGGACGGAATTCGCAGCACTCAATGAGCCTTCTCATCCCATTCCTTTTCGATCGCAATCCCAAAACCTCAACGTAACCCCCGACTCTCTAACCCTTTGATTTCATGCGCCAGGACGTCGGCATTCCACTTTTCCCCGGCCGCTACCTCAGCTCCGCCCAATCCGACGCCGCCTCCACGACGAGCACTACTCTCCAGCCCTCCTCGATGAACTCCAATCCCGTGCCGCTCTTCCCCACGTCGCTGTGAATCTGTAGGAGCAAGCCCCGACTGATTTCCCAATCCGAGTCCTCTTCGCGACGCCGCCGAAGTCCACTATCCCGCCTCCTCTCGCCGGTAGCCACCTCCGGTGAGTACCCATCCTCGCCAACCCCCCAGATGTGTTCGCCTCGACGTGCGTGTCATGTGCATAGTCCCGCGGCGAGCTTCCATCGTATTTAGACGCCGACGACGAGCTTTGACCGCGCTCCGGCAGAGTCCCGGAGCTGCTGACCCTGTGCTGACTGGTGCCTACTGGCGGCCGATGTGTCGCCCACATGGCATCGACGTGTCACCAACGTGGCAACCCATAAAACCAGAAATACCAGGAAAAAGCCAGAAAATGCTTAAAACTTCTAAAACTCATAGTAAATCAAATATAAAACCAATGTAGCCCAAACAAATTTTGTTAGATTCATTTTGAAGTGCTCTATTTTAGTAAAATAATAAATCATTGTCTCTGTACATGTATTTTTACTAATGCATTAGTTTGTCAAAACACTAAACAATTCACCAGATATTCTAGGAACAGAATTAAATCCTGATTTTTGGCATGCTTAGTAAACACATGATTATGTACCACCACAAATTTTTGTTTGGTAAAATATGAAATATTTTGTGCTGTAGAATTTATTTAGTGTTTCTGCTTAAAGAAATGCTAGTAAATAATCTATAAATGTTTGCCCATAAAACTTGGTGAAATTATTTCTCATGAGTGTCTCTGTCCACAGTAAATCACCCATGTCCAGAAACATATTTTCACTATACTAATTAATTTAATTGCTTAGTGTTTAATTACCTTTGTCCAGAAACTTATCTACCTTGTTTAATTACATAAAGAATAATATACCTAAAATCTTAATTAACAACCCAACTTCTCTAAAGCATATGGCTTCGAAAACATAAAATATTTTTAATTGACATTAAAACATGATGTGCTTGCATGCATCATATCATTGCATTCATCGGTATTTCGATAATGCCATTAATACAATTCCGTCATATATGTAACGACAACCAGGAGCAAGAGGAAGACTTCCAGAAGGACGTTTACCCTCAAGAGCAAGAAGTTGTAGTTGCTAGCACTAACATCGATCCAGGCAAGCCCCGGTTTTCATTCGCCTTTTTACAAAACTTTGCTAGTTTATCTTACTAGTGTCTATACTTATTGTTCAATTAGGTCATAGGAATTGATTGAAACCCACCCTGCATGATATCCAAATGACCTATGCTATTGTCTTAGAACTTGGTAGAATCAGTACTGTTATCCAAAGAAGGTATTATTATTACTAAGGAATAAGCTTGACCACAGGAATAGGAATTATTAAAAGAAGTTTATTTTATGTTATGACCAGGCAGGGATAATGCATATGTAGGTTGGCAGCAACACATCGGTGTTGACTGTGATAGCCCTGCCTTGTGGAACCTAGGACCCGTCCGTGGTCGGCCCCTTGATCAAGTATTGAACAATACTGAATGCATGCTAGCTTATGGGCACTAGTAAACTGATGTAGCATTAAAGGTCACTTGCATTGAAGACGGTTAAGGTGCGTTGGTCATTGACCCTCCTGCTGCTGGAGTGGGTGGTTCAGACCACAAAGTACTGTTGGCAGAACGACATGCCCACTCGACGTCACGACGCCCGGGCTGAGGTGTAGGTGCTTTTCTTGTGAAAGGTTGCCATATACAACCTTAATTGGTGTGTATGTGTCGTGCATCTCGGGTTTTCCCAGCTAGTGTAAAATCGATTGCAATTGTTGTCCCTCGCAGTATTGAGTACCACTTGGTCACAACGCTAATCACGTAGTTGCACCTAATATTATGGAATGGATCGTGTTGCTTATTGATGTTGATGATCATTATTATTATTATTGTTCTTATGTCATATTAATTGTATATATATTGTTTATTATCCATGTTGCAACTAAAGTTACATTTCGACTCAACCCATTTAAATTGACAATTAAAACTTGATAGAACTAATAGGTTGCTTAGTGTGAGTCCTTTCAAACAAGCCACCTATTAGAGCCTCTGCATGTGTAGGTGTTCGACGGGTAAGTCTTGCTGATAATTAGTACTCAGGCTTTGTGCCATTGTGTTTTTTAGGTAACGAAGAAATAGAATTGCCTGTAGATGTGATGCCCTGGGACATGCAACTCCCTAAGGGTTGGACCGCCCACTGGGAGTCCGACTCGCCACCGCAGTGATGTTGCTTGTTGCTACGGTGATGGTCCTTTGGGCATGGATCACCACCAGGCTGTACCGTCGAGCGTAGTTTCTTTATGTATTTTCTTCCGCTGTTTTCAAAATATTTATGAACTTGTATTAATTCCGTGGCACTCTGAATCATCGTATTAATGTAATATTCAACTTAAATTTGGATAAATGTTGTATTATCAGGTGTCTGCACTATCAGCACCGTCGGGACCTCGATCCTCCGGGTAGGGGCGCCACAGTTGATATCAGAGCCGTGGTCGATGATAATACAACAAATAAATTATATTTTCAAAAACTACAATGTTGTGAGTGAGGATACGTTAGTATTGCCCATGTAGATAATAGGGTGGTGACAAAGCTAACCTGTGTTATGATTGTTTATATTACTTGCATCTACGGCTTCTTCAAACAAAGGTACGTGCGTGCTTAACCGACACACGTGATATCGGTTTCTGTGCTCACAGGCGGATACGAGACACTGTTGGCTCATGACTTATCATGGGGTGATCCTTTTTCATGGATCGTTACTAGTAGAAATGTGCTTCTTTTTGTAGTTTCTTTTGAATTTGATGTATTGTTTCTGGAATGGATTTTCTGTAGGTACACTAACGCCGTTAGTATAACATTTTGATTGACTTACGTGTTGAGTGCGGGTCGTCACCAAGTATCTGTGCCGCTAAGTATCGACAAACATAGGCGTTGTGTTGTGAGGAACGATAGGTTAATAAAATGAAAAGTTTTGCATCATGCATCCCATTATAACTAAACTAAAACTTGTTCTCCTCTTGCTCACCAACCTCTGAATAAAAATATTCATAACTATTAATTTACTCAACCAAATAAGGTATACAAATACTTTTTGAAAAGTTCTCAACATCCCCTATCACCTAGAATTTAAATTAAAATTTCATAACTGTCAACTCACTATTTTAAACAGAGAACAAGCACAATCTGTCAACTCACTATTTTAAACATGACCCTGAACTTAAAAATTTCATAACTAAAGTTGTACTTAGAATTTACAAGAGTCTAAACCCAATCTGGAAAACCCTTGAAGTCTATTTTCAGCTCCAATAGGTTTCATAATTTTGTTGTTTTCCCTCTGTCCAGTAGAGCCAAAACACTCAGCCTCTGTCACCCTAAAACAGAATCTGCCAACCTGAACTTGCAAAATTCATAAGTCCAGATTTACTTGGAATTTCTGTGAATATAAATACAATCTGGAAAGCTATGAAAGTGAGGTATAACCTGGTTCCAACCCCCAATTTTGAGACCTTGTTTTCTGTTCAAAATACCCACTTTTCTGACTGTGGTACAGTCAAGACAGAATCCGTTTTAAAACCCATTGCCGTATTATTGCCCCTTGAGGCTGAAAAATGTGAACTAAAAACTTGGTTTCTGTATTTCATGGCACTTTATATGAAATGCATCTTTACTGTAGGGAAGGTTTGACTCAATCAAATTGTTGTGATATAGTATTGCTATCATTACCAACACCATGACAGTTGATAGTGATATGCATTTTGCCCATGGAACACTGTACTCACCATTGGATTTTGTTCCAGATGGGTGACCATAGTTTTGAGGAGCTTTCGCACGACGGGTGGCGCTACACCACTAGTCTCCACCACCATGGCTTTCCTACACTTTTGTGGGATCTACTACACTTGTTGGGCTATGACGAGCCGCCCTCCTACAAGGGCCGCGAGATCCGCCACCACGGGGTGACTCTTGCTGAGGTGCACATCAGTGTGCCCACTCACCCACGCAACCTCGACATGGCGGGGATGGAGAGCATGGCGACTTGTGGGAGCCTCCGTGAGGGCTTGGATAGAGTCGCCCATAGGGCCCTCACTCACTTCTGCGGGCACCACACAGCAGCGCTCTCTAGGACTCCGTTTGAGATGATTCCCATCGGGCACCAGACCAACCCGGTCTGGTAGAGGCACGTGAGGCGCATCGCCCATGACGACTACCCGGCATATCACGCGGGGTACCACCATGTGTCCCACTACTCCGAGTACCTCCTCAACTTGGATGAGGAGGCTTGTAGCCACAGCAGGATTTTACTGGCTGACGCTGAGTAGGCCTGGGTGCAGAGGTATGATCTGCAGGCATAGGTTGACGCACAACAGAGGGAGATTCAGCGGCTGACCGCTGCTCTTGAGGCAAGTGAGACTTGCGTTATTGAGGTCACTGGACAGCGTGACACCCTCGCGCAGGAGGTTGACAGACGTGGGATGATTATGCAGCAACGCGCCAACCACAACGAGCACCTGCAGCATCAGTTGACGACCGCACAGCATGAGATGGAGCTCATGGGAGAGGATCTAGAGACCCTGGCTCACGAGAACCAGGGTCTGCAGCAGCAGCTAGAGGCGGTCCTGGCGCCACCGGCAGCACCCAAGGAGGAGGATCCGGACGAGGACATGGACGAGGAGTTTGACATGGACTACGAGGCACCAGCCAGAGACCAGACTTAGGGGATCGTGATAGACCGGACTAGGCCGTGTAGGCAGGACAAGTTGGGTAGGTAGGTTTTGTCGACCACACGATGTTGTGGTATTTTGGGGGACCACTGTGTGAGATGCTTTTGTAACTCGATGGTCACATATCCCGAGTTCATGTACTTACGACTACGTTGACTTATGATGTGTATTGGTTGTACCGTTTTCAGCTACCATTGTTGCAACAGAGTTTCATAAGAATTCTAGCTTGATCGTACTCTTTGACTCAATCGAAGTACTTTCCTTGTAGATGGCTGAAAACACCAATCAACCGCCACCAGGTTGGGAGATCATCGATGACCTGGAGTTCACAGGGATGGTTCACCTGTTTTGGAGAGTTCTCCAGAGATTCGGATATTCCATTCCTCCCAACTATATTGGCAAGGAATTTCAGGAGCATGGAGTCCCCTCTTGTGTCATCCATGTGGCAGTTCCCAACAATTACTCGGTCATTCCCGCATGGGAATCTTGGACCATTAGCGTCATCGGGACAGATCTGCCTTCCACCTGGAATGTAGCTGCATTCAATGCACTTACTCGGTTCTGTGAAGACCACAAGCATGATGTTGCTGGAACACCCGTCGTCTTGCTGCCCGTTAATGATGTGACGGAATTTGAGTGGATTAGGCGTGTGGATTTCATCTTTGATCCAAACCATCGCCACCACGATCCTATGCTTATCATAATAGAATATTATGGCTTATCCACTTTCGCCTTATGCACAAACTTGTGCCGGCGTCTGGATGTGTTTCATGCTGCACTTTGACTTTCTGAAGTCGAAAAACAAGCTAAGGATGAGGAAATTGCAGAACTGAACCAACAAATTTAAGAAAAGAATAAAGAGATGGATGTAATTATAGAAGAACGTGACCAAGCCTTGCTGGATGCAGCAGATCTTGAGCATGACATGATTGAAACTCAAGATGACTTGGACGCATTCAAGGCTGCCCACCTTCCTATTGAAGGAAATTGGGACAAGATCATCATGGAGTATGGAGAACAAGAGGATGTAGAGATGGCACTGGTCGGTATTAATGAGGTAGAAATGATGGATCTGGAGGAACCAGAAGAGCCGGAAGACATAGACCAGGAGTAGATGAATCGCTACACCCCGATGTATGGTCGTGTAATATAAGTATTCCTAGTTTGATGTAGGAGTGTGAATCTTGCATTATGTGTCCGTAATACCATAGCTAGGCGTTGGCACATATGTGTAAGTAGTCGTGTGACGGTGTCCTTTTAACAACCATGTAGTCTGAATTGAATTAATGAAGATGGTTGTTACTTGTGAAATTTTTCCGTGCCTCTTGCAAATTTATATTCTTGCACATGTGTTTTTATGGATTATTTTGAGGAATAACTAATGTGCAACCGTATAAATTGCAGCATGGTGCGTACTCGGACTCAGGATGATCCTGAAAGCTCTCAGCAAGGAGCTAATGCTGAGCCTTCACTAGCTGAGGTATTGGCTACTGCACTCAACCGGTAGCAAAATGACTCTGAGATTCTCCGTCGGCTAGTGGATATCACGTCCCATCTAGTAGGACAGGGAGGCCACCGTAACAACAACAATCAGCCTCGATAGAGCACCTACTCAGATTTTCTAGGTACTCATCCACCAACCTTCGAGCGCGCTAGACCGAATCAAAGTTCGGTCTACTGGAATGCACTGAGCACCAGAAGGTGCTATTCGCCGCCCAACAACTCCAGGGCTCTGCTAGCGCATGGTGGGCAAACTATGAAGCTTCTCTACCCGCTGGACGCCGTGTTGAATGGAATGAGTTCAAGACTGCATTTCGTGCTCATTTCATTCCAGCTGGCCTCATGCAATGGAAATTCCAAGAATACATGGATCTGAAACAAGGAGGGAGGAATGTCCTCCAATATTCTAAAGCTTTTAATCATCTGGCTCAGTATGCTACTGAGTATGTCAATACTGAGGATAAAAAGAGATATGCATTTCTATGTGGTATGAATGCCACCCTTAAGGAGCGTCTGACTTGGCAAACAACCGGCACATACAATGACTTGATCAATGCTGCTATTGTCCAGGAAGGCGCTATGCACCAAGTTGAAGAAAAAGATCGCAAAAGAAAGGCCCCTACTAGTGCCTCTACTGCCCCACAGGTGAAGCACCGCCTGATTTACACTTCACCTACCGGACAGCGTTTTCGGGCATCTCCGCAACAGGAGTATCAGCGACGATATGGTCAGAACTACTCGAGGCCACCCCAGCAGCAGAACCTTCCACCATGTGCACCGTACCAATAGCAGAACACTCAGTACCGTGCACCATACCAGTAGCAAGGGAATCAAACTGCTCGTACCCCACAGCCTACTGATCGTGGAAGCAGTTATCCGTGCTACAACTACGGTTGTACCGGCCACTTTGCCAAGAACTGCACCGCACCGAGGCGCAACAACAACAACCACAACAGCAACCAGCGTCAAAACCAGAGCAGGAATGTGAATGCACCGTCTCGTGGTGCCCAAGTGAACTACACCAATGCTGAAGATATTCCTCAGGGTGAACCCATGCTAACCGGTACACTCTCGCTCTATCGCCAGCTTGTCCTTGAACTTTTTGATTCTGGTGCTATGCATAACTTCATTAGCAAAGCTTGTGTGCAAAAACATAAACTCCACACCACCATCATAAATAGATGCTACACCGTTCGCTCTCCTGCTGGACAAATTTTTGCTAACGAGGTAGTGTGTAAGGCTCCACTAGAAATTAATCAAAAGATCTACCCCACTGATTTCATCATGCTCAAGGACCAAGAGATTGACCTGATCATAGGCATGATCTGGATGAAAACCCATAGAGCCATGCTAGACATTGAGCCTCACATCATTCACATCAACTCTCCCTTGCATGGAAAGGACACACTTTCTCTAAATGCCAATTCATCGAAGGCCTTGGTTGTCCATCACTTGGAAGGGAAATCACTCGAGAGTATTCCCATCGTTCATGATTATCCAGACGTGTTTCCTAAGGACATCTCTGGTCTACCACCTGACCGTGACATAGAATTTAAGATAGAGGTACAGCCTGGAACTTCTCCGATATCACGTCGTCCGTATAAAATGGCCCCAAATGAGCTGGCTGAGTTGAAAAAGCAATTGAATGAGTTCTTGGAAAAGTGATTCATTCGCCCAAGAACTTCACCTTGGTGCTGCCCTACTATTTTTGTGAAGAAGAAGGACAAGTCCTTGCGCCTTGTCGTTGACTATCGGCCCCTTAATGAAGTTACCATCAAGAACAAATACCCATTACCCCATATAGATATCCTCTTCGACCAATTGGTTGGTGCTAAGGTCTTTTCAAAGATTGACCTTCGTTCGGGCTATCATCAAATCAAGATCAGAGCCGAAGACATTCCAAAGACCGCCTTCTCTACTAGATATGGATTGTTTGAGTATCTAGCAATGTCATTCGGATTGACAAATGCCCCTGCCCATTTCATGTATCTCATGAATTCGGTATTCATGCCCGAGTTGGACAAGTTTGTGGTAGTATTCATTGATGACATCCTCATCTATTCTAAGTCCAAGGAAGAGCATGCTGAACATCTTCGCATTGTTCTTCAACACCTCCGAGATCACAAGCTGTATGCAAAATTTAGCAAGTGTGAATTTTGGTTGGACCGTGTGCCATTTCTTGGTCACATAGTCTCTGCGGAAGGTATCTCGGTGGATCCTAGCAAAGTTCAAGATGTCTTAGATTGGAAGTCACCAAAGACGGTTCATCAAGTACGCAGTTTCCTTAGGCTAGCTGGATATTATCGTAGGTTCATTCCAAATTTTCTCGGCTGACCAAACCCATCACGGAGTTGTTGAAAAAGGATAAGAAATTCAACTGGAACAACAGTTGTGAAGAAGCATTTAAAACATTGAAGAAATTATTGACCACTGGCTCAACCAGACATCACCAAGCCGTTCGACATGTATTGTGATGCATCTGGAACAGGGCTTCCATGTGTGCTCATGTAGGAAGGTCGTGTCATTGCCTATACATCTCGACAACTACAAAAGCATGAAGAGCACTGTCCAACTCATGATTTGGAACTAGCTGTAGTTGTACTTGCACAAAAGATATGGAGGCATTATTTGCTCAGAAACTTGGTGCATGTCTACACGGATCATAAGAGCTTAAAATATATCTTTACCCAGACTGATCTGAATATGAGACAGCGTCGGTGGCTAGAGCTGATTAAGGATTATAACCTGGAGATTCATTATCATCCGAGCAAGGCCAATGTAGTCGCTGATGCATTAAGTAGGAAGGTACACTGCCATCACCTAGTGCTGGAATATCATAACAACGGCAACCACGTCACTGCTTCAGAACCCAGCCTTCACGTTTTGCCTGCCAAAATGATTAGCAACATTAGTGTACATTCTACTATTCATGAACAAATCATTGCTGCACAGAAAAATGACATTGGTATGAATCATATCCGTCAAAACATTAAGAAGGGGAAAGCAAAATGCTTCACTCAAGACGCCAACGGTACCCTATGGTTCAATAACCGTTTGGTAGTACCAAAAGACTTTGAACTTAGACGGAAAATCTTGGATGAAGCACATCACTCCAAGTACTCCATCCATCCGGGTAGTAATAAAATGTACCAAGATCTGAAGAAGAATTTTTGGTGGACAAGAATGAAGCGAGAAGTGGCTCGATATGTTGTAGAATGTGATACTTGTCACAGAGTTAAGGCTGACAATTTCAAACAAGCCGGATTGCTTCAACTATTGAGTATTCGCACTTGGAAATGGGAGGACATCAGCATGGACTTTATTGTTGGCCTACCTCTCACTTCGCGTAAGAATGATTCTATTTGGGTCATTGTGGACTGACTCACCAAATCTGCTCACTTCTTGCCGGTCAACAATAGATACAGCATATGGCAACACGTAGAGCTATACATTGCAAGAATTCTGTGTCGTCATGGAGTACCCAAGACCATCATCTTAGGTCGTGGTTCGCAGTTGGTTGCTTGTTTTTGGGAACAGCTGCATGCATCTTTGGGTACAGGCCTAATTAGTAGTTCTGCTTACCATCCCGCCACCAATGGGTAGACAGAGCATGTCAACCAAATTTTGGAAGATATTCTTAGGACATGTGTTTTAACACATGGTGCTAACTGGGATGAGTATCTACTCTATGTTGAATTCTCGTATAACAACAGTTACCAGGAGAGTGCAAAAATGTCGCCATTTGAAGCACTCTATGGTCGCAGTTGTAGAACACCGATAAACTGGTCTGAATCTGGAGAAAGGGTAACCTTTGGTCTAGATATTGTCAAAGATGTAGAAGAAAAAGTTCATACCATTCGGGCAAATCTTAAGGCTGCCAAATGCCGCCAAGAGAAGTACGCAAACCGATGATGTAGACCACTATATTTTAATAAGGGTAACTACATCTATCTTCGAGTGTCACCTATGAATGGTATCCAACGGTTTGGAGTCAAAGGAAAGTTAGCACCCCGTTATATTGGGCCATTCCAAATTTTGGAACAATGTGGAAAGGTAGCCTACAAGCTGGAGTTACCCGCTAATCTATCTGGAATTCATCACACCTTTCACGTCTCTCAACAAAAACGGTGTCTCAAACCACCCATTGACAAAGTCTTGGAAGAGTATGACCAACTCCAACCCGATCTCACATACTCCAAACAACCGATAAAGATCCTCGATGAGAAAGAGCGCACAACCCGTAAAAGAACACTCAAATTATATAAAGATCAATGGAGTAATCACTCAGAAGATGAATCCACTTGGGAATCTGAAGAATTCCTGAGTACGCATTACCCGAAATTTTGGTCGTCATACGCAGGTATGTTTTGACCACCGTACTTCCCTCTAGTTTGCCTTGTTCATAATCTTGGGACAAGATTTCTTTAAGGAGGGAGGACTGTGACACCCCAGGTGTCTCCTATATCGACTTTTTGAAGTTCATCGATCGACACAAATCCTTTTCCGAACTTTCCGTCTTCTGCGAATTCCATTGGGGTGCCCGTCAGAGAAATAGTTTAGAGTTTGATTGGTCCACTACCTCGAGACCCTGTGTAGTAATCTTGACGTAATCCCTATTCCAAATCTTGCCAGACAAACACTCCATATCATCCGCATGCCATGGAACTAAATCGGCCGATGCAACATTGACGGTTTCATCAGCCGGGATCACCTCCACTTGACCTCCAATCCATTGGGTCAACGATTGGTGCATTGTTGATGGAACACAACAATTAGCATGTATCCAGTCGTGACCCAGTAGCAGGCTTCCCTTTCCATCAATAACAAAGAACGTAACCGGCAAGGTTTTACCGCCGATTGTAAGATCCACATTCAGAACTCCTTTAGCTGTTGCGATATGATCACCATAATCTCTAAGAATAATATTTGTATGAATTAAATCTTCTTTATTCTTTCCCAACTTCCTGACAGTAGTGATTGGCATAATATTTACTGTAGCACCTCCATCAAGCATCATTTTCCTCATCGACACACCATTAACAAAACCCCTTAGGTATAAAGCCTTCAAGTGCTGATGTTTAGATTCATCTGGCTTATCAAACACTGCTTGCTGGGAATCAAATACAAGTTGTGGTTCATTCTCTTCATAAGCAAACAATTCTTCTTCGACAGCCATGAACTCTTGCGGTAGCATCATTACCATATTCACATAAGTGCTCGGTATCTGCTCGTGTGATTTCACCTTCAGTCTCCAGGCTTTCTTAGGTAGCTGATCATCTTCTTCTTCATAATAATATTTGCCAACCCTTGTTTGCCTGCAACGCATCCTCCGAATTCTGCGTTTCTGACTCTTGGAGAATATACCAGATGGACACCACTAATCATTCTGTTCTTGCTCCTCCTGCATTTCCTCATCGACTTTCTTATCAAATTTAGCCTCGTTGCCTGTCTTCTTGGGTCCGAGTCGATTAAATGTAGAAACCCTCTGATATTGATCAGCTGATCCCATCATCGACTCTTTGGAGAAGTTCGCACGATACTGGTGCTGATGACTTACTATAGCTTCTCTATACATCCGTTCTGTATACCTACTACATTCAGGGCAACCATCAATTGACGGCAGTTTCATATTGTGGTCCCAGCAATATTTAAAGAACAGACAACCCCAATGTGGATCAATCTAAGACTCCTTGACTTCCCTGTCTCTCTTTTTCTGGTTTCTTTTAATAAATGCCTCCACAATGTTGATATCAGCCATATTGACATTTGTAGGGAATGGATGACCGTCAATCTTCATGGTGCCCTTGGTGAACTTGATCTTCCCTTGTTCAATTGCCATCTGAATTAGTCTCCTGAACACCTTGCAATCATTAGCACGGTGAGAAGGAGAATTGTGTCATTTACAATACCTCACCTTCTTCAGCTCTTCAGTAGGGGGAATCACATGATTAGACGACAACTGAATATGCTTCTCTTGTCACAACAAGTCAAATATTTTGTCGGCCTTGGTGATATCAAAATCATATTTTTCCTCAGGTTCATTCTGTTTCACCCATGGGCATGACAACACATTCTTGTTCCTGGTCCATTCTGCCATATCAACTTCGACAGCTTCTTCATCGGATTCAGAGTCATAAACATTAAAATTGATATGGATTGGCCTCGCCCGTGCCCCCCAAGTCAGGTTCTCCTGGATCGACACCTTTTGCACCAACTAGGACAGGCTCTCAAATTCGTCCGAAGGAAACTTCTCTATCAATGGCACAACTAAACCATTGAATGCTATCTCTGCTATCTGGTTATCGGTCAGTTGCAAGCTGAAACATTTGCTACGCACATATCTAAATCTTTGCACATAGTCATGCACAGACTCTCCAGCCTTCTGTCTCATAAAATCAGATAATCTTAATTCTCTAGTTTTAGCAAAGAAATATTTATGAAACTTCTGTTCGAGATTGTCCAAGGTAACAGTTGAATTTGGGGGCAATGATACGAACCAAGAAAATGCTAACCCAGATAAGGATAATGGAAATAGCCTGATTTTCAAAGCTTCGGTGTTACCAGCTTCTCCGCACTATACTGAAAATCGGCTTATATGCTCAACTGTAGTAGTGCTATCCTTTCCTGTAAACTTAGTGAATTCCGGAGCTCTGTATCCACTCGGCATCAATCATAGCTCGGAGGATACGGTGGTCGATACATATACGTTTGCTGCTTTGGTTTCAATCCAAACTGCTCCCTCATCACCTCAACAATCTTCAAAGCTCAGTCATCGGTCGACCCATTGATATTTGGAACAGTCGACGGAAGACCAGATGCTGATGGTTGTGGGCCAAAATTAACAACTGTATGTTGGCCTCCTAGTTCTCCTGGCAGAGCAGACGATGACGGCATTGCAAACATGCTAGGCTCAACATTAGGTGCAGTACTATACGTAACTTTTGGCTCAGTAGTCTCTTGCTTGTAATGTTGTGGATGTGTCTGTGGTGTAGATCTTTGCAGTATTATCCTCTGAGGCGTTCTTCCATCATCAGCATTCTTCTGACCTGGGGATGTTTCAGAAGTGGATGTATTTGAACCCAAGATAGATTGTGCTATACTCCCACCAGGTTGTTGTGAAGTTTATTAGCAAGCCGAGGAACACTATCTGGTATGTGAAAGTACACCGGCCCATGAGCTGAATCTTCATATAGGCATCCCTCCACAATCTGAATAATCAAGCTCCTCAATGTATTAACCAGCACAGGGGATTGGTTAATCAATGCATGGTGTATGGTTGTATGAATCATATTATGCAAAGTTGCTTCACCAATGAACTCTACTAGCTTCTCAATATGTGATTCTTCTGTTGCATCTTCAATCAATGTGACAACTGGTAACTTTCCTTTCTGGATGATCTTGTCATTCCTTGTCTTGCTGAAAGTACTTAACAGAAGACTTTCATACTCAGCCATCTTTTGACTAACCTGATGAGGACATCACCATGTTGGATACGCACACATCATGGCCTTCCTCAAGTTACAAGTCGTCACCAACTCGGTCGCCGTGTTCGTCTCGTATTCAACCGATACCCCTTCACGGTTTTGATGATATCTCCCACTTTTGATGTCCAAACGATGTGTTCTTTGATGCATTGGAAAGGGGACGACGACACCGTCATTTTGCTTCTGGTCCTAGCTACAGAAGGGTCGTGAGTAATGCTGTGTGACCATGACAAGGTACTGCACCACCTATTTTAGGCCAACTTGGCCTTGTATTGAGTCGGGCCTTAAGCCCATGTTGTCGGCGCCCCCCTGGTCGCCCCCAACAATAGGAAGCCCCTTGTTCCTTCATAAAATTAGTAGCCGCCATCATTTAGTCTCGGGTTTTGTTTAGTTTAGTTTTCTAGAGAGAAATTTGATCGAATTATTATAACTATGGCGACAAGTCCTTTTACAGTAATCTAGGGCCCCTGTTCTTGTTCTACACCACTATGGCAATCAGTCCTTTTGCGTTTAGAGCTTGAACCTTTTCATGTGATTCGTTTCATCCATATTTGCAATTTCAGATTGCGTGTTTATCCTTTCTTGCTTGTGTTCTTGATTCGCTTGCAGGAACAATCACGTTGTGCTTGTTGTAACGGTTGCGGGGTTGGATCGTGTCTGATTCAAGTCGGCTCATCGACACCGAGTCTCTAAATTCGAGTTTATCCCCCTACCTCTCGGAAGATCGGGTCTCATCTACATCATAACCTATACCTTTGCATCATCACTCAACTCGTCTCTATTGACAGGTAGCATATGTTCATTCTTAAGATCCGAGCTGATGTTGTTCTTTGGCTGTGCCGCATCACCGTCCTGAGGCATTCCAAGTTCAGGCATGACGCGAGTTTGAAGTTCTTGGTCCCACCAGGTGAGCCAAAAAGCGTGTTGACACGAAAATCTTCACGTGTGACCTGGGAGATCTGCTTAACTCCAGTGCAGGCTCAATACAGGAAACTAGGGTGTGCTAGTCGATTTTCCCTGCAAATCGACAAAGATATAAATGGTTAAATATTGTGGGCCACCAGCCTAGGACAGGCCGATGAAGAGAGCTGATAGTCACTGTAGGTGAAATCAGCCGATATCATTATAAGAATAAATATAAGACAAGATGAACCAATCAATTGACTATATTGGCTTATCGATGAGTTAGATATATAAAATAATGTTCATTATAATGCCGATAAAGGTTTGAATCAAATGCAACAAGATTAAAGAGATGAAATGAATCATGCCAACACTTGCTAAGTCGATGGTGCAGAGTCGATAGAACTACAGTATGTGTGCAAAAAACGTACCCTATCGATAGTGCTAAGTTGATAAATTTAATAGCTGATATTGCAAATATGCCTTAAAATCATAAATCTATCTTGTTTAAACAAGGGGGCAAATGACTCTAAAAAATATATGATGTAATCAATTAACACCTGAAAGTAGATTGAACCATGATAAACTATCGGCTAAACACCCCGATAGAACTCTATCGATTCTGCCTACAAATAGATCTAATCTAACTCTATCTACCCAGTAAGAGGTCAGAATTGATGCAGCCTTACCGATTTGAACAGATCAAACTTAATCGAGACAGTATTCCAATACGGTAGATAGAACTAGATTAAATCTATTTATAGATAAAATCAATAAAGTGACTCAAATAATAGATCTAAATAGCACCTATGGAACCTACTAAGATCAGAATAGATCGGCTTCAACCAAGACAGTATTGCAATTAGAGTCGATAGAATAAATACTATACAGATCTAATTACTAGATAACTAGCAATTCTAATGATAACAACTAGAATAACAAATCAATGAGAAAGTACTAGCTGAGATTGATAGAATTATCGACGGTGACTAATCCAAGTCTCTCGTCGAGATCGGAGCCACTGCAGCCCGTGCGAGACGAGGGTTCTATCGACTAGGAAAAGTTGGCGACGCACCAAATTGTATTGAACGAAAGTGTTCTTTTTTACGTACAGATACTATTATATATTTATACCCTCATGCGAGAGGTTTCAACCCGACTCAGTTAGGACTCCTAAACAAACCGACTATTTTATTTCTAAACAATACTTTAAACTATTAAATAGAAAAGAAAACCTAGTATAAAAATGTAAACTGATCCTACTTGGGTCCACCTCTTTTTCCTTAGACGTTGACTTTGCTGTGCTTTGGCCAATTCCTATTCACGCGACTGACCTCTGGGCCTAGCCAAATTCCAGTGTCAACAAAAGCATTGCTCAATACCTTAATGGCCGATGCAACCTATTAGACCCCGGCGATGCAGAAGGCTGTGGCTATGCTCAAGGCTGCTACAGCTCAAGACGCTGCCAAGGACATATCATAGTTGGCAACAAGTTCTAGACACGTAACTTCACGTGGTCGGCATAGGCATGAAGATCTAAGAAAATCTCTCAGCATCTTCTGAGATACCATCAACTCTCACCATGAAGAACGTGCTTGAGACAACCGACACTACGAGGAAGAGCGCCATGATTGGAGAACTAATGACCGGTGGGATGACCGACGGGACAACCAATGGGACGACCGGCGAGAAGACCAATGCGACTTCACTCCAAGAAATAATGATGACCAACGTCGATCAGATGATCAGAACTGGCACGACAATCATGATGATGACAATCAACGTCATCTTCATGATGATGATATTGGTCTGCGACACCGTCGTCGCCTAACTCCATCTCCAGACCAGCATAGGCGGTCACCAACTCCCGCTGATGAAGAAATCGATGGCATCAAGGCTTACATTCCAAGGCTTCGCATAGCTCGATGGCCGAAGGGATTCAAGTCGGTCCCCATCAAAAAGTATGATGGTCAGACCAATCTCCGGGAGTGGTTTCAACTCTACAGCATGACGATTTGGTCAGCCGGAGGTGATACCTATGTAATGGCAAATTACCTGCCGGTTTGCGTTGGTCCCGCTGTTCGGATATGGCTTACATCTCTTCCGGAGGAGTCAATCACCTCTTGGGGAGACCTCAACAAGAAGCTTATTGAAAGTTTCCAAGCCACTTGCAACCAACCGGGAAATCACTTTGACCACACCTGGATTAAATAGAAGTCTGACGAGCGTCTTTGTGACTACATCAAGCGATTCTGTGCTAAGAAGATCGAGATCCCCTACATCCCTGACCAACAGATCATTGCTGCCTTCCAAGGAGGCATCCGCAGTGATGATTTGTTCCGGGAGATTGGTCGGAGGAATCATGGCCTCAAATGGACCGCTCGGGAGTGCTTCAAGATCGTTGACAAATTTGCGTCGGGCAAGTCGGCGTTAAACGATATTCGAGGAAAAGGCAAGGAGAAGCGGTCGGACAAGCCAGAATCCTCCAAGATGACAAGAAGAGGAAGTTTGACAACATGGTTGCTACGGTAGACCAATTTCAGAAGAATCCTCAGACGAACCAACCAACCATGGATGACTTGCGGAGTGGCCCGTGCCTCTGGCATCCAAAGCTGAAGGGCATCATGACTACTGCGCTCAAGGTGGCCAAGGATCCACCGAGGCACAATAGCAAAGAAAAAGTTAAGAACGGTGGCAACAAGGACAATGCAAGAGAGTGCTAGGAGCCCCGCAAGGAAATCAACTTCATCTTCGGAGTCCTAGATGCCTATGTGTCCAAGCGCAAGCAAAAGCTAGAACTACGGGAGATCAATTCTATAGAACCAGTTGCGCCTCAATTCATGAGGTGGTCTGAAATACCGATTACTTTTGCTAGGTTGGATCACCCGAAGAACTTACCAAAGCCAGGTTGATACCCGCTAGTGCTTGCTGCAATGGTGAAGGAAGTCAAGTTCAACAAAGTACTCATCGATGGAGGAAGTATCCTGGACTTGATCTTCACCAAGACTCTCTTGGAGCTCGGTCTGTCAGTCAATGACCTCCAGCCGAGTTCCTCACCCTTCCATGGGATTGTGCCCAGCAAGACTTCAGTTCCCATTGGATAGATCAGTCTGTCTGTTACTTTTGGGACCCGTGAGAACTTTAGGACTGAGCGCATTCTCTTCCAGGTGGCCGATTTTGATTCAGCATATCATGCTATCATCGGTCGACCGGTGATGGCTAAATTCATGGCCGTTCTGCATTATCCACATCTCACACTCATGATGTCAGGCCCCAATGGAATAATCTCCCTCCACTCTGATCTTCCGAATTCTTTTGATTGCGATGTACAAAGTTGTGAGATGGCCAATAAGCAATTGATACTGTCTTACCAGCAGGAGATCCAGAAGTCAGTCGTCATGGAGGAGCAGACTAATGCGGCGGTCCCCATGAAGAAGCCCACCAAGGACAAGATCCATACCGACGACGTCCAAACCAAGGAGATCGTGCTCGACCCGGAAGACCCTGCTAAGGTCACTTATGCAGGGGCCAACCTCGACGAGAAATAGGAACTCGTGCTCACTCCTTTCCTCTAGGAAAATATGGACATCTTTGCATGGAAGCCATCTAACATGCCGAGAGTTCCTAGGGAACAGATTAAGCATGACTTAAGGGTGCCTCCTAGGGCCACCACTGTTTGATAGATGCTTAGAAGATTCACACAAGACCGCAAGGACACCATGAAGAAGGAGATCGTTAGGTTATTAGATTCTAAATTTATAAAGTAAGTGTATCATCCCGGTTGGTTTGCAAATCCAGTCCTTGTACCCAAGAAGAATAAAGAGTGGAGGATGTGTGTGATTATATCAATCTCTGAGAAACCATGTGGATATGTGCCATGGTTTGCTATATTTGTGATGAGTAATTGACTTGAGCGGATTTGATGTTTGAGTTGAAATGCAGGAATCCAGGGATTGCATGGGTTTGCATATCATGCTTATGACTAACTGGAGTTGGTGGATGAATTGATGATGTTGCAGGAGTTGGGAAATGTGTTTGCTTGTCTCATGATGTGTAGGTCACTGGAGTCGACTTGGTGGTCAACGTCGAGAGGATCGAGCACAAGTAGGGGACTTGGGGCTGAACGATCGGGATGCCAGGTGAAGTCAAGGGTGATCCACACCATACACGTGGAGAGGCAAGAAGCGTGGACGGTTTCATAGTTCAGCCTCAAAACCATAGTGGTGATGAAGACGGCGTGTTGACCAAGTCAGGGCAAATGGGATGACGGTGCAAGTGAGAAGGGGGCCCAGTGGACACGGACTGGGAGAGACTTGCCGGTGGTTAGGATCACGGGACAAGGTGACACACATCGACATCGAGAAGTCGCGCTTTGAGAAGAATGCAAGGCAGTTTCCCGATTTGGGTCTCAAAACCGGTGGTGGTGGTTGGTGGTGCACGTGGCACCATCACAGAGCTTCCTTTGAGATGAAGCAAAGATGTGAAGCGTCCGATGGTATTCGGACAATAAGGAAAAAGATGGACGGTTATGCCCCCGGTGGTAGGTGGGTGTGTTATGTAGGTCAAGGGTAGAGTGGTCATATGGACAATAGACCCTAGGCCTATATAAGGAGAGGTGTGGCTAGTGGGAGAGGTGCCTCTCTTTCTATTAGTCTTGTGTTAGGACTCTATTCAAAGTGCTAGGAGAGGACTTCATGTTTTAGAGGATAGGAAAGGGTTTGTGAGAGACATCTCTTGCTCTTCCAAATAGTGGGAGGAAGAGGGTGGCTTCCTAGCCTTGTACCTATGGATCTTGTAAGCACCTTTCTATGATATGAGTAGTATTTTCATGCTCAAGATTTCCCTCTTCACTTGAATCCTGAAATTCCCTTTTTCCTATTTTCAGAGCTATTTTCATGATGATTTTTTATCTCATTTTTGAACGAGTTTTTGGCTCAGATTTCTTGAGAAACTTGTTGCTAGGATGAGCTAGAACAATCCTCTATAGATCCTTGACCGAATCAATAGCTCTAGCACCTTTGATTTGAGATGATTTTCTAGGATTAGGGTCGTGATGTGATGAGGATTCACTGGTACAAAAATTGCATCATTTGGAGTTCATTTGGTTAGGTTTTGGAGAAGATTTGCCAAATTCCCGAAAGTTTCTGCTATTCTATCGGGGTCGATCGGCACTGCCGGTGGGTCTCAGAACCCCGCACCAGCACTGCCGATGGGCCAAATCGGCACTACCGATGGGGCCAACCGGCACTGCCGATGGTCCTGATCGGCACTGCCAGTGGTGGTTCAGTAAGGTGCAGTTTGTGAGGTTTTAGACTATCTCGAGTCTCTGCTATTTCCTTTTTGTTTCCATTGTGTTTCTTGCTGTGGTTGATCACTCCTAGGGCTAGTACACCACTATTTGGTGTGTGTAGTCTTGGTGATCGGTTCGGAGGTTGGCTTGGGTTGTTTTTGGGATATAGGCCAAGTTCTCTTTGAGAATTTTGATTGGCTCCCATTCACCCGCCCCCCCTGGTCACCTTCTCGGTCCTTCCATTGGTATCAGAGCTGATTTAATCACTAGTTGACCTTCACCGGTTTTGTGATCTGAAGGCGACATGGAGAAGCGCGTTGTTAAGCTGTCGATGTTCGATGGAGAGGTCTTCTTCTACTGGAAGTCACGGACCAAGGCGTATCTGCTGAGTCAAGGACGTGCAATTTGGGAGATTGTTGAGCAGGAGTATGCTATACCATAGGACCTGAACATTGCATCTGCTGGTGAGTTAGTCAGGTATGAGAACAACTCCAAAGCTGTCAATATTCTGCTCTCTACACTTGGTAGGAGTGAATATGATAGGGTTGCACACCATGACACTGCTCATGCTATGTGGGTTAAGCTCTGTACATACCAAGAGGGTACCAACCAAATCAAGTCTATGTGTAAGGATTCTTACAACAGACAGTACCAAACCTATGCACAAAAACCTGGTGAGTCACTAGATGACACCTTTCGTAGGTTTGAGGCAATTGTGTGTAACTTGCGGGCTTGTGGTAGCCTTGTGTACAATGACAATGATAGAGCTAAGCAACTACTATACTCACTTGATGAAAATGTTTGGGGGGGTTAAAATTGCTGCTCTAGAAGAAACTGCTGAATTCAATACCTTGAACTGTGAGCAACTATATAGCAAGCTGAAATCTCATGAACTATCTAGGAAATCTCGTCCTAATCTTGCTATTCCTGCTTCTAGCATGGCTTTGCTTTCTAGTTCTCAGAAGGGTGATCATAGTTGTGCTTCTTATGGAACTAACCCCTCACTTGATAAGTCTTCTTTGGAGTTTGCTATGTCTTCTCTTGTTGCAGCTTCCAATGAACAGATGGAGTGCATTCCTGATGAGGAGTTGTCCTTGCTCACAAGGAACTTCAAGAAGTTCTACAACAACCAGAAGGAGAGAAGAGGAGGTGGTTCAAGAACCTGCTTTGAGTGCGGTGACCCGGGACACTTTATTGCTCACTGTCCCAAGAAGAAGAAGAAGGCTGGGTACCGCAACAACAACACTGAAGACTTCAAGCAGAAGAAGAACTGCTTCTATAGGAAGGGCAAGAACTCCATGAAGTTCGCCAAGGCCATTACACGTGCCTACATTGCTGCCTTGAGCGATGTCGACCTCACATCAAGCGAAGGCCTTTCAAGCTCGGAGGAGGAGGTTGAGAAGCCACGAGTCAAGAGGAAGGATGACTTCACCGGGCTTTGCTTCATAGCAAAGAACGACCATGACACGGACTCTGGATCCGACTCTGACACAGGCGAGGTACCTCCTACTCTTGATGAGCTCTCTTCTGAACTTGATCATTTGCGCGATGTTCTACTCTTGCAAGATGATAAGCTTCGCAATGTTGTTCGTGAGAGTAGAGAGCTTAAGTCTAAGTTGGAGAGTGCTGATTTTGAAATTGCTTCGCTTAGGTCTAAGCTTGCTAAGGATGACATGGTTGTAGAGTGTGAGTCTTGTCAAGTTGTGATGAGTGATCTTGCACAAAGGGACAGTGTGCATGCTCAAGTTGCCAGTCAGCTTGAGAGGGCCCTCAAGGAGCTTGATGAGTTCAAAGCTAGACCAACTCTTTTGGGTGCATGTCAGAAGTGCCCCAAGCTCACACATGAGTTGGAAGCTCACTCCCTCAAAGTCAAAGAGGTTGAGTCCAAGTTGCTTCATGAGACTCGCTTGAAAGTTCTCCCACATCTGTGTGAAGTGTGTGTCACCCTCAAGGACAAGCTAGTAATCACTAGGGAGGAAAACAAAGTCCTAGTTCAGGAAAATGACTATCTTGTTACTAGGCTCCAGAGAAACCTAGTGAGTGAGGAAAAGATTGAGAGTGATTTGGTAAGAGCGAAGGAGAGTGCTTCTAAATCAACCTATAACTTGGACTTGGGATTTGAGAGGTGTGATAAGAAGAGTGAGAATGTGCGTAGGTTTATTCCTAGCTCCAGCTACAAGGATGAGGAAAACACCATCAAACCCACTGACACATACTATCCACCCAATCCAAAACCCTCCTTCAATCCAAAGCAAACAGAGAAGCCAAAACCCAAACCTGCCATGCAAACCAAGCCTAATACTAAGGATGTCATGTTTTGTGGTCGCAAGGGCCACTTGGATGAATTCTGTTATAGGCATAAGAGGATTGAGAGGAAACAAGATAAGTTGACTAGGAATGATTTTTATGATGATTTTGTTGACTTTTAGCCTCGCTCTTTTTCTCGTGCCTATCATGGACAGGGTAATTCCTCATATGGCTTTGATTCACGAAACAGAAGCTTTGCGCAGCAGTGCTTTGGTGCCCCACATTTTCCCCATCGTGCTGAGCATCATTCGCGTGGATTTGGCTTTCACATTGATGATTTCTATCCTCACAACCCAAGGTTTGAGTCGAGACGCTTTGACAGGCCACGTTTTCCCCGTCATGGTTGTCATCCTATGCGTTCAAATGATAATGTGCAAAGAACTGTGATGACTACTACCAGTCGTATGGTTAAGTGCTGGATTCCCAAATCTCTTTTGACTAACCCCAGCATCGAGCCATCGACTTTTCCTTCTCGTTCTTTGTAGGCAGCAGGTGGAGACTTGGAGAACAAATGGTTGATGGACTCCGGGTGTTCGTGCCACATGACCGGAGATGCAAAGTGGTTCTCCAGCCTCATTCCCTTGAAGCGGTGGGAGTATGTGACCTTTGGAGATGACAAGAGAGGGAGAGTGAATTCAAGAGGCTTGGTAAAGGTAAATGAAAAAATCACTCTCAAGGATGTTGGTTTGGTTGAGTATCTCAAGTACAATCTCCTCTCTGTCTCTTAGCTTCTTGATTTTGGTTTGGAAGCACGCTTTAAGTCAAATGCTTCTTGTGTTCTTGATTCGAGTGGTTCCTTAATTTATGGGATTTCTCATATTGGCAGAGTTTTTCAAGCTAATTTTGCAAGTTCTCCTGGTTCTCACAAGTGTTTGTTTGCTCAATCTTCTTCTAAGCTCTGGAAATGGCATAGGAGACTGGGTCACATGAGCTTTGACTTGTTATGTCGCTTGAGTAGCCTATGTTTGGTCCGAGGATTGCCTAAGCTCAAATTTGATGGATTTGGTTTATGCTCCTTGTTGTCATGGGAAAATGATTGCCGCTTCTCATCCACCAACAATTTGGTGATGACTGAATGTCCTGGAGAGTTGCTTCACATGGACACTGTTGGTCCTTCTCGGGTTCATTCAGTGGGTGGGAAGTGGTATTTTCTTGTGATTGTTGATGACTATTCTCGCTACTCTTTGGTTTACTTTCTTGAGAGCAAGGATGGAGTGTTTCATCTCTTTCGGAGATTAGCTTTGAGGTTGTTCAAGGAACTCCCTGGTGCATTACGAGCAATCCACAGTGATAATGGCACCGAGTTCAAGAACTCCTCCTTTGATGCTTTCTGTCTTGAGCATGGTATTGAGCATCAGTTTTTAGAACCTCGTGTTCCCTAGCAGAATGGAATGGTCAAATGAAAGAATAGAACCCTGGTGGAGATGGCCCGGACGATGCTCGATGAGCATAGGACTCCGAGGCAGTTCTGGACTGAGGTCATTAGCCCTGCTTGCTATGTTTCCAATTGGATTTTCTTGCGCTCAATTCTTAATGTGACTTCTTATGAGCTACGTTTTGGGAGAAAGCCTTCGGTTTCTCATTTGCGTACTTTTGGCTATAAGTACTTTATTCTCAAGCGTGGCAATCTTGATAAGTTTGAGTCGAGATCTTCCGATGGCATCTTTCTACTCTCTTCATGGTCATTCCTATAGAGTTTTGAATTTGGAAACTAACACCATCGTAGAATCCTGTAATGTAACCTTTGATGAATCAAACTATGCAAGGAATGTGATTGAGTCTGCAGGTGACAAGGAGATGAAGGAGAGCATCTTTGTAGAAGAGGACCTACAGGGCTTTGATGATGATGACGATGAATCACTTCATCTCTCATCTGAGCTTGTTCCTGCTGCTACCACTACTCCAGCAGAGGGTCCAGAAGCTTCTACATCGACTTCAGCGGCTGTCGAGCAAGCTCTAGCTGTGGTTGGGGGGTGGTACACTCTGAGAGAGAGGCTCCTCACCACATTCAGTGTCAACATCCACCTCAACAGATGATCGGTAATCTCTATGAGAGGACAACAAGGTCAAGATCTGTACATCTTGCTTGCTTTACCAATTCTCTCTTTGTTGCAACCTTTGAACCCCGAGATGTTGGACACGCACTATCTGATGATCATTGGGTTAATGCCATGCATGAGGAGTTGGAAAACTTTGAGAGAAACAAAGTCTGGACCCTTGTAGAGCCTCCCAAAACTGTCAATGTCATAGGAACCAAGTGGGTGTTCAAAAATAAACATGGGGATAATGGTGAGGTTGTGAGAAACAAGGCTAGGCTAGTTGTTCAAGGTTTTAGCCAAGTGGAGGGCTTAGATTATGGTGAAACCTTTGCTCCTGTTGCTCGCATAGAAGCCATTAGGATCTTGCTTGCATTAGCTGCCTCCAAGGGCATTAGACTTTATCAAATGGATGTCAAGAGTGCTTTCCTAAATGGTTTCATAGAGGCAGAAGTGTATGTGAGGCAACCCCCTGGCTTTGAGCACCACAAATACCCAAACCATGTGTACAAGCTTCAGAAGGCCTTGTACGGACTAAAGCAAGCACCTAGGGCATGGTGTGCTAGGCTTAAGACTTTCTTGCTAGAGCGTGAGTATGTCATGGGGTGTGTGTTAATAAAACCTTGTTCACTCTCAAGCATGGCAATGACTTTCTAATGGTTCAGATTTTCGTGGATGATATCATCCTTGGTGGTTCCTCTCATGCTCTTGTGCCCAGATTTCAGGAAGCTATGGAAAGTGAATTTCAGATGTTGATGATGGGAGAGCTCACCTTCTTTCTTGGGCTTCAAATCAAGCAGTGCAAGCATGGCACTTTCATACATCAAGCCAAGTACATGAAGGATCTCCTGAAGAAGTTCAACATGGTCAATGTGAAGCCGTTGTCTACACCAATGTCCACAACAATGGCTCTTGACCCTGATGAAGACTGTGAAGCGGTGGATCAAAGGGAGTACAAGAGCATGATTGGCTCCCTCTTGTACTTGACGGTGACAAGACCCAACATACACTTTGCGGTGTGTCTTTGTGCTCGTTTTCGAGCTTCCCCAAGGGTGACTCATCGTAAGGCTGTCAAGCGCATCTTCAGGTATCTCAAATACACCCTTGAGTTCGGTCTTTGGTACTCTACATCTTCATATCTTGATCTCATTGTATTCGGATACAGACTTTGCTGGGTGTAGAATTGATAGGAAGAGCACTTCTGGTACTTACCATTTCTTGGGTACTTCTTTGATCTGTTGGTCTTCTCGTAAGCAGTCGAGTGTTGCCCAATCCACCACAGAGGCTGAGTATGTTGCTGCTGCAAACAAATCCTATGGATTGTATCTACCATGAGAGACTATGGGTTAACTTTTAAGGGTGCTGCACTCATGTGTGATAACTCTATTGCCATATGTTTAGCCAAAAACCTAGTCCAACATGGTAAGGTCAAAACATCAATGTGAGATTCCATTTTCTGAGAGACAATGTTGAGAAGGGGGTTGTTGAGCTCAAATACATTGATACCAAAAACCAACTAGCTGATATCCTCACCAAGCCCCTAGATGCTTCTAGACATGCTTTTCTTCGGGGGGAACTTGGTGTGTGTCATCCTTATGGCATCATTTGAGGGGGAGTTGGTGTTCACTTGTATATATGTATCTTACCATTTTCGCATTGCATCTCATATGTAATATATGCATTGGTAGATGAGCTTTGATTCTTATGCTTTCTTTCATTTCTCTTTGCTAGGATTGAGCTTGAGTTAAGTTGTGTGATGTGATGGTAATCTCTCATGCTTAGATTTTCTAGATGGTCTGTTATAGACTCATGTGAGAAACTTGCTAATCTTAAAGGTAAACTAAGCTTATTGTGAACCTTATGGTCTAATCTTGCTAAAACTTGCTCACCATGTGTATAATTGCTCTTATCTTTGTTGAAACTTGCATTGAGGCTAGTCTAGAGGATGTATTGGCTTTGGCACCTTGTGTTTGCGAAATGGAAGCCTTTGCAAATGTTTAGCTCATGATGGAACATTGTGGGAACGTGTGTTCCTTTTGCCGCAAAGGCATGCTCTTTTGACTTGTGCATAAGCTTGAATAATCTGCTAAGTGCTTTGATCAAGAATAATTCTAAAATACTAAATCCAAACATTGTGACTTGAAGCCTCGGGGTGTTTGCCGTACCCAGTCATGCGACCCTCCGCATGGATAAGAGGACACATGAGGATGAACAATAATCACTTGATCAACTGAGTCTCTGTTTCATATGTGAGCGTTTGTAGGGCTCATTTTCTGCAAATGCTTATTGCCCTAGTCAATCTTTCGGCTTAGCTTGTATAGCTCATGGTGTTTATGCCTTGCTATCTATTTTTTATCTTTGCATGATTGGGAGCTATTGCTTTTACACTTCATGGCACTATGGTTATGGTTAGCAAAGTTAAATGCTTGTTTGCATAATTGTTGAAGCTCCTTAGGTTTGCATTTTCATGCTTTGCATGTTTGCTTGTTCTTTTGTCTCTTTGATGAGTTCATTGCCAAAGGTGGAGAAAATTTTTGGGTCATGCACAAATAATTCTAAGAAACTTATATGATCCATTTTGCACTATATGAGACCTACCACAACTTGACAGAGAGCAGTTCATGATCTTGAGCATTTTCTTGCGCTTATCACATTCTTTGCGTCTCAAGTCGCTCTCCTTGCCAACTCTTGGTTTTGTGATCCCTACTTGCTAGATGGCTTGTTTTCACCCTTTCTTTGGGTTTGGCCATTTGGATGTGCTTATTCGGCTTCGCATTTCAATCTCTATTCTTTATGCATTTGGTGTTGTCAATGTACTCATCAAGGGGGAGATTGAGAAATCATGTGGATATGTTCCATGGTTTGCTATATTTGTGATGAGTAATTGACTTGAGAGGATTTGATGTTTGAGTTGAAATGAGGGAATCCAGGGATTGCATGGGTTTGCATATCATGCTTATGACTAATCGGAGTTGGTGGAGGAATTGGTGATGTTGCATGAGTTGGGAAATGTGTTTGCTTGTCTCATGATGTGTAGGTCACTGGAGTCGACTTGGCGGTCAACGGCGAGAGGATCGGGCACAAGTAAGGGACTTGGGGCCGAACGATCGGGATGCCGGGTGAAGTCAAGGGTGATCCACACCGTACACGTGGAGAGGCAAGAAGCACGGATGGTTTCGCGGTTGAGCCTCAAAACCGTCGTGGTGATGAAGACGGCGTGTTGACCAAGTTAGGGCAAACGGGATGCCGGTGCAAGTGACAATGGGGCCCGATGGACAGGGACTGGGAGAGACTTGCTAGTGGTCAGGATCGCGGGACAAGGTGACACGCGTCGACATCGAGAAGTCACGCTTTGAGAAGCGTGCAAGGTGGTTTCCCGGTTTGGGCCTCAAAATTGGTGGCGGTGGTTGGTGGTGCACGTGGCACCATCACGGAGCTTGCTTCGAGATGAAGCAAAGACGTGAAGCGTCCGATGGCATTCAGGCGATGAGGAAAAAGAAGGAGGGTTATGCCCCCGGTGGTAGGTGGGTGTGTTATGTAGGTCAAGGGTACAGTGGTCATGTGGACAATAGACCCTAGACCTATATATGGAGAGGTGTGGCTAGTGGGAAAGGTGTCTCTCTTTCTATTAGCCTTGTGTTAGGACTCTATTCAAAGTGTTAGGAGAGGACTTCATGTTATAGAGGAGAGGAAAGGGTGTGAGAGAGACATCTCTTGCCCTTCCAAATAGTGGGAGGAAGAGGTGGCTTGTAAGCACCTTTCTATGATATGAGAAGTATTTTCGTGCTCAAGATTTCCCTCTTCACTTGAATCCCGAAATTCCCTTTTTCCTATTTTCGGAGCTATTTTCGTGCTGATTTTTTATCTTATTTTTGGACGAGTTTTTGGCTCGGATTTCTTAAGAAACTTGCTGCTAGGATGAGCTAGAACAACTCTCTATGGATCCCTGACCAAATCAGAAGCTCTAGCACCTTCGATTTGGAGGATTTCTCAAGTTTCCCCTTTTTGGGGTTCTTGGCACAAGATCTGAAATTCTTGATGATTCTTTGAGCCAATGGAGATGATTTTCTTGGATTAGGGTCGTGATGTGATGAGGATTCACTGGTCCAAAAATCGCATCATTTGGAGTTGGTTTGGTTAGGTTTTGGAGAAGATTTGCCAAATTCCCGAAAGTTTCTGCTGTTCTATCGGGGTCAATCGGCACTGCCGACAACCAGGACCGGCACTACCGGTGGGTCTCAGAACCCTACACTAGCACTGCTGATGGACCAGATCGGTATTACCGATGGGGCCAACCAGCACTACTGATGGCCCTGATCGGCACTGCCGGTGGTGGTTCAGTAAGGTGTAGTTTGTGAGGTTTTTTACTATCTCGAGTCTCTGCTATTTCATTTTTGTTTCTGTTGTGTTTCTTGTTGTGGTTGATCACTCCTATGGCTAGTACACTACTAGTTCGTGTGTGTAGTCTGGGTGATCGGTTCGGAGGTTGGATTGGGTTGTTTTTGGGATATAGGCCAAGTTCTCTTTGAGAATTTTGATTGGCTCCCATTCACCCCTCTCTGGTCGCCTTCTCGGTCCTTCAATCTCAATAAGGTCTGTCCTAAGGACCCTTTCGCTCTGCCTCGCATTGATCAGATTGTAGACTCAACAGACAGGTGTGAGCCTCTAAGCTTTCTGGATGCCTATTCAGGCTATCACCAGATCCCACTGAAAGTCAAAGATCAGATCAAAACTTCCTTTATAACACCCTTCACTGCTTATTGCTACATCACTATGCCCTTTGGTCTGAAAAACACTAGCGCGACTTACCAATGAGGTATTCAATGCTGCCTTGCTACTTAGTTCGATCGAAATGCAAAAGCTTATGTTGATGACATCATTGTAAAAACTCATAATGTCAAAGAACTTCTTTCTGACCTAGCAGAGACTTTTGAGAATCTGAGATATTACTCGATGAAGTTGAATCCCACAAAATGTGTTTTGGGGGTTCCTTTGGGAAAGCTACTCGGTTACAATGTTTCAAAATGAAGTATAGAGGCTAACCTAGATAAAATCAAGGCGATCCTTGATATGGGGCCACCTAATTCTCAAAGGGATGTTCAGAAGCTGACTGGGGGTTAGAGGGTTACCTCTTTTCAGACTGCTTAAAAAGCACGATGACTTCGTATGGACAGAAGAGGCACAATCGACATTGGACCAGCTGAAGGTCCACCTCAGCAGCATTCCAGTATTGGTGCCTCTAGAACTAGGAGAGAAGCTTCAGCTTTACATATCGGCCACAACTCAAGTTCTGAGTACCATTTTAACGGTCGACTGAGAGGAACAGGTTCATATACAAAAAGTGCAACACCCAGTCTATTTTGTTAGTGAGGCTCTCAGTGCCTCTAAAACAAGATATCATCAGATCTTGAAGTTGCTATATGCGCTTCTGATTACCTGAAGGAAGTTGAAGCATTATTTTTAAGCTCATCCCATCAAAGTCCAAACATCTTTTGCACTTGGCACAATGCTTCACAACCGAGAAACTGAAGGAAAGATTGCTAAGTGGGCGGTCAATCTTGGTCAGTACACCATTACGCTTGCTGCTCGATCGGCAATTCAAGGACAGGCGTTGGCTGACTTCATTTCTGAGTGGACAGAGATTCAAATGCCTCTCGCATTGCAAGATATTGAATACTGGAAAAATGTATTTTGATGGATCCCTCCAATTACCTAGAGCCGGTGCGGGAATTGTGTTCATCTCACCTACAGGAGAAAAGCTATGATATGTCCTTCAGATCATGTTTCACGCGTCTAAAAATGCTACAGAATATGAAGCCCTCTTACACGGTCTACGTATTGCTGTTTCACTCGGCATTAAGCGTCTCGACATCTTTGGTGACTCGGCCATGGTAATTAATCAGGTCACTAAGGATTGGAACTATGTAGATGACAATATGAGTTGTTATTGCCAGGAAGTAAGGAAGCTCGAAGACAAATTTGATGGATTGAGGTTCACGCATGTTCTTCGGGATAACAATCAGGCGGTTGATGAGTTGGCCAAGATGGGATCGTCTCGGCTTGAAGTCCCACCTGGTGTTTTCTTACACACCCTGGAATCCCTCACTATTTCTCCTCGGTCGGACGTTCTGCTAACTGTTGCTGCGGATCCTGTTAGTGATGACAATATGGAGACCGACTGGCACTCAATTATCCAGTATTTGGACAAGGGAACGCTACCAACGGATCCTAATGAGCAATAGAGGTTGAAAGCCAGATGTCGAGGACATTTGATGGTGGACGATAAGCTTTATAGAAGAGGAGTATCAAACATCTTGATGCGATGTATTTTGATTCCAGAAGGCAAGGTGTTGATGGAGGAAATTCATTCCAGAATATGTGGCAATCATGCAGCTTCTAAGACTTTGGTCGGCAAAGCTTTCCGACAAGGGTTTTATTGGCCTACGACTATTGAAGATGCACACCATGTCATTCAGAAGGGTGAAGGTTGTCAATTCTTTGCCCAACAAACATATGTGCCTTCGCAGCAACTTCAGATGATACCTTTGACTTGGCCTTTTGCTATCTGGGGGCTTGATATTGTTGGTCCTTTCAAGAAAGCGCCAGGAAGGTTCACCTATTTGTTTGTTGCTATTGACAAATTCACCAAGTGGATTGAAGAAAAGCCGGCCGGCAAGATAGCATCGAAGAAGGTGATTGAGTTTTTCAAGGATGTCTTCACTCGGTTTGGGGTCCCTCATGATATCATTACCGATAATGGTACTCATTTCACACATGTGGAGTTCCGTGACTTTGCCAATGAGATGGGAATAAAAATATACTTTGCATCAGTGGCCCATCCTCAAAGCAATGGGCAGGTCGAACAGGCGAATGATATGATTCTTCAAGGATTGAAGCCCCGGATATTTGACAGTCTTAAGCCTTATGCCAGTAGGTGGGTTAAAGAATTACCTTCAGTTCTCTGGGGGCTGTGCACTAATACCAGTCGGGCCACTGGTCAATCACCTTTCTCATTGGTCTACGACTTAGAGGCTATGCTGCCAACCGAGGTCAGTCTCATTTTGGCATGAGTCCAATGATATGATGAGAAGCTTTCCGAGGAGAACCGAGAGATTGATTTGATTATGGCAAAGGAGTTGCATGATCGTGCTCTGTTTCGGTCAGCACTATACCAACAAGGCCTACAATGTTATTATGACAAGAATGTACGCAGTCACCAATTTCAAGTTGGACATTTAGTGTTGCGTCGAGTGCAATCAACATTGAATAAACATAAGCTTTCTCCAAAGTGGGAGGGTCCCTACGTTGTGAAAGAAGTCACTCGGCCGGGGGCGTATCGACTGATCTACGAAGACGGCGATGATATACCAAACTGCTGGAATATAAATCAGCTACTCGGCCGGGGGCGTATTTTTATATATTATTAATGAATGAAACTTCAATATTTTTTATGGAAGATTTTTTTGATGATTTTCATTCTAATTTGTCTCGATTCCTTAATTTATCTTATTAAACAATCGAGCCAGGGGGCTAGTAATAATGTCCCACTCCTTAACCTTACTAAATATGGTTTTGGATTTTTTCGACCGATTTCTCATCTTTTGACACGGTCTTCAGATTTTTTGGTCTAACGCATAAACATCATGGTTATATACTTAATACTGCACATCAGACTACCACTACACTAAACCCAGAGCCAAAGTGCAAGAGGTCATGTGTCGACTGGTCGATTCTGCTTGTCACACGGTTACGAATTAAAACCTAATATATTCAGGCAGACTGATGCAATTTCTGTTTTTAAGTGATAGGAGCACACTTATGATCTATTTATCAATTTTCTAAGATACAGAGCACAAGATTAATTTACATAAAGGTAATATTATTTTATTACATAGATACTACTAATGTTTTCCCACATTACAGATTTTACAGCTCCTTGGAAGGAGAAGAGGCATCGCCTTGCAGTTTAGCTTCAGGAGATGCTGGAGGAGTAGGTGCGGTCGGATCCACTTCTACATTCTCGACCAAGGCTCGGGACGTCTCTAGCATGGAATCCATAAGCAGTTGGCATTGGTCTTCGGTCAAGTCTGGATTGAAGCCCTCCTTGATCTTGTCCAATGGTAGTGTAGGAGACCAAGATTGGCAAATAGCCAGAACCTGACCCCTGGCTTAGGTCGCCACTCTATGAGTGTTGTCTGCAATGGCTTCCGACGTGTGCTCTAGCAAATACTCCAAGGAGTGGCCGGTCTGCTCTACTTGGTTAGCATGAATATAATTCAATGACTTCTAAGCGCCATAAGATAGATCTACAAGAGATATTTTTGGTTATTAAGATCAAAAGTTGATTCAAGAATAACCAAGACATGATGGAGGGCTTATTGGCGAGATTACTTTTGAAGGATTTCGAGGTGCTTTTAGCTTCCTTTATCTTCACATTAGCCTCCTCTAGCTTCATGTACAGCCGATCTTGGTGTTTTGCTCCCCGACCAACTTCGAGAGGTCTTCCTTCTCAGCATTCAGAGCATCTAAGACTCTCTGCTGGTTGGAAGGTAATTTCTCCAGGTTGGCAATCTTCTGATCACGAGCTAAAGGCATATATTGAATCATTAGTGTCAGAGTGATTAGAAAAATATAAAAAAGTTGGTATGCGACCCTAACGGCAATTTCAGCATGACTCTGCTCCAAGGCTTTAGTCATCTCCTTGTGGTTGGTCTGCAGCCTATCAATCTGCTTTTTGGCCCGGAGAGCTGTTGACCGGTAACTAGCATAACACAAGCAACAAGTTAATATCATAAATAAAGGATTGAATAAAAGAGAAGTCTGGGATATATCAAAGTTCCCGGCTTCAAAATATTCAACTCTAGCCTGTTTCCTCTCCACAAGAGCATACATTTTCTAAATACAGAGATGATGGTTAAGCTAAGGATCAAGACTGAAGAAAAGAAAAAGCAAGGTATTGATGTATCTTGTTGGCCTCTCGGTGTTGGTACATTATTTCCACATCATTCACTTTAGGCCGACCAGGTGTATCTGTAGCCAGTGCTGCCTTTCCTTTATCAAGAGGGGAAGGAGCACTGACTAGAGAAGGATTGACAATTTGTGGTGCTGGCTCTGGTGTTGATGTGGGAGCTGCTTCTTCAGAAGGCTTCCTTGACTCGGTCGGAGTGCTTGATGGCTTGCTGACTGGTCGAGGCAAGTCGGTCGAACGAGGGGTTGGGTCAGACCGAGTGTCCTCGGACCCTTGGGTACTTTGAGCATCGCTCGACCAACCGCTGTGAACATCAGAGAACGTAGTGATTAAAATTAGACTACGGTTATTAACCATGTAAGTGAAGAATCAAGAGATAAAAATGGCTAACCTACAAGCTTTCTTGATCCTTATTCGGCAGACCCTCTTCTTTGAAGAAGTAGACTGTGAATCAGTCTCCTTCCTCTTTTGGGAAGACTTGCCGACTTCATCAGTATTTTTTGCCACTCCCACATCAGTCGACGCTTTGCTCGGCGGCTCCGATTGTCTTGAAGGTCGGTCAGAGTGAGCAGGAGTTGGCAGACTAGTACCTACAGAGAGTTCTTCTTCATCATCACCTTGATCCCCCACATACTGCTTTCGCGGTGGGCGGTCTGCTTCACTCGTCAACTTCGGGAAGGTAGGGTGATAATTTGATCAACAGTTCTAATGGACGAGCGCCTGTTGATGAGCTTGAACCACCGGTACCGGTCGGCTGCGGCTTTTCAACATAATCTGGTCCCTCGGTATCAGTTGGGAGCGGAGGGTGAGACACGAAGGTGTCCAGAACCTGCAAAAAAAATAAAGACATCATACACTGTGGTTATTCGAAAAGGACATCAGAATTATTCAAGGGCTCGTATAGTGCCTATGTTGTATGCCTTCGCAATTAGCATGAGATCTTGAATGATGTCCCCTTCGAACATCTGTGACAACCTAGACCGATGGAGATTAGAGTTTGGGGGATCAGGCACTTCCCTCGTCTCGTCATCGGTGTTATATGGCCAGGCAGGATGGCTTTGTTGCTTCAAAGGCGGCACTCGGAGCACTATGAAGCTTTTAGCTATGGTGATGCCATCAATGCCTTCTTTCCTCAAATTGGCAATCTTCTCTAGTAATGTGAGCACTTGGCGGTCAGATGAATCTGGCTTTTCAGACTGTCGAGAGATACTCCCGATAGTAGATCTAGGTATGCGTATGAGTATGAAAGATCGATGGACACACGAGACACAAGGTTTAGACAGGTTCGGGCCCCCCAAAGGATAACAACCCTACGTCCTGTGTTTTGTGGCGTATATTCCGGGTATCAATGAGAGAGCCCCTGCCCCTCCTTATATATCCGGGGGGCAGGGTTACATGGTAAGTGTCCTAGTCGGGTACAACATGATTTCCGACTAGGACTCTATCTCTAACTTACTATCTCTAGTATTGACTTGTCGTGTACTCCAAGTAACAATCCGAGTAGTTATCTTCATGGGTCTTTATCTTTATTGGATATATACCACAGTAGCCCCCAAGCACTTCCTATATTGAATCGTCGTCTTGGTTTGCCTCGACATCTTATGAAATTAGGATGTGCTATTTCTTCTAATAACTCTTATTCATAAATCCCTGAAAAAGACATATCCTATGAATATAGCCCCCAACTCAGAAGGGTGTTGAGTCTACACCAAAGCATCTTTTGAGTTATTTGAAAAGTATCCAATTAATCTTGTCCCCTAACAGAAAAGGACATAATGTCATCTGAATCTTCCAATTTGTCTAAACAAGCTCCATATTTCCTCACTCGTCGACTGATGCATCACCAAATTAATATTTATATCCATAATGCTGGAGTGCCCTTAATCCGAATGATTAACGACAAAATTCAATTGTCCTAGCCCCCAAGATTGATGATGTATCAATAGTAGTAATGTAACACGGAAACATAGCCCCCAAGATTGGTGCTGAAATAATCCGAGTGATTTATCACGGAATCTCGAAAGGTACAATTTCCAAGGTTGAAACCATAACAATCCGAGTGATTTATCACAAAATTTTGAAAAGCATAATTTCCAAAACTGAAACTACAACAATCCAAGTGATTTATCACTTCTTGTAGGATCCTCAACATCCAAGGTTAATGCTTAAAAATAATCTTGATATCATAATAAATGCACATACCAATAAACAGAACTGGACTTAATGGGTTACGAAAAGCCTCAGCCTACCAGGTCATTTATCCCTTATAAAAGCACCTCCAAACAGTCGCATCCCTTCGTCTTCATTTTGCCGCCGCCACCGTCTTGCGCACACAAACCCTAGATCTCGAGCTTCCATTTCACCGCCGCCTCCATCTTGCACCTAGAAACCCTAGATCTCGAGCCTCCATTTCCATCCAGAAGCTCCATGCAACCGCTGTCCATAGTACTGAAACAAGAGCGATGGCCCCAAAGCGCACCCATCAAAGTGCTAAGTCTCAATCCGAGAGACAATCTTCTCCCGGAAAGGGCGAGGAAGAAGATATAGTCTTTGACATTCCTGCCGGCATAAAGGAGTTCCCCGTGTCAGCCATGGATTCTGAGAAGATCAACAGATTGGTGATTGATGGCGTGCTACAGGATCAACAGACCGGAGGATGGATTGAAGCCATAGGTCAGAGATTTCCCCAACCTCCCGTCGACCAAATCACGGTTTTCTCCTCCTTTTTCTATCATGGATTTGGGATTCCATGTTGTGACTTCTTTCGGGGACTTCTTTTCTTTTATGGCATCAACCTTGTCAATCTAAATCCAAATTCCATATTACATATCGCCATATTTATTCACTTATGTGAAGTGTTCTTGGGTATCTATCCCCATTTCGATACCTTCAAGGAATTGTTTGTGTTGAAGTCAAATAGCAATAATGTCATAGGAGATGCCGGATTCCAATTAAGGAATAAATCTAAGTATATTGATGTCCCACTTCCATCAACCAACAAGGGGTGGCACACAGACTGGTTTTACCATGGAAACCACGCTCCATCTTTGTCAGAAACGACAGCCAATACCCCCAAACCACGACCCGAGTGGTCAGCAAAGGCTCATCCAAACAAGAAGTCGCAAGTTGATGCTATATTAAAGCATATTGCTTATCTTAAAGAAAAAGGATATACCGGCGTACACATTGCCGCAAGCTTCATATATCGTCGCGTACAGCCTATCAAGAAACGCCATGTTCCAGGATGGAAATTCCAATTAGGCTCAGACCCCACAATGGAAGTGCCAGAGATATTGTCAGAAAGGCAATTGACAGTGCGGCTGGAGAACATATTTGCATCACTTCTTGATTGGACTCCAGGGAGTGCAAAATCTGGACATCATTCCTTGACTAAAAGGAGTACAATAAGTTATCCACCTTGCTACTTGAAAATTAACATCTCTTTCATTATGTTTAGTAACGAATTATACATCACATATGTTGCAAAACCTTGACGTATATGTGTCCAATCCACCATTACCGCTGACGCTACCAAAGAACTCTCCCACACAGCCATCAGCCTCCAAGCGCCACAAGGGGCACATTGAAGATTCTGACAAAGAAGAATCAAGCAAGGCTATGCTGCCACAAATGAAAAAGAGCAAAATCGTCCGAGTGAACCAAGCAAGGCAGGCACACATGAGGCATAGCTAGACACAACAGGTGCCCCAAGGCCAACCAGCCCCCTACCAAGAGTGTCAGGCCTAAGATTCAAACATCGCTCAATGTAAACAGAACAATGTAACTTGAAGCTTAACTCTCCATTTGAATAAATATGTAATCTCTATCTAATTGACGGGTCGTTCGGGTGGTCGTCTTTTGAAGAAGTCCCAGCACAAAGTCCAGTTCCTGCAAAAGACCAGGAGACACCACATGGCTGGTCATCCAAAGATGATGTCCCAGACCACTCGGTAGAGAAACCGAGTGATTTAAAGAGTGCACACGAATCCACTCGGTCGGAAGATAACCAGGCTAAATCACCCAATATTCCGGACCTAAATAAATCTGAGATGGCAACGAGTGTTGATACTCCTGCCTCCGCCGAGCCCAAAGAGCCATCACAAGTTTTTGAATCTATGCCAGAACCAACATATGAGTATCCAATCGGACTCCTATTCACCGAGTGGTAAGAGAAAGTGCCTCAGAACAGCCAACGCCGACTCGGTCAATATATCATATTGGCCAATTTGCCATCACCGGTTTTGATGAGTCGGCAGAGCAAGCGGAATTGAAAAATTTTGAAGAACATACTGAAAAAGCCTATCATTCCTTCCAGGTATTCCACCCTTCTTGTCAATAATAATCACCATTCCTTGCTATGAAGTTTCAAACATATAATTCACCATCATTACAGACTCTGAAAACCCATATGGCCAACAAGAGTAAGCTTCTGCAACTTGTCGTGAGGCATTATGCAAAAGCCGTCGATTTAGAAGATCAGCTTGCCAAAGAGAGACTGGAAGTCGGGCGCTTATCAGTTGCTCTAAAAGCCCATTCATCCCAAGTTGATGAACTTCAATTCGAGCTACAAGGTATGAGACCAATAAAGCCTGTACCTCATATGCTATCTATGGAATATGAATATTTGACCTCGTCCATACAGAGGCATCGCGGATGCTGGAATTGAAACAAAAACAAGATGCCCAGTCGCCCGCTCAAATTGCAAGCCTCGAAGGCCTTATAAAAGAACTGGAGTCATCTGCCCAAGCTGTTGAAACTTTGAAGTCCGAGAAACAAGGGTTAAAGAAGCAGATCGAGGACTTGGTAGAGATCAAGAAAAATCTTGAAAAGCTAAAAAACGACTTCCAGATAATGCAAGAATCACAAAATTCATGGAAGAAAAGGGCTGAAGGTAAAAATGAATGCATACAAATGCTTGTAACTGACAGGTGCTGAAGAAACAATAAAAAGCCAAAAGGAAAGGAGCACAAAGCTAGAAACCGAACTAATCAAGGCTGAAAAGATCTTAAAAAAGGCTGTGGGTGAGCTAAACCAATTCCAGAAAGCATTCAAAGAAATTGAAAAGCTAAAAGAAGAGTATAAGGAAAAGGTTGTCACCCTAGAAGCTGAAAAGGTAGAAGCCGAGAAACACCTAAGAGGTAAGTGTTTATTCATCTAATACCTTTATATCGAAGTTCATTGTACTGGACATATATGATTATTGTACTTCTGTAGGATCAAAGAGGTCCTATGAGCTTTTGCAGAAGAAATTTATAGAGGGTGATGACCTTCGATGGTCTCTTGCATCTCTTCCGAAGGATGCAGAGGTGGTTGCCCAGTACATATATCCTGAAGAAAAACCACCTCGATGTCGAGACCTGATGACGAGGCTACAAGGGGCATCCGATTGACTGAAGGAACATGCTCGATATGTTGCAGAGCTGGCCAGCGCACAAGTCCTGGAAATTCCAAAGTCCCACATCCCCAACATAGAGTTAGACGTGGTAGCCGAGGGTTTCCATGAAGATTTCTCGAACGAGCAATGTGAAGCCCTCGTGGCAGAGGCGCAAAAAACAGCGCATATATTAGCCGACCAGATAGAGCTAGATCCCTTACCCAAAGTGTAAGGAATTGTAAAGTTTAAAGTACTGTATTACAGCTCCGTTACTGTAATATAACTAATGTTCAATAGACCGCTAAGGTCTAGATTCATTATCAGTATTATAATGAATTCTTGGGTCGCGCTGTGTTGCATATGTATTGTATGAACTCGTGTTAAACACTCACAACCAATACACAACTCATGTCGGCCCTCTAAACAACGCTCCTAATAACCAATATGAACCATGGAGACTAAGAACTCACTAGGTCAAGCATATGCGAATTAGAAGAATTGCCTTGGTCCCTAATAGACGGCAAGAAACCTGGGGACTAAGTAACCCGCTTGGTCGACATGCACGAGTTAGGGTGATACCAAGTATCAGAATTTGAGCCATGATGTAAACAATAAAAACAATTATTGACAGAAATCATAAATTGTGAAATCAGATATCATGACCACTATGTATATATATTCAATAATAGAAATACAATAAACTATAATTACTAGGCATAAAAATGATGTAGCAGTGAAACGTTCCAGGAACTTTGAAGGTCCGACCCGTCCTCATTCATGAATTGATAGGCGCCAAGCCGAGTGATTTCCTTTATAATAAAAGGTCCTTCCCATGGAGCCGACAGCTTGTGCTTACCGACCTTAGACTGAACTTGCTTCAAAACCAAGTCGCCGATGGAAAAACCCCTTGTTCGAACGTTTTTGTCGTGGTAACATCACAAACTTTGCTGATACTTTACCGACCGAATTATAGTGGCATCTTGCTACTCCTCTAATAACAACAAGTCGTCACACCTATGGTCGTTGGAGGTGTTTTCTTCATACGCTGCCACACGGGGGGAGGCAAAAAGAATCTCGGTTGGTAACATGGCTTCCGAGCCATAAACCAGAGAAAAAGGGGAGTGCCTGGTGGCACAACTTATGTTGGTTCTAAGCCCCCACAACAAAGATGGTAATTCTCAAATCCACCGTCGAGCGTACTTTTCCAGCCGATCAAATATACGAGGCTTAATTCCAGAAAGCAGGAGGCCGTTTGCCCTCTCAACCTACCTATTGCTTTGTGGATGGGTGACCGAGGCATAGCCAATCTTAAAGCCGACTCGGACCGCAAACTCCTTAAACTCCTCTGCTATGAATTGAGTACCGTTGTCGGTGATTATCTTGTGTGGAGCACCGAACCGAGTGACTATTTCGGTCATAAACTCGATGGCCTTCTTTACCGAAATCTTACTGACTGGCTTTGCTTCGATCCATTTAGAGAACTTGTCCACTGCTACGAAAAGGTGAGTAAAACCCCCTTGAGCTTTCATGAAAGGTCCGACGATGTCTAAACCCTATACTAAAAACGGCTAAGTTATTGGGATATTTTGGAGCTCTGTGGTAGGTACTTGCATTTGGCGGGCGAAGAACTGACAACCTTCACACTTTCGGACAATTTCCTTGGCATCAGCACCAGCGGTTGGTCAATAAAACCCTTGCCTCATAGCTTTGGCCGTGATTGTGGATGGGCCTGCGTGATTCCCACAAATGTCAGCGTGGATGTTTCCTAATATAGCTATGCCTTCATCTTGAGACAAGCATTTCATCAGTACCCCATGTTGGCTTTGCTTGTACAGGTGATGGTCAACAATACAATATGAACGCGACTTACGAATAGTTCGAAGGGCTTCGTCTTTGTCGGTCGGTAGTGTATCACGATCTAGATACTCAATGAAGGGAGTGCGCCAATCTACCTCAATGACAGCTACATGCGGTGCTGCCCCTGCTTTTAGTGCCGACTGCTCCATAGTTTGCTGGGTTAGTATAGATGGCTTATGCAGATCATCAAGGAATACAACATCAAGTATTTTAGATCTGCTAGACCCAAGTTTGGCCAGTTCATCCGCCTCTTCGTTATACTTGCGTAGGACATGTTTATACTCAATGCCATCAAACTTGTCTTCAAGCTTCTGAACTTCGGTGCAGTAGGCTATCATGCTTTCGTGAGAAGAACACCGCTCCTTCGTTACTTGATTTATAACTAGCGTCGAGTTGCTAGAGATGCTTATCCTTTAGACGCCGAGTGAGATAGCTGTCCGAAGTCCATGTAACAGCGCCTCATACTCTACGGCGTTGTTAGAGGCACGGAAGTGCATTCAAAGAACGTACCGCAACTTGGCTCTGTTGGGAGATATCAGTATGACTCCTGCTCCGGCACCTTCCAGTTGTAAGGAGCCGTCAAACGCCATTCTCCAATAGCATAATTCTTGTGAGTCGGGAGGTAACTCACATTCTGTCCACTCAGCGACGAAGTCCGACAAAGCTTGACCTTTAATCGAGTCACATGACTTAAAGGTGATATCATATGATCTGAGCTCGACAGCCCATTTGGCGATTTTCCCAGTGGCCTCTCTATTGTGCAGCAATTCACCTACGCCGAACGACGTGTGGACCTCAATTGGATGATCCTCAAAGTAATGCTTCAACTTCCTAGATGTCATTAGTAATGCACAAACTAACTTCTAAAGCTAGAAATATCGTACCTTAGATTCCGATAAGACCTCACTAATGAAATATACTGGTTGTTGCACCTTTTGATCCTTGCCATCTTCTGCCCGTTCCACCGCCAGCACAGTACTGACAACGTGTTTGGTTGCGGAAATGTACAGCTGCAAAGGTTCCTTTGGCTCTTGGGGAGTTAAGACTAGAGGACCACTAATATAAGCCTTAAAATCATCCATGGCTTTATGTGCATCATCATTCCAGGTGAATGATTCTTGCTTCTTGAGTAATCGAAAAAAGGGTAACCCTCGGACCCCGAGTCATGATACAAACCGACTGAGCGTAGCCATACAACCAGTGAGCTTTTGAATGTATTTTTGCGAATGTGGAGGTCCCATTCGTAATATGGCATTTACCTTTTCTGGATAAGCTTCAATCCCTCTGTGTGATACCAGAAAACCAAGTAATTTTCATGATGGGACCCCAATGACGCATTTTTCCGGATTTAGCTTCATATTGTATTTCCAAAGGTTGCTGAATGTTTCATCTAAGTCTGATATCAAGTCGGTGGAGAGCCGAGTCTTGACTACCACATCATCGACGTAAGCCTCAATATTCCTTCCTATCTGGTTGTCCAAACATCGTTGCATAGTCCGCTGGTAGGTGTCGCCAGCGTTTTTTAGGCCAAAGGGCATTGTTGTGTAACAGAAGGCTCCGAACGGCGTGATGAACGAGGTTTTGAGCTGGTCAGATTGGTTTAAGGGAATCTGATGGTACCCTGAATAGGCATCTAAGAAGCACAACAGAGCGCATCCAGCCATCGAATCGACCACTTGATCAATACGTGGAAGAGTGAACGGATCTTTCAGACAAGCTTGGTTAAGGCCTGTGTAATCCACGCACATCCGCCACTCCTTATTCTTCTTCTGCACCAGAACTGGGTTGGCCAACCAGTCGGGGTGGAAAACTTCTTTAATAAAACCAGCTACCAGCAGTCATCCGATTTCTTTCCTAACCGCATCCTTTCGGTCTTGTGAGAATCGTCTAAGCCGTTGCCTTACCGGCCTGGCGTTTTCGCGAACGTGAAGTTTGTGCTCAGCCTTTTCCCTTGGAACACCTGGCATGTCAGAAGGTTTCCATGCAAATATATCTTTATTATTTCTAAGAAGAAGGATGAGCATGCTTTCTTATTTATCACCTAAATTGACCCCAATATTGGTGGTCTTGGATACATCATTGTCATCTAGGCTAATCTTCTTGGACTCCATGACGTCCGCCTATACCGCAGTCTTTAGCACTTTCCTTTTAGCAGGGTCAAGCATGGCCTCCTTCGCTGTTGCGATCGCTTCCTTCAGCTCGACCAGCTCCGATGCTACTACTATCTTCTCGGTCAACTCACAACTACCGTTGTCGCAGTCGTATGAGGTCCGCACATCCGAGTGGATTGAGATGACACCGTTTGGTCCTGACAGCTTCATCATCATATAAGGATAATGAGGTACCACCATGAATTTAGCGATGGCTGGCCGCCCTATAATGGCGTGATACGTAGAGTCGAGGTCGATGACCTCGAAGGTAATTCACTCCGTCCTGTAGTTCTCCTGAGTGCTGAAAGTCACAGGCAGAGTGATTTGTCCTAGAGGGACTGTTTGCATGCCCGGGATCACACCATGAAACGGCGATCGACTTGGCTTGAGTTCGGTTAAGGGTATGCCAAGCTCCTTGAAGGTTTTCACAAAGAGGATGTCCAAACTGCTACCACCATCTACAGTACCCGATTTAGCCGGACTCGGTTAACAGTCGGCGTTAGCACTAAGGGATATTTCCCGGGCCTAGGGATGTGATCCGGATGGTCGGACCGATCAAAAGTAATTGGAACCTCTGACCATCGTAGATACTGAGGTACCGCTGGTGAAACCGAGTGGACCTCTATGTAGAGGATCTTCTACTGGTGCTTTGAGTCGGCCGTAGACCGGCCACAGATGTAATTGACCTCACGTTCGGGGTCTTGGAAGTCCTCCTTATCCTCATCTTGGTTATCCTTGTACGAGTCCTTTCTGCCACCCTTGGGGATCTAGGGGCATTCTTTGCAGACCTTCAAGGCATGATGGGCAAAGTTTTTCAGCTTGAAGCATTCCCTGGCATTGTGAGCTCCATCATGTAGCAGGCAAGGGCCATCGAGCATCTTGTCAAAGTCATCCTGAGTGACTGGTTTCCTCCTGATCGGGCGCTTGGTGTTGGCCACCATTCGGTCTTGCTTGCACTTCCTATCACCGTCCTTGCTGTAATCGAATGGACCCGACTGGTTCCTCGGGGTCGCCTCCTTGTACTGGCAAACTTGGAATAGAGCCGAATTGCTGGCAGCATATTTGTTGGCCATAGTGAATAATTCTTTGGCTAACAGTCCGCCGGCCGCATCCAACATCCCAATCTTCTTTATTAGGTCATTGTCGCGGAGTCCTTCCTGGAAGGCGGCAACAAATTGAGCATCCGCGATGTTAGGGATGGTATTTTTCACTCGGTAGAAGCGTTGGATGTACTCTCGAAGTGGCTCCCGGCCTCGCTGCTTGATCCGGCCGAGTTCCCAGTGATTCCCTGGCCTATCGAAGGTGGCTTGAAAATTGACCATGAACTGCCGACAGAGATCTGCCCAGGAGGTGATAGAGTTGTCGGGCAGATTAGTGAGCCAGGTTCTTGCCGCTGGAGCTAAGCAAACATGCAAGTAGTTGGCCATGAAAAAGCTATCACCGCCGAGAGGTCGTATGGCTGTCGAATAAACATGAAGCCAGTCGCGCGGATCCGTCTTGCCGTCATGCTTCTCAATGCCGACTGTCTTAAAGCCGACCGGCCAGCTGACGGTTCGAAGTTCCCGAGTGAAGGGTCAGATGCCAGCCTCCTCATCATAATCGTCGGTGGCCGGAGTCCGTTCTTGTTCGCGGCCGTCTTCTCGGCGAGATCTATCATCGCGGTGGCCCTCATGCCGTCGATCACGGTAATGATCGTCTCTATGTGGCTGCTGCCTGTAGTCATGCTCATAGTCAACATAACTGCGCCGGCGCTGTTCATCTTCATACTCTCGGTGGGCCGCATCGTCATGCTCCTGGTGTCTGTTGTCTAGTCGGACCCGTGCATCACGTGATGGTATGCCATTGTGCAGATCAGCGGTTGGATGCCGATCATGGTACTCTGCAATGGGCCTGCGCCTGGGGATAGTAGGCGGGGTTGCCTCCCGGTTGGAGCGCTGTCGGTCTCTTCTATCCTCCCTGGGTACCGAACTAGCGGCCCTAGAAACTAATTTAGTCGGCGTTGATCATGTCGCATGCATCTCTAGTATAGCCGCGGCCCTGATGTGCGCTTTCAATTGGTTGACCTGAGGTGTCTACTTTGGGGAGACCTGGAGCAGGGGCTCTATTGTTTGCAGGTGGGTTTCCGTGGCCATGATGTTGTGCTGTGGGGTCTTGAAGACGTCTTCACCATCAAGCTTTAAGGTGAGGTCTCCCATATCTAGGTTTTGCACGACTCGGGGTCTCTGTTGAGCATTCGGTCTTCCAAGCACAGGAGTGGCGGCATCTGGATCACCGTCTTCGATGTCGGTTTCATGTCCGTCTACGCGCCGTTCGGTACCACGCGCGGCAGCATCCGCCGATGTTTCACCATCTGCTTGCCCCTGGGCAGTAAGTGCCACCATGAATACCTCATGGAAATCCGAGGAACAATTCTCTGAATCACTCGGCTCTTCAACCAAGTCTAGGAGTGACTCGCTTTCAAGGCCGATTGCTGCAAGGAATCTTGATTCGTCGAAAAATTTGGGATCTTCATCCGACTGATCCATATGATGAGGTGGGAGATCAACTGTAGTGTAACCCGAATTGACAAAGGTTGTCAATCGGGGCATTACGGACAATGTTGAGTTGCCACCCGAGAGGGTTTCCGCCTGGAAAGCTGTCACCGCGTTGTCGAGGCCAAGCGAGAATCGGCCGGCCGGATTGCTCTGATCGGCCGTGACAGCGTCCAAGTAGGCCGCGTATTCATGCTTGACGAGGTTCCCGTGCTGATCGACGACGAGGCTGACGGTGCTAAAGCAGATCTTGTCTCCCGGGCGAAACTTGATATCGACGAAAGCCATCGATTTTGACGAAGCTACACTCAACGCTGCCCCTACCTGGCGCGCCAACTGTCGAGAGATATTCCCGATAGTAGATCTAGGTATGCGTATGAGTATGAAAGATCGATGGACACACGAGACGCAAGGTTTAGACAGGTTCGGGCCTCCCGAAGGATAACAACCCTATGTCTTGTGTTTTGTGGTGTATATTCCGGGTATCAATGAGAGAGCCCCTGCCCCTCCTTATATATCCGGGGGGCAGGGTTACATGGTAAGTGTCCTAGTCGGTTACAACATGATTTTCGACTAGGCCTCTACTAACTTACTATCTCTAGTATTGACTTGTCGTGTACTCCAACAAACAATCCGAGTAGTTATCTTCATGGGTCTTAATCTTTATTGGACCCCGGCCCACTCGGCAATATATCCAAGTGGTGAGGTATCCCTGGTATATATATATACCACACAGACCACCGTGCCTGTTGAGTAGCCTTCACACCAAAGAAGTCGGCAAGGACGGGGGGAGGGTTGTCACAGTAAAACCACTCATCCTTCCAGTTCTTTTTTCCAGTCTTCAGTGGGACATTGATGTAGGCCTCCTTTTTGTGCAATTGGATTCCAACACCATCGATGGTGACCTGGTTGTCCTTGGTCGGGAGCGGTCGGAGGACGAAGCGGTGGCGGAACAGATTGAAATGGGGGAGGACGCCAAGGAAAGCTTCGCACATATGTACGAAGATGGCAATATGAAGGATAGAGTTGGGATTGAGGTTGACAAGCTCAATCCCATAAAAGAAAAGGAGCCCGCGTAGGAAGCTGCAACAGGGACTCCGAAGCCATGCTAAAAAAATGAGCGAAACACAACTATTTGTTTATGGATTGGAAAGGGACGAGTTTCTTTTGGTACCTTCCAATCGATCCGAGCTTGCACGGGAAGAATGCCGTCCTCCACCATCTTGTTCAAATCAGTGGTGGTGATGCTGCTCTTTGAAAACTCTCGGAGCTGATCTGGGATCTCCAGCTCCAATGAGGAAGATTTGGTGGCGGCGGTGGCCTCCGAGGAGGACTTGTGACCCATTGCTGCAGGTTGAGTTGACGTGGTGGATCACGAGCTGAACCCAAGCAGATGCTCTAACCCTAGCTTCGACGAGGGCTTCATGGCAACGAGGATCTATGGCGGCGACAAGGAATGCGCTAACCCTAGCTCCGGGAGCAGAGGAATCACGAGAACAGGGGACGCACAAGGAAGACGAAAGGTTGTGTGCAAAATGATGATGTGGACCTAGGGTCAACATTTGAGCCCCTTTTTATACCTTCGCCTCTTTTGACCAAGTCGTTTCTGTCCCATGGGCTGGCATGGGCCGTACGGTAACAGGCTATTTTATTTAACAACAAAAATGTAAAAAAGGCTTTGTTCTTTAAAAAGAACTAGAGCTGTTTTCCCTGACTAATAGTCTCGGGGGCTTCTTTGATGAGAAGCAGTGACACGGTCACTTCAAAATATTTCCTGTACCTATATGATTTGATGATCATATGGCAAAGGACTAGAAGGTTGTACAGGAGCAATTTCTAAGGGTAAGTTTCTGATTGATGTCAGTAAATAAATACCACAAGATTGAACTTGCATTGAGCTGGGTGGCATTTTAGGAAAGACTATATTGTGATTGATGTCATTATAGTTTAGTACTCGATTATGATTGATGTCATAACTAATTTTTTATTCCAAACAAGATAGATGTCATGGGGATCAAATAGTCACTCGGCTAAGAGTGGAGATCACTCTACCTTTGTTATGATTGGCTGACATCACTAATAATGAGTAGACCAAATGCCTGGTTTGATGATCAGGGACTTAGCTACTCAGGTCTGATAATTTGAGTGAAATTATATAACAAAATGTTACAAGATAATATTATTAGACTCTTGCATTATTTTTTAGTCTCCAAATTATACAAGAGTCGGGGACTACACCTGATCAGGTGCACCTGATCGGTGCACCAAATCTATCAGGAACTTGGGTCATGAGGTCTTCCTAATTTATGACCTGTTCATATCAACATTGAAGGTCACCCAGCAAATAACAGCTCAAAATCAAAAAGCACTCGGGGGCTGCTATGGGATACTTGCCTTATGTGTCTCCGAAGACATGTATATGTCAGTAGCTGACCGGATACTTCATCAACAAGGAAACCGACCGAGTCGGCTTGGAGCACAAGGCAATTAGAGATAGACCATCTATGTAAATTCATATAGAGTACGAGTAGGAATCTTGATATACCCCCCTACCGACCGAATATATAAGGCGGCAGGGACCCCCCTCGTCGGGGACACAACATTACAAGCAATACAATCCACAAAACACAGGATGTAGGGTTTTTACTCTCATTGAGAGGGCTCGATCCTGTATAACTCAGTGTCTTGTGTTAACCATCGTAATTCTTAGTCTCGATGTAGCCCTATATATTTAGTGCCGAGATCAAGCCTTGACAACCTCATACTGACCGAACCATCCAATCAGTAGACCACACCATTTGGTCTCTATGCATCCTGGTACAGACAGCTTCCTTGCTAACTCGATGTAGTTTCCAGACATCTTTACCTAGTGACCGTACCGTCCGGTCACCACTGACCCCTCTGTCTAGTCACTATGTCAGAAAGTTGAAACTTGTCATTTTCGCTTGACTTCGTTTCCCGGCTTCTCCGAACAGCTCCTTGGCTTCTCCACTATCATCTAGTGCCTGTGATTTCACCAAGCAACCTTGCACATCACCGACTAGACATGACCTAACAGAAATGATCTAGATCCCCTTAGTAGTCCGGTTTTTCCTATGGACACAAATCCCTAACATCTAGACAATTGTTCCCAACACTTGCTCCATAGCTTGTCCTCAACTTTGAAACATCACCATCAACCCTTGGACTCCATCAAGCTCACAAGCCTCCATGTTTGCGGTCATTGTCATCAATCACCAAGGCAACCCTCATCCATGTGATTTGTAGTATAGTTTAGGGATGATTCCTACATAGACAACACTATGTAGATATTAGCCCACAATATCATAGTTGTCATCTATCCCCGAAACATTCATACCTTAGGGAATCCATCAGTGGCCATGAAGCTTACGCAAGCCTTTGCATACACCTATGACAACAAGCAAACCCTTGGATGATGATGCAAAGGGTAAACTGGTGAACCCCAAGCTCTATAGATCAATGGTTGGGTCCCTGCTCTATCTCACCGCCTCAAAACTGGACATCATGTTTAGCGTGTCCTTGTGTGCATGCTATCAAGCAAATCCGAAGGAGTCTCACTTGAATGCTATGAAGAGGATTCTTAAATACCTTTAGTACACACCTACATGGTACTGTGGTATCCTAGATGAACAAGCTTTGAGTTACTTGGGCATTTAGACTCGAACTTCGCAGGATGCAAAGTGAATAGGAAGAGTACATTGCGAGGTTGTCAATTTCTTGGAAGATCGATAGTATCTTGGAGCTCAAAGAAGAAAAACTCGGTGGCTTTATCCACAGCTGAAGCAGAGTACATGGCGGCGGGAGCATGTTGTGCCCAACATCTCTATATTGGGCAAATGCTCTTAGATTATGGCCTCAACTACACTCAAATGCCATTATACTATGACAGTGAGGCGACAGTCAAGATGGCTCTCAAAACTGGGGATCATGGTCATGCAAAATATATACAAGTGAGGCATCACTTCACAAGGGACCATGATGAGAAAAAGGATATTTAGTTGGTGAGTGTGTAGACTCATGAACAATTAGCGGATATCTTCACCAATACACTTGATGAGAAGGCCTACAACGAGCTAAGGGGAGAACTAAATGTTCTTGACCTTTCAAACTTCACATGAGTAACACTAAAGCTTCTCTTTTGTAAATATATATAGTCTTGTTTGTTTGTTGTTTGTGCCTTTGTTTTGTGCTTGTTTCTCTTTGTTTGTAGGTCAACTTCGGACCTCTTTGAGATAGCAATGGACATGGGTTAAGCTTGGGAAGGCAGTTCATGGTGTGCCTAAGGCTTTGAAGAATGGTCCATTGTGAGTAAGCTCGACAAGGGAACAACTCAACGTTGAAACTTTGGTTTGTAGCTTTTTCTCTCTCTTTCCATTAGCATTGTATCATGCATGTGTATACTTGTTGCATTTGCATTTGCATTCATGCACTCTTGCATTGTGATACGTTACATGCTCTCGAGCATGTTTATAAGGGGGTTGCTTATTTACAATGTAAGTATATGACCCTCTAGATGATCACATAGTGATCTTTGTGCTTCATGGCCATTGAGTCACGTTCAAATGAGCTCCAAGTTTAAATCTACTCCTATCGAGACTTATTCTTAGCAATACAATTATAGGGCTACATCGGGACCAAGAACTACGATGGTAACACAAGACACCAAATTAGACAGGTTCGGGCCCTCTCGATGAGAGTAAAAACCCTACGTTCTATGTTCCGTGGTTTGTATTGCAATGTGAAAATTGGTCTCCTTGATGGCGAGGTCCCTGTCACCTTATATATCTAGTCGATAGCGAGGTGCATGAAGAGTCCTACATGTAGTCTACAAGAATTTGCACAGAAAGTCTATCTTTTATTGCCTTGTGCTCCAAGCCGACTCGGTCGGTTCCCTTTTGGTGGGCCGCCCGGTTGTCTACCATTTCAGTCTAGCTATGGATACCCGGAAGGTATATATTCCACATCAGCCCCCGAGTGCTTTCTGATTTTGAGCTATGACTTTTTTTTTTGACCGGAACAGGAGGGGAAATCCCCTACTGGTGATCGCTTTTATATTAATAAAAGAAGGAGAGAAGAGCTATACAAAAACTATACATCCCCAAATGGGGAAAAAGGAAAAAGAGACCAACTGGAAATCAAACTAATTACAAGAGCAGCAAGCTCAGCAAATAGGCACTAGTGAGATTTGAAGGTCTCCAACCATTGTTGGAGAGCCTCCTACTTCTTACAAGGCTTCAGAATAGTCAGCTCCATCTCTTGAATGAGCTCAACTTTCCAATGACATAGGGACCTGTGACACCCAGGTGTCTCTTTTTCTTGTTTAGCACAAATTGCCAAAATTTTGAACTCAAGTATGAGCAAGAAATCATGAGAGCAAGTTGAAAATTTGGATTTCCTTAAGATTAATATAAACCCTGCAAACAAAATTCTGGAAGCAGATTAATTCCTATAAATCATAGGCCAAATAATTACATCATATTATGAAAATAATAAAATAGAATTTTGGGCCAAAAATCAGGATTTTATTCCATTAAGAAATCAATCAAATAAGTTGTTTAAACCTAGAATTGATTTAACTCTGATTTATTAATTCCAATTAAAATTATTTCCCTTCTGATCAAATAGACTTCATTAATGACTTGACCATATACTAAGTAACCCACATTTAAAATTTCAGCTTAGTTGGGCCCTTGGAACTATTTTAATTGAATTTTCTAGACCCGAGGACCTTTCTGCAAAAACTTTTGAAAAGTTGAGGGTCCCTCTACAAAATCGCCATCATCTTCCTCCTATGGCTGGCTGATTCCCGCCCGCGCACGCCTGCCGATTCCCTGCCGTTGCTGCCTTCTCGGGACTCGGTCCCGCACCTCCGTGCCTGGCCACTCGCCGCTGTCACTTCGCCTCTGCTCAGCTCCGCGCAACACGCCGCTAGCCGCCGCAGGGCCGAGTTGCTTTCGCCCCTGCCCGATGGCGCCATGCCTGCTATCACTTCCATGATTCCCGGTGTTGGCACTTCCTAATTGCCCCTTTTATATGTGAATATCACCCCAAATAGAGTATAATTGATACTAATTTAGACCATTTACCTATGATATTACCTATATATTTGTATATGCGTTGCTTTGGAGCTTTATTGCAGAAACAGGTAAAATTAGCTATTACAGTGATGCTGGACAAGACAGGAGTCCAGAACCGATGAAAAGCACTGAAGAAGCCCAGTGCGCCGATCGGCGCAGCCCATGAGCCGATCGGCGCAAGGGTATTTTGGCCCACAGAAGTGACCGAGGCCCATTCCGATGGAAGTTTATCTGATATTTATGGAAGTTTATTTGTGCAAGACACTTGAAGATATTTGCTTAGAAGATTTATGGAACTTCAAGATCTCGACGTGCGGTACAAGACTTTATCTCGAAGGAAAAGGCCCGCATGGCAGCTGTGGAAGACAGAGGAACCGACTCGGATCAGAAACCAGAGAGAACACGGCTTGCGCCGATCGGCGCAATCCTACACTGATCGGCGCAACCGACTTATTTGTTAGAAACTGAGTCCTTCACGAGTAGAACCCCTATATATACTTGTAACCCCTAGCCACGATCAGTAACCCCGAGGAGGGGGCAACAGAGGGACAACAGATTCGTGAGTTAGAGCCACCGGGGCTTGCCTTGTTAGAATAGATCCCTAGTTGAGTTTCAAGAACCATTGGTGTAAGAGTTGATCCGTCAAGGTAGGCCATCTCGACAGTGATGAAATTTACTCTATGTATCTCAAGGATGATTGAATATGTTGATGATGGTTTTGGTGATTTGTCTATCTTGATTCTATAATCATGCACGTGCTTATGCTCATTGCTTAGTTCTAGGCTAAGTAAGTTGATATTATCTTAATCATGGTGATTAGGATAGTATTCAGACATTGTATTAATTATGGTTGCTTGATGATGCCGGTAGTGTGGTTTAACGGTGACAGCACTAAACCTGCGCAGCACTATTGGATAGTTGAGTAGGGTAAGATACTCGCGTGATTAAGGGTTTCCTCTCGGCAGTGATAAATCGGGAGCCGCTTGGAAAGCAGGGTGGTCTTATTCATTATAGGTTTTCATTGATCCATGTAATGATCTCACTAGTAGATATCTGGCTACTCACCGAATAATTTTAGTTTTAGCTTTGGCTTTGACTTGCACTCTAATTCAACTTCGCTGGTGTACCAATCGGCTCAACACCTGCATCGATTGACTCAAAAGACTTAGATCCGCAACAGTGCCGATCGGCTCAACACCTGCGCCGATCGGCCCAACAACTTAGGTCCGCAATAGTGTCGATCGGCTCAACCCTGTGCCGATCGGCGCAATGACAGAATTGCTGTCTGGCGCACCTTTGCGCTGGCCAGACTTCCCTTCATACAACCTGAACTTGACAGTAGCCTTGATTAGATCTTTTACTGTTAACTTTGTTTAATTATCCCTAATGTCTCAGTGGTTCGATAATACCATGGAATATTCTAAGGGAAAAAGTGCTACAACTGTACACCATTCTCCTGCGGTATATAAGTGGGTGCATAGTAACGGCCAACACACGGCGGCCAGCAGCTCCCCGATTCCCAGCCACAGACCGCTCCCTCACGCGCGTCAATCCCCGTCCCATCCCCGCGCGCATCTCTCCCCGACACATCGCTAAATGCCACTGCAGCGAGTTACTTTTGCTCTGCCCAATTCCGGCTGACCCCCCCCCCCCCCCCTACACCGCTCGGTCTGATTCTTCGCGCCCAACGACTCCCGCCGGTCCGACAACCCTCAAACCGACACGCGAACCCTTCACGAGCTCGTGAACCTCCTTTGGCACCAAGCGACCTGACCCTCACCTATAAATTTCCCCCCTCTGCTCCTCCCCCACATCATCCGCCTCCGCCATTAATAGAGCTGAGCTCGAGCTCGAGCTCGACCCGCCGCTGTTCCTGCCTCCCGAGCCAAAACCGAGAAAACTAACACACGTGCCTACTCCCCCTCTACCTCCTCACACACCAGCTTGGCCGAATTCATGCGTGCATAGGTTGAATCGAAGCAAAATCAGAGGCGATCCCCTCTAGTGACCCCCTCCGCTGTTGGCTGGAGTTCGCCCCAAATAGTGAGTCTCCTCGCCTCCATTCTCTTCGCGCGCAAGCGCAAACCACCTACGCACTTCCCTGACCTGTTTCGCCTCTGTTTCCCCCACTCGAGATCGTCGGCATGACGTTTTCCCCCCGGCTGAACCCCTCTGCACCGCCGTGTCCGAGCCGCCTCGATGACGAGCTCACCCTTCCGGCCCTCCACGGTAGACGACGACGTGATGCCAACCCTCGCGCTGCCACCGTGAAGCTCTAGGAGCAAACCACGGTCGAATTGCTGCTCCGAGCCCACTTTGCGACATCGCCAAATCTCTGCCTCTCGCCGCCTCTCGATGACGACCACCCTCCGGTAAGTTCCCGACTTCGCGAACTCCTCCAACCTCCCCGCCTCTCCGCGTGCATCATTTCCCCGCAACCGCGGCGAGTTTCCGACACCGATAGCTCCCTGCGGTGAGCCCTCCGATCGCGCACCGCCATGCTCCGGCGATACTGACTGGCATAGCTAGCTGGCGCCTATTGGCCGCTTCGGTGGCGGTGATATGGCTGCCACATGGCGCTGACGTGTTAAAAGTTAAAACCCGAAATTTCTTGGGAATTACAGAAAAAACTACTGAAACTTCGAAAACCCATAGTAAATTCATTTCAAGTCCAAATGACCTCAAACAAATTTTCTTAGTTTCATAATAATGTGCCTTATTTTAGTAAAATGATAACCAGCTGTCTCTATAAATATATTTCAATTCATTAAATAACTTGTGTAAACACTAATTAATTCTTTAATAATTCTAGGAATGGAATTTAATTCTAATCTTTTGCATACACTGTTATTTTACATTAATACACCACCCTGATTTTTGGTTAAGTCAGTTGTGCAGCATATAATACTCTATTAATTATGTAATGCTTTGACTTGAATAAATACTAGTAAATAAAATAATAATATCTACAGGCTGTAACTTGGTGAAAATGAAGTTCATACATGTCTCTGTACATGATAAATCACTCAAGTACAGAATCGTTTGTTTACTATTTTAATTTCTTATTGTTCCAAAAGCTATAACAACCCTAATTAAATGATTAACCCACATAAAATGATGAAACTCTAATTTATTTCCTTGAAGCATATGACTTCAAGAACTTGTTAATAAGGATGTTAGCACCAAAACACTAATGCAATATGCATCCATCATATCGTTGCATGTCACGGTGTTGCGATAATACCGTTAAATCCATTCTTCATCAATAGGTAATGACACTCAGGAACAGGACCCTGACGTCCAGCAGGACCAAGAGCCAGAAGAGTAAGAGACTGTAGTTGCTAACATTTGCGTGGATCCAGGCAAGCCCCGGTTTGCATTAGCCTCTTTATAATGTTTTGCTAGTATATATCACTACTAGTGTCTATGTTTAATTGTTGCATTAGGTCATAGGAGTTGATTGAAACCCACCTTGCATGTTATCCAAATGACCTATATTGCTATTATTAGAAACTTGGTAGACTTGGTACTAAACTGCTATGCTTAGAAATTAATAGTCTCGGTGGAAATTATTACTATGGAATAGTTTGACCACTAAATTTGAACTTATAAAAGAAGTTTACTTTTAATGTATGGCCGGGTAGAGATTATGCATGTGTAGGTTTGTAGCAACACATGGGTGTTGACTGCGGTAGCCCTGTCTTGCGCACCGTAGGACCCATCCGTGGTCAGCCCCTTGATCAAGTTTTAAACAGTACCGAATGCATGCTAGTTTCATGGGCGAATGATATTATGGATATGGATTTGTATTAGTTATTACTGATTATTATCTATGCTCTATTGTTGTACTTACTTTATGTATTGTTTTATTAACTTATTGTTGCAACTAAAGTTACATTTTAGCTCAACCTGTTTAACATGAAAAATGAAACTTAATAGAACTAATAGGTTGCTTAGTGCGAGTCCTTTCAAACAAGCCATCTATTAGAGCCATTGCATGTCTAGGTTGTGACGGGTAAGTCTTGCTGAGTAATTAGTACTCAGGCTTTGTGCCTCTGTGGTTTTCAGGTACTGAAGAAATAGAGTTGCCTGTAGATGTGTTGCCATAGGACGTGCAAGTCCCTGAGGGTTGGACTGCCCACCAGGAGTCTGACCATCCGCCGCAGTGACTGTTGTGTGCTACTAGAGTGATGGTTCCTCGGGCATGAATCATCACTATGCTGTATCGTCGAGCTCGTAGTTCTTATCATTATTTGGCTTCTGCTGCTTTTGAAACATCGTGAACTTGTATTCCACTGCACTTTGATGTAATAATTAAACTTAAATATTGGATCATTGTTGTATTATCAAGTGTCTGCGTTATCAGCACCTTCGGGACCTCGATCCTCCGAGAAGGGGCACCTCAGCTGGTATCAGAGCCGTGGTCCATGATAATACAACAATTAAAACGTATTTTCCAAAACTATGACGTTACGTGTGAGGATACGTTAGTATTACCCCTAGTAGTTATTTAGGGTTCGTGACAATGCTAGCGGGTTATGCTTGAGTTGGATTTTATTTGGTTTTTCTTTTTACATTCAAAGTTCGCTCGCAAGGACTGTGGCTTTGCGGGACGATTCCTTCCATGAATCGTTGCCAACGTTTTTCATTTTGGCTCCTTGACAAGTGTTGGAGCATAGAGTTCACTCGCGAGGGCTATGCTTTCGCGAGACGGTTTCTTCCATAAACTGTGCCAACTTTTCTTAGTATTGATCATCATGATAGGTTTATGAGCATGGGTTCGCTTGCGAGGACTGTGGTTTCACAAGGCGGTTTGTTCCTTGAACCGTTGTAGAATTACCCTTATTTTTGTAGTTTCTTTTAATTTAATGTATTGTTTCTGCAATGAGTTTCTCTACAGGTACACTAGCGCCGTTAGTACAACACTTAGATTGACTTATGTGATGAGTGTGGGTCGTCACCATATTTTTGTACCGCTAAGTACCGGCAATATAGGTGTGTGTTGTGAGGAACGATAGGTAAATAAATTGTGAATTTTGCATCATGCATTCCTTATAACTTAACTAAAATTCCCTTACTCACCCATCTCCGAATAAAAATCTACAAGTTGTTGAGCAAAAATTTCAACTCTTAAGTCCATTTGTTAAGATAACAACAAACTGTCAACTTCCTGTTTTCAACACATCCCTGAACTGGAGTTTTTCCTAGAATTTGGAGGTGCATGAACCCAATCTGGAAAGCTATAAAAGTCTACTATAATAAGGTGCCAAGCACCAGTTCAGGAGATTTTGTTTTCTGGACACAATATTCAATTTTCCGACTACTGCATAGTCAAGACCGAATCTGTTTGAAAACCTGTCTCCGTATTATTACCCCTTGAGGCTAGAAAATGTGAACTAAAAATCTGTTTCTGTATTTCATGAAGTAGTACATGAAATGCACCTTACTTTAAGGAAAATTCTGACTCATTCAGATTTCACCCTTGTAGATGACTGAAAATAATTTCCAAGCTCCACTAGGTTGGGAAATCACCGACAGTCTGGACATCCCTGGGATGACTCAACTCTTTTGGAGTGTCCTTCGGGGTTACGGACATGATATCCCTCCTACCTATGTTGGAAAGACCATTGAAGAGAATGGAATCACTTCCTGTGTAGTCCATGTCGCAGTACCCATCAACTATTCCTTCCTACCAGCATGGGAATCATGGACTATCAGTGTCTCTGGAGTAGACCTACCCACTACTTGGAGTGTTGTTGCCTTCAAAGTGTTGGTGGTTCCTATGTACCCGTTTTATATGCCAATAACCACCAACATCGTACCATATTCTCATCATAATCATGTGTTTTACCTCTAATATTGACAATTTCCATATGTAGTGTCGTTTTACTGCTTTATTATAGAAACAGGTGAAAAGACGACAAAATGACTCTTATATGAGAAGTACTGACATGAATCCCGACTCGCCATACAAGGAGGGCTTCCCACTAGTCCATGGAGCTTATAAGACACACCTGGACGTCCATGAGGTCCAATGTACAAGCCCAAGGTCGTGGCCCAATGCCTAAGGATTTCTAGAAGGTTTATCCGGAAGGAAAGTTCAATTCGCGGAGTCCAGAAACAGTACTGTATTGTCATGCGATTTCGGAGCCCAAGACATGGTCAAATGGGAAACCTAAGAGTATCAAAATTGAAGATCTCGTTGAGCGCTTTCCAAAACATATTATTTACATTTGTTGAACTCCGGAGCTGGGAGATATGAGCCCAAGTCAGGCTGCACAGAGGAATTCGAATCAGGACAGATATTTTGGTATCGCAATTTTGGGTATCTAAACGTCCGAATCTGAGGATCCAAATAATACCACAGTTGTAGATCTTTTCGAGGGATATGCGATAGAGTCTGGGTTTGCCTCATTTGGACTCTGGAAGCATCAGTTATGATTAAAGTAAGTCGGCGCAGTTTATGGAAGGTACGAAACCGACTTGGATTCAATCTCTATGAGCTAAACTTGGAGGCCAAGCAACGGAGGACATGATCAGAGGCTATATAATCACCCATATGGGGGACGACGAGACAAGAGGGGAGAATTAGGCTATAGGAGCCGCTGCACATTGCCAGGAGGCCGCTGGAGTTGAAGAGCCACCAAATTGAAGAGCCATGTAGTCTAGTCGGGTAGGGACCCTGCATGGTGCACTACACTGGAGCTAGGAGAAGTAGAGCCATGTACCTTAGGAGTTGTCAATGATGCATCATGGCTGCATCGATCGGCACACCTGTTCTACCAATCGGCGCGTCCCTGACGGTGATGAATATCGGTACAATTATCAATTCATGTTATCTATCTTGATTCTATCCTTGGCTGCAATTTGTGTTTGTCTGGATTGATTGATCTTACATGCGCTTATTTAATTGCTTAGAGGTACATCTAAGTATTTAGATGCTCTCTTAATCGTTGTGATTAGGCTAGTATCCGGATCTTGTATGAATCATGATTGCTTGATGATGCTAGGGTGTGGTTTAGTTGTGACAGAGCTAAGCTTGCGCAACACTTTTAGATAGTCAAGTAGGGTTAAGATACTCGCGTGATTAAGGGTTTCCTCTCGGCAGCGATAAATTGGGAGCCGCTCGGAAAGCAGGGTGGTCTTGCTCATCTTCTATGTTTACCGATTGTTTAAAGTGCAAAGTAAGCTAGGATTAAGATGATAATGACTACTGCTTCAGTGCCGATCGGCACACCAGTTGCGCTGCTCAGCATAGCCTTTCTCCGACCGCTAGATGCCTATAGGCTAACTCCAGGTGATACTCCTTGGTCGATGTGTTAGCTCCTACTCCCCAAGCTTTGGATCAGGCACACTTTGGCTCAGGTAAGACTTTGCGCTGATTGGCGCACCAGTTGAGCTGATTGGCGCAACCTCCAATTTCCATCTTCTTTTCATGCTCACGTATGTGCAATATGTACTTCATGATAGGATTGATTTGCTAGACCAAATAGTAAACTCTAAACACAGTTCTCTTCCGATCCCTATGGATTCGATTAAACCTTGGAATATTCTATGGGAAAAGGTGCTACAATGTACACTGTCCTCTTGCGGTATATAAGTGGGTGTGTAGTAATGACCAACAAAAAGCCCTCACTCTGTTCTATGAAGTCCGCAAGCATGAGGTCACCGGAACACCGGTAACCCTATTGCCAATTGATAATATGGAGGATCTTGAGTGGAACCGTCGCCTGGATTTTGTCTTTGACCCAAACCACCCACTTTATCATCCAGCGCTACATATGGCAAAGTGTTATGGATCCTCCCTATTTGACATATGCAAGAACTTGTACCGTCAGTTGGACATGTTTCGGGCCGCACTTCGGCTTTCTGAAACAGAAAAGCAAGCCAAGATTCTGGAGATCGCAGAATTGAACCAGCAAATCCAAGCGAAGAATGAAGAGATGGATATGATCATCGACGAGCGTGACCAAGCCCTTGGAGATGCAGACATAATGGAGTCTGAATTGCAGGAGTTTCAAGTCGAATTTGACGCCTTCAAGGCTACCCACCTCCCCATCATAGATAACTGGGATGAGATCCCTATGGAGTATGGAGAGCAAGTGGATGAAGAGATGGAGGAAGTAAATAATGTCTATGTAGGGATGATGGAACCAGGAGAGCCAGAAGAACTGTTGGAACCGCTAGAACCCAACGAGCCAATAGTCATAGACCAGAAGTAGATGATTGGTCGTGGATGAGCCATAGTGTGTCCGCAATACCATAGTTAGACGTTGACGCATGTATGGATGAATTAGTGTGATGTTAACCTTTTTAACAACCATGTACCCAACTTTAAATTGTGAAAATGCTTGTCATTTCTTAAGACCTTAGAGCACCCTTGCAAACTTTTACACATATGTCCTATGGAAGAATTTTAAGAAATTACTAATGTGTAGAATGTAAATTGCAGCATGGTGCGAACTCGGAATCAGGATGACCCTGAGAGCTCTCAGCAGGAAGCTAGTAATCAGCCTTCATTGGCCTATGTTTTGGCTGCCGCGCTCAATCGACAGCAGAACGACTCTGAGTTGCTCCACTGATTGGTTGATATCACATCCCACTTGGCTAGACATGGAGGCAACCGCAACAACAACCAGCCCCGACAGTGCACTTACTCAGACTTTCTGGGTACGCACATGCCGACCTTCGAGCGTGCCAGAGAGCCTCTGGACGCCGACCACTAGCTGCGTCAGACCGAGTCTAAGTTCAGTCTGCTCGACTGCACGGCGCACCAGAAGGTGCTATTCACCACCCAGCAACTCCAGGGCCCTACTGGTGCCTGGTGGGCAAACTACACCGCTTCACTACACGCTGGGACCCGTGTCGAGTGGAATGAGTTCCAGACTGCCTTTCAAGCTCATTTCATTCCAGCCGGTCTTGTGCAGAGGAAGTTTCAGGAGTTCGTGGATCTGAAACAAGGAGGGCGGAATGTCCTCTAGTATTCTGAGGCATTCAACCATCTTGCTCAGTATGCCACTGAACATGTCAACACTAAGGAGAAGAAGAGGTATGCTTTCCTGCGTGGCATGAATGCCACCCTGAAGGAGCGTCTGACCTGGCAGACTACTGGCACATACAATGATTTGGTCAATGCTGCTATTGTCCAAGAGAGTGCCATGCGCCAAGTTGTGGAAGATGAGTGCAAGAGGAAGGCCCCTGCTAGTGCCTCTGCTGCCCCGCAGGCGAAGCATCACCTGGTGTATACTTCCCCGTCTGGACAGCGGTACCGGACGTCCCCGCAGTAGCAGTTTCAGCACCCGAGGCCTCAGCAGCAGCAGTATTTCCCGCCCTGTGCACCACAGCAGCAGCAGCACACTCAGTACCATGCACCCTACCAGCAGCAGGGAAGTCAGAATGCACGTGCTCTACAGCCTGTTAGTCGTGGAGACAACTACCCGTGCTACAACTATGGTCGCACCAGCCACTTTGCCAGAGAATGTACAGCATCCCGGCGCAACAACAACAACAACAATCAGCGCCCTCCACAGAGCAAGAATGTGAATGCACCGTCTCATGGTGCCCAAGTGAACTACACCAGCGCTGAAGATATTCTTCAGGGTGACCCCGTGCTGACCAGTATGCTCTCACTTTACCGCCAGCCTGTTCTCACTCTTTTTGATTCTGGTGCTACTCATAATTTTATTAGCAGAACTTGTGTGCAAAAACATAATCTCCAACCACCACTATAAATCATGCTTTACTGTCCGATCTCCTTCTGGACAAATTCTAGCAAATGAAATAGTATGCAAAGCTCCACTAGAAATCAAGTAGAGAATCTACCCCACTTATTTTATCATGCTCCATAATTAAGAAATTGATCTAATTATTGCCATGTTGTGGATGAAAACCCATAGAGCCATGTTGGATACTGAGCCCCGTGTGGTTCATTTGGACTCTCCCTTGCATGGCCCAGACACACTTTGTCTTAGTGCTACCCCATCAAAAAGTCCAGTTGTTTATCAATTGGAAGCACCATCACTTGAGAACATCCCTATTGTCTGTGAGTATCCCGACGTATTCCCGAAAGATATTTCTGGACTTCCACCTGATCGTGAAGTGGAATTCAATATTGAACTTCAGCCAGGAACTTCTCCCATATCTCGACGTCCTTATAAAATGGCTCCAAATGAGCCAGCTAAATTAAAGAAGCAGTTGAATGAGTTGCTGGAGAAGGGATTTATTCAGACAAGTACTTCACCTTGGGGCTGTCCCGCCATTTTTGTGAAGAAGAAGGACAAGTCTGTGGGTCTTGTTGTTGATTACCGACCTCTCAATGACATCACGATCAAAAATAAATACCCACTGCCCCGTATTGATATTCTTTTTGATCAATTGGTTGGTGCCAAGGTCTTTTCAAAAATTGACCTTCGGTTGGGTTATGATCAGATCAAGATCAGAGCAGAAGAGATTCCAAAGACCGCATTCTCTACTAGATACGGATTATTCGAATACCTAGTGATGTCTTTTGGACTAACAAATGCGCCTGCCTATTTCATGTACCTCATGAATTCAGTCTTCATGCCAGAGCTGGACAAATTCGTGGTGGTATTCATTGATGACATTCTCATCTATTCGAAGTCCAAGGAAGAATATGCCAAACATCTTCGTATTGTTCTTCAGCATCTACGAGATCACAAACTATTTGCGAAATTCAGCAAGTGTGAGTTTTGGTTGGACCGTGTGCCATTCCTTGGTCACGTAGTATCCGCCGAAGGCATCTCTGTAGATCCAAGCAAGGTTCAAGATGTGCTAGATTGGAAGCCACCGAAAACTGTCCATCAAATTTGCAGTTTCCTCGGACTAGCTGGATATTATCAGAGATTCATTTCCAATTTCTCTCAGTTAACCAAGCCCATCACCGAGCTACTGAAAAAGGATAAGAAGTTTGATTGGAGCAACAATTGTGAAGAAGCATTTCAGAAATTGAAGAAATTGTTGACTACTACCCCAGTGTTAGCTCAGCCAGACATCACCAAGCTGTTTGACGTATATTGTGATGCGTCTGGGACAGGACTTGGATGTGTGCTCATGCAGGATGGTCGTGTCATTGCCTATGCATCTTGACAACTTCGGAAGCATGAAGAGCATTATCCAACTTATGATTTGGAACGAGCTGCCGTTGTGCTTGCACTGAAAATCTAGAAGCATTATTTGCTCGGTAATTTAGTGCACATCTATACAGATCACAAGAGCTTGAAGTACATCTTTACTTATACTGATCTGAATATGAGACAACGTTGATGGCAAGAGTTAATCAAGGACTATAATCTGGAGATTCATTATCACCCAGGCAAGGCTAATGTGGTCGCCGACGCTCTGAGTCAGAGGATACACTGCAATAATCTAGTGATAGATTGCAGTGTTGAAGCTAGTTTTGCTGAACCCAGTCTACATGTATTGCCTGTCCTAGTGATCAGCAATCTTAGTATTCACTCCACCATTCGGGATGAAGTCATTGCTGCATGTTGACACTTCTTAACGTCACACTGGAAATATTCCTATCCCCGACAACGGCGCCAGAAATGCTTGTTGGTATTTCTTACGATCATAGACAAATCTGCAAGTGCACGGATACCAATGTAGCATTTCACCTAGGAGTGTTCCAGGTTATCGAATCTCAGGGAACGTGTGTGTACTAATCTCCTATCCTAATCCGTCCAAGGACAACAAGAATATGGTAGGCAGAGGGTAGAGAGGATTCCTATGGTAAAAGATCCTAAAATAAGATAGGTTCAATCTATAAATGCTTACTTCAGGCACCGGCTTACCCCTGCATCTACAGGCGACTCCGGCCAACAGCTCTATGACGTACCCAAACATGGAGGATTGCTAAGGCCGGATAGGGCTGTCACCACCTACCGACTACCTCTAAAAACCATGGGGCACGCGGCAAATAAAGGTAACTTCTAGCCTAGACACCACGTCTACTCTCGACATCACACTTATAGAAGACTATGATACTCTAACTAAGTAGAGCGATGACCATGTAAGCAACTAAGGAAAGAACTTACTTAAAAAGGAAACTTAAATACCAATGGAAAAACATGAATACTTACTAAGAAAGGAAAGCATCCGCTGGGGTACAAGTGTGGAGAAGGCACCGACAAGCCCGGACCTCCTCCTAACTCTCCCTCACGCTCTCCCTATTTTCTAAGCACTTTGGTAGTGCTAAAACCTTTTGAGTGGAGCTCTAAATCTTCTTCTTGTGTTGTGTGAAATGAGAGGGAGAGGAGCTCTAAATCTTCTTCTTGTGTTGTGTGAAATAAGAGGGAGAGGAGCTCTATTTATAGTGGGAGGTGACTTGGGAGAGTGGAGAACCTTTCCTAAGAATAAGGGAATATTCCTTGGACTATCCCTCATCCTTAGGGGCCAAGTAATGGGCTTCCCCACTCAGCCAAGCAACCTAAACCGTCATTCTCTTCCTCTCCCACGTGTGCTGACGTCATGCTGACGTCAGTGTTGATTCAACCCAAACATATGATCTTCTATGCTTCATAACTCTCATATCTGAAGTCCGATTTAGACAAGTTATATATGCATTTCGATGGTCTCGACAAGAGCTTCAATATGGTGAGGTCTAATATATTATTTGATAACTTATTACTTCATGTTTATGGGCTTTTATTATTTCTCCTCTTGTAACTCTGGTATTTCCTTGAATTTGTTAATAAATCACCTGCGTGCAAATATTCACCAACACTTGTGGAAATTATTAGTAACAAGCTCCTACCACCAAGTTAGTTAGTCCTTTTATGTTATTTATGCAAGGATTTAATGGTCAGATTTAGCATTTAAGGACCGTCAACAAACTCCCCCACACTTAGCCTTTACTCGTCCCCGAGTAAAGATTGAAGACTAAGGTGGATCATAACATCAGTTGGTATGATGCTAGCATGCAAATTATCCCATATCATACCTATACCCATGAACTTTTGAAGTATCTATCATGTTACCTTGGGTGGTTGAGGAATGGAATGGTCTTGTCTTCAATCTTCTTCACTCGTTCTGCTGTGTAGCTTGGGTTTTTAAAAAGATTTTCAAAATAAATCATAACTATACTCCTCAAATGATTCTCTCAAATCGCTCAATGTGTATGGTTCCTCACCAAGACATTGCCTCTTTTCATCCTACTTCTAAATATGGCTTTATGTGGAGCTCAAGGTAGGGATAAAAGGGAGGCATACTTGTATCTCATATATTACTAAGTCAAAAACTAGATCCATGGAGAATAATTCATGAACTTTTGATCAAGCATGTGCACATGTGGATATGTGGATGGAAAATGACTGAATGTGAATACTCCCTTTTCTTTTAAGATGCTCCCTCCCTTCTATTGGATAGGCGTTTTAGAACATGGGCTAATTCTTTCTCTATATTTTTTCACCTTTTTTTTAATCATGAATAGCCCATGTCACTTTTACAAGGATATTTGGAGAGAGAGTCTATCAGAATATGGTGGAGTACTTTATCTAATGGATGGATGATAACATGGAATTGCTATCTTCCAGTATAGAAGAAATAGCACATGGATGATGGATATGGTGGTGCTAACTTCCAGTGAAGAAGTATTAGCAAAGTGGTGTGCACAAAATCTTGATCAAAAAGTCATAAATAGTAACTCACAAGGGTCACAACAATTTGACAAAGTTCAATGAAACAACAAGTAGCATATGCATAAGATTTTCAATGAGTTCATCATATGGCTTTGGTAGGAAGATATAATCATTGAGGAGTCAAGCTATTGATTTTTTTATAAGAAAAATTCCCAAGCATATCAAGCATAAGAGAAAGATTCATTTCATCAAACCATATCTCATGCATCAACTACCTAGGTGACATGCTTTCCTAAAGATGTAGTTCACAAGTAATAGGTTTATGAACTAGGAATAAGGAGTATGCAAGCCCACCAAATAGAAGCATGAAATAAAATAAGGGTTCCACAAGGTTCACTTTAATTTTTGCAAGTTAAACTTTTATGATTGATTCAAGAGAAAATAATTTTAACTCGCAAAACAAGGAGGTGAAGGAATTGAGTGCGCAAACCGTTGTATTGAAGAGGGTGGAAGTTGGGATGTGCCTGGACGCCACGCTCTTTCTCATGATGTTGACTTCTGTTGTTTACACATTGAAAAGCCTGAGAAGCCTCCCCCACACTTGTTCTTGTACCTGGCTGCTTTTTGTTCAAAACAAACAAAGCGTTGTGGAAACAAAAAGGACTCTACCGGATCTAGGACCGGGGAGTCTAAATTTATTTGAATGAGAGAGAATGCAGAGAGGAATGCTAGAGTAGAGCATTGAAATCAATTAAATTGATCACATCTACCTCCTTACCTTTGTTGTCATCTGGCTCTAGGAAGACTTTTAAACGATGACCATTTACTTTAAACTGATTCCCTCCGTCATCTTGGAGTGTGATTGCTCCATGTGATGTAGCATTAATGACGGTGAATGGTGCTTCCCATTTACTCTGAAGCTTCCCATGACCAAACAACTTGACCCTAGAGTTGAAGAGCAACACCTTGTCGCCTGGCTTGAACTCCTTAGGCTTGATCCTTCAGTCGTGTCATCTTTTGGTTCTATCCTTGTAGATCTTGGCACTATGGTAAGCCTTCTGTCTCCATTCCTCTAACTGGGACAGCTGTAGTTTTCTACGTCTTCCGGCCTCCCTAAGATCCATGTTCCATTTTCGGATGGCCCAATGTTCTCTTTGTTCCATCTTGACTGGTAGATGACATGTTTTTCCGTATACGAGCTAGAAGGGAGACATACCAATCAGTGTTTTGTATGCTGTCCTATATGCCCAAAGTGCATCTGGTAGCTTCATCTTCCATCCACTCCCTATCTCATTCACAGTCTTCTGCAAGATGTTCTTAATCTGTTTATTTGAAGTTTCTACCTGCTCGCTTGTCTGAGGGTGGTATGGAGTTGCAATGTTGTGTTTTACTCCAAGCTCTCTTAAGAAGTTTCGAAAGGTCTTATCAATAAAATAAGACCCTCCATCACTTATCACCATCCGCTGTGTTCCAAAACGAGGAAAGATGATCTCGTGGAACATTCTTCAGGCGTGCTTGGAGTTGGCAGCTCTGCATGGTATTGCTTCTACCCATTGGATACATACTCAACGACCACCAAGATGTACTCGCAATCATAGGACTTTGGAAATGGTCCCATGAAGTCAAAGCCCCATACATCGAATAATTCCACTTGAAGGTTGTATGTTAGGGGCATTGCGTTGCGAGCAGTAATCCCTCCATGCTTCTGGCAATTCCGACATCTTCGGATGAATTCTTTTGTGTCTTTATGCATTGATGGCCAGAAGAATCCACTCTGCCAGATTTTTGCTTGGGTGCAGAATGCACCAAAGTGGCTGTAACACCCATTTTAAGAAGCAAAATGGGTGCAGTCGTACGTGTGCCCAGGATCAAGTTACACATACATATGGTACATCATCAATGGTAAACAGAATAATTATCCATATCCTTTAATTATTACATCGTATCTTTATTACAAAAGGACCCGTGGGTCTAGAAGAAAAGTACATTCAAGCAGCGGAAAATAGTTAGCGTAGACGTCCCAAACTCCACAGGCATCGACTGGTGGATCATCGCCTAGTACTCGCTTCCTTCATCTTCGTAGTGGCTCCAATCTTCTCCTTGGGCTGAATGTCAACGTGGTATAGCAAGGGTGAGTACATGTCGTACTCAGCAAGTGGGGGAAAAGATGACATGGGGCTATAGTCAAGAAAAGGCTTTATAGAGTGGGTTGCATGAGCTTTTAATTAACCTAAGCATCCTATTTACTACGTGGGGTCATCCCAACCATGATTCCACAAGGTGCTATACTAACCAAGTCTCAATCCATCCCCTCTTTCCAACCAAACCCATCCATACCCAACTAATCTTGTGAGGATTCCAGGCCGCTCTTGACTATGAACACGGCTATCATGATAGTTTGATACTCTGCAGAATTTGTACCACTTTACCCACAAGTCGTGATTCCCTTGGTGCTCGTGGACGTGACCCACATTACACACTTCCTTTGGTGTGTGCCAGGGTTTCACTACAAGGCTTTTCCAAAGCGTCTCCCAGTACATGCTAGCCACTAAGGTTCCACTCCCGTCCATAAGTGATAGCCCTTCAACAAGTAGCTCATCACCCTAGGAGCCCCCTCTTGAGCCTTTCGAATACAAGGATAGTCCTCTCGACTTCCATTCCCCGCTTCACCAAATGCTGCACCGACACTGGGAGAACACCTAATTACTAGGCCAAGCCTTACCCATTTTGGTCTTGTGATGTCACTGTTTTCCTGGGTTGTCACTCCAAGAACCGGTTCCTAGGATCTATAACAAGCCTACCACCACAACCATGTGCCGACGGCACCACATCCTTTCCACCTGGCTTGCATAGATCCCTAAGCCATGTTGCTAAAAAATTTACCAAACATTTCCCACGTGACATTGTTCATTAATCAAAATTAATATCAGCCCACATCCCATGAGCCATCTAAGCATTTCCAACCCACAATTCACCCAAGGTGTCGAGGCGACAAGGAACAGGGTAAAACAATACTAGGAAAACCCTAACAATAGGTTCCCAATCAATTGACACAAGCAATGCAATTCTATGGTAACATTTCAATAGGTGCAAAATGCATCAAGGACACTTGCCTTCGTCCTGCGCAGAAGGCTGCTCTAACCCTTCAAATTCCTTCTCCTGGAAGTCCTCGTAGGGCAGTTCTTGTGTATGCTCGCCTTTATGAAACGGAATACCGACACAAGCAAAACATACAAAAAATCAATACATAATATGCCACAGAGGAAAAACAATATGTAGATGCAATGAATGCAAAGGTTATGCTCCTACGAGAATTTTGGCGCAAGAATCACCTAATTTGGAGTTACGAGTAAAAAGTTATGCTAGTTTGAAGTTTTAGAGGCAAAAGGGTAAAAACAGGGGCTTTTAAGGACCTATTGGTAATTTTATAAAATTACAAGGACTAAAGTGTAAATTATTAGGACTAAAAAATGATTACTAAAAAGTATAGGGTTGTTTTTCCAAAATTTTAGGACATAAACATAATTAATATTGAGTGTAGGGGACTAAGTGTAAAAAGACAGGGCCAAAATATAATTAAAATTAAGTACAGGGGTATTTTTGTAAATTTTCAGGGCTAACATAATATTTATAAAGATATTAAGGACTAAAACATAATTAATTTAAGTCTAGGGGAGTTTTTATAAATTTTTAGGGCTAAAAATAATATTTATACAAATAATAGGGGCTAAAGTATGGCTAAAAATAATATTTTTAGAGCTCACTGGTTGTATGGCTGCGCTCAGTCGGTTTGTATCGCGACTCGGCGTCCGAGGGTTACCCTTTTTCCGATTACTCAAGAAGCAAGAATCATTCACCTGGAATGACGACGCACAAAAACCTTGGATGATTTTAAGGCTTATATTAGTGGTCCTCCAGTCTTAACTCCCCTAGAGCCAAAGGAACCTTTGCAGCTGTACATTTCCGCAACCAAACATGTTGTCACTACTGTGCTGGCGGTGGAACAGGCGGAAGATGGCAAGGCTCAAAAGGTGCAACGACCAGTATATTTCGTCAGTGAAGTCTTATCGGAATCCAAGGTACGATACTTCCAGCTTCAGAAATTAATTTATGCATTATTGATGACATCTAGGAAGTTGAAGCATTACTTTGAGGACCATCTAATTGAGGTCCACACGTCGTTCGGCCTAGGCAAATTGCTGCACAACAGAGAGGCCACTGGAAAAATTGCCAAATGGGCCGTCGAGCTTGAATCATATGATATCACCTTTAAGTCACGCGACTCGATCAAAGGTCAAGCTTTGTCGGACTTCATCACCGAGTGGACAGAATGTGAGTTACCTCCCGATTCACAAGTATTATGTTATTGGAAGATGGCGTTTGACGGCTCCTTACAACTTGAAGGCGCCGGAGCAGGAGTCATACTGGTATCTCCTGACGGAGCCAAGTTGCGGTACATTCTTCGAATGCACTTCCGTGCCTCTAACAACGTTGCAAAGTACGAGGCACTGCTACACGAACTTCGGACAACTATCTCACTTGGCATCCGAAGGATAAGCGTCTCTGGTGACTCGGCGCTAGTTATAAATCAAGTAACGAAGGAGTGGTGTTGTTCCCACGAAAGCATGACAGCCTACAGCACTGAAGTTCGGAAGCTCAAAGACAAGTTTGATGGCATCGAGTATAAACACGTCCTGCGCAAGTATAACGAAGAGGCAGACGAGCTGGCCAAACTTGGGTCTAGCAGATCTAAAATACCCGACGGAGTATTCCTTGATGATCTGCATAAGCCATCTGTACTAACCCAGCAAACTATGGGGCAGTCGGCACTAAAGGCGGGGGTAGCACCGCATGTAGCTGTCATTGAGGTAGATTGGCGCACTCCCTTCATTGATTATCTAGATCATGATACACTACTGACCGACAAAGATGAAGCCCTCTGGATTATTCGCAAGTCACGTTCATATCATATAGTTCACCATCACCTGTACAAGCAAAGCCCACATGGAGTACTAATGAAATGCTTGTCTCAAGATGAAGGCATAGCTATATTAGGAAACATCCACGCTGGTATTTGTGGGAATCACGCAGGCCCATCTACAATTGCGGCCAAAGCAATGAGGCAAGGGTTTTATTGGCCGACCGCCGGTGCTGATGCCAAGGAAATTGTCCGAATGTGTGGAGGTTGTCAGTTTTTCGCCCGCCAGATGCACGTACCTGCTATAGAGCTTCAAAATAAACCAATAACTTGGCCGTTTTCAGTATGGGGTTTAGACATTGTCGGACCTTTCATGAAAGCTCAAGGGGGTTTTACTCACCTTTTTGTAGCAGTGGACAAGTTTTCTAAATGGATCGAAGCAAAGCCAGTCAGTAAGATTTCGGCAAAGAAGGCCATCGAGTTTATGACCAAAATAGTCACTCGGTTCGGTGCCCCACACAAGATAATCACTGACAATGGTATTCAATTCATAGCAGAGGAGTTTAAAGAGTTTGCGGGCCGAGTCGGTTTTAAGATTGGTTATGCCTCGGCCACCCATCCACAAAGCAATGGCCAGGTTGAGAAGGCAAACGGCCTCCTGCTTTCTGGAATTAAGCCTCGTATATTTGATCGGTTGGAAAAGTACGCTCCACGATGGGTTTGAGAATTACCATCTGTGTTGTGGGGACTTAGAACCAACGTAAGTCGTGCCACCAGGCACTCGCCTTTTTCTATGGTTTATGGCTCGGAAGCCATGTTACCAACCGAGATTCTTTTTGCCTCCCCTCGTGTGGTAGCGTATGAAGAAAAAACCTCCAATGACCATAGGTGTGACGACTTGTTATTGTTGGAGGAGCAACGAGATGCCACTGTAATTCTGTCGGCAAAGTACCAGCAAAGTTTGCGACGTTATCATGATAAAAACGTTCGAACACGGGGTTTTTCCGTCGGCGACCTGGTTTTGAAGCAAGTTCAGTCTAAGGTCGGCAAGCACAAGCTGTCGCCTCCATAGGAAGGACCTTTTATTATAAAGGAAATCACTCGGCTAGGCGCCTATCGATTGATTAATGAGGACGGATCGGACCTTCAAAGTTCCTAGAATGTTTCATAGCTATGTCGTTTTTATACTTAGTAATTATAGTTTATTGTATTTCTATTATAAAATATATATACATAGTAGTCATGATATTTGATTTTGCAATTTATGATTTCTGTGAATAATTGTTGTTATTGTTTACATCATGACTCAAATTCTAATACTTGGTATCACCCTAACTCACGCATGTCGACCAAGCGGGTTTCTTAGTCCCCAGGGTTCTTGCCGTCTGTTGGGGACCAAGGTAATTCTCCTAATTCGCATATGCTTGACCGAGTGAGTTCTTAGTCTCCATGGTTCATATTGGTTATTGGCGGCATTGTTTAGAGGGATGACATGAGTTGTGTATTGGTTGTGAGTGTTTAACACGAGTTCATACAATACATATACGAAGCAGCGCGACCCAAGAATTCATTACAATACTGGTAATGAATCTAGACCTTAGCGGTCTATCGAACACTGGTTATATTATAGTATCAGAGCTGTAACACAGTATTTTAAGCTTTACAATTCCTTACAATTTAGGTAAGGGATCTAGCTCTATCTGGTCGGCTAATATATGAGCTGTTTTTTGCGCCTCAGCCACAAGAGCTTCACATTGCTCATCAGAGAAATCTTCATGGAAACCCTCGGCTACCACATCTAACTCTATGTTGGGGATGTGGGACTTTGCAATTGCTAGGACTTGTGCGCCGGCTAGCTCTGCAACATGTCGAGCATGTTCTTTCAGTCGGCCGGGTGCCCCTTGTAGCCTCGTCATCAGGTCTCGACATCGAGGTGGTTTTTCTTCAGGATATATGTATTGGGCGACCACCTCTACATCCTTCTGAAGAGCTGCAAGAGACCATTGAAGGTTTTCATCACCCTCTATAAATTTCTTCTACAATAGCTCATAGGACCTCTTTGATCCTACAGGAGTACAATAATCATATATGTCTAGCACAATGAACTTCAATATCAAGGTATTTGTTGAATAAACACTTACCTCTTAGGCGTTTCTCGGGTTCTACCTTCTGAACCTCGAGGGTGGTAACTTTTTCCTTGTACTCTTCTTTTTGCTTTTCAATTTCTTTGAATGCTTTTTGGATTTGGTTTAGCTCATCCACAGCCTTTTTGAAGATCTTTTCAGCTTTGATTACTTCGGTTTCGAGCTTTATGTTTCTTTCTTTCTGGATTTTTATTGTTTCCTCAACGCTTGTCAGTAATGAACATTTTAGTACATATATATATATTCCTGTATGTATAAGTATATTCATTTTTACCTTCAGCCCTTTTCTTCCACAAATTTTGTTTTTCTTGCATTGACTTGAGGTCGTCTTTTAGCTTTTCAAAATTTTTCCTGATCTCTGTCGAGTCCTGGATCTGCTTCTTTAATCCTTGATTCTCGGACTTCAAAGTTTCAAGAGCTTGGGCAGATGACTCTAGTTCTTTTATACGGCCTTCAAGACTTGCAATTTGAGCGGCCGCCTGGGCATCTTGTTTTTGTTTCAATTCTAGCGATCACGATGCCTCTGTATGGACGAGGTTAAATGTTCATATTACACAGATAACATATGAGGTACAGGCTATATTGGTCTCATACCTTGTAGCTCAAATTGAAGTTCATCAACTTGATATGAACGGGCTTTTAACGCTACTGATAAGCGCCCGACTTCCAGTCTCTCTTTGGCAAGCTGATCTTCGAAGTTGACGGCTTTAGCACAATGCCTTTCGACAAGTTGCAGAAGCTTACTTTTGTTGGCCATATGGGTTTTTAGAGCCTGCAATGATGGCGAATTATATATTTGAAACTTCACAGCCAGGAATGGTGATTATTATTGACAAGAATGAAGGAATACCTGGAAGGAATGATAGGCTTTTTCAGTATGTTCTTCAAAATTTTTCAATTCCGATTGCTCTGCCGACTCATCAAATCCGGTGATGGCAAATCGGCCAATATGATATACTGATCTAGTCGGCATTGGCTGTTCTGAGGCACCTTCTCTTACCACTCGGTGAATAGGAGTCGGCGTGACATTTTCCTCCGGCCCGATTGGATATTCATATGTGGGCTCTGGCATAGATTCAAAAACCAGTGATGACTCTTTGAGCTTGGTGGAGGCAGGAGTATCAGCACCCATTGCCATCTCAGATTTATTTAGGCCAGGGATATTGGGTGATTTAGCTTGGTTATCTTTTGACTGAGTGGATTCGGGTGCACTCTTCAAATCACTCGGTTTCTTTGCCGAGTGGTCTGGGACATCATCTCTGGATGACCCGGCCTGTGGTGTCTCCTAGTCTTTTTCAGGAACTGGACTTTGCGCCGAGACTTCTTCAAAAGATGACCGCCCGAACGACCTGCCAATTAAACAAAGAATTACATATTTACTTCAAATGGATAGTTAAGCTTCGAGTTATATTGATTTGTTTACCTTGAGCGGCATTTGAATTTAATGCCTAACACTCTTGGTGGGGGGCTGGTTGGCCTTGGGGCGCCTGTCATGTCTAGCGTCGTCTCCTGGGTGCCTGCCTTGCTTGCTTCACTCGGACGATTTTGTCCTTTATCATCCATGGCCCGCCGAGTGGTGGAGGTTTTCTCTGGAGTTTTTTTCTTTGCCTCTTCTTGAAGTCTAGCTACTCTTTCAGCCAGTGATTCTTCTTCATCAGAATCTTCAATATGCGCCTTGCGGCACTTGGGAGCTGATGGTTGAGTGGGAGATTTCTTTTGCGGCATCGGCGGTAGTGGGGGGTTGGACACGTATACATCAAGGTTCTGCAATATATGTTACGTATTATTCATTGCTGAACATAATGCATGAAGTGTTGAGTTTTTAAGCACAGAAGTGGATAACTTACTGAACTCCTGCCAGTCTTGGAATGATGTCCATATTTCGCACTACCTGGAGTCCAACCAAGGAGTGAAGAAAATATGTTTTCCAGCCGCAATGTTAATTCCCTTTCTGACAATGTTTCTGGTGCATCCATGGTGGGGTCTGAACCTAGTTGGAACTTCCATCCAGGAACATGACGTTTCTTAATAGGCTGCACGTGGCGTTATATGAAGCTTGCGGCAACATGTATGCCAGTATAACCTTGGGACTTGAGATAGGCAATGTGTTCTAATATGGCATCAACTTGAGACTTCTTGTTTGGATGGGCCTTTGCTGACCACTCGGGTCGTGGCTTGGGGGCTTTGGTCGTAGTCTCTGACAAAGGTGAAGCATGGTTTCCATCGTAAAACCAGTCCGCGTGCCAACCTTTGTTCGTTGATGGAAGTGGTACATAAACGTATTTGGATTTATTCCGTAGTTGGAATCTGGCCACTCCTATAACATTATTGCTGTTTGATTTCAAAACAAACAGTTCTTTGAAGGTATCAAAATGGGGATGAATCCCCAAGAACACCTCACACAAGTGGATAAAGATAGCAATATGTAAGATGGAATTTGGATTCAGATGGACAAGGTTGATACCATAGAAGAACAGAAGACCGCGAAAGAAGTCGCAACAAGGGATCCCAAATCTACGATAGAAAATGGAGGAGAAAACCGTGATTTGGTCAACGGGAGGTCGGGGAAATTTCTGACCTATGGCTTCGATCCATCCTCCGGTTTGTTGATCCCACAACACGCCATCAATCATGAGTCTGTTGATTTTCTCTAAATCCATGGCTGACACGAGGAACTCCTTGATGACGGCGGGGATGTCGAAAACTGGCTCTTCTTCCTCGCCCTTCTCAGGAGAAGATTGCTTCTGGGATTGTGCCTTAGAGCTTTGGCGGGTGTGCTTCGGGGCCATCGCTCTTGTTTGAGTGCGGTGGGAAGCAGTTGCGTGGAGCATTGGGGTGGAAATGGAATCCTGAGATCTAGGGTTTGTGTGCGCAAGAAGGTGGCGGCGGCGAAATGAAGATGAAGGGATGCGGCTGTTTGGAGGCTCTTTTTATAAGGGCTAAATGACCTATTGGGCCGAGGCTTCTCGTAATCTATTAAGTCCAGTTTTATTAGTTGGATTGTTGCGGTTTCAATCTTGGAAATTGTACCTTTTGAGATTTCGTGATAAATCACTCGGATTACTGTAGTTTCAGCCTTGGAAATTGTACCTTTTGAGATTTCGTGATAAATCACTCGGATTATAGCAGTTTCAGCCTTTGAAATTGTACCTTTCGAGACTCCGTGATAAATCACCCGGATTATCTCGGCACCAATCTTGGGGGTTGTGTTTTCGTGTTATATTATCACTATTGATACATCACCAATCTTGGGGGCTATGACAATTGAAATTTGTCATTAATCCTTTGGATTAAGGGCACTTCAGCATTAGGGATGTAAATATCAATTTGGTGATGTATCACTCGACGAGTAAGAAAATTCAGCTAAATATGGAATTTGTTAAGACAAAAGTGGGAGATTCAGACCTCACTATACCCTTTTCTGTGGAGGGATAAGATTAATTGGATATTTTTAATAACTCAAAAGTTGCTTTGGTGTAGCCTTAACAATCTTCTGAGTTGGGGGCTATATGCATAGGATATGTCTTTTGCAGGAATTTGTGAATAAGGATTAATAGAAAAAAGCATTTCCCAATTTCATAAGATGTCGAGTCAAACCAAGACGACAATTCAATACGGGAAGTGCTTGGGGGCTACTGTGGTATATATATACCAGTGATACCTCGCCACTCAGATATATTGCCGAGTGGGCCGGGGTCCAATGAAGATAAAGACCCATGAAGATAACTACTCGGATTGTTACTTGGAGTACACAACAAGCCAATACTAGAGATAGAAAGTTAGAGATAGAGTCCTAGTCGGAAATCATGTTGTAACCGACTAAGACACTTACCATGTAACCCTGCCCCCCCCCCCTCGATATATAAGGAGGGGCAGGGGCTCTTTCGTGGATATCCCGCATAATACACCACAGAACACAGGACGTAGGGTTGTTATCCTTCAGGAGGCCCGAACCTATCTAAACCTTGCATCTTGTGTGTCCATCAATCTTTCATACTCATACGCATACCTAGATCTACTATCGAGAATATCTCTCGATAGAATAGAAGGTTGCTCCATTGTAGAAATGGGGAAAGAAATAAAGAAAGACAAAAATGGTACGAGAACGAAAAAGGTTTAAAGATAGAACAACAACCGTTCCCCGGCAACGGCGCTAGAAATACTTGTTGACACTTCTTAGCGTCGCACCAGAAATATTACAATCCCTGGCAACGGCGCCATAAATGCTTGTTGGTATTTCTTATGATCATAGATAAATCAGCAAGCGCATGGATATTGATGTAGCCCTTCACCTGGGAGTGTTCCAGGTTATTGAATCTCAGGGAACGTGTGTTTACGAATCTCCTATCCTAATCCATCCAAGGACAACAAGAATATGGTAGGCAGAGGGTAGAGAGGATTCCTATGGTCAAAGATCCTAAAATAAGATAGGTTCAGTCTATAAATGCTTACTTCGGGCACCGGCTTACCCTTGCATCTACAGGCGACTCCACCCAACAGCTCTACGACGTACCCGAACGTGATGGATTACTAAGGCCGGATAGGGCTGTCACCACCTACCGACTACGTCTACAAACCATAGGGCACGCGGCAAACAAAGGTAACTTCTAGCCTAAACACCACGTCTATGCTATTAATTACTATCAAAGTCTCGACGTCACACTTATAGAAGACTATGATACTCTAACTAAGTAGAGCGATGATCTCGTAAGCAACTAAGGAAAGAACTTAGGGGCCAAGTAATGGGCTTCCCCACTCAGCCAAGCAACATGTACCGTCATTCTCTTCCTCTCCCGCGCATGCTGATGTCATGCTGATGTCAGCATCAGTTAAATCCAAACACATGATCTTCTATGCTTCATAACTCTCATATCCGAAGTCCGATTTAGGCAAGTTATATATACGTTTCGATCAGCTCGACAAGAGCTTCAACATGGTAAGGTCTAATATATTATTTGATAACTTCTTACTTCATGTTTATGGGCTTTTATTATTTATCCTCTTGTAACTCTGATATTTCTTTGAAAATTTGTTAATAAATCACCTGCATGCAAATATTCACCAACACTTATGGAAATTGTTAGTAACAAGATCCTACCACCATGTTAGTTATTCCTTTTATGTCAACACTGCACAAAAGCAAGATGTTGGAATGAAGCACATACGGGAGAACATCAAGAGTGGCAAGGCAAAATGCTTCACACAAGATTCAGATGGTACTCTATGGTTCAATAACCGTCTAGTATTGATGGGGACAAGGGTTCTCGATCTTCCGAAAGGTTCTGGATACGTTCAATTGGTCGGAGGCGACACATAAATCGATCCGGCTTCAGAACAATACGTTCTAAACCCCGCAATCGCAGCACAACGTCTCCTCTAGTTATCAACCGTCCTAAAACGATTGACCTTGCTGAGAAGGCTAATCCCTGCCTGTGAATCAAGAACACAAGCAAGAACAAAGAAGAAAGCAACACAATTGCAGATGTATTATGAATCTCATAAAGTTTGGGTCTCATAAACCGTGATGACGGTGAAACTGTTATGAACAGAATAATCTAAGAAAAATCCAAACCCTAATGGTGCGGTGGTGGCTATATATAAAGACCCTAGGGTCGTGCAAGACCCTCTAGACACGCCCCTAATTGGGCTCCACTAGATACAAAGCCCAAAGGCCAAAAACAGGCGATGCAACACTGAAACAGATTCTGGACCCTCTCTTGTTTCGACGATTCCCGATGACTCCGGATGTGTTTTGATATGAGACCGGTGGCATTGGAAAGGTCTTCTTCTTATCTTTCCGTGCATAGGTAGAACATCCAAATCCTAGTCCATATGCATCCTGGGCATCCGTTTTACTGCAGAATGGTCCTGAGCCCCGAAACAGACTCGAAGTCGGTTTTGGTTGGGCCTCCTCCTTGGCTTCCATGTCCTTGCTGGTCCTCCATGTGTCCAAGTCCTTCTCCCATCATCTCCTGATCCTCTCCATGGTTTCTAATTATAATATAATCATTAGGTAGCAAACTATTCTCAAAAGTGACATATAATAAAGAACGTAGGAACAAGATCACCTCTAAATTTAGTCATTGTGCGCGAGCTCTAGTCATTGGACCTTGCAAGTCCAGAATTGGAGGAGTGTTGCATGTATCCTTAGGAGTGATGTCCTCATCATCCTCCCCCTCTTGAAGTGGAGTCGTCCTCGACTCAAGCTCATTCTCTTCTCCCAAGTATGGTTTCAAATCTGAAATGTTAAAAGTAGGACTAATCTCGAACTTGGGAGACAACTCAAGTTTGTATGCATTATCATTAATCTTCTCAATTATTTTGAAAGGACCATCAGCTCTAGGCATTAATTTAGACTTTCTCAAATCTAGAAATCTATCCTTTCTCAAGTATAACCATACTAAATCTCCTACATCAAGTTTTACTTCTTTTCTACCTTTACTACCAGCAATTTTATACTTGTCATTCATCTTTTCAATGCTAAGTCTAGTGGTCTCATGCATTTTCAAAATAAATTCAGCACGCTCCTTAGCATCAACATGAACTCTCTCATGAATAGGTAGAGGAAGTATATCAAGTGGAGTACGGGGATCAAAACCATACACTACCTTGAAAGGACTTACCTTGGTAGTAGAATGTTTTGCCCGATTATATGCAAACTCAACATGCGGCACACATTCTTCCCATTGCTTCAAATTTTTCTTCAAAATAGCTCTCAACATAGTACCCAAAGTGCGGTTCACCACCTCAGTTTGTCCATCAGTTTGTGGGTGACAAATTGTAGAAAACAACAACTTTGTACCCAACTTATTCCAAAGCGTGCGCCAAAAGTGACTCAAGAATTTTGCATCAAGATCTGAAATAGTAGTAGAAGGCATACCATGCAAACGTACAATTTCTTTGAGAAAGAGATCAGCAATATAACTAGCATCATTAGTCTTATGACATGGTATAAATTGTGCCATCTTAGAAAATCTATCCAGAACAACAAAAATACTATCACTTCCCCTTTTAGGCCTAGGCAGTCCTAAAACAAAGTCCATAAAAATATCCGCCTGAGAAATAGAAGGAACAGGAAGTGGCATGTATAAACCATGTGGATTCAAGTGAGACTTAGCTTTTTGACATGTAGTGCAGCGAGCAACAAAGCGCCCAACATCTTTTCTCATCCTTGGCCAAAAGAAGTGTGTGGTCAAAATATCTTCCGTCTTCTTGGATCCAAAATGACCCATCAATCCACCTCCATGCGCCTCCTGTAACAACAAAAGACGAACGTAACCAACTAGAATGCATAGGCGGTTAGCTCTAAACAAGAATCCATCAGTCAACACAAATTTGTTCCATGCACGACCTTCTTTACAATGCAGCAATACATCCTTAAAATCAATATCAGCAGCATATTGTTCTTTAATTGCCTCAAGTCCAAAAATTCTACAATCAAGTTGAGACAATAAAGTATAGCGCCTAGATAAAGCATCAACGATCACATTATCCTTCCCTTTCATATATTTAATAATGTAAGGAAAAGACTCAATAAACTCAATCCATTTAGCATGTCTACGGTACAAATTACATTGAGAATGAATATACTTAAGTGATTCATGATCAGAATGAATAACAAATTCTTTGGGCAACAAATAATGATGCCACGTCTCTAAACAACTTACAAGTGCATACAATTCCTTATCATACGTGAAGTAATTCAAAACAGGCCCAGTAATTTTCTCACTAAAGTATGCAACAGGTTTACTATCTGGCATCAAAACACCACCAATGCCTATACCACTAGAATCACATTCAAGCTCAAAAATCTTATCAAAATTAGATAATTGCAGCAATGGTGCATGTGTAAGTTTATCCTTCAAAGCATCAAAAGACTCATGATGTACCTTACCCCAATGGAAATCAACGCCCTTCTTTGTCAACTCATGCAAAGGTTCAACAATGGTGCTGAAATCTTTGACAAAGCAGCGGTAGAAACCTGCAAGACCAAGAAAACTCCTGACCTATGTGATAGTTTTTGGTATAGGCCAGCTCTTTATGGCTTCAATCTTTGCCTCATCCACCTCAATTCCCTGTGGAGTCACAACATAGCCAAGAAAAGAGACTTGATCCGTGCAAAAGGTGCACTTCTCAAGGTTACCAAATAAACGTGCATCTCATAAAGCATCAAAAATAGCACGCAAATGATTCATATGTTCATCTATTGATTTGCTATAAATCAAGATATCATCAAAGTAAACTACCACAAATTTGCCAATGAAAGCTCTTAAAACCTCATTCATCAAGCGCATGAAAGTACTAGGTGCATTAGTTAAACCAAAAGGCATTACTAACCACTCATATAATCCAAATTTGGTTTTGAAAGCTGTTTTCCATTCATCTCCAAGTTTCATTCTAATTTGATGGTAGCCACTACGCAAATCAATTTTAGTGAAAATTATAGCACCACATAACTCATCAAGCATGTCGTCTAGCCTAGGAATAGGATGACGATACCTAATAGTAATATTATTAATGGCTCTACAATCTACACACATACGCCAAGTACCATCTTTCTTAGGAACCAAAAGTACAGGAATAGCACAAGGACTAAGTGATTGACGAACATACCCACGATCCAAAAGGTCTTGAACTTGTTCTTGTATCTCCTTAGTCTCCTCAGGGTTGGTCCTATAAGCAGCATGGTTTGAAAAAGTAGCACCCAGAATCAAATCAATTTGATGCTCAATCCCTGTCAAAGGTGGCAATCTCGGGGGTATCTCAGCTGGAAAAACATCCTCATACTCCTGCAAAAGGTTAGTGACAGCAGGAGGAAAAGCACTAGAAGCAATATCATCAAGCGAAAACAAAGCTTCTTTGCATATCAAAGCATAGCAAATATCATCATTATCAGAAATTTCAACAAGCTCAGATTTTGTTGCAAGACATGAACGACCTTGTAATTTAATTCCAGCACCCTTAGAACTTGAAGAATCATTAACATTACTAGGTGTAGAATTAGAATTAACAGGTTGTTGAATTTTAGGACCTTTATTTTTCAAACTAGCAGCTCTTTCTAAATCAGCTTGTACAATTTCAGTAGGGGTCATTGGTAACAAAGTAATTTTAGTTCCTTTATGCATAAAAGTGTACTTATTACTTCTACCATGGTGTACAGCATCATTATCAAATTCCCAAGGTCTACCCAATAAAAGTGAACATGCTTGCATGGGTACGACATCACAATCAACATAATCCACATAAGAACCAATGGAAAAAGGAACTCTGCAAGTTTGTATTACCTTAGCTTTGCTAGAGTCGTTTAACCACTGAATGTAGTACGGATGTGGATATGGACGTGTGGTCAAAGCAAGCTTGTTGACCACATCAGAACTCACCAAGTTATTGCAGCTCCCTCCATCAATGATGACACATGCTCGGCGGTTCTTGATGACGAAGAAAATCTGGAACAAGTTGTGGCGCTGCATCGTCTCGGGCTGATGAACTTGTGTGCTAAGGACATGTTGAACAATAATGTCTATGTATCCTGTGCTGTCTCCGCCTCCAAGGACGAGGTAACTGCTGGTGGCAGCGACGTCCTCCTCCTCATGCTCCACATCGGAGGTGCTCATGTAACCGCCATCGTCTGTCACCACATATGCCCACCTACTTGGACAATCTTTCTGCACATGACCAAGTCCATGGCAATGGTGGCACTGAATCCCTGTAGCGCGCCCCGTCGAAGCAACAGAGGAGGCACTACTAGCTGGTACCTGCACAGAAGTTTTACCTGAGCGCGTAAAAGGTGTAGGGGCTGATCTTGGGGCTGCAGAAACAACACTGGTTCCCTTGGTAGGTACTGGTGGGGGCGGCTAGAAAGATGGCCTGGGCAGCCCCGAAGTCCCCGTCGAGCGTGGGGGGTAGGAGTTCCTTGATTTGCTGTCCTCCTCAAAACCCTGGAAAAGTCCCTGTGATTCTTTCTCTGCAAGCATAGCATACTGGAAACACTGGGTGAGAGTATAATATTCTTTATAATCAAGGATGTCCTGAATTTCTTTTCTTAAACCAGAATAAAAGCGACAAATCTGATCCTCTACTTTTTCAACTACAGCGCAACGAATCAAACCCTTCTGAAGCTCACTAAAGTACTGCTGAACAGTTTTATCTCCTTGTTCTAAACACTGTAGTTTACTACAAATCTCTCTATAAAAAGAAGGAGGAACAAAACGATCACGCATTGCTACCTTAAGTTCTTCCCAAGTAGTAGGTAAATCAGTTTCAGCAGCTAGACCACTCCACCAAATAATAGCAAAGTCCTTAAACTCACTAGTAGCTTGTCTAACACTATGTTGTTCAGGAACAAGATGGGCATTAAATTTTTGTTCTACAGTCATCTCCCAATCAAGATAAACATCACCATCATACTGACCCAAAAACGAAGTAATTGAAAACTTAATTTTAGCATACGGGTCATCTAGAGCATAGTTATCGTGTGGATGATGATTGTAGTTATGGAAACCACCCATACCTTGAGTATTATGTTGCAAATGATGGCATAATCATGCGGTCCTTGTAGCTGACCTATCCATGGTGCCATCAGCCTTATACACCATGTCTTCATCATGGATGTCTTCAACGTCGTTGTTGTTGTTATTGGTGTTCGTATCATTGGTTTTGGGAGCGGTCTCCAACGCGACAACCTGATCGGTTAACTTAGAGACCCGCTTCTCAAACCGCTCGATGCTTTCTCCAATGTGAAGCTTGCTGACCGTATCAGTAACCGCTCTGGTGATCGTCTCTGCCAAATCACTCTGAGCAGCCTGCAAAACCTTCTAGAGCTGCTCTTGGCTCACGCACTCAGCAAATTGTGAGGGTGAAGCCATCTCTCCGTCGTCACTTTCTGCCATCACAACACCAAAATAGGAAACAAACAGTGAAGGTTATCCCTACAAAACAGCTAAGTAGTGGTGCCTCTCAACACAGCAAAAGGAAACTCCTTACAAAGCTCTTACAAAGTTCTGAAAAGCAAAGCAAAGGATACCAAGGAGGTGTGTTCCACGATTACAAGGGTTACAAAAGAACCTATGTGCTGTCCAGAAGAAATATGTAGAGCTAGGAAGGCCAAATATATATATGTGAGTGGCACATAAATCAAAAACAGATAGTAAAGCTGAATAAGTGTCCAAGTAACTTGTCCCTAGTTGTTGGTCTAAGTATGTCCTACAACAGTAGTGATAGCAAAGTAGAAACAAGGATACAAAGGCACACAGGCGATAACAGGGTGCTAAGTGCAAAATAGCCAAATCCAGAAATTTCAGGGGGCTAGATGTAGCACTAGTAGAAATCCTAAATTTCTTTTCTTTTATTTTTTTTTGATATCTTTCTCCAACTGACCAACAATGGGGGAGAATCCATAGAAAATTTCAGCTCAAACTGAGGTAGGATGTGGCCTACAGAAAATCTTAAAGTTTCGGAAAATGTCGGGTTTCAACTTAAATGAATTTTTTCTTTATCTTCCCGATTTCTTTTAAATTTTTTGACGAGGGCACACAGGGCGTGGCCTAGTGTGCGTATTCTCAACTTTGAGTCAAGAATCTCCTGTAAAAATTTCAGCCAAAATGGACAACCGAGCGAAAAGTTGTGCCCGTTTTACCGAAGGGGGGTCGGAGTCGATTTTCCAGAAACCCGAGTCGGGTTTGGGGTCGGGTTTGGAATCGGTAGGATTTTTTTTGCGGCGTGGAGGCAGCAGAAAGTGGAATTTGTGGGGATTGGTCCTGGGTGTTGACAGTGTGTTTAGGGTGGGATTAGGGTGGGACTAGGCTAGGTGTGTCGATCAATCAACCCTAGCACGAAAAGCCAACAAAACAGAGGATGGTGAATGGGATGGTGGCTAGGGTTGCAACGGAAACACTACTGACGACAGAAACACAAACTAAACCAGCGACTGAACAAGAACTAGGGCACAAACTTAACACTACGGACTCTGAAATTGAAATATGCAGAGGCTAAACACGTGGTTATGGGCGGAGGAAAAAAATAACTAAGGGTAGTGCAAACCGGACGATGCACCTAAAGCTCTAATTACCACTTGATGTGGACAAGGGTTCCCGATCTTCTGAAAGGTTCTGGATACGTTGATTTGGTCGGAGGCGACACACAAATTGATCCGGCTTCAGAACAACACGTTCTAAACCCCGCCATCACAGCACGATGTCTCGTCTGGTTATCAACCGTCCTAAAATGATTGACCTCACCAAGAAGGCTAGTCCCTGCCTGCAAATCAAGAACACAAGCAAGAACAAAGAGGAAAGCAACACAGTTGCAGATGTATTATGAATCTCACGGAGTTGGGGTCTCAGAAACCGTGATGACGGCGAAACTGTTATGAACAAAATAATCTAAGCAAAACCCGAACCCTAATGGTGTGGTGGCGGCTGTATGTGAAGACCCTAGGATCATGCAAGACCCTCTGGACGTGCCCTAATTGGGCTCAACTAGATAAAAGCCCAAAGGCCAAAAACAGGCGATGCAGCACCGAAACAGATTCTAGACCCTCTCTTGTTTCGACGATTCCTGATGACTCCGGATGAATTTTGATATGAGACCGGCAGAATTGGAAAGATCTTCTTCTTATCTTTCCGTGCATATGTAGAACATCCAAATCCGAGTCCGTATGCGTCCTAGGCAGACTGGTCTTGAGCCCCAAAACAGACTCGAAGTTGATTTTGGTTGGGCCTCCACCTTGGCTTCCATGTCCTTGCTGGTCCTCCATGTCTCCAAGTCCTTCTCCCATCATCTCCCGGTCCTCTCCATGGTTCCTAATTATAATATAATCATTAGGTAGCAAACCATTCTCAAAAGTGACATATAATGAAGAACGTAGGAATGAGCTGACCTCTAAATTTAGTCGTCGTGCACGAGCTCTAGTCATTGGACCTTGCAAGTCCAGAATTGGAGGAGTGCTGCATGTATCCTTAGGAGTGATGTCCTCATCAAGTAGTACCCAAGGATTTCCAGCTTCATCGAAAATCTTGGATGAAGCCCATCATTCTAAGTACTCCGTTCATCCTGGAAGTAACAAGATGTACCAGGATTTGAAGAAAATTTTCTGGTGGACCCGAATGAAGCGAAAAGTTGCTCGGTATGTCATGGAATGTGACACTTGCCAGAGAGTTAAGGCTGACCATTTGAAGCAGGCCAGACTACTTCAGCCATCGAGTATTCCCGCCTAGAAATGGGAAGACATCAGCATGGATCTCATTGTTGGGCTCCCTCTCACTTCACGAAAACATGATTCGATTTGGGTCATTGTGGACATACTCACAAAATCTGCTCACTTCCTACCAGTCAACACTAGATACATCGTACGGCAGTATGCAGAACTATACATACCAAGAACTCTATGTCTCCATGGAGTACCCAAGACCATTGTTACAGATTGAGGCTCGCAGTTTGTCGCTTGTTTCTAGGAACAACTGCATGCATCTCCGGGTACCAAGTTGATTCGGAGTTCTGCCTATCATGCCACTAATGATGGACAAACAGGGCGTGTCAACCAGATCTTAGAAGATATGCTTAGAGCATGTATCTTAACACATGGTGGTAACTGGGACGAGTATTTGCCATATGCAGAATTCTCATACAACAACAGTTACCAAGAGAGTGTAAAAATGTCTCAATTTGAAGCACTCTATGGTCAGAGTTGTAGAACACCATTGAACTGGATCGAATCGGGAGAAAGAGTAACTTTTGGTCCTGATCTTGTCAAGAATGCAGAAGAAAAGGTTCGGACAATTCAAGCAAATCTCAAGGCTGCTAAATGTCGTCAAGAAAAGTATGCAAACCGACGACGTAGGCCACTGTTTTTCAACAAGGATGATTTTGTCTATATTCGAGTATCACCAATGAAGGGCATTCAGTGTTTTGGAATCAAAGGAAAGTTAGCACCCCGCTATATCGACCCTTTCAAAATCTTGGAGAGATGTGGACAAGTCGCCTACAAGCTGGAGTTACCCCCGAATATTTCATGTGTCGCAACTAAAACGGTGTCTTAAACCTCCAATTGATATTGTCTTGGAAGAGTATGATCATCTTCAGCCGGACCTCACTTATTCTGAACGACCAATAAAAATCCTTGATGAGGAAGAACACACAACCCGCAAAAGAACCATCAAATTCTATAAAGTGCAATGGAGTAATCACTCAGAGGATGAATCCACCTGGGAATCGGAAGAATTTCTGAGTACTCATTACCCAGAATTCTGGTCTTCATTCACAAGTAAATTTTTGCCCCTCTGTAGTCTGCTTTGTTCTTAATCTCGAGATGAGATTTCTTTAAGGAGGGAGGGCTGTGACACCCAGGTGTATCTTTTTCTTGTTTAGCACAAATTGCCAAAATTTTGAACTCAAGTATGAGCATGAAATCACGAGAGCAAGTTGAAAACTTGGATTTCCTTAAGGGCCTGTTTGGATTCCCTGAATTGGGCTGAAATGAATTAAATTCCTGATAGCGGCCTGTTTGGTAGCCCACTGAATAGAATTGCACATTTCCAGCCTTTTCCAGCTACAGAATCGGTGGTCTTCTATAGTTTCGGAACAAAAGGTACCGAAACCTCTGGAATTGCTCCTGATCCGTTCGACTCCCCGGCACCACCACATGCCGCCACCGCTACGGCCACCGTGGGATGTAAGCTCTCGCCGCCGTCGCCGCTGTCGCTGGAGCGAGCCCCGCACCGTCCTTGATCGATGGGTGACCTGCCTTAGCTGCTGTCATCGCACGAGGGAGCCCCGCGCACTATCCTCGACCCTGCACCGCCATCCTCGACCTGGCGTGCCTTTCGGGAGCTTCACCGCCTACCTCCAGCAGCGGATTGAAGATCCCCGTGCCTTTGATGGCAACACAGAGTTCCCTCAGCCGTTTGGCTTTCGGATAGTGAGGTCCCCCAACCTGTCGCCCTTGAGCTGTCGCGTGTGCCATCTTCGATTTGTGGTAGAGACGTGTGTCACCATCCCTGTCCCCTGTCCCCATAAGCTTCTTCAATGTTGTCAACTTGTCATTGCTCTGCATCCCCATCCCCACATCTTCAATTGTGTTGTGTCAACAGATCTTCAACTGTGTTGTCTAATTTAGTATCGAGTCATTTTGATTGGAATTTTGAGTGGCGCCTCAGTTTGTTTATTTGGAAATATTCAACTGATTCCATGTGTAACCAATCAAACAAACTTTAGATTTTAATTCCATGAATTCATTTCAGTGTGCAGCCAAACAAATTTATTTGAATTGAATTTGTTTCTAGTTGATTCAATTCCAAACAAATGAATTCCTAAAATCTGATTCCGAGAAACGGATTCAATTCTATGGAACCAAACAGGCCCTAAGATTAATAAAAACCCTACAAACAAAATTTTGGAAGCAGATTAATTCCTATAAATCATAGGCCAAATAATTACATCATATTATGAAAATAATAAAATAGAATTTTGGGCCAAAAACCAAGATTTTATACCATTAAGAAATCAATCAAATAGGTGGTTTAAACCTAGAATTGATTTAAATCTAATTTATTAATTCCAATTAAAATTATTTCCCTTCTGATCAAATAGACTTCACTAATGACTTGACCATATACTAAGTAACCCACATTTAAAATTTCAGCTTAGTTGGACCCTTGGAACTATTTTAATTGAATTTTCTAGACCCGAGGACCTTTCTGCAAAAACTTTTGAAAAGCTGAGGGTCCCTCTGCAAAATCGCCGTCGTCTTCCTCCTGGCGCTAGCCGATTCCCGCCCGCGCGCACCTGCCGATTCCCTACTGTTGCTGCCTTCTCGGGACTCAGTCCCGCACCTCCGCGCCTCGCCACTCACCATCGTCACTTCGCCTCTGCTCAGCTCCGCACAACATGCCGCTAGCTACCACAGGGCCGAGTTGCTTTCGCCCCTACCCGATGCCGCCATGCCTGCTGCCGCTTCCTTGATTCCTGATGGCCAGCAGCTCCCTGATTCCCGACCATAGACCGCTCCATCACGCACGTCAGCCCCCATCCCATCCCCGCGCGCATCTCTCCGCGACACACCGCTAAATGCCACTACGGCAAGTTGCTTTTGCTCTGCCTAATGCTGGCTGACCCCCCTTGCACTGCTCGGTCTGATTCTTCGTGCCCAACGCCTCCCGCCGGTCCGACAACCCTCAAACCGACGCGCGAACCCTTCACGAGCCCGTGAACCTCCTTCAGCACCGAGCCTATAAATTTCCCCCCTCTGCTCCTCCCCCACATCATCCGCCTCCGCCATTAACAGAGTTGAGCTCGAGCTCGACCCGCCGTTGTTCCTGCCTCCCGATCCAAAACCGAGAACGCCAACACACGCGCCTACTCCCCCTCTACCTCCTCACGCACCAGCTTGGCCGAATTTGTGCGCGCATAGGTTGAATTGAAGCAAAACCAGAGGCGATCCCCTCTAGTGACCCCCTCCGCTGTTGGCCCGAATTCGCCCAAAACAGTGAGTCTCCTCGCCTCCATTCTCTTCGCGCGCAAGTGCAAACCACCTACGCGCTTCCCTGACCCGTTTCTCCTTTGTTGCCCCCACTCGAGATCACCAGCATGACGTTTTTACCCGGCTGAACCCCTCCGCGCCGCTGTGCCTAAGCCGCCTCGATGATGAGCTCACCCTTCCGGCCCTCCACGATAGACGATGATGCAATGCCGACCCTCGCGCTGCCACCGTGAAGCTCTAGGAGCAAACCGCGGTCGAATTGCTGCTCTGAGCCCACTTCACGACATCGCCGAACCTCTACCTCTCACCGCCTCTCGACGACGACCACCCTTCGGTAAGTTCCCGACTTCGCGAACTCCTCCAACCTCCCCGCCTTGCCGTGCGCATCATTTCCCCACAACCGCGATGAGTTTCCAACACCGGTAGCTCCCTGCGGCGAGCCCTCCGCCCGCGCACCACCATGCTCCGGCGATACTGACTAGCATAGCCAGCTGGCGCCTACTGGCCGCTTCCGTGGCCCTGACGTGCTAAAAGTTGAAACCCAAAATTCCCTAGGAATTACAGAAAAAACTACTGAAACTTCTAAAACCCATAGTAAATTCAGTTCAAGTCCAAATGAGCTCAAACCAATTTTGTTAGTTTCATAATAATGTGCCTTATTTTAGTAAAATGATAACCATCTCTGTCAATATTTCAATTAATTAAATAACTTGTGTAAAAACTAATTAATTCTTTAATAATTCTAGGAATGGAATTTAATTCTAATCTTTTGCATACACTGTTATTTTACATTAATACACCACCCTGATTTTTGGTTAAGTCAGTTCTGCAGTATATAATACTCTATTAATTATGTAATGCTTTAACTTGAATAAATAGTAGTAAATAAAATAATAATATCCAGAGGCTATAACTTGGTAAAAATGAAGTTCATACATGTCTCTGTACATGATAAATCACTCAAGTCCAGAATCATTTGTTTACTATTTTAATTGATTATTGTTCCAAAAGCTATAACAACCCTAATTAAATGATTAACCCACATAAAATGATGAAACTCTAATTTATTTCCTTGAAGCATATGGCTTTGAGAACTTGTTAATAAGGTTGTTAGCACCAAAACACTAATGCAATATGCATCCATCATATCATTGCATGTTACGATGTTGCGATAATACCGTTAAATCTATTGTTCATCAATAGGTAACGACATTCAGGAACAGGACCCTGACGTCCAGCAGGACCAAGAGCCGGAAGAGCAAGAGACTATAGTTGCTAACACTTGCGTGGATTCAGGCAAGCCTCGGTTTGCATTAGCCTCTTTATAAAGTTTTGCTAGTTTATATCACTACTTGTGTCTATGCTTAATTGTTGCATTAGGTCATAGGAGTTGATTGAAACCCACCTTGCATGTTATCCAAATGACCTATATTGCTATTATTAGAAACTTGGTAGACTCAGTACTAAACTGCTATGCTTAGAAATTAATAGTCTCGATGGAAATTATTATGGAATAGTTTGACCACTAAATTTGAACTTATAAAAGAAGTTTACTTTTGATGTATGGCCGGGCAGGGATTATGCATGTGTAGGTTTGCAGCAACACATGGGTGCTGACTGCGGTAGCCCTATCTTGTCCACCCTAGGACCCCCGTTCATGGTCAGCCCCTTGATCAAGTTTTGAACAGTACCGAATGCATTCTAGTTTCATGGGTACTAGTAAACCGATGTAGCATTAAAGGTCGCTTACATCAAGGACGGTTAAGGTGCTTTGGTCTTTTGACCCCTCGGCTACTGGAGTGGGCGCTCCATACCGCGAAGTACTGTTGGTAGGACGGCATGCCCACTCGACGTCACCACACCCGGGCCGGGATGTGGGTGGTTTGTCTTGCGAAAGGTTGTCATATACGACCTTAATTGGTGCGTATGTGTCGTGTTATTCAGGTTTTCCCAGCTGGTGTAAATTGATTGCAATTGATGTTCCTCGCAGTAATGAGTATCGCTTGGTCACTGACTCGTCACGTAGTTGCACGTGATATTATGGATATGGATTTGTATTGGTTATTACTGATTATTATCTATGCTCTATTGTTGTACTTACTTTATGTATTGTTTTATTATCTTATTATTGCAACTAAAGTTACATTTTAGCTTAGTGCGAGTCCTTTCAAACAAGCCACCTATTAGAGCCATTGCATGTCTAGGTTGTGACGGGTATGTCTTGCTGAGTAATTAGTACTCAGGCTTTGTGCCTTTGTGGTTTTCAGGTACTGAAGAAATAGACTTGCTTGTAGATGTGTTGCCATGGGACATGCAAGTCCCTGAGGGTTGGACTGCCCACTGGGAGTCTGGCCTTCCGCCGTAGTGACTGTTGTGTGCTGTTAGAGTGATGGTTCCTCGGGCATGAATCATCACTATGTTGTATTGTCGATCTCGTAGTTCTTATCGTTATTTTGCTTCCACTATTCTCGAGGACCTTTGATGAAACATCATGAACTTGTATTCTGCTGAACTTTGATGTAATAATTAAACTTAAATATTGGATCATTGTTGTATTATCAAGTGTCTGCGTTATCAGTATCTTCAGGACCTCGATCGTCTAGGAAGGGGCGCCTCAGGACCCAGCCTTGTTATAAAATATAATGCTGTTTTTGTGTGTCCATATGATCCAGTGAAGGACCGAGAAGGCGACTAGAGGGGGGTGAATGAGAGCCAATCAAAATTCTCCAAGAGAACTTGGCCTACATCCCAAAAACAATCCAACCCAACCTCCGAACCAATAACCAAGACTACACACATCAACTCGTGGTGTACTAGTCTTAGGAGTGATCAACTACAGCAAAGAAACACAGCGGAAACAACAAGAAACAGCAGGGACTCGATATAGTGAAAACCCTCACAAACTGCACCTTACTGAACCACCACCGATAGTGCCGATCAGGACCATTGGCAGTGCCGATCTGGCCCATCGGCAGTGCTGGTGCGGGGTTCTGAGACCCACCGGCAGTGCTGGTCCTGGTCGTTGGCAGTGCCGATCGACCCCGACAGAACAGTAGAAACTTTCCGGAATTTGGCAAATCTTCTCCAAAACCTAACCAAACGAATTCTAAATGATGCGATTTTTGGACCAGTGAATCCTCATCACATCACGACCCTAATCCTAGAAAATCATCTCAATTGGCTCAAGGAATCATCACGAAATTCAGATCTTGTGCTAAGAACACCAAAAAGGGGAAACTTGAGAAATCCTTCAAATCGAAGGTGCTAGAGCTATTGATTCGGTCAAGGATCCATGAAGGATTGTTCTAAATCATCATAGCAACAAGTTCCTCAAGAAATCCGCCCCAAAAAATCATCCAAAAATGAGATCAAAAATCACCACAAAAATAGCTCCGAAAATAAGAAAAAGGGAATTTTGGGATTCAAGTGAAGAGGAAAATCTTGAGCACGAAAATACTTCTCATATCATAGAAAGGTGCTTACAAGATCCATAGGTACAAGGCTAGGAAGCCACCCTCTTCCTCCCACTATTTGGAAGAGCAAGAGATGTCTCTCACACACCCACTACTCTCCTCTCAAACATGAAGTACTCTCCTAGCACTTTGAATAGAGTCCCAACACAAGTCTAATGGAAAGAGAGGCACCTCTCCCACTAGCCACACCTCTCCTTATATAGGCCTAGGGTCTATTGTCCACATGACCACTCTAACCTTGACCTACATAACACACCCACCTACCACCGGGGGCATAACCATCCATCTTTTTCCTCATCGCTTGAATGCCATCGGACGCTTCACGTCTTTGCTTCATCTCGAAGCATGCTCCATGATGGCGCCACATGCACCACCAACCACCGCCACCGGTTTTGAGGCCTAAACCTAGAAACTGCCTTGCATGCTTCTCAATGCATGACTTCTTGATGTTGATGCATGTCACCTTGTCCCGTGATCCTAACCACCGGCAAGTCTCTCCCAGTCCCTGTCCATCGGGCCCCCTTGTTACTTGCACTGGCATCCCGTTCGCCTTGACTTGGAAACCACGCCATCTTCATCATCACCATGATTTTGAGGCTCAACCGCGAAACCGTCCGTGCTTTTTGCCTCTCCACGTGTACGGTGTGGATCACCCTTGACTTCACCCGGCATCCCGATCGTCTGGCCCCAAGTCCCCTACTTGTGCCCGATCCTCTCCCTGTTGACTGCCAAGTCGACTCCAGTGACCTACACATCATGAGACAAGCAAACACATTTCCCATCTCCTGCAATATCACCAATATCTCCACCAACTCCGGTTAGTCATAACAATGATATGTAAACCCATGCAATCCCCGGATTCCCGCATTTCAACTCAAACACCAAATCCGCTCAAGTCAATTACTCATCGCATATATTGCAAACCATGGCACATATCCTCATGCTTTCTCAATCACCCCCTTGATGAGTACATTGACAACCACAAATGCACAAAAATTAGAGAGTGAAATGCAAATCAGAATAAGCACATCCAAATGGCCAAACCCAAAGAAAAGGTGAAAACAAGCCTTCTAGCAAGTAGGGATCAAAAAACCAAGAGTTGGCAAAGAAAGCGACTTGAGACGCAAAGAATGTGAAAAGCGCAATAAAATGCTTAAGATCATGAAATGCTCCCCCTCAAGTTGTGGTAGGTCTCATATAGTGCAAAATGGATCATATAAGTTTCTTAGCATTATTTGTGCATGACCCAGAAATTTTCTCACCCTTTGGCAATGAACTCATCAAAGAGGCAAAAGAACAAGCAAATATGCAATGCATGAAAATGCAAACCTAAGGAGCTTCAACAATTATGCAAACAAGCATTTAACTTTGCTAACCATAACCATAGTGCCATGAAGTGTAAAGGCAATAGCTCCCAATCATGCAAAGATAAAAAATAGATAGCAAGGCATAAACACCAAGAGCTATACAAGCTAAGCAGAAAGATTGACTAGCTTAGATAGAATCAAATTTTGCTGATCATGATAAAATCTGCCACCACATGTATAAGTACTCCCATCCAAGGCAAAACAAGCACCACGTGAATCAAAAGGATACTAGCCAGTCTCAATCTCAACTAGGGCAACAGACATTCGTAGAAAAAGAGCTCTACAAATGCTCACATATGAAACAAAGACTCAGTTGATCAAGTGATTACTGTTTATCCTCATGTGTCCTCTTATCCATGCGGAAGGTCGCATGACTAGGTACGACAAACACCCCGAGGCTTCAAGTCACAATGTTTGGATTTAGTATTTTAGACTTATTCTTGATCAAAGCACTTAGCAGATTATTCAAGCTTATGCACAAGACAAAAGAGCATGCCTTTGTGGCAAAAGGAACAAACATTCCCAAAATGTTCCATCATGAGCTAAACATTTGCAAAGCCTTCCATTTTGCAAACACAAGGTGCCAAAGCCAAGACATCCTCTAGACTAGTCTCCATGCAAGTTCCAACAAGGATGAAAGCAATTATACACATAGTGTGCAAGTTTTAGCAAGATTAGATCATAAGGTTCACAATAAGCTCAGTTTACCTTTAAGATTAGCAAGTTGCTCACATGAGTCTATAACAGACGATCAAGAAAATCTAAGCATGGGAGATTACCATCACATTCACACAACTTAGCTCAAGCTCAATCATAGCAAAGAGAAATGCAAGAAAGCATAAGAATCAAAGCTCATCTACCAATGCATATATTACATATGAGATGCAATGCAAAAAATGGTAAGATACATATATACAAGTGAATACCAACTCTGCCTCAAATGATGCCATAAGGATGACACACACCAAGTTCCCCTCAAAGAAAAGCATGTCTAGAAGCATCTAGGGGCTTGGTGAGGATATCAGCTAGTTGGTTTTTGGTACCAATGTATTTGAGCTCAACATCCCCCTTCTCAACATTGTCTCTCAGAAAGTGGAATCTCACATTGATGTGTTTGACCTTACCATGTTGGAGTGGGTTTTTGGCTAAGTATATGGCAATGGAGTCATCACACATGAGTGGAACACCCTTAAAAGTTAACCCATAGTCTCTCATGGTAGATACAATCCGTAGGATTTGTGAGCAGCAACTAGCAGCAGCAAAATAATCAGCCTCTGTGGTGGATTGGGCAACACTCGACAGCTTGTGAGAAGACCAACAAATCAAAGAAGTACCCAAGAAATGGCAAGTACCAGAAGTGCTCTTCCTATCAATTCTACACCCAGCAAAGTCCGCATCCGAATACCCAATGAGATGAAGAGATGAAGATGCAGAGTACCAAAGACCGAACTCAAGGGTGTATTTGAGATACCTGAAGATGCGCTTGATAGCCTTGCGATGAGTCACCCTTGGGGAAGCTTGAAAACGAGCACAAAAACACACCACAAAGTGTATGTCGGGTCTTGTCGCCATCAGGTACAAGAGGGAGCCAATCAAGCTCCTGTACTCCCTTTGATCCATCGCTTCATAGTCTTCATCAGGGTCAAGAGCCGTTGTTGTGGACATTGGTGTAGACAATGACTTCACATTGACCATGTCGAACTTCTTCAGGGGATCCTTCATGTACTTGGCTCGATGTATGAAAGTGCCTTGCTTGCACTGCTTGATTTGAAGCCCAAGAAAGAAGGTGAGCTCTCCCATCATCGACATCTGAAATTCACTTTCCATAGCTTCCTGAAATCTGGGCACAAGAGCATGAGAGGAACCACCAAAGATGATATCATCCACGTAAATCTGAACCATTAGAAAGTCATTGCCATGCTTGAGAGTGAACAAGGTTTTATCAACACACCCCACGACATACCCGCGCTCTAGCAAGAAAGTCTTAAGCCTAGCATACCATGCCCTAGGTGCTTGCTTTAGCCCGTACAAAGCCTTCTGAAGCTTGTACACATGGTTTGGGTATTTGTGGTGCTCAAAGCCAGGGGGTTGCCTCACATACACTTCTTCCTCTATGAAACCATTTAGGAAAGCACTCTTGACATCCATTTGATAAAGTCTAATGCCCATGGAGGCAGCAAATGCAAGCAAGATCCTAATGGCTTCTATACGAGCAACAGTAGCAAAGGTTTCACCATAATCTAAGCCCTCCCCTTGGCTAAAACCTTGAGCATCTAGCCTAGCCTTGTTTCTCACAAACTCACCATCCTTCCCATGTTTGTTTTTGAACACCCACTTGGTTTCTATGATATTGACATTTTTGGGAGGCTCTACAAGGGTTCAGACTTTGTTTCTCTCGAAGTTTTCCAACTCCTCATGCATGGCATTAACCCAATGTTCATCAGCTAGTGCGTGTCCAACATCTCGAGGTTCAAAGGTTGCAACAAAGAGAGAATTGGTAAAGCAAGCAAGATGTGCAGACCTTGACCTTGTTGTCCTCTCTTAGAAATTACCGATCATCTGTTGAGGTGGATGTTGACGCTGAATGTGGTGAGGAGCCTCTCTCTCTCAGAGTGTACCTCCCCCTCAACCACAGCTGGAGCTCGCTCGACAGCTGCTGAAGTCGATGTAGAAGCTTCTGGACCCTCTGCTAGAGTAGTGGTAGCAGCAGGAACAAGCTCATATCAGAGATGGAGTAAATCATCGTCATCATCATCAAAGCCCTATAGGTCCTCTTCTACAAAGATGCTCTCCTTCATATCCTTGTCACCTGTAGACTCAATCACATTCCTTGCACAAGAGTTTGATTCATCAAAGGTTACATCACTGGAATCTACGATGGTGTTAGTTTCCAAATTCAAAACTCTATAGGAATGACCATGAAGAGAGTAACCAAGAAAGATGCCATCGGAAGATCTCAACTCAAACTTATCAAGATTGCCACACTTGAGAATAAAGCACTTGCAACCCAAGGCACGCAAAAAAGAAACCGAAGGCTTTCACCCAAAATGTAGCTCATAAGAAGTCACATTAAGAATTGAGCGCAAGAAAATCCGATTGGAAACATAGCAAGCAGTGCTAATGGCCTCTGCCCAGAACCGCCTTGGAGTCATATGCTCATCGAGCATCGTACGGGCCATCTCCACAAGGGTTCTGTTCTTTGTTTTGACCACACCGTTCTGTTGAGTAACATGAGGTGCTGAAAACTGATGCTCAATACCATGCTCAAGACAGAAAGCATCAAAGGAGGAGTTCTTGAACCTGGTGTGATTATCACTGCAGATTGCTCGTAATGCACTAGGGAGTTCCTTGAACAGTCTCAAAGCTAAGCTCCAAAAGTGATGAAACACTTCATCCTCGCTCTCAAGAAAGTAGACCCAAGAGTAGCGAGAATAGTCGTCAACAATCACAAGAAAATACCACTTCCCACCCGCTGAACAAACCCGAGAAGGACCAACAGTGTCTATGTGAAGCAACTCTCCAGGTCGTTCCGTCATCACCAAATTGATTGGTGGATGAGAAGCGGCAATCATTTTCCCATGACGACAAGGAGCACGAACCAAATCCTTATCAATTTGAGCTTAGGCAATCCTCGGATCAAACCTAGGCCACTCAAGCGACATAAGAAGTCAAAGATCATGTGACCCAGTCTCCTATGCCATTTCCAGAGCTCAGAAGAAGATTGAGCAAACAAGCACTTGTGAGAACCAGGAGAACCAACAAAATCAGCCTATAAAACTCTGACAATGCGAGAAATCCAACAAACCAAGGAACCACTCGAATCAAGAACACAAGAAGCATTCGACTTAAAGCGCACTTCCAAACCAACATCAAGAAGCTGAGAGACAGAGAGGAGATTGTACTTGAGATACTTAACCAAACTAACATCCTTGAGAGTGAATTTTTCATTTATATTTACCGCGCCTCTTGCCTTCACTCTCCCTCTCTTGTCATCTCCAAAGGTCACATACTCCCACCGCTTCAAGGGAGTGAGGCTAGAGAACCACTTTGCATCTCCGGTCATGTGGCACGAACACCTAGAGTCCATCAACCATTTGTCCTCCAAGCCTCCACCTGCTGCTTACAAAGAACGAGAAGGAAAAGTCGATGGCTTAGTGCTAGAGTTAGTCAAAATAGATTTGGGAATCTAGCACTTAACCATACGGCCGATAGTAGTCATCACTGTTCTTTGCACATTATCATTTGAACGCATAAGACGAGAACCACGACGGGGAAAACATGGCCTGTCTGAGCATCTCGACTCAAACCTTGGGTTATGAGGATAGAAATCATCAATGTGAAAGTCAAATCCACGCGAATGACGCGCACCATGATGGGGAGAACGTGGGGCACCAAAGCTCTACTGTGTAAAGCATCTGTTTTGTGAATCAAAGCCATATGAGGAATGACCCTCTCCATGATAGGCACGAGAAAAAGAGCAAGGCGGAAAGTCAACAAAATCATCATAAAAAGCATCCCTAGTCAACTCAGCTTGCTTCCTCTCAATCCTCTTATGCCTATAACAGAATTCATCCAAGTGGCCCTTGCGACCACAAAACATGTAAATGTAGACACCGTTAGGATTAGGCTTGGTTTGCATGGCAGGCTTGGGTTTTTGCTTGTTTGTTTGCTTTGGGCTGAAGGAGGGTTTTGGATTGGGTGGATAGTATGTGTCAGTGGGTTTGATGGTGTTTTCCTCATCCTTGTAGCTGGAGCTAGGAACAAACTAACCCACATTCTCACTCTCCTTGTCACACCTCTCAAATCCCAAGCCCAAGTTATAGGTTGACCTAGAAGCACTCTCCTTCACTCTTGCCAAATCACTCTCAATCTTTTCCTCACTAGGGTTTTCTGGAGCCTAGAAACAAGATAGTCATTTTCCTAAACTAGGACTTTGTTTTCCTCCCAAGTGGTTACTAGCTTGTCCTGAGGGTGACACACACTTCACACGGATGTGGGAGAACTTTCGAGCGAGTCTCATGAAGCAACTTGGACTCAAGCTCTTTGACTTTGAGGGACTGAGCTTCCAACTCATCTGTGAGCTTGGGGCACATCTGACATGCACCCAAAAGAGTTGGTCTAGCTTTGAACTCATCAAGCTCCTTGAGGGCACTCTCAAGCTGACTAGCAACTTGAGCATGCACACTCTCCCTCTGTGCAACATCACTCATCACAACTTGAAAAGAATCACACTCAGCAGCAGTATCAACACAAGCAAGCTTAGACCTAAGCGAAGCAATTTCAAAATCGACACTCTCCAACTAAGACTTAAGCTCTCTACTCTCACGAACAGCACTGCGAAGCTTATCATCTTGCAAGAGCAGAACATCGCGTAAATGATCAAGTTCATAAGAGAGCTCATCAAGAGTAGGAGATACCTTGCTTGTGTTAGAGTCCGATCCAGAGTCGGTGTCGTGGTCGTTCTTTGCCATGAAGCAAAGCCCGATGAAGACATCCTTCCTCATCGCTCGTGGCTTCTCAACCTCCTCCTTCGAGCTTGAAAGGCCTTCGCTTGATGTGAGGTCGACATTGCTCAAGGCCTTCGCTTGATGTGAGGTCGACATCGCCCGGTGAAGTCATCCTTCCTCTTGACTCGTGGGTTCTCAACCTTCTTCGAGTTCTTGCCCTTCTTGTAGAAGCGGTTTTTCTTCTGCTTGAAGTCTTCAATTTTGTTGTTGCGGTACCCAGCCTTCTTCTTCTTCTTGGGACAGTCAGCAATGATGTGTCCCGGGTCACCGCACTCCATCTGTTCATCGGAAGCTGCAACAAGAGAAGACAAAGCAAACTCCAAGGAAGACTTGTCAAGTGAGGGGTTAGTTCCATAAGAAGCACAACTGTGATCACACTTCTGAGAACTAGAAAGCAAAGCCATGCTAGAAGCAGGAATAGCAAGATTAGGATGAGATTTCCTAGACAGTTCATGAGATTTCAGCTTGCTATGTAGTTGCTCAGAGTTCAAGGTATTGAATTCAGCAGTTTCTTCTAGAGCAACAATTTTAACCCCCCCAAACATTTTCATCAAGTGAGTACAACAGTTGCTTAGCTCTATCATTGTCATTGTACACAAGGTTACCACAAGCCCGTAAGTTGCACACAATTGCCTCAAACCTACGAAAGGTGTCATCTAGTGACTCACCAGGTTTTTGTGCAAAGGTTTGGTACTGTCTATTGTAAGAATCCTTACGCATAGACTTGACTTGGTTGGTACCCTGATGGTAGGTACAAAGCTTAACCCACATAGCATGAGTAGTGTCAAGGTGTGCAACCCTATCATATTCACTCCTACCAAGTGCAGAGAGCAGAATATTGACAGCTTTGGAGTTGTTCTCATACCTGACTAACTCACCTGTACATGCAGTGTTCAGGTCCTGTGGTATAGCATACTCCTGCTCAACAATCTCCTAAACTGCACGTCCTTGACTCAGCAGATACGCCTTGGTCCACGACTTCCAGTAGGAGAAGTCCTCTCCATCAAACATCCCTAGCTTAACAGCGCGCTTCTCCATGTCACCTTCAGATCACAAAGCCAGTGAAGGTCAACTAGTGATCAAACTGGCTCTGATACTAATTGAAGGACCGAGAAGGCGACCAGAGGGGGGTGAATGGGAGCCAATCAAAATTCTCCAAGAGAACTTGGCCTATATCTCAAAAACAACCCAACTCAACCTCCAAACCAATCACCAAGACTACACACACCAACTTGTGATGTACTAGTCTTAGGAGTGATCAACAATAGCAAAGAAACACAGCGGAAATAACAGGAAACAGTAGGGACTCGAGCTAGTCAAAAACCTAACAAACTGCACCATACTGAACCACCACCGGCAGTGCCGATCAGGACCATCGGCAGTGCCGGTTGGCCCCTATCGGCAGTGCTGATCTGGCCCATCGGCAGTGCTGGTGCGGGGTTTTGAGACCCATCGGCAGTGCCCGTCCTGGTCGTTGGCAGTGCCGATCGACCCCGACAGAACAGCAGAAACTTTCAGGAATTTGGCAAATCTTCTACAAAACCTAACTAAATGAAGTCCAAATGACGTGATTTTTGGACCAGTGAATCCTCATCACATTACAACCCTGATCCTAGAAAATCATCTCAATTGGCTCAAGGAATCATCATGAATTTCAGATCTTGTGCCAAGAACACCAAAAAGGGGAAACTTGAGAAATCCTTCAAATCGAAGGTGCTAGAGCTATTGATTCAGTCAAGGATCCATGAAGGATTGTTCTAGCTCATCATAGCAACAAGTTCCTCAAGAAATCCGCCCCAAAAACTCGTCCAAAAATGAGATTGAAAATCACCATGAAAATAGCTCCGAAAATAAGAAAAAGGGAATTTCGGGATTCAAGTGAAGAGGGAAATCTTGAGCACGAAAATACTTCTCATATTATAGAAAGGTTCTTACATGATCCATAGGTACAAGGCCAGGAAGCCACTCTCTTCCTCCCACTATTTGGAAGAGCAAGAGATGTCTCTCACACACCCACTACTCTCCTCTCAAACATGAATTCCTCTCCTAGCACTTTGAATAGAGTCCTAACACAAGGCTAATGGAAAGAGAGGCACCTCTCCCACTAGCCATGATGAGAACATCACCATGCTGGATACACGCATATCATGGCCTTCCCCAAGTTATAAGTCGTCACCAACTCGGTCGCCGCTTTTGTCCCGGATTCAGCCGACACCCCTTCACGGTTTTGATGATATCTCCCACATCTGACGTCCAAACAAGGCGTTCTTTGATGCGTTGGAAAGGGGACGACAACGTCTTCGTTTTGGTTCTGGTCCTAGCTCCAGAAGGGTCGTGAGTCATAATATGTGACTATGACAAGGTGATGTGCCACCTATTTTGGGCCAACTTGGCCATGTATCGTGTCGGGCCTTAAGCCCATGTTGTGGGCGCCCCGCCCCCTGGTCGCCCCAACCCTAGGACGTCTTTGTTTCCTACATAAACTCGGTAGCCACCGTCTTTTAGTGTCAGGTTTAGTTTAGTTCAGTTTTCCAGAGAGAAACTTGATCGAATTATTGTAACTGTGGCGACAAGTCCTTTTACAGTAATCCAGGGCCCCTGTTCTTGTTCTACACCACTGTGGCGATTAGTCCTTTTGTGTTCAGAGCTTGAACCTTTTCTTGTGATTCTCTTCATCCATATTTGCAATTTCAGATTGTGTGTTTATCCTCTCTTGCTTGTGTTCTCGATTTCGCTTGCAGGAACAATCAAGTTGTGCTTGGTGTAACGGTTGCGGGGTTGGATCGTGTCTGATTCAAGCCGGGTCGTCGACGCCTAGTTTCCCAAATTTGAGTTTATCCCCTTACCTCTCGGAAGATCGGGCTATATCTACATCAAGCCACACCTCTCCTTATATAGACCTAGGGTCTATTGTCCACATGACCACTCTACCCTTGACCTACATAACTCACCCACCTACCACCAGGGGCATAATCGTCCATCTTTTTCCTCATTGCTTGAATGCCATCGGACGCTGCACGTCTTTGCTTCATCTCGAAGCATGCTCCATGATGGTGCCATATGCACCACCAACCACCGCCACCGGTTTTGAGGCCCAAACCGAGAAACCACCTTACACGCTTCTCAATGCACGACTTCTTGATGTTGACACATGTCACCTTGTCTCGCGATCCTGACCACCGGCAAGTCTCTCCCAGTCCCTGTCCATCGGGCCCCCTTCTCATTTGCACCGGCATCCCGTTCGCCTTGACATGGAAACCACGCCATCTTCATCATCACCACGATTTTGAGGCTCAACCACGAAACCGTCCGTGCTTCTTGCCTCTCCACGTGTACAGTGTGGATCACCCTTGACTTCACCCAGCATCCCGATCATCTGGCCCCAAGTCCCTTACTTGTGCCCAATCCTCTCGCTGTTGACCGCCAAGTCAACTCCAGTGACCTACACATCATGAGACAAGCAAACACATTTCCCATCTCCTGCAATATCACCAATATCTCCACCAACTCCGGTTAGTCATAACAATGATATGCAAACCCATGCAATCCCCGGATTCCCGCATTTCAACTCAAACACCAAATCCGCTCAAGTCAATTACTCATCACATATATTGCAAACCATGGCACATATCGTCATGGTTTCTCATCTAGCATGCAACCATTGTTATTTCTCTAAAAGTTTCAGAGTTGTAGGTCCTTCTGCCCTTTTCTAGTCTTTCATGTAGTGGTAGAGTTAAGTCCCACTGTATGTTTAACCTTCTCCAACAATCAGAACAGAACTGGCATTCATAGAATAGATGCTCTAGTGTTTCTTCCTCCCCTGATGCGCATAACACACATTCATATGAATGTATCTCAAAGTTGTTTCTTCTTAGGAGATTCCTTGTGTTGAGTCTGTCCAACAACAACAGCCAAAAGAAGAAGTGGTGTTTACTGCGGCATGAGCTATCCCACATCCATTTGAAGACCGGTGCAACCTCTATTGATCCGATCAATGCCTTCTAAGCCTTTTTTAAAGTGTACTTTGTTGTTCCCCAAATATATGACCATTTGTCACATATGTCATCAAGGAGATTATATTGTTGTAGATCATCCATTAGTAACCGAAGCTGCCCAGAAGCGACCATCGACAAGGGGACTAAAAAATTTTCATGGACATCATGGGAGAAGAATTTTTCAACCGCACAGTTTGGATCCCTTGAAAAAGAATATAATTGTGGATATTTACCTTGGCAAAAATTTCTATTCCAAATATCAGACCACATCATGGCTGATTTACCATCACCAATAGTGCACTCTGCTAGACTTCTATTTGTGTCTACCATACCCATCAGATCCTTCCACCAAAAGGATCCTAGCAATCTCCTTGTGTTGGGAGGTTGTCCATTGCTGTAGTATTTTTCCCAAGTCAACTTAACCCAAGGAATGTCGCATCTATTGTAGAACATGTGAAGGAATTTTAGTAATAGAGCCTTGTTCTGGACTCGAAGTTTCAGAATTCCTAATCCTCCTTCTTCTTTCGGTCTGGTTGCCTTTTTCCATGCCACTAGACATCTCCCTTTTTTGTTTATGTCACCACCATTCCATAGGCAACTTTTCATGTATCGTTCAATTTGTTTGATCACTGGTGCGGGAAGCTTGAGGGTGCTCATATAGTACGTGGGTAGAGATATGAGTACAGAATTGACTAGTAGTAATCGGCCTAAGTGAGGAACCTTGAAATGCCTGTTAGTCTTGATTCCACTCTATTCATCATAGGCAAGTATTCATCCATCTCTGGTCTGGTGGTGCCAAGCGGGAGCCCAAGGCAGGTAAACGGCATGTGCCCCACTACACAGCCAAAGGTTCTTGCCATATGTATCGCTCGATCCTCATCCATGTTGAATGGAACAAGAAGAGACTTCTTGTAATTTACCTTTAGACTCGTGGAGCTAGCGAAAGAGTTTAGCAACCCTTTTAAGCAAATGAGTTGATTAGCATCTGCCAGTAGAACTAGTAAGGTATCATCCACATATTGGATTATCGGGTAGTCCCCTATGAGGTTGTTGCCCAATGGATGCTATAGAAGATTCCTCCTAGCGGCCTCATTAATTATCGTCCGAAGGAGGTCTGCCTGTAAGGTTCATGACCATTGAGGTCACCCCAAGGTATGATTGTTTTGGTGATGAAGGACAAACATGAAATATGACTAATGTCTACAAGAGTGTTGTGCGTGTAGAAAACCTTATCTATCTTATGATGATCATTGATGGTTGCCTTGGCGATTAATGACAATGACCGCAAGTATGGAGGCTTGTGAGCTTGATGGAGTCCAAGGGTTGATGGAGATGGATCAAAGCTGAGTACAAGCTATGGAGCAAGTGTTGGGAACACTTTTCTAGTTGTTAGGGCTTTGAGTCCATAGGAAAAACCGGACTATCATGGGGGTCTAGGTCATTCTCTTAGGTCATGTCTAGTCGGTGATGTGCATGGATGCTCAGTGAAATCACAGACACTAGGTGATAGTGGAGAAGCCAAGGAGCTGTTGGAAGAAGCCGGGAAACGAAGTCAAGAGGAGACAAGTAGTTTCAGCTTCTACAGGTAAAGACCGGACAGAGAGGTCTTGGAGACCGGATGGTCCGGTGATCAGAGGGAAATTCTGTTGGTGGAAGAACCATAGAGACCGGACAGTCCAGTGTGCAGACCAGACGGTCAGTTCAGTATAGAGAAGGTTCAGACAGAAGAGGAAGCATCGACAACGTCTCTGTTTGGAGAAAGGAGAGAAGAGACCGGACAGTCCGGTGTGAAGATCGGACTGTACGGTCATTAGGGGAGACGACAGAACACAGAGAAGAAGTTTCTTTTGGGACCCAGATTTATGAAGACAGGATGCTCTGGCCTGTAGACCAGACTGTCTGGTCAGTATGGAGGAAACAACGACAGAGAGCAACGACTCTGGAGGAGCCGTCCGGTGGAGACCGGACTGTCCAGTCTGGACAATGTCTGGACTGTCCGGTCAGTATATCCAGAAGGCTGTTTCATGGAGCAACGACTAGTTTGAGGTTGGAAGCCTATATAAACTCATTGTTGGGGTCTTGGAGACTACCTTTAGCCATTGGGATTGCTGGGAGCATCTATTGGGAGCCAAAGGGCCAAGAGAGGAGCACTAGGAAAGGATATTGGATATCTTGAGAGTGCTAGTCAGAGTAACATGAACATTGATGCACATCTAAGGCTAGGGCGTCCTTAAGGGTGTGATCTAGGTTGTTACTCTTGGTCTATGGTGAGACCTAGATCGGTTAGGTGTCGGTGATCGAGCCTATCGTGACTGGTTGTGAAGGCCATCACACGTTTGTACATGGTTTGAGCCCGCCGGTGAAAGGGGCATCAATAGTGAGCACCCGTGTCGGCTCGGGGAGTCTGACAAGTTCTCAAGGGAGGCGAGCTTGTGCTTTGTGCAGCGGTGAAGCACACCATGTCTACACTCGAGGAGTGATTGCGGGCTCGTGGGAGAGGCCTCCACTTGGTGGCGGGAGGGACCGGGACTCTGGCGGGAGTGGTCCAACGAGGAGTAGGGGAAGGCGCCATTCTTCCGAGACCTCAGAAAAAAAATCATGAGCCATCTCTTACTCTAATCCTTACTATGATGCTTTACTTTCCGCATTTACATACCATGCTATTCATGCTTGTGTGTTTACCTTGCTCTAGTTAACTACCTTGTAGACTTGCATGAATAGGGTTTTTTACTTGCTAGTAATGCTTAGCCTTCATACTTGATCACTAGCATGTATAGGAGTTGCTTTGGCTTGATTGATCACCCTAGTATGTATTGTGCTACTCATGCTTGTATGCTTTCTATATGCTTGTTGATCTTGTAGCTTTGCTTGAGTAGAACTCCTTGCTAGCTAGTTGTTTGCTTCCACGTATCTTTGATAACTAGCTTGCATAGGAGTTGTATTGCCTTTGTGTAATCCACTAGTATGCTTAGCTTGTTGTTCCTTCCATAGGACTATTATCTTGCTAGTGTGATCACCACTAGAATTGCATAGGAGTTGTATTGCGTTTGTGTCACTAGTATGCTTAGCTTGCTATTCCTTTCATAGGACTATTATCTTGCTAGTGTGATCACCACTAGAATTGCATAGGAGTTGTATTGCCTTTTTGTGATCCACTAGCTTGCTTAGCTTGTTGTTCCTCCATAGGACTATTATCTTGCTAATGTGATCACCACTAGAATTGCATAGGAGTTGTATTGCCTTTGTGTGATCCACTAGCATGCTTAGCTTGTTGTTCCTTCCATAGGACTATTATCTTGCTAGTGTGATCACCACTAGGATTGCATAGAAGTTGTATTGCCTTTGTGTGATCCACTAGTATGCTTAGGATATTGTTCCTTTCATAGGCTCATTATTTTGCTAGTGTGGTCACCACTAGGATTGTGTAGGAGTTGTTTTGAGTGATCGGTTTTAGGATTTGGCGAATTTGGTACATAGTGCGAGTTTCCGATTCACCCCCCCCCTCTCGGTCACTCGGTCCTTTCAAGTGGTATCAGAGCCAAGTGCTCATTATAAGGCTTAACCGCCTTGAGTAGTGACCGTATTGAGTTAGGATGTCATCCCATTCGGGGCCGGGTCATGGCCCATGGAAGGATCGCTTTAAAAGCTACCTAAATGTCATGATTCCGGATGAGTTGATGGATACTCTTGTGGAATTTGCCAATACCTTTATCGATGATCATGTGTATGATGATTGTGATGATTGCGTGGATGTGCCTTGTTCTAGTGAGTGCCTAGATTCTTCTAGCAATGACTTGATAGGTTGCTCAACTAGTATGCGTAATATGATGATTGATAATGATGTGTCTCTTGATCTTTCTTGCTCTACTAGCACGACTGGTATTGTTGATGTTTGTGAACATTCTATTGATCATGCTAGTAGTTCTCTTGTTGAGGAGTTCTTTACTTTAGATGCTAATGACAATGAGGACTTAGTTGACTCTCTTAATCGCTTGCAGGGTATTGTGGACAGGATTGGGACAACTTCTTTTGAGCTTCCCAAGATTGTGATAGTTGAGAAGATTATCTCCTTGCTTCTGAGCAGCAAGCTCTTCTACGTCACCCTTGACCTTCTCATGGAGAAGAGTCTCTCCATCGAGGATGTGATTGAGATGCTCTTCAAGGATGAAGAGATCACTGTGAGCATGGCAGGGAAGAAGACGTTCAAGACAAACAATGAAGCATCTTCAAGCAAAGGGAAAGAAGTAGCTTTGAGCTCAAACTTCTCTGATCCCTCCACAAGATTGTCTTGCAACAACTTCTACAACCCCTTCGGATCAAGACCTACACCAAGCTCTTCATCAAGCGCATCATCAAGCTCTACCTCAAGTGCCATTCCATGTTCTACTCCAAGCACTTCAGGTGGACCACGCATTGGTGTAGGGGGGGCGCCAACCACAATGCTCACACGATCATTTGATATGATCAATCTTACCACTATGGCTCCGGCGCCTCCACCTCCTCCACCACAAGATCTACATTGGCATCTTCGTCGAGCTCACCAAGATGATTACTTATTTCAATTTGATGAATTTGTGAGAAATCCGAATGATGGCCTTTGTGAGACTCTCTTATGGATTTATGATCTTGTATGTAGGATAAACTCTTTCAGGTGACTATGGAGGATTACACCACATGAAGTGATTGAAAAGTGCCTCATGCAAATCACAACTCGAGAGAGGGGTTTCTTGGTTGAGGAGGTAATCAATAGAAGGCATGAGCTCTGAATTGAGAGAGCAATGGGGATGATACTTGTGCTCCACTCACAAGTGGGACACATGCTTGAGTATGTCACTAACCTCTATGATCCTCCCCATTACTTCATCTACCTTGACAATGTGCACATGGGGGATGGTCATGGACAATGGAGTTATCATGCTCCCCACCATCCTATAAGGAGAAGACTTTAGGAAGGGATTGCAAAGATCCCTAATTATGAGGATGGTTTCATGGTTCGTCATGATGAGGTTAGTACAAGTCAATTGAGCAATGCTTTGGATACTAACCCTTCTTCCTCAAGTGCTTGTCATATGGTTACCACCAGGGTCAACTACAAGAATGGAGGTACTCATTGGACTCTTGACAGTGGGTGCACCCAACATATGACTAGGAAGCCAACCATGTTCACCAATGGTCAACTTTGTAACATGGGATTCGAGTGAACATTTGATGAGGATGGTGCAGTGATTGAGAATGCAAAGGAAGGGCTACTATTTCATTAAGTGAACATTGGAGTTGAACCAACAAGTGAAGCTTTGAGGAACATGCCCGTGGACGAGCTCTTACTCCATGATGGTGATATTGATAAGCCCTCTACTCCACTACCTCAACCAACCTGATGAGGACAACACTCCTAAGGATACATGCAACACTTCTCCAATTCTAGACTTCCAAGGTCCAATGACTAGAGCTTGTGCACGACGACTAAATTTAGAGGTGAGCTCGTTCCTACGTTCTTCATCATATGTCACTTTTGAGAATGGTTTGCTACCTAATGATTATATTGTAATTAGGAACCATGGAGAGGACCAGGAGATGATGGGAGACGGACTTGGAGACGTGGAGGACCAGCAAGGACATGGAAGCCAAGGTGGAGGCCCAACCAAAACCGACTTCGAGTCTGCTTCGGGGCTCAGGACCAGTCTGCACTAAAATAGATGGTCAGGACGTATACGGTGTCGGATTTGGACGTTCTATATATGCACGGAAATATAAGAAGAAGACCTTTCCAATGCGGCCGGTCGCATGTCAAAATTCATTAGGAGTTATCAGGAATCGTCGAAACAAGAGAGGGTCCAGAATCTGTTTCGGTGCTACGTCGCCTATTTTTGTCCTTTGGGCTTTGTATCTAGTTGAGCCCAATTAGGGGCACGTCCAGAGGGTCTTACACAACCCTAGGGTCTTCATATACAGCCGCCGCCACACCATTAGGGTTTGGGGTTTTGCTTAGATTATTCTGTTCATAACAGTTTCGCTGTCATCACGGTTTATGAGACCCTAACTTCATGAGTTCATAATACATCTGTAATTGTGTTGCATTCTTCTTTGTTCTTGCTTGTGTTCTTGATTCGTAGGCAGAGATTAGCCTTCTCGGCAAGGTCAATCATTTTAGGACGGTTGATAACCAGAGGAGACGTCCTGCTGTGATTGCGAGGTTTAGAACATGTTGTTCTGAAGCCGGATTGATTTGTGTGTCGCCTCCGACCAAATCAACGTATTCAGAACCTTTTGGAAGATTGGGAACCCTTGTCCACATCAATTGGTAATCAGAGCTTCAGGTGCACTATCAGGTTTGCACGCCCTTAGTTAATTTCGTTTTGTGTTCATCCTATCGTCCACAGAAAAGCCCAAAAATTTTTTTCCCTCCGTCCATAACCACGTGTTTAGCCTCTGCATATTTTAATTTTAGAGTCTGTAGTGTTGAGTTTATGACCTAGTTCTTGTTTAGTCGTTGGTTTAGTTTGTGTTTTTGTCATCAGTAGTGTTTCCCTTGCAACCCTAGCCGCCATCCCCTTCACCTTCCCCTGTTTTGTTGGCTTTTTGTGCTAGGGTTGATTGATCGACAAACCTAGCCTACTCCCACCCTAATCCCACCCTAAACACTCCATCAACACCCTAGACCAATCCCCATAAATTCCACTCTCCGCTGCCTCCACGCCACCAAAAAAAAAATCCTACTCGATTCCAAACCCCACCCCAAACCCGACTCGGGTTTCTCGAAAACCGACTCCAAGCCCTCTTCGGTAAAATGGGCATAACTTTTCGCTCGGGTGTCCGTTTTGACTGAAATGTTTATAGGAGATTCTTGACCCAAAGTTGAGCATACCCACACTAGCTACGCCCTATGTGCCCTCGTCAAAAAATTCATAAAAAATCAGAAAGATAAAGAAAAAATTCATTCAAGTTGAAACCGACATTTTCTGCAACTTCAAGATTTTCTGTAGGCCACATCCTACCTCTGTTTGAGCTGAAATTTTCTATGGATTCTCCCCCGTTATTGGTGAGTTGGGAAAAAATATAAAAAATAATAATAAAAAAAGAAATTTGAGATTTCTACTAGTGCTACATCTAGCCCCCTGAAATTTCTGAAGTTGGCTGTTTTGCACTTAGCCCCCTGTTATCGCCTGTGTGCCTTTGTCTCCTTGTTTCTACTTTGCTATCACTACTGTTCTAGAACATACTTAGACCAGCAACTAGGGACAAGTTACTTGGACACTTATTCAGCTTTACTATCTGTTTTTTATTTGTGTGCCACTCACATATATATATATATATATATTTGGTCTTCCTAGCTCTACATATTTCTTCTGGACAGCACATAGGTTATTTTGTGACCCTTGCAATCATGGAACATATCTCCCTGGTATCCTTTGCTTTGCTTTTTAGAACTTTGTAACAGCTTTGTAAGGAGTTTCCTTTTGCCGTGTTGAGAGGCACCACTACTTAGTTGTTTTGTAAGGATAACCTTCACTGTTTGTTTCCTGTTTTAGTGTTTGTGATGGCAGGAAGTGACGACGGAGAGATGGCTTTACCCTCACAATTTGCTGAGTGCGTGAGCCAAGAGCAACTCCAGAAGGCTTTGCAGGCTGCTCAGAGTGATTTGGCAGAGACGATCACCAGAGCCGTTACTGATGCCGTCAGCAAACTTCACATTGGAGAAAGCATCGAGCGGTTGGAGAAGCGGGTCTCTAAGTTAACCGATCAGGTTGTCGCGTTGGAGACCGCTCCCAAGACCAATGATATGAACACCAATAACAATGACGTAGAAGACATCCATGATGAAGACCCATATATATATATATATATATATATATATATATATATATATATATATGTGAGTGATGGCACCGTGGATAGGTCAGCTACAAAGACCGCAAGATTACAAAGTCGTGTGCATCGTAATACTCAAGGTATGGGTGGGTTTTCCATAACTACAATCATCGTCCACATGGTAACTATGCTCTAGATGACCCATATGCTAAAATTAAGTTTTCATTTCCTTCGTTTTCGGGTCAGTATGATGGTGATATTTATCTTGATTGGGAGATGACTGTAGAACAAGAATTTAATGCCCATCTTGTTCCTGAACAACATAGAGTTAGACAAGCTACTAGTGAGTTTAAGGACTTTGGTATTGTTTGGTGGAGTGGTCTAGCTGCTGAAACTGATTTGCCTACTACTTGGGAAGAACTTAAGGTAGCAATGCGTGATCATTTTGTTCCTCCTCCTTTTTATAGAGAGATTCGCAATAAACTACAGTGTTTAGAACAAGGAGATAAAATTGTTCAAGAGTACTTTAGTGAGCTTTAGAAGGGTTTGATTCGTTGTGCTGTATTTGAAAAAGTAGAGGATCAGATTTGTCACTTTTATTCTGGTTTAAGAAAAGAAATTTAGGACATCCTTGATTATAAAGAATATTATACCCTCACCCAGTGTTTCTGGTATGCTATGCTTGCAGAGAAAGAATCATAGGGACTTTTCCAGGCTTTTGAGGAGTACAACAAGTTGAGGAACTCCTACCCCCCACGCTCAACGGGGACTTCGGGGCTGCCCAGGCCATCTTTTCGTCCGCCCCCACCAGCAGCTACCAAGGGAACCAGTGTTGTTTCTGCAGCCCCAAGATCAGCCTTTGCACCTTCTTCGCGCTGAGGTAAGAATTCTGTGCAGGTACCAGCTAGTAGTGCCTCCTATGTTGCTTCGACGGGGCGCACTACAGGGATTCAGTGCCACCGCTGCCATGGACTTGGTCATGTGCAGAAAGATTGTCCAAGTAGGCGAGCATATGTGGCAACAGATGATGGCGGTTACATGAGCACCTCCGATGTGGAGGATGAGGAGGAGGACGTCGCTGCCACCAGTCGTTACCTCGTCCTTGGAGGTGGAGACTCCACGGGATACATGAACATTATTGTTCAACGTGTCCTTAGCACACAAGTTCATTAGGCCAAGACGATGCAGCGCCACAACTTGTTCCAGATTTTCTTCATCATCAAGAACTGCCGAGCGAGCACGTGTCATCATTGATGGAGGGAGCTGCAATAACTTGGTGAGTTCTGATGTGGTCAACAAGCTTGCTTTGACCAGACGTCCACATCCACATCCGTACTACATTCAGTGGTTAAACGACTCTGGCAAAGCTAAGGTAATACAAACTTGCAGAGTTCCTTTTTCTATTGGTTCTTATGTGGATTCTGTTGATTGTGATGTCGTACCCATGCAAGCATGTTCACTTTTATTGGGTAGACCTTGGAAATTTGATAATGATGTTGTATACCATGGTAGAAGTAATAAATACACTTTTATGCATAAAGGAACTAAAATTACTTTGTTACCAATGACCCCTGCTGAAATTGTACAAGCTGATTTAGAAAGAGCTGCTAGTTTGAAAAATAAAGGTCCTGAAATTCAACAACCTGTTCATTCTAATTCTACACCTAGTAATGTTAATGATTCTTCAAGTTCTAAGGATGCTGGAATTAAATCACAAGGTCGTTCATGTCTTGCAACAAAATCTGAACTTTGCTGAAATTTTTGATAATGATGATATTTTCTATGCTTTGATATGCAAAGAAGCTTTGTTTTTGCTTGATGATATTGCTTCTAGTGCTTTGCCTCCTGCTGTGACTAACCTTTTACAAGAGTATATGAATGTTTTTCTAGCTGAGATACCCCCGGGATTGCCACCTTTGAGAGGGATTGAGCATCAAATTGATTTGATTTCGGGTGCTACTTTGCCAAACTGTGCTGCTTATAGGACCAACCCTGAGGAGACTAAGGAGATACAACAACAAGTTCAAGACCTTTTGGATCGTGGGTATGTTCATCAATCACTTAGTCCTTGTGCTATTCCTGTACTTTTGGTTCCTAAGAAAGATGATACTTGGCGTATGTGTGTAGATTGTAGAGCCATTAATAATATTACTATTAGCTATCATCATCCTATTCATAGGCTAGACGATATGCTTGATGAGTTATGTGGTGCTATAATTTTCACTAAAATTGATTTGCGTAGTGGCTACCATCAAATTAGAATAAAACATGGAGATGAATGGAAAACAGCTTTCAAAACCAAATTTGGATTTTATGAGTGGTTAGTAATGCCTTTTGGTTTAACTAATGCACCTAGTACTTTCATGTGCTTGATGAATGAGGTTTTAAGAGCTTTCATTGGCAAATTTGTGGTAGTTTACTTTGATGAGATCTTGATTTATAGCAAATCCATAGATGAACATATGAATCATTTGCGTGTTGTTTTTGATGCTTTATAAGATGCACGTTCATTTGGTAACCTTGAGAAGTGCACCTTTTGCATGGATCGGGTCTCTTTTCTTGGCTATGTTCTGACTCCACAGGGAATTGAGGTGGATGAGGCGAAGATTGAAGCCATAAAGAGCTGGCCTGTACAAAAAGCTATCACACAGGTGAGGAGTTTTCTTGGTCTTGCAGGTTTCTACCACCACTTTGTCAAAGATTTCAGCACCCTTGCTGCACCTTTGCATGAGTTGACAAAGAAGGGCGTTGATTTCCATTGGGGTAAGGTACATCATGAGTCTTTTGATGCTTTGAAGGATAAACTTACACATGCACCATTGCTGCAATTACCTAATTTTGATAAGATTTTTGAGCTTGAATGTGATGCTAGTGGTATAGGCATTGGTGGTGTTTTGATGCAAGATAGTAAACCTGTTGCATACTTTAGTGAGAAAATTACTAGGCCTATTTTAAATTACTCCACGTATGATAAGGAATTGTATGCACTTGTACGTTCTTTAGTGACGTGGCGTCATTATTTGTTGCCCAAAGAATTTGTTATTTATTTTGATCATGAATCACTTAAGTATATTCGTTCTCAATATAATTTGAACCGTAGACATGCTAAATGGATTGTGTTTATTGAGTCTTTTCCTTACATTATTAAACATAAGAAAGGGAAGGATAATGTGATCGATGATGCTTTATCTAGGCGCTATACTTTATTGTCTCAACTTGATTGTAGAATTTTAAAACTTGAGGCAATTAAAGAACAATATGCTGCTGATGTTGATTTTAAGGATGTATTGCTGCATTGTAAAGAAGGTCGTGCATGGAACAAATTTGTGTTGACTAATGGATTCTTGTTTAGAGATAACCGCCTATTCATTCCAGTTGGTTCCACTCGTCTTTTGTTGTTACAGGAGGCGCATGAAGGTGGATTGATGGGTCATTTTGGTGCCAAGAAGACGGAGGATATTTTGGCCACACACTTCTTTTGGCCAAGGTTGAGGACAGATATTGAGCGCTTTGTTACCCGCTGCACTACATGTCAAAAAGCTAAGTCTCACTTGAATCCACATGGTTTATACATGCCACTTTCTGTTCCTTCTATTCCTTGGGCGGATATTTCTATGGACTTTGTTTTAGGACTGCCTAGGACTAAGAGGGGGAGTGATAGTATTTTTGTTGATGGACAGATTTTCTAAGATGCCACACTTTATACCATGTCACAAGACTGATGATGCTAGTTATATAGATGATCTTTTTTTTTCAAAGAAATTGTACGTTTGCATGGCATGCCTTCTACTATTGTTTCAGATCGTGATGCAAAATTCTTGAGTCACTTTTGGCGCACACTTTGGAATAAGTTGGGTACAAAGTTGTTTTCCATAATTTGTCACCCACAAACTGATGGGCAAACTGAGGTGGTGAACCGCACTTTGGGTACTATGTTGAGAGCTATTTTGAAGAAAAATTTGAAGCAATGGGAAGAATGTTTGCCTCATGTTGAGTTTGCATATAATCGGGCAACACATTCTACTACCAAGGTAAGTCCTTTCAAGCTAGTGTATGGTTTTGATCCCCGTACTCCACTTGATACACTTTCTCTACCTATTCATGAGAGAGTTCATGTTGATGCTAAGGAGCATGCTGAATTTATTTTGCAAATGCATGAGACCACTAGACTTAACATTGAAAAGATGAATGACAAGTATAAAATTGCTGGTAGTAAAGGTAGAAAAGAAGTAAAACTTGATGTAGGAGATTTAGTATGGTTACACTTGAGAAAGGATAGATTTCCAGATTTGAGAAAGTTTAAATCAATGCCTAGCTCTGATGGTCCTTTCAAAATAATTGAAAAGATTAATGATAATGCATATAAACTTGAGTTGCCTCCCGAGTTCGGGGTTAGTCCTACTTTTAACATTTCAGATTTGAAACCATACTTGGGAGAAGAGGATAAGCTTGCGTTGAGGACGACTCCACTTCAAGAGGGTGAGGATGATGAGGACATCACTCCTAAGGATACATGCAACACTCCTCCAATTCTGTACTTGCAAGGTCCAATGACTAGAGCTCGTGCACGACGACTAAATTTAGAGGTGAGCTCGTTCCTACGTTCTTCATCATATGTCACTTTTGAGAATGGTTTGCTATCTAATGATTATATTGTAATTAGGAACCATGGAGAGGACCAGGAGATGATGGGAGAAGGACTTGGAGACGTGGAGGACCAGCAAGGACGTGGAAGCCAAGGTGGAGGCCCAACAAAAACCGACTTTGAGTATGTTACGGGGCTCAGGACCAGTCTGCACTAAAATGGATGTCCAGGGCGCATACGGACACAGATTTGGACGTTCTATATATGCACAGAAAGATAAGAAGAGGATCCTTCCAATGCCGCCGGTCTCATGTCAAAATTCATCAGGAGTCATCAGAAATCGTCGAAACAAGAGAGGGTCCAGAATCTGTTTCGGTGCTGCGTCGCCTATTTTTGGCCTTTGGGCTTTGTATCTAGTTGAGCCCAATTAGGGGTGCGTCCAGAGGGTCTTGCATGACCCTAGGGTTTTTATATACAGCCGCCACCACACCATTAGGGTTTGGGGTTTTGCTTAGATTATTCTGTTCATAACAGTTTCACCGTCATCACGGTTTGTGAGACCCCAACTTCGTGAGATTCATAATACATCTGCAATTGTGTTGCATTCTTCTTTGTTCTTGCTTGTGTTCTTGATTTGCAGGCAGGGATTAGCCTTCTCGGTGAGGTCAATTATTTTAGGATGGTTGATAACCAGAGGAGATGTCGTGCTGCGATTGCGGGGTTTAGAACGTGTTGTTCTAAAGCCGGATCGATTTGTGTGTCACCTCCGACCAAATCAACGTATCTAGAACCTTTTGAAAGATTGGGAACCCTTGTCCACGTCACAACCCCATCCTTTGAGGTATAAGAACCAACCCAAGTTGCTAATGATACACCTTCCACATCCTTCCAAGATTCTATGAGAGTGCATCCACCTAGCCATGAGGAAAATGAAGAGAGAAGTGAGCCACAACCCTCTCCACATACTTCACCTCAAGCTACTTCTCAAAGCTCTACACATAACACCCCCACATCCACTCCAAGCTCTAGCTCCATGACAAGAAACCATATGAGTGATTCCCCCACCTCATTGCAAATTCAAGACACTCATATCTAAAGAGAGCAAGCAATCCATGATGCACAAGATACTTCACCTAGAACTCCTCCCACTCAAGAAGAATACCATCCTAGACCCAAAGCCAAGTACAAGAAAAGGAGGTACTTCAACAAAGAAAAGGGCAAAGGAAAAGACATCAAGAAGAAGTACTCATGCAAGGCTCCTGTTGGGGAGTAGACAGGCGACAACTCAAGTGAAGCATCCTCCTCTTCAAGTGATGATGATGAAGTGGCCGGCCTAGCCATGATCAAGACCATACTTCCACGAGCTCTTCCTCCACCTCCCATGTGCCTCATGGCCACGAGCCAACTTGGGGAGAGTGAGGATGCGAGCAGCTATGATAGCGATGATGAGGAGCTCGCCTGCGCCGAGCTTTGGAGTATGCTTGAGCAAGCTTGTGACATCGCCGTCAAGAAATCCAAAATATTGGAAGTGGTAAGAAAAGAATGTAAGTTGACTAAGGACCATGTTGGTGATCTTGAGAGTGAGCTCAAGGACCTTGTCACATCTCATGAGGCCCTAAACAAGAGTTATGTCAAACTCAAGGGTGATCATGTAGAGCTACGTGAGAAGTATGAGGCCCTTGAACTTACTTTTGAGACTATCAATGTTGATAACCTTGCCTCTCCCTCCTGTAGTTCATCTAAGAGTGATGCTTCTACTATGTGTGATGAACTAACCACCTCGGTCGAGGTTTCTTCCTTTGAGTCATTTGTTTTGAAGGAATATCATAAGCTTAAGGAAGAGAGGAAGATGGTGATGGACGGCTTCGAGAGGCTCACACGTGGTAGAGCCATCCACAAGGAGACTCTTGGGAGAAACCTTGTGAACAATGTCTCCCACCGGGGACTTGGCTCATATCTCGCCGCCATCAACATCATAGGGACGAGTGATTCCATCCCCGTATGGATCAAACCCCTTCTCGCCGACAACTACTATTTTGAGAGGTGTTGCAAGGATGGCCATGCCACCAAGGATTGTCCCATGGTGAGAAGTTCCATTGTTTTGCCTAACGCTAACTTGTTCCATGAGAACACGCATTTCAAGCTTTTTAGGAACAAGGATGGCAAGGTGAAAGTTAAGGCCTTGGGACCACCAAACAAGAAGAGAAAGGTCAAGATCATATGGGTTACTAAATGCATTGTTAATCTTGAGAGATAGGCTACGTACAAGTGAGTGCCCAAGAAGAAGACCTAGATGGTGGTGGTGGTGGACCGAGCACATTCATGATGATCATGTGAAGTCCACCACAATTGATATGGACTTCAACGACCTATCTACTAATGAGGGAGGTAACCGTGTTTGTTCTTGGTAGTTGTAGTGTGTTTTTCCTCTTTTGCATTGCATGGTAATTAGGACTCCTTTGTGATTAGTATGCTTTGCATCCGTGCATGTGTAAATAACTAAAAGAAAAACACATAAAAATTAGTCAATGTCTAACCCATCCAAGATAGCTATAAGCAAGGGGGAGTGCTTGAGATGGTGGTTTGTCTTCTGTCAAGGCAACAGTATGGCTTATAGTGAGTAAGCTTGGGAGGGGTTCAAACTTGACATTGTTAGGTTTCCTTTGTGTCTTGTTTAATATTGCTTGCATCCACATGGCATGTTTACTTTTGTTGCATATGTAAAATGCTTGTTGCATGCATCATATAGGAAACACAAGGAGGCTTGTCACATTTGGAGATATTTGTGCCTCATGCTCTATATGAGATTACATCTCCATATGTGTGACCAAAGGAAAGGATTGTGCTTCATGCCCATTGAGTCATGTTCAAACGAGCTCCAAGGTTAAATCTACTCGCGCGGCTCAAAGACAAGTGACTCATACATTCCCATCACACTAATGACTAACCATTGCTTCTTGAAGAAATATTTTGTTGAGTCATGTGTGTAGGGGGAGCTATGGTGACCAAGGAGGAGCACCATGAAAGGGGGAGTTTCCTAGCTCTTTCCATTTATTATTTTGCTCCTTGGTTCTCTTGTTTGTCTCTGGCTTGTGGTTTTTGGTGATACATGACAAAGGGGGAGAAGGAACATGAAGATCCAAAAGCCAAGTCCTGATTGATAACACAAAGGGTGAGAAGAACATGAAGATCAAAAGAAGATGAACAAAAGAAGATGAATATGGAGAACATGAAGATTAAAAGAAGATGAACAAAAGAAGATGAATATGGAGAACATGAAGATGATCAAGACAATGGTGCATGTTCACTTGGAGTACATATGAAGATCATGACAAGATGAACAACTACACCAACATGGTGAAGAACAACAATGGTGCATGTCTACAACAACAATGAACATCTACACCGACATGAACATATACGTCCATGGTGCGTGTCTACATCAACAAGATCGATTTCCACGACACTATGACGGGCGCAAAATTCAACTCAAGCTCAATATCTAGTGCGCTACATATTTTGGTAGTTCTCCCTCAACACCAAGCACATTCCAAGGAGGAGACTACTTCCAAGGTAAGAACCAAGGTAATCCATTCAAACCTATCTTTTCTCTTGGTTCCTTGTTTTTGTTCGAGTCTTTTGTTCCTTCCCTCTTATTCTTTCGAGACTCGTTTGTTTTGGATCATCATAAGTAGTGGTTGTCATCCATCACCAAAAAGGGGGAGATTGTAAGGTTCATGACCATTGAGGTCACCCCAAGGTATGATTGTTTTGGCGATGAATGACAAATATAAAATGTGACTAATGTCTACATGAGTGTTGTGCGTGTAGGAAACCTTATCTATCTTATGATGATCATTGATGGTTGCCTTGGCGATTGATGACAATGGCCGCAAGCATGGAGGCTTGTGAGCTTGATGGAGTCCAAGGGTTGATGAAGATGGATCAAAGCTGAGGACAAGCAATGGATCAAGTGTTGGGAACACTTGTCTAGTTGTTAGGGCTTTGAGTCCATAGGAAAAACCGGACTATCAAGGGAGTTTAGGTCATTCTCTTAGGTCATGTCTAGTTGGTGATGTGCATGGATGCTCGGTGAAATCACATGCACTAGGTGACAGTGGAGAAGCCAAGGAGCTATTGGAAGAAGCCGGGAAACAAAGTCAAGAGGAGACAAGGATTTCAGCTTCTACAGGTAAAGACCGGACACAGAGGTCTTGGAGACCGGACGGTCCGGTGATTAGAGGGAAATTCTCTACATAGAAGATGTTGGACACGAGGATTTCTGTTGGTGGAAGAACCATAGAGACCGGACAATCCGGTGTGCAGACTGGATAGTCCGGTCAGTATGGAGAAGGTTCGGACAGAAGAGGAAGCATCGACAACATCTCTGTTTGGAGAATGGAGAGAAGAGACCGGACAGTCCGGTGTGAAGACCAGACTGTATGGTCATTAGGGGAGGCGACAGAACACAGAGAAGAAGTTTCTGTTGGGACACAGATTTATGAAGACAGGACGGTCCGATCTATAGACCGGACTGTCCGGTCAGTATGGAGGAAACAGCGGACAGAGAGCTACGGCTCTAGAGGAGCCCTCCGGTGGAGACCGGACTGTCCAGTCTGGACAATGACCGGACTGTCCGGTTAGTACATCCAGAATGCTATTTCGTGGAGCAATGGCTAGTTTGAGGTTGGAAGCCTATATAAACTCGTTGCTGGGGTCTTGGAGACTGCCTTTGGCCATTGAGATTGCTGGGAGCATCTATTGGGAGCTAAAGGGCTAAGAGAGGAGCACTAGGAGAGGATATTGGATATCTAGAGAGTGCTAGTCAGAGTAACATGAGCATTGATGCACATCTAAGGCTAGGGTGTCCTTGAGGGTGTGATCTAGGTTGTTACTCTTGGTCTATGGTGAGACCTAGAACGGTTAGGTATCAGTGATTGAGCCTCTCGTGATTGGTTGTGAAGGCCGTCACACGTTTGTACACGGTTTGAGCCCGCCGGTGAAAGGGGCATCATTAGTGAGTGCCCGTGTCGGCTCGGGGAGTCCGACAAGTTCTCGAGGGAGGCGCACTTGTGCTTTGTGCAGCAGTGACGCACACCGTGTCTTCACTCGAGGAGTGATTGCGGGCTCGTGAGCGAGAACTCCACTTGGTGGCGGGAGGGACCGAGACTCCGGTGGGAGTGGTCCAATGAGGAATAGGGGAAGGTGCCATCCTTCCGAGACCTCGGGAAAAAATCATGAGCCATCTCTTACTCTACTCCTTACTATGATGCTTTACTTTCCGCAATTACATACCGTGCTATTCATGCTTGTGTCCTTACCGTGCTCTAGTTGACTACCTTGTAGACTTGCATGAATAGGCTTCTTTACTAGTTAGTAGTGCTTAGCCATCATACTTGATCACTAGCATGTATAGGAGTTGTTTTGGCTTGATTGATCACCCTAGTATGTATTGTGCTACTCATGTTTGTATGTTTTCTATATGCTTGTTGATCTAGTAGTTTTGCTTGAGTAGAACTCCTTGCTAGCTAGTTGTTTGCTTCCGCGTATCTTTGGTAACTAGCTTGCATAGGAGTTGTGTTGAGAGATATTCCCGATAATAGATCTAGGTATGCGTATGAGTATGAAAGATCGATGGACACACGAGACGCAAGGTTTAGACAGGTTCGGGCCTCCCGAAGGATAACAACCCTACGTCCTGTGTTCTGTGGTGTATATTCCGGATGTCAATGAGAGAGCCCCTGCGCCTCCTTATATATCTAGGGGGCAGCGTTACATGGTAAATGTCCTAGTCGGTTACAACATGATTTCTGACTATGACTCTATCTCTAACTTTCTATCTCTAGTATTGACTTGTCGTGTACTCCTAGTAATAATCCGAGTAGTTATCTTCATGGGTCTTTATCTTTATTGGATCTCGGTCCACTCGGCAATATATCCGAGTGGTGAGGTATCCTTGGTATATATGTCCCACAGTAGCCCCCGAGCACTTCCCATATTGAATCGTCGTCTTGATTTGCCTCGACATCTTATGAAATTGGGAAGTGCTATTTCTTCTAATAACTGTTATTCATAAATCCCTGAAAAAGACATATCCTACAAATATTGCCCCCAACTCAGAAGGGTGTTGAGTCTACACCGAAACAACTTTTGAGTTAATGAAAAGTATCCAATTAATCTTGTCCCCTAACAGAAAAGGACATAATGTCATCTGAATCTTCCAATTTGTCTAAACAAGCTCCATATTTCCTCACTCATCGACTGGTGCATCACCAAATTAATATTTATATCCATAATGCTGGAGTGCCCTTAATCCCAATGATTAATGACGAAATTCAATTGTCATAGCCCCCAAGATTGGTGATGTATCAATAGTAGTAATATAACACGGAAACATAGCCCCCAAGATTGGTGCCGAGATAATCCGAGTGATTTATCACGGAGTCTCGAAAGGTACAATTTCTAAGGTTGAAACCGTAAAAATCCGAGTGATTTATCACGGAATTTCGAAAGGTATAATTTCCAAGGTTGAAACTGTAACAATCTGAGTGATGTATCACCGAATCTCGAAAGGTACAATTTCCAAGGTTGAAATCGCAACAATCCAAATGATTTATCACGGAATCTCGAAAGGTACAATTTACAAGGTTGAAACCGTAACAATCCGAGTGATTTATCACCGAATCTCGAAAGGTACAATTTCCAAGATTGAAATCGCAACAATCCAAGTGATTTATCACCGAATCTCGAAAGGTACAATTTTCCAAGGTTGAAATCGCAACAATCTGAGTGATTTATTACTAATATTAAGATCCACAATATCCAAAATCAACTTTGAAAACAAGTCTCAATGATATAAAAAATGCACGTTCCAATTAACAAAACTGGACTTAACAGATTACGAGAAGCCTCGGCCCACCAGGTCATTTATCCCTTATAAAAGGACCTCCAAACAGTCGCATCCCTTCATCTTAATTTCACCGCCGCCGCCATTTTGCGCACACAAACCCTAGATCTCAGACTTGCATTTCCTCCCCAAAACTCCACGCAACTGCTTCCCACTGCACTAAACCAAGAGCGATGGCCCCAAAGCGCATCCGTCAAAGCTCTAAGACACAATCCCAGAAGCAATCTTCTCCTAAGAAGGGTGAGGAAGAAGAGGCAATTTTTGACATCCCTGCCGCCATCAAGGAGTTCCCTGCGTCAGCCATGGATTCAGAAAAAATCAAAAGACTGGTGATTGACGGCGTGTTGCAGGATCAACAGACCGGAGGATGGATTGAGGCTATAGGTCAGAAATTTCCCCAACCTCCCATCGACCAAATCACTGTTTTCTCCTCATTTTTCTATCGTGGATTTGGGATCCCTTGTTGCAACTTCTTTAGGGGTCTTCTTTGCTTCTATGGCATCAATCTTGTCAATCTAAATCCGAATTCCATTTTGCACATCTCCATATTTATTTATCTGTGTGAAGTGTTCTTGGGTATCTATCCCTATTTTGATACCTTCAAACAATAATAATGTCATAGGCGGGGCTGGATTCCAATTAAGAAATAAATCGAAGTATATTGATGTGCCACTTCCATCAACCAATAAGGTGTGGCACGCGGACTGGATTTACCATGGAAACCATGCTCCACCTTTGCCAAAAACTACGGCTGAAGCCCCCCAGCAACGACCCGAGTGGTCAGCAAAGGCTCATCCAAACAAGAAGTCTCAGGTTGATTCTATATTAAAGCACATTGCTTATCTCAGGTTGAAAGGATATACCCGCGTACACGTTGCCGCAAGCTTCATATATCGGCACGTACAGCCTATCAAGAAACGCCATGTTCCAGGATGGAAATTTCAATTGGGCTCAGATCCCACAATGGAAGTACAAGAAATATTGTCAGAGAGGGAATTGACATTGCGTCTGGAGAACATATTTGCATCACTTCTTGATTGGACTCCAGGGAGTGCAAAATCTGGACATCATTCCTTGACTGATAGGAGTGCAGTAAGTCACCCACCTCGCTACTTGAAAAATTAACACCTCTTTCATTATGTTTATTAACCAATTATACATCACATATGTTGCAAAACCTTGATGTATATGTGTCCAATACACCATTACCGCCGATGCCACAAAAGAACCCTCCCACACAACCATCAACCTCCAAGCGCCGCAAGGCGCACATTGAAGATTCTGACGAAGAAGAGTCGCTAGCTGAAAGATTAGCTAGACTTCAAGAAGAGACGAAGAAAAAGACTTCAGAAAAAGCCTCCACCATTTGACGGACCATGAATGAAAAAGAGAAAAAATCGTCCGAGTGAACCTAGCAAGGCAGGCACCCATGAGGCGGAGCCAGACACAATAGGTGCCCCAAGGCCAACCAGCCCCCACCAAGAGTGTCAGGCCTAAAATTCATACACTGCTCAAGGTAAACAGAAAAATGTAACTTGAAGCTTAACTCTTCATTTGAATAAATATGTAATCTCTATCTAATTGAAAGGTCGTCCGGGCGGTCATCTTTTGAAGAAGTCCTGGCGCAAAGTCCAGTTCCTGAAAAAGACTAGGAGACACCACATAGCGGGTCATCCAGAGATGATGTCCCAAACCACTCGGTAGAGAAACCGAGTGATTTAAAGAGTGCACCCGAATCCACTCAGCCAGAAGATAACCAGGCCAAATCACCCAAACCTACATAAATCTGGGATGGCAACAGGTGCTGATACTCCTGCCTCCACTGAGCCCGAAGAGCCATCACTGGTTTTTGAATCTATGCCAGAACCAACATATGAGTATCCATTCGGTCTGGAGGAAAACATCACGCCGACTCCTATTCACCGAGTGGTAAGAGAAGGTGCCTTAGAATAGCCAACGCCGACTAGGTCAATGTATCATATTGGCCGATTTGCCATCACCAGATTTGATGAGTCGGCAGAGCAAGCGGAATTGAAAAATTTTGAAGAACATACTGAAAAAGCCTATCATTCCTTCCAGGTATGCCACCCTTCTTGTCAATAATAATCACCATTCCTGGCTGTGAAGTTTCAAACATATAATTCGTGATCATTGCAGGCTCTGAAAACCCATATGGCCAACAAGAGTAAGCTTTTGCAACTTGTCGAGAGGCATTGTGCAAAAGCCATCGATTTAGAAGATCAGCTTGCCAAAGAGAGACTGGAAGTCAGGCGCTTATTAGTTGCTCTAAAAGCCCGTTCATCTCAAGTTGATGAACTGCAATTTGAGCTACGAGGTATGAGACCAATAAAGCCTGTATCTCATATGCTATCTATGGAATATGAATATTTGACCTCGTCCATACAGAGGCATCGCGGTCACTGGAATTGAAACAAAAACAAGATGCCCAGTCGGCCACTCAAATTGCATGCCTCGAAGGCCGTATAAAAGAACTGGAGTCGTCTGCCCAAGCTGTTGAAACTTTGAAGTTCGAGAATCAAGGGTTAAAGAAGCAGATCTAGGACTCGGTAGAGATCAAGAAAAATCTTGAAAAGCTAAAAGACGACTTCAAGATAATGCAAGAATCACAAAATTCATGGAAGAAAAGGGCTGAAGGTAAAAATGAATATACGTATGCATACAAAAGTAGATATATATACTAAAATGTTTGTAACTGACAGGTGCTGAAGAAACAATAAAAAGCCAAGAGGAGAGAAGCACAAAGCTAGAAACCGAATTAATCAAGGCTGAAAAGACCTTCAAAAAGGTTGTGGGTGAGCTAAACTAATTCCAGAAAGCATTCAAAGAAGTTGAAAAGCTAAAAGGAGAGTATAAGGAAAAGGTTGCCACCCTTGAAGCTAAAAAGGTAGAAGCCGAGAAACACCTAAGAGGTAAGTGTTTATTCATCGAATACCTTTATATCGAAGTTCATTGTACTGGACATATATGATTATTGTACGCCTATAGGATCAAAGAGGTCCTATGAGCTTTTGCAAAAGAAATTTATAGAGCGTGATGAAAACTTTCGATGGTCTCTTGTAGCTCTTCAGAAGGATGCAGAGGTGGTCACCCAGTACATATATCCTGAAGAAAAACCACCTCGATGTCGAGACCTCATGATGAGGCTACAAGAGGCACCCGGCCGACTGAAAGAACATGCTTGACATGTTGCAGAGCTGGCCGGCGTACAAGTCCTAGCAATTGCAAAGTCCCACATCCCTAGCATAGAGTTAGACATGATAGCCGAGGTTTTCCTTGAAGATTTCTCGGATGAGCAATGTGAAGCCCTCGTGGCTGAGGCGCAAAAAATAGCGCATATATTAGCCGACCAGATAGAGCTAGATCCCTTACCCAAAGTGTAAGGAATTGTAAAGCTTAAAGTACTGTATTACTGCTCCATTACTGTAATATAACTAATGTTCGATAGACCGCTAAGGTCTAGATTCATTACTAGTATTATAATGAATTCTTGGGTCCCGCTGCTTTGTATATGTATTGTATGAACTTGTGTTAAACACTCACAACCAATACACAACTCATGTCAGCCTTCTAAACAATGCTCCCAATAACAGATATGAACCATGGAGACTAAGAACTCACTCGGTCAAGCATATGGGAATTAGGAGAATTGCCTTGGTCCCTAACAGACGACAAGAACCCTGGGGACTAAGTAACCCGCTTGGTCGACATGCACAAGTTAGGGTGATACCAAGTATCAGAATTTGAGCCATGATGTAAACAATAAAAACAATTGTTCACAGAAATCATAAATTGCGAAATCAGATATCATGACCACTATGTATATATATATATTCAATAATAGAAGTACAATAAACTATAATTACTAGGCATAAAAGAACATAGCTGTGAAACGTTCCAGGAACTTTGAAGGTCCGACCCGTCCTCATTCATCAATTAATAGGCGCCTGGCCGAGTGATTTCCTTTATAATAAAAGGTCCTTCCCATGGAGCTGACAGCTTGTGCTTACCGACCTTACACTAAACTTGCTTCAAAACCAAGTCATCGATGAAATACCCCGTGTTCGAACATTTTTGTCGTGGTAACGTCGCATAGTTTGCTGATACTTTGCCGACCGAATTACAGTGGCATCTCGTTGCTCCTCTAACAACAACAAGTCGTGACACCTATGGTCGTTGGAGGTGTTTTCTTCATACGCTACCACACGGGGGGAGGCAAAAAGAATCTCGGTTGGTAACATGGCTTCCGAGCCATAACCCAGTGAAAAAGGGGAGTGCCCGATGGCACGACTTATGTTGGTTCTAAGTCCCCACAATACAGATGGTAATTCTCGAACCCACCGTCGAGCGTACCTTTCCAACCGATCAAATATACGAGGCTTAATTCCAGAAAGCAGGAGGTCGTTTGCCCTCTCAACCTGGCCATTGCTCTGTGGATGGGCGGCCGAGGCATAGCCAATCTTAAAGCCGACTCGGCCCGCAAACTCTTTAAACTCCTCTGACGTGAATTGAGTACCGTTGTCGGTGATTATCTTGTGTGGGACACCAAACCGAGTGACTATTTTGGTCATAAACTCGATGGCCTTCTTTGCCAAAATCTTACCGACTGGCTTTGCTTCGATCCATTTAGAGAACTTGTCCACTGCTCTGAAAAGGTGAGTAAAACCCCCTTGAGCTTTCTTGAAAGGTCCGACAATGTCTAAACCCCATACTGAAAACGGCCAAGTTGTTGGGATATTTTGGAGCTCTGTGGTAGGTACGTGCATTTGGCAGGCGAAGAACTGACAACCTTCACACTTTCGGACAATTTCCTTGGCATCAGCACTAGCGGTCGGCCAATAAAACCCTTGCCGCATAGCTTTGGCCGCGATTGTGGATGGGCCTGCGTGATTCCCACAAATGCCAGCGTGGATGTTTCCTAATATAGCTATGCCTTCATCTTGAGACAAGCATTTCATCAGTAACCCATGTAGGCTTTGCTTGTACAGGTGATGGTCAACTATACAATATGAACGCGACTTGCGAATAATCCGGAGGGCTTCGTCTTTATCGGTCGGAAGTGTATCACGATCCAGATACTCAATGAAGGGAGTGCGCCAATCTACCTCAATGATAGCTACATGTGGTGCTGCCCCCGCCTTTAGTGCCGACTGCTCCATAGTTTGCTAGGTTAGTATAGATGGCTTATGCAGATCATCAAGGAATACTCCGTCAGGTATTTTAGATCTGCTCGACCCAAGTTTAGCCAGTTCATCCTCCTCTTCGTTATACTTGCGCAGGACATGTTTATACTCAATGCCATCAAACTTGTCTTCGAGCTTCCGAACTTCGGTGCAGTAGGCTGTCATGCTTTCGTGGGAAGAACACCACTCCTTTGTTACTTGATTTATAACTAGCACCGAGTCACCAGTGACGCTTATCCTTTGGACGCCGAGTGAGATAGCTGTCCGAAGTCCATGTAACAACGCCTCATACTCTGCGGCGTTGTTAGAGGCACGGAAGTGCATTCGAAGAACGTACCACAACTTGGCTCCGTCAGGAGATACCAGTAAGACTCCTGCTCCGGCACCTTCCAGTTGTATGGAGCCGTCAAATGCCATTCTCCAATAGCATAATTCTTGTGAGTCGGGAGGTAACTCACATTCTGTCCACTCGGCGATGAAGTCCGACAAAGCTTGACCTTTGATCGAGTCGCGTGACTTAAAGGTGTTATCATATGATCCGAGCTCGATGACCCATTTGGCGATTTTCCTAGTGGCCTCTCTGTTGTGCAGCAATTCGCCTAGGCCGAACGATGTGTGGACCTCAATTGGATGATCCTCATAGTAATGCTTCAACTTCCTAGATGTCATCAGTAATGCATAAACTAATTTCTGAAGCTAGAAATATCGTACCTTGGATTTTGATAAGACCTCACTGATGAAATATACTCGTCGTTGCACCTTTTGAGCCTTGCCATCTTCCGCCCGTTCCACCGCCAGCACAGTACTGACAACGTGTTTGGTTGCGGAAATGTACAGCTGCAAAGGTTCCTTTGGCTCTGGGGGAGTTAAGACTAGAGGACCACTAATATAAGCCTTAAAATCATCCAAGGCTTTCTGTGCATCATCATTCCTGGTGAATGATTCTTGCTTCTTGAGTAATCAAAAAATGGGTAACCCTCGGACGCCGAGTCATGATACAAACTGACTAAGCGCAGCCATACAACCGGTGAGCTTTTGAATGTCTTTTTGCAAATGTGGAGGTCCCATTCATAATATGGCATTTACCTTTTCTGGATTAGCTTCAATCCCTCTGTGTGATACCAGAAAACCGAGTAATTTTCCTGATGGGACCCCAAAGACGCATTTTTCTGGATTTAGCTAGGTTGCCGAATGTTTCATCTAGGTCAGATATCAAGTCGGTGGAGAGCCGAGTCTTGACTACCATGTCATCGATGTAAGCCTCAACATTCCTTCCTATCTGGTTGTCCAAACATCGCTGCATAGTCCGCTGGTAGGTGGCATCAGCGTTTTCCAGGCCAAAGGGCATTGTTGTGTAACAGAAGGCTCCGAACAGCGTGATGAACGAGGTTTTGAGCTGGTCGGATTGGTTTAAGGAATCTGATGGTACCCTGCATAGGCATCTAAGAAGCACAACAGAGCGCATCCAGCTGACGAATCGACCACTTGATCAATACCTGGGAGAGTGAACGGATCTTTCGAACAAGCTTGGTCAAGGCCGGTGTAATCCACGCACATCCGCCACTCCTTATTCTTCTTCCGCACCAGAACTGGGTTGGCCAACCAGTCGGGGTGGAAAACTTCTTTAATAAAACCGGCTGCCAGCAGTCGGCCGATTTCTTTCCTAATTGCATCCTTTCGGTCTTGCAAGAATCATCTAAGCCGTTGCCTTACCGGCCTGGCATTTTCGCGGACGTGAAGTTTGTGCTTAGCCTTTTCCCTTGGAACACCTGGCATGTCAGAAGGTTTCCATGCAAATATATCTTTATTATTTCTAAGAAAAAGGATGAGCGCGCTTTCCTATTTATCACCTAAATTGACCCCAATATTGGTGGTCTTGGATACATCATTGTCATCCTGTACCGTAGTCTTCAGCACTTTCCTTGGAGCAGGGTCAAGCATGGCCTCCTCCGCCGTTGCGATCACTTCCTTCAGCTCGGCTAGCTCCGATGCTGCTACTATCTTCTCGGTCAACTCACAACTGCCGTTGTCGCACTCGTATGAGGTCCGCACATCCAAGTGGATTGAGATGACGCCATTTAGTCCTGGCAGCTTCATCATCATATAAGGATAATGAGGTACCGCCATGAATTTAGCAATGGCTGGCCGCCCTATAATGGCGTGATACGTAGAGTCGAGGTCGGCAACCTCGAAGGTAATTCGCTCCGTCCTGTAGTTCTCCCGAGTGCCGAAAGTCACAGGCAGAGTGATTTGTCCTAGAGGGACTGTTTGCATGCCCGGGATCACACCATTAAATGGCGATCAACTTGGCTTGAGGTTGGTCAAGGGTATGCCAAGCTCCTTGAAGGTTTTCACAAAGAGGATGTCCAAACTGCTTCCACCATCTAGTAGTACCCGATTTAGCCAGACTCGGTTAACAGTCGACGTTAGCACTAAGGGATATTTCCTAGGCCTGGGGATGTGATCCAGATGGTCGGACCGATCAAAAGTAATTGGAACTTCTGACCATCACAGATACTGAGGTACCGCTGGTGAGACCGAGTGGACCTCTCTATAGAGGATCTTCTACTGGCGCTTTGAGTCGGCCGTAGACCGATCACAGATGTAATTGACCTCGCGTTCGGGGTCTTGGAAGTCCTCCTTATCCTCATCTTGGTTATCCTTGTCCGAATCCTTTCTGCCACACTTGGGGATCCAGGGACGTTCTTTGCAGACCTTCAAGGCGTGATGGGTGAAGTTTTTCAGATTGAAGCATTCCCTGGCTTTGTGGGCTCCATCATGTAGCAGGCAAGGGCCATTGAGCATCTTGTCAAACTCATCCTGAGTGACTGGTTTCCTCCTGGTCGGGCGCTCGGTGTTGGCCACTGTTCGATCTTGCTTGCGCTTCCTATCTTCATCCTTGCTGTAATTGGACGGACCCGACTGGTTCCTTGGGGTCGCCTACTTGTACTGGCAAACTTGGAATAGAGCCGAATTGCCAGCAGCATATTTGTCGGCCATAGTGAACAATTCTTTGGCTGACAGTCCGTCGGCAGCATCCAACCTCCCAATCTTCTTTATTAGGTCGTCGTCGCGGAGTCCTCCCTGGAAGGCGGCGACAACTTGAGCATCCGAGATGTTAGGGATGGTATTTTTCACTCAACAGAAGCGTTGGATGTACTCTCGAAGTGGCTCCCGTTCCCGCTGCTTGATCTAGCCGAGTTCCCAGTGATTCCCTGGCCTGTCGAAGGAGGCTTGAAAATTGGCCACAAACTGCCAACAAAGATCTGCCCAGGAGGTGATAGAGTTGTCGGGCAGATTAGTGAGCCAGGTTCTTGCCGTTGGGGCTAAACAAACATGCAAGTAGTTGGCCATGACAAAGCTGTTGCCGCTGAGAGCTCGTATGGCTGTCGAATAGACATGAAGCCAGTCGCGCGGGTCCATCTTGCCGTCATACTTCTCAATGCTGACTGGTTTGAAGCCGACCGGCCAGCTGACGGTTCGAAGTTCCCGAGTGAAGGCTCGGATGCCAGCCTCCTCATCATAATCGTCGGTGGCCGGAGTCTGTTCTCGTTCGCGGCTGGCTTCTCGGCGAGATCTATCATCGCGGTGGCCCTCGTCTTGTCGATCACAGTAATGGTCGTCTCTATGTGGATGCCGCCTGTTGTCATGTTCGTAGTCAACATAACCACGCCAACGCCATTCATCTTCGTACTCTCGGTGGGCCGAATCGTCGCGCTCCTGGCATCTGTTGTCTAGTTGGACCCGCGCATCACTTGGTGGTATGTGATGTAGATATGGCCTGATCTTTCGAGAGGTAAGGGGATAAACTCGAATTTGGGGAACTCGGCGTCGACGACCCGACGTGAATCAGACACGATCCAACCCCGCAACCATTACACCAAGCACAACTTGATTGTTCCTGCAAGCGAAATTAAGAACACAAGCAAGAGAGGATAAACACGCAATCTAAAATTGTAAATATGGATGAAGCAAATCACAAGAAAAGGTTCAAGCTCTAAACACAAAAGGACTAATCGCCACAGTGGTGTAGAACAAGAACAGGGGCCCTGGATTACTGTAAAAGGACTTGTTGCCATAGTTACAATAATTCGATCAAGTTTCTCTCTGGAAAACTGAACTAAACAAAACCCGAAACTAAAAGACGGCGGCTACTGAGTTTATGTAGGAAACAAAGACATCCTAGGGTTGGGGGCAACCAGGGGGGGGGGGGGGCGCCCACAACATGGGCTTAAGGCCCGACATGATACATGGTCAAGTTGGCCTAAAATAGGTGGCACAACACCTTGTCATTGTCACATATTATGACTCACGACCCTTCTGGAGCTAGGACCAGAACCAAAACGACGGCGTCGTCGTCCCCTTTCCAACGTATCAAAGAACGCCTCGTTTGGACGCGGATGTGGGAGATATCATCAAAACCATGAAGGGATGTCGGCTGAATCCGAGACGAACGTGGCGACCGAGTTGGTGACGACTTGTAACTTGGGGAAGGCCATGATATGCACGTATCCAGCATGGTGATGTCCTCATCATCCTCCCCTCCTTGAATTGGAGTCGCCCTCGACTCCATCTCAGCATCAATCTCTTGCAAAAGGTTAGTACTAGCAGAATGCAAAGTACAAGATACATGATCATCGATATATATCATGACAAAGTATAGTATAGCAAGGTGCATCATGATTATCACAAAGATCAGTAACAGTAGATGTCATAGCAAGAAAAGCACCTCCCTTTAACTGTATAGCCTTATGTTTAACATCAGAAAGTTGTTTGTTATCATGTTTATTCTCAGTATTTTCAGCAAGCAGTTTAAAATGATTTCTAATATCAGCAGGCAATAACGGACGCAAAGTAATATTCCTGTCCTTATGCATAAATGTATATGTATTTGTTCTACCATGGTGGGCAGCATCCGTATCATATTCCCATGGACGGCCTAATAAAAGCGAACATGCTTGCATAGGTACAACATGAAAATCAGAAAAGTCTTGATAAGAACCTACTAAAAAGTGTATGCGTGCTGATCGAGTTACCTGTGTCGTACCACTATTATTGAACCATTTGATGTGTTAGGGTTGATGTAGTGCATGCGTGGTCAAGCCAAGTTTGCTTACCAAATCAGAACTTACCAAGTTATTACAGCTCCCAGTATCAATGATGGTGAGAATACGGTGGTCCACAACAATGAGGTACATGTAGAATAAATTGTTGCGTTGTTGTTCTTCCTCTTGTCCCACCCGAGTGGTCAACACACGCTGTACAATGAGGCTAGGAAAGCCCACAGTGGTAGCAATAGAATCAATGGCGGTAGTCTCCTGCTCCTCCGTCGAATCTGCAACAAGGTTAGGCATACGAGCAAACTCATCTTCAACATCACTAGAACTTTCATACCCATCAGCGGTAGCGATGAAAGCACGACGACTAGGGCAATCCTTCATGACACGTCCCATGCCCTTGCAGCGGTGGCAAATAATAGTGGTGGAGGAGCCACTCCTAGTACCGGAAGTAGTAACCTTCTTCTGGTGTTGGTGCTGCACACTAGACGATTGCACTGCAGAAGTAGGCGCAAGTGGAAAAGTTGTTGCTAGTGTCTTAGCAACATGACTCTTCAAGTTCTCTACTCCAGTGCGTTGCTGGAGATATTGCTCAGTGTTGGACCTGCAAGATTGTTGTGGAAGGCGTCCCTGTACTTCTCGTTCAGCCTTAAGAGCAATATGATACAATTGGCTGAACCTATTCCACTCTTTATAGTCAACAATATTCTGGATATCACCAAAAAATCTAGCACTAGTTTCAAGATCATCTTTATGTATATCACAACGTGCTAAACCAATAAGCAATTCCTGATAATATTCGTCTACTGTTTTACTACCTTGTGTTAAAGATTGTAATTTCTAACGTAAATCACGTTGGTAATAAGGAGGAACAAAACGAGATTTCATGCGTTGTTTCAAAACAGGCCAAGTGGCAGGTATAGCAGCATTAGTATTACAAAGATCATTCCACCAAAAGAGAGCAAAACCTATAAACACACTAGTAGCAAGTCTAACTCTATGCTTAGCAGGAACTAAATGAGAATTAAATTTCTGTTCAACAGCAAGTTCCCAATCTAAGTATGCTTCAGGGTCAGCACTACCGGCAAAAGGTGGCATGTTAAATTTGGGCTTAACAAAAGTATCAGTATTACCACGATTGTTATTACCTCCCATACCGTGTCGATTACGGTGAAGACGGTCTACATCACGGTCAAAATCATCATCAGCAGCAGCTCGTTGAGGTGGAGGTCGTCGTTCAACATCCTCAATGCGGTGGACAAAAGTGTTGATGTGACCCATCAACTCGGCAAACTTCGTTTCCATGAATGTACGCTGGTCCGCAAGAAGCTTCGTGAGCTCGGCCTTGGAGACGGAATCATTGAAGTCTGTTGGGGACTCCAACTCTCCAGGTGTCCCTTTCCCTTTCTCTGACATGGTTAAAAGCAAAAGACAACACTAAACAAAAAGATTAGCCCTATCAACTAGCAGGCAGCAGAGGGTGTAGAAAGTGGAAAACAATATCAGAAGCAATATATCACAATCTTGCAAGTGTTCTTACCAAAGCCAAACAGTTCAACACAATCTGTAGTTGAGCTTGGGTGTAACAGTTGCAAGGAAGAAACCTGTGCTGCAATATGTATAGCTTGGAAGGCTAATATGTATGTCACTGGAACACAATTCAATAACAGATAGTAGCACTGAATAAATGTCCAAAGCAGTGTCCTAATTACTGGCAAAAGAATCGTGTTCAAAAACAGTTGTGACAGCAAGAACAATGGCAAAGAACAATGGAAAAGGCAGCAAGGAACAAAACAGACTTCACAGACTTAGAATTTTCAGGGCGGGGTTGGGGGGTGCAAATAAAAATCTTGATTTTTTTGTATGATTTTTCCACTATTTTTTTGTGATAGAGGAACACAAAGGAAGGAACCACAAGAAGTTTCAACTCAAACAGAGGAAAAACAAAGGGTAGGCAAAATCTCAAAATTTCACCGAAAGCACTATTTTTGACTTCACAATTTTTTTTCTATTTTTCCCGATTTTTTTTGAATTTTTTGACAAGGGCACACAGGGCAGAGTCGAGTGTGGGTCACCTCAACTTTGAGTCAAGAATCTGCTGTAAAACTTTTAGCTCAATCGGAGCAACGAGCAAAAAGTTATGTCTGTTTTACCGAAGGTATGTCAAGATAGGGTTTGAGGGGTGAGGGGGGAGGGGGGGAAACCGAATCGGGTAGGGTTTTTTTGTTGGCAACAGATTGTGGGTGTGGTGGGTGGGTGACACGATGGTGAATCCAATGGAAAACACGATGGTGATGGTGGTGTGCAGTGGAGATCAAAACACAAACCGAATCGAAACACAAATTCAAACCAGCAACTGAACTCGACTAGGACACAAACTCAACACTATGGACTCTGAAATTAAATTATGCAAAGGCTAAACAGTGTCTGGGATGGTGGGGAAATTTTTTTTTGTAGGCTTTTTCATGGACAAAAGGTGATGAACACAAACGAATCTAAAGGGAAGAACACGATAATACCTCACGGGGAACCTCGGAATCTGATACCACTTGATGTAGATAAGGCCCGATCTTCCGAGAGGTAAGGGGATAAACTCGAATTTGGGGAACTCAGCGTCAATGACCCGGCATGAATCAGACATGATCCAACCTCGCAACCGTTACACCAAACACAACTTGATTGTTCTTGCAAGCGAAATCGAGAACACAAGCAAGAGAGGATAAACACGCACTCTGGAATTGTAAATATGGATGAAGCGAATCACAAGAAAAGGTTCAAGCTCTGAACACAAAAGGACTAATCACCACAGTGGTGTAGAACAAGAACAGGGGCCCTGGATTACTGTAAAAGGACTTGTCGCCACAGTTATAATAATTCGATCAAGTTTCTCTCTGGAAAACTAAACTAAACAAAACACAAAACTAAAAGACGGCGGCTACTGAGTTTATGTTGGAAACAAAGACATGGGCGACCGGGGGGGGCGCCCACAACATGGGCTTAAGGCCCGACACGATACATGGTCAAGTTGGCCCAAAATAGGTGGCACAACACCTTGTCATGGTCACATATTATGACTCATGACCCTTCTGGAGCTAGGACCAGAACCAAAATGACGGTGTCGTCGTCGCCTTTCCAACGTATCAAACAACGCCTCGTTTGGGTGTCGGATGTGGGAGATATCATCAAAACCGTGAAGGGGTGTCGGCTGAATCCGAGACGAACATGGCGATCGAGTTGGTGACGACTTGTAACTTGGGGAAGGCCATGATATGCGCGTATCCAGCATGGTGATGTCCTCATCAGTATGCCGTTGCGCAGGTTGGCGCTTGGATGCCGATCATGGTACTCTGCAATCCGCCTGCGCCTGGGGATAGTAGGCGGGGTTGCCTCCCGGTTGCAACGCTATCGGTCTCTTCTATCCTCCCTAGGTACTGAACTCGCGGCCCCAGAAACTGATTTACTCGGCATTGATCATGCCGCATGCATCTCCAGTACAGCCGCGGCCCTGATGTGCGCTTTCAATTGGTTGACCTGAGGTGTCAACTCTGGGGAGACCTAGAGCAGGGGCTCTATTGTTTGCAGGAGGGTCGTTGCGGCCGTGATGTTGTGCTGTGGGGTCTTGAAGACGTCTTCACCATCAAGCTTTAAGGTGAGGTCTCCCATATCTAGGTTTTGAACGACTCGGGGTCTCTGCTGAGCATCTGGTCTTCAAAGAGGAGTGGCGGCATCTGGATCACCGTCTTCGAGGTCGGTTTCATGTCCGTCCATGCACGACACGGTTCCGCGCGCGGCAGCATCGGCCGATGTTTTGCCATCTGCTTGCCCCTCGGCAGTAGGTGCCACCATGAATACCTCATGAAAATCCGAGGAACAACTCTCTGAATCACTCAGCTCTTCAATCAAGTCCTGGAGTGACTCACTTTCATGGCCGATTGCTGCAACGAATCTTGATTCGTCGAAAAATTTGGGATCTTCGTCCGACTGATCCATGTGATGAGCCGGAAGATCAACCGTAGTGTAACCTGAATTGAGCAAGGTTGTCAATCGGGGCGTTACGAACAACGTTGAGTTGCCGTCTGAGAGGTTTTCGCCTGGAAAGCTGTCATCATGTTGTTGAGGCCAAGCGGGAATCGACTGGCCGGATTGCTCTGATTGGCCATGGCAGCGACCGAGTGGGCCACGCATTCATGCTTGACAAGGTCCCGTGCTGATCGGCGACGAGGCTGACGGCGCCAAAGGAGATCTTGTCTCCTGGGTGAAACTTGATGTTGATGAAAGCCAGCTATTTCGACGAAGCTACACTCAACGTTGCCCCTACCGCGCACGCCAACTGTCGAGAGATAATCCCGATAGTAGATCTAGGTATGCGTATGAGTATGAAATATCGATGGACACACGAGACGCAAGGTTTAGACAGGTTTGGACCTCCCGAAGGATAACAACCCTACGTCCTGTGTTCTGTGGTGTATATTCCGGGTGTCAATGAGAGCGCCCCTACCCCTCCGTATATATCCGGGGGGCAGGGTTACATAGTAAGTGTCCTAGTCGGTTACAACATGATTTTTGACTATGACTCTATCTCTAATTTTCTATATCTTGTATTGACTTGTCGTGTACTCCAAGTAATAATCTGAGTAGTTATCTTCATGGGTCTTTATCTTTATTGGACCCTGGCCCACTCGGCAATATATCCGAGTGGTGAGGTATCCCTGGTATATATGTTCCACAAGTTGTATTGCCTTTGTGTGATCCACTAGTATGCTTAGCTTGTTGTTCCTTCCATAGGACTATTATCTTGCTAGTGTGATTACCACTAGAATTGCATAGGAATTGTATTGAATTTTTGTGATCCACTAGTATGCTTAGCTTGTTGTTCCTTTCATAGGACTATTATCTTGCTAATGTGATAACCACTAGAATTGCATAGGAGTTGTATTGCCTTTGTGTGATCCACTAGCTTGCTTAGCTTGTTGTTCCTTCCATAGGACTATTATCTTGCTAATGTGATCACCACTAGAATTGCATAGGAGTTGTATTGCCTTTGTGTGATCCACCAGCATGCTTAGCTTGTTGTTCCTTCCATAGGACTATTATCTTGCTAGTGTGATCACCACTAGGATTGCATAGGAGTTGTATTGCCTTTGTGTGATCCACTAGTATGCACTGTATCCAGGTCTCCGAGAAGCCTTTCCTTATAAACATACTCAAAATGGCTGAGTGTTCTATGTCAAAGGCCTTCTCAAAATCTAATTCGAGAATAATGATTTCCTTCCTGGATTGTTGACACATATGAATGAATTGGAAGGCCCAAGCGATATAGTCCTATATTGCTCTTCCCTTAATGAAGCCATATTGGTTTTGATATACCACTTCCTTTATTACAGTGTCAATCTCTTCTCTTGAAAAAGGAGTGTCTAGTACTGGGAGGTCCCCAGGGTCAATCAGCTCGTGTAGATCAAAAGCCATGTAGCAGTGTTCAGTTTGTCCTAGTCTCTCCTTAAAAGATGTCCATAATGCAGCCGATTTCTGGTTGTGTTCTGTAATTGTTGCCCGTCTTCTAAGGTTAGTGACGTCATTCTGTTTCTTCTAAAGGACTGGGTGGCGTATGCTTGAAAGAGCTGTGTGTTTCCATCACTGAAACAGACCCGCCTTATCGTTGCTCTTTGTTTCCAATATACTCTCTTGGCCTCAAACAGTTTTATGAGGTGAGCTTTGATCAGCCTTTTGAAGTTTTTCTCCACTCGGCATAACGTTCTTTGATCCTCCAGTTTGTCTAGCAGGGCTAGAATCGAGTTGCAATTGTTTATGTTTTTTGATAGAGTGGATAATTCTTTGTTCCACCTTTTCAGCCCCCATTTTGAGGTATGACTCGCCGAGTGATCTCCAATGTCTCTATGAATAGGTCACAAATTAGGAAGACCTTTGAATTGAAGTCCCTAATAGATCTAGTGTGCCGACTAGGTGCACCTGATCAGGTGTAGTCCCCATTGTTGATGGTCCTTAAATGCTAAATCTGACCATCAAATCCTTGCATAAATAACATAAAAGGAATAAACAACATAGTGGTAGCAATTTATTATTAACAATTTCCATGAGTATTGGTGAAATATGTGTTTGCAGGCATAAGAGAGCCAAAATATGCAAAAACATGAAGAAACACCCCGTCGACCGACCACGACTGTGAAACAGTCGTTTTCACAGGCCGACAGGGTCATTTTTAGGCTGAAATCAGAAACCAGCCAACAGGCTCATATATGGCTGAAATCAGCCACCAAGCTGGTTAACCGAAGTCGTTTTCTGGCAAATCATCTGACCCGGCCGATTCTGCAAAACACTTCACCATGAGGCCATTTTCTCCTACTAGACCAAAAGTGATGAAATATGGCAAAGGAAACTAGACCAACAAGTGGCCTAACCGAGAGAAGTCAAGGGGCGACCCGGAGGGGGTCGGCACCCGACGAAGGCCGCCACCCGGCCTACCATGCTGCCCAGCATGGGCCGCTGCCCGGCCTACCATGCCGCCCGTCCTAGGTCGTCGCCTAGCCTATCTTGCCTCTCGGCTTCGGGGTTGCCATCTGGGGTTGCCAGCCCACTAGACCCAAGACGCCTACCGGCCCCAAAATGAAGGAGTCTGTGGAAAACGACCCAACAACCACCTTTGGGACAAGATCCGAGCCATTGAAAGAGAGTCGATCGGGAACCGACCATATCAAACAGCCGCCTGGCCTATCCCGCCGCCCGGCAGTGCATGCCGCTCGGCATGGCCCGCCGCCCGGTGGATGGACTTTTGCCCACCGACTCTCCTTCACCTACAAGTACGCGCCAGCCCTTCACCACCTATAAATAGAGGGGAAATTCGGCATAAGCAAGACAACACAAGAAGAAGATTTGTAGTCCACTCCAAAGCCTTTAGCACTATCAAGTGCTTAGAAAAAAGGGAGAGAGTGAGGGAGAGTTAGGAGGCGGTCCGGGCTTGTCGGCGCCTTCTCCACACTTGTACCTCGACAGATGCTTTTCTTCTTAGTAAGTATTCATGATCTTCCTTTGGTATTTAAGTTTCCTTAGTTTCCTTTTTAAGTAAGTTCTTTCCTTAGTTGCTTACGGGATCATTGCTCTATTTACTTAGAGTATCATAGTCTTCTTTAAGTGTGACATCGAAACTTTGATAGTAATTAATAGCGTAGACGTGGTGTCTAGGCTAGAGGTTAACTTTGTTTGCCGTGTGCCCCACGATTTGTAGAAGTATTTGATAGGTGGTGACAGCCCTATTTGGCCTTAGTAATCCTCCACATTCGGGTACGTCGTAGAGCTGTTGGCCGGAGTCGCCTGTGGATGCAGGGGTAAGCCGGTGCCTGAAGTAAGCAGTTATAGACTGAACCTATCTTATTATAGGATCCTTGACCATAGGAATCCTCTCTGCCCTCTGCCTACCATATTCTTGTTGTCCTTAGACAGATTAGTTTAAAACAATAGTACACACACGTTCCCTGTGTTTTGATAACCAGGAATACTCCTAGGTGAAGTGCTACATTGGTATTTGTGCACTTGCGGATTCACCTGTGATCGTAAGGAATACCAAAAGCATTTATGGCACCATTGCTGGGGAGCGGTTGTTGTTCTATCTTCCAACCTTTTTCGTCCTTGTATCCTTTTTGTCTTTCTTTATTTCTTTCCCCATTTCTATAATGGAGCAACCTTCTATCCAATCCTTTTCTGCTCCAAAGAGCGAGTTCTTTGAGCCACCGCTTGTCCGCGGACTTAATTCGTACTTCTGGCTATGAACTTTGCCCTGGTTTTATAGCCATGGTTCAAGAACAATACTTTTCTAGCTTAGAAAGTGAAAACCCATACCATCACCTATGAGAATTCGAGCAACTGTGTTCATGCCTTTCTATAAAGGGCATGACACAGGAAACTCTAAAGTGGAAATTGTTTCCCTTTTCCCTCATGGAGAGGGTGAAACAATGGTACACTCGTACTGTTGGGAGTGTAAACGATGATTGGGAAGAACTTTGAGATAAATTTTGTCTCGCTTTCTTCCCTACATCCCGCATCATCTCCCTTCGTATGGAAATTCTTGGTTTTCGCCAGAATGAGAAGGAATCTTTAGGTGCAGCCTGGGCTAGGCTTAATTTGCTATCCAAATCTGGACCCAATGTTGCCATTCCTGACCCGATGTTGCTACAACATTTTTGTGAGGGTTTGAAAAAAGGAAACTGCCCTATACCTCGACATTGCCACCAGAGGATCGTTCGTCCACAAGACCACGACGAAAGGAAGAGAAATCCTAGACCGTATTATAGAAAACACTTCCTTCCTTTCTGATCACGCTGAACCCCTCCAGGAGGAAGCCAAGTCGAGCCATGAGGAACCCTTAATAGCCGAATCCAAGCCCATTCTTTGCATACCCCAAGATTCGACCATTGAGCCCTCGCCCGAACTGGGAACACCTAGGGAAAAAGAAATTCAACCCTCAGAATTCCCATTTGACTTTGAGGAAGAGATTTTTGAAGATTATGGAAACACCTCAAGGTATTGTAGCCAAAAGAAACCCCCAACTCCCGTCTCTCCTCCTAAGCCACTTGAAGAGGCATTCCTCCAAGAGATGGTGAAGGAGTTAACTTCAATTATGAGCGACAAATGGTTGTGAGAGGTTGAGCTATCCTTTGAAGTAATTCGAATTTGCTCTCCCTCTTAACCTATTCGATGCGACATTAGAGGAGTCACGGTGGAAGTTTTTTATAATCCCACTCTTGGTGCCAACATAGTTTCTAGTTCCTTTGCATTTGACATTTTGGGCAATACACCATTGGCACCGACTAGTAAATCGTTCAAGAGCCCATTTGGCCCTATTTTAGATGGATATGGGATTTTGCAAGTTGTGACCGTAAGGCATGCAAACATCAAGGCTGTCCTAGTCTTCCATGTCTTTGACATTTAGGATTTTGATGTCTTAATCAGACATCCCATTGAGAAATTACTCATGGATGTACCGATGCTTGGAAGTCTCAACGTAAAACTAGGGAGAGAAGTGTTTTTTATCCTGATATCCCGATCAAGGAACTCCCTTCAAGATCCTCCCCCGAGGAAGAGCCAATCGACAAAGTAATGGCTATTCTTCAATTTGATTCTCCTGAACCCCTTCTAGAAAGAGATGCTAAAGAGTTTATCCAAGAGGAGGATGAGTTTCAGTAGATAATTGAGCTACCCATTGAAGAACCACCATCACGACCTCCAATTGAGCTTAAGCCCTTGCCTTCTGGCCTATGCAATGCTTTCCTAAATGGCGACCTGGAAGCCCCTGTTATCATAAGTGACAGACTATCCGAGGAAGAAACTGCTAAACTTTTAGCCATCCTAGAAAAGCATCGTTCTATCCTAGGCTACTTACTCCAAGACCTTTAGGGAATTAGTCCCGCTCTTTGCACCCATCGCATTCCTATTGATCCTGATAGCACACCTGCTAGGGGGCCTCAGAGGAAGCTAAATAATGGAATGAGAGAGGTTGTCAAGAAGGAGATTTTGAAACTTTTGCACGCCAGGATAATTTATCCCATTCCTCATAGTGAATGGTTAGCCCTGTGCAAGTAGTGCCTAAGAAGGGAGGCATGACGGTCGCTAGAAATGGTAGAAATGAGTTGATCTCTCAACGCACCATCACGGGATGGAGGATGTGCATCGACTAACGGAGGCTCAATAAGGCAACAAAAAGGATCATTTCCTGCTGCCCTTCATTGATGAAATTTTGGAGCGTCTTGCCAAGAATTCGTTCTTTTGTTTCCTTGATGGGTACTCTGGTTACCATCAAATTTCCATCCATCCAGATGATCAAAGTGGGACTACCTTCACAAGCCCTTACGGAACTTGTGCCTATCGGAGAATGTCATTCGGGTTGTGTAATGCACCCGCTTCATTCCAAAGGTGCATGATGTCTATATTCTCTGACATGATCAAAGAAATCATGGAATTCTTCATGGATGATTTCTCTGTTTATGGGAAAACTTTTGATCATTGTCTTGAGAACCTAGATAGGGTCTTACAAAGATGCTAGGAAAAGGACTTGATAATTAATTGGGAAAAGTGCCACTTTATGGTCTGAGAGGGCATCGTTTTAGGACACCTTGTGTCAAGAGGGGTATTGAGGTGGATAGAGCTAAGATTGAGGTCATAGAAAGGCTTCCACCTCCAATTAATGTTAAGGGGATCCGGAGTTTCTTAGGACATGTGGGGTTTTATCAGTGTTTTATCAAGGACTTATCCAAAATTGCCAAACCCCGCACTAGTCTTTTTGGCTAAGGATGCTCCCTTTCATTTCGATGATGAGTGCCTACATTCCTTTAATATCCTTAAGAAGGCACTCATCTCAGCTCCAATCATTCAACCCCCCTATTGGACGTTGTCTTTCAAAATCATGTGTGATGCTAGTGACTATGCTGTTGGGGCAGATCTTGGCCAAACCAAAGATAAGAATCATCACGCCATAGCGTATGCTAGCAAGACCTTGACAGGAGCACAACTTAATTATGCCACTATAGAAAAAGAGCTCCTTGCCATTGTTTTTGCTATCGATAAGTTTAGGTCATATTTAGTAGGAGCAAAGGTTATCGTTCACACTGATCATGATGCTTTAAAATGCCTGCTCACTAAGAATGATGCTAAACCAAGGCCAATTAGATGGATTCTTGCGGGATACTTGCCTTATGGGTATCCTCATACAAGACTAAGTCGGTAGCTGATCGGGTACTTCATCGGCAAGGAAGCCGACCAACTCAACTTGGAGCACAAGGCATGTAGAGATAGACTTTCTATGTAAACCCTAAGGGGTTACGACTAGGACTCTTCATGTACCCCCCTGTCGACCGGATATATAAGGTGGCAGGGTACCCCTCGTCGAGGGACAAGTTGACAAGTCTCATAACATCAATACAATACACAGAACACAGGACATACAGTTTTTCCTCTCATCGAGAGGGCCCGAAACTGTATAATTCAGCGTCTTGTGTTACCATCATAGTTCTTAGTCTCGATGTAGCCCTATACATTTTACTGCCGATCTCAAGCTTCGATAGTTGGCGTGCCAGGAAGGGGACAAGGCTCGCCGGGATTCTCCGTCGACTACGATGGCCGAAATTCCCATCATCCAGTACTCACCGAACTTCAAGATCTCCTTTGGATCACTCGACTTTGTAGTCGACGACAACGGAGCCCTAGGTCTGGAAAACCACAGATCCGACTCGGCCGTAGCCGTCTCCATGGCGTGATCACCGAGATCATCTGGCATGATCCCCGTGCTAGTCCCACTTAGATCTGAGGAAGAAGATCCTTCCTTCGGGAACAATTCAAAATTGGATCGGTCTTTTGATGAGGACTCGGTCGGATCCACTTACCCATATCCCCATACTGTCAACATGGTGGATATAGCAGATCCCGCAGATAGAGACCAGGATGGTGACCAAAACGGCGAACATGAACATAACCCCGTTGATGGCCACCCGAATCAACTGGCCGAAGGAGGTCAATAGGAGGAGGATCATCCAGCTGATGACTTATCGGTCCGTCACCGCCATCGACCAAGAGGGTTGCGCGGTTCACGTAATGCACACCGACTGGATCTCGGTCCAGAACTCGAAGTGGATGGCGTCAAGGTCTACCACACCCCTCAAAATAACATCATAGGGACCAAAACTTTGCTCAACACACTAATGGTCGACGCGAATTATCAGACTCCCGCGATGCAGAAGGCGGTGGCTATGCCTAAGGCCGCTGCAGCTCAAGGGCCGCAAAATCTCAGTCGGTCACAAGCTCTAGTCACGTATCTTCGCGAGGACGGCAAAGGCAAGAAGATCTGAGAAATTCTCTCAGCCTCCATGATGGACGAGATACCATCAACTCTCAGTATGAAGAACGTGATCAGGACAACCGACGCTATGAGGAAGAACGCTGTGATTGGAGAATGGACGGTCCACGGGACGACCGACAAGAGGACTGTCAAGATCCCCCTCCAAGGCACAACCGTGATGACCGACGTCGATGAGACGATAGGGATCGGCGCGATAATGAGGATAACGACCATCAGCGTCATTGTTATGATGACGATGTTGGACCGCGACACGGCCGCCATGCAACCTCGTCTCCAGACTGGCATAGGCGGTCGATGACACCGACCGACGATGAGATCAATGACATCAAGGCGTACATCCCTAGGCTTCGCATAGCTCGATGGCCAAAAGGATTCAAGCCGATCCCTATCAAGAAATATGATGGTTAGACCAATCTTTGAGAGTGGCTGCAGCTTTACAACATGGTGATTCGGTCAGCCGGAGGTGACTCCTGTGTAATGGCTAATTACCTCTCAGTCTGCCTGGATCCAGCTATTCGGATATGGCTCACATCTCTTCCAGAGGAGTCAATCACATCTTGGGGAGACCTTAACAAGAAGCTCATAGAAAGTTTCCAAGCTACATGCAATCGACAGGGCAACCACTTCGACCTCACTCGGATCAAGCAGAAGACCGACGAACCTCTTCATGATTACATCAAGCAATTTTGCGCTAAGAAGACTGAGATCCCCAATGTCTCGGACCAACAAATCATTGCCACCTTCCAAGGAGGGATCCATAGAGATGATTTGGTTCGTCAGATCGATCGAAGGAATCATGACCTCAAGCTGACCGCTCAAGAGTGCTTCGAGATCGCTAACAAGCTCACGTCTGGTGAGTCGGCGTTAGATGACATCTGGGGAAAAGGCAAAGAGAAACGGTCGGACAAGCCCGAGTCCTCCAAGAAGGACAAGAAGAGGAAGCCTGATAACGTGGTTCATACGATGGACCGACTTCAGAAGAACCCTCGAATGAGCCAACCGTCCATGGAGGAGCTGCTGAGTGGTCCATGCCTTTGGCACCTAAAGGGAAACCACAAAGCAAAGGATTGCTATTGACTGAAGGGATTTGCAACAGTTGCGCTCAAGGTGGCCAAAGATCCCCCGAGGCGCAATAGCAAGGACAAGACCAATGACGATGGCGACAAGAATGACTCAGGAGAGTTCCTGGAGCCCCGCAAGGAAGTCAACTTCATCTTCGGTGGCCCAGATGTCTATGTGTCTAAGCGCAAGCAGAAGTTGGAGCTTCGGGAGATCAACTCGGTGGAACCGGCTGCACCACAATTCATGAGGTGGTCTGAGATGCCAATCACCTTTGATCGGTCGGATCACCACAAGCACGTCACAAAGCCGGGTTGATACCCGCTGGTGCTTGCTGCTATGATGAAGGAGGTGAAGTTCAACAAAGTACTCATTGATGGAGAAAGCAGTTTGGACTTGATCTTCACCAAGACTCTCAAAGAGCTCGGTCTGTCAATCAATGATCTTCAGCCGAGTTCTTCACCTTTCCACGGGATTGTACCGGCAAGACTTCAGGTCCAATTGGACAGATCAGTCTGCTGGTCACCTTCGGGACCCATGAGAATTTCAGGACCGAGCGTATTCTCTTCCACGTGGCGGATTTCGACTCAGCATACCATGCTATCATCGGTCGTCCGGCTATGGCTAAATTCATGGTTATCCTACATTATCCATATCTCACCCACAAGATGCTAGGCCTGAATAGAATAATCTCCCTCTACTCGGATCTTTGGAATTCTTTAGATTGCGATGTACAGAGTTGTGAGATGGCCAATAAATAGTTAATGCTGTCCGACCAGAAGGAGATCCAGCAGGCAGTCGGCACGGAGGAGCAGACCAGAGCGAAAGTTCCAACATAGAAGCCTACCAAAGACAAGATTCAGACCGATGACATCCAAACCAAGGAAACCCTGCTCGATCCTGAGGACCCCGATAAGGTAACTTATGCTGGGGCCAACCTCGACGAGAAATAGGAACTCGCACTCACTCTTTTCCTCCAGGAAAATAGGGACATCTTTGCATGGAAACCATGTGACATGCCGGGAGTTCCTAGGGAAAAGATTGAGCACAAGTGAAGGGTACCCCAAGGGGCTACCCCCGTTCGGCAGAGGCTCAGAAGATTTGCGCAAGATTGCAAGGACGCCATGAAGAAGGAGATAGTTAGACTATTAGATGCTAAGTTTATAAAGGAGGTGTATCATCCCGACTGGTTAGCAAATCCAATCCTTGTACCCAAGAAGAATAAAGAATGGAGGATGTGTGTTGATTATACTGATCTCAACAAAGTCTGTCCTAAAGACCCTTTCACTCTTCCTTGTATTGATCAGATTGTAGACTCGACAGCCGAGTTTAAGCTCTTGAGTTTTCTAGATGCCTATTCAGGCTATCACCAGATCCCACTGAAGGCTGAAGATCAGATTAAAACTTCCTTTATAACACCCTTCAGCGCCTATTGCTATATCATGATGCCTTTTGGTCTGAAGAATGCTGGCGCCAAACCAACGAGGTAGTCAATGCTGCCTTGCCGCTCAGATCGGCCGAAACGCAGATCATATGTTGATGACATCGTCATCAAGACTCAGAATGTCAAAGAGCTTATTTCTAACCTGGCAGAAACCTTTGACAATCTGAGGCATTATTCAATAAAGATGAATCCCAAGAAGTGTGCTTTTGGGGTTCCTTCGCGAAAGCTACTCGGTTACATTGTTTCGAAACGAGGTATAGAAGCCAACCCGGATAAAATCAAGGCGATCCTTGGTATGGGGCCACCTAATTCTCAAAGGGATGTACAGAAGCTGATCGGATGCATGGCGTATTTGAGTCGCTTTATTTCCCGACTGGGGGTTAAAGGGTTGCCACTTTTTCAACTGCTTAAAAAGTAGGAAGACTTCGTTTGGACCAAAGAGGTGCAGTCGGCATTGGACGAGTTGATGGTTTACCTCAGCAGCATTCCAGTATTAGTGCTAACAGTCAGGTTTACCTCAGGAGCCAGGAGAAAAACTTCAGCTTTACATATCGGCTACAACTCAGGTTGTGAGTACTAACAGTCGACCGAGAAGAAGAGGGGCATATACAAAAAGTACAACACCCAGTCTACTTTGTGAGGGAGGCCCTTGGTGCCTCTAAGGTAAAAGACCAACAGATCTTGAAGTTGTTGTATGCATTGTTGATCACCTCCAGGAAGTTGAAGCATTACTTTCAAGCTCATCTGATCGAAGTCCAGACCTCCTTCGCACTCGATACAGTGCTACACAACCGAGAAGCCAAAGGCACAATCGCCAAGTAGGTAGTCAAACTTGGTCAATATACCATCACGTTCACGCCTCGATCGGCTATAAAGGGACAAGCGCTAGCTGATTTCATTGCTGAGTGGATAGAGATTCAAAACCCACCTACTGCACAAGACATCGAGTATTGGAAAATGTACTTCGATGGGTCTCTTCAATTACAAGGAGCGGGTGAGGGAGTCGTGTTTATCTCACCCACTGGAGAGAGGCTTTGATATGTCCTTCAGTTGATGTTTCGCGCATCTAACAAGGCTGCGGAATATGATGCCCTTCTACACGGTCTGCGCATCGCCGCGTCACTCGGCATCAAGCGCCTCGACGTCTTTGGTGACCCGGCTTTGGTTATTAATCAGGTCACTAAGGATTGGAACTATGTGGATGATAGTATGAATGCTTACTGTCAAGAAGTAAGGAAGCTCGAAGGCAAATTCGATGGATTGAAGTTCACGCATGTTCTTCGAGACAATAACCAAGCGGCCGATGAATTGGCCAAAATAGGATCATCCCGGTCTATGGTCCCACCAGGTTTTTTCTTACACACTCTGGATTCCCCCACGATTACTCCTCAGTCGGATGTATTAATGAGTGATGTTAATGATCTCGTTGGTGATGACAACATGGAGACTGATTGGCGTGACCCGCTCATCCAATATTAGGATAAGGGAATGCTGCCTTCGGATCCTAATGAGCAACGAAGGTTGGAGACCCGATGCCGAGGGTATTTGCTAGTGGGAGACCAACTCTATAAAAGAGGAGGTTCAAACATCTTGATGAGATGCATCTCGATACCAGAAAGCCAAAAGTTGGTAGAAGAAATTCATTCCGGGAATGTGGCAATCATGCAGCTTCTAAGACTTTGGTCGGCAAAGCATTCCGACAAGGGTTTTACTAGCCCACGGCGGTTGAAGATGCACATCGGGTCGTTTGTACGTGTGAAGGTTGTCAATTCTTTGCTCAACAAATGCATGTGCCTTCACAACAACTTTAGATGATACCTTTGACTTGGCCCTTTGCTGTTTGGGGGCTCGATATTGTCGGCCCTTTCAAAAAGGTGCCAGGCGGGTTCACTTATCTGTTTGTTGCTATTGACAAATTCACCAAGTGGATTGAAGCAAAGCCGGTCGGCAAGATTACATCAAAGAAGGCTATTGAGTTTGTCAAGGATGTCTTCACTCGATTCGGGGTTCCTCATGATATCATTACCGATAATGGCACTCAATTCACTTCAGTGGAGTTCTGTGACTTTACCGATGAGATGGGAATAAAAATCCGCTTTGCATCAGTGGCTCATCCTCAAGGCAATGGGTAGGTCGAACGGGCCAATGGTATGATTCTCCAAGGATTAAAGCCTCGGATATTCGACAGCCTTAAGCCTTATGCCGGTCGGTGGGTCAAAGAATTGCCTTCAGTTCTTTGGGGGCTTCGCCCAAACACCAGTCGGGCAACTGGTCAGTCACCTTTCTCATTGGTCTATGGCCCAGAGGCTATGCTGCCGACCGAAGTCAGCCTTGTTTTGGCACGGGTTCAGGCGTATGATGAACAACTTTCTGAGGAGAATCGAGAGATTGATTTGATTGCAGCAGAGGAGTTGCGTGATCGCGCTCTATTTCGGTCGGCACTTTACCAACAAGGCTTATGTTGTTATTATGATAAAAATGTACGTAATCGCCACTTCCAAGTTGGAGATTTAGTGCTTCGCCAAGTGCAGTCAATGAAGAACCAGCATAAGCTTTCTCCAAAGTGGGAAGGACCATATGTTGTGAAGGAAGTCACTCGCCCGGGGGCTTACCGACTGATGTATGAAGACGGCGATGATATACCAAATTCTTGGAACATAAATCAGCTACATCGTTTCTATACTTAATTATTCCTTTGTATACTTATACATTATTCATGAATGAAACTTTGGTCTTTTTGATGAAACATTTTTGATTATTTTCATTCTATATTATCTCGATTCCTTAATTTATTTTATTAAACAATCGAGCCAGGGGGCTAGTAATAATGTCCCACTTCAGTCTAACCGTATTTTGGTTTTGGACTACTTTCTGACCGATTTCTTCTCTTTGAATACGGTCTTCATTTTCTTGGTCTAACATCTATACATTATGGTTATATACTTTATACTGCACATCGGACTAACACTATACTAAACCCAGAGCCAAATGTTAAGGCAGACCTGATACAATTTGAGTTTCTCAATGACAGAAACATACTTATGACATTTTTATCAATCTTTTAAAGATGATAAGCATGAAACTAGTTTACATCCAGGTAATATTGTTTCATTACATAGATATTGCTAATGATCTCTAATATTACAGGATTTACAGCTCCTTTGAACGAGAGGAAGATTCAGCTCGTAGCTCAACCTCAGGAGTTGCTGGAGGAGTAGGCACGATCGGATTGATCTCTATATTATCAACCAAAGCTCAGGAAGTTTCCAGCATGGAATCCAAGAGCAACTGGCATTGGTCGTCAGTCAAGTCTGGGTTGAAGCCCTCCTTAATCTTGTCCAATGGCAGAGCGGGAGACCAAGATTGACAAATAGCCAGAACCTGACTCCTGGCTTCGGTCGCCACTCATCGAGTGTTATGAGCAATATCTTCTGATGCATGCTCCAGCAAGTACTCCAAGGAATGGCCAGATTGCTCCACTCGGTCGGCATGAACATAGTCCATTGCCTTGTAAGATAGAGCTGCAAATGATAATTTGTTGTTAGTATGATCAAAAGAGGAATCAAGCAGATGTGAGAAATAATGAAGGGCTTACTGGCAAGTTTACATTTGAAGGATTTGGAGGTGCTATTAGCTTCCTCTATCTTGGGGTCAGCCTCCTTCAGCTCCTTCTGCAGCCGAGTGATCTCGGCCTTCTGATCCTTGATCGACTTCGAGAGGTTTTCCTTCTTAGTATTTAAGGCATTAACAAACCTTTGCTGATTAGAAGTCAACTTCTCTAGGTCAGCAACCTTCTGGTCACGAGCTAAAAGACGAATATTTGAATCTTTAGTGCTAGAGTGATTGGTTGGTTATTTAAACACAGGTGGTGAGTGATCTTACCAGCTAAATCTTCTCGGCCTTGGTTTAAAGCCTTGGTCATTTCTCTTTGGTCGGTCTGCAGCTTTTCAATTTCCTTCTGTGCTTTGGCAAGCTGCTGACCGGTGACTAGCAAAACACCAGCAAAGTGTTAGTCTTATTTAAAGACTTGAATACCATAGAGTTTAGGACATACCAAAAGTCTCGGCTTCAAGGTATTCCACCCTAGCCTGTTTTCTCTCTACGAGAGCATACATTTTCTGTATACAAAAAGGGGTTAAACCTTAGGCAAGATTAAGACAAAGCAAAAGCAGAGTATTGAAGTACCTTGCTAGCTTCTCGATGTTGATGCATGATTTCCACATCCTCCACTTTAGGCCGACCGAGTAAATCTACAGATAATGTCGCTTTACCTTTGTCAAGAGGCGAAGGGACGACAGCAGGAGCAGGTTGGGGTACAGGCGCCAGAATAGGAGTAGGAATTGTCTAGTCGACTGGCTTATCCACTTCGGTTGGTGTGTTTGATGACTTGCCGACCGACTTGGGCATGTCAGTCGGACGAGGAGGAGGTCCAGATCGAGTGTCTCCGGACTCTTGGGCACTCTGAGAATCACTCGTCCGACTACTGCCAAAATGAATATCGAAGAGATTAAGATGTGTTACAGATGGCATAAGAGACAAGGAGCATAAGGTTAAAGAATTAACCTAGGAGCCTTCTTGAGCTTGATTCGGCACAACCTCTTCTTCGAAGAAGTCGACTGAAAATTAGTCTCCTTCCTCTTCTGGGTAGATTTTTCTGCCTTGTCGGTCTGATCCACCTTCCCCGCATCACTCTGAGTTTGGCTCGGGGGCTCCGACTGGCTTGAAGGTCGGTCGAAGGGAGTGGGGGTGTGATGACCAACGTCAGCAGACGACAACTCTTCGTCATCATCCTGATCTCCTATATATTGCCGTCGGCACCCAACGGTCTACTTTACTCGCCGACCGGGGGGAGGCAGGGTGGAGACCGGGTCAGGACGAGCACCTGCAGAAGAGCTCGAGCCTCCGGTACCGGTCTGCTGCGTCTTCTCAACATAGTCCAGTCCCTCGGAATCGGTCAGAGGGAGCGGAGGATGAGAAATATAAGTATCCAAAACTTGCATAGGAATCAAATTTTCAAGCAGGGCATCAAGATAAGAATATAAAGGATTGCACAAAGCATACTGAGGCTTACTCGGACCCGCATAGTGCCCTTGTTATACGCCTTCTTGATCAGCGAGTCATCCTGAAGGATATCTCCTTCAAATATTTTTGACAGGTGTTTCTTACGGTGGGTCAGGCACCTCCCTGGTTTTGTTATTATTGACGTAATTCCACGCTGGGTGACTCAGTAGCTTCAGGGGCTACACTCTACGAACTATGAATCTCTTGGCGATGGTAATTCCATCAATGCCTTCAGCCTTCAAGTCGGCTATCTTCTTCAGCAGAGTGACCACATGAGGATTGGTCGGATTGGGCTTCTCTATCCATTGCGCCAAAGGAATCGCCTTGGCACCGGTGAAATTGGCAAGAATAGGGGGAGGGTTGTCACAATAAAACCACTCATCCTTCCAGTTCTTGTTCCCGGTCTTCAACGGCACATTTATGTACGCCTCCTTCTTGCGCAGCTGGAAGCCAACGCTGCCTATAGCTACTTGATTGTCCTTGGTCGACAGCGGGCGGAGGACAAACAGATGGCAGAATAAATTGAAATAGGGGAGGATTCCTAGAAAGGCTTTACACATGTGCACGAAGATGGTGATGTGAAGAATGGAAACTAGATTGAGGTTGACAAGCTCAATCCCATAAAAGAAAATGAGCTCGCGCAAGAAGCTGCAGCAGGGGACTCAAAAGCCGTGCTCGAAGAATAAGCGGAATACAACTATTTGTTTATAAATAGGGATGGGGCCAGATTCACAGGGTACCTTCCAGTCGATCCGTACTTGCTCTGGAAGGACGCCGTCGATCACCATCTGATTCATGTCGGCCTGGGAGAGGTTGCTCTTCGAGAACTCCCGAAGCTGCTCCGGGATGTCGATCTCCGATGAGGAAGACACGGCGGTGGCAGTGGGAGTGGCAGGGACCGAGCTGGAAACCTTCTTGCAACCCATGGTGACGATTGTTTCGGGCGTGGCGGATCGAATGCTGAACTCTAGCAAAGGCTTAGGGGCTAAGCGCGGCGAGATCTGCGGTGGCTGGAAGTGGCAGTGCTAACCCTAGCTGTAAAGCTGAGGAGTCAAGAATAGAGGAGGCACAAGGAAGACGAAAGGTTTGTGCACAAATGTGGCATGGACTGAGAGTCAACTCGATGCTGCCTTTTATACTACCACTTTTTGACCTAAGGGTCCCATGGGCCAAGGTGGGCCCAACAGTGATGAAAATTTTTGCTTAAGCAAAGATTAGCTAAGGACCTTAAGTATGATTAGGGTCTAAACCCTTGACAAATAATGCTCATGGGCTTCTTTGATGAGAAGCATTTGAAAATTATTTAGCCATATCTATATGATTTGATGATAATGTAGGAAAGGACTTGATGGTCATATGGATATAAGTTCAAAGGTTATGGTATTGATTGATGTCAATAACCAAATTGTCAAAATTGGGCTTATGGATAATTAGAGTGACTAATTATCAGGGAAAGGCCGTATTACAATTGATGTCATTTAGCTTAGTACCATTCTATGATTGATGTCATATTGGTCCACCTGAATTGAATACGATTGAAATCATAAACTTCAGACTGACCAGTCACTCGGACATGATGAATGTCACTCGGCCTATGTAATAATCTGTCGGCAAGGCTGAAGCTTTGCAAGTTAACTTATTGGTTGGATGACCAGAGGTCTATTAGACTCAAGCTTGATGGTTTGAGTAAAATATATACAAAATAATAAGAGCTAATATAATTAGACTCTTGCATTATTTGTTAAGTCTCCAAATTATACAAGAGTCGGGGACTACACCTGATCAGGTGCACCTAACCGGTGCACCAAATCTATCAGGAATGTCGACAAAGAGGTCTTCCTAATTTATGATCTACATTGAAGATCGTTTGGAGAGTTGAAGCTCAAAACCAGGAAGCACTCGGGGGCTGCTGTGGGATACTTGCCTTACGGGTATCCTCATACAATACTAAGTCGGTAGCCGACCGGGTACTTCATCGGCAAGGAAGCCGACCGACTCAACTTGGAGCGCAAGGCATGTAGAGATAGACTTTCTATGTAAACCCTAAGGGGTTACGACTAGGACTCCTCATGTACCCCCCTGTCGATCGGATATATAAGGCAGCAGGGTACCCCTTGTCGAGGGACAAGTTGACAAGTCTCATAACATCAATACAATACATAGAACATAGGATGTAGGGTTTTTTCTCTCGTCGAGAGGGCCCGAACCTGTATAACTCGACGTCTTGGGTTACCATCGTAGTTCTTAGTCTCGACATAGCCCTATACATTTTACTACCGATCTCAAGCTTCGACAATTCTTCTACTCCAAGAATTTGACCTTGAAATTAGAGATAAGGAAAGGGGTAGAGAATTATGTTGCATCATTTGTCGCGTATGCAAGTGACTAACATGCAAGAAATTCCAATAAATGACTTCCTCCGCGACGACATGCTACTGAAGGTGACGGACTCCGTCCTCTGGTATGTAGGCATTGTAAATTTCACTGTTGCAGGCTATGTACCACCAGGTGAGAACAAGAAGAACCTCATCTATGAGATTCGACGTCATGTATGGGATGACCCGTACCTCTATAGAGTATGTTCTAACGGGTTGCTAAGTAGATGTGTCCCAAGAATCGAAGGCACCTAGATAATCGAGAAATGCCATGCATCTCCATATGGAGGCCACTTTGGTGCATTCCGCACCCAAGTAAATATCTGGCAGAGTGGATTCCTCTGGCCATCAATGCATGAAGACACAAAAGAATTCATCCGAAGATGTGGGAATTGCGAGAAGCATGGAGGGATTACTGCTCGCAATGCAATGCCCCTAACATACAACCTTCAAGTGGAATTATTTGATGTATGGGACATTGAATTTATGGGACCGTTTCCAAAGTCCTATGATTGCGAGTACATCTTGGTGGCCGTTGGGTATGTATCCAAATGGGTAGAAGCAATACCATGCAGAGCTGCCGACTCCAAGCACACCCGAAGGATGTTCCACGAGATCACCTTTCCTCGTTTTGGAACACCACGGATGGTGATAAGTGATGGAGGGTCTCATTTTATTGATAAGACCTTCCGGAACTTCTTAAGAGAGCTTGGAGTAAAACACAACATTGCAACTCCATACCACCCTCAGATAAGCGGGCAGGTAGAAACTTTAAATAAACAGATTAAGAACATCCTACAGAAGACCATGAATGAGATGGGGAGTGGATGGAAGATGAAGCTACGAGATGCACTTTGGGCATATATGACATCATACAAAACACTGATTGGTATGTCTCCCTTCTAGCTCGTATATGAAAAAACTTGTCATCTACCAGTCAAGATGGAACATAAAGCACATTGGGCCATCCGGAAATGGAACATGGATCTTAGGGAGGCCAGGAGACGTAGAAAAATACAGCTGTCCAAGTTAGAGGAATGGAGAGAGAAGTCTTACCATAGTGCCAAGATCTACAAGGAGAGAACCAAAAGATGGCACGACCAAAGGATCAAGCCTAAGGAGTTCAAGCCAGGTGACAAGGTGTTGCTCTTCCACTCCAGAGTCAAGTTATTTGGCCATGGGAAGCTTCAGAGTAAATGGGAAGGACCATTCACCGTCATTAATATACATCACATGGAGCAATCACACTCCAAAATGACGGAGGGAACCAGTTTAAGGTAAATGGTCAATGTTTAAAAGTCTTCCTAGAGCCAGATGACAACCAAGGTAAGGAGGTAGATGTGCTCTATTTAGTTGATTTCAATGCACTACTCTAGCATTCCTCTCTGCATTTTTTCTCATTTGAATAAATTTAGACTCCCCGGTCCTAGACCTGGTAGAGTCCTTTTTTGTTTCCCCAATCTTTTGTTTGTTTCAAATAAAAAAACAGTCAGGCACAAGAACAAGTGTGGGGGAGGCTTCTCAGGCTTTTTGATGCGTAAGAGGTCAACATCATGAGAAAGAGCATGGCAGCCAGGCATCCCAGCTTCCACCCTCTTCACTATGATGGTTTACGCACTCAATCCCATCACCTCCTTGTTTTGCGAGTTAAAATTATTTTCTCTTGGATCAACCATAAAAATTTAACTCGAAAACTAAAATGAACCTTGTGAAAGACCCGTTTTATTTCATGCTTCTATTTGGTTGGCTTGCATGCTCCTTATTCCTAATTCATAAACTTGTTGCTTGTGAACTACATCTTTAGGAAAGCATGTCACCTAGGTAGTTGATGCATGAGATATGGTTTGATGAAATGAATATTTCTCTTATGCTTAATGTGCTTGGGAATTTTTTTTACAAAAATTAAAACCCATAGCTTGACTCCTCAATGATTATATCTTCCTACCAAAGCCATATAATAAACTCTTTGAAAACCTTATGTATATGCTACTTGTTGTGTTGCTGAACTTTGTCAAATTGTTGTGACCCTTGTGAGTTACTTTTTATGAATTTTTTATCAAGATTATGTGCACACCACTTTGCTAATACTTCTTCACTGGAAGTTAGCACCACCATATCCATTATCCATGTGCTAAATCTTCTACACCGGATGATAGCACTTCCATGTCATGATCCATCCATTAAATAAAGTACTCCATCATATTCTGATGAACTTCCTCTCAAAATATCCTTGTAAAACAGACATGGGCTATTCGTGATTTCAAAAAAAAAGGAGTGAAAAAAAAAGAAAAGTGAGAGAGAAAGAATTAGCCCATGCTCTCAAATGCATATCAATTAGAAGGGAGGGAGCATCTTAAAAAAAGGGGAGTATTCTCAAATGAACCTTGTGAAAGACCCGGAGGGGGTCGGCACCTGGCCAAGGCCGCCACCCGGCCTACCATGCCACCCGGCATGGGCCTCCGCCCGACCTACCGTGCCGCCCGGCCTACCTTACCGCCCGGCTTCAGGTTACCATCTGGGGTTGCCAGCCCACTTGGCCCAAGACGCCTACCGGCCCCAAAATGAAGGAGTCGGTGGAAACCGATCCAACAACCGCCTTTGGGACAAGATCTGAGCCATTGGAAGAGAGTCGGTTGGGAACTGACCATATCAAACGGCCACCCGGCCTACCCTGCTGCCCATTGGTGCATGCCGCCCGGCACACATGGCCGCCCGGCATGACCCGCCGCCCGGCGGACCGACTTTTGCCCACCGACTCTCCTTCACCTACAAGTACCCGCCAACCCTTTGCCACCTATAAATGGAGGGGGAATTCGGCATAAACAAAAGAACACAAGAAGAAGTTTTGTAGTCCACTCCAATGGCTTTAGCACTATCAAGTTCTTAGAAAATAGGGAGAGAGTGAGGGAGAGTTAGGAGAAGGTCCGGGCTTGTCAGCGCCTTCTCCACACTTGTACCTCGGCGGATGCTTTTCTTCTTAGTAAGTATTCATGATCTTCCTTTGGTATTTAAGTTTCCTTTTTAAGTAAGTTCTTTCCTTAGTTGCTTACGAGATCATTGCTCTATTTACTTAGAGTATCATAGTCTTCTCTAAGTGTGACATTAAGACTTTGATAGTAATTAATAGCATAGACGTGGTGTCTAGGCTAGAGGTTACCTTTGTTTGCCGCGGGCCCCATGGTTTGTAGAGGTAGTTGATAGGTGGTGACAGCCCTATTCGGTCTTAGTAATCCTCTACGTTCGGGTACGTCGTAGAGCTATTGGCCGGAGTCGCTTGTGGATGCAGGGGTAAGCCGGTGCCTGAAGTAAGCAGTTATAGACTAAACCTATCTTATTATAGGATCCTTGACCATAGGAATCCTCTCTGCCCTCTGCCTACCATATTCTTGTTGTCCTTGGATGGATTAGTTTAGAAGAATAGTACACACATGTTCCCTGTGATTTGATAACCTAGAATACTCCTAGGTAAAGTGCTACATTGGTATCCGTGCGCTTATGGATTTATCTCTGATCATAAGAAATACCAACACCCGACTCTTGTGTAATTTGGAGACTGACAAATAATTCAATAGTCTAATAATATTATCTCTTAACATTTTGTTATGTATAATTTGATCAAATCATCAAACTTGAGTTTTCCTATCCTCTAATCATCAAACTGGAGAATCGGTTTGCACATCATCAAACATGACAACCGATGGAGTATAAAACCGAGTGATATACACTCTAGTCTGAGTGATTTAAAACACTTATATCATGACAACAATCATAATATAGTACTAAGCTAGAATGACATCAATCATAAAATAACTTTTCTTTAATAAACCATCACACGGATAAATCAAACTTTGAGCCAATCAACAACTGACTTCAATCAGTAACTTAGCCATTTAAATTTGATCCCATACGACCATCAAGTCCTCTGCCATGTGATCATCAGGTCACACAAATATGGGTAATATATAATTTTAGAAAAAAAATCTTCTCATCAAAGAAGTTTCCGGGCTTAAAACCCAGTTCTACTTAATCAGCAAGAGATCTATTAAAAGATCATTGTTGTATTTTTATTAACCAAAAGAATGGCCTAGCACTATATGGCCCATGTGGCCTGCTAGGCCTCGCCGAAGACTAGGTCAAACGCGAAGGTATGAAAAGGAACAAAACTGCTGATAAACATCACACCGTCATTTCGCCCAAACTCTATGTCTTCCTCGTGCTTCCCCTATTCTCGTGCCTCCTCAGCTCCTCATTGCTAGGGTTAGTAGTTTCTCACCACCGCCGTAGATCCTCCAGCATTCCCTAGCCCCCCGAGCTCATGCTAGGGTTAGGGTACCATTTCCAGATCCACTACAACACATCATCCCATCAAAATGACGCGCAAATCCGCCAAGAGGCAGAAAACTGCCACCGCTGCTGTCGAGTCATCGTCTTCGGAATTGGACATCCAGATCAGCTGTGCGAATTCCCAAAGAGCAGCATCACCACCAAAGATCTGAACACCATGGTGGTCATCGGCGTCCTTCCAGAACAGGCGCACATCAATTGGAAGGCACCTAGTTCTAAAGCCCATCCTCTTCCAATCCATAAGCAGATTGTTGCTTTCCGCTCATGCATGGTCTCGGAGTTCCCTGCTGTAGCTTCTTGTGTGGGCTCCTTTTCTTCTATGAGATTGAGCTTGATAATCTCAATCCCAATTCTATTCCACACATTGCAATTTTTGTGCATTTGTGCAAAGATTTTCTAAGTGTGTTGCCACACATTTCTCTTTTTTGCCATCTCTTCCTCCTCCAACCGCTGCTAACGAAGGAGAACCAAGTTGCCATTGGTGGAGTTGGCTTCCAGTTGCACAAGAAGGAGGTCTACATCAATGTGCCCCTGAACACCGGGAACAAGAACTGGAGGGAGGACTGGTTCTATTGTGATAATCCTCCCCCTATTCTTCCGGATTTTACTAGTGCAAAGGCCAGCCCCCGATCATGTTGGTCAGAGAAGCTAGACCCTAATGACGCCCAAGTGGTCAAACTGTTGAAGAAGATTGCTGACTTGAAGAAAGAGGGAGTTGACAGCGTCACAATAGCTAAAAGATTCATAGGCCCCGAGCTCAACCCCTCAAACAACAAAGCCATCCTACCTAGAAATATTCCACTGATGATGAGATAAGGGAGGTGCCCAACCCACCAAATTCCACTCTGTGTTGGTCTCGCTTGGAGAAGATGTTTGAAGGGAACATCCTTCAGGATCATGCCTTGATCACAAAGCCATACAACATGGGCACTCACGGGGCCCAAGTAAGCTCTGAATGTTCAATGTTTATTTTATACCCATCTTGGCGGATTGATAAGACTGGTCTGATATCTTGATGTTCATTTTCAAGTTCTAAACACTTATGTCACACCCTCCGCTCCTGTTGGTGGTTTCTAGATGCCCATTTTATCTACCAAAAAGGGATGTTTTGCATCTTAATTTGGTGGTTTAGACAAACAATTAACCCCATATTTGCATATATTTGTAGTTATACTGTTTTGGATGTAATCACAGGAAACAGGTGCAAAACAGGGCAATTATGGATAAAGGACTAAAGAGCAACGAAGATGGGCCAGATACTTGGCCGCACCGATCGGCTCCAATGCCGCGCCGATCGCCGCAGGAGGAAAAGATGACGAAGACAAGCCCAAGTACGGGAAAGATGAAGGCCCAGCCCAATATGAGTCAGAGTCGGTGGAAGCTGACCTAATCCCATCGCGTATAAAAGGAAGATAACTATCAAGAGCCAAGGGGGCAACAAAGAGACGTCAATCACGATATTGAGTTGTTAGAACTAGGGTTCCAGGATATTGGCGGCGGTGGTTGGTCAACACCGATGAGAACCACCAGAAGGGAGGTCGCACCGATTGGCGTGACGCTTGCATCGATCGGCTCGTGCGCATTCCAGCGCTATTTCTCATCCCTCTGCTATGTTTAGCGGGAGGATAAGCGAGTAGTCTCATATTCTCTTCTCTGGTGCGGGGATCTGGTCATGTAACTCTCATACTCATTGATACTCTCTTGATGAATTTATTCTATGTGATGAACTTAATTGCGCATCTATTTATCCCTTTCCATTAGTGTATGAGACTACTCGCTCATATTCACTTCTGTAGTGACAACCGGGGCGAACGAAACCAAAATGTCTTGTAGAATATTAAGGTCATTACTCGAGTTGATAAGAATAAGGTTACATGCTAGTGAACCAATCCTAAGGAGAGAATCCTTCATTATCCTGTTACATCTCCAATAACATTCATCCACCACTCTCTCACTGTCACCATTCACACCAACCCAACCATTGCAATCTGTTAGTAACCCTTTAATAGTAATAGTTCTGCTCGTTCCCTGTGGATTCAATAACCTTGGAATACTCTGAGGAAAAAAGAGCTACAACTGTACACCGTCCTCTTGCGGTATATAAGTGGGTGCGTAACTACGACCAACAAGCTCATTTTTTGGCGCTGTTGTTCTTTTACTATTAATATTCGTCTAATCCTTTCTTTTCTAGTTATTTTTGTTTTTGTGTTTTGTGTGAGTTTTCAGGATGAGTACGATAGGACCTTTTCTGACGCTCAGGGATCTTTCTTTGCGATCTCCAGATGTGCAAGTGCCTTGATCCTCAGACGAGAAAGCCACGGCCCCTCGTATGTGTTGAACCCCATTATCATTAGCATGGCTGAAGCAAATAGTTCTTTGGAGCAAAAGAGGAGAACCCGTATACTCACTTACAAGACTTGGAGGCACTTTGCCAAACATTCCATCATGAAGGAGTGCCCCGAAATCTTTACAGATGGCTGCTTTTCCCATTCTCTTTGGGAGGAAGAGCCAAAGAGTGGCACAAGGCAGCATCTCGAGAAGCGAAACGTAAGTGGAGTGAATTAGTTGGAAATTTTTGTCTCCACTATTTTCCTTTGCCAAAGGTGCAGAAGTTAAGAAGAGAAGTGGTGAACTTCTAACAAGAAGATAAAGAATCTCTCGCGGAAGCCTAGACGTGTTTTCAAATATTGTTGAAACTACAACCTGACCTAGGCATTGATGAGAATATGTGTGCTCAAACCTTCTACATGGCCATAAACAAAGCATCGAGGATGCCTTTGGATGGATCAGCCGGAGGAAATTTTCTGAGATTGACAGCCAAGGGATGGATCGAATTGTTAGGCAAAATTGCCAAGAATGAAGCTTTGCACAAGCATTCAGAAGAATACCTAGAACCAAACCGGCAATATCCAGAAGTCATGCAAAAGGAAGAGTTGTCGCCTGAACTGATCTTTATGTCAGAGAGTAGAGCAATGATTACTTTAGAGCATAAATTCGAAGAGATAGAGCCCGTTAGACCCGCCTCTATGGATCTGACATGTGCACCGATCGGCGTAGTCTTAGAACCGATCGGCACAATTGCAATAATAGGAGAACTGATCACCTTGACGACTCTGTCAAGTTGCAAGGAATATACCAAGATAGAAGCTACGATTCTGGACAGCCACATGAAGTAATTTGAAGGTAACTTTGCTAAACCAAAGGGGGATAGGACATTGGCGAATGCTAAACCACTCGACAAATTTGAACCAATGGACTGGATTTCTATTGATTTTTCACAAGAGTTGCTCAATATGTTAAGATCCTTAAGATGCTTCCCGAGCAATCGCCTTAAGTCGGAAGTTTTCGATCAAGAGATTATTAGGAGAGTTTTAGGGAAGCTTTACAAGGATGATATAGAGCTTGATGGAATAGAGGTGAAACAAGCAAAGAGATTACTAGATAGTTGCTTTGGGCCATCTCCCTACGAAGGATTGTGTGGTGTGTATGTTGTAGGTGTCACTGATGAAGAAGAAGAAGAACCATACATACCATGCGAGATATCAGGGAAGAAATTTCCAAGGGCTTTGTGTGACTTTGGTTCCCGTGTCAGCTTGATAACTTACGATTCATTTATGAGCATGCCTTATGGAACTCAACAGCGGCTGATAGGGACTGAACTTGAGCTCATCATGGCGGATGGAAGGAAGACCAAGCCACTGGGGGTGATCAAAAATGTTGAAATTGAGATCAGCTCGAAAACACTGCTAGTGGATTTCTTTGTTCTAAGTAATGAAGAAACTAGAATTGAAGACATTATTCTGGGAAGGCCGTTCTTAAGATTAGTACAAGCTGTTTTGGATGCTGGGAAAGGTCAAATTACGCTACACCTAGGAGGTGAAGAAGTGCAATTTCAATTTAATGATCCGTCTCATCAAGACCCTTCTTGCTATCAGGAATTCTACCCAGAGGAAGACGAGAAGATAGGGATGGATATGGGAGACTCACTTGACCACATCATGCGTGAAACTGACAAGGATACTACCAACGCCGATCGGTGCGATACTTGCGCCAATCGGCTCAACCAGGAAAATCCTAATTTTGAACCTCTAGGGGAGCTGGATCCAGATGAAGCACCAGAAGTGGAACAGAAGGAACTTCCAAAGGAGCTACGCTATGAATATCTAGGGAAGAATAAAACATATCCAGTTATCGTGAACAACGCCCTAATGAAGGAAGAAATAGAGAGGCTGCTTACTATTCCAAAAAGGTATAAGAAGGCTATTGGTTACACATTGGATGACATCAAGGGAATCAGCCTCGCATTCTGCATCCACAAGATTAACTTGGAAGAGAATGCTAAACCAGTGGTTGAAGGGATGTGAAGGCTGAAGGAATCAATGAAGCCAGTGGTTAAAAAGGAGATTTTGAAGCTGCTTAATTCATGTATGATCTACCCTGTTACTGATAGTGAATGGGTTAGTCCAGTACATTTTGTGCCCAAGAAAGGAGGGTTGACAGTAGTGCCTAATGAGAACAATGAGTTTGTGACGCCCCTTCCCGGAGGATCGAGGTCCCGACGATGCTGATAGCGCAGACACTTGATAATACAACATTGGTCCAAATTTAAGTTGAATATTACATTAATACAATTATTCAGAGTGCAGCGGAATTAATACAAGTTCATAAATGTTTTGAAACAGCAGAAGCGAATACGTAAAGGAACTACGCTCGACGGTATAGCCTGGTGGTGATCCATGCTCGAAGGACCATCACCCTAGCAACAAGCAACATCACTGCGGCGGCAAGTTGGATTCCCAGTGGGCGGTCCAACCCTTAGGGACTTGCATGTCCCAGGGCATCACATCTACATGCAATTCTATTTTTTCATTACCTGAAAAACATAATGGAACAAAGTCTGAGTACTAATTACTCAGCAAGACATACCCGTCGGACATTTAGACATGCAAAGGCTATAATAGGTGGCTTGATTAAAAGGACTCGCACTAAGCAACCTATTAGTTCTATCATGTTTTAATCATCAATTTAATTGGGTAGAGTCAAAATGTAACTTTAGTTACAACAATAGGGTAATAAAACAATAAATAAGTTAATACGACATAAGAGCAACAATAATACTGATCATCATCATCAATAAGCAACATAATCCATTCCATAATATTAGGTGCAACTACGCAATTGGCGTGGTGACCAAGTGGTACTCATTACTGCGAGGGACAACAATTGCAATCGATTTTACACTAGTTGGGAAAACCCGAGATGCATGACACATACGCACCAATTAAGGTCATATATGGCAACCTTTAGCAAGAAAAGCACCTACACCTCAGCCCGGGTGTGGTGACGTTGAGTGGGCATGCCGTTTTGCCAACAGTACGTCGTGGTTTGAACCGCCCACTCTAGCAGTAGGAGGGTCAATGACCAATGCACCTTAACCGTCCTCAATGCAAGTGACCTTTAATGCTATATCGGTTTACTCGTCCCCATAAGCTGGCATGCATTCGATACTGTTCAATACTTGATCAAGGGGCCGATCACGGACGGGTCCTAGGTTCGACAAGGCAGGGCTACCACAGTCAGCACCCATGTGTTGCTGCCAACCTACACATGCATTATCCCTGCCTGGTCATAACATAAAATAAACTTCTTTTAATAATTCCCGTTCCAGTGGTCAAGTTCATTCCTTAGTAATAATAATACCTTCTTAACGAGACTAGCAATTACTAAGCATAGCATAACAATACCGATTCTACCAAGTTCTAAGACAATAGCATAGGTCATTTGGATATCATTTAGGGTGGGTTTCAATCAACTCCTATGACCTAATGCAACAATAAGTATAGACACTAGTAAGATAAACTAGCAAAGTTTTATAAAAAGGCGAATGAAAACCGGGGCTTGCCTAGATCGATGTTAGTGCTAGCAACTACAACTTCTGGAAGTCTTCCTCTTACTCCTGGTTATCGTTACCTATATGATGGAATTGAATTAACGATATTATCGGAATACCTTTAAATGCAATGATATGATGCATGCAAGCACATCGTGTTTTAATATCAATTAAAAATTATTTTATGTTCTCGAAGCCATATGCTTCAGAGAAGTTGGATTGTTAATTAAGATTTTAGGTATATTATTCTTTATGTAATTAATCAAGGTAAATAAGTGAAATGAGAAATTAAATTAATTAGTATAGTAAAAATATGTTTTTGGACACGGGTGATTTACTGTGGACAGAGACACTCATGAGAAATAATTTCACCAAGTTTTATGGGCAAAACATTTATAGATTATTTACTAGCATTTCTTTTAGTAGAAAAACTAAATAAATTCCAGAGCACAAAATATTTCATATTTTACCAAACCAAAATTAGTGATGGTAGATAATCATGTTTTTACTAAGCATGCCAAAAATCAGGATTTAATTCTGTTCCTAGAATATCTGGTGAATTATTTGGTGTTTGGACAATTAAAGGAATCAATAAAAATATATTAACAGAGACATTGATTTATCATTTTACTAAATTAGATTACCTCAGTACGAATCTAACAAAATTTGTTTGGGCCAAAAAGGGTTTGAATTTGATTTACTATAAATTTTGGAAGTTTTTAAAATTTTCTGGTAATTTCCTGGTATTTATTAACTAAAAGGCTACCACGTTCGCGACATGTCAGCGGCACGTGGGCGACACCTCAGCTGCCAGTCGGATGCCACTTAGCACGGGGGGTCAACGGCGCCGGGCTCGCCGAAGCTCGGTCAAAGCTCGTCGCCAGCGGCTACGCGCGAAGACACCTCGCCGTAGAACCATGCACATGACATGCATGTCGAGGCGAACACGTCTGCGGGGGTTGGCGAGGATGGGTACTCACCGGAGGTGGCCGGCGGTGAGAGGCGGTGGGAAAGAGGACTTTGGTGGCGTCGCGAAGAGGACTCGGAGCGGTAAATCAGTCGGGGCCTTCTCCTACAGCATCACGGAGACAAGGCAACGGTCGGAATCACGTCGGCTTTCGTCAGGAAGGGCCGGAGATGGGAGTTCGTCATGGAGGCGGTGTCGGTTGGCAAGAAATAGGGCAATGGCGGGGGAACAAGTTGGAATGTCATCGACTCCGGTGGAGGAAACAAAGGGGAAACAGGTCAGGGAAACGCGTAGATGGTTTGCGCGCATGGGAGAAGTGGAAGGAGGAGACGAGGCTTACCAGGGGCAAGGAATTTTGGCCCGCGGCGAAGGAGGTTGCCGGAGAGGTTCACCTCAGTTCTTCTTCGATTCGGCCAAGGCGTGCTCGATTTCAGCTGGGCAAATACATGGGGAGGGGGAGTGAGTTTGTGCGTAGTGATATGTGTCTCTGGCTTGGATCGAGGAGCAGCGGGGGAGCGGGACTCGAGCTCAAGCTGGGTTCGGTAATGGTGGGGAGGAGCAGAGTGCGGAGAGGAAAGGAAAAGAGAGAGAGTAGAGGGAGCAGAGAATGGGAGTGAGTGGGCTTGTGCTCGTGGGTGCGCTTCAAGGTCAAGCAGAGGAGCAGAGGTGGTTAGGGTGTTTGAGCGCGGCGGAGGAGCTCGGAATTGAAGTTGCTGGCCGGGTCATGTCGGTGGACTGCAGAGAGAAGAAGAGGGGGAAAAATAGCCGTTGGCTCGCTCGCTCGGCAGAGGAAGAGGGGCAGAGGGGCAGAGGATCAATGGCACTGTAGCTCCGCGGGGTTCCAAGGCGGGAGTGAAGGAGACCTGGGTGGTGCACCGGCGTCGGCAAGGGGGCTCTGCACCAGTGGGGAGGAAGAAGAGAAGATTTTGCGCTGCACCCCTTCTGAAATTTGATTTCTCACACATAGGTCCCTGGTCAAAGGTAAATTCAATAATTTCAAAATAAATTAGCTAGGAAACTGCAAAAATAGTGAAAATTTGTGGACTGACTATGTAAATAGTGGAGAACACTCTGGTGAAGTTTATTTGTGATTTTCATAGAAATATTTTTAGAATTTAATAATTGCCTTAAATTGATACTTTAAACATTAATTAATTAATTGTGGCTTTTGCAATTCAGATAAAATGCTCAGTAAATTCTTAATGTTCTATTTTATTATTACCCAACTGTTGGTGATTTTATTTAGCATAAGTTGTATTGGAATTTTTAAGTTGTTTCCATAATTTGGTTGCAGGGTTTTATTTACCTAGATTTAATTCAACAGATGGCCCTCATATTTCATGCTATGTAATTCATGAATTGTGCTGTTCAAGCTCGCTAATTAGAAATGAGACACCTGGGGTGTCACAGCCCTCCCTCCTTAAAGAATTCTCGTCCCGAGATTATGAACAAAAAAATTGATGTGGACAAGGGTTCTCGATCTTCCAAAAGGTTCTAGATACGTTGATTTGGTCGGAGGCGACACACAAATCGATCCGGCTTCAAAACAGCATGTTCTAAACCCCGCAATCACAGCACGACGTCTCCTCTGGTTATCAACCGTCCTAAAATGATTGACCACGCCGAGAAGGCTAATCCCTACCTGCGAATCCAGAACACAAGCAAGAACAAAAAAGAATGCAACACAATTGCAGATGTATTATGAATCTCACAAAGTTGGGGTCTCACAAACCGTGATGATGGTGAAACTGTTATGAACAGAATAATCTAAGCAAAATCCGAACCCTAATGGTGTGGCGGCAGCTGTATATGAAGACCCTAGGGTTGTGCAAGACCCTCTGGACGCACCCCTAATTGGGCTCAACTAGATACAAAGCCCAAAGGACAAAAATAGGCGACGTAGCACCGAAACAGATTCTGTACCCTCTCTTGTTTCGACGATTCCTGATGACTCTGGATGAATTTTGATATGGGACCGGTGGCATTGGAAAGGTCTTCTTCTTATATTTCCGTGCATTTGTAGAATGTCCAAATCCGAGTCCGTATCCGTCCTGGGCATCCATTTTAGTGCAGAGTGGTCCTAAGCCCCAAAACAGACTCGAAGTCGGTTTTGGTTGGGCCTCCACCTTGGCTTCCACGTTCTTGCTGGTCCTCCACGTCTCCAAGTCCTTCTCCAATCATCTCCTGGTCCTCTCCATGGTTCCTAATTACAATATAATCATTAGGTAGCAAACCATTCTCAAAAGTGACATATAATGAAGAACGTAGGAACGAGCTCACCTTTAAATTTAGTCGTCGTGCACGAGCTCTAGTCATTGGACCTTGCAAGTCCAGAATTGGAGGAGTGTTGCATGTATCCTTAGGAGTGATGTCCTCATCATCCTCCCCCTCTTAAAGTGGAGTCGTCCTCGACTCAAGCTCATTCTCTTCTCCCAAGTATGGTTTCAAATATAAAATGTTAAAAGTAGGACTAACCCCGAACTCGGGAGGCAACTTAAGTTTGTATGCATTATCATTAATCTTCTCAATTATTTTGAAAGGACCATCAGCTCTAGGCATTAATTTAGACTTTCTCAAATCTGGAAATCTATCCTTTCTCAAGTGTAACCATACTAAATCTCCTACATCAAGTTTTACTTCTTTTCTACCTTTACTACCAGCAATTTTATACTTTTCATTCATCTTTTCAATGCTAAGTCTAGTGCTCTCGTACATTTTCAATATAAATTCAGCGAGCTCCTTAGCATCAACATGAACTCTCTCATGAATAGGTAGAGGAAGTATATCAAGTGGAGTACGGGGATCAAAACCATACACTACCTTGAAAGGACTTACCTTGGTAGTAGAATGCGTTGCCCGATTATATGCAAACTCAACATGAGGCAAACATTCTTCCCATTGCTTTAAATTTTTCTTCAAAATAGCTCTCAAATAGTACCCAAAGTGCGGTTCACCACCTCAGTTTGTCCATCAGTTTGTGGGTGACAAGTTGTAGAAAACAACAACTTTGTACCCAACTTATTTCAAAGCGTGCGCCAAAAGTGACTCAAGAATTTTGCATCACGATCTGAAACAATAGTAGAAGGCATACCATGCAAACGTACAATTTCTTTGAAAAAGAGATCAACAATATAACTAGCATCATCAGTCTTATGACATGCTATAAAGTGTGCCATCTTAGAAAATCTGTAAACAACAAGAAAAATACTATCACTCCCCCTCTTAGTCCTAGGCAGTCCTAAAACAAAGTCCATAGAAATATCCGCCCAAGGAATAGAAGGAACAGGAAGTGGCATGTATCCTTAGGAGTGATGTCCTCATCACAAACTAGAGGGAAATACGGTGGTCATAGTATACCTGTATATGACGACCAAAATTCCGGGTAGTGAGTACTTAGAAATTCTTCAGATTCCCAAGTGGACTCGTCTTCCGAGTGATTACTCCATTGAACTTTATAGAATTTGAGGGTTCTTTTATGGGTTGTGCGCTCTTTCTCATCGAGGATCTTTATTGGTTGTTCCGAGTATGTGAGCTTTGGTTGAAGTTGGTCATAGCCTTCCAAGACTTTGTCAATGGGTGGTTTGAGACACCGCTTTAGTTGAGAGACATGAAAGGTGTGATGAACTCTAGATAGATTAGCGGGTAACTCCAGCTTGTAGGCTACCCTTCCACATCATTCCAAAATTTGGAATGGCCCAATATAATGAGGAGCTAACTTTCCTTTGACTCCAAACCATTGGATACCCTTCATAGGTGACACTCGAAGATAGACGTAGTTACCCTTATTGAAATACAGTGGTCTACGTCATCGGTTTGCGTACTTCTCTTGGTGGCATTTGGCAGCCTTAATATTTGCCTGAAAGGTACGAACTTCTTCTTCTGCATCTTTGACAAGATCAGGACCAAAGGTTACTCTTTCTCCAGATTCAGACCAGTTTAACAGTGTTCTACATCGGCGACCATAGAGTGCTTCAAATGGTGACATTTTCACACACTCCTGGTAACTGTTGTTATACGAGAATTCATCGTAGGGTAGATACTCATCCCAGTTAGCACCATGTGTTAAAACACATGCCCTAAGCATATCTTCCAAAATTTGGTTGACGCGCTCTGTCTGCCCATCGGTAGCGGGATGGTAAGCAGAACTACGAATTAGGCCTGTACCCAAAGATGCATGCAGCTGTTCCCAGAAACGAGCGACAAACTGTGAACCACAATCTGAGATGATGGTCTTGGGTACTCCATGATGACACATAATTCTTGCAATGTATAGCTCTGCGTATTGTCGTATGTTGTATCTATTGTTGACCGGCAAGAAGTGAGCAGATTTGGTGAGTCGGTCCACAATGACCCAAATAGAATCATGCTTACGCAAATAGAATCATAAGTCCATGCTGATGTCCTCCCATTTCCAAGCGGGGATACTCAATGGTTGAAGCAATCCGGCTTGTTTCAAATGGTCAGCCTTAACTCTCTGACAAGTATCACATTCTACAACATATCGAACCACTTCTCGCTTCATTCTTGTCCACCAAAAATTCTTCTTTAGATCTTGGTACATTTTATTACTACCCGGATGGATGGAGTACTTGGAGTGATGTGCTTCATCCAAGATTTTCCGTCTAAGTTCAAAGTCTTTTGGTACTACCAAACGGTCATTGAACCATAGGGTACCGTCAGCGTCTTGAGTGAAGCATTTTGCTTTACCCTTCTTAATGTTTTGACGAATATGATTCGTACCAATGTCATTTTTCTGTGTAGCAATAATTTCTTCATGAATAGTAGAACGTACACTAAGGTTGCTAATCACTATGGCAGGCGAAACGTGAAGGCTGGGTTCTGAAGCAGTGACGTGGTTGCCGTTGTTTTGATATTCCAGTACTAGGTGATGGCAGTGTACCTTCCTACTCAATGCATCAGCGACTACATTGGCCTTGCCTGGATGATAATGAATCTCCAGGTTATAATCCTTAATCAGATGTAGCCACCGATGTTGTCTCATGTTCAGATCAGTCTAGGTAAAGATATATTTTAAGCTCTTATGCTCCGTGTAGACGTGCACTAAGTTTCCGAGCAAATAATGCCTCCATATTTTTAGTGCAAGTACAACTGCAGCTAGTTCAAAATCATGAGTTGGATAGTGCTCTTCATGCTTTCGTAGTTGTCGAGATGCATAGGCAATGACACGACCTTCCTGCATGAGCACACATCCAAGCCCTGTCCCAGATGCATCACAATACACGTCGAACGGCTTCATGATGTCTGGTTGAGCCAGTACTAGGGCAGTGGTCAATAATTTCTTCAATGCTTGAAATGCTTCTTCACAACTGTTGTTCTAGTGGAATTTCTTATCCTTTTTCAACAGCTCTGTGATGGGTTTGGTCAGCCGAGAAAAATTTGGAATGAACCTACGATAATATCTAGCTAGCCCGAGGAAACTGCATACTTGATGAACCGTCTTTGGTGACTTCCAATCTAACACATCTTGAACCTTGCTAGGATTCACCGAGATACCTTCCGCAGAGACTATGTGACCAAGAAATGGCACATGGTCCAACCAAAATTCACACTTGCTGAATTTTGCATACAACTTGTGATCTCGGAGGCATTGAAGAACAATGCGAAGATGCTTAGCATGCTCTTCCTTGGACTTGGAATAGATGAGGATGTCATCAATGAATACTACCACAAATTTGTCCAACTCGGGCATGAATACCGAATTCATGGGGTACATGAAATGGGCAGGGGCATTCATCAATCCGAATGACATTACTAGATACTCAAACAATCCAAATCTAGTAGAGAAGGCGGTCTTCGGAATGTCCTCAGCTCTGATCTTGATTTGATGATAGCTCGAGTGGAGGTCAATCTTTGAAAAGACCTTAGCACCAACCAATTAGTCGAAGAGGATATCTATACGGGGTAATGGGTATTTGTTCTTGATGGTAACTTCGTTAAGAGGCCGATAGTCAATGACAAGGCGCAAGGACTTGTCCTTCTTCTTCACAAAAATAGCAGGGCATCCCCAAGGTGAAGTGCTTGGGTGAATGAATCCCTTTTCCAATAAGTCATTCAATTGCTTTTTCAACTCAGCCAGCTCATTCGGGGCCATTTTATACGGGCAACGGGATATCGGGGAAGTTCCTGGTTGGAGCTCTATCTTAACTTCCACGTCATGGTTAGGCGGTATACCAGAGATGTCCTCGGGAAACACGTCCAGATACTCATGAACGACGGGAATACTCTCGAGTGATTGCCCTTCCAAGTGATCGATAATCAAGGCCTTCGATGAATTGGCATTTAGAGAAAGTGTGTCCTTTTCATGCAAGGGAGAGTTGATGTGAACAATGCGAGGCTCAATATCTAGCATGGCTCTATGGGTTTTCATCTAGATCATACCTATGATCAGGGCGATCTCTTGGTCCTTGAGCATGATGAAATCAGTGGGGTAGATCTTTTTATTAATTTCAATTGGAGCCTTACACACTACCACGTTAGCAAAAATTTGTCCAGCAGGGGAGCAGACGGTGTAGCGTCTATTTATGATGGTGGTGTGGAGTTCATGTTTTTGCACACAAGCTTTGCTAATGAAGTTATGCGTAGCACCAGAATCAAAAAGTGCAAGGACATGCTGGCGATAGAGCGAGAGTGTACCAGTTAGCACGGGTTCACCCTGAGGAATATCTTCAGCATTGGTGTAGTTCACTTAGGCACCACGAGACGGTGCATTCACATTCCTGCTCTGGTTCTGACGCTGGTTGCTGTTGTGGTTGTTGTTGTTGCGCCTCGGTGCGGTGCAGTTCTTGGCAAAGTGGCCGGTATGACCGTAGTTGTAGCACAGATAACCGTGCTATCTAGTGGGAAGACTTGAATGCGTCCAAGTCATCTTGAGCCTCAATCATGTCATGCTCAAGATCTGCTGCATCCAACAAGGCTTGGTCATGTTCTTCTATAATTGCATCCATCTCTTCATTCTTTGCTTGAATTTGTTGGTGCAGTTCTGCAATTTCCTCATCCTTAGCTTGTTTTTCGACTTTAGAAAGTTGAAGTGCAGCATGAAACACATCCAGACGCCGGCACAAGTTTGTGCATAAGGAAAAAGTGGATAAGCCATAATACTCTATTATGGGCAGCATAGGATCATGGTGGCAATGGTTTGGATCAAAGATGAAATCCACAAGCCTAATCCACTCGAAGTCTATCACATCATTAATGGGCAGCAAGGCGACGGGTGTTCTAGCAACATCATGCTTGTGGTCTTCACAGAATCGAGTAAGTGCCTTGAATGCAGCTACATTCCAGGTGGAAGGCAGATCTATCCTGATGACGCTAATGGTCCAAGATTCCCATGCGGGAATGACCGAGTAATTGTCGAGAACTGCCACATGGATAACACATGAGGGGACTCCATGCTCTTGAAATTCCTTGCCAACATAGGTGGGAGGAATGGAATATCCGAATCTCTAGAGAACTCTCCAAAACATGTGAACCATCCCTGTGAACTCCAGGCCGTCGGTGATCTCCCAACCTGGTGGCAGTTGATTGGTGTTTTCATCCATCTACAAGGAAAGTACTTCGATTGAGTCAAAGAGTACGATCAAGCTGGAATTCTTATGAAACTCTGTTGCAACAATGGTAGCTGAAAAGGGTACAACCAATACATATCATAAGTCAACATAGTCGTAAGTACATGAACTCAGAATATGTGACCATCGAGTTACAAAAGCATCTCACACAGTGATCCCCCAAAATACCACAACCTCGCGTGGTCAACAAAAGCTACCTACCCAACTTGTCCTGCCTACACGGCCTAGTCCGGTCTATCACGATCCCCTAAGTCTGGTCTCTGGCTGGTGCCTCATAGTTCATGTCAGCCTCCTCGTCCGGATCCTCCTCCTCGGGTGCTGTCGGTGGTGCCAAGACCGCCTCTAGCTGCTGCTGTAGGCCCTGGTTCTCGTGAGCCAGGGTCTCTAGATCCTCTCCCATGAGCTCCATCTCGTGTTGTGTAGCCATCAACTGATGCTACAGGTGCTCGTTGTGGTTGGCGCGCTGCTGCATAATCACGCCACGTCTGTCAACCTCCTCTGCGAGGGTGTCACACTGTCCAATGACCTCAGTAACGTCAGTCTTCCTCGCCTCAAGAGCAGCAGTCAGCCGCTTAATCTCCCTCTACTGTGCATCAACCTGTGTCTGCAGATCATTCCTCTGCACCCAGGCCTGCTCAGCGTCAGCCAGTAAAATCCTGTTGTGGCTGCTAGCCTCCTCATCAAAGTTGAGGAGGTACTCGGAGTAGTGGGACACATGGTGCTACCCCGCATGATACGTCGGGTAGTCGTCACGGGCGATGCACCTCACGCGCCTCTGCCAGACCGGGTTGGCCTGGTGCCAGATGGGAATCATCTCAAACGGAGTCCCAGAGAGCGCTGTTGTGTGGCGCCCGCAAAAGTGAGTGAGGGCCATGTGGGCGACCCTCTCCAAGCCCTCATTGAGGCTCCCACAAGTCGCCATGCTCTCCATCCCCGCCATGTCGAGGTTGCGCGGGTGAGTGGGCACGCTGATGTGCACCTCAGCAAGAGTCACCCCATGGCGGCGGATCTCGTGGCCCTTGTAGGAGGGCGGCTCGTCGTAGCCCAGCAAGTGTAGCAGATGCCACAAACGTGTAGGAAAGTCACGGTGGTGGAGACTGGTGGTGTAGCGCCACGCGTCGTGCAAAAGCTCCTCAAAACCGTGGTCACCCATCTGGAACAAAAACCCAATGGTGAGTACAGTGTTGCATGGGCAAAATGCATATCACTAACAACTATCATGGCACTGGTAATGATAGCAAAACTATATCACAACAATTTGATTGAGTCAACCCTTCCCTACAGTAAAGATGCATTTCATATAAAGTGCTATGAAATACAGAAACCAAGTTTTTAGTTCACATTTTCCAGCCTCAAGGGGCAATAATACGGTGATGGGTTTTAAAACAGATTCTGTCTTGACGGCACCATAGTCAGAAAGGTGGGTAGTTTGAACAGAACACAAGGTCCCAAAAATTGGGGGTTGGAACCAGGTTATACCTCACTTTCATAGCTTTCCAGATTATATTTATATTCTCAAAAATTTCAAGTAAATCTGGACTTATGAATTTTGCAAGTTCAGGTTGGCAGATTCTGTTTCAGGATGACAGGGGCTGAGTGTCTTGGCTCTACTGGACAGAGGGAAAACAACAAAATTATGAAACCTATTGGAGATGAAAATAGAGTTCAAGGGCTTTCCAGATTGGGTTTAAACTCTTCCATATTTGAAGTGCAACTTTAGTTATGAAAGTTTTAAGTTCAGGGTCATGCTGAAAATAGTGAGTTGACAGATTGTACATGTTCTCTATTTCTGAGGTTTTTACTCTTATGATCGAATTTTAATTTAAATTTTAGGTGATAGGGGATGTTGAGGCCTTTCCAAAAAGTATTTGTATGCCTTATTTGGTTGAGTAAATTAATAGTTATGAATAATTTTATTCAGAGGTTGGTGAGCAAGAGGAGAACAAGTTTTAGTTTAGTTATAATGGGATGCATGATGCAAAACTTTCATTTTATTAACCTATCGTTCCTCACAACACAACGCCTATCTTTGCCGATACTTAGCGGCACGGATACTTGGTGACAACCCGCACTCAACACGTAAGTCAATCTAAATGTTATACTAACGGCGTTAGTGTACCTACAGAAAATCCATTCCAGAAACAATACATCAAATTCAAAAGAAACTATAAAAAGAAGCACATTTCTACTAGTAACAATCCATGAAAAAGGTTCGCCCCGTGATAAGTCACGAGCCAACAGTGTCTCGTATCTGCCTACGAGCACAGACACCGATATCACGCGTGTCGGTTAAGCACGCACATACCTTCGTTTGAAGAAGCCGTAGATGCAAGTAATATAAACAATCATACCATAGGTTAGCTTTGTCACCACCCTATTATCTACATGGGCAATACTAACGTATCCTTACTCGCAATGTCGTAGTTTTTAAAAATATGATTTAAATGCTGTATTATCATGGACCACAGCTCTGATACCAGATGTGGCGCCCCTTCCCAGAGGATCGAGGTCCCAACGGTGCTGATAGCGCAGACTCTTGATAATACAACTTTGGTCCAAATTTAAGTTGAATATTACATTAATACGATGATTCAGAGTGCAACAGAATTAATACAAGTTCATAAATGTTTTGAAATAGCGGAAGCGAATACGTAAAGGAACTACGCTCGACGGTAAAGCCTGGTGGTGATCCATGCCCAAAGGACCATCACCCTAGCAACAAGCAACATCACTCGGCGGTGAGTCGGACTCCTAGTGGGCAGTCCAACCCTCAGGGACTTGCATGTCCCAGGACATCACATCTACAGGGAATTCTATTTCTTCAGTACTTGAAAAACACAATGGCACAAAGCCTGAGTACTAATTACTCAGCAAGACTTACCCGTCGAACATCTAGACATGCAAAGGCTCTAATAGGTGGCTTCATTAAAAGGACTCGCACTAAGCAACCTATTAGTTTTATCATGTTTTAATCGTCAATTTAATTGGGTTGAGCCGAAATGTAACTTTAGTTGCAACAATAGGGTAATAAAACAATAAACAAGTTAATACGACATAAGAGCAATAATAATACTGATCGTCATCATCAATAAGCAACATAATCCATTCCATAATATTAGGTGCAACTACGCAATTGGCACGATGACCAAGTGGTACTCATTACTGCGAGGGACAGCAATTGCAATTGATTTTACACCAGCCGGAAAAACCCGAGATGCACGACACATATGCAGCAATTAAGGTCGTATATGGCAACCTTCCGCAAGAAAAGCACCTACACCTCAGCCTGGGTGTGGTGACGTCGAGTGGGCATGCCGTTCTGCCAACAACACGTCATGGTTTGAACCGCCCACTCTAGCAGCAGGAGGGTCAATGACCAACGCACCTTAACCGTCCTCAATGCAAGTGACCTTTAATGCTACATCGGTTTACTAGTGTCTTTAAGCTGGCATGCATTCGGTACTATTCAATACTTGATCAAGGGGCCGACCACGGACGGGTCCTAGGTTCGACAAGGCAGGGCTACCACAGTCAACACCCATGTGTTGCTGCCAACCTACACATGCATTATACCTACCTGGTCATAACATAAAATAAACTTCTTTTAATAATTCCCGTTCCAGTGGTCAAGTTCATTCCTTAGGAATAATAATACCTTCTTAACGAGACTAGCAATTACTAAGCATAGCATAACAGTACCGATTCTACCAAGTTCTAAGACAATAGCATAGGTCATTTGGATATCATGCAGGGTGGGTTTCAATCAACTCCTATGACCTAATGCAATAATAAGTATAGACACTAGTAAGATAAACTAGCAAAGTTTTATAAAAAGGCGAATGAAAACCGGGGCTTGCCTGGATCGATGTTAGTACTAGCAACTACAACTTCCTGCTCTTGAGGGTCAACGTCCTTCTGGAAGTCTTCCTCTTACTCCTGGTTGTCGTTATCTATATGACGGAATTGAATTAACGGCATTATCGCAATACCGTTGAATGCAATGATATGATGCATGCAAGCACATCATGTTTTAATGTCAACTAAAAATTATTTTATGTTCTCGAAGCCATATGCTTCAGAGAAGTTGGGTTGTTAATTAAGATTTTAGGTATATTATTCTTTATGTATTTAATCAAGGTAAATAAGTGAAATGAGAAATTAAATTAATTAGTATAGTAAAAATATGTTTTTGGACACAGGTGATTTACTGTGGACAGAGACACTCATGAGAAATAATTTCACCAAGTTTTATGGGCAAAACATTTATAGATTATTTACTAGCATTACTTTTAGTAGAAAAACTAAATAAATTCCAGAGCACAAAATATTTCATATTTTACCAAACCAAAATTAGTGATGGTAGATAATCATGTTTTTACTAAGCATGCCAAAAATCAGGAATTAATTCTGTTCCTAGAATATCTGGTGAATTATTTGGTGTTTGGACAATTAAAGGAATCAATAAAAATATATTAACAGAGACATTGATTTATCATTTTACTAAATTAGATTACCTCAGTACGAATCTAACAAAATTTGTTTGGGCCAAAAAGGGTTTGAATTCGATTTACTATAAATTTTGGAAGTTTTTAAAATTTTCTGGTAATTTCCTGGTATTTATTAACTAAAAGGCTACCACGTTCGCGACATGTCAGCGGCACGTGGGCGACACCTCAGCTGCCAATCGGATGCCAGTCAGCACGGGGGGTTAGCGGCACCGGGCTCGCCGGAGCTCGGTCAAAGCTCGTCGCCAGCGGCTGCGCGCGAAGAAACCTCACTGCGGAACCATGCACATGACACGAACATCAAGACGAACATGTCTGGGGGATTGGCGAGGACGGGTACTCACTGGAGGTGGCCGGCGGCGAGAGGCGACGGGATAGAGGACTTCGGTGGCGTCACGAAGAGAACTCGGAGCGGGAAATCAGTCGGGGTCTTCTCCTATAGCATCACGGAGACGAGGCAACGGTGGACATCACATCGGCTTTCGTCGGGAAGGGCCGGAGATGGGGAGTTCGTCGTGGAGGCGGCGTCAGTTGGCTAGAAACAGGGCAGCGGCGGGGGAACAAGTCGGAATGTCATCGACTCCGATGGAGGAAACAAAGGGGAAACAGGTCAGGGAAGCGCGTAGATGGTTTGCGCGCACGGGAGAAGTGGAAGGAGGAGACGAGGCTTACCAGGGGCGAGGAATTTTGGCTTGTGGCGAAGGAGGTCGTCGGAGAGGTTCACCTCGGTTCTTCTTCGATTCGGCCAAGGCGTGCTCGGTTTTAGCTGGGCACGTACGTGGGGAGGGGGAGTGAGTTTGTGCATAGCGATTTGTGTCTCTGACTCGGTTCGAGGAGCAGTGGGGGAGAGGGACTCGAGCTCGAGCTGGTTTCGGTAATGGTGGGGAGGAGCAGAGCGTGGAGAGGAAAGGAAAAGAGAAACAGCAGAGGGAGCAGAGAATGGGAGTGAGCGGGCTTGTGCTCGTGGGTGCGCTTCAAGGTCACGCAGAGGGGCAGAGGTGGTTGGGGTGTTTGAGCGCGGCGGAGGTGCTCAGAGTTGAAGTTGCTGGCCAGGTCGTGTCAGTGGAGTGCAGAGAGAAGAAGAGGGAGGGAAATGGCCGTTGGCTCGCGCGCTCGGCACCGGCAGAGGGGCAGAGGGGCAGAGGATCTACGGCGTTGTAGCTCCGCGGGGTTCCAAGGCAGGAGTGAAGGAGACCCGGGCGGTGCGCCGGCGTCAGCAAGGGGGCTCTACGCCAGTTAGGAGGAAGAAGAGAAGATTTTGCACTGCACCCCTTCTGAAATTTGATTTCTCACACATAGGTCCCTGGTCAAAGGTAAATTCAATAATTTCAAAATAAATTAGCTAGGAAACTCCAAACATAGTAAAAATTTGTGGACTGACTATGTAAATAGTGGAGAACACTCTGGTGAAGTTTATTTTTGATTTTCATAAAAATATTTTTAGAATTTAATAATTGCCTTAAATTGATACTTTAAGCATTAATTAATTAATTGTGGCTTTTGCAATTTAGATAAAATGCTCAGTAAACTCTTAATGTTCTATTTTATTATTACCCAACTGTTGGTGATTTTATTTAGCATAAGTTGTATTGGAATTTTTAAGTTACATCCATAGCTTGGTTGCAGGGTTTTATTTACCTAGAATTAACAGATGGCCCTAATATTTCATGCTCTGTAATTCATGAATTGTGTGCTGTTCATGCTTGCTAATTAGAAATGAGACACCTGGGGTGTCACAAAGTTGATCCCTCAAAGGACTGTAACTGGATGGAGAATGTGCGTAGATTACAGAAGTTTGAACAAGGTGACAAAGAAAGATCAGTATCCTCTTCCATTCATTGATGAGATGCTTGAAAGGCTAGCAAGGAATTCATACTTTTGTCATTTGGATGGATATAGTGGTTTCTTTCAAATGTGCCTACCACATTTCAAAGATGCATGAATGCAATATTCGCTGAATTCATAGAAGACATTATGGAGGTATTTATAGATGACTTCTCAGTTCATGGTGATAATTTTGATAGTTGCTTGGAGAATTTGGAGAAGGTTTTGAAAAGGTGTATTGAATGCAACTTAGTTCTTAACTGGGAGAAGTGTCATTTGATGGTAATAGAAGGGATAGTACTTGGTCATGTCATATCTAACAGAGGGATAGAGGTTGATAAAGTAAAGGTATCTACAGTTGAGAAATTACCTCCCCCTACTGATCTTACAACCTTGAGGAGTTTTATTGGACATGCCAACTTCTATCACAGAGTTGTCAAGGATTATTCAAGGATAGCTAAGCCCCTGATAGAATTATTGAAGCAAGATACAGAATTTGTCATGGATGATGAAAGACTCTTTGCCTTCAGAAGATTAAAGGAAGCTCTATGTCCTGCACCCATTATGCAGCCACCTGATTGGAGTTTTACCTTTTGAAATTATGTGTGATGCAAGTGACTATGCAGTTGGAGCTGTTCTTGGACAACGGAAGGGAGGTAAAGTGCATGCTATCTATTACGCTAGCAAAACTTTGAATGAGGCACAAATTAATTACACAACAACTGAGAAAGAGATGTTAGTTGTTATATTTGCTTTTGAGAAGTTTAGATCCTACATTCTAAATTCTAAGGTGATTGTATATACTGATCATGCCGCTATAAGATACTTGGTTTCAAAGAAAGAGTCTAAGCCTCGATTAATGCGATGGGTATTGATGCTGCAAGAATTTGATTTGGAGATTAGAGATAAGAAAGGGGTAGAAAATTCTGTAGCAGATCATTTGTCCCATCTTTAATCATCATCAACTGAGCCAATAAAAGATGAAATGCAACAAGAGCAGTTGTTTGCCACATCTGATCATAGGGAGAGTTGGATGATGGATACTATCAAAGGTTTTAAGGGACAAACTGATATGATGAACAGGAACACAAGGAAAAGAGTTAAGAGTGAAATGAGAAAATTTATATGGGCCGACCTATACTTGTATAGGTATTGCCAGGATGGAGCAGTGCAAAGATGTGTACCCAGAGAAGAAAGAGCAAGCATTTTGGCAAAATGTCACTCTTCGGATTATGGGGGACATTATGGCTACTTCAGAGCACAGGCAAAAGTATGGGCGAGTGGTTACTTTTAGCCCACTATGCATGAAGATGCAAAAAGGTATGTTGCAAGATGTGTTCAATGCCAACGAATAGGGAATGTTAACAGTAGGAATGCAATGCCTCTTAAGTATAATCTTCAAGTTGATATCTTTGATGTTTGGGGTATGGATTTTATGGGACCATTTGTGAATTCTCATGGTTGCGAGTATATATTGGTTGTCATTAATTATGTCTCCAAGTGGGTCGAAGCAATGGCATGCAAGGCCAATACCACAAGAGAATCAAGGAGTATACTTCAAGAGCAGATATTCCCTAGGTATGGAGTACCAAGGATAATAATTACAGATGGAGGATCTCATTTTATAGGAGGAAAATTTACTAGGTTTTTGGCTAAATCTGGGTTGAACATAGAATTGGAACAGCTTATCATCCCTAGACAAATGGACAAGCTGAAACGTCAAATAAGCAATTAAAAGGGATTCTGCAGAAGATTGTTATGAAGGAAGGAAAGGAATGGGGCACAAAGCTTAATGGAGCATTATGGGCATATAGGACGGCATTCAAGACACCAATTGGCATGACACCATATCATTTTATCTATGGGAAATCATATAACCTACCGGTGGAATTGGAACATAAGGCTTATTGGGAAATAAAGGAAATGAATTTGGATCTTGATGCCACCGACGTGAAAAGGAAGATACAAATAAGTGAATTAGAAGAGATGCGATTGCGTGCATATGAAAATGCAGCAATATACAAGGAAAAGACAAAGAAGTGGTATGGTAAGAAGCTTTTGAAGAAGGAATTCAAGGAAGGAGATCGGGTACTCCTATTTAATTCATAATTCAGATTATATGGTAAAGGCAAATTGCAAAGTAAATGGGAAGGGCCTTATCTTGCGAATATGGTGTTACCTTTGGGAGTTGTAATCATAATGGATGGCAAGAGAAACAAGTACACGGTGAATGGACAACGTCTAAAGGTATATCTAGAACCCGACACATTTAAATTAAAATCTTTTGATGTGTACTTCACTGCTTAGTGCCCTGTGTGGTCGAGCTTAACGACATAAAACAAAAGCTCTGTATGTGTTTTTGATTTTTGTGATTTTTCTATTTCTGGTTGGGTAAATTAGTGTACCACGTCGATCGGTGTGGTAGAGTCTTTTTGGTTTTTGAGTTGGTTTCGGACCTTGCCTTGTTAAGACTCATTGAATTCCGTAAATAAGAGATAGAGTCCTAGTCCAATTAGAAATCAAGGGATATAAATATGAGAGGGAAGCAACCCCACAGATCATCTCACATTACGTAGTCACCGGAACAAAACCCTAAGGGCAGAAGCAATGGAAGGCAGTGCTTCGGGAAGAAACCAAGGCGGCGCCGATCGGTGCGACACTTGCGCTGATCGACGTGACTCTAGCACCGATGTAAGCTTCATGACCATTGATGATTGGATCCCTGTGGTATGGATGTTTTGGTAATAGATGACAATTATGAAATTGTTGGCTAACATCTACACGAGTGTTGTCTTTGTAGGAATCATCTCTTAACTCTACTGCAAATCATATGGATGATGGTGTTCTTGGCGATTGAGGACAATGACCGCAAGCATGGAGGCTTATGAACTTGATGGAGTCCAAGGGTTGATAGTGATGGATCAAAGTGGAGAACAAGCTATGGTGCAAGTGTTTGGAACACTTAAGTAGTTGTTAGGGCTTTGAGTCCATAGGAAAAACCGGACTATCATTCTCTTAGGTCATGTCTAGTCGGTGACGTGCAAGGTTGCTCGGTGAAATCATAGGCACTAGGCGATAGTGGAGAAGCCAAGGACCTGTTCGGAGAAGCCGGGAAACGAAGTCAAGCGAGGACATCAAGTTTCAGCTTCTGGACGTAGTGACCGTACAGAGGGGTCAGAGGTGACCGGACTGTACGGTCACTATGTGGAGTTTTCTAGGACTTAACACGAGGAGTAAGGACTCTGTCTGCAGGAGACTCCATACAGACCGGACGGTCTGGTCAGTAGGAGTGTAGGGACGACAGAGAGGATGCAATTTGCGGACCTCCCTGGAATGGAGAGAGAAAGTGGACTGAACGGTCCGGTCCAGTGACCGGACAGTCCGATCAGTATAGGGGATTGCCTCAACAGGGAGCCAACGGCTGGGAGAGCCGTTACCGGAGTGACCAGACAGTCCGGTCAGTGTGTCCAGAAAGGCAATTTCATGGAGCAACGGCTAGTTTGAGGTTGGGAGCCTATATAACTTTGTTGCTGGGGTCTTGGAGACCTCTCTTGGCTAGTGGAATACCTGAGAGCATTTGGTAAGGTCCAAGAGGAAAAGAGGAGAGCACTAGGAGGAGATATTGCATATCTTGAGAGTGCTAGAGAAGAGTAGCTTGAGCATCTTGCACATCTAAGGCTAGGGTTTCCTTGAGGGTGTGATCAAGATTGTTACTCTTGGTCTTTGGTGAGACCTAGACTGGTTAGGTGTCGGTGATCGAGCCTATCATGATTGGTTGTGAAGGCCGTCACAAGTTTGTACATGGTTTGAGCCCGCCGTTGGAAGGGGCATCAATAGTGAGCGCCCGTGCCGGTTTAGGGAGTACGGCAAGTTCTCAAGGGAGGCGAGCTTGTGCTTTGTGCAGCGATGACGCACACCATGTCTTCACTCGAGGAGTGATTGCGGGCTCGTGGGCGAGAACTCCACTTGGTGGTGGGATGGGCCGAGACTCTGGCAGGAGTGGTCCAACAAGGAGTAGGGGAAGGCGCCATCCTTCCGAGACCTCGAGAAACAATCATGAGCATTCCTTGACCCTCTCTTTAATATTCCGCAATTGTGTGCTCTAGTGATAGGGTAACTTGTGGCTTGCATAGGCTAGTGTGTTTAGCTTCCGTGCTTTGCTTTGCATCATCAACACTAGCATATGTAGGTTCTTGGCCTACTAGAATTGTTTAGGTTGCAACGGTTCATTAGGTTTTTAGAAGCGTGAAACTGAAGTATTTGGATTCGTGGTCGGCTATCGATTCACCCCCTCCCTCTCGGTAGGCCTTTGGTCCTTACAATTGGTATCAGAGCCATGTGCTCAATTTGAGGCTTCACCGCCTTGAGTAAGGATGCCGGAAAAGGTGTGAAGTGTTCCCATATTCGATGGGGAGGACTTTGGGTATTGGAAGGCTCGTATGCAAGCCTACCTTGAGTCCCTTGATCCAGAGATATGGACGGTGACCCATGAGTCTAATGCGGATGCTAACCTTCTGCAGCCTGACTTCATTAAGAACAACGCTAAGGCCAAGAATGCTTTGTTATCATGCATCTCCAAGCACATGGTATCTGGACTGAGATTCGGAGTATCCACGAGGGTACTAGTGATGTCAAAGAGGAAAGATACTATATACTGAAGAACAAGTATGATAACTTTGCTAGATTGCTAGTGGAGGAGATCAATGCACCCTGGGATGACTTCAAGCTCAAGCCCGTGGAGGTCATCAGAAGATTCTTGAGGCTTTTCAAAGACCCCAAGTATGACTCCATCATCACATACATCTTGTAGAGTGACCTCAAGACCAAGAGTATGAAGGATGTACTTGGCAAGATCACCGCCTTCAGGAGCTATCAGCTAGGGATGGATGATCCTCAACCATCCAACCTTGCTCTACAAGCTGACAAGCAAGAATCAAGCAAGAGCAAGAGAGGCAAGAAGAAGGTGGACACCGATGATGAAGATGAAGATGATGATGAGGGTGACTTGACCGAGGACTTGGCTCTTCTCATGAAGAAAATGAAGACCTTCAAGAACAAATTCACTTCCAAGTCCCGGGGCAAGTGCTTCAATTGTGGCTCGAAGAGTCACTTTGTTCGTGAGTGCCCAAAGCCCAAGAGAGAAGCATTCAAGTCACAAGATTCAAGCGAAGAAGAAGAAGAAGACCCCACAGCCAAGCAAAAGAAGAAGAGGGTCTTCAACAAAAACAAGTCCAAGGGCAAAGGCAAGCCCCAAGACTACAAGAAGAAGTTCTCTCTCTAGGCACTTGTGGGGGAGTGGACAAGCGAAAACTCAAGTGATGAGTCCACCTCCTCAAGTGATGAAGAAGTGACCGGCCTAGCCATGATCAAGACCACATCACCACGTGCTCTCCTTCCTCCTCCCACGTGCCTCATGGCTTCGAGCCAACTTGGGGAGAGTGAGGATGAGAGTAGTGATGACAGCGATGACGAGGAGCGCACTTGTGCCGAATTCTAGAGTATGCTTGAGCAAGCCCGTGACATTGCCGTCAAGAAATCCAAAATGTTGGATATGGTATGAAAAGAGTGTAAGTTGGCTAAGAACCGTGTTGGTGAGCTTGAGAGTCAGCTCAAGGACCTTGTCACATCTCATGATGCCCTAAGCAAGAGTTATGACAAACTCAAGGGTGATCATATAGAGCTTCATGAGAAGTACAAGGCCCTTGAGATTACTTTTGAGGCCATCAATATTGAGAACCTTGCCTCTCCCTCCTCTTGTTCATCAAAGAGCAATGCTTCTACTATGTGTGATGAACTAACAACCTCGATTAAGGTTTCTTCTCTTGAGCCACTTGTTTTGAAGGAATATCACAAGCTCAAGGAAGAGAGGAAGATGGTGATGGATGGCTTCGAGAGGCTTACACGTGGTAGAGCCATTGACAAGGAGATTCCTGGAAGGAAACTTGTGAACAACGTCTCCCACTGGGGACTTGGCTCATATCCCGCCGCCATCGACATCATCGGAACGAGTGACTCCATTCCTGAATGGATCAAGCCCCTACTCACCAACGACTACTATTGTGAGAGGTGTTGCAAGGATGGCCATGCCACCAAGGATTGTCTAAGCGTGAGAAGTTCCATTGCTTTACCTAATGCTAACTTGTTCCATGAGGACACCCATTTCAAGCTTTTTAGGAACAAGGATGGCAAGGTGAAAGCCAAGGCTCTGGGACCACCAAACAAGAAGCAAAAGGTCAAGAGCATATGGGTGCCTAAGTGCATTGTTGATCTTGAGAGATTGTCTATGTACAAGTGGGTGCCCAAGAACAAGACCTAGATGGTGGTGGTGGTGGACCGAGCGCTTTCATGAAGATCATGTGAAGTCCACCACAAGTGACATGGACCTCAATGACCTATCTACTCATGAGGGAGGTAACCGTGTTTGTTTTGTTTTGCTTTTGGTAGTTGTAGTGTGTTTTTCTTTCTCTTGCATTGCATGGTAACTAGGACTCCTTTGTGACTAGTATGCTTTGCATCCATGCATGTGTAAATAACTAAAAGAAAAACACATAAAATTTAGCCAATGTCTAACCCACTCAAGATAGCTATAAGCAAGGGGGAGTGCTTGAGATGGTGGTTTGACTTCTCTCAAGGCAAGGGCATGGCTTATAGTGAGTAAGTTTGGAAGGGGTTCAAACATGACATTGTTAGGTTTCCTTTGTGTCTTGATTAATATTGTTTGCATTCACATGGCATGTTTACCTTCATTGCATATGTAAAATGCTTATTGCATGCATCATATAGGAAACACAAAGGAGACTTGTCTCACATGGAGATATTTGTGCCTCATGATAAATATGAGTTTACATCTCCACAAGTGTGACCAAAGGAAAGGATTGTGCTTCAGGCCCATTGAGCAAGCTCTTATGAACTCCGAGGTTAAATCTACTTGTGTGGTTCATGGACTAAGGCTCATACATACACTTTGGTTCTTCATTTGCCTCGGTTCTTATTTGCTCGATCTTTCATTTGGCATTTGTGAAAACTATGAGGCCATAGAGTGCCACTATTTGAAAAAGAGTGTTTGAGAGTTCCCTCTATGATCCAAGTGCAATGTTTATTTGAGTGTTTAGCGAGGGCACTTGGAAATTGGAGAAAATCCTTGACTCAGCATTTTACTGGAAGTGACTGTACGATCTGATCATATGATGGTACAGTCTGGTCTGTGCAGTAATGCACAGTACTTCGGGGAGAAAGAAAATGGAGACCGGACGGAACAGTTCTAAAGACCGGACAGTCCGGTCTGCACTCTTTCTGGTTCTCCAGAATTCTGATTTTCAGTATCCCCGAAGTGACCGGACAATCCGGTCTAGTGAGCGCACCATCCAATTAGTTCACTTGATCGTGTGACGCAAGTTCCGATCTGAACCGTTGATTTGATCCTTGATGTATCTCGGCCGTCTGTGTGCCTTTTGACCTAGGTCAAATCCGTCACAGGCTTTTGGTCTCTTCCTCGTTCTCCCCCGATGCCGAGTACTCGCCTAGAGCACACAGATGCCTAGGCAGCCCAAGAGCCGCGCTCTACCCATCTTAGGGCAAGGTTTGCCCTTTCTCCATTACCGACATCAAAAAGCTTCAAGTTTTGAGCTTTTCGGTGATCGAAGCGCTTTCCCGGTGTTCGTCCTTCTCAGTGTGTTGATTCTTCCACAGGGTATTGTGACATTCACCCCTTTTCATCGTTATTTTGAGCAATTCAAGTAGTTAGCTTTAATTGATGCAATTGAATTAACTGCCCATGTTTAGTTGCATTAATTAGCTAATTGACTCAACCTAGGATGCAATTGAGTTCTTGCTTATTTGTAAATTGCATGACTAGGGTTTGCCTCCAGTCTAGTCTACAGTTAGAATTAATTGCCATTATTTTGACTGTACACTAGATGACTCGCACTAGCCACATATAGTCGATGATCACTCTTGTTACTTTGCATATTTGCCTAGTGATCATGTCCTTCATTGAGTGCTAGGGTTTCTATTGCGCATTCTTTCCTAGCAGTGCTTTGCTTGTAGATGTACTAGGTTCCATACTTATCCTACCTTTACCTACGTGCGTGCAGTGACAGCAGCAGTAGTCAGATGGCAGGATTAGGTCAGGATAAGGGAAAGGGGAAGATGCTTGAGAAGCCTAAGAGCAAGAAGAGACCAAGACTGGACCCAGAGTGAGAGAGGGCCAGACGACTTGGCAGGCACCTGGATGCCAAGCAGCAGTCACGCAGGACACCTGGTTCTCGCTTGATCCTTGACCGGTAAGCAGAGACACAGGGCTTGAGGAGGAGCACCAGGCAGAGGACAGCACCTCTGGCAGTTGATGTTATTCCACCACCGTGGCCAAAGCGTACTCCGGCTTCTCGTCAGGAGAGGTCGTCGAGAACTGTGGAGCAGGGATCCTCCAGGCAATAGGAGTCTGAGGAGGAGGAGTCAGAGGAGGAGACCTTAGAGTCTGAGTCTGAGGAGCTGGAGGTTGAGGAGACTGAGGAGGCTGAGTAGACTATTCCCCAGAGGACAGCTCACTGGGTAGGAGACCCGAGGTGCACATGTGCAGTGTGCATGAGGAGGCTGCAGAGACTGGTACAGGCAGCCGGAGAGCTAGACATCCTTAGGGTTCCTACAAAGGACCTTAAGGCACTTCTCTAGGTACCCTTCGAGCAGTGGGTTCCAGTTCCTAGAGACCCTGTTGCCGGAGAGAGGTACTGGATGGTGCTCCAGAGGAGGATAGGAGAGGGCCTGAGACGTTGTGTTGCCTTGAGGACGAGAGACAGGGTGCTTGTACCACAGTAGTACACCACCTACCAGGCCATGAGGAGGGCCACAGGCACAGACATGGAGCAGTACTTCTCGTACCTGCCAGGACTAGCTGACCTAGTCATTGCTCCACTCAGGTTCAAGGAGGATATAGTTCTGGACTTCTACGCTATGTTGTGGGTTGCCAGAGACTGCTCAGAGTTCTAGTTTTTGTTCAGAGGGCAGCCACAACGAGTCACCAGGGAGGACCTGATCTCCCACCTAAGACTCCTGGATTCAGACTTCTAGCTTTACAGGAGTGCCTACGGTACACTGGAGCCACCTCGTAGAACTCAGGGAGGGAAGCTGCCTTTAGACAACCTTATGTCGATTGCTTTCCCACCTCCCCACACTCCAGGCTTTGAGTGAGGCCCTGCAAGACTCACTGTAGAGGCCATGGTGGTGAGAGCGAAAGTCACCAGGACTATCATTCCCAGGTCTGACTACAGAGAGGAGTTCACACTCTTACACCAGTGGGCTATAACAGCCATCTTAAGGAGGCAGACCTTTGACGTAGCGGACCTCTTCATTGGAGAGATAGAGGAGGTTATTTCTGAGAGGGTTAGAGGACGTCACTTGGTCTACAGGCCCTATATTTGCTATCTCTTGAGGAGGATGGGCCTAGTGATGGAGGAGCAGTACGACACTTTCCCTGAGGTGACCACAAGCTACTCACCTAGAGTCCCCAGGGAATCCCAGTCTACCTCCAGCCAGCACACAGGAGAGGAGGAGCAGGAGTCACCAATACTACACGAGCAGGCAGCAAAGCCAGAGACGGTGATTCCTGACTCAGCCAGTACAGGAGCGCCTCCCCAGCCGACAGGTTTGCAGTCTGAGGACACTGTCATAGTGATAGGACTTGCAGGATGGTTGGGTGTGTTTATACAGAGTGTGTCAGAGGACAGACGTCAAATGATGGAACTGATCAGAGGATAGGCAGAGCTTCAGCATCAGCAGATGGCCCTTGTCTCCGCTCTAGTGACTCAGATGACGGAGCTTACTTAGAGGCAGGTTGGTCAGCAGTCAGGACCTTCAGTGATTCCTCAGTTTTAGCAACTGTAGACTCAGCCAGGACCCTTCACTGCACTGATGACAGCATAGTCCAGTGGACCGTCACTCTCAGCGGTCTCACCAATAGGGGGAGTAGGACAGACTTTCTCTTCAGCACAGCTCTCTCTCGTGTCAGCCTTCTCTGTGTCAGCATTGTTTGTCTCACCCTCACACTCGTCGAGCTCGCAGATGGCAGGACACTCCAGTTTACAGCACGTACTGGTCAGGAGCCTGTTCTAAGACATAGTCCACACTACTCGTGCAGACTCCCAGACCGCCCCAGAGACAGCTACAGCTTTAGCTCCACCTCTTACTGCCACAGTTTCCACTCTTACTACTCAGGCAGCAGGGGATCTTGTCTGTGAAGGTTTCTCTTAGAAGGATGTGGCAGACCTCATACTACTCCAGACTTTAGCTTAGGAGACTGCCACAGTCACTACAGCAACACAGGACAGCGGGTCTGAGTCACCTGTAGACCTTGGTTTCTTTGAGCAGCTGGATGCTCAGGCGGCACAGGCTCAGGGAGCACAGCAGGATCCACCTTAGCAGCAGCCAGGAGTAGAGCCCACAGAGGACGTCGCTGCACCACTTCCTTCGACCACGAGTGCTTAGATGTTCATCTTTTCTCGCCCTTTTGGCTTGTTGGTGCTTGTTGCCAAAGGGGGGGGGGCACATTAGGTCTAGGGGGAGTGGGAGTGTGATCTTGTTACGATCGAGAGTAGCTTGTATCTAGGGGGAGCTACGAGGTTTTGGGAGATAGACCATTTGGTTCTTATTTTGAGGAGTTATTCATTGTTTGTGGATTATGATGAGTCATGGATTTCATTTTCTTGTGTTTGACACATTTTGATCTCACTTGGTTTATTTCCTTTCATGTAGTGCTTGTATTTATTGATTATCTTATATGCCTGTTTATGATATCATGATGATGAATGATTGTTTTTAATTCTTATGCATTGCCATGCTAACTTGTTGCATCTCATTATTTATGCCTTGCATTGCATGTCCATATGCGTTCATTCAATATATTGCCATGACATGCATGCATGTTTCATCTAGGGTATGCTCTTCACTCTTTTCCGTATATCTCTAGATGATGTTTGATTGGGTAGGACCTTATGTGTTTCTCTCATATATTGTTATGGTTCCTCTCGATCTTTGTGTAGCTTGTTTAGTCTGGTTATTCATTAAAGTTTTTAAATTAAGTAGTGGTTGTCATCAATCACCAAAAAGGGGGAGATTGTAAGCTTCATGACCATTTATGATTGGATCCCCGTAGTATGGATGTTTTGGTGATAGATGACAACTATGAAATTGTGGTCTAACATCTACACGAGTGTTGTCTTTGTAGGAATCATCTCTTATCTCTATTGCAAATCATTTGGATGATGGTGTCCTTAGCGATTGAGGACAATGACCGCAAGCATGGAGGCTTGTGAACTTGATGGAGTCCATGGGTTGATAGAGATGGATCAAAGTGGAGAACAAGCTATGGTGCAAGTGTTTGGAACACTTGAGTAGTTGTTAGGGCTTTGAGTCCATAGCAAAAACCAGACTATAAAGGGGGTATAGGTCATTCTCTTAGGTCATGTCTAGTCGGTGATGTGCAAGGTTGCTTGTGAAATCACAGGCACTAGGTGACAGTGGAGAAGCCAAGGAGCTATTCGGAGAAGCCGGGAAACCAAGTCAAGCGAGGACAACAAGTTTTAGCTTCTGGACGTAGTGACCGGATAGAGGGATCAGGGGTGACCGGACTGTACGGTCACTATATGGAGTTTTCCAGGACTTAGCGCGAGGAGCAAGGACTCTGTCTGTAGGAGACTCCATACAGACCGGATGGTCCGGTCTGCTGACCGGACGGTCTAGTCTGTAGGAGTGCAGGGACGACAGAGAGGATGTAGTTTGTGGACCACCCTAGAATGGAGAGAGAAAGTGGACCGGACGGTCTGGTCCAGTGACCGGACAGTCCGGTCAGTACAGGGGATTGCCTAGACAGGGAGCCAATGGCTGGGAGAGCCGTTACCAGAGTGACCGAACAGTCCAGTCAGGTAGTGACCGGACAGTCCAGTCAGTGTGTCAAAAAAGGCAATGTCGTGGAGCAACGGCTAGTTTGAGGTTGGGAGCCTATATAACTTTGTTGCTGGGGTCTTGGAGACCTCTCTTGGCCAGTGGAATACCTGAGAGCATTTGGTAAGGTCCAAGAGGAAAAGAGGAGAGCACTAGGAGGAGATATTGCATATCTTGAGAGTGCTAGAGAAGAGTAGCTTGAGCATCTTGCACATCTAAGGCTAGGGTTTCCTTGAGGGTGTGATCAAGATTGTTACTCTTGGTCTTTGGTGAGACCTAGACTGGTTAGGTGTCGGTGATCGAGCCTATCGTGATTGGTTGTGAAGGCCGTCACAAGTTTGTACCCGGTTTGAGCCCGTCGTTGGAAGGGGCATCAATAGTGAGTGCCCGTGCCGGCTCGGGGAGTACGGAAAGTTCTCGAGGGAGGCGAGCTTGTGCTTTGTGCAGCGGCGATGCACACCGTATCTTCACTCGAGGAGTGATTGCGGGCTCGTGGGCGAGAACTCCACTTGGTGGCGGGAGGGACCGGGACTCCGGCAGGAGTGGTCCAACAAGGAGTAGGGTAGGCGCCATCCTTCCGAGACCTCGAGAAAAAATCATGAGCATTCCTTGACCCTCTCTTTACTATTCCGCAATTGTGTGCTCTAGTGATAGGGTAACTTGTGGCTTGCATAGGCTAGTGTGTTTAGCTTCCCCGCTTTGCTTTGCATCATCAACTCTAGCATGTGTAGGGTCTTAGCCTACTAGAATTGTTTAGGTTGCAACGATTCGTTAGGTTTTTAGAAGCGTGAAACTGAAGTATTTGGATTCGTGGTCAGCTACCGATTCACCCCCCCCCCCCCCCCGCATCTCGGTAGGCCTTTGGTCCTTACAGCCGATCGGCTCGGCGACGGATTTCCGCAGCTCTCTACCATTTGGCCCGAGGACGAAATAGACAAGGTGTTCACACCAACACGAGATGATCTTGTCATCTGGTCAAATCTGAGGAAGAAATTCATGAAGAAAAGCGAAGCTGACACATGGAACGCACACAAGGTGAACATGGACAATGAACTTCGGCAGATGATGAAGAGAGTATTGGTGCGCAAGGGAAAATCTATAGCACCTATTGAAAGTGAAGTTGTTTCTCAAATGTACACCATGGAACGCCTTCTTGATCTTGCTAAGCCCTTGTCATATGAAGATTTCCTATCTTTTAAAAGAATATTGACTAAGCAAGAGAAGGAGGAACTAGATGAAGAGAGCGCTCTCACAATCCATAAGTGTCAGCTTTATAGTGACCATGATATTGCTGCCAAGTATGAACTCAAGCTACAAGAGGAAGCCGAAGAAACCAGGATGTGGAAAAGGATCTTCAGGCTAGAAAGGATGGAGCCTCTCCCAGGGTTCTTACCGATTGGGAGGGTTTTCAAGAAAACAAGATCCATAGGAACAGTTGCATCGAAGGTTGCAAGTGTTTCTTTTGTGCTAAAGATCTTCGACATAGGATTGAACTCCAATTGGCGGAAGATCCAACCTTCATACCTAGAGATGTTTTATATGATGATGGCTATCATGCAGTTTCTGAAGGGAAGACGCCTAAGGAGATTAACGATGATATTTTACAAAGGCGGCAGAACAAGGCGATCCATGAGCGTAATTTGGAACAGTTAGCTAAGTATTTGAAGGAAGCCGCCAGCTGCACCGATCGGCACGACACTGGAGCCGATCGGCATGACCTGAAGATGGCTGAATTTATTGATCTAACAGCTCTGCCAAGTGACAATGAAGAGCCTGCTACGAAAAAGTGCAAGACTACACCAGAGGTTCGCAGATCTGCTAGACTATCAAATAAGCCAATTCGAAGGTACTCTGAGTGGGATAGTGATTTTGATACATCGTACTATTTGGAAACTTTGGAAAGCGGTGATCCTAGTGTTCCTGGAGACCTTAGTGATGATTTTGGTATGCGAAGAAGATTTGGTAGTCCTAAGATTGAGAATTGGGGTACACCTATAGAATGTAATAATGACAGGGCAGCAAGAACTTCAACAAGAGTTAATGGTAATGCAGAGGGAAGTGGAGGCAGTCGCAGTGGTGAAAGAACACAACCGTGTCGTTTGAACAGTGTCTCTCCCTACAGTGTTGAAAATCATAATCTGCAACCACCTGTTAGTTGTCCTGTCTATCGAAGGAATACTGAGCGCTTGTATCTAGATAGGGATCGTGCCTACAGGCATCAAAGGGATGTGGATCGGAGAATCCAGGATACAATCGAGATGAATGAAGCAGACTACACTTTTCTCATAAGGAATATAAGACAAATTTTCCGAGTCTTGAACAGGCATGGTCTGCATGATTAGTGTGTTGAGTTTCTTCTCTTGCAATGAGGACATTGCAAATTTTGAGTGTGGGGGAAGGACTTTGACATTAGTCATAGTTTTTAAGTGTTTTTAGTCTAGTTTCTTGCTTGTTTTTCTTATTAGTGTTTATTTAAGTTTGTGTGTGTGCTTAAGAGAGTCATGAGTGATGTTGAGAGTTGCTTCAAAGTCTTTTGTGTAGTTTGAATCATTGCATTGTCTTCAATAAAGTTAGTGTCAATTGTCAAATTAAAAGTACCCCATACTATTTATCTTGTCTTTTTGATGATCGATTGGTTGATTACTTGAATTAGTTGGTTACCACTTAACTTTTGAGCTTTGTATTTGTGAAAAATTCTTTTAACTCATCATAGGCTAAAAGCAAAAGCAAGGTTTAAATATGCCTACATAGCCGAGTGAATGAGAGCAAGCTACACATTTGAACTAATTGGATTGTAAGTAACTTTGTCAACTTGTTGCTCATGATTTTGACCACGTTAGAAAACAATGATCTATTTGTTTATCTCTGTATTTCTATCCATTCTTATCCATTTAAATTCCTTGCTATCATGGAGCCCATACATCTTTGTTTCTCCCTCCTCCTTGATACAACCTATATTCTCAATAAAAGGGAATTCAGAAAATTTCCACTGCTGGTACAAGATAGAAATTGCTGATTATTTTAGGAATAGAAAACGAGTGAATGAAAGGAAGAAAAAAAAGAGTGAAAGAAAAGAAGATCGCACCGACCGGCGCAGTGTTGCGCCGATCGGCGCTGTTGCAAAAAGAGATAAAGAGAAAAAGTATTCCCTGAGAGGCAATAAGGTCATCAAGGAGAGTAGCTTTCTGATTATTTATGATTCTTTGTCATTGTTCTCATTGAAACATTTTCCTATGATTCCTCTTCTCCATTAAAATTCTTTTCCAAGAAAATGCTTTCTTAGTAGGCATGATTGAGCACAATGTTGACATGGTTAACCTTATGGTTTAATTTAGTTATATAGCCCTCCAAGATCCACATATAATCCTTGATTAGATAGGAGAGGGAAGGAAATATACTTGAGAGATTTAGAGAAGACCAAATGTTTGATGTTTGATGCTAAAGATGAGTTGAAGTAAACTAAATTTTTTTTTGAAAAGGTTTTGTGGTGGTATGATTAAGTTCAAGTATGAAATGTCGATTGGTTAAAAAGAAGATGAGAGAAAAATCTTTGTGGTGGAATAACAAGTAAAAATGATGATTGAGATTGATTGCATGAGAGATGATGTGAAGATTCTTGCTACATATTTGATTTTGTATTGCTCGGGAACTAGCAATGATTTGAGTGTGGGGGAACTGTTGGTGGTTTCTACATGCCCATTTTATCTACCAAAAAGGGATGTTTTACGTCTTAATTTGGTGGTTTAGACTAACAATTAACCCCATATTTGCATATATTTGTAGTTGTTCTATTTTGGATGTAATCGCAGGAAACAGGTGTAAAACAGGGCAATTATGGATAAAGGACTAAAGAGCAACGAAGATGGGCCAGCTACTTGGCCGCGCCGATTGGCTCCAATGCCACGCCGATCGGTGCAGGAGGAAAAGATGACTAAGACAAGCCCAAGTCCGGGAAAGACGAAGGCCTAGCCCAATATGAGTCAGAGTCGGTGGAAGTCGACCTAATCCCGTCGAGTATAAAAGGAAGATAACTATCAAGAGACAAGGGGGCAATAGAGAGATGGCAATCATGATATTGAGTTGTTAGAACTAGGGTTCTAGGATATTGGCAGTGGTGGTTGGTCAACACCGACGAGAACCACCAGAAGGGAGGTCGCGCCGATCGGCTCGTGCAAGTTCCAGTGCTATTTCTCATCCCTCTTCTATGTTTAGCGGGAGGATGAGCGAGTAGTCTCATATTCACTTCTCTGGTGCGGGGATCTGGTCATGTAACTCTCATACTCATTGATACTCTCTTGATAAATTTAATCTATGTGATGAACTTAATTGCGCATCTATTTGTCCCTTTCCATTAGTGTATAGGCCAATACACTTCTGCCTATTGCATAGTGCAAGAAACCAATGGGGAGCTAATAACCTCTGTAGTGACAACCGGGGCGAATGAAATCACCATGTCTTGCAGAATATTAAGGTCATCACTCGAGTTGATAAGAATAAGGTTACATGCAAGTGAACCAATCCTTCGATATCCTGTTACATCTCCAATAACATTCATCCACCACTCTCTCACCATCACCATTCACACCAACCCAATCATTGTAATCTGTTAGTAACCCTTTAATCGTAATAGTTCCGCTCGTTCCCTGTGGATTCAATAACCTTGGAATACTTTGATGGAAAAAGAGCTACAACTGTACACCGTCCTCTTGCGGCATATAAGTGGGTGCATAACTACAACCAACAGCTCCCTCTGACCGACACTAAAGGGCCAGATTTTATGGAGAAGCCATTGCAGACTGGTACTGGTGGGTCAAGCTCATCAGCAGGTGTGCGTCCAACCAAATTGGTCATCGCTGGCAACTCTGTTGTCCCCACCACCAATCTTCCTCTCACCAGTCAGCGGGTAAAAAAAGCTTGTTTACTGCCGAAGGCAATATCTGGGAGATGACGATGATGATGAGGAAGACCAACCTCAAAACGTCAGTCAGCCCTCCACTGCTCCCTCTGACCAACCATCAAATCGGTCAGAGCCCGCAAGTCAAGTGGCGCAAGATGCAGGAGCAACAAAGAAGGTTGATGAAGCCGCCAAGATGAAGTGATCAGATTCGCAAACTACTTCTTTAAAGAAAGTTAGTTGAATCAAGATCAAGCACGCCTCTGAGTAAGTTACTTCATGGCTTCGAATCTTTATCAAGTGTAACCAAAATATGTTTTGTTCAGTTTCTGACATTCTGTCATGCAGTGAAAATACTACTCGATCGACCTAGACTCAGAGCGCCCCCGTGTCTAAAGACACTCGATCGACTCCTGCGCTTCGTTCGACCGACCTATCTCAGTCTGAAGCTACACCACGACGCGTGCAGACTCATGTGGGGGAGATTCCAATAGTTCCAAGGCCACCCCCGTAGACCGCCTCTCCTCCCCCTAACTCGTAGTGCACCTTCTCCCACCAAGGACAAGGTCATGCCAATCGAGAAAACTTTGAATTGGCCTGAAGCTGAAGACTTGGAAATTCTCCATCAATATCAAGAATCAGCCAAGGTACATCAGTACCACGGCCTTTTTCTTCCTGAAATCATTGTTGCTTCTAACCATAACGGTCTCCCCTTATCCAACAAATATATGCTCTGGTGGAGAAAAAAACAAGCAAGGATAGAGTACCTTGAGGTTGAAAGCTTCGGTATGTATTGAAGTCCTTATTTATGTATAAATATTATGTTGTATCTCAGACTTGTTGTTGTTCGTAGTCACTAGTCAGGAGGTAGCAAAAGCTCAACAATAACAGGAGAAGCTACAGACCGGTTACAAGGAAGCTTTCGCTTCTTTACAGTAGAGCCGTCTTGACCTTGCAGGTAAAATTTCTTCAAATCTTCCTATCATCCATGCTTTTTCCATATGTGTGTAAATCTTATGAAGAAATCATTGCAGAACTAGAGAAGATCACTTCCAATCAATAGAAATATTTGGATGTTCTAAGGACCAAGAAGGATGACCTATCCAAGACTCTTGGCGAGTGAGATGTTGAGCTTGCTGAACTGAAGAAGAAGTTGTAGAAGACTGAGGAGTCCCTGAAGAATGCTAAGGCCAGTGCCCTACAACATAAATGTAATTTAGCTAGTAAGCTCCTCTTGTTTTCCTCCTATTAGTCTTCGTTATAAACTTCATCTTGTAATCATGATGTCATCTGCAGTATTGTCATACGGCGCTTGGAAAGCTCTGGACTATATCCACGCAAAACAAGTGGAGAAGACTGGGCATTCCATTGAATACTTGCTGGAGCACACACCAGAGGCGATCGCCAATCATACCAGGAGGGTGGCAACCAAGGCCGGGAGTCAAGTGTTGGCTATTTGCCAGTCTTTGTCTCTGGAACTTCCATTGGACAAGATCAAGGAGGGCTTCAACCCATCATTGACGGTCGACCAATGTAGGTTGCTATTAGACTCTATGATAGAAGCCTCCCAAGCCCTGGTTGAGACCATTGACGTTGATCCAGCTGCACCGACTCCTCCTGCCTCACCAGAAATAGAAGATAACACCTCTTCTCCTTCGACAGAGCTATAATTTATGTAATCAGACACATTAGTAGTATTTTAGTAGGAAAATAGTATGTTCCTTAGGTAATAATGATTGTTCTTTTTCTTGCATAATTACTAAACAAGTTAAAAAAAACTTGACTGAATAGTCAGTAGAGCGATCTCCTATTACTTATAGCAATTCAGACAATACTTAGCTGCATCAGTCACGCTTTAGTACTTAATCCCTTTCACTATAAGATCTTGGAGATAAACAGAAGACACATCGGTTTGCCTTAGCATATTTAGCCGAAATTTGTAACCACGTAACAATCAGAATCGACCAATCAACACATGACCTCTCGTGCTTTGGCTCTGGGTTTAGTGTAGTGGCAGTCTATTGTGCAGTACGAATTGTATGACTATCATGCTGTAGCGTTAGACCAAAAAACATAAGACCATATCAAAATATGATGAATCGGTCTATAAAAATCCAAAACCAGCGTTTGTCAAGGTTAAGCAGTAGTGGGACATTATTATTAGCCCCCTGTCTTGATTGTTTAATGTATAAATTAAGGAATCGATCAAATAAGAATGAAAATCATCAAAAACCATTCATCAAAAAGATTGAAGTTCCATTCAATAATAATACATAGGAATACAAAAATAAACTAAGTATAAAAGCGACGTAACTGATTTATGTTTCTTGAATTTGGTACATCATCATCGTTTTCATACATCAGTCGATAAGCCCGTGGCCGAGTGATTTCTTTGACCATATATGGCCCTTCCTATTTAAGGGATAACTTGTGTTGATTCTTGGTTGATTGCACTCAGCGTAGTACTAAGTCTCCAACATGGAATTGATGACTTCGAACGTTCTTGTCGTAGTAACATCGTAAGCCCTGCTGGTACACTGCCGACCGAAACAGAGCATGATCACGCATCTCCTCTGCCACAATCAACTCAATTTCTCGGTTATCTTCAGAAAGCTTCTCGTGATCTCCCTTGACTCGCGCTGAAACGAAGTTTACCTCCGTCGGCAGCATAGCCTCAGAGCCATAGACTAACGAGAAAGGAGACTAACCAGTAGCCCAACTGACATTAGTTCACAGCCCCCAGGGGACCGAAGGAAGCTCTCAAACCCACTGACCGGCATAAGGCTTAAGTCTATAAAAAATCTGGGGCTTCAAGCCCTGAAGAATCATACCGTTGGCCCATTCGACCTGCCTGTTGCTTTGAGGATGGGCCACCGAAGCAAAATGGATTTTTATTCCCATCTCATCGGCATAGTCACAGAATTCCTCAGATGTAAATTGAGTACCATTATTAGTGATGATGTCGTGAGGAACCCCAAACCGAATGAAGACTTCTCTGACAAACTCGATTGCCTTCTTCGAAGTTATCTTCACGACTAGCTTTGCTTCAATCCACTTGGTGAACTTGTCAATGGAAACAAACAAATGAGTAAACATGCCTGGTGCTTTTTTGAAAGGACCAACAATATCCAGCCGCCAAATTGCAAATGGCCAAGTCATAGGTATCATCTGAAGTTGTTGTGAAGGCACGTACATCTACTGAGAAAAAAAATTGACAACATTCACACTTTCGGATGACCTAGTGTGTATCTTCGACCCCGTGGGCCAATAGAACCCTTGTCGAAAAGGCTTGCCGACCAAAGTCTTGGAAGCTGCATGGTTACCGCATGCTCTTGCATGAATTTCCTCTATCAACTTTTTTCCTTCTTGAATTAAAATGCATCAAATCAAGATGTTCGACCCTCCTTTTTGATAGAGCAGGTTATCCACCATTAAATATCCCCGAGATCGAGCCTTTAAGCTCTATTGGTCATTAGAATCTATAGGCAGCGTATAGCTAACTAGAAACTAAATAATTGGGTCGCGCCAATCGGTCTCCATGTTGACATCTTCGATAGGGTCAGCAATATTGGTCATCAGCACATTTGATCGAGGAGAAATAGTTGGAGTATCAAGGGTGTGTAGGAAAACACCAGGTGGGACAATCGATCGCTATGATCCCATCTTAGCTAGCTCATCAGCAGCCTAGTTGTTATAGCTGACAACATGCGTGAACTTAAGTCCATCAAACTTGTTTTCCAGCTTCCTTACTTCTTCGCAGTAGGCAGCCATGTTGTCATCAACACAGTTCCAATCCTTAGTGACCTGGTTGATGACTAGAGCTGAGTCACCAAAAATATCGAGGCGCTGAATGCCAAGCAATATGGCAATTCGCAGAACGTGTAGAAGATCTTCATACTCCGTAGCATTATTGGACACACGAAACTTGATCTAGAGGGCATATAGAAGTTTCTCTCATGTTGGATAAATAAGGACGATTTCTGTCCCTGTGCCCGGCAATTGGAGTGAGCTGTCAAAGTACATTTTCCAGTACTCAATATCTTGCCGTGCCGGTGCCAGTTGAATCTATATCCATTCGGAAATGAAGTCAGCCAGCGCCCGACCTTTGATCACCGAGCGAGGTATGAACATGATGGTATATTGACCGTGTTCGACCGCCCACTTGGCAATCTAGTCGACCTCCTCGCGGTTATGAAGAACCTCTCCGAGCGCAAAACTGTATGAACTTCGATCGCATGAGCTAAAAAATAATGCTTCAGCTTTCTCGAGGTGACCAAGAGTGCATATAGCAGCTTCAAGATCTGGTGATATCGGGTCTTGGAGGCGTTAAGAATTTCACTCATAAAATACACCGGGTGTTGTACTTTTTGTACATGTCCCTCTTCTTCTCGGTTGACTGTTAAGACGGAACTCACAAGTTGGGTTGTGGCTAACACATAAAGCTGAAGCTTCTCCTATGGCTCTCGAGGCACTAAGACTAGAATGTTGCTGAGGTAGACCTCAACTCATCCAAAGCTGATTGCGCCTCTTCTGTCTAGGCGAAGTTGTCTTGCTTTTTGAGTAACTTGAAGAACGGCAGACCCCTGACCCCCAGGTGGGAGATAAAGTGACTCAAAGATGCCATGCACCCGGTCAGCTTCTGAACATCTCTTTGGGAATTAGGAGGTCCCATATCAAGGATTGCCTTGATTTTTTCTGAGTTAGACTCTATACCTCATTTTGAAATGATGTAACTGAGTAGGTTTCCCAAAGGAACCGCAAAGACACACTTCTTAGGGTTCAACTTCATCGAGTATCACCTCAATTTGTCAAACGTTTCTGCTAGATCAGAGAGAAGTGCTCCAATGTTCTAAGTATTTATCATGATGTCATCAACATATGCTTCTGCGTTCTGACCAATCTAAGTTTTGAGGCAGCGATGAGTACCTTGTCGGTAAGTCACGCCAGCATTCTTCAGACCCAACGGCATGGTTATATAGCAGTAGGCCCCAAAGGGAGTTATAAATCAAGTCTTGATTTGATCCTCAACCTTCAGTGGGATCTGGTGATAGCCTGAATAGGCATCCAGAAATCTCAAGAGCTCACACCCGGCTGTCGAGTCTATGATTTAATCAATACGCGGTAGAGCGAAGGGGTCCTTAGGGCAAACCTTATTCAAATCAGTATAATCAACACATATACACCACTCTTTATTCCTCTGTGGTACAAGGACTGGATTAGCCAGCCAATCCAGATGGTACACTTCCTTTATAAAGTTAGCATCTAAAAGCCTAGCTATCTTCTACTTCATGGCATCCTTGCGATCTTAAGAAAATCTTCTAAGTCGTTGCTTGATGGGTGTAGCCCCGGGAGGCACCCTTAATTCATGCTCAATCTTTTCCCTAGGAACTCCCAGCATGTCAGAAGGTTTCCATGCAAAGATGTCCCTATTTTCTTGGAGGAAAAGAGTGAGCGTGAGTTCCTATTTCTCTCCTAGATTGCCCCCCACATAAGTAACCTTAGCAGGGTCTTAAGGATCAAGCAGAATTTCCCTGGTCAGCACATCGTTCATCTGGATCTTCTCCTAACTAGGCTTCTTTGCAGGGATCTGCGCGTTGGTCTCCACCTCTTTGTCGAATGCCTTTTAGATCTCCAGTCGGTCGGATAGCACCAATTGTCGGTCGGCCAACTCACAACTCTGCACATTGTAATCAAAAGAATTTCAAAGATCAGAGTGTAGGGAGATGATTCCTCTGGTGCCTGGCATCTTCAAGGTGAGGTAAGGATTGTGCGGGACCACCATGAATTTCTCTATTGCTGGTCTGCCAATGATGGCATGGTAGGCAGACTTAAAGTTGGCTACGTCGAAGGTAATAGGCTCGATCTTGAAGTTCTTTCGGGTACCGAACATGATAGGCAGAGTGATCTGCCCTATCAACATCGAGGTCTTGCCTGGCACAATCCTGTGAAAGGGAGAAGTGCTTAGTTTGAGGTCGTCGGTTGTCAGGCCTAGCTCTCTTAGAATCTTGGTGAAGATCAAGTCAAGGTTGCTTCCCCCATCGATGAGTACTTTGTTGAATTTCACCTCCTTCAAACTTGTCGTGAGTACCAGCAGGTAGCGACCCGGTTTAGGCAGGCGCCTGGGGTGATCCGATCGATCAAAACTGACCAGAACTTCTGACCACTTCATGTACTCAGGTGCACTTGGTTCCATAGAGTTGATCTCTCGTAGTTCCAGCTTTTGTTTGCGCTTGGACATGTAGGCCTCGGGCCCTCCGTAGATGAGGTTGACTTCTTTCCGAGGCTCCTGAAACTCTCCTTCCTCGTCCTTGTTGATATCATCACCAGCTTTGCCCTTCTCATTTTGCCTCGGTGGGTCTTTGGCTACTTTTAGCGCAGCAGTCATGAAGCCCTTCAGACAGTAGCAATCCTTTGCTTTGTGGTTTCCCAGTGGGTGCCATAGGCACGGGCCACTCAGCAAGTCATCCATGGTTTGCTGGTTCATCAGTGAATTTTTCTTGGATCGGTCTATAGCAGCAACCATGTTATCCATTTTCCTCTTCTTGTCCTTTTTGAAGGACTCGGTCTAGTTCTGGCGTTTCTCCTTCTCTTTACCTCAGATGTCATACAGAGCTGACTCCCCCGAAGCATATTGGTCCATGATCTCAAAACACTCCCAAGTGGTCAAATCAAGGTTATGATTCCATCGACCGATCTTCCAAACCAGGTCATCACTCTGCAACCCTTGTTGGAAGGCAGTAATGATCTGCTGGTGCGAGACAGTAGGGATTGTGTCTTTTTGGTGCAGAACCGCTAGATGAAGTCATGCAAGCATTCGTTTGGCTTCTACTTGAGTCAAGTGAGGTCGAAGTGGTTGCCCGAACAATTGTAGGTAACTTGAAAACACTCGGTGAACTGCTTATTTAGCTCGCCCCCCCCCCCCCCCTATTGGAGATTGAGTTCTCAGGAAGAGACGTGAGCCAAATCCGAATGGCGGGCTCAAGGTAGATTGCCACGTATTTAGCCATGACATAGGTGTTTCCCCTAGCAGATTGAATAGCTATGCTATAGATCTGGAGACACTCCTTGGGGTTGGTTTGGCCATCATACTTTTTCATAGCAATAGGCTTGAAACTCCTTGGAAACTTGCACCTGCGCAGCTCAGGAGTATAAGCCTTTATTGCATCGAATTCCTCGTCGGTCGGTGAAAGAGTCCTACACCGTCGGTCTGGAGATCACGATGCGGAAGAAGTATGGCATCCATGGCATGGACCCACATCATCGTCGTGACGGCAGTGACGGTTATCCTCGTGGTAGTTTTCACACCAATCCTGATCATCGTATCAATGTCGGTCATCACGGTTATCACTCAGAGGTGGATCTCATCGGTCATTACGGTTATCCCTCGGAGGTGGATCTTATCAGTCGTCACGGTTATCCCTCGAAGGTGGATCTCGTTGGTCATCACGGTTATCCCTCAGAGTGGATCTCATCGGTCGTCACGGTTATCCCTCGAAGGTGGATCTTGTCGGTCATCATAGTTATCCCTTGGAGGTGGATGTTGTCGGCCTTTCCGACAATAATCATCCCTCCGATCGCACTGCTCTTCTTCAAAACAGCGATTATCTCGAGCTCGCTCATCATGATGAGAATTGATGACGTCTCAAAGATCGCGAGGCCCTAACAAGTCTTTTAGATCACGGCGTCCTCTACGACTGCGTGAGGTAGCATGGCTGGAGCTTGCTACTGACTGAGGTGGCTCTTTGTGACCTTCTTGAACGGCAACTTCTTTGAGCATGGTCATAGTTGTCTTCATCGCGGGTGTCTGGTATGCCTCATCAACCATAAAGCTATCAAGTAACATTTTTGCCCCGATGATGTTATTCTACGGGTTGCCTTAGACCTTAATGCCATCTACCTCAATCTCTAGTTGCCCGAGATCTAGCCATCGTGCTAGGTGAGATCCTCGCGATCCTCTCGCTCGGCGGCGGTGTCCCACTGATGAGTTGTTGTCTTGGGTGTTTTCTTCCCTGTGGTCGTCTTCAGCGCGGCCATCTTCTTCGCGATCGTCTCTGCCATGGTCACCTTCCTCTTCATTATTACCCGACAAATTCTCATCTATCTCAACCATGTTTATGGTCAAAGGATATAAGCAAACAGATCCATCCAAGTCCTCATCAAAGGAATGGACCCATATTGAGTCGTAACATATGGGTAGGTCTGTGTCGCCGAATCCGAGTGGAAACAATGTTGGGATCAGATATGACGAGCTCGGTGATCATGCCATAGAACCAGCTGCGGTTGAGTCGGATCGGTAGTTTTCCGGACCTAGCTCTCCGTTGGTGTCGACGGCAAAGTCGAGCGACCCGAAGGAGATCTTGAAGTTCGGCGAGAACTGGATGTCAGGCATTTCAGCCATCGTAGTCGATGGAGAATCCCAGCGAACCTTGTCCCCTTCCTGGCGCGCCAACTATCAAGACTTATTCTCGGCAATATACTTATAGAGCTACGTCAGGACCAAGAACTACGATGGTAACACAAGACATTGAATTAGACAGGTTCAGGCCCTCTCGATGAGAGTAAAAACCCAACATCATGTGTTCTATGGTTTGTATTGCAATGTGAAAATTGGTCTCTTTTATGGGGAGGTCCCTGCCGCCTTATATATCCAGTCGGCAGGGGGTAGATGAAGAGTCCTACTCATAGTCTACAAGGATTTACATAGAAAGTATATCTCCAATTGCCTTGTGCTCCAAGCCGACTCGGTCGGTTCCCTTTTGGTGAGCCGCCCGATTGTCTACTGATTTTAGCCTAGCTGTGGATACCCGTAAGGTATATATTCCACAGCTCGTGCGGCTCAAAGACAAGTGGCTCATACATTCCCATCACACAAATGACTAACCATTGCATATTTGAGAAAATATTTTGTTGAGTCATGTGCATAGGGGGAGCTATGGTGGAACACCATCGTGACCATGAAGGAGCACCATGAAAGGGGGAGTTTCCTAACTCTTGTCATTTATTATTTGCTCCTTGGTTCTCTTGTGTTTTATCTTTGACTTTTGGTAATAGGTGACAAAGGGGGAGAAAAACATGAAGATCCAAAAGCCAAGTCTAAATAGATAACACAAAGGGGGAGAAAAACATGAAGATCCAAAAGCCAGGTCTAGATACATAACACAAAGGGAGAGAAGAATATGAAGATCCAAAAGCCAAGTCAAAGATCAAGAATATAAGATACGAGAAAGATGGAGAAGAACATAAATATCAACCATCAAGAAGGGGAGAAGACCAAGAAGATACAAGAAAGCTATGAAGTGACAAAGAGGAGAACATGAAAATAAAATGAAGATGATCAAGACAATGGTGCATGTTCACTTAGAGTACACATGAAGATCATGTCAAGATGAACACCTACACCGACATGGAAAAGAACAACAATGGTGCATGTCTACAACAACAATGGACATCTACACCGACATGAAACTCTATGTCCTTGGTGCGTGTCTACTTCAACAAGATCATCAACCACGACACCAAGATGAACGCAAAAATCAACTCAAGATAGATATCAAATGAGCTACGTGATTGTGGGATACTTGCCTTACGGGTACCCTCATACAAGACTAAGTCGGTAGCCGATTGGGTACTTCATTAACAAGGAAACCGACCGACTCAACTTGGAGCACACGGCATGTAGAGATAGACTTTCTATGTAAATCCTTGTGATTACGATTAGGACTCTTCATGTACCCCCTAGCCGACCGGATATATAAGGCGGCAGGGTATCCCTCATCGGGGGTGAGTTTTTTTACAACATCAATACAACACACAGAACACAGGACGTAGGGTTTTTACTCTCATCGAGAGGGCCCGAACCGGTATAACTCTGCGTCTTGTGTTACCATCGTAGTTCTTAGTCTCGACGTAGCCCTATACATTTTACTGCCGATCTCAAGCTTCGACAGTTGGCGCGCCAGGTAGGGGACAAGGCTCGCCAGGATTCTCCGTCGACTACGATGGCCAAAATTCCCATCATCCAGTATTCACCGGACTTCAAGATCTCCTTTGGATCACTCGACTTCACAGTCGCCGACAACGGAGCCCTAGGTCTGGAGAACCACATATCCGACTCGGCTGTAGACGTTTCCATGGCGCGAACACCGAGTTTGTCTGGCATGATCCCCGCATTGTGATGTGGACAAGGGTTCCCAATCTTCAGAAAGGTTCTGGATATGTTGATTTGGTTGGAGGCGACACACAAATCGATCTGGCTTCAGAATAGTATGTTCTAAATCCTGCAATCACAGCACGACGTCTCCTCTAGTTATTAACCATCCTAAAACGATTGACCTTGCTGAGAAGGCTAATCCCTGCCTGCGAATCAAGAACACAAGCAAGAACAAAGAAGAATGCAACACAATTGCAGATGTATTATGAATCTCACAAAGTTGGGGTCTCACAAACCGTGATGACGGCGAAACTGTTATGAACAGAATAATCTAAGAAAAACCCGAACCCTAATGGTGCGGCGGCAGCTGTATATGAAGACCCTAGGGTCGTCCAAGACCCTCTGGACGCGCCTCTAATTGGGCTCAACTAGATACAAAGCGCAAAGGCCAAAAACAGGCGATACAGCACCAAAACAGATTCTGGACCCTCTCTTGTTTCGACGATTCCTGATGACTCCGGATGAATTTTGATATGAGACCGGCGGCATTGGAAAGTCCTTCTTCTTATCTTTCCGTTCATATGTAGAACATCAAAATCTAAGTCCATATGCATTCTGGGCATCCATTTTAGTGCAGACTGGTCCTGAGCCCCGAAACAGAGTCGAAGTCGGTTTTAGTTGGGCCTCCCCCTTGGCTTCCACGTCCTTGCTGGTCCTCCATGTCTCCAAGTCCTTCTCCCATCATCTCCTGGTCCTCTCTATGGTTCCTAATTACAATATAATCATTCGGTAGCAAACCATTCTCAAAAGTGACATATAATGAAGAACGTAGGAACGAGCTCGCCTCTAAATTTAGTTGTGGTGCACGAGCTCTAGTCATTTGACCTTGCAAGTCCAGAATTGGAGGAGTGTTGTATGTATCCTTAGGAGTGATGTCCTCATCACATTGGTGCAACTCGGATCTGAGGAAGAAGATCCTTCCTTCGAAAACGATTCAAAATTGGATCGGTCTTTTGATGAGGACTCGGTCGGATCCACTTACCCATATTCCCATACTGTCAACATGGTGGATATAGCAGATTCCGTGGATGGAGACTAAGATGGTGACCAAGACGGTGAACGAGAAGGTAACCTCGTTGATGGCCACCCGAATCAACTAGCCGAAGGAGGTCAACAGGAGGAGGACCCTCCAGCTAATGACTTATCGGTCGGACACCACCGTCGACCAAGAGGGTCGTGTGGTTCACGCAACGCACGCCGACTGGATCTCGGTCTGAACTCGAAGTGGATGGCGTCAAGGTCTACCACACTCCTCAGAATAACATAACATTGGCCAAAACTTTGCTCGACACTCTAATGGTCGACACGAATTATCAGACCCCTACGATGCAGGAGGATCTCAGTCGGTCACAAGCTCTAGTCACGTATCTTCGCCAGGTCGGCATAGGCGTGAAGATCTGAGAAATTCTCTCAGCCTTTGTGATGGGCGAGATACCATCAACTCTCGCTATGAAGAACACGCTCGGGAGAACCGACGCTATGAGAAAGAGCGCCGTGATTAGAGAACGGACGACCAACGGGACGACCGCCGGGACAACCAACGAGAGGACCGTCAAGATCCTCCTCCAAGGCACAACCACGATGACCGACGTCAACATCACGATCGAGATCGACGTGATAACGATGATAACGACCATCGGCATCGTCGTCATGATGATGATGTTGGTCCGTGACACGGCTGTCGTGCAACTCCGTCCCTAGAATCGCATAGGCGGTCGATGACGCCGACCGACGATGAGATCGATGGCATCAAAGCTTACATCTCTAGGCTTCCCATAGCTCGATGGTCAAAAGGATTCAAGCCGGTCCCCATCAAAAAATATGATGGTCAGACCAATCCCCGAGAGTGGCTGCAGCTTTACAGCACGGCGATTCGATCGGCTGGAGGTGATTCCAATGTAAGGGCTAATTACCTCCTGGTCTACCTGGATCCAGCTGTTCGGATATGGCTCAAGTCTCTTCTAGAGGAGTCAATCACATCTTGGGAAGGCCTTAATAGGAAGCTCATAGAAAGTTTCCAAGCTACCTGCAATCGACCGGGAAACCACTTCGACCTCACTCAGATCGAGCAGAAGACTAACGAACCTCTTCGTGACTACATCAAGCGATTTTGCGCTAAGAAGACTGAGATCCCCAATGTCCCAGACCAAAAAATCATTGCCTCCTTCTAAGGAGGGATTTGTAGTGATGATTTGGTTCGTGAGATCGGTCGAAGGAATCATGACCTCAAGCTGATCGCTCAAGAGTGCTTCAAGATCGCTGACAAGTTCGCGTCTGGTGAGTCGGCGTTGGATGACATCCGGGGAAAAGGCAAAGAGAAGCGGTCGGACAAGCCTGAGTCCTCCAAGAAGGACAAGAAGAGGAAGCCTGATAACATGGTTCACACGGTGGACCGATTTCAGAAGAACAGTCGAATAAGCATACCGTCCACGGACGAGCTGCTAAGTGGCCCATGCCTTTGGCACCCAAACGGAAACTACAAAGCAAAGGATTGCTATCGACTAAAGGGTTTTGTAACGGCTGCGCTCAAGGTGGTTAAAGATCCCCTGAGGCGCAATAACAAAGACAAGACCAATGACGATGGCGACAAGGATGACTCAGGAGAGTTCCAGGAGCCCCGCAAGGAAGTCAACTTCATCTTCGGTGCCCCGGATGCCTATGTGTCCAAGCACAAGCAGAAGTTGGAACTTCGGGAGATCAACTCGATGGAACCGACTGCACCTCAATTCATGAGGTGGTCTGAGATGCCAATCACCTTTGATCGGTCGGATCATCCCAAGCATATCCCGAAGCCGGGTCGATACCCGCTGGTGCTTGCTGCTACAATGGAGGAGGTAAAGTTCAACAAAGTACTCATTGATGGAGGAAGCAGTTTGGACTTAATCTTCACCAAGACTCTCAAAGAGCTCGGTCTGTCGATCAATGATCTTCAGCCGAGTTCTTCACCTTTCCACGGGATTGTACCTGGCAAGTCTTCAGTTCCTATTGGACAAATCAGTCTGCTGGTCACCTTCAGGACCTATGAGAATTTTAGGACCGAGCGCATTCTGTTCCAGGTGGCGGACTTTAACTCAGCATATCATGTTATCATCAGTTGACCGGCTATGGCTAAATTCATGGCTATCCCGCACTATCCATATCTCACCCTCAAGATGCCAGGCCCGAACAGAATAATCTCCCTCCACTCTGATCTTCGGAATTCTTTCGATTGCGATATACAAAGTTGTGAGATGGCCAATAAACAGTTGATGTTGTCCGACCAGAAGGAGATCCTGCAAGCAGTCAGCATGGAGGAGCAGACTGGAGCGGCGGTTCCGACAAAGAAGCCTACCAAAGACAAGATTCAGACCGATGACATCCAAACCAAGGGAATCCTGCTTGATCCTGAGGACCCCAATAAGGTAACTTATGCTGGGGCCAATCTCGACGAGAAATGGGAACTTGCGCTCACTCTTTTCCTCTACGAAAATAGAGACATCATGGAAACCATCTGACATGCCGGGAGTTCCTAGGGAAAAGATTGAGCACAAGTTAAGGGTACCCCCTGGGGCTACCCCCATTTGGCAGAGGCTTAGAAGATTTGCGCATGATCGCAAGGACGCCGTGAAGAAGGAGATAGTTAGACTATTAGAGGCTAAGTTTATAAAGGAGGTGTGTCATCCCGACTGGTTAACAAATCCAGTCCTTGTATCCAAGAAGAATAAAGAATGGAGGATGTGTGTTGATTATACTGATCTCAACAAGGTCTATCCTAAAGACCCCTTCGCCCTTCCTCGTATTGATCAGATTATAGACTCGACAGCCGGGTGTGAGCTCTTGAGCTTTCTGGATGCCTATTCAGGCTATCACCAGATCCCACTGAAGGTCGAAGATCAGATTAAAACTTCCTTTATAACACCCTTCGGCGCCTATTGTTATATCACAATGCCTTTCGGTCTGAAGAACGCTGGCATGACTTACCAATGAGGTATTCAACGCTGCCTTGCTACTCAGATCGATCGGAACACAGAAGCATATGTCGATGACATTGTCATCAATACCTGGAACGTCGAAGGGCTTATTTCTGACCTGGCAGAAACCTTTGACAATCTGAGGCATTATTCAATAAAGCTGAATCCTATGAAGTGTGTTTTTGGGGTTCCTTCGGGAAAGCTACTCGGTTACATCGTTTCAAAACATGGTATAGAGGCCAACCGGGATAAAATCAAGGCGATCCAAGGTATGGGGCCACCTAATTCTCAAAGGGATGTACAGAAGCTGACCGGATGCATGGCATCCTTGAGTCGCTTTATTTCCCGACTGGGGGTTAGAGGGTTACCACTTTTCAGACTACTTAAAAAGCAGGAAGACTTCGTTTGGACCGAAGAGGCGCAGTCGGCATTGGACGAGTTGAAGGTTTAGCTCAGCAGCATTCCAGTATTGGTGCCTCCAGAACCAGGAGAAAAACTTCAACTGTTTTAACTGTCGAACGAGATGAAGAGGGACATATACAAAAAGTGCAACACCCGGTCTATTTCGTGAGTGAGGTCCTTGGTGCCTCTAAAGTAAAATACCATCAAATCTTGAAGTTGTTGTATGCATTGTTGGTCACCTCCAGGAAGTTGAAGCATTATTTTCAAGCTCATCCGATCAAAGTCCAGACCTCCTTCGCACTCGGCATAGTGCTACAGAACCGAGAAGTCGAAGGGAAAATCGCCAAGTGGGTAGTCGAACTTGGTCAATATACCACGTTCGTGCCTTGGTTGGCTATAAAGGGACAAGCGCTAGCTGATTTCATTGCTGAGTGGACAGAGATTCAAAACCCACCTACTGCACAAGACATCGAGTATTGGAAAATGTACTTCGATGGGTCTCTTCAATTACAAGGAGCTGGTGTGGGAGTCGTGTTTATCTCACCCACTGGAGAGAAGCTTTGATATCTCCTTCAGGTGACGTTTCGCGCATCCAACAACGCTGCAGAGTATGAAGCCCTTCTACACGGTCTGCGCATTGATGCGTCACTCGGCATCAAGCTCCTCGATGTCTTTCGTGACTTGGCTTTGGTTATTAATTAGGTCACTAAGAAGTAAGGAAGCTCGAAGACAAAATCGATAGATTGAAGTTCACGCATGTTCTTCGAGACAATAACCAAGCAGCTGATGAATTGGCCAAAATAGGATCATCCCGATCTGTGGTCCCTCCAGGTGTTTTCTTACACACTCTGGATTCCCCCATGACTTCTCCTCAGTTGGATGTATTAATGAGTGTTGTTACTGATCTCGTTGGTGATAAAAACATAGAGACCGATTGGCGTGACCCGCTCATCCAATATTTGGACAGGAGAACGCTGCCTTCGAATCCTAATGAGCAACGGAGGTTGGAGACCCGATGCCGAGGGTATTTGTTGGTGGGAGACCAACTCTATAAAAGAGGAGGATCAAATATCTTGATGAGATGCATCTCAATATCAGAAGGCCAGAAGTAGGTAGAAAAAATTCATTTCGAGATATGCGGCAATCATGCAGCTTCCAAGACTTTGGTTGGCAAAGCTTTTTGGCAAGGGTTTTATTGGCCCGCGGTGGTTGAAGATGCACACTGGGTCATTCGGACGTGTGAAGGTTGTCAATTCTTCGCTCAACAAATGTATGAGCCTTCACAGCAACTTCATATGATACCTTTGACTTGGCCTTTTGCTGTTTGGGGGCTCAATATTGTCAGTCCTTTCAAGAAGGCGCCAGGCGTGTTCACTTATCTGTTTGTTGCTATTGATAAATTCACCAAGTGGATTGAAGCAAAGCCGGTCAGCAAGATTACATCGAAGAAGGCTATCGAGTTTGTCAAGGATGTCTTCACTCGGTTTGGGGTTCCTCATGATATCATCACCGATAATGGCACTTAATTCACATTACTGGAATTCCGTGACTTTGTCGATAAGATGGGAATAAAAATCCACTTTGCATCAGTGGCTCATCCTCAAAGCAATGGGCAGGTCGAACTGGCCAATGGTATGATTCTTCAAGGATTGAAACCACGGATATTCGACAGGCTTAAGCCTTATGCTGGTCGGTGGGTCAAAGAATTGCCTTCAGTTCTTTGGGGGCTTCGCACAAACACTAGTCGGGCAACTGGTCAGTCACCTTTCTCATTGGTCTACGGCTCAGAGGCTATGCTACCAACCAAGGTCAGCCTTGTTTCGGCACGGGTTCAGGCGTATGATGAACAGCATTCTGAGGAGAATCAGGAGATTGATTTGATTGCAGCAGAGAAGTTGCATGATCGCACTCTGTTTTGGTCGGCACTTTACCAACAAGGCTTGTGTCGATGTTATGATAAAAGCATACGTAATCGCCACTTCCAAGTTGGAGATTTAGTGCTTCGCCGAGTGCAGTCAACGAAGAACTAGCATAAGCTTTCTCCAAAGTGGGAAGGACCATATGTTGTGAAGGAAGTCACTCGCCCGGGGGCTTACCGACTGATGTATTAAGACAACGATGATATACGAAATTCCTGGAACATAAACCAGCTACATCGTTTCTATACTTAATTATTCTTTTGTATACTTATACATTATTCATGAATGAAACTTCAGTCTTTTTGATGATTTTCATTCTATATTGTCTCGATTCCTTAAATTATTTTATTAAACAATCGAGCCAGGGGGCTAGTAATAATGTCCCACTCAGTCTAACCGTATTTTGGTTTTGGACTACTCTCTGACCGATTTCTTCTCTTTGAATACGGTCTTCATTTTCTTGGTCTAACATTTATACATTATGCTTATATACTTTACACTGCACATCAGACTAGCACTACACTAAACCCAGAGCCAAAGTGCGAGAGGTCATGTGTCGATTGGTCGACTCTGCTTGTTACGCGGTTATGAGTCACAACCTAAAATGTTAAGGCAGACTGCTACAATTTGAGTTTCTCAATGACAGAAACATACTTATGACATTTTTATCAATCTTTTTAAGTTGATAAGCATTGTTTCATTACATAGATATCGCTAATGATCTCTAATATTACAGGATTTACAACACCTTTGAAGGAGAGGAAGATTCAGCTCGTAGCTCAGCCTCAGGAGTTGCTGGAGGAGTAGGCACGGTTGGATTGATCTCTATGTTATCGACCAAAGCTCGAGAAGTCTCCAACATGGAATCCAAGAGCAACTGGCATTGGTCGTCAGTCAAGTCTGGGTTGAAGCCCTCCTTGATCTTGTCCAATGGCAGAGTGAGAGACCAAGATTGGCATATAGCCAGAACCTGACTCCAGGCTTTGGTCGCCACTCATCAAGTGTTATGAGCAATATCATCCGACGCATGCTCCAGCAAGTGCTCCAAGGAATGGCCAGACTGATCCACTCGGTCGGCATGAACATAGTCCATTGCCTTTCGAGTGGCGTAAGATAGAGCTGCGAATGGTAATTTTTGGTTAGTATGATCGAAAGAGGAATCAAGCAGATGTGAGAAATAATGAAGGGCTTGTTGGCAAGTTTACATTTGAAGAATTTGGAGGTGCTCTTAGCTTCCTCTATATTGGCATCAGCTTCCTTCAGCTCCTTCTACAGCCGAGTGATCTCGGCCTTCTGGTCCTCGACCGACTTGGAGAGGTTTTCCTTCTCGGTATTTAAGGCATTGACAAACCTTTGTTGATTGGAAATCAACTTCTCCAGGTCGGCAACCTTTTGGTCACGAGCTAAAGACAAACATTTGAATCTTTAGCGCTAGAGTGATTAGTTGGTTATTTAAACAAGGTGGTGAGTGATTTTACCAGCTAAATCTACACGGCCTTGGTTTAAGGCCTTGGTCATCTCTCTTTGGTCGGTCAGCAGCTTTTCAATCTCCTTCTATGCTTTGGCAAGCTGTTGAACGGTAACTAGCAAAACACCAGCAAAGTGTTAGTCTTACTTAAAGGCTTGAAGACCAAAGTGTTAGGACATACCAAAAGTTCAGCTTGAAGGTATTCCACCCTAGCCGATTTCTCTCTATGAGAGCATACATTTTATGTATACAAAAAGGGGTTAAGCTTAAAGGCAAGATTAAGACAAAGCAAAAGCAGAGTACTGAAGTACTTCGGGCCGACTGAGTAAATCTGCAGATAATGTCGCCTTACCTTTGTCAAGAGGTAAAGGGATGACGGCAGGAGCAGGTTGGGGTACAAGCGCCGGAATGGGGGCAGGAATTGCCTTGTCAGTTGGCTTATCCACCTCGGTCGGCGTGTTTCATGACTTGTTGACCGACTTGGGCAGATCAGTCGGACGAGGAGGACGTCCAGACCGAGTGTCTTCGGACTCTTGGGCACTCTGAGAATCACTCGTCCGACTATTGTTAAAACAAAGATGGAAAAGATTAAAATGTGTTATGGATGGCAATAAGAGACAAGGAGCATAAGGTTAAAGAATTAACCTAGGAGCCTTCTTGAGCTTGATTCGGCACAACCTCTTCTTCAAAGAAGTCGACTGAGAATCAGTCTCCTTCCTCTTCTGGGCAGATTTTCCTGCCTTGTCGATCTGATCCACCCTCCCAGTATCACTCTGAGTTTGGCTTGGGGGCTCCGACTGGCTTGAAGGTCAGTTGAAGGGTGTGGGGGTGAGATGACCAGTGTCAGCAGATGGCAACTCTTCATCATCATCCTGATCCCCTATATATTGCCGTCGGTGCTCAACGGTCTGCTTTACTCGTCGATTGGGGGAGGCAGGGTGGTGACCGGGTCAGTACGAGTGCCTGCAGAAGAGCTCGAGCCTCCGGTGCCGGTCTGCTGCATCTTCTCGACATAATTTGGTCCCTCGGAAGCGGTCAGAGGGAGCGGAGGATGAGAAATATAAATATCCAAAACCTGCACAAGAATCAAAATATCAAGCAGGGCATCAAGACAATAACATAAAGAATTGCTCAAAGCAGACTGAGGCTTACTCCGGCCCGTATAGTGCCCTTGTTATACGCCTTCCTGATCAGCGAGTCATCCTGAAGGATATCCCCTTCAAACATTTTTGACACGCATTTCTTACGGAGTTCACCATTCGACGGGTCAGGCACCTCCCTTGTTTCATCATTATTGACATAGTTCCACGCCGTGTGACTCTGCAGCTTCAGGGGCTGCACTCTGCGTACTATGAAGCTTTTGGCAATGGTAATTCCGTCAATGCCTTCAGCCTTCAAGTCGGCTATCTTTTTCATCAGAGTGACCACCTGAGGGTCGATCGAATCGCGCTTCTCCGTCCATAGCGCTAGAGGAATCGCCTTGGCACCGGTGAAATCGGCAAGAATAGGGGGAGGGTTGTCACAGTAGAACCACTCATCCTTCCAGTTCTTGTTCCCGGTCTTCAATGGCACATTAATGTAGGCCTCCTTCTTGCGCAACTAGAAGCCAACGCCACCTATAGCTACTTCATTGTCCTTGGTCGGCAGCGGACGGAGAAAAAACAGATGGCAGAATAAATTGAAGTGGGGAAGGATGCCTAGAAATGCTTCGCACATATGCACGAAGATGGTGATGTGAAGAATGGAATTGGGATTGGGGTTGACAAGCTCAATCCCATAAAAGAAAAGGAACCCGCGCAAGAAGCTGCAGCAGGGGACTCCAAAGCCATGCTCGAAGAACGAGCAGAACACAACTATCTGTTTATGAATAGGGATGGGGCAAGATTCACGGGGTACCTTCCAGTCGATCCGAACTTGCTCTGGAAGGATGCTGTCGACCACCATCTGGTTCATATCGGCCTGGGAGAGGTTGCTCTTCGAGAACTCCTGAAGCTGCTCCAGAATGTCAATCTCTGTTGAGGAGGACACGGCGGCGGCAGTGGAAGTGGCAGGGATCAAGGTGGAAACCTTCTTGCGACCCATGGCGATGATTGTTTTGGGCGTGGCAGATCAAATGCTAAACCCTAGTGGAGGCTTGGGGGCTAAGCGTGGTGAGATCTATGGCAGCCGGAAGCGAAGGCGCTAACCCTAGCTGGAAAGTTGAGGAGTCGCTGAGAACCGAGGAGGCGCAAGGAAGACGAAGAGTTCGTGCGCAAATATGGCGTGGACTAAGAGTCAACTCGATGCTGCCTTTTATACTCCCGCTTTTTGACTTAAGGGTCCCATGGGACAGGGTGGGCCGTACAGTGATGACGATTTTTTGCTTAAGCAAAGATTAATTAAGGGCCTTAAAATATGATTAGGGTCTAAGACCTTGAGAAATAAAGCTCGGGGCTTCTTTGATGAGAAGCATCTGAAAAATATTTAACCATATCTATATGATTTGATGATCATGTAGCAAAGAACTTGATGGTAATATGGATATAAGTTCAAAGGTTATGGTATTGATTGAAGTCTATAACCAAATTGTCAAAATTGGACTTATGATAATTAGAGCGACTAATTATTAGGGAAAGGCTATATTATGATTGATGTCATTTGGCTTAGTACCATTATATGATTGATGTCATATTGGTTCACATGAATTGAATATGATTGATATCATAAAATTCAGACCGACCAGTCACTCGAACATGGTGTATGTCACCCGGCCTATTTGATAAGCGGTCGACAAGACTGAAGCTTTGCAAGTTGACTTACTGGTTTGATAACCAAAGGTTTGTTAAACTCAGGCTTGACGGTTTGAGTAATATACATACAAAATAAGAAGAGCTAATATGTGGTGCCCCTTCCCGAAGGATCGAGGTCCTGACGGTGCTGATAACACAGACACTTGATAATACAACATCGGTTTGTATTTAAGTTCAATATTACATCATTAAAGTCATCAGAGTGCAGCAAAATATTACAAGTTCATAATGTTTTGAAAACAACGGAAGCAAATCACGATAAGAAGCTACGAGCTCGATGATACATCATAGTAATGGTTCATGCCTGAAGAACCATCAATCTAGCCACACACATCAATACTGCGGCGGTGAGTCGGACTCCCAGTGGGCGGTCCAACCCTCAGGGACTTGCATGTCCTAGGGCAGCACATCTACAGGCAGTTCTAGATCTTCATTACCTGAACAACAACGGTGGCACAAAGCCTGAGTACTAATTACTCAGCAAGTCTTACCCGTTTGACACCTAGACATGCAATGGCTCTAATAGGTGGCTTGTTTAAAAGGACTCGCACTAAGCAACCTATTAGTTCTATTAAGTTTTAGTTCTCAACTTATTTGGGTAGAGCAGAAATGTAATTTTAGTTGCAACAATAAGATAACAAAGCAACACATAAAGTAAAGGCAACAAAGGAGCAATAATAGTAACATCAACAATAAGCATCATATTAATTTCCAAATACTATGTGCAACTACGTGACGCTCAATGACCAGGTGGTGCTCATTACTGTGAGGGACAGCAATTGCAATTGATTTACACCAGCTGGGAAACCCGAAAACACGACACATACACACCAATTAAGGTCGTATGTGGCAACCTTTCGCAAGGACGAAAAACAACTTGGTCCGGGTCCAGTCTCAGCGAGTGGGCATGCCGTTCTGCCAACAGTACTTTGCGGTATGAACCGCCCACTCCAGCAACAGAAGGGTCAACGACCACTGTACTAGGTACCATCCTCTTTGTCGAGCCAATGCTACATCAGCTTACTAGTGCCTATAGACTAGCATGCATTCGGTACTATTCAATACTTGACCAAGGAGCCGACCACGGACGGGTCCTAGGTTCAACAAGGTAGGGCTACCGCAGTCAACACCCATGTGTTGCTGCAAACCTACACATGCATCATCCCTGCCTAGTCATAACATCAAAATAAACTTCTTTTATTAATTCCCGTTCCAGTGGTCAAGTTACTATGAGTTTGGGCCTCATTGGGTTTAAACTCGATTTACTATGAGTTTTTGAAGTTTTTAGCCTTCTCTGGTAATTTCTTGGTATTTTTCTGGTTTCAGAGGAGGCCACGTATGCGACACGTTGACGCCACGTAGGCGACACGTCGGCTGCCAGCTTGGCTGCCAGAAGGCGCCAGTCAGCGCCGTCGCGGGTCAGGGCAGCTCGCCGGAGAGCTCACTGCCGGCGTCTACAGACGGGGAAAACTCATCGCAGGAGGGCTAGCATGGTGCGTAGGTTGAGGAAAAGAGTTGGGTGGGGTTCGTGAGGTCGGATTCTCATCGGAAGGTTGCCGATGTCGAGGGGCGGCGGGAGAGGGGTCTTCGGCGGCGTCGTGGGAGCGGTAGGGGGCACCTACTTGGACTCCGTCTTCTCCTGCAGCTTCACGGAGACGAGGCGTCCATCGGCATCGCGTTGGCTTGGTTCGGGAGGGGCCGGAGGGTAGTGCTCACCGTGGGGCGGCTTTGGGTTCGGCGGCGGAGGGGAGAACAGCCAGGGAAAAAGCCGAGGCGTCGGTGATCTTGCGAAGAAAACCAGGGAAGGAATGATTAGGAGCATTCAGCATTGAGTCATGCACGTGAACAACGAGGAGCAAGGAAACGAGGCTCATCAATTCGGACGAAATCGGGGTTGGCCTCAATGGAGCTCGACCAGAAGCGGTTCTCGGTTTTTCTCCAAATTGATTCAATTCTCGACGGATGATGGCCGAGTGATGGGCACGGAAGGGAGAAGAGGTTTGAGCGAAGTTGGTGGTGCTCTGGGCTTGGCGAGGGAGTGTACATGTGGCCAGGAAGCGCACTCGAACTTGAGGCAGTGATGGAGGAGGGAAGCAGAGTTCAGAGAGAAGAAATGAGAAATGGGAGAGAGTAGGGAGCAGTGGGCAGAGATGGAGTGTGATCGGGAGCTCGCGAGTGTGCTTTCAAGTTGCGCAGAGGGGGAAGGGAGTGAGTGGGGGAAGGGAGCGGGAAGAGCGGGGAGAATTGAAGCCCGGCCGGTCCTGGTGATGGCGTGCAGAGGGGGAGAAGAGGCCGTTGGCGTGCGCGGCCGAGGGCAGAGGGATGGGACAGGGCGGAGGCAGAGAGGGGGGTCAACGGCGGCTGTAGCATGCGCGGTCCCGAGGTGGAGTGAAGGCAGCCCGAGCCGTGCGCCGGTGATGGAGCTCTGCTCCTGCTGCGCCAACGGGAGGAGAGGGAAGAAGATTTTGCGCTGCAGCCCTTCTAGAATTTGATTCTTTACAAAATAGTCCCTGGTCAAAGATAATTTAATTAAAATAGCTAGGAAATTCCTAAAATGGTGAAGTTTAGTGGACTGACCAACTAAATGGTGGAGAACACTCTGATGAAGTTTATTTGAAATTTTCATGAAAACATTTTTAGATTTTTAATAAATGCATTAATTTGTTACTTAAGAATTAATTAATTAATTATGAGTCTTGCTAATCAGATAAAATGCCCAATAAATTCATAATATTCTATTTTATTATTACCAAACTATTGATGAATTTATTTGGCATGAGTTGTATTGAAATTTTAAGTTGCTTCAATAACTTGGTTGCAGGGTTTTTATTTCCTGGAAATTAATTCAATAGTTAGGTTCTATCATTTCATGCTAGGTAATTCATGATTTGTGCTCAGCATGTTTGTTAAACAGAAATGAGACACCTGGGGTGTCACATAATATAATTAGACTCTTGCATTATTTGTTAGTCTCCAAATTATATAAGAGTCAGGGGCTACACCTGATCAGGTGCACCTAACCGATGCACCAGATCTGTCAGGAACTTCGATAAAGAGGTCTTCCTAATTTATGATCTACGTTGAAGATCATTTTGGGAGTTGAAGCTTAAAATCAGGAAGCACTCAGGGGCTATTGTGGGATACTTGCCTTACGGGTATCCTCATACAAGACTAAGTCAGTAGCCGACCGGGTACTTCATTAACAAGGAAACCGACCGACTCGATTTGGAGCACACCGCATGTAGAGATAGACTTTCTATGTAAATCCTTGTGGATTACGATTAGGACTCTTCATGTACCCCCTAGCCGACCGGATATATAAGGCGGTAGGGTATCCCTCATCGGGGGAGTGTTTTTTCCACAACATCAATACAACACACAGAACATAGGACGTAGGGTTTTTACTCTCATCGAGAGGGCCCGAACCGGTATAACTCGGCGTCCTATGTTACTATCATAGTTCTTAGTCTCAACGTAGCCCTATACATTTTACTGCCAATCTCAAGCTTCGACAGTGATTGGGTAGTTCTCCCTCAACTTCTAGCCCATTTCAAGGGAGTCTACTTCCAAGTAAGGACCAAGGTAATCCTTTCTTTTCCTTTGGTTCCTTGTTGCTCGTTCGTTTTGGATCATCATAAGTAGTGGTTGTCATCCATCATCAAAAAGGGAGAGATTGTAAGGATCATGACCATTGAGGTCACCCTGAGGTATGAATGTTTTGGTCATGAATGACAAACATGATATGTGATTAATGTCTACACGAGTGTTGTTCATGTAGGAAACTTTTTCCACTCTATGATGACTGATGACGGTGGCCTTGGCATTGGATGACAATTATCACAAGCATGGAGGCTTGTGAGCTTGATGGAGTCCAATGGTTGATGAAGATGGATCAAAGCTAAGAACAAGCTATGGAGCAAGTGTTGGAAACACTTGTCTAGTTGTAAGGGCTTTGAGTCCATAGGAAAAACCAGACAATCAAGGGGGTCTAGGTTATGTCTCTTAGGTCACACTAGTTGGTAATGTGCATGGATGCTTAGAGAAATTATAGACACTAGGTGACAGTGGAGAATCCCAAGGAGTTGTTCGGAGAAGCCGAGAAACAAAGTCAAGCGAGGACGAGAAGTTTGAGCTTCTGGACGAAGTGATCGGACTGAGAGGTCAGTGAAAACCGGACAGTACGGTCACTAGGAGGAGTTGTCTAGGAATTTCAATGAGGAGCGAGGAATCTGTCTATGCTGAGAGATGTAATGACCGGACAGTCCGGTCTGTATGGTTTCACACAGGGCAGAGAGGAAGCTGCACCGAAATGTTTTGGGACTAGAGAGAGAAACAGACCGGACAGTCCAATCAGCTGACTGTATGATCTGGTGAGTATGAAGATCAGCAGGGGCAGAGCCGTTGGTGCTGAAGACTGCAATGACCAGACGGTCGGGTCAGGCAAAGATTGAATAGTCGGGTCAGTATGCCCAGAAGGATGATTTCATGAAGCAATGGCTAGTTTGAGGTTGGAAGCCTATATAAACTCATTGTTGAGGTCTTGGAGATCACTCTTGGCCAGTGGAATTGCTTGGAGTATTTGGTGGGAGCCAAGAGGAAAAGAAGAGAGCACTAGGAGGAGATATTGCATATCTTGAGAGTGCTAGTGATAGTAACTTGAGCATTCATGCACATCTAAGGCTAGGGTGTCCTTGAGGGTGTGATCTAGGTTGTTACTCTTGGTCTATGGTGAGATCTAGACCGGTTAGGTGTCGGTGATCGAGCCTATCATGATTTGTTATGAAGGTCATAACACGTTTGTACGCGGTTTGAGCCAACCGGTGAAAGGGGCATCAATAGTGAGCGCCCGTGTCGGCTCGGGGAGTCTAGCAAGTTCTTGAGGGAGGCAAGCTTGTGCCTTGGTGGTAGCGGTGACGCGCACCATGTCTTTACTCTGGGAGTGATTACGGTCTCGTGGGCGAGGACTCCACATTGGTGGCGGGAGGGACCGGCACTCCGACGGGAGTGGTCCAACAAGGAGTAGGGGAAGGCGCCATCTGTTGGTGGTCCCTATGTACCCATTTTATATGCCAATAACCACCAATATTATACCACATTCCCATCATAATCATGTGTTTTACCTCTAATATTGACGATTTCCATATGTAGTGTCATTTTAGTGCTTTATTGTAGCAACAGGTGAAAAGACGACAAAATGACTCTTATATGAGAAGTACTGACATGAAGCCCGACTCGCCGTACAAGGAGGGCTTCCCACTAGCCCATGCAACTTACCAGACACACCTGGACATCCATAAGGTCCAATGTGCAAGCCCAAGATCGTGACCCAATGCCTAAGGATTTCTAGAAGGTTTACCCGGAAGAAAAGTTCGATTCACGGAGTCCAAAAATAGCACTGTATTGTCACGCGATTTCGGAGCCAAAGAAGTCGACAAATAGGAAACCTCAGAATACCAAAGTTGAAGATCTCGTCGAGATCTTTCCAAACCATATATTATTTACATTTATTGGACTCCGGAGCTGGGAGATATGGGCCCTGCAAGGCAGGCTGCACAAAGGAATCCGAATCAGGACAGATATTTTGGTATCGCAATTTTGGGTATCTAAACGTCTTAGTCTGAGGATCCAAATAATATTAAAGTTGTAGATCTTTTTGAGGGCTACGCGATAGAGTCTGGGTTTGCCTCATTCGGACTACGGAAGCATCAGTTATGATTAAAGTAAGTCGGCATAGTTTATGGAAGGTACAAAACTGACTTGGATTCAATCTCTATGAGCTAAACTTGGAGGCCAAGCAAGGGAGGACGTGACCAGAGGCTATATAAACACCCATATGACGTCCAAGGCTGGAACATGGTGAAACAAGAGGGGAGAATTAGGCTATAGGAGCCGCTGCACCTCGCCAGGAGGCCACCGGAGTTGAAGAGCCACCAAATTGAAGAGATGTAGTCTAGTCGGGTAGGGACCCTTTATGGTGCACTACACCGAAGCTAGGAGAAGTAGAGCCATGTACCTTAGGAGTCGTCAAGGATGCATCATGGCTGCGCCGATCGGTGCACCAGTTGCGCTGATCGGCGGGTCCTAGACGGTGATGAATATCGGTTCAGTTATCAATTCATGTTATCTATCTTGATTCTATCCTTGGCTGCAATTTGTGTTCATCTAGATTGATTGATCTTACATGCGCTTATTTAATTGCTTAGAGGTACATCTAAGTATTTAGATGCTCTCTTAATCATGGTGATTAGGCTAGTATCTGGATCTTGTATGAATCATGATCGCTTGATGATGCTAGGGTGTGGTTTAGTTGTGACAGAGCTAAGCTTGCGTAGCACTTTTAGATAGTCAAGTAGGTTTAAGATACTCACGTGATTAAGGGTTTCCTCTCGGTAGCGATAAATCGGGACCCGCTCAGAAAGCAGGATGGTCTTGCTCATCTTTGATGTTTACCGACTATTTAAAGTGCCAAGTAAGCTAGGATTAAGATGATAACGACTACTGCTTCAGTGCCAATCGGCACACCAGTTGCGCCGATCAGCACAGCCTTTCTCCGACCGCTAGATGCATATAGGATAACTCCAGATGATACTCCTTGGTCGATGTGTATGCTCCTACTCCCCAAGCTTTGGATCAGGCACACTTTGGCTCAGGTAAGACTTCACGCCGATCGGCACCAGTTGAGCCGATCGGCGCAACCTCCAATTTCCATCTTCTTTTCATGCTCACGTATGTGCAATATGTACTTCATGATAGGATTGATTTGCTAGACAAAATAGTACACTCTAAACATGGTTCTCTTCCGATCCTTATAGATTCGATTAAACCTTGGAATACTCTATACACTGTCCTCTTGCGGTATATAAGTGGGTGCGTAGGAACGACCAATAAGCATCTTTTTCTGGCGCCGTTGCCGGGGATCGGCAACTCGAACCTGTTTAGGGGGATCTATCTAGTTTATCAAATTAATCCTTTATCTTTTTATTGCACATACCCTGTTTTCTTTGTTTGTGTGTCTATTGAAAATCAGGAACAAAGCTAGGCACACAACCTCGACTGGAGCATGGCGACATAGCTGCTTGCGCCGATCGGCGCCGCATCGATGTCGATGCCGACAACCTCGCTTTTCATCGACTCTGTTGCTCCGTAGCTGTAGGTGCTAACTCTTTTAGTGGCCCATCTTCTGCTACGGAGTCCATGTCCATGAAAGACTTGTTTGTGCCGATCGGCGCAACGCCCATGCCGATCGACACCTCGCCACTCCATGAAAAGGGAGGTATGCTTCTTGTGTCAATATTGTTTTTTTAACTAATGCTTTGCAAGGATTCTATCTTGTTCACAGCAACAAATAATGGGAGAAAAGAATCATGAAAATCAAGAATTTCAATTGCAAAGAATGAAGACACGATAAATACATTTTTGATCATGAGTAGATATGCTGTCCACTAACCAAAAGATGGTGTACGAAATTCTACAGAGGATTGAAAGACCTACAAATTTGATATTGTGGAAGATTATCAAGTCTAGTTTCCAACGATTTAAACCTCATATCGTTTGGAATTTCCTACAAGGATTTATGGCTAGAACAAGAGACGCTGCACAGGCTGTTTGAATATCTCGCGAGAGTTGTAAACAATTGGAAGTTTGAGCCAAATATGAAATTAAAGTATTATATCCACATGATATATAGGTTTCCAGACATTTAAGAGTCTTTCTTTTGGTGATTGCCACGGATTCAAGTCGTTCCAAATATGGAGTTTGAATATTTGGAAAGTTTGAATTCAATTCGGATTCATCGCGAGACAGCCTGACATACCTTTAGAAAAAAGATCATATCTCCCTCATACGGAGTCCGATTGGGACGCATGAGCACTGCTTGGAAAGATAATTTGATGCTCGACGCAATGGCACTGGTTTCAACCTCTAATTCCTTCTGGTCGAAGCGCAATATCTGAAACAAGACATCAGTTCAGAGAAGCAACAGTAGATTTCTTCGGATTTCTTCACCGTCGACTTGATGGATTATTGGATAAGAATTGAGAAGTTGCATCCACTCTTCATCATCAATACTTGCTGGTGTAACAAAGATTAAGATTCACATGTCAAAGGACAAGCCGACATATGCTCCAATGCTTAAAAGATGAAATCATCAAGATTCTCCGGAAAATGAAGCTAGAAGCTGAAATCATTGGTAATTCTGTATACTTCCTGTGCTGACCATTGGATAAAAAATTTATTCTGAATAGAGCTTCAAGTCTTCTTTCCAACGCAATAAATGATGCTAGATTTGAATTTTTCTACAAGGATTTATGAGCACATCATTGGACGTTGTGCAATCTGTCAACAGCACGTAGCTCTGGAGCAAAAATATCATAAATCTCACATACCGTGTCCGTTTGAAGTGTATGAGCACTTGTTGGAAAGATAATTTTGCAACCTACAAGATGGCATAGGTCTTTGACCCTGTTCTATCCTGTTGGTAAGGCGAAATTCAGAGAGAAGAGGATCTACAGATTATCAATAACAAAATTGTGGATGAAGATGACAACAATGATAGCTCGAGCAATTCTCCTACAAGCAAATGATTAGAAGTTGAACAAGATTGAAGACTCTAGAGCATTATATCACATACACACATTGAGCATTATGCAACACAATGAAAACGGGCAATGAGCGAACCACGATGAAGATTGCATAAGTACAAGCTACATGGAAATCTTTGGATCTTACACCAAGAACCATGGCTTCACGACAACAAGGTATGTAAGAAGTCTAGCTACATGACCCTAATTGAAACGCTTTTTGGGAGGGAACCCATGTTTTTGTGTTTCTTTTTGTTTTGTTTGGATTGACTAGTGCTACTAGGAGGGCAACCTAGAATTTTTGCATCGTGAGAATAACCCAACTCAATTGATTCACTTGTGGCAAATTAGTTCTAGATTAACTTTTTATTTTTAGACCTCCGCCACCATCATTTTGTGTTTCGTTTGCAAAAATCATCCACTACATGCATATTTGTGAGCACTTGCTTTGTTTTAATTTTTATTTTCGCATGATGTTTGCCCCTACATGCATTTAACCATCTAACTTCAGCCCATCTAAGCCTCCCACCCTTCATTTTCCATCAAATTCTATAGCCAATTTCAAATGCGCCGATCGGCACATATCCATTGCCGATCGGCACAACACCCAAATGCTTTCCAAAGCATTCCTTCACTACCACCTAACACGTTTTTGTTTTGATTCGCCCAAACCTCTAACTTTGCATGTTCATGTTCACCTTCCTACTCATAATAGCTTGGTTTGAACTTGATAATTAGCACTTAATTGGCTTGCCCACAATATCCTTAGCAAATTTAGGTGTAAACATGGTGTTTATGCTTATTTGTTGAACAACATTGGATAGTTCATTTGCCTTGCTTTGTTTTACATTATTTGTTTTGGTTGGTTGTTAATTTTTTTCATTGCACTATCTCTCTAGTCCAACGGGGTTTTGCAATAGCTAAGTCATATAAACATGGTGTTTAGACTTTGGTTATTAACGAATTTTGTTTAGATTGCTAGCAATCTAGTTGTAAACATTGTCCTTGTTTAGCTTCCATGCCGCCAACCTTCGTTGCTAACATGCTCGTTTGCTTTGCTTCAAGACTAAATGATGAAAGCATTTTGATCCCAGAATGTGTACATGACATATTCATTTAGCAATTTTATGTGAACATGGTGTTTAGATGAAATTATGGAACAACATTGATTATAGTCTTGTTTCTTTGCTAACATTGTGATACTAATTCCATGCATCCACACTTGTGCACACAAGTACACCCATTAGGATTTTGTTTTCTTTTTGCTACTAGAATTAAAATGTCATAAGTTGAACTTTTGAGGTTGTTGCTAGACAATAGATATTGTTCTATCCCCGACCATCATATCGGGGGTAGTATGTGCATTTTAATATTTTGCAGGAATGAAAGAAGTACTCTTGAACGAGGACAGTCGAAGGAAATAAGGTGACAATAGCCGCATATACAAGAGAGAGCATTGGGACAGTGCATCAAGGCTGGAGATGGAGGTGACGAGAGGCACAACCGTTTGCGCCGATCGGCGCATCCTCGTGCCAATCGGCGCACCCTCGCTGCCCCCGCTATCGCCCTTCTCTTGTGCAATCCAACAAGATTTTAAGCATGGGGGAGGGACAAGCTGAGCTTCAATCGATTAAAATACGGTAACATCCCTTTGATTCTTCACTTCTCCTAATATTATTTCTTCTCAAACCTGTACTTGATGTCTGCTTTCAACTTGGGAATTTTCTCTCTTTTTCTTTTTGTGATACCCTTTTTGTTTTGTTTATGCGAAAGGTTATTTGTAATTTGTCACTTAGAGCATAGAATGGACAATGACATATCCCTAATAGCTACCTTAGGGTGACCAAATGTCATTAATTTATCTAGGGGAGCTTGCCTGTGTCATCACCATTGTCTTATAATGCTATAATGCTTTCATGATGAATAAGTGCATAACTATGATGAGGATCTTTGCTAGAGATATGATGAAAGTTGCTATTGTTATTGGAACTTGCATGATTCATTGCACATAATTATCCACCGCTTAATTTTCAACTAAGCACCAGTTCTATGAACTCTATTTGCTTTAGTGGTGGTATTTGTTGACAGATGTTTTGATAAAGACCCCATATGGTTGAATTGTTCTTCATGTCAATATGCTTTGCTCTCTAAGAAGAAAACTTCAACATAGCTAGTGAACTTAATAATTTTTGGAAATTGTTATATGTGGTCTCTAACCCTTGCAAATTTTGCTCTCTTGTATTGATCATACCTACCAAAGCCAAATCTGCTACACTTATATAATAAACCTGTAGATTGCAACATGTAATTTGGTGAGTCATTTTAAGTTTGTGTTCTTTTGGTATGAGACTTAGAAGTTGGCCATTTTGTTTTCGTAACTATCACTTGTTTGCTAGCCTCTTCATATTTAGCAATGCTCGCTGAATATTCCCACCTGTAAACCCATATTTCTTTAGGTGATGTCCTCTCCTTGTCCACAACCTATGATATGAGTTTCTCGTCGAGCCGTTGCACTATTTATATGGTTTTATGGACAAATTATCAAGACCTCTTGCTAAAGACGATGATTTTCATCAAAAAAAAACACCTCTGAAGACTCTCTAAAATGCAAAGCATCAACAGAAGGAGAAAACAAGGCAGAATCATATGTGTGTCGGTCGGCGCAGGTGTCGTGCCGATTGGCGCAAGGAATAAAAAGCGCTCTGTTATCTCTAGAAATTAATTATATGTGTTCCATATGGTTGAAGAGAAGAAATAAAGGACTTAGCTAGTGCTTATCTTTTGTCACTCCCTTTGCTCGAGGACGAGCAATGTTTAAGCATGGGAGGATGGACGTCATTAATCATTCTGAAACACTAGCTAATGGACTTCAAATATTGTTGAAGGAAGATCAAGAATGTTTCAAGTTATATCAAGTTGCAAGAGAGGAATTCACAAGATTTGTGCATAAACCATTATTCTTCAAGTAAGTGCATTCAAATTGGCTGAAACTCTATCACTCCAACCATGTGTAATCTGATTTTGAGAACTTTATTTGTGTCTTGAGATCATTCTTTGTCTTTTGCACATGTCCACCTTTCAAAAGCGTGTGTTTTTCCTCTTCTTCATAATGTTTTTCAATGGCCTTTTTGATAAGTCTTTGTAAAACCAATTAGAACTATCAATTGATTTGACAATACTCTGAGTTACATTGTTGCTTGTTGTTTTCCTACCAAGCTACACATAAAGCCTTCCACCAAATATTTGTAGATAGGATCACTTCAAGTTGTTTGGCTTGTGAGATTTGTAAAATGAGTGTTGCCTTGATTCTTTGCAAGAGAGCGTTTTTGTTTGGATAAATGAGACTAAATTTTTGGAAAAACTTTATCATTTAAGGCCTAGTTTGAGGAGCAATCTGATTTGAGAGTTGAGGCTACTTTATTTGATCATTGTGGTCAGATCTTAGTCATTTTCTGTTCCCCACTAGTATCTTTGAGTAGTAGAATTGGTGCAACATAAAACTTTTTGTGCTACACTTTCAAAGAGGGTTAGATATGCATGTGCCTTGATGAATGTGAGTGAAGATAATATGATTGCAACGTTGATCTCTCCTTGAGGGTGATTTATTTGCTCGAGGACGAGCAAAGGTTTAAGCATGGGGGAACTGTTGGTGGTTCCTATGTACCCATTTTATATGCCAATAACTACCAACATCATACCATATTCTCATCATAATCATGTGTTTTACCTCTAATATTGACGATTTCCATATGTAGTATTGTTTTAGTTCTTTATTACAGAAACAGATGATAAGATGATAAAATAACTCTTATATGAGAAGTACCGACATGAAGCCCGACTCGCCGTACAAGGAGGGCTTCCCACAAGCCCATGAAGCTTACAAGACACACATGAATGTCCATGAGGTCCAATGTGCAAGCCCAAGGTCGTGGCCCAATGACTAAGGATTTCTAGAAGGTTTATGCGGAAGGAAAGTTCAATTCGCGGAGTCCAGAAACAACACTGTATTGTCACACGATTTTGGAGCCAAAGACTTGGTCAAATGGGAAACCTCAGAATATCAAAGTTGAAGATCTTGTCGAGTGCTTTCCAAAACATATATTATTTATATTTATTGGACTCCGGAGCTGGGAGATATGGGCCCCGCAAGGCAGGCTTCATAAAGGAATCCGAATCAGGACAGATATTTTGGTATCGCAATTTTGGGTATCTAAACGTCTGAACTGAGGATCCAAATAATACCAAAGTTATAGATCATTTCGAGGGCTACGCGATAGAGTCCAGGTTTGCCTCATTTGGACTCCGGAAGCATCAGTTATGATCACTACAACAAAACTGGCTAGTAACAATGCTTTTGTAGAGGCGGTTTTAAAAATGTCTCTTGAACTTATAAGTCGGCATCCTAGTGACATTTCTTTGAGACACTTTTCAATGATGCTGCAAATATATGGCTTGTTCATGGCATGTCTTCAAATTTGAGGCAAATGGTAAAGACATTTTAAAAGTGCCTCTCCTTTTTTTTCTAATATGTAATATAATGTGTAGTTCATTGCGTTGTGTTCATTATTGGGGACCTGTACAAAATTTTTATGATAATTAGGAGAAAAAAGAAATAAGAAAACGTACCTCAGCCATGAGCATTCGAACCTACAACCTCGTGTGTATCTACTACAGCTGAAATCCATCAGCGCGAACACAGTTTGTTTATATCCCAGAAAAACATATGTTTTATGGACTCACGCCTTGTACTCGTTCCCTTCCCTGCTTCCCTCTCCTATAAAACTGTCACGAACTTTGCTCGTGAAATTGCTGAGCGCCGCTGAGTCAAAAATAGATCAGCGAGGCAGACGGACGGAGATGAGGCCGTGAGGGATTCAGCCATTCCGGTGGCAGCGAGCGGGCGAGCGGTGAGGTTCTGCACCCCTTGCGCCCTATGGTTGTGTGGGGGGCGCCCCCATGCGGGCGGGGTTGGGCGTGCGCCATGCTGTGGCTGAGGCCGGCGGCCCTGGTGCTCCGTTCTAGCAGTCCGATAGGCACCTTTCTTGACTACGTGTGACCAGCTCGGCTCAGGCAAGCAGCCACAAACAATGTATGGTTCCATCCAACTTTGATTGAATCAATGGTAATTACAGTGCGTCCTAAGATTTATTACCATCACAAATTGGTAGATTTTTCTATGAAATTGGACTGTTGTTATGCATATTAGCGAAATATAAAGAGAGATGGAGATAGTGTATCTCTTTATTAGAAAATTGCATATCTGAGGTTATTTTTCTAATTCCATGTTGGATTGGTATTCTCTTAATTTCCTTCTCACCGCATTAGTGGTTATACGGTACTAGGTGTGCAATGCATGAGAATAACTGAATTATTATGTTCTGTACCCAGGGTAGCAATTATGTTCGAAAATTTTGATTTTCCTAACATTGTATTCTGATATATTGCATCAACAGTTTACCACAATACTAAATAATTGTATATCCTTTTAGTTGTTTCAGCAGAACTACGACGATGGACAAGAGCTGGATGAGCAAACCAAGAACAAGTGATGACTACAAGGATGGTGTGGTCCAATTCCTTACTTTTGCATTCCGTAATGTTCGGCAAGGTGGAAAGGTTAACTGTCCATGTGTACAGTGTAAAAACATGTCAACAAAAAGTTATGATGATGTTAGAACCCATTTCAGATGCAATGGGATTCTACAAGGATATACTACGTGGGATCGACATGGAGAGGAACATGATTCAACACCGGCACCTTTTTCTCACCTGGCATCAGCCACAGACAACAATGATGCATTTGGACGTCCTTATACTTCTCCTGCCCAAACTGTAACCAAGAGAAATGATGACATGCAAGGGCTCCTGAATGCAGCATTTCCTATGGCTGATAATTATGATACAACGTCTAGTTCTGAAGAAGAAATGTGTGACATTAATAATTATGATACGATGTCTAGTTCATCAGATGAGAGAATGGATAGCATTGCATGAGTTTCCTAACATAAATGATAGTCAACAAGAAGATGATGTTGTACCAGAAGAGGTTGGTGATGAAACTAAAGATGACATTATTTGCAACATCCTGAAAGATGCTCGGGAAAAGCTATATCCAGGGTGCCATGAATTCTCGAAGCTTTCTTTTGTTGTCACCTTATTTCATCTGAAATGCTTACATGGATGGACTCAGGAGTCGTTTACATCACTACTTGGTGTTCTTTCTACTGCACTCCCTGCAGAGGCAAACCTACCAAAAAACTACAATGCAGCAAAGAAAATTATCCGAGGATTAGGTCTTGATTATGTTAAGATTCATGCATGCCCGAAGGATTGCATGCTTTTCTACGGTGACTGGGCCAAACAAGAAACTTGCCATGTATGCAACAGTTCATGTTGGGCAGAGCCGAAAAAGAAGGGTGAGGCAATAGAAACAAAGGGGCATAAGAAAAAACCTGCAAAGGTCTTGCGCTATTTTCCATTGATACCTAGGCTAAAGAGGTTGTTTGCTCATGAGGAAACAGCAAATGACATGCGCTGGCATGATAAGGATAATGGTCGCACAGATGACGGACTACTGAGGCATCCAGCTGATGTGCGAGCTTGGAAATATTTGGATTCAAGATATGCTGATTTTGTTGCTGATTCCCGCAATGTGAGGCTAGGACTTTCCAGTGATGGAGTTAACCCTTACAGAAACATGAATATTAAGCACAATACATGGCCAGTATTGCTTATTCCATACAACCTACCTCCCTGGATTTGCATGAAGCAAACATCTTTTATATTGTCTATGATCATTCCTGGACCAGATAGCCCAGGAAATGATATTGATATCTACATGCAACCTCTTATTGATGAACTACTAGAGCTATGGAAGGGTGTTCAAACTTTTGATGCCTCGTCAAAGACAAAGTTCTCTCTGAAGGCAGCATTGATGTGGACTTTAAATGATTTTCCTGCATTAACTAACTTGTATGGCTGGAGCACAAAAGGAAAATATGCATGTCCATCTTGTGCTGATTTGACGAGATCAATTTATTTAAAAAAGGGGCACCAATGCTCATATACGGGTCACCGTCATTGGTTGCCACAGTCCCATCCGTATCGTCGTAGTAAAAACCATTTTGATGGTACCAAGGAGAAAGAATTTGCGCCTATAACAATGAATGAAAGTGATGTTTTGAGGATGATGCATGGTATAACATTTATGTATGGCAAAACAAGGGACCAACCAGAGGAAGAACAACAATCAGGGAACAAAGCTAGAGCTGGAAAGAAAGGAAAAGGAAGAAAACAGGACAAAAAGGAGGAAAAGAGACCAAAGGAAAAGGCGACAGGGTAAGAAGGAGAAGAAACCTGAGGATTGGATAAAAAAGAGGTCAATATTCTTTATACTACCATACTGGGAGCATAATCTGTTGCATCATAATCTTGATGTGATGCATATAGAGAAAAATGTATGTGATAATTTAATTGGGACCTTGTTAAATTTGAGTGGTAAAACAAAGGATGATTTGAAAGCAAGACTGGACTTGGAGGAACTTGGAATTCGACCTGAACTGCATCCACAACTAGACAACAAAGGAAACAAAACATTGTCTGATGCACCATTTACAATGTCTAGAGAACAAAAGGAGATTCTTTGCTCCGTTATTCGGAATCTTAGGACACCAGATGGTTATGCATCAAATCTTTCTAGATGTGTAAATGTTGAAGAGTGCAAATTGAGTGGTCTTAAAAGTCATGATTGCCATGTATTGATTGAGGAAATTCTTCCAGTGGCACTGCATTCTTGTTATCCTAGCAAAGATCTCATGAAAATAGTTGCTGATCTAGCTTCTTTCTTCAAAAAGTTATGCTCAAAAGTCTTGGATATCTCTGAACTTGATAAACTCCAAGAGAAAATTGTTCTTACACTATGCGACATGGAAAAGGTTTTCCTTCCATCATTTTTCACCATTATGGTACACCTACTTGTACACCTGGTTGAGGAAGCAAAGCTTGGTGGTCTAGTCCATTATAGGTGGATATACCCTATTGAAAGGTAGGCTTGATTGCACAGAATTTACTCATTTATTTTGACATCAACTCTTTAATGTTATCTCAACTTATGTATAGGTGGTTCGTTCGACTCAAGGCGCATGTTCACAACAGGGCGCACCCTGAAGGTTCCATGGCTGAAGGATATAAAGCAGAAGAGTGTCTGACATTTTGCTCAAGATTTCTTGATGGAACAACACGTTTTACCAGACCTTCTCGAAATCCTGACCCATCAGATACGGCTAAAAATTCATTCTTGTTTCCTAGTGCTGGTGAACCCATAGGGAAAGCTACTATTGTAAACCAATTTGACAACAAGTTGCTCACTCAAGCGCACAGATATGTATTGAGACACTGATGAATTAGAACATCTCCGTAGGTGCATAGACTAATAAAACTTTGGTATGGATATTGTTTCTCCAATTTATTGAGTATGATCAAAAGCATATTTAATTTCAGGGAGTATGTGGATTCATTGAGAAATCAGCATCACCAAGATCTCACGCCTTCCAACATTGAGGAATTGGTGAACAAACACTTTTCCGATTGGTTGGAACAGAAGGTACAACTTCAATATTTTTTAGTCATTTTTTTACTGCTACTTAATAGTTTTACCATATATGCAGATACTGCTTAGTGCTGACTTAAGAATCACTGGAAATATACGAGCATTAGCTGGAAAACCGAACAAATGTGGGGTGCGCTACAGCGGCTTTGTCATAAATGGTTTCAGATTCCATACTAGGAGCCGTGAGAGCAAACGCTTAACACAGAACAGCGGTGTAGTTAACACCACAACAGATGGAACTAGTTATTATGGAAGACTCACTGACATAATAGAGTTGTCTTATAAAGGTGACTATAAGGTGATTCTCTTCAAATGTGATTGGTATGATGTTCATCACCGCAGTGGCATCAGACATGATGAGTTTGGATTCACCCTTATAAATTTCAAGTGAGTGATACACACTGGAGGCAATATAGAGCATGATCCCTTTGTTTTCTCTTCACAAGTCTCCCAAGTGTTTTATGTGGAGAACCCAAAAGCAGAAGGATGGAATGTCGTAATACCAGTAAGGCCAAGGGATATATTTGACATGGGTGCAGAACCATTGGGTGGTGATGAGGGTGACACACCATAATTTTGTAGGAGAGTCAAGCTATGTATGGCTGCTGAGAAATGAAGAGCTGACATAGGAAGCACAGTCTACATTGTGTTGTTGTTCCATTTCTCCGGCTCTGTTCAAGCATTATCTCATGGGTATTTTTTATGCTTTTGTTGCTGCTATGTGTTTATTGCAGGCTGTTAGACGTTTTGTGTGTCTTGGCATATTGTGATTGCAGGCATAGGTTCAGTCAGATACATTTTTTTTCTGGTTCTGAATGAATGGAGAGAAAACTTGCTCGTTGCACCAAAATTCTGAGAATTTATGGATATCCTGTATGAATGGAGCAGACACGATCTTCACTCTAATATCTCGTGGTACTTTCTCTACAAGATCATTTCTGCTTAGCTCTACAGGGTCAAAAACTGAACTCGCAAGAATTGACTGAACTCTACAAAGCTAACTACCTCTGAACATATGTGCTACCTCTGACATCGGTGGGTCAAAAACTGAACTCACAAGAATTGACTGTCAGCTCTCTCCATTTGTGGCATATCTTTTTTTTTAAGCCGAGATGTAAAAAAAGTGCAAATTTTAAAAGCATGATTACCACATGACCCCTGAACTTGCTGCAAGCACACTTTGAAGTCTGTGAGTCGTTGAGAAAAATGTTCTCCATTTTCAGTATATAAATTTTGAACTGTGGTCAAATAAAAAATGTAAACAACAAATAAAAAGGAAACATAAATTAAGCGTAGAGATGAATCGAACTTGATCATGCTGATGAAACGAGGAGACCCACTACACTGCCTGTTCATTTCTGTACTGGGTTGGCATTGCTTCTTTTTGAACTACCGCGTAGTTTTTTTTTTAGTCACAAAAAATAGTAAAACGGAGAAACGAACCAACGACCTCACTAAAAAATTACAAGTATCTACCACTATGACATTTGTACACCACTGTTAAAGTTAACCATTATGCCATTATATAAAATATTATATGTTGAGTATCATATTGAGAGATGAAGAACTCATGAGTTATTCGTCTTTCTCTTTTTAATCCGGAATTAGAACTTGTGACTGGTATTTCTCTCTCATAAAACTCCAATTTTCTGGTTCTTTTTTTTCTAATGTTTTCTAAAATCATGATCTTTCACTTTGTGGCATTTCTATATATGTTAATTGCTATATCCTGGACTTTGTATGTATTATATTCCTCCACCAAGTAGAATATCCTATATATATGTTTTGCCTAGGAGTAGCAATCTCTAATACAACTTCATATTGTTGATATTATGACAAACATAAGGTTTTGTCAAAATTTGAGGTGTATTTGAGTTTGAAAAAGTTTTGACGTATGCAACTTCAATTTTTAACTTAAGTTATACGAATCTACATGAGAGATGTATCTTTTTGTGTACAAAGTATAGTAGAATCATTTTAAACTTTTGAATTCATTTAAGTTAGTATAATTTACTAACCAAATGTAGATATTATTATAATTATTCCATTATAATTTTGAGATAGAAGATTGAATTATCCCTAGCAAACAATTGAATTCATTTAATACATAGGCTCCAAGAACTTTATAACTCTTACCATGTCACTAGCCTGTATGGATGGTGGCACGTGTACCTAGCAACTATTCATATTTTTTAAAATGGTTATGTGTATAAATAGTGAGTGCATATTAGTGTTAGCATTTGCGTTTTAAAAAAAAGAGAAAATATAAAAAAAATGAGTAGCAATGTAAAACCCATTTGTTTGATGATTGACCAGAACCAACTAATAACAGGAGAAAAATTAATAATGTGATTGTTGCGCGCTAAAATTTTTTGTACAAATTGTGCTCCCACCAAAAGTAGTTCGCCAAAAACAATTCTTTATATATTTGTCAGGGGATAAGCAGAACCAACTAATATGCTCACAGAAAAACTGATCAAGCGATTACTATGCACGCTAAAACTTCAGGAAAAAAATATGCTCCCCGCCAAACAAAAATCGCACCGAAGCTATTTCCCTCCGTTCGTGCTGCAACCTCCCACACGATCTTCCTCGATGCGCACGGCAGGACCTCCTAGAAATCTCCTCCGGTTCCCCAACCTCACTCCAAATCCTACCTCCATTCTTCTCCCTTCCACCATCCGCACCTTTCCTATCCGTGCTCCATGGCGTCCTTTCCATTTACCATCTACTCTGCCTCCCTCCTCAAATCCTAGAAATCTCCCGTCTCCTGCTCTATCTGCTCATCCTGACGGTTCTTCTGCAGTTTCTTTCCCCATATCGGCTTGAACTGCGCCAACATGTTTGAGTATTTGGTGCTAACGATCAGTTGGAACTGATCTACTCAGGTATTTTGCTAAATTTTGGGATCAGTGTTGTTGATTTCTTCCTCAGCTCCTTTAGAAGATTTCGGATTTGGTCCAAAACAACGAATTCTGTTTATGGAATAAGGTATTTTAGTTACGGGAAGGCAGTGCATATGAGCATTATTGGAACCTGCGTGATAGGTTGTGGATTAGTTTTCAATTTCAAGAAAATATTAGTTCTAAGTATACTAGATGAAATTTCGATCTGGTAAATTCTTAGATTATTTTGAGATACGTCTGGACCACTGATTGTTTTTAGTATACTAGTGGTTGACTCAATCCTTATTGCACCCTTTTTTCAGTTATGGGAAAGCAGTAGATATGATCACTATCAAAACCTGTATGACATAGTGCTAGTTTAATTTCTAGTATACTTGATGATATTTTGATCTAGTAATTCTTAGATTTTTTTGACGCCTGGACTTCTGAATGTTATTCTACAACAGGTTTCATTTGCTGATTCTAGAACGAAATTATTCAGTTAACAACTAGGTATAGCCATAGTATGCAAAATTGCACCTTTTTGTACCCCTGCTTCGCCACAGGTTGACTCAATCCTCATATGTTGTTTCTCCAATATGTCATAGACAATTAAAATATTTCATTTTATTTAGTGCATCCAGATAATTGTAAAAGAGATCTGATGGTGCACACTCTAATATCACAAAACAACTTGTGTGTTATACTGAGTGAAAACATAATTGCTAGTCACTTCTGATTTTGTTCCTTAGATAAGTAATCTAAAAAAGAGCTACATAAATGCATTTTGTTTCAACCACTTTAAAAACTTCTTTTGTAAACTGAAATGTTAATTGTGAAGGGAAAAAAAAACAATGCCAAGGAAACCTAGAACACTACAGAATCTGAACTTGGAAGCTGAGGCAGAGGAAAGCGGACAGCAAGATGGAGGTGTGCAAGATCCACCACCAGAGCTCAACATTGGGTTTCCTGAGGAGCGCCAGCACAAAATAGGTCAATCAAAATAATATGTGAGTTTGACATTTTGTTTTGAACATTCTGTCAATATATATATATATATATATATAACTCCTATTTAGCACGCTACGTGCTAAATAAGCTATTTAGCACCACAAATATTTATGGTTGTGGAATGAAAGATTTACGGTCATGAGTGAAAATTTATTGTTGTGAGTGAAAGCATTATGGTTGTGGGTAGAAAGTTTATGGTTGTGGAGGTAAAACACTTATCATCCATAAATTTATGTTAAGGGCCAAATGGAGGTGTTCGAGTGGTTTCTAGAAGTTTTCGAACAGCTGAATTGTGGGGTCTGAATGGAGGAAGGGTACTAGTTGAAACTGATGAGAATGGTGTTCTAAATCAGTGGTCTGAATCCATTCTGTCCTCATACCTTGGTGAGCTAGCACAGAATTCATCTTTTGCACCACTGCACATCCCAAGATGGGACAGCAAGCTATTTCAAGGTCCAAAGGAATGCATTATCAAAGATGTTGAGGTACATGATATTCTTTAGTATATATATATATATATATATATATATCTTTTTTTGGTTACCATTTTTATTTTTAATCTTGAAACTGCAATTTCTTCATCCATTGATCTTTCATTATTTTCAATAGAAAAAATTTACCTACAATGTAGAGACAAAGTGGTTTACTCAAGACTGGATCTTGAAGATGGTGAACAAAAGGTGGAGAGACTATTAGTCAGACTTGAAGAAACAATACTTCAATCCAAATGAGAGGACTTTGGTGGAAATTGAAAAGAATGTCCCTGATGGTGTTAATGAAAATCAATGGAGTTCTCTATTAGGAATCTGGTGCAGTGATGCACACAAGGTTAACATTTCCTCAACACATAGTAATTTGTTTTTGCAATGAACATAGTAATAAAATAGCTTGTATTTGCATGACCAATGTTGCATTTTTTAGAAATTATGTCGGAAAAACGCTGAATCTGGAAAGAAGCAGAGGCACCCACACACTACCGGGAGGAAAAGTCATGCTAGACTTAAAAAGGAGATGGTAATAGCTTGTATGTTCTATCCTTTCCAATTTTGATATTTGTTAGTTTTAAAAACGAAATGATGCCTAGTGTATATTGTGTTTTCTTGCACAGGAAGACAAGAAAAAAAGAAGCATCACTAAAATTGATCTGTGGGATGAGTCTCACAAGAAGAAGAATGGGAACTATGTGAATCAAAATGTCCAAATACTTGTGGTATTCACTGAATGATTCTTCTAGTATACTTTAAATAAGTTATACTCAAATTCTCAATCATATTTTCTCTGGTTTTGAAATCTTTTGCAGGACAAGGCCTTCGAAGAATTGGAGAACAGAAGAAAGGACAAGGGTGCACTTTCTACCAGTGATTATGATGACATATTTGAGAAACTCGTAAGAAATGAGTTGAAGGTTCGTGGGTACTATGATGATGATTATTGGAGAAATGGGCCTGATTCTCTTGTTCACTCAGAGGAGAATACAAATATTAGAAGGGACCTAGAACTTGCTATTTCTGGGTTCAAAGACATTAGAGCATTCCTAGAGAAAAAATTTCCTGAAGAGGGATGGATCAACACAAGACCAGCTACTGGAAGCACTTCAGTAAGTTTGTTGTGTCAGATTAAAAGAAACTTTGGTTATCTACTAATTTCCTTTGCATTCAATCAGGTTAATGATGGGAGAGATGATGAAAATATCTCAGAAGAGTATTTCGATGGACAGCGATCCACCTACGGCATACCACCGTCACCAAACAATGAACAGGCAACCTAAATTTCCATTGTTACAATATGCCTTTGACTCTATAGACTTCTTCACAACAGATTAGGTACTATATTTCATCACCTATAAATTTCAGTTGTAATGCTGCAGATGCATAATGTGTATTGTACAACTACCAACAAAGGTTGCTCTGATCCCTCTGTATCAAATGACAACATAGTTTTGAAGGTAAACAAGGAATGCTTTTTTGAACTTTAGATCAATAAAATTCGTAGTAGGCACAATTATGCATGTACAAACTATGTGGGCAACATTAGTAATTGTTCAGTATCATAATTTCTGCTCATAATAAATTGTTTTTCTTACATAGAAACAATGTGCATCATTACAGCAACCGCGAGTTGATAGCTACAGCGACGGAAACCAGGACCACAATAATGGATCACTGGCACTAGAAGAAGAAAGGACACTTGTGGTTAGTAGTAGATAATATTGCATTACTCAAAGTTTTGTATGGCATACACTGTATCTTTCTTTTTTGTTTGCCAGTGCTCACTATAATGTTTGTCATAGGAACCTCAAAGAAAGCGAAGGAAGCAAAAAATCGCAACAGGTATGTCCATAACAGTTGTACTTTCAAGCTTCATGCTACTTTCTTGAGTCAGGAGAGATATGGTGCAGACCGTGTGAGCAAAATTTACAGTCTTCGCTTAGTATTATAATTCTGCTCATAATTATCTATTTTTCTCACATGGAAGCAATGTGAATCATTACAGCAATCTAGAGTTAGCTCTAGCGACATAAACCTGGAGCACAGTAACGAATCATTGTTGCCAGATGAAGAAATAACTCTTATGGTTAGCAGTAAACAATATTTCCTACACTGCATAAACTGCATCTTTACATGTATTATTGATAGTGCTAACTACCTTATCTGTCATAGGATCCTCAAAGCAAGAAACAGAAACAAAACAAGTCAAGTCACAAGAGGTATGTCCATATCAGTTCTACTTTAAGCTTCATGTTGTTTATTTTATTAAGGACAGATTTGACACATTTCCAGTATGCATATTAACATTTGTTTGGGATACTTTTGTTGTTTTTGTAGGACCAGAAAATGGTCTTGTTGTTCTCAACAAGGAAAGGAAACAAGGTCAAGTTGTTGCTATTGGTAATCTAATATCAAGAGATAGCACTCATGAGATTGGAGGAAATGTGCTTGGGGATGGATATTTCGCTGTTGCGATTCATTGCCTTAACAATGTTGAAAATGAAAGATTACCTCGACCACATGGAGATCTAACAACTATAGAGGATGCTGTAGGCATGTGTGTTGCTTGGCCACGCACACATGTGAGTTGAGTTCACATATTTTGCTTTGTCCACATATTTTCACTTATATTTATGACAAACCTTACTTGTGATTTGCAGCTTAAGAGAGTGAAGCCAAAGCATACTTGAAATGACTACAAGATTGAAGATCCAACAGATGAATGAAGAAATACTGTTGTGTAGCAATCCTAGGATCATAAGTTCAGGGTGTCAATATGTTTTTTCAGTTGTCTTAGAAAACTTATTTTATCTATTCTTGGATGTCCAATTTCTATCTTGAGATCACTTTTCATTTGGATGATTACTTTCAGTTGTTTATCTATGAAGCACAATACATCAATAGATGGATTTTTTTTTGTGCTCTATCTGTCCTGTATATATGTGTACAAGCTGAATATTTGTATATGAGCAAAAGTTAGCATTTTCAGAAAGTAATTGGTGCCAAAATATAACAAATTTACAAAAAAAATCAATGTAATTTAGAGGTTTCAATAATAGCCACATTTAATATCCATATGCTTCTAGAGGCATTATATAACGTCTCTACTTACACTGAAGGAACCTCATTATAGAGCGCCTCTACTTCTGTAAAGACATCATAACATGATGCTAAAAAAATGTCTCTATGTTTGTACAGATACAATATGATTGCATTTAAATGATGTCTCTATAATTGTCACACCCTATATTTTCTGAATTTGGGTTGTGAGTCTTTTTGACACTCAAAAGGTATAACCCTCATAATATTCTCAACCAAACCCTTCCACACGTCACTTTTTCCCATAACCTTATGATTATCCAAACATTGAGTGGCATTTTTTTCCCCACACCATGATTTTCCTAGCTTTGCTTAATATCTCTTCCCATCAAGCGTAAACTAACCTAACGATCAATAGCCGGCTCAAAACCTTGTCCGACATGTTGTCCCAATCGAACCCGCACACTACAAAAACTTGTTCGTGAATACATCCATCCTTGTGAGTCTATGAGTCTTCTCTTCTTCTTGGTCTTGCTCATACCAAGTCCAAAATCTAGACTATGCTAGTATTCCAACTACACCCAATGTCCAACTTGACAACATCATGTTTATTCACTTCCTCTCGACGCTTTCATTTGTTCCCATGGATCATGCACCAAACTAGGCTTATGCTAGTGGTCAAATAAACATCACCCACATACCATTTAATGAGGAATTTTTATTGGTCACTAGCTCATCTATCAATCCCCACCAAAAAGGAGATGAAACAATCAACATGATGGCCACCATTCATAGCTGGCAGTTTTACTTGCCTCTTGGCCTCTCCCATCCCTTCCCTACCATTTCGTCTCCTCATCCTAGGCCTCTAAAGTTACCCCTGGACGTCCCTTGGCCAGGCTCACGAGCTCCCTTGCCCCCTCACCTTCTTTCCCATCCATAAGCATCAAGTTCAACTCTTGCCATCGGTCTGTCCAGCCACAACACCCCAAATTCCAATCCACGTTCCTTTTGATCCAGCCAATGAAACATCACGAAATTTTACCAAGAGATGCATCTTGATGCAGCCTACAACATATCCAAAATTCATGGCCATAGGAGCAGTGATGTGAGTAGGATCATGTTTTAAATGACGACTGCTCTCTGTTCTAGGCGCATCCAGCACGTGTATCGGTAATTCCCCTTCTATTTCTCCCAATTATGATGCGTCCTTGATACATAATCATATCCGCAATGTGTTCCAGGAAGTCATGATCGTCTTGTCCAAAGCATATGCTAAGATCTATCCTGATGCCTCCAGGAACGCGTTTGGTCCACCATCTATCGCATCATGACCTTGCCTGTTTTCCCCCCTGCGATCTCCAGATCAGGTGAGCTAACATCGATACCAGATTACTAGTATTGTGTCCCACAACTCATTAAACATATAGGTTCAAGTTGTAGCTTGATTAGTGTGGCCAATCAGCGGGAACGCGCAAGTCTTTCGTCATGCCGTTCTGTCCACAGCAGCAGCCCACTGCCTACCCAGTCCCGGTCCGCCATGGACCTATGAACCAGTGCCCCAGAGCCGGTCCATGAACCCATGAACTCGGTCCACCTGTTTTAAGATTTATTTTAATTTAAATAAATCCAAGAAAATGGCTGTTTTGCACCTAAGCCCCTCTGTTTCGTCCTAATTAGTTTTTAAACCTGATTTCTTCACATAAGCTTTAGTTATTTCTGTTTTAGCCTCTAATATTTTTATAAATATTATTTTAACCCTATAATTTTGTAGAAACACTCGTCCACTTAATTTTAATTATATTTTAGTCCTATCTTTTTACACTTTGGTCCCTGACCTTATTATAAATTACATTTTAGTCCCTAAACTTTTTATAAACTATATTTTTATCCTGTTATTTTACAATTTAGTCCCTATACTTTTCTAAAATTACTTTTAGGTACCTAAACCTATTTGTGTTTTACTGTTTTAGCCCTAAAGCTTCAAACCTTCATAACTTTTCAACTGTAACCCGGATTTAAGTAATTCTTGCGCCAACACAATCGTAGTGATTAATATTATTTATTTATACTGGCTTATAGTAATTTGCTAATTTTACTATTTTAACCCTAGACCTTCAAACCTTCATAACTTTGTACTCGTAACTCCGATTTAGTTGATTCTTGCGCTCACGCGATCGTAGAAATGCGTACAATCTTTTGAGATTGATTTTAAAGTACATTATTATTGTTTGGTGTACTGTTTCTTAGTTTTTTTATATGATTGTGTGCATGTTGTGCCTGCGTGACGTCAATTAGAGAACAGGGTGTTCCTGGAATTGCAAGAGCATGACTTGAAGACCTGAGCAGCAACACCTATTTCCAGGCAAGTGTCCTTGATGCATCTTGTACCTATTATAATATTGATTGTAGAATTGCATGCTTGTGTCAACTGAATGGGTACCTATTGTTAGGGTTTGCCTAGTATTGCTTTATCCGTCTCCTTGTCGCCTTGAACTAGATGGTTGGTTGTGGGTAGATAATACTTAGGTTGCTTGTGAGATGTTGGGTTGATATAAATCTTGATTAATGAACTATGTCACTTCATGGGTGGAATGATAATTCATGTTAGTAACATGGCTTAGAGATCTATGCAAGCCGGATGGAATAGATGTGGTGCCGTGGGCACATGGTTGGTGGTGGTAGGCTTGTTGTAGATCCTAGGACCCGGTTCTTGGAGCGGTAAAGCAGGACAACAGTGCCATCACAAGGCTGCTATGGAACAACTTGGCTGATTAATTAGGAGTTCTCCCAGTGTCGGTGCAACATTTTGATGGAGCGGGGAATGGAAGTCAAGAGGACTGTCCTTGTATCCGAATGGCTCAAGAGGGGGCTCTTGGGGTGATGAGCTGCTTGTTGAGAGGCTATCACTTATGGACGGGAGTGGAACCTTAGTGGCTAGCATGTACTGGGAGACCCTTTGTAAAAGCTTCGTAGTGATCTCCTGGCCGCACACCTAAGGAAGTGTGCTAGAGCTTGGCCGGGATGGCAACATGGAGACTCTAGTCCACCTGGCAACAGGGGATGAAATCATGACTTGTGGGTAAACTGGTACAAACTCTGCAGAGTATCAAACTATCATGATAGCCGTGCTCACGGTCAAGAGCAACCTGGAATCCTCACAAGATTAGTTGGTTATGGGGTGTGATTTGGAATGTTTGGAATGGTTGGGATGGTTGGATGGTTCGGACTTGGATTGGATAGTACCATGTGGGCTGAGGGTTGGGATGACGCCACTTAGTAATTAGGATGCATAGGAAATTAAAAGCTCATGCAACAAACCCCCTTTAAAGCCTTCCTTGTCTTTAGACCCATGTCATCTTTTCCCCCGCTTGCTGAGTACGACATGTACTCACCCTTGCTATATACCACATTACTGCTCAGCTACAAGAGAATGAAGGTACAACTATGAAGACGATGGAGGAGTCTAGGCATGCGGTCTTTCGGTCGACTTCCTGTGGGAGCTGAAGGATGCCAACGCTTTAGTTTATTCCGCTACAATATAATCTTTTTCTTTTTGACCTATGGGTTGCTGTTGTAGCAATATTATTGATTTAATAAAGATATTGTTCTTTTATCACAATAATTGTCTTGTGTGCGTGAAAACTTAATTATGAGCACGCATTTAGATGCATTCAGTTTCGATCGTTGGAACCGGGTGTGACAATAATTATTGAGGCATTGTTTACATGACCCTAAAAGGCGTCTCTACCTTTGTAGAGATACAATGCAAATGCATCTAAAAGGTGTCTCTATGTTTATTGAGGCATTATTAAATGCCTCAAAACAAATGTCACCAATATTCTAAAGGCGATTAACAAAGTGCCACTATGAACCTAGAGACAATGCATGAGAAGGCATTCATGAGGCATTTTAGAATTTGCCTCTACAATTGTCTAGAGGCAAGAAAAAAGTGCCTCTACTATATAAGAAAACTGCCTCTACTGACCAACTCTCCTGTAGTGGATTAAATTAAGTCGGCGCAGTTTATGGAAGGAACAAAACTGACTTGGATTCAATCTCTATGAGCTAAACTTGGAGGCCAAGCAAGGGAGGACGTGACCAGAGGCTATATAAACACCCATATGATGTCCAAGGCTGTGACACGATAAAACAAGAGGGGAGAATTAGGCTATTGGAGCCGCTACACATCGCCAGAAGGCCGCCGGAGTTGAAGAGCCACCAAATTGAAGAGATGTAGTCTAGTCGGGTAGGGACCCTGTGTGGTGCACTACACCGGAGCTAGGAGAAGTAGAGCCATGTACCTTAGGAGTCGTCAACGATGCATCATGGCTGCGTCGATCGGCGCACCAATTGCATCGATCGGCGCGTCCCTGACGGTGATGAATATCGGTACAGTTATCAATTCATGTTATCTATCTTGATTCTATCCTTGGCTGCAATTTGTGTTCGTCTGGATTGATTGATCTTACATGCGCTTATTTAACTGCTTAGAGGTACACCTAAGTATTTAGATGCTCTCTTAATCATGGTGATTAGGCTAGTATCCGGATCTTGTATGAATCATGATTGCTTGATGATGCTAGGGTGTGGTTTAGTTGTGACAGAGCTAAGCTTGCGCAACACTTTTAGATAGTCAAGTAGGGTTATGATACTCGCGTGATTAAGGGTTTCCTCTCAGTAGCGATAAATCGGAACCCGCTCAGAAAGTAGGGTGGTCTTGCTCATCTTCGATGTTTACCGATTATTTAAAGTAACAAGTAAGCTAGGATTAAGATGATAATGACTACTGCTTCCGTGCCGATCAGCACACCAGTTGCGCCGATCGGCACAACTTTTCTTCGACCGCTAGATGCATATAGGCTAACTCCAGGTGATACTCCTTGGTCGATGTGTATGCTCCTACTCCCCAAGCTTTGGATCAGGCACATTTTGGCTCAGGTAGGACTTCGTGCTGATCGGTGCACCAGTTGAGCCGATCGGCGCAACCTCCAATTTCCATCTTCTTTTCATGCTCACGTATGTGCAATATGTACTTCATGATAGGATTGATTTGCTAGATGAAATAGTAAACTCTAAACACGGTTCTCTTCCAATCCCTATGGATTCGATTAAACCTTGGAATACTCTAAGGGAAAAAGTGCTACAATATACACCGTCCTCTTATGGTATATAAGTGGGTGCGTAGTAACGACCAACAAGCATCTTTTTCTGGCGCCGTTGCCGGGGATCAGCAACTCAAACCTGTTTAGGGAGATCTATCTAGTTTATCAAATTAATCCTTTATCTTTTTATTGCACATACCCTATTTTTCTTTGTTTGTGTGTTCATTGAAAATCAGGAACAAAGCTAGGCACACAACCTCGACCGGAGCATGGAGACATAGCTGCTTGCGCCGATTGGCGCCGTATCGATGTCGACGCCGACGACCTCGCTCTTCGTCGACTCTGTTGCTCCGTAGCAGTAGGTGCTAACTCTTTTAGTGGCCCATCATCTGCTACGGAGTCCATGTCCACGCAAGACTTGCTTGTGCCGATCGGCGCAATGCCCATGCCGATCGACACCTCACCACTCCATGAAAAGGGAGGTACACTTCTTGTGTCAATATTTTTTTTAACTAATGCTTTGCAAGGATTCTATCTTGTTCACAGCAACAAATAATGGGAGAAAAGAATCATGAAGATCAAGAATTTCAATTGCAAAGAATGAAGACACGATGAATACATTCTTGATCATGAGTAGATATGCTGTCCACTGACCAAAAGATGGTGTACGAAATTCTATAGAGGATTGAAAGACCTACAAATTTGATATTGTGGAAGAGCATCAAGTCTAGTTTCCAACGGTTTAAACCTCACGTCGTTTGGAGTTTCCTACAAGGATTTATGGCTAACAAGAGACGCTGCACAGGCTGTTTGAATATCTCGCGAGAGTTGCAAACAATTGGAAGTTTGAGCCGAATATGGAATTAAAGTCTTATATCCACGTGATATATGGGTTTCCAGACATTTAAGAGGCTTCCTTTTGGTGATTTACCCGGATTCAAGTCATTCCAAACACGGAGTTTGAATATTTGGAAAGTTTGAATTCAATTCAGATTCATCGGGAGACAACCTGACATACCTTTAGAAAAAAAGGTCATATCTCCCTCATACGGAGTCCGATTGGGACACATGAGCACTGCTTGGAAAGATAATTTGATGCCCAAGGTTTCAGCCTCTAATTCCTTCTGGTCACGGTGCAATATCTGAAACAAGACATCGGTTCAGAGAAGCAATAGCAGATTTCTTTGGATTTCTTCACCGTCGACTTGATGGATCATTGGACAAGAATTGAGAAGTTGCATCCACTCTTCATCATCAATACTTTCTGGTGCAACAAAGATCAAGATTCACATGTCAAAGGACAAGCCGATATTTGCTCCAATGCTTAAAAGACGAAATCATCAAGATTTTCCGGAAAATGAAGCTTGAGGCTAAAATCATTGGTAATTCTGTATACTTCCTATGCTGACCATTGGATAAAAAATTTATATCTGAATAGAGCTTCAAGTCTTCTTTCCAACGCAACAAATGGTGCTAGATTTGGATTTTTCTACAAGGATTTATGACCACATCATTGGACGATGTGCAATCTGTCAACAACACGTAGCCCTGGAGCAAAAACATCATAAATCCCACATACCGTGTCCGTTTGAAGTGTATGAGCACTTGTTGGAAAGATAATTTTGCAACCTACAAGATGGTATAGGTCTTTGGCCCTGTTCTATCCTGTTGGTAAGGCGAAATTCAGAGAGAAGAGGATCTGCAGATTATCAATGACAAAATTGGAGATGAAGATGACAACAAGGATAGCTCGAGCAATTCTTCTACAAGCAAATGATTAGAAGTTGAACAAGATTGAAGATTTCAGAGCATTATATCACATACACACATTGAGCATTATGCAACATAATGAAAACGGGCAATGAGCGAACCACGATGAAGATTGCATAAGTACAAGCTACATGGAAATCTTTGGATCTTACACCAAGAACCATGGCTTCGCAACAACAAGGTATGTAAGAAGTCTAGCTACATGACTCTAATTAAAGCTCTTTTTGGGAGGCAACCCGTGTTTTTGTGTTTCTTTTTGTTTTGTTTGGATTGACTAGTGCTACTAGGAGGGCAACCTAGAACTTTTGCATTGTGAGAATAACCCAACTCAATTGATTCACTTGTGACAAATTAGTTCTAGATTAACTTTTTATTTTTAGACCTCCACCACCATCATTTTGTGTTTCGTTTGCAAAAATCATCCACTGCATGCATATTTGTGAGCACTTGCTTTGTTTTTGTTTTTATTTTTGCATGATGTTTTCGCCTGCATGCATTTAACCATCTAACTTCAGCCCATCTAAGCCTCTCACCCTTCATTATCCATCAAATTCTTTAGCCAATTCCAAATGCGCCGATCGGCACATATCCATTGCCGATCGGCACAACACCCAAATGCTTTTCCATGTATTCCTTCACTGCCGCCTAACATGTTTTTGTTTTGATTCGCCTAAACCTCTAACTTTGCATGTTCATATTCACCTTCCCACTCATAATAGCTTGGTTTGAACTTGATAATTAGCACTTAATTGGCTTGCGCACAATATCCTCAGCAAATTTAGATGTAAACGTGGTGTTTATGCTTTTTTGTTGAACAACATTGGATAGTTCATTTGCCTTGCTTTGTTTCGCATCATTTGCATTGGTTGGTTGCTAATTTTTTTCATTGCGCTATCTCTCTAGTCCAACGGGGTTTTGCAATAGCTAAGTCACATAAACATGGTATTTAGACTTTGGTTATTAACGAATTTTGTTTAGATTGCTAGCAATCTAATTGTAAGCATGGTGCTTAGAGCTAGGTGTAAACATTGTCCTTGTTTAGCTTCCATGCCGCTAACCTTCGTTGCTAACATGCTCGTTTGCTTTGCTTCAAGACTAAATGATGAAAGCATTTTGATCCTAGAATTGTATACATGACACATTCATTTAGCAATTTTATGTGAACGTGGTGTTTAGATGAAATTGTGGAACAACATTGATTATAGTCTTGTTTCTTTGCTAACATTGTGATACTAACTCCATGCATCCACACTTGTGCACACAAGTATATCCATTAGGATTTTGTTTTCTTTTTGCTACTAGAATTAAAATGCCACAAGTTGAACTTTTGAGGTTGTTGCTAGGCGGTAGATATTGTTCTATCCTCGGCCATCATATCGGGGGTAGTATGTGCATTTCAATGTTTTGTAGGAATGAAAGAAGTACTCTTGAACGAGGACAGTCGAAGGAAACAAGGTGACAATAGCCGCATATACAAGAGGGAGCATTGGGACAGCGCATCAAGGCTGGAGATGGAGGTGATGAGAGGCACAACCATCTGCGCCGATCAACGCATCCTTGTGCCGATCGGCGCACCCTCGCTGCCCCTGCTATCGCCCTTCTCTCGTGCAATCCAGCAAGATTTTAAGCATGGGGGAGGCACAAGCTGAGCTTCAATCGATTAAAATACGGTGACATCCCTTTGGTTCTTCACTTCTCCTAATATTATTTTCTTCTCAAACCTGTACTTGCTGTCTGCTTTCAACTTGGGAATTTTCTCTCTTTTTCTTTTTGTGATACCCTTTTCATTTTGTTCATGCGAAAGGTTATTTGTAATTTGTCACTTAGAACATAGAATGGACAATGACATATCCCTAATAGCTACCTTAGGGTGAACAAATGTCATTAATTTATCTAGGAGAGCTTGCCTGTGTCATCACCATTGTCTTATAATGCTTTCACGATGAATAAATGCATAACTATGATGAGGATCTTTGCTATAGATATGATGAAAGTTGCTATTGTTATTGGGACTTGCATGATTCATTGCACATAATTATCCACCGCTTAATTTTCAACTAAGCACCAATTCTATGAACTCTATTTGCTTTAGTGGTGGTATTTGTTGATAGATGTTTTGATAAAGACCCCATATGGTTGAATTGTTCTTCATGTCAATATGCTTTGCTCTCTGAGAAGAAAACTCCAACATAGCTAGTGAACTTAATAATTTTTGGAAAACTATTACATGTGGTCTCTAACCCTTGCAAATTTTGCTCTCTTGTATTGATCATACCTACCAAAGCCAAATCTGCTACACTTATATGATAAACCTGTAGATTGCAACATGTAATTTGGTGAGTCGTTTCATGTTTGTGTTCTTTTGGTATGAGACTTAGAAGTTTGCCATTTTGTTTGCGTAACTAGCACTTGTTTGCTAGCCTCTTCATATTTAGCAATGCTCGCTGAATATTCCCACCTGTAAACCCATATTTCTTTTGGTGATGTCCTCTCCTTGTCCACAACCTATGATATGAGTTTCTCGTTGAGCCGTTGCACTATTTATATGGTTTTATGCACAAATTATCAAGACCTCTTGCTGAAGACGATGATTTTCATCAAAAAACACCTCTGAAGACTCTGTGAAATGCAAAGCATCAATAGAAGTAGAAGACAAGGCAGAATCATATGTGTGCCGATTGGCGCAGGTGTCGTGCCAATTGGCGCAAGGAATAAAAAGCGCTCTGTTATCTCACTAAAATTAATTATATGTGTTCCAGATGGTTGAAGAGAAGAAATAAAGGACTTAGCTAGTGCTTATCTTTTGTCACTCCCTTTGCTCGAGGACAAGCAACATTTAAGCTTGGGGGGATGGACGTCATTCATCATTCCGAAGCACTAGCAAATGGACTTCGAATATTATTGAAGGAAGATCAAGGATGTTTCAAGTTATATCAAGTTGCAAGAGAGGAATTCACAAGATTTGTGCATAAACCATTATTCTTCAAGTAAGTGCATTCAAATTGGTTGAAACTCTATCACTCCAACCATGTGCAATCCGATTTCGAGAACTTCATTTGTGTCTTGAGATCATTCTTTGCCCTTTGCACATGTCTACCTTTCAGAAGCGTGTGTTTTTCCTCTTCTTCATAATGTTTTCCAATGGCCTTTTTGATAAATCTTTGTCAAACCAATTAGAACTATATCTTGATTTGACAATACTCTGAGTTACATTGTTGCTAATTGTTTTCCTACCAAGCTACACATAAAGCCTTCCATCAAATATTTGTAGATAGGATCACTTCTAGTTGTTTGGCTTGTGAGATTTGTAAAATGAGTGTTGCCTTGATTCTTTGCAAAAGAGCGTTTTTGTTTGGATAAATGAGACTAAATTTTTGGAAAAACTTTATCATTTAAGGCCTAGTTTGAGGGGCAATCTGATTTGAGAGTTGAAAGCTACTTTATTTGATCATTGTGGTCGGATCTTAGTCATTTTCTATTCCCCACTAGTATCTTTGAGTAGTAGAATTGGTGCAACATAAAACTTTTTGTGCTACACTTTCAAAGAGGGTTAGATATGCATGTGCCTTGATGAATGTGAGTGAAGATAATATGATTGCAACGCTGATCTCTCCTTGAGGGTGATTTATTTGCTCGAGGACGAGCAAAGGTTTAAGCATGGGGGAACTGTTGGTGGTTCCTATGTACCTGTTTTATATGCCCATAACCACCAATATCGTACCATATTCTCATCATAATCATGTGTTTTACCTCTAATATTGACGATTTCCATACGTAGTGTCATTTTAGTGTTTTATTGCAGAAACAGGTGAAAAGACGACAAAATGACTCTTATATGAGAAGTACCGACATGAAGCCCGACTCGCCATACAAGGAGGGCTTCCCACTAGCCCATGAAGCTTACAAGACACACCTGGATGTCCATGAGGTCCAATGTGCAAGCCCAAGGTCGTGGCTCAATGCCTAAGGATTTCTAGAAGGTTTATCCGGAAGGAAAGTTTAATTCGCGGAGTCTAGAAACAGCACTGTATTGTCACACGATTTTGGAGCCAAAGACTTGGTCAAATGGGAAACCTCATAATACCAAAGTTGAAGATCTCATCGAGTGCTTTCCGAAACATATATTATTTACATTTATTGGACTCTAGAGGTGGGTGATATGGGCCCCGCAACACAGGCTGCACAAAAGAATCCGAATCAGGACAGATATATTGGTATCGCAATTTTGGGTATGTGAACTTCTGAATCTGAGGATCTAAATAACACCAAAGTTGTAGATATTTTTGTGGGCTACGTGATAGAGTCCGGGTTTGCCTCATTTGTACTCCAGAAGCATCAGTTATGATTAAAGTAAGTCGGCATAGTTTATGGAAGATACAAAACCGACTTGGATTCAATTTCTATGAGCTAAACTTGGAGGCCAAGCAAGGGAGGACGTGACCAGAGGCTATATAAACACTCATATGACATCCAAGGCTGGGACACGACAAAATAAGAGGGGATAATTAGGCTATAGGAGCCGCTGCACATCTCCAGGAGGCCGCCGGAGTTGAAGAGTCACCAAATTGAAGAGATGTAGTCTAGTCGGGTAGGGACCCTGCATGGTGCACTACACCGGATCTAGGAGAAGTAGAGCCATGTACCTTAGGAGTCATCAACGATGCATCATGGCTGCACCGATTGGCGCATCCCTAACAGTGATGAATATCGGTACAGTTATCAATTCATGTTATCTATCTTGATTCTATCCTTGGCTGCAATTTGTGTTTGTCTAGATTGATGTTCTTACATGCGCTTATTTAATTGGTTAGAGGTACATCTAAGTATTTAGATGCTCTCTTAATTGTGGTGATTAGGCTAGTATCTGGATCTTGTATGAATCATGATTGCTTGATGATGCTAGGGTATGGTTTAGTTGTGACAGAGCTAAGCTTGCGCAACACTTTTAGATAGACAAGTAGGGTTATGATACTCGCGTGATTAAGGGTTTTCTCTCAGCAGCGATAAATCGGGACCCACTCGGAAAGCAGGGTGGTCTTTCTCATCTTTGATGTTTACCAATCGGGACCCACTAGGATTAAGATGATAACAACTACTGCTTCAGTGTCGATCGGCACACCAGTTGCGCCGATCGGCATAGCCTTTCTCCGACAGCTAGATGCATATAGGCTAACTCCAGGTGATACTCCTTGGTCGATGTGTATGCTCGTACTCCCCAAGCTTTTGACCAGGCACACTTTGGCTCAGGTAAGACTTCGCGCCGATCGGCGCACCAGTTGAGCCGATCGGCGCAACCTCCAATTTCCATCTTCTTTTCATGCTCACGTATGTGCAATATGTACTTCATGATAGGATTGATTTGCAAGACGAAATAGTAAACTCTAAACACGGTTCTCTTCCGATCCCTATGGATTCAATTAAACCTGGGAATTCTCTAAGGAAAAAAGTGCTACAATGTACACCGTCCTCTTGCGGTATATAAGTGGGTGCATAGTAACGACCAACACCATCCTTCCAAGACCTCAGGAAAAAATCATGAGCCATCTCTTACTCTACTCCTTACTTTTATGCACTATTTTCCGCATTTACATATCATGCTATTCATGCTTGTATGCTTACATTGATCTAGTTGATTAGTTGTAGACTTGCATGAATAGGCTTCTCTACTTGCTAGTTGTGTTTAGCTTTTACTTGATCACTAGCATGTGTAGGAGTTGCATTGGCTTGATTACTCACACTTTAATGTGTTGTACTACTCGTGCTTATGTGTTTAGGAAAGGACCGAGTGACCGAGAGGGGGGGGGGGGGGGGGGGGGTGAATCGGGAACTTGCACTATGTACCAAATTTGCCAAATCCTAAAACCGATCACTCAAAACAACTCCTACACAATCCTAGTGGTGATCACACTAGAAAGATAATGATCCTATGGAAGGAACAACAAGCTAAGCATACTAGTAGATCACACAAACGCAATACAACTCCTATGCAATTCTAGTGGTGATCACACTAGCAAGATAATAGTCCTATGGAAGGAACAGCAAGCTAAGCATACCAGTGGATCACACAAAGGCAATACAACTCCTATGCAATTCTAGTGGTGATCACACTAGCAAGATAATAGTCCTATGAAAGGAACAACAAGCTAAGCATACTAGTGGATCACACAAAGGCAATACAACTCCTATGCATGCTAGTTACCAAAGATACGCTGAAGCAAACAACTAGCTAGCAAGGAATTCTACTCAAGCAAAGCTACTAGATCAACAAGCATATAGAAAGCATACAAGCATGAGTAGCACAATACATACCAGGGTGATCAATCAAGCCAAAGCAACATGCTAGTGATCAAGTATGAAGGCTAAGCGCTACTAGCAAGTAAAGAACCCTATTCATGCAAGTCTACAAGGTAGTCAACTAGAGCAAGGTAAGCACACAAGCACGAATAGCACGGTATGTAAATGCGGAAACTAAAGCATCATAGTAAGGAGTAGAGTAAGAGATGGCTCATGATTTTTTTCCTGAGGTCTCGGAAGGATGGCGCCTTCCCCTACTCCTTGTTGGACCACTCCCGCCGGAGTCCTGGTCCCTCCTTCCACCAAGTGGAGTTCTCGCCCACGAGCCCGCAATCACTCCTCGAGTGAAGACACGGTGTGCGTCACCACTGCACAAAGCACAAGCTCGCCTTCCTCGAGAACTGGTCAGACTCCCCGAGCCAACATGGGCGCTCACTATTGATGCCCCTTTCACCGGCGGGCTCAAACCGTGTACAAACGTGTGACGGCCTTCACAACTAATCACAATAGGCTCGATCACCGACACCTAACTGGTCTAGGTCTCACCATAGACCAAGAGTAACAACCTAGATCACACCCTCAACGACACCCTAGCCTTAGATGTGCATCAATGCTCATGTTACTCTCACTAGCACTCTCACGATATCCAATATCCTCTCCTAGTGCTCCTCTCTTGGCCCTTTGGCTCCCAATAGATGCTCCCAGCAATCCCAATGGCCAAAGGTAGTCTCCAAAACCCCAGCAACGAGATAATATAGCCTTCCAACCTCAAAATAGTCGTTGCTCCACAAAACAGCCTCCTGGATGTACTGACCGGACAGTCCGGTCATTGTCCAGACTGGACAGTCCGGTCTCCACTAGACAGCTCCTCCAGAGCCGTTGCTCTCTGTCCGCTATTTCCTCCATACTGACCGGATAGTCCGGTCTACAGACCAGACCGTCCTGTCTTCATAAATCTAGGTCCCAATAGAAACTTCTTCTCTGTGTTCTGTCGCCTCCCCTGATGACAGTATAGTCTGGTCTTCACACCGGACTGTCCGGTCTCTTCTCTTCTTTCTCTAAATAGAGACGTTGTCGATGCTTCCTCTTCTGTCCAAACCATCTCTATACAGACCGGACTGTCTGGTCTACACACCAGACTATCTGGTCTCTATGGTTCTTCCACCAACAGAATTCTTCGCGTCCAACATCTTCTCTATAGAGAATTTCTTTCTGATCTCCGGACCGTCCGGTCTTTACCCGCATAAGCTGAAACTCTTGTAAGGACCGAAGGCCTACCGAGAGGGGGGGGGGTGAATCTGTATCCAACCACGAATCCAAATACTTTAGTTTCATGCTTCTTAAAAACCTAACGAATCATTGCAACCTCAACAATTCTAGTAGGCCAAGACCCTACACATGCTAGTGTTGATGATGCAAAGCAAAGCGCGGAAGCTAAACACACCAGCCTATGCAAGCCACAAGTCACCCTATCACTAGAGCACACAATTGGGGAATACTAAAGAGAGGGTCAAGGAATGCTAATGATTTTTTTCCTGAGGTCTCAGAAGGATGGCGTCTTCCCCTACTCCTCGTTGGACCACTCCCACCGGAGTCACGGTCCCTCCCGCCACCAAGTGGAGTTCTCGCCCACGAGCTCGCAATCACTCCTCGAGTGAAGACATGGTGCGCGTCACCGCTGCACAAAGCACAAGCTCGCCTTCCTCGATAACTTGCCAAACTCCCCGAGCCAGTACGGGCAGTCACTATTGATGCCCCTTCCAACGGCGGCCTCAAACCGTGTACAAACTTGTGACGGCCTTCACTACCAATCACGATAGCTCGATCACCGACACCTAACCGGTCTAGGTATCACCATAGACCATGAGTAACAACCTAGATCACACCCTCAAAGACACCCTAGCCTTAGATGTGCAAGATCACTCCATGTTACTCTCACTAGCACTCTCAAGATATCCAATATCCTCTCCTAGTGCTCTCCTCTTTTCCTCTTGGACCTTACCAATTATCCTCAGCTATTTCTCTGACCAAGAGAGGTCTCCAAGATCCTAGCAATGAAGTTACATAGGCTCCCAACCTCAAACTAGCCGTTGCTTCATGAAATTGCCTTTCTGTACACACTGACCGGACTGTCCGGTCACTGCCTGACCGGACTGTCCGGTCACTCTAGTAACAACTCTCCCAGCCATTGGCTCCCCTGTCCAGGCAAGATCCTGTACTGACCGGACTGTCCAGTCACTAGACCGGACCGTCCGGTCCACTTTCTCTCTCCATTCTAGGAAGATCCGCAAATTGCATCCCCTCTGTCGTCCCTGCACTCCTACTGATCGAACTGTCTGATCAGCAGATCAGACCATCCGATCTGTATGGAGTCTTCTACAGACGGAGTCCTTGCTCCTCGCGCTAAGTTCTGAAAAACTCCACATAGTGACCGTACAGTCCGGTCACCTCTGACCCCTCTGTCCGGTCACTACGTCCAGAAGCTGAAACTTGTTGTCCTCACTTGACATTGTTTCCCAGCTTCTCCAAACAGCTCCTTGGCTTCTCCGCTGTCACCTAGTGCCTGTGATTTCACCAAGTAACCTTGCACATCATCGACTAGACATGACCTAAGAGAATGACCTAGACCCCCTTGATAGTCCGGTTTTTCCTATGGACTCAAAGCCTAACAACTAGACAAGTGTACCAAACACTTGCTCCATAGCTTGTTCTTCACTTTGATCCATCTCTATCAACCCTTGGACTCCATCAAGCTCATCAAGCCTCCATTGTTGTGGTCATCGTCATCAATCAACAAGGCAACCATCATACATAGATTTGTAGTAGAGTTTAATAAAGGTTCCTGCATAGACAACACTCATGTAGATATTAGCCCACAATTTCATAATTGTCATCTATCACCAAAACATTCATACCTTGGGGATTCCATCATCAATGGTCATGAAGCTTACAATCTCCCTCTTTTTGATGATTGATGACAACCACTACTTAATCAAAACTTAACAGGAAAAACAGCAGGGCTAAAAGAGCTACTCTATGATCGACAGGAACCACAAAAGCAAGATAAGAGAAACGCACAAGGTCCTACTCAATCAATCATCTAGAGCATAAAGGAAAAGAGAGAAAAGCACACTCTAGAAGATAATGCATGCATGTCATGGCAATATATTAAAGCAAAGCATAAAGACATGCAATGCAAAACATGAAAGATGAATGCAATAGGATGGCATGGCAATGCATAAGTATTAAGTACAGGCATTCATCATCATGGCATCATACACAGGCAAACAGGATAAATAAAGAAAGACAAGTGATGTGTATGAAAAATAAACCAAATGAGATCAAGATGAGTCAAACACAATCAAATGAAAACCATGACTCATCAAAATCCACGAACATCGATATAACTCCACTAAAATAAGATCCAAATGTATCTAACTCCCAAAACCCAATGAACAAGAAACGTATGCTCCCCCTAGACAAAAGCTACTCTTGATCACGTAGGATCACACTCCCACTCCCCCTAGACCTAAGATCCACTCCCCCTTTGGAAACAAGCACCAAAAAGAGAAAAAGATTAACATCTACGCACTCGTGGTCGAAGGATGTGGTGCAACGACGTCCTCTGTAGGCTCTGTGCTGGTCTGCTCCTGATGTGGATCCTACTGTGCTCCCTGAGCCTGTGCCGCCTGAGCATCTAGCTGTTCAAAGAAACCAAGGTCTACAGGCGACTCAGACCCACTGTCCTGTGCTGCTGGAGTGACAGTGGTGATGTGGACAAGGATTCCCGACCTTCCGAAAGGTTCTGGATATGTTGATTTGGTCAGAGGCAACACACAAATCGATACGACTTCAGAACAACATGTTCTAAACCCCGCAATCGCTGCACGACGTCTCCTCTGGTTATCAACCATCCTAAAATGATTGACCTCACCGAGAAGGCTAATCCCTGCTTGTGAATCAAGGACACAAGCAAGAACAAAGAAGAATGCAACACAATTGCAGATGTATTATGAATCTCATGAAGTTGGGGTCTCACAAACCGTGATGACGGCGAAACTATTATGAACAGAATAATCTAAGTAAAACGCGAACCCTATTGGTGCGCTGGCGGCTGTATATGAAGACCCTAGGATTGTGCAAGACCCTCTGGATGCGCCCCTAATTGGGCTCAACTAGATACAAAGCCCAAAGGCCAAAAACAGGCGACACAGCACCGAAACAGATTCTGGATCCTCTCTTGTTTCAACGATTCCCGACGACTCCGGATCGATTTTGACATGAGACCAGTGGCATTAGAAAGTTCTTCTTCTTATCTTTCCGTGCATATATAGAACGTCCAAATCCAAGTCCGTATGCATCCTGGGCATCTATTTTAGTGCAGACTGGTCCTGAGCCTCGAAACAGACTTGAAGTCGGTTTTGGTTGGGACCTTGGCTTCCACATCCTTGCTGGTCCTCCACGTCTCCAAGTCCTTCTCCCATCATCTCCTAGTCCTCTCCATGGTTCCTAACTATAATATAATCATTAGGTAGCAAACCATTCTCAAAAGTGACATATGATGAAGAACGTAGGAACGAGCTCACCTCTAAATTTAGTCGTCGTGCACGAGCTCTAGTCATTGGACCTTGCAAGTCCAGAATTGGAGGAGTGTTGCATGTATCTTTAGGAGTGATGTCCTCATCATCCTCCCCCTCTTGAAGTGGAGTCGTCCTCGACTCAAGCTCATCCTCTTCTCCCAAGTATCGTTTCAAATCTGAAATGTTAAAAGTAGGACTAACCTCGAACTCGGGAGACAACTCAAGTTTGTATGCATTATCATTAATCTTCTCAATTATTTTGAAAGGACCATCAGCTCTAGGCATTAATTTAGACTTTCTTAAATCTGAAAATCTATTCTTTCTCATGTGTAACCATACTAAATCTTCTACATCAAGTTTTACTTCTTTTCTACCTTTACTACCAGCAATTTTATACTTGTCATTCATCTTTTCAATGTTAAGTCTAGTGGTCTCATGCATTTGCAAAATAAATTCAGCACGCTCCTTAGCATCAACATGAACTCTCTCATGAATAGGTAGAGGAAGTATATCAAGTGGAGTACGGGGATCAAAACCATACACTACCTTGAAAGGACTTACCTTGGTAGTAGAATGTGTTGCCTGATTATATGCAAACTCAACATGAGGCAAACATTCTTCCCATTGCTTCAAATTTTTTTTCAAAAGAGCTCTCAACATAGTATCCAAAGTGCGGTTCACCACCTCAGTTTGTCCATCAGTTTGTGGGTGACAAGTTGTAGAAAACAATAACTTTGTACCCAACTTATTCCAAAGCGTGCGCCAAAAGTGACTCAAGAATTTTGCATCACGATCTGAAACAATAGTAGAAGGCATACCATGCAAACGTACAGTTTCTTTGAAAAAAAGATGAGCAATATAACTAGCATCATCAGTCTTGTGACATGGTATAAAGTGTGCCGTCTTAGAAAATCTATCCACAACAACAAAAAATACTATCACTCCCCCTCTTACTCCTAGGCAGTCCTAAAACAAAGTCCATAGAAATATCTGCCCAAGGAATAGAAGAAATAGGAAGTGGCATATATAAACCATGTGGATTCAAACGAGACTTAGCTTTTTGACATGTAGTGCAGCGAGCAACAAAGCGCTCAACACCTTTCCTCATCCTTGGCCAAAAGAAGTGTGTGGCCAAATTATCATCCGTCTTCTTGGCACAAAAATGACCCATCAATCCACCTCCATGCGTCTCCTGTAACAACAAAAGACGAACGGAACCAACTGGGATGCATAGGCGGTTAGCTCTAAACAAGAATTCATCAGTCAATACAAATTTGTTCCATGCACGACCTTCTTTACAATGCAGCAATACATCCTTAAAATCAACATCAACAACATATTGTTCTTTAATTGCCTCAAGTCCAAAAATTCTACAATCAAGTTGAGACAATAAAGTATAGCGCCTAGATAAAGCATCAGCGATCACATTATCCTTCCCTTTCTTATGTTTAATAATGTAAGAAAAAGACTCAATAAACTCAATCCATTTAGCATGTCTATGGTTCAAATTACATTGAGAACAAATATACTTAAGTGATTCATGATCAGAATGAATAACAAATTATTTGGGCAACAAATAATGACGCCACGTCTCTAAAGAACGTACAAGTGCATACAATTCCTTATCATACGTGGAGTAATTCAAAACAGGCCCAGTAATTTTCTCACTAAAGTATGCAACAGGTTTACTATCTTGTATCAAAACACCACCAATGCCTATACCACTAGCATCACATTCAAGCTCAAAAATCTTATTAAAATTAGGTAATTGCAGCAATGGTGCATGTGTAAGTTTATCCTTCAAAGCATCAAAAGACTCATGATGTTCCTTACCCCAATGGAAATCAATGCCCTTTTTTGTCAACTCATACAAAGGTGCAGCAAGGGTGCTGAAATCTTTGACAAAGCGGCGGTAGAAATCTGGAAGACCAAGAAAACTCCTCACCTGTGTGATAGTTTTTGGTACAGGCCAGCTCTTTATGGCTTCAATCTTCGCCTCATCCACCTCAATTCCCTGTGGAGTCACAACATAACCTAGAAAAGAGACTCGATCCGTGCAAAAGATGCACTTCTCAAGGTTACCAAATAAACGTGCATCTCGTAAAGCATAAAAAACAGCACACAAATGATTCATATGTTCATCTATGGATTTGCTATAAATCAAGATATCATCAAAGTAAACTACCACAAATTTGCCAATGAAAGCTCTTAAAACCTCATTCATCAAGCCCATGAAAGTACTAGGTGCATTAGTTAAACCAAAAGGCATTACTAACCACTCATATAATCCAAATTTGGTTTTGAATGCTGTTTTCCATTCATCTCCAAGTTTCATTCTAATTTGATGGTAGCCACTATGCAAATCAATTTTAGTGAAAATTATAGCACCACACAACTCATCAAGCATGTCATCTAGCCTAGGAATAGGATGAGGGTACCTAATAGTAATATTATTAATGACTCTACAATCTACACATATACGCCAAGTACCATCTTTCTTAGGAACCAAAAGTATAGGAACAACATAAGGACTAAGTGCTTGACCAACATACCCATGATCCAAAAGGTCTTGAACTTGTCATTGTATCTCCTTAGTCTCCTCAGGGTTGGTTCTATAAGCAACACAGTTTGGCAAAGTAGCACCCGAAATCAAATCAATTTGATGCTCAATCCATCTCAAAGGTGGCAATCCCGGGGGTATCTTAGCTAGAAAAACATCCTCATACTCCTGCAAAAGGTTAGTGACAGCAGGAGGCAAAGCACTAGAAGCAATATCATCAAGCGAAAACAAAGCTTCTTTGCATATCAAAGCATAGCAAATATCATCATTATCAGAAATTTCAGCAAGCTCAGATTTTGTTGCAAGACATGAACGACCTTGTAATTTAATTCCAGCACCCTTAGAACTTGAAGAATCATTGACATTACTAGGTGTAGAATTAGAATTAACAGGTTGTTGAATTTCAGGACCTTTATTTTTCAAACTAGCAGCTCTTTCTAAATCAGTTTGTACAATTTCAGTAGGGGTCATTGGTAACAAAGTAATTTTAGTTCCTTTATGCATAAAAGTGTACTTATTACTTCTACCATGGTGTACAACATCATTATCAAATTCCCAAGGTCTACCCAATAAAAGTGAATATGCTTGCATGGATACGACATCACAATCAACAGAATCCACATACGAGCCAATGGAAAAAGGAACTCTACAAGTTTGTATTACCTTAGCTTTGCCAGAGTCCTTTAACCATTGAATGTAGTACGGATGTGGATGTGGACATGTGGTCAAAGCAAGCTTGTTGACCACATCAGAACTCACCAAGTTATTGCAGCTCCCTCCATCAATGATGACACGTGCTCGGCGGTTCTTGATGATGAAGAAAATCTGGAACAAGTTGTGGCGCTGCATCGTCTCGGGCTGATGAACTTGTGTGCTAAGGACACGTTGAACAATAATGTTCATGTATCCCGTGGTGTCTCCGCCTCTAAGGACGAGGTCACGGCTGGTGGCAGCGACGTCCTCCTCATCCTCCACATTAGAGGTGCTCATGTAACCGCCATCATTTGTCGCCACATATGCTCACCTACTTGGACAATCTTTCTGCACATGACCAAGTCCATGGCAGCGGTGGCACTGAATCCCTGTAGTGCGCCCCGTCGAAGTAACAGAGGAGGCACTACTAGCTGGTACTTGCACAGAATTCTTACCTGAGCACAAAGAAGGTGCAGAGGCTGATCTTGGGGCTGCAGAAACAACACTGGTTCCCTTCGTAGCTGCTAGTGGGGGCGGCCGAAAAGATGGCCTGGGCAGCCCCGAAGTCCCCATCGAGCATGGGGGGTAGGAGTTCCTTGACTTGCTGTACTCCTCAAAAGCCTAGAAAAGGTCCTGTGATTCTTTCTCTGCAAGCATAGCATACTGGAAACACTGGGTGAGGGTATAATATTCTTTATAATCGACGATGTCCTAAATTTCTTTTCTTAAACCAGAATAAAAGCGACAAATCTGATCCTCTACTTTTTGCACTACAGCACAACGAATCAAACCCTTCTGAAGCTCACTAAAGTACTCCTGAACAGTTTTATCTCCTTGTTCTAAACGCTGTAGTTTATTATGAATCTCTCTATAAAAAGAAGGAGTAACAAAACGATCACGCATTGCTACCTTAAGTTCTTCCCAAGTAGTAGGCAAATCAGTTTCAGCAGCTAGACCACTCCACCAATCAATAGCAAAGTCCTTAAACACACTAGTAGCTTGTCTAACTCTATGTTGTTCAGGAACAAGATGGGCATTAAGTTTTGTTCTATAGTCATCTCCCAATCAAGATAAACATCACCATCATACTGACCCAAAAATGAAGAAATTGAAAACTTAATTTTAGCATACGGGTCATCTGGAGCATAGTTACCATGTGGACGACGATTGTAGTTATGGAAACCACCCATACCTTGAGTATTATGTTGCAAACGACATCGTAATCGTGCGGTCCTTGTAGCTGACCTATCCACGATGCCATCAACCTTATACACCGTGTCTTCATCATGGACGTCTTCAACGTTGTTGTTCTTGTTATTGGTGTTCGTATCATTGGTTTTGGGAGCGGTCTCCAACGCGACAACCTGATTGGTTATCTTAGAGACCCGCTTCTCCAACCGCTTAAAGCTTTCTCCAATGTGAAGCTTGCTGACCGCATTAGTAACGGCTCTGGTGACCAGCTCTGCCAAATCACTCTAAGCAGCCTGCAAAGCCTTCTGGAGCTGCTCTTGGCTCACACACTCAGTAAATTATGAGGGTGAAGCCATCTCTCTGTCGTCACTTCCTGCCATTAGAAACACTAAAACAGGAAACAAACAGTGAAGGTTGTCCCTACAAAACAGCTAAGCTGTGGTGCTTCTCAACACAGCAAAAGGAAACTCCTTACAAAGCTCTTGCAAAGTTCCAAAAAACAAAGCAAAGGATACTAGGGATGTGTGTTCCATGATTGCAAGGGTCACAAAAGAACCTATGTGCTATCCAGAAGAAATATGTAGAGCTAGGAAGGCCAAATATATATATGTGAGTGGCACATAAATCAAAAATAGATAGTAAAGCTGAATAAGTACCCAAGTAACTTGTCCCTAGTTGCTAGTCTAAGTATGTCCTAGAACAATAGTGATAGCAAAGTAGAAACAAGGAGACAACGGCACACAGGCGATAACAGGGGGCTAAGTGCAAAACAGCCAAATCCAGAAATTTCAGGGGGCTAGATGTAACACTAGCAGAAATCCCAAATTTATTTTTTTATTTTTTTGATATTTTTCTCCAACTCACCAACAATGGGGGAGAATCCACAGAAAATTTCAGCTCAAACAGAGGTAGGATGTGGCCTACAAAAAATCTTAAAGTTGCAAAAAATGTTGGGTTTCAACTTGAATGAATTTTTTATTTATCTTCCCAAGTTTTTATGAATTTTTTGATGAGGGCACATAGGGCGTATGCTCAACTTTGAGTCAAGAATCTCCTGTAAAAATTTCAGCCAAAATGGACAACCGAGCAAAAAGTTATGCCCGTTTTACCGAAGGGGGGTCGGAGTCGGTTTTCCAGAAACCCGAGTTGGGTTTGGGGTCTGGTTTGGAATCGGATAGGATTTTTTTTTTGACGGCGTGGAGGCAGCGGAAAGTGGAATTTGTGGGGATTGGTCTGGGGTGTTGACGGTGTGTTTAGGGTGGGATTAGGGTGGGACTAGGCTAGGTGTGTCGATCAATCAACCCTAGCACAAAAAGCCAACAAAACAGAGGATGGTGAAGGGGATGGCGGCTAGGGTTGCAAGGGAAACACTACTGACGACAAAAACACAAACTAAACCAGCCACTAAACAAGAACTAAGGCACAAACTCAACACTATGGACTCTGAAATTGAAATATGCAGAGGCTAAACACGTGGTTATGGGCGGAGGGAAAATTTTTTTGGGCTTTTCTGTCGACGATAGGATGAACACAAAACGAAATTGACTAAGGGTAGTGCGAACCTGACGGTGCACCTGAAGCTCTGATACCACTTAATATGGACAAGGGTTCCCGATCTTCTCAAAGGTTCTGGATACGTTGATTTGGTCGGAGGCGACACACAAATCGATCCGGCATCAGAACAACACGTTCTAAACCCCGCAATCGCAGCACGACGTCTTCTCTGGTTATCAACCATCCTAAAATGATTGACCTCACTGAGAAGGCTAATCCCTGCCTGTGAATCAAGAACGCAAGTAAGAACAAAGAAGAATGCAACACAATTGCAGATGTATTATGAATCTCACGAAGTTGGGGTCTCACAAACCGTGATGATGGCGAAACTGTTATGAACAGAATAATCTAAGTAAAACCAAAACCCTAATGGTGCGGTGGTGGCTGTATATGAAGACCCTAGGATCGTGCAAGACCCTCTAGACACGCCCCTAATTGGGCTCAACTAGATACAAAGCCCAAAGGCCAAAAATAGGCGACGCAGCACCGAAAAAGATTCTGGACCCTCTCTTGTTTCGACGATTCCTGATGACTCCCGATGAATTTTGACATGAGACCAGTGGCATTGGAAAGGTATTCTTCTTATCTTTCCGTGCATATATAGAACGTCCAAATCTGAGTCCGTATGCGTCTTGGACATCTACTTTAGTGCAGACTGGTCCTGAGCCCCGAAACAGACTCGAAGTCAGTTTTGGTTGGGCCTCCACCTTGGCTTCCACGTCCTTGCTGGTCCTCCACGTCTCCAAGTCCTTCTCCCATCATCTTATGGTCCTCTCCATGGTTCCTAATTACAATATAATCATTAGGTAGCTAACCATTCTCAAAAGTGACATATGATGAAGAACGTAGGAATGAGCTCACCTCTAAATTTAGTCGTCGTGCACGAGCTCTAGTCATTGGACCTTGCAAGTCTAGAATTGGAGGAGTGTTGCATGTATCCTTAGGAGTGATGTTCTCATCACGTGGCAGTCTCCTGAGCTGAGGTCTGGAGAAGTAAGAGGCCTGCCACGTCTTGCTGTGAGAAACCTCAACGGATAAGATCCTCTGCTACCTGTGGTGTGAGCGTGCTGACTGTAGCAGTAGGAAGGGTAACTGTAGCTGTCTCTGGGGCGGTCTGAGAGTCTGCACGAGTAATGGTCACAACGTCAGAGAACAGACTCCTGATTGGTATGTGCTGAGAGGTAGAGGGTCCAACCATCTCTAAAGTAGAAGAGTGTGAGGGTGACACAAACAGTGCTGACACTAAGAAGGCTGACACGGGAGAGAACTGTGCTGAAGAAAGTGTCTATCCTGCTCCCCCTGTCGGTAGAACCCCTAAAAGTGACAATCCGTTGGACTGTGCTATCATCAAAGCTGTGAAGGGTCCTGGCAGAGTCGGCAGCTGCTAGAACTGAAGTGGGACTGAAGGCTCTCGCTGCTGACCAGCCTGTCTCTAGGTCATCGCTGTCACCTGTGTCAATAGAGCAGTAAGTAGTGCAGACTGCTGCCTCTAAAGCTCTGCCTGACCTCTGATGACCTCCATCATCTATCGTCTGTCCTTCGAGACACTCTGAATAAACTCTCCAAGCCGTCCTGCAAGTGCTGCCACAGTGACAGCATCCTCAGACTGTGAACCCGTCAGCTGGGGAGGTACTCCTGTGCTGGCTGACTCAGGAACCATCGTCTCTAGTTGAGCTGCCTGCTCAAGTGGTGCTGGCGGTGACTCCTGCTCCTCCTCTCTTGTCTGCTGGCTGGAGGCTGGCTGTAAACCCCTTGGGACTCTAGGTGCATAGCTGGTGGTCACCCCAGGGAAAGCCTCGTACTCCTCCTCAGTCACTAGGCCCAACCTCCTCAAGAGATAGCAGATATAGGGACCATAGACCAAGTGATAGCCTCCAACCCTCTCAAAGATCACCTCCTCCATCTCTCCAATCAGAAGGTCTGCCAAGTCAAATGGCTGCCTCCTCAGAATAGCTGCTACAGCCCACTGATGGAGATGTGTGAACTCCTTTCTGTACCCTGACCTAGGGATGATAGTCCTGGTGACTATCACTCTCACCACCTTAGCCTCTGCAGTGAGTCTCGCAGGCCCTCTGTCAAACCCTAGTGTGTGCGGTGGTGGAAAGGCAATCGACACCATCTTGTCTATAGGCATCTTCCCTCCCTGAGGTCTGCGAGGTGGTGCTAGTGTACCATAGGCACTCCTGTAAAGTAGAAAGTCTGAAGATAGGAGTCCTAGGTTATGGATCAGATCCTGTCGAGTCACACGCTGTGGCTGCCCTCTGAACAAGAACTAGAACTCTGAGCGATCTCTGGCAACCCACAGTGTGGCATAGAATTCTAGCACCACATCCTCTCTGTATCTATGTGGAGCAGTAACCAGCTCTGCTAGTCCTAGCAAGTATGTGAAGTACTGCTCCATGTTTGTGCTGGTGGCCCTCCTCATGGCCTCGTACGTCGTGTACTGCTACGGCACAAAGAGTCTATCCTTGCCTCTCAAGCCAAGGTAACGTCTCAGACCCCCTCTGATCCTCCTCTGGAGGCCTGTCCAGTACCTCTCTCCAGCAGCAGGGTCTCTAGGGACTAGAACCCACTACTCAAAGGGTACCAAGCGAAGCGCCTTAAGGTCCTTTGCAGGAACCCTAAGGATGTCTGGCTCTCCGGTTGCCTGTACTAGTCTCTGTAGCCTCCTCGTCCACACTGCACATGTGCACCTTGGGTCTCCTGCCCGGTGAGCTGTCCTCTAGGGAACAGTCTGCTCAGCCTCCTCAGGCTCCTCAACCTCTAGCTCCTCAGACTCAGACTCTGAGGTATCCTCTTCTAACTCCTCAGCCTCCTCCTCCTCAGACTCCTCCTGCGGCCTGGAGGATCCCTGCTCCGTAGTTCTTGACGGCCTCTCCTAATGAGAAGCTAGAGTACGCTGCGGCCATGGTGGTGGAACAACTCCAACTTCCAGGGGTACTGTCCTCTGCCTGGTGCTCCTCCTCAAGCCCTGTGTCTCTGCTGACCGGTCAAGGATCAGACGAGAACCAGGTGTCTGGCGTGACTGCTCCATGGCATCTAGGTGCCTACCAAGTCGTCTGGCTCTCTTTGACTCTGGATCCAGTCTCGGTCTCTTCTTGCTCTTGGGCTTCTCAGGTATCTTCCCCTTTCCCTTATCCCGACCTGATCTTGCCATCTGTCTGCTGCTGCTGTCACTGCACGCACATAGGTAAAGGTAGGATAAGTATAGAACCTAGTACATCTATAAGCAAAGCACCACTAGGAAAGAAAGCACAATAGAAACCCTAGCACTGAATGAAGGATACGATCACTAGGCAAATATGCAAAGTAACAACAGTGATCATTGACTATATGTGGTTGGTGCGAATTAACTAGTGTACAGTCAAATAATGGCAATTGAATTTAACTGTAGACTAGACAGGAGGAAAACCCTAGACATGCAATTAATAGATAAACATGGAACTAATTGCATCCTAGGTTGAGCTAACTAACCAATTAATGCAACTAATGATGGGAATTAGTATTAATTGCATCAATTAAGTAAATTTCTCACAATTCAGGGCATAATAGATGAATGGAAGGATAAGCACAATACTGTCACACCCGGTTCCAATGACCGAAACCGAATGCATCTGTATGCGTGCCCAGGATCAAGTTTTCACGCACACATGACAATTAGTGTGATAAAAGAACAATATCTTTATTAAATCAATAATATTATTACAATGGTGACCCGTAGGTCCAAAGAAAAAGATTACATTGCAGTGGAATAAACTAAGCGTTGGTGTCCTTTAGCTCTCACAGGAAGTCGACCGGAAGACCGCAGGCCTAGATCTCTTCTCCATTGTCTTCATCGTTGTACCATCCTTCTCCTATAGCTGAGCAGCAATGTGGCATATAGCAAGGGTGAGTACGTGTCGTACTCAACAAGTGGGGAAAAATATGACATGGGGCTAAAGACAAGAAAGGCTTATAGGGGTATATTGCATGAGGTTTTAATTTCCTAACCATCCTAATTACTAGGTGTGGTCATCCCAACCCTCAATCCACAGGGTACTATCCAAGCCAAGTTCAAACCATTCCAATCATCCCAACCATTCCAACCCATAACCAACTAATCTTGTGAGGATTCCAGGCCGCTTTTGACCGTGAGCATGGCTATCATGATAGTTTGATACTCTACAGAGTTTGTACCACTTTACCCACAAGTCATGATTTCATCCCCTATTGCCAGGTGGACTAGAATCTCCATGTTGCCATGCCGACCAAGCACTAGCACACTTCCTTAGGTGTGCAGCCAGGAGATCACTACGAGGCTTTTACAAAGAGTCTCCCAGTACATGCTAGCCACTAAGGTTCCACTCCTGTCCATAAGTGATAGCCCATCAACAAGCAGCTCATCACCCCAGGAGCCCCCTCTTGAGCCATTGGGATACAAGGACAGTCCTCTCGAGTTCCATTCCCCACTCCACCAAATGTTGCACCGACACAGGGAGAACTCCTAATTAATCAGCCAAGCTGTTCCATAGCAGCCTTGTGATGGCACTGTTGTCCTAGGTTACCGCTCCAAGAACCGGGTCCTAGGATCTACAGCAAGCCTACCACCATCAACCATGTGCCCATGGCACCATATCCATTCCATCCGGCTCGCATAGATACCTAATCCATGTTGCTAAAGAATTACCAATCATTCCAAACATGATATTGTTAATTAGTCAATATTAAATTGGACCAAACCACCCAATAAGCAACTAAGCATGTCTACTCATTGACAACCAAGACTCTAGTTCAAGGCGACAAGGACAAGGTAAAACAATGCTAGTAAACCCTAACAATAGGTTCCCAATCAATTGACACAAGCATGCAATTCTACAATAACATTATAATAGGTACAAAATACATCAAGGACACTTGCCTGGAAATAGGCGTTGCTACTCAGGTCTTCAAGTCATGCTCTTGCGATTGCAGGAACAACCCATTCTCTAATTAACATCACGCAGGCACAACATGCACACAATCATATAAACAAACTAAGAAACAATACACCAAACAATAATAAAGTACTTTAAAATCAATCTCAAAAGATAGTACGTATTGCTACGATCGCGTGAGCGCAAGATTTGACTAAATCGGAGTTACGAGTAAAAAGTTACGAATGTTTGATGGTGTAGGGTTAAAATAGTAAAAATAGATAGGCTTAGGGATCTAAAAGTAATTTTCGAAAAGTATCGGGACTAAATTGTAAAATAACAGGGTGGAAATATAGTTTATGAAAAGTTTAGGGACTAAAATGTAATTTTGGTGAAGTCTAGGGGTTAAAGTGTAAAAAGACAGGACTAAAAAAATAATTCAAAAAAAGTCCAGGGGTGGTTCTGTAAAATTAGATGGCCAAACTAATATTCAGGAAGGGACCAGGGGCTTTTCTACCAAAATATACAGTGCCAAAATAATTTTGAAGAGGTTCAGAGACTTAAACAAAATTTTCCAAAGCTTCTGCCAAGAAACAGGGACTAATTTCTAATTTAAACAAAATCTAGGGGCCTATTCGCAATTCTATAAAATTATAGGGACTAAAGTGTAAAATATTAGGACTGAAAAATAATTACCAAAAAGTATAAGGTTGTTTTTACAAAATTTTAGGACTTAAACATAATTTTATTTAAGTATAGGGGTCTAAGTGTAAAAAGACAAGGTTGAAATTATAATAAAAAATAATTTCAGGGGGTTTGTGTAAAATTCCAGGGCAAAAATAATATTTATTAAAAGTCTTGGGGCTAAAACATAAATTACTAGAGGTTCTGTAAAAAAAATTTGCATTAAATTCTAATTAGGAGAAAGATTAGGGGCCTAGGTGCAAAAAGGGCATTTTCCTGAAATTTTGTGAATTAATTAAAATTATAAAAGGACGTGGACCGGGTCCACAGAGGTTGTTGACCGGGGTTTGACCCGGGTCCATGGGTCCACGGTGGACTAGGGGGCATACCCCTTCGGGGGATCTAATCAGAGCCGTTGATTTCAAATCGGATGGCTCAGAGGGGCTTAGGCGGGAGCAGGTGGTGGCCGGCGACCACAGAGGCGGCGGCTGTGGGCGAGGCTCGCCGGAGTTGGCCGGGAAGGCGCTCTGGCGGCTGGTTCCTTGCCGCAAGAGGACGGGGAGGGAGAGGGGAGAGAGGCAGTTCTCACCGTGCAGTCGCGCGGGTGCAGGGGAGGCCGGGAGGTGGTCGACGACGGAGGAAGGCGGTGGCCGGGGTCGACGCTCGACCGGGAGGGTGCCTCGAGAGTCTTGGGAACAAGGGAGTGTGAGAGGAGGAAACGGCGGGGTCGTTTTATACGTGGGGGAGAGGGGGAATCGAGCGGGCGCGGCTTGCTGGATTTAATGGCCGGCGGCAGCCATTGCTATGCTTTTAGCGCGCCTTAGTGCATGATTTGAAAACCGGTAGTGAGGGAGGGGAAGCGGGGAGGCGTACGGTCTTGTGCGGACGGTTTCGGGAGCCGGGGAGGCGGGGAGGAGGGGGATCGACGTCATCGGTTTTCGGTGGAGAGGGTTGGGGAAAGAGAGAGAGGCGGGAGGGGGAAGACGGGCAGGGTGGGCCGAACTATCGGTGAGTGAGGGCGGGGCTGGGCTGTGCTGGCGAGTGGGCCGCGAGAGGCCGGGGATAGGGTGGGCCAAGCGGTGTGCGCTGGGCCGAGCGGGTGTGGGCTGTGAGGCTGGCAGGCCGAACCAGAGAAGGGGGAGGGAATTCGGCCCAAGGCCAGAGGGGAGAGGAGGAAAGGGGAATGGGCCGCAGAGGGGTTTGGCCCAATCCGGGGTAGAGGGAAAAAGGGGAAGAGAGTGGGGGTTTCAGGTGAGCCAGAAGGCTGGTTTCGGCCCAGGGAGGGGTTTTCTTTACTCTTTTCTTTCTCCTTTTCTATTTTCCAAATAAAGCTCATATTTTCTATATACTACTCCAAATCGAGTTCTACACAACTTTAAAAATAGTTTTGCATACAATTAAATGCAACATGCAACTAATCGGCATGAATGCAACAATAAAAATAGTAACCTAAATTAATTTATTTAATTTAGAAAATAGCTCTTTTTCCTACAATAAATTATAATTCTATAATTAATTTATAATAAAAATTTTAATCTATTATAAAAATGTTGAAATTTAGTGAAATTGGGTCACAAACCAAAATTTGAAATTTTGGGGTGTGACAATACTACCTCTCTTAACAGGAATCTCGCCCCGAGATTCTGCGTGGCTAGCAGGAAAGGTTATAGGTAGGCTCACTCGTCATTCTCCATTTTGAACTCAATTTACTTGATTGACCTGGTGTGTTTACTCTTGCAACTTGTCAAAAGCAAATCTTGACGTCCGTCTTTTAGTACGTCCCTTGATTTTACTCTTCCATAGATGTTGCCTCTGGAGTTGTTCGCTTGAATCTAGCAGTCATGTGTTGCCCTTCTCCATGAGGAGATCAGGAAGTTATAATTGTTGACTAGAGCAAGGGTAAGGGTGAACTTTCTCGGGTCTTGGCATCCTCTTGTCGGTTCTACATCCAAGGTCTATAATGGTTGAGTTCAACAACTCTTGGATTTGATTAGGTCATAAGAGGCTAGAATAGAATAGAGTGGAGGTAAGATAGCAAAGAATAGAGGGAAACATTACCCAACTAAACTAACCTAGGTATAACTAACGACATGATAACAAAGCTAAACGCTTTGCAAGCACACCAACACTCAATCAAAGATCCAACTCAAACATAGCACACCACAAGCAACACAAGCATATAATTAGCAACGTCGTTCTATCTAGCGACTATTATACTATGGTGGGAAGGGTCCTAGATCACAATTCTGCATAAGGTCTTTCTTCAGGTTTGATGCAGAGTAAGGGCCAATATCCTTGGTGTTGTGAAGAGTCTTCATGTTTGGCTGCCCATTCTTCGTCTTCATATTGAGTAGAACCATCTTGTAAAATCTTCAATGTTATTCATCTTGTTTGTGATAGTTCTAGTCGATGACACTAATGTTTTGAAAGGGAAAAAGTATAGTAGAAATAACATTTTGTCAAACATTTGAGAATAGACAAGTAAAGAGAAAATAAGAATAGAGGATAGAAGATAGAAGAGTTTGCAAAAGTTTTTCTTTTCAAATACTAGTTTTGAAAATAGAACCTATGGCACGGTCATTCTATCTAGGCTTGCGTTCGGCAGTCGATATAGCTCTGATACCACTTGTCACACCTGGTTCCAACGGTCGAAACCGAATGCATCTGTATGCGTGCCTAGGATCAAGTTTTCACGCACACTAGACAATTATTGTGATAAAAGAACAATATCTTTATTAAATCAATAATATTATTACAAGGGTGACCTGTAGGTCAAAAGAAAAAGATTACATTGCAGTGGAATAAACTAAGCGTTGGCGTCCTTTAGCTCCCACAGGAAGTCGACCGGAAGACCACAGGCCTAGATCTCTTCTCCATTGTCTTCATCGTTGTACCATCCTTCTCCTATAGCTGAGCAGCAATATGGTATATAGCAAGGGTGAGTACGTGTCGTACTCAGCAAGTGGGGGAAAAGATGACATGGGGCTAAAGACAAGGAAGGCTTGTAGGGGTTTATTGCATGAGCTTTTAATTTCCTAAGCATCCTAATTACTACGTGTGGTCACGCCAACCCTCAATCCATAGGGTACTATCAAAGCCAAGTCCAAACCATTCGAATCATCCCAACCATTCCAACCCATAACCAACTAATCTTATGAGGATTCCAGGCCGCTCTTGACCGTGAGCACGGCTATCATGATAGTTTGATACTCTGCAGAGTTTGTACCACTTTACCCACAAGTCATGATTTCATCCCCTGTTGCCAGGTGGACTAGAGTCTCCATGTTGCGATGCCGGCCAAGCACTAGCACACTTCCTTAGGCGTGCAGCCAGGAGATCACTACGAGGCTTTTACAAAGGGTCTCCCAGTAACATGCTAGCCACTAAGGTTCCACTCCCGTCCATAAGTGATAGCCCATCAACAAGCAGCTCATCACCCCAGGAGCCCCCTCTTGGCCATTCGGATACAAGGACAGTCCTCTCGAGTTCCATTCCACGCTCCACCAAATGCTGCACCGACACTGGGAGAACTGCTAATTAATCAGCCAAGCTGTTCCACAGCAGCCTTGTGATGGCACTGTTGTCCTGGGTTACTGCTCCAAGAACCGGGTCCTAGGATCTACAACAAGCCTACCACCACCAACCATGTGCCCACAGCACCACATCCATTCCATCCGGCTTGCATAGATCCCTAATCCATGTTGCTAAAAGAATTACCAATCATTCCCCACGTGATATTGTTCATTAGTCAACATAAAATTGGACCCAACCACCCAATAAGCAACTAAACATGTCTACTCATTGATAACCAAGACTCTAGTTCAAGGCAACAAGGACAGGGTAAAACAATGCTAGTAAACCCTAACAATAGGTTCCCAATCAATTGACACAGGCATGCAATTCTACAATAACATTATAATAGGTACAAAATGCATCAAGGACACTTGCCTGGAAATAGGTGTTGCTGCTCAAGTCTTCAAGCCATGCTCTTGCGATTGCAGGAACAACCCATTCTCTAATTAACGTCACGTAGGCACAACATGCACACAATCATATATACAAACTAAGAAACAATACACCAAACAATAATAAAGTACTTTAAAATAAATCTCAAAAGATAGTACGCATTGCTACGATCACGTGAGCGCAAGATTCGACTAAATCGGAGTTACGAGTAAAAAGTTACTAATGTTTGATGGTGTAGGGTTAAAATAGTAAAAACAGATAGGTTTAGGGATCTAAAAGTAATTTTAGAAAAGTAGAGGGACTAAATTGTAAAATAACAGGGTGGAAATATAGTTTATGAAAAGTTTAGGGACTAAAATGTAATTTTGGTGAAGTCTAGGGGTTAAAGTGTAAAAAGACAGGACTAAAAAAATAATTAAAAACAAGTCTAGGGGTGTTTCTATAAAATTAGATGGCCAAACTAATATTCAGGAAGGGTCCAGGGGCTTTTCTGCCAAAATATACAGTGCCAAAATAATTTTGAAGAAGTTAAGAGACTTAAACAAAATTTTCCAAAGCTTCTGCCAAGAAACAAGGACTAATTTCTAATTTAAACAAAATCTAGGGGCCTATTTGCAATTCTATGAAATTATAGGGACTAAAGTGTAAAATATTAGGACTGAAAAATAATTACCAAAAAGTATAAGGTTGTTTTTAGAAAATTTTAGGACTTAAACATTATTTTATTTAAGTACAGGGGTCTATGTGTAAAAAGACAGGGTTGAAATTAGAATCAAAAATAAGTTCAAGGGGTTTCTGTAAAATTCCAGGGCAAAAATAATATTTATCAAAAGTCCAGGGGCTAGGACATAAATTACTAGAGGTTCTATAAAAAAAATTTGCATTAAATTCTAATTAGGAGAAAGATTAGGGGCCTCGGTGCAAAAAGGGCATTTTCCTGAAATTTTCTGAATTAATTAAAATCATAAAAGGGTGTGGACTGGGTCCACAGAGGTTGTTGACCGGGGTTTGACCCGGGTCCATGGGTCCATGGTGGACTAGGGGGCATACCCCTTCGGGGGATCTAATCAAAGCCACTGATTTCAAATCGGATGGCTCAGAGGGGCTTAGGCGGGAGCAGGCGGCGGCCGGTGACCATAGAGGCGGCAGCGGTGGGCGAGGCTCGCCGCAGTTGGCCGGGAAGGCACTCCGACGGCTGGTTCCTTGCCGCGAGAGGACGGGGAGGGAGAGGGGATAGATGCGGTTCTTACTGTGCAGTCGCGCGGGCGCAGGGGAGGCCTGGAGGTGGTCGACGGCGAAGGAAGGCGGTGCTCGGGGTCGACGCTCAACGGGGAGGGTGCCTCGAGAGTCTCGAGAACAAGGGAGAGTGAGAGGGGGAAATCGAGCGGGCGCGGCTTGCCGGATTTAATGGCCAGCGGCGGCCATTGCTACGCTTTTAGCGCGCCTTAGTGCGCGATTTGAAAACCGTTAGTGGGGGAGGGGAAGCGGGGAGGCGCACGGTCTTGTGCGGACGGTTTCAGGAGCCGGGGAGGCGGGGAGGAGGGGGATCGACATCGTCGGTTTCCGGCGTAGAGTGTCGGAGAAAGAGAGAGAGGTGGGAGGAAGAAGACGGGCGGGGTAGGGTCGGACTGTCGGTGAGTGAGGGCGGAGCTGGGCTGTGCTGGCGAGTGGGCCGTGAGAGGCCGGGGACGGGGTGGGCCAAGCGGGGCGCGCTGGGCCGAGCGGGCGTGGGCTGCGAGGTTGGCAGGCCGAACCAGAGAAGGGGGAGGGAATTCAGCCCAAGGCTAGAGGGGAGAGGGGGAAACGGGAATGGGCCGTAGAGGGGTTTGGCCCAGTCCGGGGTAGAGGGAAAAAGGGGAAGAGAGTGGGGGTTTCAGGTGGGCCAGAAGGCTGGTTTTGGCCTAGGGAGGGGTTTTCTTTACTCTTTTATTTCTCCTTTTCTATTTTTCAAATAAAGCTCATATTTTCTATATACTACTCCAAATCGAGTTCTACACAACTTTAAAAATAGTTTTGCATACAATTAAATGCAACATGCAACTAATCGGCATGAATGCAACAATAAAAATAGTAACCTAAATTCATTTATTTAATTTAGAAAATAGCTCTTTTTCCTACAATAAGTTATAATTCTATAATTAATTTATAATAAAATTTTTAATCTATTATAAAAATGTTGAAATTTAGTGAAATTGGGTCACAAACCAAAATTTGAAATTTTGGGGTGTGACAGATACCCTGAGGATGAATCAACACATAGAGAAGGACGAACACCGTGAAAGCGCTCCGATCACCGAAAAGCTCAAAACTTGAAGCTTTTGATGCCGGTAGTGGAGAAAGGGCAAACCTTGCCCTAAGATGGGTGAAGCTCGGCTCTTGGGGCTGCCTGGGTGCACATGCAAGGAGAGGGCAATGATGGTGGCACTGAGAGCAGCGGTGGCGCACGACGACGACGGCGAGGAGCGGCACGGCGGCAAAGAGCAAGGCGGCGCTGGGTCGTCGGCTATCGGCAGCTACAAAGGGCTGTGCGGCGGCGAGGCCAAGCCAGGCGGCATGGCGCAGGTGGCAGCGGGTCTGCTGCGCGCGCGTGGGAGCGAGAGCGAGCGCGAGTGCGCGGGCACGGCGAGGTGGGGGAGCGCGGCGGTGCGTGAGGGCGAGCGGCAAGGGTGCTGGCGGCGCGCGGTGGCAGTTGCTCACGTGCGGCGGCGCTTGCGCGCGGGTGCAGGCGGCTGCGCGGGAGTGCGGGCACGGCACAAGCAGGTGCACAACAAAGGGGCGAGGTGGCGACGGTGGTGGAGGTGTGCGGCGGCGAGGCGAGCACGACGACGTCGGGAACACGAACTCAGCTTCGGTCGAGTGGAACAGTGAAAAATCCAAAGGGGATTTGACCTAGGTCAATAATCCATGAATGACCAAGATCGACAAGGATCCGATCGACGGTCAAGATCTAAAAGAGCATCGCGCGATCAAGTATAATGACCGGACCATCCGCTCTTACCACCGTACCGTCCTGTCTGTTTCGGTTGCTGGAAATTGATGTTCTGGATGAACAGAACTCAAACACACCAAACTGTCTGGTCTCTACCGAGAGAACCGTCCGGTCTCCGTTTCCAGTCTCCCAGAACTCTGTGCATTGCTACACAGACCGGACTGTACGGTCATAGCACCGGACCGTACGGTCACTATGAGAACATCACTGAACAAGGATTTTCTCCATTTTCCAAGTGCCCTTGCCAAACACACAATAAAACACAACACTTGGGATATAAAGGGAACTCTCAAACACTCATTTTCAAATAGTGGCACTCCATGGCTTTTCTAATTTTCGCAAATGCCAAATGAAGAATCGAGCAAACAAGAACCAAGACAATTAAGAACCAAATGGGTATGTTTGAGCCTTAGTCGATGAACCGCGTGAGTAGATTTAACCTCAGAGTTCATAAGAGCTTGCTCAATGGGCATGAAGCATAATCCTTTCCTTTGGTCACACTTTTGGAGATGTAATCTCTTATAGAGCATGAGGCACAAATATCTCCAAGTTAGACAAGCTTCCTTTGTGTTTCCTATATGATGCATGCAACAAGCATTTTACATATGCAATGAAAGTAAACATGCCATGTGAATGCAAGCAATATTAAACAAGACACAAAGGAAACCTAACAATGTCAAGTTTGAACCCCTCTCAAGCTTACTCACTACAAGCCATACCATTGCCTTGAGAGAATCCAAACCACCATCTCAAGCACTCCCCCTTGCTTATAGCTATCTTGAGTGGGTTAGACATTGACTAATTTTTATGTGTTTTTCTTTTAGTTATTTACACATGCATGGATGCAAAGCATACTAGTCACAAAGGAGTCCTAATTACCATGCAATGCAAGAGAAAGAAAAACACACTACAACTACCAAAAACAAAACGAACACGGTTACCTCCCTCATGAGTAGACAGGTCGTTGAGGACCATGTCACTTGTGGTGGACCTCACATGATTTTTATGAAGGCACTCGGTCCACCACCACCACCATCTAGGTCTTGTTCTTTGGCACCCACTTGTACGTAGCTGATCTCTCAAGATCAACATTACACTTAGGCACCCATATGCTCTTGACCTTTTGATTCTTGTTTGGTGGTCCCAAAGCCTTGGCTTTCACCTTGCCATCCTTGTTCCTAAAGAGCTTGAAATGGGTGTTCTTATGGAGTTTGCATTAGGTAAAGCAATGGAACTTCTCACCCTTGGACAATCCTTCGTGGTGTGGCCATCCTTGCAACACCTCTTGCAATAGTAGTCGTCAGTGAGTAGGGGCTTGATCCATTCGGGAATGGAGTCACTCGTCCTAATGATGTCAATGGCGGTGGGATATTAGCCAAGTCCCCGGTGGGAGACGTTGTTCACAAGATTCCTGCCAAGAATCTCCTTGTGAATGGCTCTACCACGTTGTTGGAACTTCCCAAGTGCCCCTTTTATATGTGAATATCACCCCAAATAGAGTATAATTGATACTAATTAAGTCATTTACCTATGATATTACCTATATATTTGTATATGCATTGTGTTGGAGCTTTATTGCAGACATAGGTAAAATTGGCTATTAAAGTGATGCTGGACAAGACAGGAGTTCAGAACTGACGAAAAGCACTAAAGAAACCCAGTGCGCCGATCGGCGCCAGCCCATGAGCCGATCGGCACAAGGGTATTTTGGCCCATAGAAGTGACCGAGGCCCATTCCTATGGAAGTTTATCTGATGTTTATGGAAGTCTATCTGCGCAAGACACTTGAAGATATTTGCTTAGAAGATTTATGGAACTCCAAGATCTCGACATGCGGTACAAGACTTTATCTCGAAGGAAAAGGCCCACATGGCAGCTGTGGAAGACAGAGGAACCGACTCAGAGCAGAAACCAGAGAGAACACGGCTTGCGCCGATCAGCGCAATCCTGCACCGATCGGCGCAACCGACTTATTTGCTAGAAACCGAGTCCTTCACGAGTAGAAACCCTATATATACTTGTAACTCCTAGCCGCGATCAGTACCCCAAGGAGGAGGCATTAGAGGGACAACAGATTCGTGAGTTAGAGCCACCAAGGCTTGCCCTGTTAGAATAGATCTCTAGTTGAGTTTCAAGAAATATTGGTGTAAGAGTTGATCCGTCAAGGTAGGCCATCTCGATGGTGATGAATCTTACTCTATGTATCTCAAGGATGATTGAATATGTAGATGATGGTTTTGATGCTTGGTCTATCTTGATTCTATAATCATGCATGTGCTTATTCTCATTGCTTAGTTCTAGGCTAAGTAAGTTGATATTATCTTAATCGTGGTGATTAGGATAGTATTCAGACATTGTATTAATTATGGTTGCTTGATGATGCCGGTAGTGTGGTTTAGCGGTGACAGCACTAAACCTACGTAGCACTATTGGACAGTTGAGTAGGGTAAGATACTCACGTGATTAAGGGTTTTCTCTCGGCAGTGATAAATCGGGAGCCGCTCAGAAAGCAGGGTGGTCTTATTCATTATAGGTTTTTATTGATCCATGTAATTATGCATTATGATGTTGTTTAATTAGACTATCTGGTTACGATCTCACAAGTAGATATCTGGCTACTCACTGAATAGTTTTAGCTTTGGCTTTGACTTGCACTCTAGTTCAACTTCGCTGGTGAACCGATCGGCCCAACACCTGCACCGATCGGCTCAACAACTTAGATCCGCTACAGCACCGATCGGCTCAACACCTGCGCCGATCGGCTCAAAAACTTAGATCCAAAACAGTGCCGATCGGCTCAACCCTGTGCCGATCGGCGCAACGATAGAATTGCTGTCTGGCGCACCTTTGCGCTGTCCAGTCTCCCCTTCATACAACCTATACTTGACAATAGCCTTGATTAGATCTTTTACTGTTCACTTTGTTTAATTATCCCTAAGATCTCAGTGGTTCGATAATACCTTGGAATACTCTAGGGGGAAAAGTGCTACAACTGTACACCGTCCTCTTGCGGTATATAAGTGGGTGCGTAATAACGACCAACAAGCATCTTTTTCTGGCACCGTTACCGGGGATTATAGCAGGTTTTTAAACATTGTTTGATGTATTAGTGTTTAGTCATTGTGCTTTACTTGTCTTTTTAGTACATATATGTTGTTAAGTGAAATTAACAGGTATGGACGGTCCTAAGTCAAACAAACCCTCTAATTACACCGATGATCCAGAAAAGCTCTTATGCAAGAGCAAAATAGCGGAAAAGAGGAGCAAGTCACTTGGAGATTTAGCTAGAGAACCAGTCAGTGCCAGCCCTCGAGTATTATTCATAGTTGCAAATCTAAAAGCAGGAGCGATGGCAAACCAACCCTTGGTTAATAGTTTCAAGCCTCAATTGGATAAGGTTGTCGAGACAGATTTCCAAGAAGCTCAAGATCATGCTCCATATCAACTAGAGAGGTACGTCGGATTAGTGGCACAACAACCGTTCATTGGTTCGGAAGATCCCAATCAGCATCTGTAGTGCTTCCTTGAAGTCTGTAGTACATTCAAAGTAGCAGGATTGACCGGAGATCAAGCACGTGTGCGGCTGTTCCCCTTCTCTCTAGTTGGATGCCCTAAGCAATGGTACAGTAGCTTGGAAAACGTAGTAAAGACTACATGGGAAACCTTAGCAGTTGCATTCTTAGCCAAATACTTCCCTCTTGGTAAGACTCACGCTTTGAAGAATAAGATTCTTGGATTTACGCAGAATATTGATGAGAGCATTGGAGAAGCTTGGGAAAGATACAATGAATATATGGATGCATGCCCTCATCATGGTCTTACAGTTGGCAAAATTGGCCCTCATCATGATTCTTGGATTTACGTGGGATTGAATACTCCCTCCCGTCAACACTTAGATGCTTCAGCTACGGGTTCATTCATGTCAAAGACTCCCACTCAAGCTAAGGAATTGATCAAATTGCTAGTTGAAAATCAATCATGGGATAGTGAGAGAAGTTCAAGGAACCTACAACCTTCTAAAGAAGTAGCAAAGAGCGTGATTGAAAGGACTCATGAAGACTTGGTTATGGATCGCCTTGATGCTATTCAAAGAAGGTTGCACAATAATTCTCATATCCCTAAGGAAGAGTCACTCATGCTAGTAGAATCTTGCTCCACTTGTGATGAGTGTGGAGAATTCGGCCATGTGTAGAAAGATTGCCCTGAAGCGATGAAGATGCTAGAATATATAAAGAATAGAGGATAGGAACCCCAATATCAGCAACAAAGGTGTTCTTTCTCTCCTAGTTCGTCCATGCAAAACTCTATCCCGCTTCGTCTCCAATTTCATGAGTTCTTTCAAGCTCAAGAAAAGATCAACAAGGACAATGAAGCTAAATTCAAGGAGGTTGATCATGTCCTTGAAGGGATTAATGACAAGGTGATAGAAATTTGGAGCTCCAATGAGCAGATTTTGAAGCATACCAAGATTATGGAGCAGCAGATGAGACAGTTATCACAGGCCATTCAAGGCAACAAAGGGGTTATTCCTGGTAATACAATGTCTGCAGAGCAGTTAAAGGCAGTAGCTGCATGGTCAGGAAAGCAAACAGAAGATCCAGAGCACTCTCCGGGAGCAAGGAAGACTCGCGCCGATCGGCTCACCACTGGCGCCGATCGGCACAATGGTACTGTTAGCACCGATCGGCTCACACATTGCACCGTTCGGCGTGAGGAAGAGATTGACCTCTCTAGACTGAAAATGGCTGTTGAAACAGAGAAGCATGGCCCTACCACGTTCTTGGATACTCAACTGCTGACAAAGACAGAAAGAGTGCGACAACACGACGAGCAATTTGCAAGGTTCATCGATGTTATGAAGAAGCTTTACATCAATGTCCCTTTTGTTCATGCTATTCAGGTACCTACCTATGCCAAGTACATTAAGGACATGATGCAAAACAAGAAGTCTCTAGCTTCCGAAGAGGTTGTGAAGGTCACTAACAAACTTACGGCGGCAATCAATGATGTTGCACTTGAGAAGAAACCTGACCCTGGATCACCAAGCATCAAATGCATAATCAGAACAAGGATATTTGATAGATGCTTGTGCGATCTTGGAGCAAGTGTAAGTGTTATGCCCCGTGATATATTCACAAGTCTCAATTTGCCTGAATTAGAGCCTACGGGTATGTGTTTGGAGTTAGCCAACCAATCTTTACGCTTCCCTGATGGAATTGCTGAGGATGTGCATGTTCAAATTGGAAATCACATCGTCCCTATTGACTTTATTGTGCTGGATATGGATAAGAGGACGAGAACCCCATTGATCTTAGGCAGACCCTTCTTGAGGACAGCAAAGGCAAGTATTGATGTTGGGAGTGGTGAGATAAGCTTCGATATAAGTGGAACTCCCTACTCTTTCAAATTTTGCCAAAGGGGAGAAGAGTGTCGTGCTATTGATGAAGTGAAGGGGTACAAGACACTGAGGCAACATGGCATCAAGAGTGATTGGAGGGGATGAAAGGATAGGTCATCCGAGGTATATGAGCTATTAAGATAAGTGAACCTTGTAGTGTCGCGGTCTTACACCCCGCACTGCGACACTAAGGATTGATTGCTCGTTTGGAGGTCAAGCTCTTTGACCTCTAAATAACTAGAGCGCTCTTGGGAGGCAACCCAATTGTCGGGAGATTTAAAAGTTGTTTAGTGCTTGCGAGAGGGCAACCCGTCTCATTTATTTAATTAATGCTAGTCGGGAGGGCAACCCGGTGTTTTTAATTTGATTTCTTGTAATAAAAACAATCTCTTGAATAAAAGAATTAGAAAAAGTGTGTGCTTAATTCTTGTGTGCTCCTGTGTTGTTTGTTTATTTGTGCAAAACTATGTATATATATATATATTGTAAACTAATGACGCAGGAATAAAAGAAAAAGACCAAAAACAGGAAGGAACAGAGCTTGCACCGTTCGGCGCACTCATGCGCCGATCAACGCATTGATAACAAGTCAGGACAGAAGGCTGACGATGCCCGGAATGGAAAAGGAGCTGAAAGCCAACCAGCACATCAATTTTCAGATGAAGAATGACATCTAGCGAAGAAGCGAGGGGCCAGGAGCAAAAATTGACACCGCGCCAATCGGTGCTGCCACCAGATGGGCCCCGCTTTGTGTGCCAATGCTACAGGAACATTGAGAAGAGTGGGTATTAGGTGAAAGAAATGAATAGGAGGCATCAGGATCAGAGCCAGACCAGAAGACGAGGTGCAAGGAACTTGCGCCGTTCGGTGCACTTCTGCGCCAATCGGCGCTTGTACCCATGCTGTGCCCAAATTGCCGACATATTCGGTAGGCACTGATTCTTAGAAACAGGTATGATTTTTATGCAGGTTTCCAGTGCAGAGGAGACATGGAATTGAACAAAAGCTGAAAAAGATATGGCACGCCGATCGACGCTGGTCAGAGCCGATCGGCGCAGTCAATCATGACAACAGGATTCCGTGCTATTCCCCTGCCAGCCGACATGGTGTACCAGGAAAAGATGAAAAGGATGGAAACAACAAAAGAGAAGAGAATCAGGAACCAGGGCGATCAGAGAATTCAAAATTTGAAATGTGTTGATCGGTGCAGTGACCGCATCGATCGGCGCAGCCCCAAATTTTGGAAATTTTTGGCGGGTCCTTCTCCTGGAAGTTTCCCACACTATAAAAGGAAGGCCAGGCGTCCCTAGTTCGGCACACCATCCCGGTAATCTCTCCACCTTCCCCACTACCCACGATCTCGCACACGTTTCGCATTCCTCGCAGATGGATCGTCTCCGCTCCTCCATCGGCAAGTTGGGCAAGAGGCTGCACCGAGGAAGCAGTTCCAGCGGCAGCGGCGAATCGAGCGGTGACTCCTCGGCTAGGGGGGGCTCCGGCGCTCGCGATGACATGTCGGTGGGTGGTGCATCCACCGGCTCGGCAGCGGCAACATATAAGATCCGCGCCCGCCACTCCGTCTCTGGTGTGCCCCTTCCGATGGAGCATGCTACAAGGAGCCAAACGGCGGGAAGCCGTGGGGTTCCCAGATCACCGCCATCACCGGCATTCATGCCGCGCATGGTGGAGGAGGGCTTCACCCTCCTGAGCATAGAGGAATAGAAGCACTACCTCATGGTGAGGGGAAGGTTCGTCCCCAACTTTGACATGGACGAGACCTTCCTCACCACGATCGGTGTGTGGGAGGACTTAAGGAGGATGCTAGACAATCTCGATTGGGTGGACTTCAACCATCTCCCCATGGACTTCAACATCGACATCATCACCGAGGTTGCCTCTACAATGAGGATCGGCTCCGACTATGGCAACAATGCCATCAACTTCCGTGTCAACGACATTAGCTACATGGTGACCATGGAGGCGGCGGCTCAAGCCTTCGGCTTTGACGCCAACGCCAATGTGGCCGGCATCTTGGGACGTGGGGAGTTAGACTCCTTATGGACACGGCTCTCGTTCGTCAAAGAGATGAAGCGCGACAACATCCGTAATCTGACCATTCAAATCTTCCATTGGTGGTTGGCAGCGCGCACATGCGACAAGGTTGACTCCAGCAACGTCACCGATGTGGACTTGCGGTGGCTATTCAACGCCATCGTGAGCCCGTCTCAGTGCAACCCTATGTCGGTGATGGTGCGGGGTTGGTTCAAGAAGAGGGGCAAGAAGAGCAAGAAGCTGGCCTTTGGGGGCTACCTTCAACGCCTGGCAGCCCATGTCTGCGGCGATGACGGGCCGGGAGGACGCAAAGACAAGTGGGAGCTCGCGACAGAGATCGGTGAGAATATGACTCATGGCAACATTGTCACGGGAAGTGTCCGCGCCGGCTTCCATGTTGGCAGCACCAACATTAGGCTCCCGTGTGCAGAGCTAGGAGTTTTTCTCCCTCGCAAGCTAGAGGGAGGAAACTGGCTTAAGGAAGGTCTCTTGGAGGGGGGCCGAGTTCTTAGGGACCACCGTGGGCGGATTCGACAACCGGAGACATCTACAGCAGCCGGCACTGAGTGGAACTCATAGGGGTCACGCCAAGAGCCTCAGCAGTATGAGACAGGGTGGAGCGACGCAGCGGGCAGTTCATAACCCACTGCGCTGGTCGGTGCACCCTACTTCAGCACAGGCGTTGACTATAGGTACCAAGGACAGGTACCTGTGGTGCCCCCGGTGCCCAGTGAAGACTTCTTCGTGCCCATGCAGGGGTACCTCGACAACAACATGCATCACATCAAGCACATGGAGGACGCTATGTCCCAATGGAGGAACAACCACAACGCGATGGTGGAGGAGTTCGAGCGACTCAAGGCACTGTGCTATGGCTTTGATCAGCCATCGTCTCCACCTCCGCTTGATTAGAGTGCCTAGGAGTGGGCATATGTATCGGTTTCCTGGTTTGCATTTTCTTTATCTTTTGCAATCTTTTTCTTTATTTGCTTATGTGTGTGTGAGCGGGTTGAGAAACCATGTATTGGGTGTGTTTATTTTCATGCATATGTGTTAGTAGTAGTTTTATTTTCATGCAGGTGTGTTAGTAATAGTTTTATTTTCATGCATGTGTGTTAGTAGTAGTTTTATTTTAATACAAGCGTGTGCGAAAATCATCACCATGTATTCGAGTTTTGATGTTAATATAATGGTGGCAGTTATGCTCTTTTAGAAGAATTGAATTACCTATTCTTTCTTGAAAAGTGTTGATGAAGATCGAATAATATTGAGCATTGAATAAAATTTCGAACTTACACTTAATGATTATTCAGCAAATATTTCTTATGTGGAGCAATTCTGAATACCCATGTGCTTCATTTGCATTGTCCAATTCATGATGATAACTTAGTACCAATCTTTTTATAAATAAATTTTCATGTTGTGAACTTTGGAATTTATTATTTCCAAGATCCTCACCTACCAATGCCTTATTTTGAGCAATACTCATGAACCTTTGATATGAAGATAAATATTAAATTGATGGTTGAGTTCGGTTAGGATTTAATTCGTTTTGGTATGAACTTTACTAGGATGGCCAAATCCTTGTGTATCTTTTTAGCATTGAATTACTCATGCAAATCTCCAATTCCGCTGAGTATTCTATTTTAAAAACAAAGTCTTGTTGAGTATCATTCCTTGACCACATCCTATGTTCCTGGCTGTATTTGAACTTTGAATAAATTTGTATATGCGTTGTTTTAGAGATTTATTGCAGAACCAGGTAAAATTGGCTATTAAAGTGATGCTGGATAAGATAGGAGTCCAGAACAGACGAAAAGCACTGAAGAAGCTCAGTGCCCCAATCGGCGCCAGCCCATGAGCCGATCGGCACAAGGGTATTTTGGCCCACAGAAGTGACCGAGGCCCATTTTGATGGAAGTTTATCTTATGTTTATGGATGTCTATCTGCGCAAGACACTTGAAGATATTTGCTTAGAAGATTTATGGAACTTCAAGATCTCGATGTGCGGTACAAGACTTTATCTCGAAGGAAAAGGCCCACATGGCAGCTATGGAAGACAGAGGAACCGACTCGAAGCAGAAACCAGAGAGAACATGGCTTGCGCCGATCAGCGCAATCCTTCACCGATCGGTGCAATCGACTTATTTGCTTGAAACCGAGTCCTTCATGAGTAGAACCCCTATATATACTTGTAACCCCTAGCCGCGATCAGTACCCCGAGGAGGAGGCAACAGAGGGACAATAGATTTGTGAGTTAGCGCCACCGGGGCTTGCCCCGTTAGAATAGATCTCTAGTTGAGTTTCAAGAACCATTGGTGTAAGAGTTGATCCGTCAAGGTAGGCCATCTCGACTATGATGAATCTTACTCTATGTACCTCAAGGATGATTGAATATGTTGATTATGGTTTTGGTGATTTGTCTATCTTGATTCTATAATCATGCATGTGCTTATTCTCATTGCTTAGTTTTAGGCTAAGTAAGTTGATATTATCTTAATCATAGTGATTAGGATAGTATTCAGACATTGTATTGATTATGGTTGCTTGATGATGCTGGTAGTGTGGTTTAGCGGTGACAGCACTAAACCTGCGCAGCACTATTGAACAGTTGAGTAGGGTAAGATACTCGCGTGATTAAGGGTTTCCTCTCGGCAGCGATAAATCGGGAGCCGCTCAAAAAGTAGGGTGGTCTTATTCATTATAGGTTTTCATCAATAAATGTAATTATCCATTATGATGTTGTTTAATTAGACTATCCAGTTACGATCTCACTAGTAGAAATATGGCTACTCACTGAGTAGTTTTAGCTTTGGCTTTGACTTGCACTCTAGTTCAACTTCGCTGGTGAACCGATCGGCTCAACACCTGCGTCGATCGGCTCAACAACTTAGATCCACAACAACACCGATCGGCTCAACACCTGTGCTGATCGGCTCAACAACTTAGATCCACAATAGTGCCAATTTGCTCAACCCTGCACCAATCAGCGCAATAACAGAATTGTTGTCTGGTGCACCTTTGCGCTGGCTAGTCTCCCCTTCATACAACCTGAACTTGACAGTAGCCTTGATTAGATCTTTTACTGTTAACTTTGTTCAATTAACCCTAAGGTCTCAGTGGTTCAATAATACCTTGGAATACTCTAGGGGAAAAAGTGCTACAATTGTACACCGTCCTCTTGTGGTATATAAGTGGGTGCGTAATAATGACCAACACACGTGTATGCCTCTCGAAGCCATCCATCACCACCTTCCTCTCTTCCTTCAGCTTGTGATATTCCTTCAAAACAAGTGGCTCAAGAGAAGAAACCTCAACGGAGGTGGTTAGTTCATCACACATAGTAGAAGCATCGCTCATTGATGAACAATAGGAGGGAGAGGCAAGGTTCTCAACATTGATGGCCTCAAAAGTAATCTCAAGGGCCTTGTACTTCTCATGAAGCTCTACATAATCACCCTTGAGTTTGTCATAACTCTTGTTTAGGGCATCCTGAGATGTGACAAGGTCCTTGAGCTCACTCTCAAGCTCACCAACACGGTCCTTAGCCAACTTACACTCTTTTCTTACCACATCCAACATTTTGGATTTCTTAACGGTGAAGTCGCGGGCTTGCTTAAGCATACTCCACAATTCGGCAGAAGTGCGCTCCTCGTCATTGCTGTCATCACTACTCTCATCCTCACTCTCCCCAAGTTGGCTCAAAGCCATAAGGCACATGGGAGGAGGAAGGAGAGCTCGTGGTGATGTTGTCTTGATCATGGCTAGGCCGACCATTTCTTCATCACTTGAGGAGGTGGACTCATCACTTGAGTTGTTGTTTGTCCACTCCCCCACAAGTGCCTTGCGAGTGAACTTCTTCTTGTAGTCTTGGAGCTTGCCTTTGCCCTTGGACTTGTCTTTGTTCAAGGCTCTCTTCTTCTTTTGCTTGGCTTTGGGGTCTTTTTCTTCTTCTTCACTTGAATCTTGTGACTTGAATGCTTCTCTCTTGGGCTTTGGGCACTCACGAACAAAGTGATTCTTCGAGCCACAATTGAAGCACTTGCCCCGGGACTTGGAAGTAAACTTGTTCTTGAAGGTCTTCATTTTCTTCATAAGAAGAGCCAAGTCCTCGGTCAAGTCACCCTCATCATCATCTTCATCTTCATCATCGGTGTCCACCTTCTTCTTGTCTTTCTTGCTCTTGCTTGATTCTTGCTTGTGAGCTTGTAGAGCAAGGTTGCATGGTTGAGGATCATCCATCCCTAGCTGATAGCTCTCGAAGGCGGTGATCTTGCCAAGTACATCCATCATGGTCTTGGTCTTGAGGTCACTTTGCAAGATGTATGTGATGATGGAATCATACTTGGGGTCTTTGAAAAGCCTCAAGAATCTTCTGATGACCTCCACGGGCTTGAGCTTGAAATCATCCCTAAGTGCATTGATCTCCTCCACTAGCATATGAAAACAAGAATAGACAACATTAGCTCTCTCATGTGGCAATCTAGCAAAGTTATCATACTTGTTCTTCAGCATATAGTATCTTTCCTCTTTGACATCACTAGTACCCTCGTGGATACTCTGAATCTTAGTCCAGATACCATGTGCTGTCGAACTAGCACCAATCTAGCAAACACATCCTTGGAGATGCATGAGAACAAAGCATTCTTGGCCTTAGCGTTGTTCTTAATGAAGTCAGGCTGCAGAAGGATAACATCCGCATCGGACTCATGGGTCACCGTCCATATCTCTAGATTAAGGGACTCAAGGTAGGCTTGCATACGAGCCTTCCAATACCCAAAGTCCTCCCCATCGAATATGGGAACACTCCCCACTTTTCCCGGCATCCCTACTCAAGGCGGTGAAGCCTCAAATTGAGCACTTGGCTCTGATACTAATTGTAAGGACCGAAGGCCTACTGAGAGGGAGGGGCGAATCGGTAGCCGACCACGAATCCAAATACTTCAGTTTTACGCTTCTAAAAAACCTAACCAATCATTACAACCTAAACAATTCTAGTAGGCCAAGACCCTACACATGCTAGTGTTGATGATGCAAAGCAAAGCGCGGAAGCTAAACACACTAGCCTATGCAAGCCACAAGTCACCCTATCACTAGTGCACACAATTGTGGAATAGTAAAGAGATGGTCAAGGAATGCTCATGATTTTTTCCTGAGGTCTCGGAAGGATGGCGCCTTCCCCTACTCCTCGTTGGACCACTCCTGCTGGACTCCCGGTCCCTCCCGCCACCAAGTGGAGTTCTCGCCCATGAGCCCGCAATCACTCCTCGAGTGAAGACACGGTGTGCGCCACCGCTGCACAAAGCACAAGCTCGCCTCCCTCAAGAACTTGCCGAACTCCCCGAGCCAGGATGGGCGCTCACTATTGATGCCCCTTCCAACGGCGGGCTCAAACCATGTACAAACTTGTGATGGCCTTCACAACCAATCACGATAGGCTCGATCACTGACACCTAACTAGTCTAGGTCTCACCATAGACCAAGAGTAACAACCTAGATCACACCCTAAAGGACACCCTAGCCTTAGATGTGCAAGATCACTCCATGTTACTCTCACTAGCACTCTCAAGATATCCAATATCCTCTCCTAGTGCTCTCCTCTTTTCCTGTTGGACCTTACCAATTATCCTCAGCTATTCCTCTGGCCAAGAGAGGTCTCCAAGACCCCAGTAACGAAGTTATATAGGCTCCTAACCTCAAGCTAGTCGTTGCTCCATGAAATTGCCTTTCTAGACATATTGACCGGACTGTCCGATCACTGCCTGACCGGACTGTCTGGTCACTCTGGTAACGGCTCTCCCAGCCATTGGCTCCCCTGTCCAGGCAAGATCCTGTACTGATCAGACTGTCCAGTCACTGGACCGGACCATCCGGTCCACTTTCTCTCTCCATTCAAGGAAGGTCCGCAAACTGCATCCTCCCTGTCGTCCCTACACTCCTACTGACCAGACCGTCCAGTCTGTATGGAGTCTCCTACAGATAGAGTCCTTGCTCCTTGCGCTAAGTCCTGGAAAACTCCACATAGTGATGGTACAGTCCGGTCACCTCTGACCCCTCTGTCCAGTCACTACGTCCGAAGCTGAAACTTGTTGTCCTCGCTTGACATTGTTTCCTGGCTTCTCCAAATAGCTCCTTGGCTTCTCCACTATTACCTAGTGCCTGTGATTTCACCGAGCAACCTTGCACATCACCGACTTGACATGACCTAAGAGAATGATCTAGACCACCTTGATAGTCCAGTTTTTCCTATGGACTCAAAGCCTAACAACTAGACAAGTGTACCAAACACTTGCTCCATAGCTTGTTCTCCACTTTGATCCATCTCCATCAACCCTTGGACTCCATCAAGCTCATCAAGCCTCCATGCTTGTGGTCATTGTCATCAATCGCCAAGGCAACCATCATACATAGATTTGTAGTAGAGTTTAATGAAGGTTCCTGTATAGACAACACTCATGTAGATATTAGCCCACAATTTCATAATTGTCATCTATCACCAAAACATTCATACCTTGGGGATTCCATCATCAATGGTCATGAAGCTTACAACTCCTCGTCTCCTCTTGACTTCGTTTCCTGGTTTCTTTCAACAGCTCCTTGGCTTCTCCACTGTCACCTAGAGCCTGTGATTTCACCGAGCATCCATGCACATCACCGACTATACATGACCTAAGAGAACGACCTAGACCCCCTTGATAGTCTGGTTTTTCCTATGGACTCAAAGCCCTAACAACTAGACAAGTGTTCTATCAACCATTGGACTCCATCAAGCTCACAAGCCTCCATGCTTGCGGTCATTGTCATCAATCGCCAAGGCAACCATCAATGATCATCATAAGATAGATAAGGTTTCCTATACGCACAACACTCGTGTAGACATTAGTCACATTTCATGTTTGTCATTCATCACCAAAGCAATCATACCTTGGGGTGACCTCAATGGTCATGAACCTTATAGTTTATCTTGTACTTGATGATCTAGTAGCTTTGCATGAGTGGGCTTCTTTCCATGTTTGGTGCTTCCGCATGCTCTATAACTAGCTAGCATAGGAGTTGTATTGGCTTGTGTGATCCACTAGTATGTTTAGGTTGTTGTTCCTTCCGTAGGACTGTTATCTTGCTAGTGTGTTCACCACTAGAATTGTTATAGGAGTTGATTGAGTGTTTGGTTTTAGGAATTGGCAAATTTGGTACATAGTGCGAGTTCCCGATTCACCCCCCCCCCTGGTCACTCGGTCCTTTCAACGCCCCAGGAGTCAACCTTCAGGACTTGTGTTGTGGAGCCTACCTTGCCCGTACACCCTTCGGCTGTACAGTGGCACTGGCCTTCTGTTGGGCTGACTCTTTATTGGCCTCCGGCTCCTGTCGCCAATAGGCTCCAATTAGGCCCAGAGGAGACTAGGCGGTGGGCTTTCCCCCAACATACAGTTTGTGAGGACTTCCAGGGAAATAGGTTCAACACCTGCACATTGTAGATTTTAAGATGCAATGAGAAATTAGTTTCAAACTTTCAGTTGCTTGAAACTGAAATGGCTCTAGTTGTGTTTGCCTATGTTTAACCTTGTCTCATTTTTTATTGTTTAGTGTGGTGCCAGCATCATGTATGGTTCAGATTATTGCTACATAACAGAATGCATCATGCTACAAAAATCCTGGTAACAAGCTTGAGTTCATGATCATTTGGTACAACTATGTTACCACTGATGTTGGTGAGAGAACAAAATGAAATTATTGACGACACACTTGTTGTAGTTGTTTGAAACTGAAACGGCTCTTGTTGTGTTTGCCTATGTTCCACCTGATGTTTTTTTCTAGTTCATGCATCGTACTGATATCATAAGAACCTGTGTTAATCAATGTAGCAGCTACTGCTAAGGGCAAAAAATATATTCTATGTCATGTTTAGATGATAGAATGCTACTTCTTCATATAAAAGGTCAAGTAAAGTGCTATGTTGACATCTTTAACATGTGGCTATCTAATGTTTCTTCTATGACATAACCTGCTCCTTCTAGTATAGACTATAATGACACTTATCTGATGTTTCATTTTCTCTTGTTTCTTATCAGTGTTGCAAAGAAGAATTCTCTTGGTGGTGGAAAACTACAAAGTGTTTTATCAAGATGAGAATTTCTAACTGGATTGAATGGTATGTATTAGTGATCTATACAATTAGTAAGTAGGAATTGTTAGGAAAAGATCAAGTGTTATGTTAGCATGTTGTAATCAAGTGTTATTAGCACAAAAGTGATTAGCTGTTAGGATTGAATGGTATATATCAGTGATTATATAATCATGTTTATTAGCATGACTTAGTATTTTTTCTATAGTTCATCAGAAGAGCGTGTCTGCGCGTGGCAAACTATGGTTGTATATGGATGTATATGAATTCTATATCTATGTTTCTATGGATGAAATGGAGAAAAAAGTCATTTTTGGTGTATTTTATCTTTTTTTTTGCTTTTTATATATATCATTAGGATGGGGAATAATTGTAAACATACGTCTCTGGATAGGTAATAGTGACGGGGATATAGGTTGTCATCACTAAAAATAGTGACGGTGTACAAACCACGTCCCTAAAGATAGTTGTGAGAGTTTCAGAAATCCGTCCCTACCAAGAAACAGTGACGGGTTTTAGAAATTTGTCACTAAAGGCTATTGGGACGGGTCTGAGATATCCGTCCCTACAAGGCAGTAGCGACGGTTTCAGAAATCCATCACTATAGGTCAAGATTTAGTGACAATTAAATCCCTATAGCTACAACTGAGATTTAGCAACGCAAAAATTGAGACGACGATGTTTTACGTTGCTAAAGGGGTAAGACCACCATCACTAAATGTTATTTCTGTAGTAGTGTTTCAAGATGGCTACCTTTTCTTGATTCAGTGAATATTGTTCAAGGCTCATTCTAATGCACCTAACTAAGGTCTAGTTTTTCACAATGCATCAATAATTATAACATATGATTCTTACCATACTTTAAATAGTGTTTCATACATTTATTAAAACTGCATGCATCGCATTGAAATCTAGACCTAAACAAGACTAAACAATGCACATGCATAATTATCTTGAAGTTAGAGATGCAACCATATCACCATATTCTTGCTCAGTTTTTGGTAGCATGTGGTCTGCTTATAATTACATTGAAACTACTAAGTTCGAAGAGAGAATTCCTTTGCCTAAAAAAACACCTCTTTTTTCTAGGCCTCTTTTAAAATAAACTATCTTATGTGGACAAGAAGCTAACTCCGTTTCTTTCTTGACCCTTTGTAAGGATCATGACCATTGAGGTCACCCCGAGGTATGGGGTTTTGGTGATGCATGACAAACATGAAATATGACTAATATCTGCACGAGTGTTGTTCATGTAGGAAACCCTTTCTATCTTATGATGATTGTCTACGGCATCCTTAGCAATGGATGACAATGACCGCAAGCATGGAGGCTTGTGAAGTTAATAGAGTCCAAGGGTTGATGGAGATGGATCAAAGTGGAGAACAAGCTATGGTCCAAGTGTTTGGAACACTTGAGTAGTTATTAGGGCTTTGAGTCCATAGGAAAAACTAGACTATCAAGGGGGTCTAGGTCATTCTATTAGGTCATGTCTAGTCGGTGATGTGCAAGGTTGCTCGGTGAAATCACAGGCACTAGATGACAGTGGAGAAGCCAAAGAGCTGTTCAGAGAAGCTAGGAAACCAAGTCAAGCGAGGATGACAAGTTTCAGCTTCTAGACATAGAGACCGGACAGAGGGGTCAGTGGAGACCGGGCTGTACGGTCACTATGAGGAGTTTTCCAGGACTTAGTGCGAGGAGCAAGGACTTTGTCTACAGGAGACTCCATATAGACCGGACGGTTCGGTCTGCTGACCGGATGGTCCGGTCAGTAGGAGTGCAGGAACGGTAGAGAGGATGCATTTTGCGGACCTTCCTGGAATAGAGAGAGAAAGTGGACCGAACGGTCCGGTCCAGTGACCGGACAGTCCGCTCAGTGTGGCACCCCTTCCCGGAGGATCGAGGTCCCGACGGTGCTGATAGCGCAGACACTTGATAATACAACATTAGTCCAAATTTAAGTTGAATATTACATTAATACGATGATTCAGAGTGCAGCAGAATTAATACAAGTTCATAAATGTTTTGAAAACAGCGGAAGCGAATACATAAAGGAACTACGCTCGACGGTACAGCCTGGTGGTGATCCATGCCCGAAGGACCATCACCCTAGCAACAAGCAACATCACTGCGGCAGCGAGTCGGACTCCCAGTGGGTGGTCCAACCCTCAGGGACTTGCATGTCCTAGGGCATCACATCTACAGGCAATTTTATTTCTTCATTACCTGAAAAACACAATGGCACAAAGCCTGAGTACTAATTACTCAGCAAGACTTACCCGTCGGACACCTACACATGCAGAGGCTCTAATAGGTGGCTTGTTTAAAAGGACTCGCACTAAGCAACCTATTAGTTCTATCAAGTTTTAATTGTCAATTTAAATGGGTTGAGCCGAAATGTAACTTTAGTTGCAACAAGGATAATAAACAATATATATACAATTAATACAACATAAGAACAACAATAATAATAATGATTGTCAACATCAATAAGCAACATGATCCATTCCATAATATTAGGAGCAACTACGTGATTGGCGAGGTGACCAAGTGGTACTCATTACTGCAAGGGACAGCAATTGCAATTGATTTTACACCAGCTGGGAATACCCGAGATGCACGACACATACGCACCAATTAAGGTCGTATATGGCAACCTTTCGCAAGAAAAGCACCTACACCTCAGCCCGGGTGTGGTGATGTCGAGTGGGCATGCCGTTCTGCCAACAGTACTTCGTGGTTTGAACCGCCCACTCTAGCAGCAGTAGGGTCAATGACCAACGCACCTTAACTGTCCTCAATGCAAGTGACCTTTAATGCTACATCGGTTTACTAGTGCCAATAAGCTAGCATGCATTCAGTACTGTTTAATACTTGATCAAGGGGCCAACTATGGACGGGTCCTATGTTCGACAAGGCAGGGCTACCACAGTCAACACCCATGTGTTACTACCAACCTACACATGCATTATCCCTGCCTGGTCATAACATAAAATAAACTTCTTTTAATAATTCCTGTTCCAATGGTCAAGTTCATTCAACAACAACAACAACAACAACAACAAAGCCTTTTTATCCCAAGCAAGTTGGGGTAGGATAGAGATGAAACCTATGGGAACCCAAAAACAAAGAGACAAAGAAACCAAAGCCAAAAGAAAGAGAAGAGAAAAAAAAGAAAGAAAGAAAAGAGAGAGAGAAAAAAAAGGGCAAAAACAAAAAGAACAAAAGCCAAAAATGAGTAAGCAAGAAGGAAGGAAAAAAGATCATGGTTCCGGCACGTCTATTGCTAGTCTCCAAGGGCTCCTATCCATAGCTAGCTCCTTAGGGATATCCCATGCCTTCAGGTCTCTCTTAACCGACTCGTCCCAAGTCAAGTTAGGTCGGCCTCTACCTCTCTTAACATTAGCATCTCTCTTTAGAACCCCACTACGTACCGGCGCCTCCGAAGGTCTCTGTTGGACATGTCCGAACCATCTCAACCGATGTTGAACCAATTTCTCCTTGATAGGTGCCACTCCTATCCTGTCCCGGATATCTTCATTCCGTATTCGGTCTCTTCTTGTATGCCCGCAAAACCAACGCATCTCTGCTACACTTAGTTATTGAACATGTTGTCTTTTCGTAGGCCAGCACTCAGCACCATATAACATCGCCGGACAAATTGCCGTCCTATAGAATTTACCTTTTAGCTTTTGTGGCACCCTCTTGTTGCATAAGACGCCGGATGCTTGACGCCATTTCAATCAGCCGGCTGAAATTCTATGCCTAACATCTTCATCGATGTCACCGTTCTTTTGCAACATCGATCCTAAATAACGAAATGTATCCTTCTTGGCCACCAATTGTCCATCAAGGCTAACATCTCTATCCTCATGTCTAGTCGTGCTAAACTCACACCTCATATACTCGGTCTTGGCCCTACTAAGTCTGAAACCCTTGCACTCTAATGTGTGCCTCCACAGCTCCAACTTCCTATTAACTCCATCCCAACTCTCGTCAACTAACACCACATCATCAGCAAAGAGCATACACCAAGGGACATCACTCTGTATTTCTCTTGTGACCTCGTCCATCACTAAAGCAAATAAATAAGGGCTCAATGCTGATCCTTGGTGTAGTCCTATTTTAATCGGAAAGTCATTGGTGTCGCCATCACATGTCCGAACACACGTCCTCGCGTCCCTGTACATATCCTTGATGAGGGTAATGTACTTAGTTGGGACTTTGTGCTTCTCCAAGGCCCACCACATGACACTTCTTGGCACTTTGTCATATGCCTTCTCGAGGTCAATAAAGACCATGTGTAAGTCCTTCTTTTGCTCCCGATATCTCTCCATCAATTGTCGCATTAAGAAAATTGCCTCCATGGTCGATCTTCTAGGCATGAACCCAAACTGGTTTTGCGTCACACTTGTCACTCTTCTTAGGCGATGCTCGATGACTCTCTCCTAGAGCTTCACCGTATGGCTCATCAACTTAATCCCACGATAGTTAGTACAACTTTGAACATCTCCCTTGTTCTTCAAGATCGGTACTACTATACTCCTCCTCCATTCTTCCGGCATCTTGTTTGACTGAAAGATGAGGTTAAAAAGCTTAGTTAACCATACTATGGCTCTGGCACCTAAGCATCTCCATACTTCGATGGGGATACCATCAGGGCTCATCGCTTTACCACTCTTCATCCTCTTCAAAGCTTCCTCTATCTCTGTCTCCTGAATTCTCCTCACAAAGCGTTTATTGTTATCATCAAATGAGTCGGCCAACTCAAGTATAGGACCTTCCTCCTCTTCGTTAAACAACTTGTCAAAGTACTCTCGCCATCTGTCCCTGATCTCCTCATCTCTCACCAGGAGTCGGTCTACCCCATCCTTGATACATTTGATTTGGTTGATGTCCCTCGTCTTCTGCTCACGAATCCTAGCCATCCGATAGATGTCCTTCTCCCCTTCCTTCGTGCCTAGTCGCTGATAAAGGTTATCATATGCCTGACCCTTTGCTACACTCACTGCTCGCTTTGCAGCCCTCTTGGCTATTTTATAGCCTTATATGTTGGTTGCACTCTTGTCAAGATGTAGGCACTTGAAACACTCCTTCTTCTCCTTGATAGCCCTTTGCACCTCATCATTTCACCACCAGGTGTCTTTTGCTTCTTGTTTGCCTCCTCTACTCACGCCAAACACTTCTGAAGCTACCTTCCGAACACATGTTGCCATTTTTAGCCACATGTCATCTGGTCCTTCTCCTTCCTCCCAGGGTCCCTCTCCTAGCATCCTCTCCATAAAAGTTTACGCCAGCTCCCCTCTAAACTTCCACCACTTTGTTCTCGCGGTCTTGGTACGTTTGTCCCTGTATACACGTACTCGAAAATGAAAATCCGCCACCACAAGCTTACGTTGAGTGACGACACACTCCCCAGGTATCACCCTACAGTCCAAGCAAGCACGCCTGTCCTCCCTCCTGGCAAGGATAAAGTCGATTTGGCTCGAGTGTTATGCACTTCTAAAGGTCACTAGATGGGATTCCCTCTTCCTAAATAGGGTATTCACTACCAACAAGTCATAAGCTAGCGCCCAATTATGTATATCCTCCCCCTCCTGATTCCTACTACCATACCCGAACCCCCATGGACCCGCTCGAACCCTACATTAGACGTCCCCACATGGCCGTTAAGGTCTCCTCCTATGAAAAGCTTCTCACTGATAGGTATGGCACTAACCATGCTATCTAGATCTTCCCAAAACTGACTCTTGATGCTCTCACTAAGACCTACCTGAGGGGCATATGCACTAATCACATTTAAAGCCGAATCTCCAACTATCAGCCGAACAAGGATAATCCAGTCCCCGTGCCTCCAAACATCTACGACTCCATCCTTAAGGCTCCTGTCGATCAAGATGCCTACACCATTTCTACCCGATGTTGTACCCGTGTACCAAAGCTTGTAGCCCGTATTCTCCACCTCCTTCGCCTTCTGGCCCTTCTATTTAGTCTCTTGAACGCATAGGATATTTACACGCCTCCTAGTTGCCACATCGACTAGCTCTCGTAACTTGCTTGTTAGGGACCCTACGTTCCAACTCCCTAGACGAATCCTAGTTGGCTCGACTAACTTTCTTACCCTTCGCACCCGTCGAGGAAAGCTCGCCACGGGACAATGCGCATGACGCACATGTCGAGGCGAACACGTTTGGGGGGTTGGCGAGGACGAGTACTCACCGGAGGTGGCCAGCGGCGAGAGGCGGCAGGATAGAGGACTTCGGCGGCGTCGCGAAGAGGACTCGGAGCGGGAAATCAGTCGGGGCTTGCTCCTACAGCTTCACGGCGGCATGGGGAAGAGCGGCACGAGATCGGAGTTCGTCGAGGAGGGCCAAAGAGTAGTGCTCATCGTGGAGGCGGCGTCGGATTGGGCACAGCCGAGGCAGCGGCGGGGGAAAAGTGGAATGCCGACGTCCTGGCGCATGAAATCAAAGGGGAAGAGAGTCGGGGGTTACGTTGAGGTTTTGGGCTTGCGATCGAAAAGAAATGGGACGAGAAGGCTCACCGAGTGCTATGAATTCTGGCCAACAGTAGAGGACGTCGCTGGGGAAGTAACTTCTGGTTTTCCTTCAATTCACTCTACTTGTGCACGAATTCGGCTAGGCAGGGTCAAAGGAAGGTAGAGGGGGAGTACGCGAGTGCGTTGGAGCTCTCAGCTCTACTTGGAGGGCAAGGAAATAGGGAACTCAAGCTTGAGCTTGCGCTCAGTTCAGCAATGGCAGACAGAGGGGAAGAGGAGAGAAAAATGGGAAGAGCAGAGAGCAGAGAGGGCGGTTGGAGAGTGTTGGCGAGGCTCTAGGTGCGTTTTCAAGTTGTGCAGAGGAGGCGAGGTGGTTGGAGACCGAGAGCGAGAAGAGGGGGCAGAATCGAAGTTGCTGGCCGGTCATGTCGATGGCGTGCAGAGAGAAAAGGGGGAAGAGGAAGCCATTGGGCGAGCTCACGACTGAGAGGACAGCGCAGGGCAGAGAGGAGTGTCAATGGAACTGTAGCGCGCATGGTCCCGAGGCAAGAGTAGGCGCTAGCGTTGGAAGAGGGGGAGCTGGCACCGGGGAGGAGCTCTGCGCCAGTGAGAGGAAGAAGAAAAGAGATTTTGCACTGCAGCCCTCCAAGATTTTGATTCTTTGCAACTAGGTCCTTGGTCAAAGATATTTCAAATTAAAATAGCTAGGGACCTCCAATTGATTTGGGATTTTGCACATAGGTCCTTTGTGAAAATTTTGGTGCCATGGTGGGACCCATTTGGTTAGAATTTCTTTAATTATTCTAGAATTAATTCCCCATTGTGAAAGGTTTCTATGTTTTAATTAATTAATTGGGGTATTTCCACAATTGGTAAAATGTTCATTAAATTCATAAAATTATATCTTAATATTACTAATATGATTAAGAATTTAGTTGGCATAAGTTGTATTGAAATTTTAAGTTGCTTCATAGTTTGATTGCAGGGTTTTTAATTACCTAGAATTAATTTAAATAATTGAAGTGAGGCTTCATCATTTCATGCTATATGATTCATGATTTGTGCTCTTCATGCTTGTTAAATAGAAGTGAGACACCTGGGGTGTCACAGCCCTCCCTCCTTAAAGAAATCTCGTCCTGAGATTATGAACAAGGCAAACTAGAGGGAAGTACGGTGGTCAAAACATACCTGCGTATGACGACCAAAATTTTGGGTAATGCGTACTCAGGAATTCTTCAGATTGCCAAGTGGATTCATCTTCTGAGTGATTACTCCATTGAACTTTATAGAATTTGAGTGTTCTTTTACCGGTTGTGTGCTCTTTCTCATCGAGGATCTTTACCGGTTGTTTGGAGTATGTGAGATCTGGTTGGAGTTGGTCATACTCTTCCAAGACTTTGTCAATGGGTGGTTTGAGACACCGCTTTAGTTGAGAGACGTGAAAGGTGTGATGAACTCCAGATAGATTAGTGGGTAACACCAGCTTGTAGGCTACCTTTCCACATCATTCCAAAATTTGGAATGGCCCAATATAACGGGGTGCTAACTTTCCTTTGACTCCAAACCGTTGGATACCTTTCATGGGTGACACTCGAAGATAGACGTAGTTACCCTTATTGAAATACAGTGGTCTACATCGTCGATTTGCGTACTTCTCTTGGCGGCATTTGGTAGCCTTAAGATTTGCCTCAATTGTATGAACTTTTTCTTCTGCATCTTTGACAAGATCAGGATCAAAGGTTACCCTTTCTCTAGATTTAGACCAGTTTATCAGTGTTCTACAACTGCGACCATAGAGTGCTTCAAATGGTGACATTTACACACTCTCCTGGTAACTGTTGTTATACGAGAATTCAGCGTAGGGTAGATACTCATCCCAGTTACCACCATGTGTTAAAACACATGCCCTAAGCATATCTTCCAAAATTTGGTTGACACGCTCTGTATGTCCATCGGTGGCGGGATGGTAAGCAGAACTACGAATTAGGCCTGTACCCAAAGATGCATGCAACTGTTCCCAGAAATGAGCGACAAACTGCGAACCACGATCTGAGATGATGGTTTTTGGTAATCCATGACGACACAGAATTCTTGCAATGTATAGCTCTGTGTATTGTCGTATGTTGTATCTATTGTTGACCGGCAAGAAGTGAGCAGATTTGGTGAGTCGGTCCACAATGACCCAAATAGAATCATGCTTATGTGAAGTGAGAGGTAGGCCAACAATAAAGTCCATACTGATGTCCTCCCATTTCCAAGCAGGAATACTCAATGGTTGAAGCAATCCGGCTTGTTTCAAATGGTCAGCCCTAACTCTCTAACAAGTATCACATTCTGCAACATATCAAGCCACTTCTCGCTTCATTCTTGTCCACCAAAAATTCTTCTTTAGATCTTGGTACATTTTATTACTACCCGGATGGATGGAGTACTTGGAGTGATGTGCTTCATCCAAGATTTTCTGTCTAAGTTCAAAGTCTTTTGGTACTACCAAATGGTTATTAAACCATAGGGTATTGTCGACATCTTGAGTGAAGCATTTTGCTTTCCCCTTCTTAATGTTTTGACGGATATGATTCATACCAATGTCATTTTTCTGTGCAGCAATGATTTCTTCACGAATAGTAGAATGTATACTAAGGTTGCTAATCACTATGGCAGGCAAAACGTGAAGGCTGGGTTCTGAAGCAGTGACATGGTTGCCGTTGTTCTGATATTCCAGCACTAGGTGATGGTAGTGTACCTTCCTACTTAATGCATCGGCGACTACATTGGTCTTGCCCGGATGATAATAAATCTCCAGGTTATAATCCTTAATCAGCTCTTGCCATCGATGTTGTCTCATGTTCAGATTAGTCTGGGTAAAGATATATTTTAAGCTCTTATGATCCGTGTAGACGTGCACAAAGTTTTTGAGCAAATAATGCCTCCATATCTTTAGTACAAGTACAACTACAACTAGTTCCAAATCATGAGTTGGATAGTGCTCTTCATGCTTTCGTAGTTGTCGAGATGCATAGGCAATGACACGACCTTCCTGCTTGAGCACACATCCAAGCCCTGTCCCAGATGCATCACAATACACGTCGAATGACTTGGTGATGTCTGGTTGAGCCAGTACTGGGGTAGTGGTCAATAATTTCTTCAATGCTTGAAATGCTTCTTCACAACTGTTGTTCCAGTTGAATTTCTTACCCTTTTTTAACAGCTCCGTGATGGGTTTGGTCAGCCGAGAAAAATATGGAATGAACCTACGATAATATCCAGCTAGCTCGAGGAAACTGCTTACTTGATGAACCGTCTTTAGTGACTTCCAATCTAACACATCTTGAACTTTGCTAGGATCCACCGAGATACCTTCTGCAGAGACTATGTGACCAAGAAATGGCACACGGTCCAACCAAAATTCACGCTTGCTGAATTTTGCATACAGCTTGTGATCTCGGAGGCGTTGAAGAACAATGCAAAGATGTTCAACATGCTCTTCCTTGGACTTAGAATAAGTGAGGATGTCATCAATGAATACTACCACAAATTTGTCCAACTCGAGCATGAATACCGAATTCATGAGATACATGAAATGGGCAGGGGCACTTGTCAATCCGAATGACATTACTAGATATTCAAACAATCCATATCTAGTAGAGAAGGCGGTCTTTGGAATGTCTTCGGCTCTGATCTTGATTTGATGATTGCTCGAACGGAAGTCAATCTTTGAAAAGACCTTAGCACCAACCAATTGGTCGAAGAGGATACCTATACGAGGTAATGGGTATTTGTTCTTGATGGTAACTTCACAAAAATAGCAGGGCAGCCCCAAGGTGAAGTACTTGGGCGAATGAATCCCTTTTCCAATAACTCATTCAATTGCTTTTTCAACTCAGCCAGCTCATTCGGGGCCATTTTATACGGACGACGGGATATCGGAGAAGTTCCGGGCTGTATCTCTATCTTAAATTCTATGTCACGGTCAGGCGGTAGACCAGAGATGTCCTCGGGAAACATGTCCGGATACTCACGAACGACGGGAATACTCTCGAGTGATTGCCCTTCCAAGTGATGGACAACCAAGGCCTTCGATGAATTGACATTTAGAGAAAGTGTGTCCTTTCCATGCAATGGAGAGTTGATGTGAATGATGCGAGGCTCAATGTCTAGCATGGCTCTATGGGTTTTCATCCAGATCCTGCCTATGATCAGGTCGATCTCTTGGTCCTTGAGCATGATGAAATCAGTGGGGTAGATCTTTCGATTAATTTCTAGTGGAGCCTTACACACTACCTCGTTAGAAAAAATTTGTCCAACAGGAGAGCGAACGGTGTAGCATCTATTTATGACGGTGGTGTAGAGTTTATGATTTTGCACACAAGTTTTGCTAATGAAGTTATGCGTAGCACCAGAATCAAAAAGTGCAAGGACAGGCTAGCGATAGAGCAAGAGTGTACCTGTTAGCACGGGTTCACCCTGAGGAATATCTTCAGCATTGGTGTAGTTCACTTGGGCACCATGAGACGGTGCATTCACAATCCTGCTCTGGTTCTGACACTGGTTGCTATTGTTGCGCCTCGGTGCGGTGCAGTTCTTGGCAAAGTGGCCGGTATGACCGTAGTTGTAGCACGGATAACTGCTTCCACGATCAACAGGCTGTAGGGCACGAGCAGTCTAATTCCCTTGCTGCTGGTATGGTGCACGGTACTGAGTGTTCTGCTGTTGGTACGATGCACGGGGTGGAAGGATCTGCTGCTGGGGTGGCCTCGAGTAGTTCTGACCATATCATCGCTGATACTGCTGCTGCGGAGATGCCCGGAAACGCTATCTGGTAGGTGAAGTGTAAATCAGGCGGTGCTTCACCTGTGGGGCAGCAGAGGCACTAGCAGGGGGCTTTCTTTTGCGATCTTCTTCTTCAACTTGGCGCATAGCACCTTCCTGGACAATAGCAGCATTGACCAAGTCATTGTATGTGCCGGTTGTTTGCCAAGTCAGACGCCCCTTAAGGGTGGCATTCATACCACGCAGAAATGCATATCTCTTTTTATCCTCAGTGTTGACATACTCAGTAGCATACTGAGCCAGATGATTAAAAGCTTCAGAATATTGGAGGATATTCCTCCCTCCTTGTTTCAGATCCATGAATTCTTAGAATTTCCTTTGCATGAGGTCAGCTGGAATGAAATGAGCACGAAATGCAGTCTTGAACTCATTCCATTCAACACGGCGTCCAGTGGATAGAGAAGCTTCATAGTTTGCCCATCAGGCGCTAGCAGAGCCCTGAAGTTGTTGGGCGGCGAATAGCACCTTGTGGTGCTTGGTGCATTCCAGTAGACCAAACTTCGACTCGGTCTGGCATAGCCAGTGATTGGCATCCAGAGGTTCTCTGGCACGCTCAAAGGTTGGCAGATGAGTACCTAGAAAATCTGAGTAGGTGCTCTGTTGAGGCTGATTGTTGTTGTTACAGTGGCCTCCCTGTCTAGCTAGATGGGACGTGATATCCACTAGCTGACGAAGAATCTCAGAGTCATTTTGCTGCCGGTTGAGTGCAGCAGCCAATACCTCAGCTAGTGAAGGCTCAGCATTAGCTCCTTGCTGAGAGCTTTCAGGATCATCCTAATTCCGAGTACGCACCATGCTGCAATTTATATGGTTGCACATTAGTTATTCCTCAAAATAATCCATAAAAACACATGTGCAAGAATATAAATTTGCAAGAGACACAGATAAATTTCACAAGTAACAACCATCTTCATTAATTCAATTCAGACTACATGGTTGTTAAAAGGACACCGTCGCACGACTACTTACACATATGTGCCAACGCCTAGCTACGGTATTGCGGACACATAATGCAAGATTCACACTCCTACATTGAACTAGGAATACTTATATTACACAACCATACACCGGGGTGTAGCGATCCATCTACTCCTGGTCTATGTCTTCCGGCTCTTCTGGTTCCTCCAGATCCATCATTTCTACCTCATTAATATCGACCAGCGCCATCCCTACATCCTCTTGTTCTCCATACTCCATGATGATATTGTCCCAATTTCCTTCAATAGGAAGGTGGGCAGCCTTGAATGCATCCAAGTCATCTTGAGCCTCAATCATGTCATGCTCAAGATCTGCTGCATCCAGCAAGGCTTGGTCATGTTCTTCTATAATTGCATCCATCTCTTCATTCTTTGCTTGAATTTGTTGGTTCAGTTCTGCAATTTCCTCATCCTTAGCTTGTTTTTCGACTTCAGAAAGTCAAAGTGCAGAACGAAACACATCCAGATGCCGGCACAAGTTTGTGCATGAGGTGAAAGTGGATAAGCCATAATACTCTATTATTTGCAGTATAGGATCATGGTGGCGATGGTTTGGATCAAAGATGAAATCCACACGCCTAATCCACTTGAAGTCCGTCAAATCATTAATGGACAGCAAGGCGACGGGTGTTCCAGCAACATCATGCTTGTGGTCTTCACAGAATCGAGTAAGTGCCTTGAATGTAGCTACATTCCAGGTGGAAGGCAGATCTGTCCCGATGACGCTAATGGTCCAAGATTCCCATGCAGGAATGACTGAGTAGTTGTCAGGAACTGCCACATGGATGACACATGAGGGGGCTCCATGCTCCTAAAATTGCTTGCCAACATAGGTGGGAGGAATGGAATATCTGAATGTCTGGAGAACTCTCCAAAACAGGTGAACCATCCCTATCAACTCCAGGCCATCGGTAATCTCCCAACCTGGTGGCGGTTGATTGGTGTTTTCAGCCATCTACAAGGAAAGTACTTCGATTGAGTCAAAGAGTACGATCAAGCTAGAATTCTTATGAAACTCTGTTGCAACAATGGTAGCTGAAAAGGGTACAACCAATACATAACATAAGTCAACATAGTCTTCAGTACATGAATTCGGGATATGTGACCATCGAGTTACAAAAGCATCTCACACAGTGATCCCCCAAAATACCACAACCTTGCGTGGTCGATAAAAGCTACCTACCCAACTTGTCCTGCCTACACGGCCTAGTCCGGTCTATCACGATCCCCTAAGTCCGATCTCTGGCTGGTGCCTCGTAGTCCATGCAAGATTCCTCGTCCATGTCCTCGTCCAGATCCTCCTCCTCGGGTGCTGCCGGTGGCGCCAGGACTGCCTCTAGCTGCTACTGTAGGCCCTGATTCTCGTGAGCCAAGGTCTCTAGATCCTCTCCCATGAGCTCCATCTCGTGCCGTACGGCCGTCAACTGATGTTGCAGGTGCTCGTTGTGGTTGGCGTGCTGCTGCATAATCACTCCATGTCTGTCAACCTCCTACGCGAGGGTGTCGCGCTGTCCAGTGACCTCAGTAACGCGAGTCTCACTCGCCTCAAGAGCAGCGGTCAGACGCTGAATATCCCTCTACTGTGCGTCAACCTGTGTCTGTAGATCATTCCTCTACACCCACGCCTACTCAGCGTCAGCCAGTAAAATCCTGCTGTGGCTGCTAGCCTCCTCATCCAAGTTGAGGAGGTACTCGGAGTAGTGGGACACACGGTGGTATCCCGTGTGATACGCCGGGTAGTCGTCATGGGCGTCGTGCCTCACGCGCCTCTGCCAGACCGGGTTGGCCTGGTGCCGGATGGGAATCATCTCAAACGGAGTCCCAGAGATCGCTGCTGTGTGGCGCCCGCAGAAGTGAGTGAGGGCCCTGTGGGCAACTCTCTCCAAGCCCTCATGGAGGCTCCCACAAGTCGCCGTGCTCTCCATCCCCGCCATGTCGAGGTTGCGTGGGTGAGTGGGCACGCTGATGTGCACCTCAGCAAGAGTCACCCCGTGGCGGTGGATCTCGCAGCCCTTGTAGGAGGGCGGCTCGTCGTAGCCTAGCAAGTGTAGCAGATCCCACAAAAGTGTAGAAAAACCATGGTGGTGGAGACCGGTGGAGTAGCGCCACCCGTCGTGCGAAAGCTCCTCAAAACCATGGTCACCCATCTAGAACAAAACCCAATGGTGAGTACAGTGTTCCATGGGCAAAATGCATATCACTAACAACTGTCGTGGTGCTGGTAATGATAGCAAAACTATATCACAACAATTTGATTAAGTCAAACCTTCCCTACAGTAAAGATGCATTTCATATAAAGTGCTATGAAATATAGAAACCAAGTTTTTAGTTCACATTTTTCAGCCTCAAGGAGCAATAATACGGTGATGGGTTCTAAAACGGATTCTGTCTTGACTGTACCACAGTCAGAAAAATGGGTATTTTGAACAGACAACAAGGTCTCAAAAATTGGGGGTTGGAACTAGGTTATACTTCACTTCCATAGCTTTCCATATTGTATTTATATTCTCAGAAATTCCAAGTAAATCTGGACTTATGAATTTTGCAAGTTTAGGTTGACAGATTCTATTTTTGGATGACAGAGGCTGAGTGCTTTTGCTCTACTGGACAGAGGGAAAACAACAAAATTATGAAACCTATTGGAGCTGAAAATAGACTTCAAGGGCTTTCTAGATTGGGTTTAAACTCTTGTAAATTCTAAGTACAACTTTAGTTATGAAATTTTTAAGTTCAGGGTCATGCTGAAAACAGTGAGTTGACAGATTGTACTTTTTCTCTAGTTCTGAGGTTGTTACTGTTATGATCGAATTTTAATTTAAATTCTAGGTGACAGGGGATGTTGAGACCTTTCCGAAAAGTATCTATATGGCTTATTTGGTTGAGTAGATTAATAGTTATGAATATTTTTTATTCAGAGGTTGGTGAGCAAGAGGAGAACAAGTTTTATTTTAGTTATAATGGTATGCATGACGCAAAACTTTTCATTTTATTAACCTGTCGTAACTCACAACACAACGCCTATCTTTGCTGATACTTAGCGGCACGGATACTTAGTGACGCCCCCACTCAACACGTAAGTCAATCTAATGTTATACTAATGGCGTTAGTGTACCTGCAGAAAATTCATTCCAGAAACAATACATCAAATTCAAAAGAAACTACAAAAAGAAGCACATTTCTACTAGTAACGGTCCATGAAAAAGGATCGCCCCGTGATAAGTCACGAGTCAACAGTGTCTCGTATCCGCCTGCGAGCACAGACACCGATATCACGCGTGTCGGTTAAGCACGCACGTACCTTCGTCTGAAGAAGACGTAGATGCAAGTAATATAAACAATCATAACCCAGGTTAGCTTTGTCACCACCCTATTATCTACATGGGCAATACTAACATATCCTTACTCGCAAACATCGTAGTTTTTGAAAATATAATTTATTTGTTATATTATCATGGACCACGGCTTTGATACCAGCTGTGGCGCCCCTTCCCGGATGATCGAGGTGCCGATGGTGCTGATAGCGCAGACACTTGATAATACAACATTGGTCCAAATTTAAGTTGAATATTACATTAATACGATGATTCAGAGTGCAGCAGAATTAATACAAGTTCATAAATGTTTTGAAAACAGTAGAAGAAAATACGTAAAGGAACTACGCTCGATGATACAGCCTGGTGGTGATCCATGCCCGAAGAACCATCACCCTATTAACAAGCAACATCACTGCGGCGGCGAGTCGGACTCCCAGTGGGTGGTCCAACCCTCAGGGTCTTGCATGTCCCAGGGCATCACATCTACAGGCAATTCTATTTCTTCATTATCTGAAAAACACAATGGCACAAAGCTTGTGTACTAATTACTCAGCAAGACTTACCCGTCGGACACCTACACATGCAGAGGCTCTAATAGGTGGCTTGTTTAAAAGGACTCATACTAAGCAACCTATTAGTTCTATCAAGTTTTAATTATCAATTTAAATGGGTTGAGCCAAAATGTAACTTTAGTTACAACAAGGATAATAAACAATATATATATATAATTAATACGACATAAGAACAATAATAATAATGATGATCGTCAACATCAATAAGCAACATGATCCATTCCATAATATTAGGTGCAACTATGCGATTGGCGCGGTGACCAAGTGGTACTCATTACTGCGAGGGACAGCAATTGCAATAGATTTTACACCAGCTGGGAAAACCCAAGATGCATGACACATATGCACCAATTAAGGTCGTATATGGCAACCTTTCGCAAGAAAAGCACCTATACCTCAGCCCGGGTGTGGTGACGTCGAGTGGGCATGTCGTTCTGCCAATAGTACTTTATGGTTTGAACCGCCCACTCCAACAGCAGTAGGGTCAATGACCAACGCACCTTAACCGTCCTCAATGCAAGTGACCTTAAATGCTACATCGGTTTACTGGTGCCCATAAGCTAGCATGCATTCGATACTATTTAATACTTGATCAAGGGGCCGACCACGGACGGGTCCTATGTTTGACAAGACAGGGCTACCACAGTCAAGACCCATGTATTGCTGCCAACCTACACATGCATTATCCCTGCCAGGTCATAACATAAAATAAACTTCTTTTAATAATTCCCGTTCCAGTGGTCAAGTTCATTCCTTAGTAATAATAATACCTTCTTAACGAGACTAGCAATTACTAAGCATAGCATAACAGTACCAATTCTACCAAGTTCTAAGACAATAGCATTGGTCATTTGGATATCATACAGGGTGGGTTTCAATCAACTCCTATGACCTAATGCAATAATAAGTATAGACACTAGTAAGATAAACTAGCAAAATTTTATAAAAAGGCGAATGAAAACCGAGGCTTGCCTGGATCGATGTTAGTGCTAGCAACTACAACTTCCTGCTCTTGAGGGTCAACGTCCTGCTGGAAGTCTTCCTCTTTCTCCTGGTTGTCATTACCTATATGACAGAATTGAATTAACGGCATTATCGGAATACCATTGAATGCAATAATATGATGCATGCAAGCAAATCATGTTTTAATGTCAATTAAAAACTATTTTATGTTCTCAAAGCCATATGCTTGAGAGAAGTTGGGTTGTTAATTAAGATTTTAGGTATATTATTCTTTATGTAATTAAACAAGGTAAATAAGTGATATGAGAAATTAAATTAATTAGTATAGTCAAAATATGTTTCTGGACATGGGTGATTTACTGTGGATAGAGACACTCATGAGAAATAATTTCACCAAGTTTTATGGGCAAAACATTTATAGATTATTTACTAGCATTTCTTTAAGCAGAAACACTAAATAAATTCCAGAGCACAAAATATTTCATATTTTACCAAACCAAAATTAGTGATGGTAGATAATCATGTTTTTACTAAGCATGCCAAAAATCAGGATTTAATTCTGTTCCTAGAATATCTAGTGAATTGTTTAGTGTTTTGACAAACTAATGCATTAGTAAAAATACATGTACAGAGACAATGATTTATTATTTTACTAAAATAGAGCACTTCAAAATTAATCTAACAAAATTTGTTTGGGCCTCATTGGGTTTATATTTGATTTACAATAAGTTTGGAAGTTTTAAGCATTTTCTGGCTTTTTCTAGTATTTCTGGTTTTATGGGTTGCCACGTAGGCGACACGTCGATGCCATGTGGGCGACACGTCGGCCGCCAGTAGGCGCCACTCAGCACGGGGTCAGCAGCGCCAGGACTCTGCCGGAGCGTGGTCAAAGCTCATCGCCGGCGTCTAAACACGATGGAAGCTCGCCATAGGACTATGCCCATGACGCGCACGTCGAGGCGAACACGTCTGGGGGGGTTGGCGAGGACGGGTACTCACCGGAGGTGGCCGACGGCGAGAGGCGGTAGGGTAGAGGACTTTGGTGGCATCGCAAAGAGGACTCGGAGCAAGAAATCAGTCGGGACTTGCTCCTACAGCTTCACAGCGACGTGGGGAAGAGCGGAACAAGATCAGAGTTCGTCGAGGAGGGTCGGAGAGTAGTGCTCGTCGTGGAGGCGGCGTCGGATTGGGCGGAGCCGAGGCAGCGGCCGGGGGAAAGTGGAATGCCGATGTCCTGGCGCACGAAATCAAAAGGGAAGAGAGTCGGGGGTTACGTTGAGGTTTTGGGCTTGCGATCAAAAAGGAATGGGACGAGAAGGCTCACCGAGTTCTGCGAATTCCGGCCAACGGCAGAGGACGTCGCCGGAGAAGTAACTTCTGGTTTTCCTTCAATTCACTCTATTTGTGCATGAATTCGGCTAGGCTGGGTCAGAGGAAGGTAGAGGGGGAGTACGCGAGTGCGTTGGAGCTCTCAGCTCGACTTGGAGGGCAAGGAAATAGGGAACTCAAGCTTGAGCTTGTGCTCGATTCAGCAATGGCAGACAGAGGGGAAGAGGAGAGAAAAATGGGAAGAGCAGAGAGTAGAGAGGGTGGTTGGAGAGTGTTGGCAAGGCTCTGGGTGCGCTTTCAAGTTGTGCAGAGGAGGTGAGGTGGTTGGAGACCAAGAGCGAGAAGAGGGGGCGGAATTGAAGTCGCCGGTCGGTCTTGTCGATGGCGTGCAGAGAGAAAAGGGGGAAGAGGAAGCCGTTGGGCGAGCTCGCGGCTGAGAGGACAGCGCAGGGCAGAGAGGAGGGTCAACGAGACTGTAGCACGCGTGGTCCCGAGGCAAGAGCAGGCACTGGCATTGGTAGAGGGGGTGCTGGCGCCGGGGAGGAGCTCTGCGCCAGTGAGAGGAAGAAGAAAAGACATTTTGTATTGCAGCCCTCCAAGATTTAGATTCTTTGCAACTAGGTCCTTGGTCAAAGATATTTCCAATTAAAATAGCTAGGGACCTCCAATTGATTTGGGATTTTGCACATAGGTCCTTTGTGAAAATTCTGGTGCCCTGGTGGGACCCATTTGGTCAGAATTTCTTTAATTATTCTAGAATTAATTCCCTATTGTGAAAGGTTTCTATGTTTTAATTAATTAATTGGGGTATTTCCATAGTTGGTAAAATGCTCATTAAATTCATAAAATTATATCTTAATATTACTAATATGATTATGAATTTAGTTGGCATAAGTTGTATTGAAATTTTTAAGTTGCTTCATAGTTTGATTGCAGGGTTTTTAATTACCTAGAATTAATTTAAATAATTGATGTGAGGCTTCATCATTTCATGATATATGATTCATAATTTGTGCTCTTCAGGCTTGGTAAATAGAAGTGAGACACCTCGGGTGTCACACTCAATACAGGATCTGGCCTGGACAGAGGAGCCAACGGCTGGGAGAGCCGTTACTAGAATGATCGGACGGTCCGGTTAGGCAGTGACCGGACAGTCTGATCAATGTGTCCAGAAAGGCAATCTCGTGGAGCAACGGCTAGTTTGAGGTTTGGATCCTATATAACTTCACTGCTGGGGTCTTGGAGACCTCTCTTGGCTAGTGGAATACCTGAGAGCATTTGGTAAGGTCCAAGAGGAAAAGAAGAGAGCACTAGGAGATATTGCATATCTTGAGAGTGCTAGAGAAGAGTAGCTTGAGCATCTTGCACATCTAAGGCTAGGGTGTCCTTGAGGGTGTGATCTAGATTGTTAATCTTGGTCTATGGTGAGACTTAGACCGGTTAGGTGTCGGTGATCGAGCCTATCGTGATCGGTTGTGAAGGCCATCACACGTTTGTACACGGTTTGAGCCCGCCATTGGAAGGGGCATCGCTAGTGAGCGCCTGTGACGGCTCGGGGAGTCCGACAAGTTCTCGAGGGAGGCAAGCTTGTGCTTTATGCCAAGGTGACCCACACCATGTCTTCACTCGAGGAGTGATTGCGGGCTCGTGGGCAAGAACTCCACTTGGTGGCGGGAGGGACCAGGACTTCGGCGGGAGTGGTCCAACGAGGATTAGGGGAAGGTGCCATCCTTCTGAGACCTCGGGAAAAAATCATGAGCCAACCCTTACTCTACTCCTTACTATGATGCTTTACTTTCCGCATTTACATACCGTGCTATTCATGCTTGTGTGCTTACCTTGCTCTAGTTGACTACCTTGTAGACTTGCATAGATAGGCTTCTTTACTTGCTAGTAGTGCTTAGCCTTCATACTTGATCACTAGCACATATAGGAGTTGCTTTGGCTTGATTGATCACCCTAGTATGTATTGTGCTACTCATGCTTGTATGCTTTCTATATGCTAGTTAATCTAGTAGCTTTGATTGAGTAGAACTCCTTGCTAGCTAGTTGTTTGCTTACGTGTATATTTGGTAACTAGCTTGCATAGGAGTTGTATTGCGTTTGTGTGATCCACTAGTATGCTTAGGTTGTTGTTCCTTTCATAGGTTCATTATCTTGCTAGTGTGATCACCACTAGGATTGTGTAGGAGTTGTTTTGAGTGGTCGGTTTTAGGAATTGGTGAAATTTGGTACATAGTGCAAGTTCCCGATTCACCCCCCCCCCCCTCCCTCTCGGTTACTCGATCCTTTCAAGTGGTATCAGAGCCAAGTGCTCATTATAAGGCTTAACCGCCTTGAGTAGTGATCGTATTGAGTTAGGATGTCATCCCATTCGTGGCCGGGTCATGGCTCATGGAATGATCGCTTTAAGAGCTACCTAAATGCCATGATTCCGGATGAGTTGATGGACACTCTTGTGGACTTTGTCAATACTTTTACCGATAATCATGTGTATGATGATTGTGATGATGGTGTGGATGTGTCTTGTACTAGTGAGTGCCTAGATTCTTCTAGCAATGACTTGATAGGTTGCTCTACTAGTGTGCCTAACATAATGATTGATAATGATGTGTCTCTTGATCTTGCTTGCTCTATTAGCATTGATGATGTTTGTGAGTCTCCTATTGATCATGCTAGTAGTTCTATTGTTGAGGAGTTCTTTGCTTTTCATGCTAATGATAATGAGGACTTACTTGACTCTCTTATTCGCTTGTGAGGTATTGTGGACATGATTGGGGCAACTTCTTTTGAGCTTTCCAAGGTCGTGATAGTGGAGAAGATCCTCTCCTTGGTTCCCAGTAGCAAGCTCTTCTACGTCACACTTGACCTTCTCATGGAGAAAAGTCTCTCCATAGAAGATGTGATTGAGATGCTCTTCGAGGATGAGGAGATTGTCGCGAGCATGGCATGGAGGAGGACATTCAAGGCAACTCATGAAGCATCCTTGAGCAAAGGGAAACAAGTAGCTTCGAGCTCAAACTTCTTTGATCCCTTTACAAGATTGTCTTGCAACAACTTCTACAACCCCTTTGGAGCAAGACATACATCGGGTGCTTCGTCAAGCTCTACCTCAAGTGTCATGCCAAGTCCTACTCCAAGCACCTTGAGTGGACCGAGCATTGGCGTAGGGGGAGCACCAACAACAATGCTCGCTCGATCATTTGAGATGATCAATCTTGTGGCTTCGGCTCCGGCGCCTCAACCTCCTCCGCCCCCTCTACCACAAGATCACCTTTGGCATCTTCGTCGAGCTCACCAACAGGATCTTCTCTTTGAACTCGGTGAATTTGTGAGAAATCCTAATGTTGATCTCTGTGAGAATCTATTGAGCATATATGATCTTGTGTGTAGGATTAACTCTTTCAGGGGACTTCGAAAGATTGCACCATATGAAGTGACTGACAAATCACAACTCCTGACAAATCACAACTCCAGAGAGGAGTTTCTTACTTGACGAGGTAGTCAACAGGAGACACGAGCTCTCAATTGAGAGAGCAATGGAGATGATATTTGTGCTCCACTCTCAAGTGGGACATGTGCTTGAGCACATTACTGGACTCTATGATCCTCCTAATTACTACATCAACCTTGACAATGTGCACATAGGGGATGATCATGGACATTGGAGATATCATGCTCCTCACTATCCCATTAGGAGGAGACTATTGGATGGGATTGGAAGAATCCCTATCTAAGAGGATGGTCTCATTGCTCGACATCATGAGGTTAGTGCTAGTCAATCAAGTAATGCTTTAGATACTAACTCCTCTTCCTCTAGTGCTTGTCTTATGGCTACTACTAGGGTCAACTACAAGAGTGGAGGCACTCATTGGATTCTTGATAGTGGGTGCACTCAACACATGACCGGGAAGCCAACCATGTTCACCACCATTGATGAAGACGAAGAAAGTGAGCAGGTGACTTTTGGGGATAACTCAAAAGGGAGAGTTAGAGGCTCGAGCAAGGTGGCCATCACACATGACCTCCATCTCTCCAAGGTCTTCCTTGTGGAAACCCTCAACTTCAACCTTCTTTTTATTGGTCAACTTTGTGACATGGGTTTCAAGTGCACGTTGGATGAGGATGGTGCAACCATTGAGAATGCCAGGAGAGGGCTAGTATTTCATGGAGTGAGACATGGGAACTTATATGTCACGGACTTCAAGTCAAGCAATATGCCACCAAGCACTTGCCTATTCACTAAGGCATCCAAGGGATGGTTGTGGCATAGAAGGCTAGGACATGTTGGAATGAATCAACTCAAGAGGATTGTCAAGAGGAATCTAGTTGAAGGAATCAAGGATGTGACCTTTGAGAAGGACAGATTGTGCAGCGCTTGTCAGGCGGGGAAACAAGTTGCATCCTCACATCCCACCAAGTCATTCATGTCTACATCTTGTCCTCTAGAGCTCTTGCACATGGACTTGTTTGGGCCAACACACTACAAGAGTCTAGGAGGCAATCTATATTGCTTGGTGATTGTTGACGATTTCACGAGATACACTTGGACCTTCTTTCTTGTGGACAAATCTCAAGCCAGTGGTATCTTTAGAAAATTTACCAAGAGGGCAAAGAATGAGTTCAATGCTAGCATTGTGAAGATAAGGAGTGACAATGGGACATAATTCAAAAACACCACAGTGGAGGAATATTGTGACAAGAAGGGGATCAAACATGAAATCTCCGCTACATATACTCCTGAGCAAAATGGAGTAGTGGAGAGGAAGAACAAGACGCTCATCACTCTTGCTCGTGCCATGTTGGATGAGTATGGAACTCATGAGAGGTTTTGGGCTGAGGCAATCAACACGGCTTGTTACACCTCCAACCATGTCTATCTCCACCGATTGTTGAAGAAGACTCCATATGAGCTATTGGTGGGACGAAAACCCAATGTTTCCTATTTCCGAGTCTTTGGATGCAAGTGCTACATTCTCAAGAAGAGCAGAAAGACCAAAAAGTTTGAGAGTAGAACTTATGAAGGCATTCTTGTTGGATACTCTGGGACTTCTAAAGCATATAGGGTCTACAACTCGACCACAGGATGTGTGGAAGAATCTATGATGTGCAATTTGGTGAGTCAAATGGGTCTCAAAAGGAGGATGAATTTCATGAAGTGAACATTGGAGATGAGCCTATGAGGGAAGCCTTGAGAAAAATGCCCGTGGGCGATGTTTTACCCCACAAGGCCAATGATGGTGATATTGATGAGCCCTCTACTCCACCACCTCCACCATCCCCCTCCTCCGAGATACAACAAACAACCCAAGATGCCACGAATACTTCCACAAGCTCCCCTCAAGATTCATTGAGAGTACACTAAACAAATGATGAGGAAACCCAAGTGAGAAGTGAGCCACAAATCTCCCCACATACTTCACCACAAGCCACTTCTCCTAGCTCTTAACAAGATGCCCTCCCATCCACCTCAAACTCAAAGTCTGAAACAAGAAAGCATAAGAGTGACTCTTCCACCTCTCTAAGGACACAAGACACTCATATATCAAGAGAGCAAACAATCCATGATGCACAAGACATCTCACCTAGAGCTTCTCCCACTCAAAGAAAACACCACCCTAGACCCAAGGCCATCAACAAAGATCATTCACAAGACTTGATCATTGGGAGTCCATCCCGAGGAATAAAGACAAGGAGAAATCAATACAAGCCCAACTATGTGAGTGAAGAGAATAAGGATGAGGCTAATGTTGATAACTTCTCTTTCGTCTTTATGATTGAACCCACTACAATTGATGAAGCTATGGATGATCACAAATGGGTCATTGCCATGCAAGAAGAATTGAACAACTTCAAAAGGTGCAAAGTATGGAAATTGGTTGAGAGGCTGAAGAATCATAATGTGGTTGGCACCAAGTGGGTCTTCAAGAACAAGCAAGATGAGAAAGGAGCAATTGTCAAGAACAAGGCTCGCCTAGTGGCTAAGAGATATTCTCAAGTGGCGGGGATTGACTTTGAGGAGACCTTTGCTCCCGTGGCCCGTCTTGAAGCTATTCAGATCTTACTTGCCTATGCATCACATAATGGCTTCAAGCTCTTTCAAATAGATGTCAAGAGTGCCTTCTTGAATGGAGAGATCAATGAGAAAGTCTATGTGGAACAATCCCCGGGGTTTGAGGACCCAAAACATCCAAGACATGTATACAAATTGAAGAAAGCTCTCTATGGTCTCAAGCAAGCACCAAGGGCATGGTATGAACACTTGAGGAACTTCCTACTCAAGAATGGATTCACCATTGGAAGCATTGATAGCACCTTGTTCACGAGGCATGTTGGGAAGGATCTCTTTGTGTGCCAAATCTATGTGGATGATATCATCTATGGGTCAACCAATGAGAAGTTCAATGAAGAGTTTCGGGAGATGATGCCTAGGGAATTCCAAATGTATTAGAGAGTTGCACATGTTCCTTGGATTCCATGTCAAGCAATTGAGAGAGGGAAACTTCATTTATCAAGAAAAATATACCAAGGGCCTTCTCAAAAGATTCAACATGGAGAATTGCAAGCCCTTGCACACACCTATGGCTACAAGCAAACCCCTGGATGATGATGTGAAAGGGAAACTGGTGAACCCCAAGCTATATAGATCAATCATTGGGTCTTTGCTCTATCTCACCGCTTCGAGCCCGGACATTATGTTTAGTGTGTGCTTGTGTGCACGCTATCAAGCAAATCCAAAGGAGTCACACTTGAAGGTCGTGAAGAATAATGAGATACCTCAAGTACACACCTGCCATGGGCATATGGTATCCTAGAGGATCAAAATTTGAGTTACTTTGGTATTCGGATTCCGACTTCACGGGTTGCAAAGTGAATAGAAAGAGTACATCGGGTGGTTGTCAATTTCTTGGAAGATCTCTAGTAACTTGGAGCTCAAAGAAGAAAAACTCGATGGCTCTATCTACCGCCAAAGCGGAATATATGGTGGCGAGAGCTTGTTGTGCACAACTTCTCTACATGAGGCAAACACTCTCGGACTATGGCCTCAACTACACCCAAATGCCACTATATTGTGATAGTGAGGCGGCAATCAAGATGGCCCTCAAGACGGGAGATCATGGTCATGCAAAGCATATTCAAGTGAGGCATCACTTCATAAGAGACCATGTTGAGAAGAAGGACATCGAGTTGGTGAGCGTGTGAACTCATGAACAATTGGCGGACATCCTCACCAAGCCACTTGATAAGAAGACCTTCAACAAGCTAAGGGGAGAACTCAATGTTCTTGACCTCTCCAACTTCACATGAGTAACCCTTGAGCTTGTCCTTTGTACATATGTATAGTGCTTTGTTTGTTCTTGTTTATGTCTTTGTTTGTGCTTGTTTCTCTTCTTTTGTAGGTTGACTTGGGACCTTCTTGAGATAGCAATGGACATGGGTTAAACTTGGGAAGGTGGTTCATGGTGTACCCAAGGCTTTGAAGAATGGTCCATTGTGAGCAAGCTTGAGAAGGGAACAACACATTGTTGACAATTTGGTTTGTAGTGGTTCTCTCTCTTTTCCTTCCCATCGCATCAAGCATTGTATACTTGTTGCATTTGCACTCTGTGCATTTTTGCATCCTTGCATTATGATACCATACATGCTCCCATGTATGTGTCTAGGGGGAGTTGCTCATTTACAATGTGAGTACATGACTCTCTAGATGATCAAAAAGTGATATTTGTGCTTCATGCCCATTAAGGCATGTTTGATCGAGCTCCGAGGTTAAATCTACTCACGCGGCTCAAAGACAAGTGGCTCATACATTCCCACCTCCCTAATGACTGACTCTTGCACATTTGAGAAAATCTTTTGTTGAGTCATAAGTGTAGGGGTAGCTACGATGGAACATCACTACAACCAAGAGGGAGCACCATGAAAGGGGGAGTTATTCTAACTCTTGCCAATTATCTTATGCCTCTTGGTTTTTGTTATGTTTTTGTGTGGTTTTTGGTGATAGGTGACAAAGGGGGAGAGAAAATATGAAGATCCAAAAGCCAAGTCGTCTAGGTCAAAGAGGGAGAAGAAACATGAAGACGGCGATTGATAACACAAAGGGGGGAGAGGAGAACATGAAGATTCAAAAGACAAACCCGTGAAGAATGGAACATGAAGATCACATCAAGATGAACATGAACATGAAGATAACAACAACGATGCATGTCTATGGCAACAATGAACACCTTCACCGACATGAGCATCTATGTCATTGGTACGTGTCTACATCAACAAGATCAGCTACCACGACACCAAGGCAGGCGCAAATTCGGCTCAAGCTCAATATCTAGTGCGCTACATAATTGGGTAGTCCTCCCTCAACACCTAGCACATCTCAAGGGGGAGACTACTTCCAAGGTAAGGACCAAGGTATGCCCTTCAATCTTTTCTTTTCCTTTGATTCTTTCTTGCTCATTGATTTTTGGATCATCATAAGTAGTGGTTGTCATCCATCACCAAAATGGGGAGATTGTAAGGATCATGACCATTGAGGTCACCCCGAGGTATGGAGTTTTGGTGATGCATAAAAAACATGAAATGTGACTAATATCTACACGAGTATTGTACGTGTAGGAAACCCTTTCTATCTTATGATGATTGTCTATGGCGTCCTTGGCAATGGATGACAGTGACCGCAAGCATGGAGGCTTGTGAACTTGATGGAGTCCAAGGGTTGATGGAGATGGATCAAAGCGGAGAACAAGCTATGGTGCAAGTGTTTGGAATACTTGAGTAGTTGTTAGGGCTTTGAGTCCATAGGAAAAACCGGACTATCAAGGGGGTCTAGGTCATTCTCTTAGGTCATGTCTAGTCGGTGATGTGCAAGGTTGCTCGGTGAAATCACAGGCACTAGGTGACAGTGGAGAAGCCAAGGAGCTGTTCAGAGACGCTAGGAAACCAAGTATAGCGAGTATGACAAGTTTCAGCTTCTGGACATAGAGACCGGACAGAGGGGTCAGTGGAGACCGGGTTGTACGGTCACTATGGGGAGTTTTCCAGGACTTAGCGCGAGGAGCAAGGACTCTGTCTGTAGGAGACTCCATATAGACCGGACGGTCCAGTCTACTGACCGGATGGTCCGGTCAGTAGGAGTGTAGGAACGGTAGAGAGGATGCATTTTACGGACCTTCCTGGAATGGAGAGAGAAAGTGGACCGGACGGTCCGGTCCAGTGACCGGACAGTTTGCTCAGTGTAGGATCTTGCCTGGACAGAGGAGCCAACGGCTGGGAGAGCTGTTACCAGAGTGACCGGACGGTCCGGTCAGTGTGTCCAGAAAGGCAATCTCATGGAGCAACGGCTAGTTTGAGGTTGGGAGCCTATATAACTTTGTTGCTGGGGTCTTGGAGACCTCTCTTGGCTAGTGGAATACCTGAGAGCATTTGGTAAGGTCCAAGAGGAAAAGAAGAGAGCACTAGGAGGAGATATTGCATATCTTGAGAGTGCTAGAGAAGAGATGATGAGGACATCACTCCTAAGGATACATGCAACACTCCTCCAATTCTGGACTTGCAAGGTCCAATGACTAGAGCTCGTGCACAACGACTAAATTTAGAGGTGAGCTCGTTCCTACGTTCTTCATTATATGTCACTTTTGAGAATGGTTTGCTACCTAATGATTATATTGTAATTAGGAACCATGGAGAGGACCAGGAGATGATGGGAGAAGGACTTGGAGACGTGGAGGACCAGCAAGGACGTGGAAGCCAAGGTGGAGGCCCAACCAAAACCGACTTCGAGTCCGTTTTGGGGTTCAGGACCAGTCTGCACTAAAACGGATGCCCAGGACGCATATGGACTCGGATTTGGACGTTCTACATATGCACGGAAAGATAAGAAGAAGACCTTTCCAATGCCGCCGGTATCATATCAAAATTCATCCAGAGTCATCGGAAATCGTTGAAACAAGAGAGGGTCCAGAATCTGTTTTGGTACTATGTCGCCTGTTTTTGGCCTTTGGGCTTTGTATCTAGTTGAGCCCAATTAGGGGTGCGTCTAGGGGGTCTTGCACGACCCTAGAGTCTTCATATACAGCCGCCACCGCACCATTAGGGTTTGGGTTTTGCTTAGATTATTCTGTTCATAATAGTTTCGCCGTCATCACGGTTTGTGAGTCCCCAACTTCATGAGATTCATAATACATCTGCAATTGTGTTGCTTTCTTCTTTGTTCTTGCTTGTGTTCTTGATTCACAGGCAGGGATTAGCCTTCTCGGCAAGGTCAATCGTTTTAGGACAGTTGATAACTAGAGGAGACGTCGTGCTGTGATTGCGGGGTTTAGAACGTGCTGTTCTGAAGCCGGATCGATTTGTGTGTCGCCTCCGACCAAATCAACGTATCCAGAACCTTTCGGAAGATCGGGAACCCTTGTCCACATCAAGAGTAGCTTGAGCATCTTGCACATCTAAGGCTAGGGTGTCCTTGAGGGTGTGATCTAGATTGTTCCTCTTGGTCTATGGTGAGACCTAGACCGGTTAGGTGTCGGTGATCGAGCCTATCGTGATCAGTTGTGAAGGCCGTCACACGTTTGTACACGGTTTGTACCCACTGTTGGAAGGGGCATCGCTAGCGAGCGCCCGTGTCGGCTCGGGGAGTCCGACAAGTTCTCGAGGGAGGCGAGCTTGTGCTTTGTGCAGTGGTGATGCACACTGTGTCTTCACTCGAGGAGTGATCACGGGCTCGTGGGCAAGAACTCCACTTGGTGGCAGGAGGGACCGGGACTCTGGTGGAAGTGGTCCAACGAGGATTAGGGGAAGACGCCATCCTTCCGAGACCTCGTGAAAAAATCATGAGCCAACCCTTACTCTACTCCTTACTATGATGCTTTACTTTCTGTATTTACATATCGTGCTATTCATGCTTGTGTGCTTACCTTGCTCTAGTTGACTACCTTGTAGACTTGGATGGATAGGCTTCTTTACTTGCTAGTAGTGCTTAGCCTTCATACTTGATCACTAGCACGTATAGGAGTTGCTTTGGCTTGATTGATCACCCTAGTATGTATGGTGCTACTCATGCTTGTATGCTTTCTATATGCTAGTTGATCTAGTAGCTTTGATTGAGTAGAACTCCTTGCTAGCTAGTTGTTTGCTTCCGCATATATTTGGTAACTAGCTTGCATAGGAGTTGTATTGCGTTTGTATGATCCACTAGTATGCTTAGGTTGTTGTTCCTTTCATACGTTCATTATCTTACTAGTGTGATCACCACTAGGATTATGTAGGAGTTGTTTTGAGTGGTCGGTTTTAGGAATTGGCGAATTTGGTACATAGTGCGAGTTCCCGATTCCCCCCCCCCCCCCCCCCCCCCTTCTCTGTCACTCGATCGTTTCACCCTTCCATCAGATAATGACCATTTTACCTCTGAAAGAAAATCAAATATGATTTTTAGTTTGTTTTTGTGATAATCTCATGGATATTATTTGTATGTTATAGTTGTCTAAAATATTTGTCTTATATTTTTCTTTCATGCTGAAAAATATAATACAAATATTTTGTACAACTATAAAATTAAAAAATCCCTAAGATTGTCATAAATAGAGATCAATATGCTAATATTTATTTTCTACTAGGTGTAAAATGATCATTTCACTCCTCAGGTAGTCAAATCTAACATAAAGGTCAAGAAAGGAACAAAAATTAGCTTATTATCCATATAGGGAAGTTCATTTCAAAAGAGGTTAAGAAAGAAAAGGTTGATTTTTTTAGAACACAAAAGGAATTCTCTCAAGTTTGAACCACTAATTATCTTGTTTCACTTGTAGCTACTGACCAAAACTGTGCAAATTTTGTTCATGTAAATCATATGTGCATGCACATAAGAACAATCACAACAACAGCTGCTACAAGACACTAGTCTTATTAATCGTGAAACTCCTCACATGGTCATCCTATGAAGTATGTACATAATAAACAATTCTAATAGAGTTGATGTTATTATGGTTCCGAACTCCTTATAGTATGAACTCTTTCATCACACCGTTCAGCTCATACTGCAACATTACGATGTCATTCAGGGTGAAAAATGTCGGCGCAACCTATCAGTGATGCATGCAAAAGTGCTTCGACTAACTAATCGGCAATACGGTCCAGACATATGTGGACGACAACGTAGTCAAGTCCAAAAAGGCCGATCAGCTCGTGGTCCATTTAGAGCGCACCTTCACTAAGTTGTGCGAAAACAACGTCAAGCTCAACCCTGAGAAATTCAGTTTCTGAGGGGTATGCTCTTGGGATTCAGTGTCTCTGAGCAAGTGGGGCCGATTTAGAATCCTAAGGGAGTACAATGACTCACTGGATGCATGACAGCACTGAATCGATTCATCTCTCACCTCGGCGAGCGAGGGCTTTTGCACTACAAGCTTTTGAAGAAGTCCGAGCAGATCGAGTGGACACTCAAAGCACAGTCCGCCCTCGACGTGGTCCAGCGCATCCTAAGTAACACATTGGTGTTGACTCCTCCAATCCTAGGTGAGCCACTAATTCTCTACATTGCGGCAACCCAAGTGGTTAGCACCACTCTCGTGGTCGAGTGAGAGAAAGAGGGACATGCCTTCAAAATTCAGCACTTGGTCTACTATGTCAGCGAGGTATTGTCCGACTTGAGGACTTAGTATCCTCAAATCCTCAAGATCCTCTATGCCTTGATGATCGCAAGGCGAAAACTATGCTACTACTTTGACTCCCACACGATCCATGTGGTAAGTTCTTTTCCTCTTCGTGAGATCATCCAGAACAGGGACTAGAGCTGATGGGGTATGACATCACGTAATTCCCCCAATCAGCGATCGATCAAGTCCAAGGCCCCTATCGACTTCAAGGCAGAGTGGACCGAAGCACAACTGCCACCCGCGTTGGTCGACCAAGAGTACTGGGTCATATACTCCGACGGGTCGTTGATGCGGAAGGGAGCCAACATTGGGCTAGTCTTCATCTCTCCACTTGGGGTACGTATGAAATATTCTATTCGCTTGCATTTTTCCCACATCAAATAACATCGCCGAATATGAAGCGCTCATGAACGAGCTGAAAATCATCATCAAGCTCGTCATACGATGGCTTGATATTGGAGGCGACTCGCAACTTGTGGTCGACTAAATCATGAAGGAGTCGAGCTGTCAAAACGATATCATGGCTCTGTATTATCAAGAGGTTTGCAAGCTCGAAGGCAAGTTTGATAGACTCAAACTCAAACATATCCCCGAGACAACTCAATGAGGTGGTCGATTTGCTCGCTGAGATGGCATCCGGCCAAGAAATGATCCCGCTCGGAATCTTTGCCAATGACCAGTCCAGGCCCTCGGTTGGACCCAAGGAACCAGCCGAAGTCAACGATGAGCCGATCAACGCGGGCTCGGGGGCTTGGTAGACTTCGACCCCTCAAGAGGCTGAGATCACGGAGATCGACAAGCCAGCCGAGGGAGTCGACCCTTCGACGTACTGGAGAACACCATATATCAATTACTTCACTTGAGGCGTCAATCCGATTGATCACCAGCGAGAACTAATCTACAAACTATTAGCAACATAATGTCCCTCCATTCCAAAATATAAGCATTTGTTGAGTTTCAGATATTACGTTTGCATGTTTGTCATATTACAAAATTATGAAAAAATTATTTATTTTGTTATAAATTATTTTATCATTAGATATATTTTAAGTATGACATTATTTTTTATATTTTTTCAAAAAAAATAAATAAAATTCGATCAAACATGATCTCAGAACATCTACAAATTCTTATATTTTGAAATGAAGGTAGTACATTATTGTCTTAAAAAAAAGAACCACATTTGAAAAGGAAAAAACCCAAAGAATATGCAGGTCCCCCCCCCCCCCCCCCTCGGAAAATATGAAATACATTGAGGAATCGAATAAGGTTTAGAGGTCTTTCTCCTAAAGATTTTTTTTTTTGGAATGTCTTTCTCCTAAGGTATTGCTCTTGATTAACTTCTCAAACTTCAAATCAAAGAGCTAATAATATGTTAGGAATGATCTAATCGAATTGATATAGGCATGCTTAATGACTACAATTGATATTAGGTATTGCGGTTTGTATTGAGTTCATAAAGAAAATAAAATACATATAGAACAGATGTTCAATTGAACTACTTATCCTCATATATCCAATTAAACCTTACAACAATCTAAGAAAAAAAACTACTAAGGCTCCCGTTGAGCAAGGTGAGCATGTATGATGTATTGGTGATTACCTCTAGTCTCACGGAAATGGACAATATGATGTTATTATTGAGCAAAGCTAGTCAGACTCATTTACCTACCCATGAGATAATTTTATATAATACTTTTAGATCCATGCACTGTAACTCTTCTGTGTTAGTTAGACAAATTAGATTTGACGTATTGTATTATTATAAAATTATAAGTTAATTTGATCCATGTCATTAAAAATTTTATGAATTGAAAGTTTGCCACTGATCGTTTAACGGGTGAGTGCGATTATATATTTTTTTTGGTTAGAAAGATGACACTTTATATGAGCAAGGTGTCATACATGCTCACTCTCGTTTTCCTAGGCCGAGGCAACGTGCAGTAGCATGGAGCAACAGCGACAATGGCTGGCTGAGAAGAATAATTGGGAGCTGCCTGAACGAGGAGAATAGATGGAGAAGCCATAACTAAAAAAGGACATATAAAAATACAGAGATCTACAAGTAGGCCTAAAACACTCCTGGACGTATAAAACGACATATTTATAACGTGAAAAAATTTACAATTGCACCCAACCAATAAATGAAAAGTTCAATGATAAATTTTCAATGACACCGGTATACCTGACCGTCTGGGCCGTGCTTAATGGGCCGGCATGCAGCCTGACCATTTTGGCATGGCTCGAGCATGATGCCTGAAAGTAAATGGGCCATGCCGGCCTGAAGCACGACACGGGCTATGCTTGGGCCTGCACTCAGACACAATGGGCCAGCCTAAGCACGTCACGATTAGCATGGCCTGATAGGACCGTTATAAGGCCCATGAGGCAGGCAGGCCATGGCCCGGCATGAGCATGGCCCAGGAAGCATGCTAGCCCAGCTAGGGAGAGGGAGGGGTAGGGGGTATAAAAGGCAGCTGAACCGCCATGCCCCACAAACCCTACCCTCATTTCGCCTCCCCCACTGCACCGCACTCCAACTCCACTCTCCTCTCCGCCAATCTGTGTCTGTCATTGCCCTTGCTCATCCGGTCGTCCACCATTAGCCGTTGCAAGCTCCTCAACTAGTGCATCTCCGCTCTCCGTCGTCCCTCTCCCTCTCCTTTGCATCTGCATCTACACTCGAGCTCCACTCATGGTTGCCCTTGTCCATCTTCCTCTATAGTCTGCACATCCCACGGCCTAACATCCCATGGTCGTCGGTAGTCTCGCACTCGGATAACATCCCATGACCGCCAGATCTGAGGCCAGTGGACCTCGACCTCGACTCACTCGGCTCATGTACCTTCAGATCTAAGTTCGCCAGGGGGCTTTCCGGCTTTGTCAACCTCGTCTGGGAGCCCCATGGCAGGTACATGCACCATCAATGACAATATTCACGTGCAGGGACTACGTGGCGATGATGAAGATGATGTTGTAGACGGGGTTGATGCCTTGCTTGGGGTTGGAGTCGGATTGAGTGTTGCCTCTTCGGTTGATGCGGATGCGAGCCCAACGATGAGCACGACCGGCAAGAGGTTGAGGAAGAGAACGTCCACCGTGTGGAAGGAAATGGAGGAGCTCACGCGCAAGGACCCCATCACAGGTAAGGAGGTAACATATGGAGCTCTCTGTAACTACTGTGAATCTCAGCTTTCTGCTTCATTGACTGGTGGTACTGATCATTTGCGTCATCACCTAAAGTCATGTAGGAAAAAGGTACTAGCTGCTAGTTCTTCTTCACAGTCTCACTTGCATTACAGTTTTGATGGAAATGTTAAACATTTTCAATACAATGAAGAAGTTGCTAGGATGGAACTAGTACGTTTAATTGCACGTCTTGATCTACCTTTAAACACTGATGAACAACCTGCTTTTGGTGATTATATTAGAACTGCTCATAATCCTACCTTTAAGGAAGTTTCTAGGCAGACAACAACTAGAGACACTGAAAAATGTTACTCTT